>OX465281.1:153564379-154900692 GCA_949987705.1 Thereva unica | reverse complement strand
AAAATTTTTATGAATTACAATTTTTGTAGGAAGATTAAAAATAAAAGAAGCTATCGATAATGTTAAGAAATTATTAATGAGCAATGAGATATAAGTACGAAGTCATTTATAACGATATTTTGCAATGAAATTTGAAAAAAGGTTCCGTTACCTGTCACTTTTCGGCCTGTCTTTAGCGCTAATCTGAATGAAAAACTATGCATATTTGTGATAGGAGTTGAAACAAATAGTGAAAAGTGAAAAGTTGTAGTTTAACTCTCAAGGAAAAATGCAGTTGTGTTCGGTGCAGTGTCAAATCGCTATATTTTCCAAAAAACAACTCTGAAGTTTGTCCCTAGGTTTTGACGTCAAAGTTGTAACCCGCATGGTAAGTCGAAGTACTCCAAATTGTCTCATTTTATCATAAAATTTTTTAAACGCACTTATTGTTCAGACACTAACGAACATGTGCATACATTTTGTGACAAAAATAAGTTGAAATTGGTTGATTT
This sequence comes from Thereva unica, assembly GCA_949987705.1. Taxonomy (NCBI): domain Eukaryota; kingdom Metazoa; phylum Arthropoda; class Insecta; order Diptera; family Therevidae; genus Thereva; species Thereva unica. Next base: position 154,900,201 of record OX465281.1, on the reverse strand, counting down.
TTGGGCAAAACTGGCTAACGTGAACGTAGGTTACATTTAAATGTCAAAGTTGTAACTGCAATTAATTTGCTCATATTACATTAAATTCATCCCCGTAAAATTTCTTATGACCTATTGTAACTAGTTAAATCATATGTAACGTTTCCTTCGCTTAAATTGTTTCATGAATCTTAAGAAAAAGTAAATTAAGCGAATGTCAAAATTGTAACCATCCGAATTTGAAATGTCAAAATTGTAACCATGTCATGTCATGTTTTCATAAAAAAATATGCGCATTGAATTTTTTAATGTTCTACATCAGGAAACATTTATTTATGAAGTAAGAAACACAAAAAATATCATGGCACGGTTGTGCTATCAGTTTGAAATTTAATTTTTCCAATTAGCTCAAGTTAAAGGTTCTGGAGAATCACCCATATATATATATATGTATATATATATATATATATGTGTATATATATATATATATATATATATATATATATATATATATATATATCTATATATATATATATATATATATATATATATATATATATATATATATATATATATATATATATATATATATATATATATATATATGTATATATATATATATATATATATATATATATATATATATATTTCCATAATATGTAATAGTGATAAATTAAATTAAACGTGTAATTAAGATAACACTAATATAAATAAAATACAAAATAGAAAAGGCAAAAATAAAAAACGTGTATTATTACGCTAGTGAAGTACCGATAGAAGTTTGAGGCTGAGAGGTTTTAATTAATAAACTTTTTTGGTTTTTTCTTTAGGAGTATTATTTATTTACTTCTATATGTATTATACAACTATTCAACCATACATATCGTCGCTTATCCAGAATAGTGGTACAACTCAAAAATTTCCAATTTCGAGTTTATTTTAAGAATGTATAGCTAAATATGCATATTTTTATGGAGCAAAAATCCATATTAATACTTCTAAAAATGACCGCTGGAATCCAAGATCATAACATGGGCTTGTATGAAACTAAAAACTTTCAAATGGCTCCCCTGTAAAATTCATTGTTTTTGAGTTGTGACACTATTCTGGATAAGCGACGATATATGTATATTAATTGGTTCATTCGAATTTTTATCTTTAGTCCAGGTGCTGAAGTATTTCTAGTAGTGCTGGCGTGACGTAAAGGACTTTTTTGGTGGAATTCATCAGAAATAACATTCCCAACAATATCTAGGGAGTGCGCAAACATGAAAATACCTGGCAAATTTATGGGTGTCTAAAAAATGAAAATTCACGAAAAATTCCCTGCTCTTTTGCCTTTCTTGATAAATATCTAATAACGGACATACTTTGTTCGTTAATGGAACTTAGCGTATAGCGTTATTTGAACTTTTGCATTGAAAATAGCCAAAAACTGCGAAAAACAGTACTTCACTTTAAAATTTGCCAAGTAAAGAAAATACCATTATTTTTCAATGGAATTCTGGAATTAGTTAGCTAAAGATATGTTTAATCCTCCCAACTCCCATGTTGGTCCTGATTTTTTTACGTATTCTCTAAGACTCACTTTACAATATGCAATCATAAAATTTCGGTTATTAAAACTTTTTTTAATGGTTTTTAAACTTTTTTTGGAAAAACGCCTTTTTATTAAATTCTTTTATTAAACTTCAATCCTGACTGATCAAATCTTTGAAGTTAAATTTGACCCACTTCCCGGTTTTGGATAGAGCTGAAACTTTGCATACACGTTTGGTTTGGATGACAATGCAATCTGGCCATTTTGTAAAAATATCAAGATAGCGGTTCCAAAATGGCGGCCGAACTTCAATCCTGACTGATCAAATCTTTGAAGTTAAATTTGACCCACTTCCCGGTTTCGGATAGATCTGAAATTTTGCATACACGTTTAGTTTGGATGACAATGCAATCTGGCCATTTTGTAAAAATATCAAGATGGCGGTTCCAAAATGGCGCCCGATTTTTGAAATTGTGCTCCGCGGCCCTCTGACAAGGGTATCAAATGAAAGGATATGACAGGTAGAACACAATTAGCTATGTGGCGTCATTCCAAATTCAAAATGGCGGCCAACACTAAATTGCGGAAAGCTTATAATAGACTAAAACGTAGAAAATATAACCGATCAACTTCCAATTTTGCACACACTCGTAGTTCGGGTGGTAATGTGTATGAATGATGAGATGAATAGTTGAGTTAAGGGTGAATTGAAAATATAGAAGCAATACACGTTACAAAAAATCACAAACAAACACAGAGATGCTGCTGTCAACTAGATTCAACTACTCAAATACTGAACTCATGTCCGCATAATTTCAACTCAACCCAGGTAGCGAGCTGAGTTGAGTTCAGTCAACCTTAACCCAACTCGACTCCCGTTTAAATGTAGTTAGACTTGGGTTCAACTTGAGTTCAACTCATCATGTATAAGTACTAAATGCGACCTGACATTTTTGTAAAAAAATCAAGAAGACGGTTGCGAGCCCACGACATGGGTATTAAATGAATACAGTAAACTGTGTGACGTAATTTTAAATCTAATAGAATTGTCATCATAAAATGGCGGAATTCATATAATAAACTAAAAAGTAGAAAATAAAATAAATGGTTAAAAAAAATGTTTTTAAAAAACTCTTTTAATTAACTAAAAAATGTACTGAAAAGTAAAAAATAAAAAATATTTAAAAGAAATCGTGAAATTTCAATTTTAATGAAAAAGTTAATTAAAAGAATGGCGCATTTTTCATCAAAAAATTTTGTTAGAATTTTCTTCAAAGTGAATTGAGCAAAACAACAAGTTTAAATTAATTTTTTTTACTACGCCTTATAAATTAATACATAAAATCTTAAATATATTGAAAAATAAAACAAAATTAAAAAAGATGATTTTATAAAAAAAATGTGAATTTGAAATTAACAAAGCAAAAATTGAGGGTTATTGTAAATCTCACGTGATTTACAGTTATATTTTCAATTTTTGATGAAAAATGCGCCATTCTTTTAATTAACTTTTTCATTAAAATTGAAATTTCACGCTTTCTTTTAAATATTTTTTATTTTTTACTTTTCAGTACATTTTTTAGTTAATTAAAAGAATTTTTCTAAAAATTGTTTTTTAACCATTTATTTTTTTACATAATAGTTAACTCCGCGTTGCCAAAAATGGCTTAGGGCGTTTCAAATTTGCTCGAAGAATGTCTCAATTTCTATTGAACCAATTTAACTGTTTCTTTAAGTGAGTAGCGAAACGATTACTTGACATAACTTTAAAGTGAGGTACTGTTATTCCCAGTTTTCGGCTATTTTGCAATGCAAAAATTCAAATTTCAAAAATCCAGCTTACGCTAAGATATAGCAAATCCAATACCAAACAAAACATGTCCAACAAACTTTTTGCTTAGAAGCCTTCGTTAGGGGACATTTATCAAGAAAGGTCAAAAATAGGGAACTTTTTGTGTCAGTTTTTAGGCTCCCATAAAGTTTTCAGGTATTTCATGTTTGCGCATCCCCTAGATATTGTTGGGAATGCCATTTCTGCCCAATTCCACCAAAAAAGTCCGTTACATCACGCCAAAACCAAAATTTATAGATCTTTCTGCTATAGCGCCTGAGTTCGTCTGCGCGTTTTGCATATATGGAGCGAAAACACTGGCAAGGGAGTGAAAATATGAGGTTGCCGGAAATTGGCTAGATCACAGTATTGAACTCCAAAGTTTGAAAGAGTGTTCGAAATAATCGTTTTGATCGGTCCAGAAGTTGTTGTGTGACATTGCGTAAAACTTAGTAACTAAGTTTACGCGGTTATCACAGAGGCTTCGTAGTTTTTCACCAAAAAGACTTAAAAATTCCGCTGACTGAAAACTTTCAAACCGGTTTTAGCAGATGCAGAGCCGCTGTAGCCAATATTATTATCCTTCTTACTCCTTTTGGGAGCACATATACTCCTTTTGGAGTTCTATAAAGCTTTTCCACCGGGCTCTGTTTTGCGCACATATTTTAAGCTGTCTATTTCAGAAGTGTGATATCATCTGTTTATTAGAGATTTTCTAAAGGCTCTACAGCTCCGCATCGGATTTTTCTTGTTTCTCTGTTGGCTTTCTTTATTGACTTGGATATGTCTTATGGCTGGGGTCTCTGAAAATTTTGTCCAAGACGCGAGCGCTTACTTTCCGTTGATTCGTTTATTCAAAAAAAAAAAAACTCTAAATAGCACCTCCAAGGTAAGTACGTGCAAAACTTTAACTAAAAATGATTAAATAATGTCAATTAAAATTACATTTATTCCATTTAATAAAATCGAATCAATATAATTTTTTTTCTTCAGATCTAAACCACCATGAGACATATCCATGTCCGATGTGCCTCTGTGAAGCTGGGGCACTTTTGATTTTTTTGTTACAGTAAGTTTAAGTACAGTAATAAAGAGCAACGGCAAATTTTTTACTTCAGTTGTGGTTGTTAGTGCATCACTTAATTGTCCACCAAATGGGAGGCCTCGGTAGCCTAGGGAGTAAGGCGTCTGGCTACTATCCCAGAGGTCCCGGGTTCGAATCCCGGCCAACCCCACGGTCCTTCGCCTTTTCCACTTTCCCACTACATAACTTTCCTTCTTTCTTCTTCCCTCTTTACATTCCTGATTCCTTCTGTCATATCCTTAGTTAGCCCTTCCCCGCTTCACCAAAGCGCATGTCATCGGTTGGTTGATGAGATTCAACTCGTTTCAGGAGGCATAACACTCCAGCGAGTTGTTTCTCGATGCCCCGATGACAAAGTCGCCAGTAATGGTTGGGAGTAGGTGGACTGCAAAATATCGCTGGAAGGTTGTGACAGTTCCTTTCTTCCCCGACTAAAGCTGCTGTTCGACATTGCACTCTATATGAAGAAAATAGATTGTCGACACAGTATAAAGGGCGTTTCCTGTGACTCTAGTCTTTCACATAAAAAAAAATTGCACCAGTGTTTCTGGCAAAGTTAGTCCCTGATGTTTTTTTTATGTGGTAGTGCTAAGCTCAGGAGTCACCCTTTGTACTACTAGTCCGTCATGTCATTTGTCACGTCATGGTGCAATGTCTAGTAGTAAGCTTAGTACGGCAGAGGGGAGGGGGAATAGGTTAAGGATTATAAAGGTACGGGGGGGTATTGAAGAAGGTGCTGATGAACCCTGCGTTTGAACTCTTGGATGTTGTAGGAGCTCGGAAATACCGACTGCGTGAGATTATTCCACAGTCGAGTTGTTCTATTTAAAAACGAATTCATATCTTGTTGAGTGCGTGAAAGAGGGAGTTGCAGGTGCAGGGAATGGGACGAGTGGGCTAATCTGGTGTTGCGGGTATAAGATTGCCGCGGAGGCAAAAGAGCGTTTAACTCGGAGGAACAGTCACTATGATAGTAGCGATAAAATTTTGTCAGTGCTGCTACATTCCTACGGTGGCTCAGGGGGTCGATGGTGGAGCAAGCGGTATCGTCATTAAATAACTTAAGGGCCTTTTTTTGGACCATATCTAACCATGCTAAGGTTGTTATTGGAGCGCCGCCGCAAATGAGGGAGTTGTATTCGAGAAGAGGCCGAATGTAGGATTTACATATAAATAACAGCACGGGCCGATAGCTGGAGGAGGAACCTGCACCTCTTAAGAAATCCCAAGCACTGGGATGCTTGTTTGGCGATTTGGAATATATAGTCATTCCATCGCAAGTCTTTGGCTAATGTCACGCCTAAGATTTGTAGGGATGGGTCGGCCTTTAGTTCCACGTCATCCACTGTCAAGGATGGTGAGGTGTTGATCTTTTTCTTTGAAATAAGACAGTACTTGGTTTTGGAGGGGTTGAATTCGACACGATTCTTTTTTCCCCACTCTAGAATAAGTTCAATGTCGTTATTAATAAAGTTGAACAATAGTTCACGATCATCAAGACAGGATCTGGAGTAAGTCTGTCTTGTATCGAAGCTGTACGAGTAACGTAGAGTACCGTCGTCAACGAAGCTGAGAAATGGATTGGATGGGATTGAATGTAGGTCATTTATAAATATGAGAAATAGGGCCGGTGATAAAATTGACCCCTGGGGGACCCCCGCAGAGATGGGGTGAGATTCAGATTTGACGCCATCCAAAACTACCTTAATTGAACGGGCGGAAAGGAAACTCTCAACCCACTTATAGAGAAGCGAGTCAATTCCATAAACTTTGAGTATAGCTAACAAGGCTGAGTGCCATACTCTATCAAAAGCCTTGGAGATATCCAAAGCAAGCAAACTAGATTCACCATATCCATGCAAACTTCGGTTGAGGTGTTCTGTTTTTGTCGGAAGCCGTATTGTTTGTCGTTTATAAGTTGCTTGGATTCTAGATATCCCATAAGCTTTTTGTTAATTATCGTCTCCATGGTTTTGGAGAGGATAGAAGTGATTGCTATTGGGCGGTAGTTGGAGGGAAGGCTGGAGTTACCTTTTTTCGGTATTGGCTGCACATGAGCAAGTTTCCAAGAATCTGGGTAAACTCCGGAAGAGTATGATAGGGCAAGAAGTTTGCGCAGAGGTTTAGCCAAAGGTGATGCGCATTGTTTTAAGACGATAGGTGGTATATTATCGAGTCCAGTGGATTTGTTGACATCGAGCTCCTTGAGGCACCTGTATACCTCACGAGTCCTGAAGAAAACCCTGTCCATTAAATGAGCGCTATACTCGAGGACCGGGGGTAGCGTATCATTTTGGGGTAGAGAAGAATTTAAAGCAAGATGCTAATAAATCGGCCTTGGATTTTCTGTCTGTTATCACCTTTTCATCGTGGATGAATGAAGGAGTTGTGGAGGTGGTGAAATTCTTCTTGATGGAACTTACCAAGGACCAGAAGTTTTTGCTACCAGAGGTTGCATTAAGGAGTTTACTTCTCAACTTGCTATCAAATGAATTTTTGACATTCCTGCCTGATGGTGACTTTACAGGAATTTCTTAGTTTTATATACTCTGCACGGAGCGATTCACTCGGGAACCTCTTGTAAGGTCGAAAGGCGGCTTCTTTATTTCTGATTGCATTCATACACTCCTGATTAAACCATCTGTTGGGCCTAGCCTTTACAGATTTAGTAGAATGAGGAAATGCATTCCTGCCTGTCGCCGATGTTGCTGATCAAGGAACCTTTCTCCTTGATCTTTTCCCTACATCTCATCCAGCGCGATATACAGGCACCACTGCTTAGTTGGAGCTAGCTTCCCATTCAAATTTCCCACCGCTCCCAAACCAGTTAGAAAAACTGTATGGCATTATGGGAAGGCCAATTTTCTGGGGCTTATTAATTTTTTCCAATCTACTAACTGGAACCAGTGTTTCCGAAACAAAAACGCCAATTCTGTCGCTGTCCGTATCACTAGAATCACACAGGCAAGAATGCATTTGTTTATCTCTCATACTACTAAATCTGTGAAAGCTAGGCCTAACAGATGGTTCAATTGGGAGTGTATGAATGCAATCAGAAATAAAGAAGCCGCCTTTCGAGCTTACAAGAGCTTCGTGAATTGATTTGTGTAGAGTATATAAAACTAAGAAATTCCTGTAAACTCACCATCAGGAATGTCAAAAATTCATTTGACAGCAAGTTGAGAAGTAAACTCCTTACGCAACCTCTAGAAGCAAGAACTTTTGTTCCTTGGTAAGCTCCAATAAGAAGAATTTCAATTCATCCACAACTTCATTCATCCACGATGAGAAAGTGATCTTCTTCTTCTTCTTCTTCTTTGATCCGTTAGCTGGCGGTCCGAGCGGGACGTCCCCGCAACGGATACGCTGCTGTCGGTGCCGCTGGGTCCCGAACTCTATTCACGATTCGCTTCCATTCTTCTCGGTTTTTGGCGGTGTCTCGAGCCTCGGTAACTGATAATCGTTGATTCTTTAAGTCACCCTCGATATTCTTCAACCAGGTTTTCTTCGGTGCCGATCGCTGTATTCTCCAGTCTGCAGGACGGTCTCGCCAGAGAAGTTTACGTGGCAAGCGGTTATCATCCATTCGGCAAACATGTCCAAACCACCGTAGTCGACGTTTTTGCATTTCTTCTTCGATCAGTGTTTGCTGATCGCATCTTTGTCTGACAACCTCGTTTCGAAGGCGATCACGGAGTGAGACACGGAGGATCTGCCTCAAACATCGCATTTGGAAGACCTCGAGCTTCTTAACGTCCGGTTTGAGCAGTGTCCACGTTTCAGATCCATAAAGAAGAATCGGAAGAATCAACGTTCGGTAAAGACGTAGTTTTGTTTTGATGGAGATATTTGCTCGTTTCCATATGCACCACTTGAGCGAGGCGAATGTTGCTGTTGCCTGGCCGATACGGCTGTGAACGTCGGCCGTCGATGCTACTTTCGTTTCCTCAACCAATGATCCCAAATATTTGAACCTTGGAACTTGTTCGATTTGGGTTCCATCGAGGTGAACACTGGCTCTTGATCCATCCGTTGTGAGCACTTTGGTCTTTTCCGCATTGATTTTTAACCCGTATGATTGGGCGATGCGGGAAATATCGTATAAGATGTCCGTTGCTTCGGCATCCGTGTCGGCGAAAACAGCGCTATCGTCGGCGAACATTAAGTCTGTTACGAAGTTGTTGTCGTCGTATTGAACTCCGAGTCGTCCATCGAATGCTTCACGCATAATCGCGTCGATCACAACGTTGAAGAGAAGTGGCGAAGCGACGTCTCCCTGTCGGACACCCGTCTGAATCGGGAACTCCTCGGATAAGTCGTTTCGAATACGAACGCTGCTGGTTGAGCCATCGTACGACGCTTGGAGAAGTTGGATGATTCTCAATGGCACGTGTTCGGTTACCAAGACTCTCCACAAGCTGTTCCAATCGATGCAATCGAAAGCGGATTTGAAATCGATGAAAACGACGACAATTCGTTTGCCGCAACGAATTCTTTCTTCCATTAACTGACGGAGGGCGAATATTTGATCAATGCATCCTCGATGTGGTCTAAATCCCGCTTGTTCCTCCCGGCTCGTTTGCTCTCGATGTTTCTGTAGCCTCGATTGTATTATTTTCGTAAATACTTTACCGACAATCGAAAGAAGGCTAATACCGCGATAATTCTTGCATTCCCGACTGTCGCCTTTCTTCAAAATTGGGACAACGATCGCTTTCTTCCATACCGAAGGGACACGATCCGAATGCCATATGTGTGTTATGAGGACATGAAGTCGTTGTGATAAGACATCACCTCCAGCTTTGATCATCTCGGCGGTTACTTGGTCTATTCCCGGCGCTTTTCCATTTTTCAGCGATTTTATTGCTGTCTTCACCTCGATAATTGTTGGTTCGGTATCGAGAGACTGATTCATCGGCTGTTCGATAATCGGTGGTTCGGGTGCTGGACCTTGCGGCGGATCGTGGTTATACAGCTGGTGGAAGAATGCTCTCCACCGCTCCAGGCGTTCATGGGCCGAAGTCACAAAAGTTCCATCCGATTTTTTGATGTTGTCGTTTGTTGATGTTGTTTTGCCGCCTAACCGGCGGATTGTCTGGTACAGCGTCCGGTACTCGTGCCTCGACGCCGCTTTTTCCATGTCGGCCGCAACGTTATTCCAGTACGCTTCTCGTTCCAATTTCATTTTCTGCCGAACTTCTTTGTTCAATCTTCTGTATTCCTCAAAGTCGACGTGTTTCATGCGCTTCCGCTGATCGACGAGGTCCAGACAGCTGTCCGAGATCCATGGCTGCGTCCGTTTATGGATAGTTGGACACAACTCCATTGCACACTCCACAATAGACTCCGACAATTGCCTTTCTTCTACATCGATATCGTCCGGTATTGCGAGCGCCGCGAATTTGTTGGATAATGCCATTTGAAACTCTCGCCCGATGGCCGGGTCCCGTAGGCACGCCCAATTTTTCTTGGCTGGTGGTGGCTCCGTTTTCTTCGCTCTTTGCAATCGCATCTGCAATTTCGCTCGAACAAGATAATGGTCCGATCCGCAATCGGGTCCACGCATTGCACGTACGTCTTTAAGCGTCGATCGGAATCTTGTGTTGATCAAAACGTAGTCTAACATCGCCGAGTCTTTGCCGGATGGATTTCGCCAGGTGAGTTGGTGTTTGAGTGGATGGCGGAAAAGAAAGTGATAACAGACAGCAAATTCAATGCCAATTTATTAGCATCTCTGTTTGCTTCAAATTCTTCTTTACCCGACACTTATTCCCCACCCCCGGTCTTGAGCAAAATGCTAATTTAATGGACAGGGTTTTCTTCAGGACTCGCGAAGTGTACAGGTGCCTCGAGGAGCTCGATGCCAATCGTCTTAAAACAATGCGCCTCACCTTTGGCTAATCCTCTGCGCAAACTTTTTCCCTATCATTCTCCTCCGGAGTTTACCCAGACTCTTGGGAACTTGCCCATGTTCAGCCAATACCGAAAAAAGGTGACTCTAGCCTTCCTTCCAACTACCGTCCAATAGCAATTACTTCTATTCTCTCCAAAACCATGTAGACGATATTCAACAAAACGCTTATGGGATATCCAGAATCCAACCAACTTATCAACGACAAACAATACGGCTTCCGACAAAAAAGATCCACAGGTGATCTTTTCGTTTGCCTTACAGAACACCTCTACCGAAGTTTGCATGGATCTGGTGAGTCTAGTTTGGTTGCTTTTTATATCTCTAAGGCCTTTGATAGAGTATGGCACTCAGCCTGTTAGCTAAGCTCAAGGCTATTGGAATTGACTCGCTTATGTATAAGTGGGTTGAGAGGTTTTTTTCCGGCCGTTCAATATTAAGGTAGTTTTGGATGGCGTTAAATCTGAACCGGTCCTCTTTCTCTTCTTTATATATGACGTTCTCATCTTTATATATGACTTTCAATCCCCTCCAATGCACTTCTCAGTTTCCCTGACGACGGAACTCTACTTTACTCGTACAGCTTTGATACAACATGCCAGATCCTGTCTTGATGATCGTCAACCAATGTCCAACTCTATTAATAACGACATTGAACTCATTTTAGGGTGGGGAAGCAAGAATCGTGTTGAATTCAACCCCACCAAAACCAAGTACGTCTGGAGTCTGGACTGTGCCTTGGTGAAGTGAGGGCGTGTATTGTCGCCAGTCCAATTATACCGCAAAAAAATAAACCGCAACAATAAATATAAACATGAAAACACAAAAAAAATATATAACACATAAAAACTTAATAAAACTAAATTAATCAACCACCAAAATAATAACATGAATCACAAAACAAACAATAACATAAAAATTAATAATAAGACATAACAAAAAACTAAGCGAAGGCCATCAACAGCAACAACAATAACCGAATGACTGACGGACAACAAATAAGTCTCCTCCATCCATTTCTCTTGCTTCTTGTCGGCCGCTCCGGCACTGCAGGTTAATCGGTCGGTTAATAGGAGTCGTCTTGTTTTAGCACGCACCGAGTGAAACCCAAGTGTTATCAGATCTTGATTTAGATCGATTTCAGGTGACAGCGTATGACTTTCCGCCCATAGGGCATTAGCCATATATATTAGGAATGACGTGGCGTTTACTTCTGTTCTCTCCAAAATCATGGAGAAAATAATCAATAAAAAGCTGATGAAATTTCTAGAATCCAACCAAATTATACACGACAGGCAATTCGGCTTCAGACCAAAATGGTCTACTAGCGATCTGCATGTGTGTTTAACTGAGCGTATCAACCAAAGGATTCAAGGCGTTGGCGAGTCTGGTCTGGTTGCTCTAGATATATCAAAGGCTTTTGACAGAGTATGGGACCCAGCTCTGTTGAATAAACTCCAAGCTATTGGTATACACTTAGTTCTAAGGAACTGGATTAAGAGCTTTCTTTCAGGCCGTTCAATCAAGGTAGTATTGGACGGCGTCGAAACCAACCCACATGTCATTTCGGCTGGAGTTCCCCAGCGGTCAATTTTCTCACCCGCACTTTTTCTAATCTTCATTAATGATCAGATCTCAACCCCTCCAAACCTACTTCACTGCTTCGAGGATGACGGCACTTTGTATTTCTCTTACTCCTTCGAAAATATAAGACAAGCACTTGCCAGACCATGTCTTTACCACCGCCAACTGATGTCCACTTCCATCAACCGGGATATCGAATCGATTCTTCATTGGGGCGAGATGAACCGCGTCGAATTCAATGCCACGAAAACGAAATATTGCCTAATCTCCAACAAAAATTTTACCGACCTTCCTCCTATCTCAGTAGATAAAGAGAATCTAACGTTACGTTAAAATTGGTTTGAGATATTAACAACACCTTTTTTATAGAATGTACAAAATTTACGTTTATTAAAATTAATTTAACAAACAATTTAATTTGTCGAATGCATTTCAACCGATGTAATCGGTCATCATCAGCAACACGGCTAGCACTAAAGGTCTAGGGATTTGTAATTACATCTAATATAGTATGTATACTAACGGTATACTAAGTCTATTTAAAGGAAAAAAGGATCTATATTTCTTTTGTTTGAATGGAATAACGGTATACAAAACAACTGTTAATGCTATTTAATTCAAATTAAATAAATACGAATCTATATTTCCTTTGTCTGCATTTAAGGAGTCCGTATTTCTGTGTATGTAATAACTTTCGTATGCGTCTAATTTTCTGTTGTCCGTTATGTGTTGTAATAGACGAACGTTGGCTTCGGATGTGGAAAAATGCTTTTCACCTAAAACATGGCTGGCAAAAGATGATTTGTTGGCTTCATTGTTTTTTATGTAGTTCATATGTTCTTTAAATCTTTTTCGTACGTTTCGTTTCGTTTGTCCATAATACTTACGGTTACAGTCGTTGCAAGTGATCTCATAAATCCCTGGTTTATCTAAGGGGTCTTTTCTGTCTTTTAGGGAAATAAATTGATTTTTTAATCTGAAAGGATTGGAAAACACCATTAGCATGTTGTTTCTTCTAAAAATGTTTTTTAATTTGTTGGTAACTTCTGGTGCAAAAATAATTGAAACTCTATTTATTTCCGATTGTGAATTTTGAGAGAACAATGTGGACAAATCTCTCTTTCTCTTTTTGATGGCATGATTTTTGATTATGTTATCAATTATTTTGGCTCCATAACCATTGATTCTGGCTGCATTATGGATGTATTTGTATTCTCTCATATAGTTGGGCGTTGTTAATGGAAGATTTACTAGCCTGTGTGCAAGAGAATTGAAAGCAGCCAGTTTATGCTGTATAGGTGTGAAGGAGTCACTTGGGATGTAACGTAGAGTATTCGTTGGTTTGTGGTGGATAGCAAAACTAATACTTCCTTGGTTCCTCTGTATTTCCAGATCTAAGAACACTAGTTTGTTGTTGTCCTCAATTTCGCATGTGAATTGTATATCTTCATGCTGGTTATTTAAAATAGTGAGTAGACTATTTACCTCATTACGGTTGACAATGGCAAATATGTCATCTACGTAGCGGTGCCAAACTGTTGGAAGGATGCATTTTTCTTTTAAATTTGTTTCGAAGAAAGACATGAACGCCTCAGCTATAAGTGGTGAAAGTGAATTTCCCATGCTTGTGCCTTTTTTGATTTGGTAAAACTTCTTCCTGAATTCAAAAAAGTTGCTGTCCATACACATTTTTGCAGCCTTTATATACACATTCACTTTTTGCGCTGGTAACCCTTGTTTAACGAGGTGATTTTCTAAAGCTCTCAAAGCTAAATCAACTGGAATCGATGGGAAAAGTGACGTCACGTCGAACGAGACCATAATTTCGTCATCTTTGATGCATATTGATTTAATGCGTTCCGTGAATTCAACAGAGTTTTTAACGGAACAGCTCTCGAAGGGGGGAAACTGTTTCATTTCTTTCACTAGTGAAAGAAATGAAACAGTTTCCCCCCTTCGAGAGCTGTTCCGTTAAAAACTCTGTTGAATTCACGGAACGCATTAAATCAATATGCATCAAAGATGACGAAATTATGGTCTCGTTCGACGTGACGTCACTTTTCCCATCGATTCCAGTTGATTTAGCTTTGAGAGCTTTAGAAAATCACCTCGTTAAACAAGGGTTACCAGCGCAAAAAGTGAATGTGTATATAAAGGCTGCAAAAATGTGTATGGACAGCAACTTTTTTGAATTCAGGAAGAAGTTTTACCAAATCAAAAAAGGCACAAGCATGGGAAATTCACTTTCACCACTTATAGCTGAGGCGTTCATGTCTTTCTTCGAAACAAATTTAAAAGAAAAAGGCATCCTTCCAACAGTTTGGCACCGCTACGTAGATGACATATTTGCCATTGTCAACCGTAATGAGGTAAATAGTCTACTCACTATTTTAAATAACCAGCATGAAGATATACAATTCACATGCGAAATTGAGGACAACAACAAACTAGTGTTCTTAGATCTGGAAATACAGAGGAACCAAGGAAGTATTAGTTTTGCTATCCACCACAAACCAACGAATACTCTACGTTACATCCCAAGTGACTCCTTCACACCTATACAGCATAAACTGGCTGCTTTCAATTCTCTTGCACACAGGCTAGTAAATCTTCCATTAACAACGCCCAACTATATGAGAGAATACAAATACATCCATAATGCAGCCAGAATCAATGGTTATGGAGCCAAAATAATTGATAACATAATCAAAAATCATGCCATCAAAAAGAGAAAGAGAGATTTGTCCACATTGTTCTCTCAAAATTCACAATCGGAAATAAATAGAGTTTCAATTATTTTTGCACCAGAAGTTACCAACAAATTAAAAAACATTTTTAGAAGAAACAACATGCTAATGGTGTTTTCCAATCCTTTCAGATTAAAAAATCAATTTATTTCCCTAAAAGACAGAAAAGACCCCTTAGATAAACCAGGGATTTATGAGATCACTTGCAACGACTGTAACCGTAAGTATTATGGACAAACGAAACGAAACGTACGAAAAAGATTTAAAGAACATATGAACTACATAAAAAACAATGAAGCCAACAAATCTTCTTTTGCCAGCCATGTTTTAGGTGAAAAGCATTTTTCCACATCCGAAGCCAACGTTCGTCTATTACAACACATAACGGACAACAGAAAATTAGACGCATACGAAAGTTATTACATACACAGAAATACGGACTCCTTAAATGCAGACAAAGGAAATATAGATTCGTATTTATTTAATTTGAATTAAATAGCATTAACAGTTGTTTTGTATACCGTTATTCCATTCAAACAAAAGAAATATAGATCCTTTTTTCCTTTAAATAGACTTAGTATACCGTTAGTATACATACTATATTAGATGTAATTACAAATCCCTAGACCTTTAGTGCTAGCCGTGTTGCTGATGATGACCGATTACATCGGTTGAAATGCATTCGACAAATTAAATTGTTTGTTAAATTAATTTTAATAAACGTAAATTTTGTACATTCTATAAAAAAAGGTGTTGTTAATATCTCAAACCAATTTTAACGTAATAATAGAGAGTGTACGTTTTATTCTTAAAAAACTCACAAAATTGAGAATCTAACGGTTGACCCAACTCTCAAAATCTTAGGGGTAACATTAACGAAGCATCTGTGATGGAATGATCACATGTTCCAAATCGCCAAACAAGCCTCCCAATGTCTTGGATTTATTAAGAGAAGCAGCCAGCCGCCTTGACTACAATCTACAAATCCTACATTCGGCCGCGCCTTAAATACAACTCGTATATCTAGGCAGGCGCCCCAAAAACCACCTTGGATTGTCACGACAAGGTGCAAAATCGCGTCCTCAAACTCATTGGTGATGGCCCCTTTCGCGCCTCCATAGACACCTTAAGCCACCGTAGGAATGTAGCAGCCCTCTCCATACTCCATACTTTTCCCGCAACGCAAGACTAGCCCGCTCGGTTCACCCTACAGCCCCCCCGTTTACGCACAATACGATTTAGAAATTCGTTTATGAATAGAACAACTCGACTGTGGAATAATCTCCCGCAGTCAATATTTCCGAAATCGTACAACACCTAGAGTTAAAACGTGAGGTTCATCGTCATTTCCTTCTACCCCCTCCAGACCTCCTCTAACCTTTCCTATTCTCCCCTATTTTTCAAACTCAGCTTACTACTAGACATTGCACCATGAACTGAACGCCATGACGGACTGGTAGTATAAAGGGTTACTCCTAGGCTTGGTTTTTTCATTCATAAAAAAAGGACTGTGTTATTTCAAAGAAAAAGTTAACTAATCAATGTAAAGTACTTGTTACACTTGACCAAAAAGAACACATTTTTCGGTAACTACCGCAAATTCCGGGATGAACCGTAATTTCCTGAAACTGTAAGACGCAGACGTAGAAAACAATTCCCCGTAAAAAAGCAATTCGTGATGTTTATAAAGAGTAACGTAATTTTTGAACGACTTTTAAAGAGTGTTGGATTTTGACAAGTGATGTTTTGTTGGAAAGCTTTCACTGCGCCGAATCCAAAAAAGGCCACTTCGTTTAGAAAGGGTCTCATTCCATCGAGTTTATTAGATACTAGCAAAAACCCGCGTGCGTTGCAACGCCTTTTAATAAATCAAAATAGGTGTGCATAGCCCGGGACAAAAAAAATTGGCAAAACATGATTTAGGGTACATAAAAAAATATAGTTACCTATAAAAAATATGTTACCTATAACTATTTTTAAAACTCGAGGCTCAGCACCATCTATCGGGAAAAATTTGTACTACGTGCACAACAGACACATAGCCAATCTTATTACCACTCGCGCATAGATTTTGAAGTTCCCAGTAATTGGCACCTTGTGCAGAACTTCCCCAGAACCACCCCGAAAAAATCGAATAAAACATTTCGGCTTGAAACGAACATTGGCAACATTATAAGGCGACACTACCCAACCCAGCAGGCAAAATGAGCTCACAAAACCAGAAATTTATCTTACAACTCACAGTGAGCCCAATATGATGAAAATATGACATCCCAAATGCAAAAAAATTAAACCACTTGTGAGAAAATAATGAGATCATAATGAGAGGAAAGTGAGAAAGAAACCGAAATTGAATGTCCCACTTAATGTTCATTGATTGGAAGGTTGTTATGAGCTAATTATGAGCAATTGGTTTGATAACAATTTTTAAGACGGAATCATCGAATTTTCGGATGAGGAAGAATCAAATCGAATGAAAAATGAAGTTGATAATTTGGGCGACTTATCTGAATAATTTGACGATAATGATGATATCAATATTAGAGTAGGAGATGCAATCGCGGGAATTGGAAGTTGGGCTAACAAATATGGTATCGGTAGAAATGGAATATCTGATTTACTTAGTGTTCTGAACAAACTATGTACTTCCTAGTAAATTTCCAACTGAAGGAAGAACCGTTCTGATGACACCAAAATCAGTAGAAGTGACGAACATCGATGAAGAATGCAAATATTGGCAGCAAGATGTTACAGTTTGTCTTAAGAAGGCATTTTAAAATTTACAAAAAGATAATGGCATTTTGTTAAACATTAATGTCGATGGTTTGCCAATTTTTAATAGCTCAACGGAGCAATTTTGGCCAATACTTGCGAATGTCGAAGGGATTATAAGGGAACCTTTCGTAATTGAATTTACAACGGTTCACAGTGGAACGAATTGCCGAAAACGTGGACAAAAGTCTACATATTGATGAATTTGGACGAAATTCGGTATTATAGGGTAATCGAGCTCACTGATCACGAATTTAATATCAAAAACTGAAAATTCAAAATGGCGAATCCAATATGGCGGACATTATTTTTAAAACATTGTAGAAATAAACTCAAACTTGTATCTAGATGTTTTTGGGCATGCCGATTACGAATTTGATGTCAAAATTTGGAAATTCAAAATGGCGGATCCAATATGGCCGACATAATTTTTCAAAATTGTTCAAAACTTCTATTTATATGATTTTGAGCATGCTGAATACGAATTTGATACTTGAATTCGAAAATTTTAAGAACCGGAACTTGAGTGACTCCCTTTACAAGATATGTAGGTTCAAAAAAGACCAAAATTCTAAAATATTGGAATTTTTCTGAAAAAACGAAAAACATTTGGATTTAGATCACATTTTTAATTACATATCTTGTAAACGATGTCATTCACTTAATATCATATAAAAGAATACACATTTACCTAAAACCCGAACCGAATTACGTTGTTCTACGATAATTAGTCTAGGAATTTAAACTTGAATAATTCGTAAATATTAAAAAAATACATTTTTTCTTTCGTAAACACCCTGTACTTTAGTGGATAGTGGGGATAGCCCCCTCTCTAGAACAGTTTTTTTTTTCTCCAAAACCATCACAAAATCACGCCTGAAAATATTAGCCACGTATTCCAACAGAGGATTTATTGAATGTCTGATGACCGATACAAATTGCGTATTAGGTCATGTAAACAAATTCATGAACGGTGATTGTTTGTAGATAATCGCATTTTTTCTACAAACTTTGTAACAATATTTTAGAATGGGACTTGCCGTTTAAGAGATATTGGCCAAAAACGGAATTTTCTGTTTTTAGGAGCAGCGGACAACCAATATTCCGAAACTTTTTTAACATATTCTACTCACAAAAAACTTGTTTTTTTAGAAAAAGTTTCGTGAGCTAACATTTAGTTAGAGGTCTGCATTCGCATTGTGCTTTGACGACTGAACTAATATTTATAGGTATATATATCCGTGACTTTGAATTTCCTAATTTTGACATCAGATTCGTAATCGGCATGCTCAAAAACATATATGTAGATACAAGTTTTGAACTTATTTCTACAAATTTTCAAAAATTATGTCCGCCATATTGGATCCGCCGTTTTGAATTTTAAAATTTTGACATGAAATTCGTCATCAGCGACGTCGATAACATAATACCACAAAATTCAAATTGTGTAACTGCATATGTGGTTTACTAAGAGAGTTACGACTAGTAGCTGGATTTTCTTTTTTAATCCTGAAGGAAATATAACTTATTTTATAAAAAAATACTTCACTTAGTGGTATTCCGTGGAACTCATAACTTATCTCTTAATTTCGATTGAATTTTATAAATTCTCGTTATTATACATAATTATTGTTTATTTCAATAACAAATGTTAACACGTCGCTTAAGAAGTCATAAAGAATTTAAAATTTAGTACATACCTGGAGAGACATTCTCCATTTTCAATATTTCGAATCTGCATTGTCGTTATAATTTTATGCAAGTTTCAATTTGCACTACGTTTTTTAAGCACAGAGCCGAACCCTTTACAAATAAACAATGACCAAGTTCGACCTGCTGTGCAGCTTCAAGGAAAAACAATTAACCGTTTCTACTGCCGGGATTTAATAATGTCAACAATACTGTAGTCAAACCAAAAGATGGAAATCCCTTAATCGAAACTTTTATTTTCGGACTTTTGTCCACGTTTTAGGCAATTCGTCCCACTGTGCGGTTATAAGAAAACCTCCATCGTTAGGTATTTATTTAGACAAATATCACAATGAGCTCATATTTAGCTTATGTTGTATTTGTCATTTATATACACTCTTACGGCGGCGTATACACAGTAGTCGCAATAGCGCAGTTGGTAGAATGTTGGCTTCATGTTCTAGTGACCCAGGTTCGACTCGTACAAGGCAATCGAAAAAAAAAATATTCCCAATTCATGAGTAAAATATGAAAATATATAATAATATAAAATTATATGAATATAAAAAATAGTAGAAAAAGACAGCAACAAAAAAAAATTAATGTGAAAATAGTAATTTTGTTTTTTAACATTTCTCAGTACTTTTGGAACGAAGTTCCTTAACGCGGCTTGCGGGTAGAGTGAATTGGAAGAAATCGTCACGTAAGAAAATTCGATATTTTGTGTATGTATGCGTGCGAGTATCGGTCCCAGTAGGCAATTTGTGAATTATTAAATCAGAATGCAGTGTTTTTTATCTGACACATTTAATTTGAGTATGAATAATGATCCAGCACAGTACACAACGAAATACTGTACTACAGTTGATGCCGTTTTTTCAAGATTCTTGGACACAATTGATTCTGAAGTATATGCATCTTATTATAGTTATCATAAGCCAATAATTTCTATGTTACAATTTGGTGATAAAATTTTTTTTTTGGAAAGTTTTGGAATGTTAATATTGGGGGGCAAACGGCTAACAAAGACCTCGGAAAGTGGTGGTACCCGATTTGCCACCTCTGCCAAAACCCGAGAAAAGTCACTGCAGACGAACACCTAGCAGACCTGTTAGCAAGTCCTAATCCCACCTTCCCGCGGTGCCCCCCGGGGTACTTCTTCGGAAGGAGCTAACGGGAGACGGGCGAATGGCGAGCTCTCTGCGCCACAAAACAGAGCTTTAAGTCGGTTGGGCTGAGGGTTAGCAACCCGCTCCCATAAAAAACACCATTGCTACGAATCGGCAAACAATGCCTCGGAACCGGATGGACAACACGACGACGACCTTTGCTTTTCGAACGAGGACACGAATCGGATCATGGAATGTGAGAACACTGCTGGCTGAGGGACGGCTGGATGAAGTCCTCAACGAGATGAATCGATATAAAATCAAGATCATGGGACTTAGCGAGACCAGATGGCCCGATGCGGGGGAACATATCTGCCCAAATGGTGAGTCCTTTTTGTATTCTGGGAGAAACGAAACTGAAAGCCGTAGGAGTGGCGTTGGTGTAATACTCACCAAAGAAGCCAGGTCCAGCCTCATTAGCTGGTCACCAGTTTCTGAGAGGATTATTACCGTGCGCCTGCGTACCAGACTAAGAAGTACTACGGTAGTCCAATGCTATGCTCCAACTGAAGACGCTGAAGATGACATCAAAGACGAGTTCTATCTGCGGCTGAATGAGGTTTTTCGCTCTATTCCAAGGGGAGACATCATTGTATTAATGGGTGACTTAAACGCACAGATCGGCCGTGACAACACCGGCCTTGAACAAACAATTGGAAATCAAGGTCTAAGCCAAGTTACCAATAACAATGGTGAGCTTTTCGTTGACTTCTGTAGCTCCCACCAACTCATGGTAGGTGGAACTTACTTTTGTCACAAGAAGATACACAAAGAGACCTGGGTATCGCCCGATGGTAGAACGAGAAATTAGATAGATCATGTGGCCGTCAGCCGCAGATGGAGAACTATCCTTGAGGATGTCAGGAGTTTCAGGGGAGCAGACACTGGAAGCGACCACCATTTGGTAGTAGCAACTATTCGCCTTAAAATCGCCGCAATCAGAAACGTACAACGCGATGCTATAAACCGTAGACGGTTCAACGTCGACCTTCTGCGGGAGAGCGGTAAAAGCGGGAATTTGCTGGAAACCTACAACAAATATTAAACCAGCACAACGTTTCTGACGACACAAATATTGAAGAGCTGTGGAGTAGGACAAAGGGCGCAATATTGACGGCTGCGGAAATGAGCATCGGTTATGTCCTAAGAAACCAGCAACACTGGATCTCGGACACAACCTGGCAAAAAATAGAACGCAGAAGGGCCCTCAAAAATAACTTAAACTCTACAAGCGATCCCGAAAGACGTTACCAACTGGAACGGGAGTACTCCCAATTACACCGGGAGGTAAAGAGAAGTGTCCGGCGTGATAAAAGGCAGCAGATAAACGAGCTCGCAGAAAAAGCGGAAAACGCGGCAAACACAGGCAACAGTAAGGTGCTGTACCAAATTACTAAACAGCTCACGGGAAAGCACTCTACTAAAAAGCATGCCGTAAAGAGTGCGGATGGAAGGCTGCTGTGCAGCGACGAGGAGCAGCTCCAAAGATGGAGAGATTACTTCTTCGCCGCCCTGAATGGTTCATTTACACAGGAACCTCAGGAAACCAGCAACAATGCACAGCCTATAAGAATCACCACCCGAGCCCCCTCCAAGACGGAAATAGTAACCGCAATTCATGCGATGGCCAATGGTAAAGCAGCTGGGAAAGATGGCATCCCGCCAGAATTGTTGAAAGCCGATTCAAGCCTCATAGCAGATGCGCTTCAGCCAATCCTGGAAATAGCATGGAACACCTGTACCTTTCCGGAGGATTGGACGGATGGTATCATAGTCAAAATACCAAAAAAGGGGGACCTAACAATATGCGACAACTGGAGAGGCATCTGTTTACTATCTACAGTGGGCAAAATTTTGTCCCATATATTACTATCTAGGATATGTGAGGCAGTAGACCGAACGCTTAGGAGGCAGCAGGCCGGATTCAGGAAGGGCCGCTCATGTATTGATCATATCAACACCTTACGAATAATAGTGGAGCAGTCTACTGAATTCCGATCCCCCCTTTACCTTGCTTTCGTAGATTATGAGAAAGCGTTCGACTCGGTCAATAGGAGCTTTATATGGCAGGCACTACGGCGACGGGGACTGCCTGATAAAATAATAGAATTGATAAAAGCCCTATATAACAATTCCAAATGCAGAGTTCTCCATAATGGAAAATTATCCGACAGCTTCGAGGTGAATGTCTGATGACCGATACAAATTGCGTATTAAGTCATGTAAACAAATTCATGAACGGTGATTCTTTGTAGATAATCGCATTTTATATACAAACTTTGTAAACAATATTTTAGAATGGGACTTGCCGTTTAAGAGATATTGGCCAAAAACGGAATTTTCTGTTTTTAGGAGCAGCGGACAACCAATATTCCGAAACTTTTTTAACATATTCTACTCACGAAAAACTTGTTTTTTTAGAAAAAGTTTCGTGAGTTAACATTTAGTTAGAGGTCTGCATTCGCATTGTGCTTTGACGACTGAACTAATATTTATAGGTATATATATCCGTGACTTTGAATTTCCTAATTTTGACATCAGATTCGTAATCGGCATGCTCAAAAACATATATGTAGATACAAGTTTTGAACTTATTTCTACAAATTTTCAAAAATTATGTCCGCCATATTGGATCCGCCGTTTTGAATTTTAAAATTTTGACATGAAATTCGTCATCAGCGACGTCGATAACATAATACCACAAAATTCAAATTGTGTAACTGCATATGTGGTTTACTAAGAGAGTTACGACTAGTAGCTGGATTTTCTTTTTTAATCCTGAAGGAAATATAACTTATTTTATAAAAAAATACTTCACTTAGTGGTATTCCGTGGAACTCATAACTTATCTCTTAATTTCGATTGAATTTTATAAATTCTCGTTATTATACATAATTATTGTTTATTTCAATAACAAATGTTAACACGTCGCTTAAGAAGTCATAAAGAATTTAAAATTTAGTACATACCTGGAGAGACATTCTCCATTTTCAATATTTCGAATCTGCATTGTCGTTATAATTTTATGCAAGTTTCAATTTGCACTACGTTTTTTAAGCACAGAGCCGAACCCTTTACAAATAAACAATGACAGTTCGACCTGCTGTGCAGCTTCAAGGAAAAACAATTATGTAACCGTTTCTACTGCCGGGATTTAATAATGTCAACAATACTGTAGTCAAACCAAAAGATGGAAATCCCTTAATCGAAACTTTTATTTTCGGACTTTTGTCCACGTTTTAGGCAATTCGTCCCACTGTGCGGTTATAAGAAAACCTCCATCGTTAGGTATTTATTTAGACAAATATCACAATGAGCTCATATTTAGCTTATATTGTATTTGTCATTTATATACACTCTTACGGCGGCGTATACACAGTAGTCGCAATAGCGCAGTTGGTAGAATGTTGGCTTCATGTTCCAGTGACCCAGGTTCGAATCTCGTAAAAGGCAATCGAAAAAAAAAATATTCCCAATTCATGAGTAAAATATGAAAATACATATATAATAATATAAAATTATATGAATATAAAAAATAGTAGAAAACGACAGCAACAAAAAAAATTAACGTGAAAATAGTAATTTTGTTTTTTAACATTTCTCAGTACTTTTGGAACGAAGTTCCTTAACGCGGCTTGCGGGTAGAGTGAATTGGAAGAAATCGTCACGTAAGAAAATTCGATATTTTGTGTATGTATGCGTGCGAGTATCGGTCCCAGTAGGCAATTTGTGAATTATTAAATCAGAATGCAGTGTTTTTTATCTGACACATTTAATTTGAGTATGAATAATGATCCAGCACAGTACACAACGAAATACTGTACTACAGTTGATGCCGTTTTTTCAAGATTCTTGGACACAATTGATTCTGAAGTATATGCATCTTTTTATAGTTATCATAAGCCAATAATTTCTATGTTACAATTTGGTGATAAAATTTTTTTTTTGGAAAGTTTTGGAATGTTAATATTGGGGGGCAAACGGCTAACAAAGACCTCGGAAAGTGGTGGTACCCGATTTGCCACCTCTGCCAAAACCCGAGAAAAGTCACTGCAGACGAACACCTAGCAGACCTGTTAGCAAGTCCTAATCCCACCTTCCCGCGGTGCCCCCGGGGTACTTCTTCGGAAGGAGCTAACGGGAGACGGGCGAATGGCGAGCTCTCTGCGCCACAAAACAGAGCTTTAAGTCGGTTGGGCTGAGGGTTAGCAACCCGCTCCCATAAAAAACACCATTGCTACGAATCGGCAAACAATGCCTCGGAACCGGATGGACAACACGACGACGACCTTTGCTTTTCGAACGAGGACACGAATCGGATCATGGAATGTGAGAACACTGCTGGCTGAGGGACGGCTGGATGAAGTCCTCAACGAGATGAATCGATATAAAATCAAGATCATGGGACTTAGCGAGACCAGATGGCCCGATGCGGGGGAACATATCTGCCCAAATGGTGAGTCCTTTTTGTATTCTGGGAGAAACGAAACTGAAAGCCGTAGGAGTGGCGTTGGTGCAATACTCACCAAAGAAGCCAGGTCCAGCCTCATTAGCTGGTCACCAGTTTCTGAGAGGATTATTACCGTGCGCCTGCGTACCAGACTAAGAAGTACTACGGTAGTCCAATGCTATGCTCCAACTGAAGACGCTGAAGATGACATCAAAGACGAGTTCTATCTGCGGCTGAATGAGGTTTTTCGCTCTATTCCAAGGGGAGACGTCATTGTATTAATGGGTGACTTAAACGCACAGATCGGCCGTGACAACACCGGCCTTGAACAAACAATTGGAAATCAAGGTCTAAGCCAAGTTACCAATAACAATGGTGAGCTTTTCGTTGACTTCTGTAGCTCCCACCAACTCATGGTAGGTGGAACTTACTTTTGTCACAAGAAGATACACAAAGAGACCTGGGTATCGCCCGATGGTAGAACGAGAAATTAGATAGATCATGTGGCCGTCAGCCGCAGATGGAGAACTATCCTTGAGGATGTCAGGAGTTTCAGGGGAGCAGACACTGGAAGCGACCACCATTTGGTAGTAGCAACTATTCGCCTTAAAATCGCCGCAATCAGAAACGTACAACGCGATGCTATAAACCGTAGACGGTTCAACGTCGACCTTCTGCGGGAGAGCGGTAAAAGCGGGAATTTGCTGGAAACCTACAACAAATATTAAACCAGCACAACGTTTCTGACGACACAAATATTGAAGAGCTGTGGAGTAGGACAAAGGGCGCAATATTGACGGCTGCGGAAATGAGCATCGGTTATGTCCAAAGAAACCAGCAACACTGGATCTCGGACACAACCTGGCAAAAAATAGAACGCAGAAGGGCCCTCAAAAATAACTTAAACTCTACAAGTGACCCCGAAAGACGTTACCAACTGGAACGGGAGTACTCCCAATTACACCGGGAGGTAAAGAGAAGTGTCCGGCGTGATAAAAGGCAGCAGATAAACGAGCTCGCAGAAAAAGCGGAAAACGCGGCAAACACAGGCAACAGTAAGGTGCTGTACCAAATTACTAAACAGCTCACGGGAAAGCACTCTACTAAAAAGCATGCCGTAAAGAGTGCGGATGGAAGGCTGCTGTGCAGCGACGAGGAGCAGCTCCAAAGATGGAGAGATTACTTCTTCGCCGCCCTGAATGGTTCATTTACACAGGAACCTCAGGAAACCAGCAACAATGCACAGCCTATAAGAATCACCACCCGAGCCCCATCCAAGACGGAAATAGTAACCGCAATTCATGCGATGGCCAATGGTAAAGCAGCTGGGAAAGATGGCATCCCGCCAGAATTGTTGAAAGCCGATTCAAGCCTCATAGCAGATGCGCTTCAGCCAATCCTGGAAATAGCATGGAACACCTGTACCTTTCCGGAGGATTGGACGGATGGTATCATAGTCAAAATACCAAAAAAGGGGGACCTAACAATATGCGAGAACTGGAGAGGCATCTGTTTACTATCTACAGTGGGCAAAATTTTGTCCCATATATTACTATCTAGGATATGTGAGGCAGTAGACCGAACGCTTAGGAGGCAGCAGGCCGGATTCAGGAAGGGCCGCTCATGTATTGATCATATCAACACTTTACGAATAATAGTGGAGCAGTCTACTGAATTCCGATCCCCCCTTTACCTCGCTTTCGTAGATTATGAGAAAGCGTTCGACTCGGTCAATAGGAGCTTTATATGGCAGGCACTACGGCGACGGGGACTGCCTGATAAAATAATAGAATTGATAAAAGCCCTATATAACAATTCCAAATGCAGAGTTCTCCATAATGGAAAATTATCCGACAGCTTCGAGGTGAGCTCAGGAGTACGACAAGGATGCCTACTTTCGTCTTTACTATTTCTTATAGTAATAAATGACATCCTTGTCGGCGCTCTAGATAATAGAACAGGCGGCATACAATGGGGTTTGTTAGACCGTCTTAAGGATCTCGACTACGCCGATGATATCTGTTTGCTGGCCCACAGACACCAGGACCTCAAAAACATGATTAACAATTTGGCAACAGAAAGTAGTCCAGCAGGCTTAAGGCTAAATCCAACTAAAACTAAAGAAATGCGGATAAATGCAAACACCATTGAACGGACTGCGCTGAATAACAGTGACGTGGAACTGGTCGATAAATTCTGCTACCTCGGTAGTATTATTACCGAAAATGGCGGTGCAGAAGAAGACGTCAGTTCCAGAATAAATAAAGCACGAGGCGCATATGCATGCCTGTTCCGCATATGGAGATCAACGGAGATCTCAACTAACACCAAATTGCGGCTGTTCAACTCCAACGTGAAGGCAGTACTTTTGTACGGTTGCGAAACATGGAAAATCACCCAATTCATCACAGGGCGCCTACAAGTCTTTGTCAACAGATGCCTGCGTCGTATCCTAAAAATCCGCTGGCAGGATAGAATTTCAAACGAAGAACTATGGCGCCGTGCCGGCCAAGAAAGGATAGACGACCAAATCAGACGAAGAAAATGGAATTGGGTTGGACACACCTTGCGACGCGAAAACGAAAATCTAGCCAAACAGGCCCTCAACTGGAATCCGCAAGGATCCCGTCGAGTCGGAAGACCTAGGACAACATGGAGGAGAACCCTACTAGCAGAAGCCGCAACAACTGGGAGATCCTGGTCGGAGCTGAGAGCTGTCGCGCAAAACAGAGTCCGCTGGAAGGCAACTGTTTCCGCCCTATGTCCCATGAGGGATTAAAGGAGCACAATGAATCTATAATATAAAAATGAATCGCTAAATGTGTTGCTAAGCGCAAAACTCGAGAACGGCTGGACCTATTGGACTAATTTTTTTTCCAATATTCGTTGAAGTACGAGGATGGTTCTTACGGAGAGAAAAATTTAAAAAATTGCCTGAAAAAAATGGTAATTTTAGGAATTTTCACTTCATTTTAGTTTCAATAGCTTCATGGCCTACCTATTGTTTGACAAATGTAAAATTGTCATTAAATTGAATCATTACATTTAATGAAAATTTCAAATTTACGCAGCTGTCAAACAATAGGTAGGCCATGACGCTATTGAG
Source organism: Thereva unica (assembly GCA_949987705.1). Taxonomy (NCBI): domain Eukaryota; kingdom Metazoa; phylum Arthropoda; class Insecta; order Diptera; family Therevidae; genus Thereva; species Thereva unica. The sequence continues at coordinate 154,872,339 of OX465281.1, read as the reverse complement.
ACTAAAATGATCCATGGCGGCCGTCTCAAGAGGGCGGTGTACCACTTTCTTCACAACCACCTCGACATGGGTATCAAATGAAAGGGTATGATAAGTAGAATACAATAAGCAATGTAGTATACAAAATATATCTTTAGATCCATGGCGGCCGTTTAAAGAGGCCGGATTACCACTTTCTTCACAACCCTATCAAAATGGGTATCAAATTAAAGGGTATGATAAGTAGAATACAATAAGCAATGTAGTAGTCTCAATATACCGATTCATGGCGGCCGACGCAAGACCCATGTTCTTTGAGGCATTTCATCTGTGTAAAATTCATATCTCGAAAAATGTTAAGTCAATGGATGGTTTTTATTGTTTACTATTGACTTATGGGTGCAGCGTAGGCGCACCGGGTCCCAGCTAGTATTATAATAAATATTTTCCTAAAATATTAAATTAAATTTTTGATTTGATTCGATCCTTTACATTATTTGCTTGAAAAATGGTATAAAGTAAAAATAAATAAAATATACAGCAGTCGCTTGCGAGCTCTTGATCAGAGCAGTGATTATTCAAATCAGTGAGCAGTGATAACGGTGTACAAACCAGTTTGTGTTTTTTTTTTCTATTTACTTGACTGTGCGTCAGTGCTCAGAATTAATTGCGGTTTTCTGCTTTATTTTCCCAGCTAAGTTTTTTTTTTTAATTTAATTTAGCTTTAATTGTTTTTTTTTTCTCAAGTTCTTGTAATTTCTTATTTTGGGGTATAATCTCCAATATGGGCCCCGACCCTGGAGGGTCTAACCGTTTTGCCCCTTTGGCTGACCTGCATCAGCCTACTCCCAAAAAAAGAAGTTCTAAACGTGAACTTACGACATTTGCTTCGCCCTCCACGCTTTTTGATTTCCCACCTCTGCCCACTCAACAGCTCACAAACCCGGCAAAATTCATCACACTGCAATCGTGTAAGCCCAACAAAACTTTAAGAGAGGAAAACGCTTTTCTTTTGAAGTTGGCTGTCGATGGTATTAGTAAACAATACTCTAAGTACTCATGGCTGCATGACGGTTCTCTGCTATTATTATGTGATAACCAACAGATAGCTGAGAAATTTACTGCGACAAAGGTTTTACCAGGTTCTATTCCAGTGAACATAACGTTCCACGAAAAACTAAACCAAACCAGAGGTACCATCTACTGCCGCTCCATCGCTCATCTTTCCCCCAAAGAAATAATTGACGGCCTTGCTAAATACGACGTCTCTGACGTTAGAATTCATACCAGGAAAGATGGTGATAAAGATATCCCTTCCGGCCTAATTTTCCTTACTTTCAACCGCTTCACACTTCCTGAAAAGATTGAAATTGGGTTCGAGCTGGTAAAAGTTAGGGAATTTTTCCCGAATCCCATGCGCTGTCGCAAGTGCCAACGAATTGGGCACACCACTGTTCGCTGCTCTGGCAATGAACTATGCCCCTCATGTGGCTACCCTCCTCATCAAGGCGATTGCACCAGAATCTTTTGCATTAATTGTGAAGTTGACTCACACACATCCGGTGCAAATGACTGCCCAAAATATATGGAAGCCAAGGAAGTCCTCAAAATTCAAACTAAATACAAGTGCTCCAGGTACGAAGCTAGACAGCGTTACTTCGAGCATTTAAAGCTTACCTCCACTGACCCCAATATTTCATACTCTTCTGCTATTTCAAATGCCACCCTTACAACACCTACTGTATCCAACCTTCAACCCTCTTCCACCCTTTCAACTACCACTGGCAAACCCGTTTCCCTTGTTTTACCTCAAGCCCCTACGAAACCTGCTGCATCCTCGCATAACGCCTTTCAACCCTCCGTTACTCACTCTAAAAACGCACCGACTACAATTCAATCTGCCAACAGTTCACCCATCTTACCCAATAACCACTCTCACTCGCTTACAACTCTCCACACCCAAGATCCTAGCACATTTTCTAATTTCGTCGAACCTACCTCTCCTATCTCTCCTACAAACTCAACTTCTCAAAATGGTATAGACTCACATAAAATGGAAACTGCCTCTTCTCTATCTGAATCTGATTGCGCTGCCTCCTCCGCACCTACTAAAGCCATACCACGCCAAAAGAAAAAACAACAAACAAAGCGCAAGATCAACCCCAAAGTCCCACTAAAAAATCTACTTGAAAGTATCACCTAAGTGCTTCCGTACTTCGCTCTTACCTCTTCACCTTTAGATTTTCTTTTTTTTGCTTTTTCTCCATTTCTTCCTTTTGAATATGATCTCGATAAAAAATCTTATTTGCGTCCAATGGAATATTCGCGGCTTTTACAATAACCTTCCCTATCTTCAAAACTTAATATATCTTTACAAACCGCACATAGTCCTGCTACAAGAAACCAAGTTGTTACTTGGCGAAGGACCAGCTCACGTTGGCCACTATAACTGCTATCACTACAATAAGAGCTATCCTAATAGAAAAAGTGGCGTTACCATACTTGTCCACAAATCCATATCCCACACTCACCTAACCCTACGAACAAATCTTGTGACTAACTCTGTCCTTATCCACTCTTGCCCCCCTACGGCCTTTGCCAATGTCTATTTAGAAACTGATCAAAGAGTCTCTCTAACTGACCTCCAAGATCTTTACGATCAACTGCCAAGCACTTTTATTATGGGTGGTGATTTCAACGCCCACAGCCCTTATTGGGGCAGCCCTTCCACGGACACTAGAGGTAAAATAATTGAAGACTTCATGACTATTAATCAGCCCATTGCCCTCCTAAACAACGGTGCTTACACTCATCTATCCACCCACAACACCCTAACATCCATAGACCTTACTTTTAGCACCTCAAACCTATCTCCATTGCTTAGCTGGTCAACTCACGCCAGCCTTGAGGGTAGTGACCACTTTCCCATCATTATACGTTCGAGCCTCTCCCTCGCTGACACTAAGCACGTTTCCTACTTCCTCTTGAAAAAAGCCAAATGGGAGCTTTTCTCCACAAAAGTTACTGATCTGTCGTCAACCTGTCCTGTCTCGAAAAATGTCGATCAAGAAGCGGCTAAGCTCAGTAAAATTCTCCGTGGGGCTGCATCCGTCTCCATTCCTGCTAGTCATCCCAAATCCATATCACCACCCAACTGGATGACACGCGAAATCCTTGCTTTAATAAAAACAAAAAACAGATCCTGGCAGCTTTGTCGTCGTCAACCTTCCCTCTCCAATTTTCTGAGGTTTCGTCTGGATTCAGCTATTTTAAAAAGAACAATTAAAAAAGCTAAAAGGGACTCATGGCTTTCCTTTGTGAATTCCATAGACGTCCGCACCAATCTTAAGGAGGCTTGGGCAAAAGTACGTGCGGTTTCCGTTGGTCCATCCACCAGGCTAATATCGAATGTGCATTCAGGTGGTATAGTTTTTACCAGCCCTTCCGACATTGCCAAAGAGTTTGCCACCGTTTGGTCGAGCTACTCAGCTGACAGTAACTTTACTACTGAACACAAGCAAAGTAAAGCAAATATAGCCTCTGATATGCAGCGATACTCTGGTGACACAGCCGTCACACTTTCTCACCATATTACCTTTAGCGAATTTAAAAATGCTCTAAACTCCTTCAAAGGTACAACCCCCGGGCTCGATAAGATCTCCTACGAATTAATCAGGAAATCTCCCACTTCTTTCCAATTCCGTCTCCTCAACCTATATAATGGTATCCTTTTGCAAAAATCTTTCCCCCGCGCCTGGAAACACGCGCTTCTTGTCCCTATTCCCAAGGAAGCTTCTACTTCCTTATGCGTCAGTAACTTCCGCCCCATATCCTTGATCTCGTGCCTATCAAAAATTCTAGAAAAAATTCTCTCAAATAGAATAAATGCTATCTTGTGTAACTTCTTCTCCAAGTCCCAACATGCTTATATTCCTCAGAAAGGCACGCATACTCTCCTTCACCTTCTAGACGCTGACGTCTGCGATAGTCTCGCTCGACGAAAGCACACTTCCATCCTGTCCCTTGATCTGACAAAGGCTTACGACCGACTTAGTGCCCCTTTCCTCGCTAACCAACTTGCAAAATTAAAAGTTGATAAAAGTTTCATATTCCTCATCCTCAACTTCCTTAGTCACAGGTCCATCCAAGTACGGGTCAATGGTTTCCTTTCACCCGTTATGCCACTACAGAATGGAACTCCACAAGGCTCTCCGCTTTCATGTGCGCTTTTCAATTTATACACCATCTCCCTTTGTTCCAGCTTAAATAAAATTAATAATACTTCTTCTTATCTTTATGCTGACAACCTCCTGATTTTCAGCTCAGGTAATCCCATATCAGTTTCAAAAAAGCTAACTGTCGCACTGAAAACAGCACTAAACTGGGCTTCTTCTGCTCAAGCAATATTCTCAAAGGACAAAGCAGATCTACTTCACGTCTGTAGAAAACGGAACTGCACTGTACCCACCATCTCAGTCAAAGATTACCGCATTACCCCCCTTAACCAATTAAAAATTTTAGGCCTAATTTTCTCGAAAAACTTTAAGTGGAACCTGCACATTAAGACAGTGATTAACAAAATAAACAAAATTAACAATTTGGTGAAATGTTTAGCTTCTCGCAAAAACGGCCTGTCAATTGCCCCTCTCTTACACATCTGTAAGTCTCTTATCCTGGGCACTGCTGGTTACTGTCTGTCAATATATGGTAACTCTTCCGCCACCGTTCTCCAACCTCTTCAAACCGCAATCAACAATGTCCTTAGATCAGCTACTGGTGGTCTTCGGTCCACCCCAATTGACTCCTTACTCGTTGAAACAGGTGTCAACCATATTTCTGTGAGATTCCGTAAGGTTCAAGTCAAACTGCTCTCACAACACATCATAAACCCTTCTGCACCTCTGTACCACCGACTCCGCAATTACATCAATACCATTTCTACAAGTCCTTCCGCACTCCGACATTGCATTTCGCTTATAGACCAACTCAATATTCCCACTCCCGAGCATCCGCTCGTTCCTTGGCATACGGTGCCTCCTTGGTACCCCCTATCAGACCACTTTGTCACGGAAGCCGAGCCCCACAACAAGAAAGATACTCCTTCCACTTTTTACCACCAACTTCACCAAGAAATATTAGCACGTTTCCCCGACCATACAGCCCTATACACTGATGCCAGTAAATCCGACCAAAAGGTTGCCTTCGCTGTGGCAAAGGTTATAAATCAAGAGGTGTCCTTGCTGCAATCAGGCCTTCTGGCCCACCACACCTCCTCTCAAGTTGCAGAAATTGTCGCTATCTTCCAAGCAGTCAAAATTCTACAGAACACCCATCTCAACCACCTAATTTTCACCGACTCCTTATCTTCTGTACTGGCCATCAGAAATAGAAACAACAAATGCTATCTTCCGTCTACCATCCGGTGCCTGCTGTCACAAAACAGTCACATAAAAATCTGCTGGATTCCAGGACATGTTGGCATAAAAGGTAACGAAGCCGCGGATAGCTTGGCCAAAAATGTCCCAATCTCAGACAATCGCTCACTTATTGTACCCCCATCAGAATCATGCTTTCGCCTTTATGCATCTAACGCTCTTCACACGGAAGCACTTTCAAGATGGAATACTTCCTCATCCTTTTTACATTTTCATACGTCCTCACCAACCCCTGCCCGTTATAATCCAGATCTTCCTAGACATAAGGCACGGATGCTCTGTAGGATCAGACTCGGCCATACATCTTTCTCTCATGGACATCTTTTTACTAAATCCTCTCCCCGCACCTGCAATAGTTGCCCTAATGCGCCACTCCTCACAGTCAGACATATTTTAACTGAATGCCTAAAAACTGCAAACTTTTTCGGTGAATATCCTGCACTTTCATCCTTACTAGAACCCGGTCAGAGCCATAATAGCCCTCTTTTTAAACTTCTCAGATTTCTAGACATCACTGACTCAATTTAAGTACCTTTACGTCTCAGCGCCTTTTGGATCCATGGTCCGTGTGCGCTTAATTTGGTCGGTTGTGCCATCAGGCCTTCCTGCCTCTTGAAATAATAATAATAATAAAATATACAGATTTTATTTGGAGTTACATTCGCAGTTGTAGAAAAATCGTAAAGAACTTCGTTCCTGACGGGGGTCCCATGACCGCACCTGATTTTTTTTTCTGCTCAGTGAGCTCAATATGAGATCATTTTGAGATAACATTTAGCTCTTGATTTACATCATATTGACCTCATATTTAGTTCAGAAACATGCGCCAATTAACTCACTATTACCTCATATGTATCTCATAAATTACTATTTGAGACTTTAAACGAAAAAATTGCCAATCGCAAATAGATCATATTTAGCTCAATATGAGCTATAATGCCTGCTGGGTACTGATTTGATCCTGAAAAGGGCAGTTGCTGCTTCCCGTTTTCGTGTTTCGTCGTTTCATGTTTAAGCAGCTGGCCATACCGCCCGCACTGACAATACAAAACTGTTCATATTATGGCCGTGTTCCGTAATATCACCCAGCATACTGCCCAGCAATAAAGGGTAAAATCAGGCGTTTACGCTGTGATTAACAGCAGGTTACATGAAAGTTTTATAGCTCGAAACTCTTTTAGCCTCCAATATCTTGTATTTTTGTGATTACCAATACGTCACACCTGTTCACACCACTAAAATATAGCATCAACCAATGACGACATTTTCACTACCCAGTATACAACTGGCAACGTTTCCCCGAAATCAATGCCAATAAAACAGCTACTCGCCAAAATAATTGGGTTTTACTTCTGAAATCTTGCATTGCTCCGCTAACGGCTTCAATAGATACATTAAGTGCCATGGTACATTTATCCCAGGCCCAAACAACCCAACTTTAGCTCTGTTCGATCGGTATCTTGAACATAGTATGAGCTGTTTTTCCTTATGTGAGTAAAGTTGCCGCAATCTCTGCTAATAACCCTGCTACGGTAACCCTTTTATTTGCACGTATTTTCGGTAATATGAGATTAATTCAGAAAGTCATGACAGTGCCTCTTGGTGGACGATGTAAAAAAGCGTGGCACTCTTTACCTATATTATTGTTTTATTAAAACCGGATTTTTGGCCAGGGCTCCACGCTTTTTTATATCGAAAGGTAGGCCCTTTCTATATACTGGGTATTAAAGCTTTACATTTAAAATTATTTTTTTCTTTTTAGTTTATTTTAAACTAAATGCTTTTTGGCTTATTATATGTCTTCCGTAGGGACCGCCTTATTACCTTTAAAATAACGTCACACAGCTTACTGTAGTATAATCGTCATACACCCAATTACGGCTCGCCCGTCTCTGTGAGCAAAATATTTCTTTTATCAAGTAAAAGCGAAACCCCTACTAAGACTACGTCCTTATTATTACAATCAATAAATATTCTTCATAGCCTGAGCGACGAAAGTCAAAAAGTGGAGGTAATTTTTAAAAGAATCAATCTTTCAGAGAAGTACTGTTTGCAAAGCCAATAAGAAATATCCACGTCTGCATTTCGAAACCTTACCTATTTTTGTACCTGCACGATATCGCCCGCACCAAAAAAGATATTGACTTACTTGAGGTGCCGTTCGAAGCGTATTAGCGACAATATAATCTGAAAAGATTTTTATAATATTCAGTCGAGCGGACTTTTGGTTTAAATGACATAAGTGATTTTTGTACCTGCACGATATAGCGCGAACTATAAAAGATATCGACTTACTTGACGTGCCGTTCGAAGAGTATTAACCAAAATAGGATCTGAAAAGATTTTCATAAAATTCGGTCGAACCGTTTTTTTGGTTTAAACGACTTGGTTATATGATTTTTGTACCTGCACGATATCGCCCAAACTAAAAACTATTCGACTTCATTGAGGTGCCGAAAAAAGAATATTAACGAAGAAATGCTCCAAAAAAAATTTCAAGATATTCGGTCGGCCCTTTTTTGTTTAAATAGAAAAACTTCGGCTAATTGTCAGAAAGACCTTAAATTGACAAGTTTTGCTAACATCTCATAAACTCGATGGAAAGAGACCCGTTCTAAACGAAGTGATATTTTTTGGGCTCTGCACAGCGATAGCCTTCGAACAAAACATCACTTGTCAAAATCCGACAAACTTTCAAAATCGTGGTTTTCCTTTACAAAAAGCGCGAATTTTTCAAACCTTGGATTAGAACTTTTTGACGGGGAATTGTTTTTTACGCGTGATACAGTTTCAGGAAATTGCGGTTTGTCCCGGGATTTCCAGTAGTTACCGCAAAATTTGTTCTTTTTGGTCAAGTCTGACAAGTATTTAACAGTTACAGTTTTGCTAATATCTCCGGAAAGCTTAATTTCCAAATGAAGACATTCGCTTCTCAGTTTGTCAACGGCGCTATTGGTTTTGGTCCAGTCCCCTTTATTTACTTCTAATGTAATTCTTCTTTAACGATTTAAACTTTCAGACTTTTATTCTTTTACATTCAAAAACTACCGCTGTTTCACTCTGTATTCTTATTCATTTATTTTTATAAATTGTTACACTCATTAATATAAATCACATTTATTGCTATCTATTTTATTTAATATATATATTAACCAGCGCTTATTTTATTTGCTTTTATTGTAAAAACGTCAAGAATTTCTATTTTTAATTTATTTGACAAATCCCAATGTATTATTTTTACTTAGCTCCAGTCGACTAGGTTTTTATAACCAATCTCCTTGGCTAAGTAAGACCGGAAGTAGTAGGACCATGTCCCTACAGCGCTTCAGCACCCTCAATACGAATTTGAACACCCGCTTTAGTGCAGCGAACGAAATACGGAGGACATGTTTGTTTGCTAACGTTCAGAAAAAACAAATTCTCTAGAAAAATCTTGTGGGTATACCACTATTATAGTTATTTGAACTAGCTTCTCTCGGGATTGCTTTGTCATCAGTTCTGATACTAGCCAATTTTCCACTAGTGCTAAATGTATAACTATTTTGTAAGAAGTCAGCTTATTCCATCTTCGTTCATCATACTGGGAAGTTAATCGTGTGGACCAAAGGGGTCAAACCCACATCCCAACTAGTTTTATGATTGAGATTGTAGACCTGAAAGAGCTCTATTTAAATTTCCATTGTTCCCTAAATGAAGGGTTCCCTATAGTGCGATCAAGATATTTTTAGGAAAACGTACATATTTAGATAAAGCTCTGTGAGGTCTACAATTGCAATGATAAAAAAATTCGCTTGCTTTCCTTCGACTATCGGTTGAAGCTTTTGGTTAATCCGGTTGTCGGACACGATAGTCGGTACCGAAAATTGTATCTGATATTAGTATCGGCCTGAAATATGGCCGCAAAAGTACTGAATCTTCCAGTGATAGTCCCATTGCAAGCAGACAGCAATTTTAAAAATAGTTTTTGTACAGTCTGACATTCCAATATTTATATAGATAGATCGATAACCATATGAACTTAGAAAAACACAATTATATTTTGAAATCATAGATAGACACGCCTTTTATATTTATATAGATAGATTCGAATGATGCCACTCAGGTAATAGTATTCTACTTGTCATATCGTTTGATACCTATATCGAGTGGGTTGTAAAGAAAAAGCTAATCCGCCATTTTGTTGTTGTTATTGTACTGTACCTATCATCCTCTTTCATTTGATACCTATGTCGGGGGTCGGGGGACGCAATTGCGAAAATCGGCCGTCATCTTGGAACCGCCAGCATGATTTTTTTTACAAAATGGTCAGATTGCGAACAATATATATGTGCAAAATTGTTTACGCCAAATTCTTTTATTTGACGGAAATTCTTTAATGATTGCCCAGGTTCAATACCTGTACAATCTTTGGCTGTATAATTGGTGTGTTGCCCATGTTCAGTACCCGTCTAATCTTTGGCTGTATAATTGGTGTGTTGCCCAGGTTCAGTACCTGTACAACAAATGGCTTCTCTGAAAGGGAATGGGTTAATACTCGTAGTACAAAGAAAAACACGACTGTTGTCTTTGTTGTCTGAACTTAGACTAACTTTATTAAAAATTAAATGATAAAATGTAAAAACTTACGGCTATGACTATAATTAAATATCATCTTAAATTGCTAGCATGTGCATAAAATAAATCAAGTGCACAGGCACCTTGACCTTGGTTTCTCGGTGCAAAAGCCTAGACGCTAATTCAGCGTTTTGCGCCGAGAAACAGGTGCATGCCGGTGGATGAAACCTGATACGTGTGAACGTGTGAAAAGAATTTAAAGAAAAAGTTACTTGAGATAATTATTTAAAGAACAATTTGTGGGAAGATTTAAATGTAATTCTTAAAAATACATGGGATTCTTAAAGATAAATTTAATGGATTTAACATTCTCCCCCACTTTAAACAGCCTCGCTGTTTAAATTAGCTGAAGAGGAAAGTCGGAAGTCGCCATTTCTGCTTCGCGGTGCTGGTGATGGTCGTCGAGGTGTTTTCCATGTCTGGTAGCCCTTCCAAAATAAATATCCGATCATGGCAATGACCGCGATGCTTGTACCATAGTTCATTATATGATGGTGTGTTATGGTTGGTGCATTCAATAAAGGGGTTGATTCCTTCTGCTGCAACTCACGAATTTGCCCACCTAATGTCCGTTGCGAGATAGCGTTACCACAGAGGACCGTGATAATTGTCTCCTGGTTCATCATATAAATCCATTGGTTGGGAGTCTGCAACGGGATCCATCGTTGTATTGTGGGAGTCATGACGGCCTTGCATAAGTCCAATATTGGCTGATGTATGAGAATGTTCGCACGCTCCAGGCTGGTTGCTCCTTTTGTACAAAACATGCCGTGGTCTGCAAATATGAGCAGATTGAGTGGTCGAGCACCTTGAAAATTCCTGTTGTGACAGTGGTGCGTAGGTATCACGGTGCAGGTTTACCATGAAAAATTGTGAGAGGGGGTCGATGGTGTAATACGTATTATTACTCCACATAGGGATGGGAATGACATGTAGAAGCTGATAATTCTCTGTCGATACTAGTGGGATCTTCAACCTGAAGATCATTTCTGTGGCGGTCAACCTCCATTCGATATTGATTAGGTTGTACAATTCCAGTAGATTGTTGTTGGCAGCATGTATTCTGAGTGTCGGTGGGTATGTTTTCCTTTATGATGTTGATCTGGGTCTGTAGTTGAGTAGGGATTAAAATCATTGGGTTAATTCTCCCCTGATGGTGTCTATAATTATGTTCATCAACGCGGATTGTATCCGTTGGTACTTGGTGCTGATGAGAAGAAGCTGTATTGATACGGCGTTGAAGAACTCAATTGTTGGCTGCTCTTTCAGGTCTTGGTTTATGGAATCAATGACCGAGTTGGTTTGATTGGCATACTTCTCGAATTCGTAGATCTGACGTTGTGTCATCGCAATAGTTGAATTCAGGATGTTCACCGTGGAGTCGATAATCGAGGTTTGATTTTTTAGGAGTGATAGTAAGTGCTCTTGATTGCTGTTTAAGTTTTTGATGGTTTGAGACATCTTCTCAGCGTATTCTGAGTCCAACACTCCGAATAAAGCGCTTGCCATGTTTCCAACGATATTGAGTGGTGCACTCTTCTGTCTTCTAGTAAAGTGTGGAGTTAGGAGATCGTTGGAGTAATGGATTTCGATGGCTGCTGCTGCAAAATGTGCTGCTGTTTGGTTGCATGATTGATAGCATGTCATGGTTTCACACAACTCTCTCAGTCGTTCCACTCCTCTCGATATTAGGTTGAGCTCTTGGCGATAAGTAGCGAGATCGAAGAATACCACTAAGTCCTAGCCATCTACCGCTAGGTAAGTGGGTTCTAAATCCTCAAAGTATAATCCTGGTTGATTATTAAATGGTTTCATGATGATCTCTGTGTTCCAAATAATGGTAGGAGCAAGCAAGTCATTAAGAACAGGCTGAGAGGTGACTGCGTGCGACGACGTTTATTACTAGATGACCTTGGCTCTTCTGTCCCGGTTAGAGGTTGTATGGTTGATAATTCCTCTGGTGGAGATACATCCTCTTCGTGGGTTGTGGTACTGGCCGAAGGTGTTTCTTGAGACTTTACAGGTAGTGGTGCCATTTTATGGATTGGACGACGCAGGATCCCATTAGTGGTTTTGACATCGGCCACTCTGACGAGATTATCTCGACCCTTGATAGTTCTAATTATACGTCCTAACGGCTACGACAAGACTGGTACATTGTCTTCCTTCAAGATCTCCATTGTTCCGGGTTGAATGTTCTCGCTACATTTGCTCCATTTATACCTATGTTGTAATTCGCACAAGTATTCTTTCGTTCAACGTTGCCAGAATTAACTTTTCAAGTGAGCTACCACCTTCCATCTGTAGAGGAGGTTTCCTTTCCTAGGTTCTGCATGCGGATCGACACTATTGGTTAAAGGTTCGCCGATCAAGAAATGGCCAAGTGTTAGGGCCGTAAGGTCCAGTGGGTCGTTCGACATTGGTTTTAGAGGTCTAGAGTTAAGAATAGCCTCTATCTCGACCATGATTGTCCCTAGCTCTTCATATGTAAGAGAGGCTGCTGACACGCTTTTATAAAAAAAGCTGTTTCGCGGATTTGACTGCCGCCTCCCATAATCCGCCGAATTGTGGTGATCTCGGTGGAATGAACTTAAAATCTGTCCCTTTGGTTGCACAGAATTTTGAGATGCGATCTTCGGCCGTTTTAGTGTAGATACACTCTTCCAATTCCTTCATCTGGTTCTTGGCTCCAACAAAATTTGTAGCGTTATCGCAGTAAAGTTTCTTGCAATTACCTCTCCTGCTGGTGAATCTTTTGAGAGATCCAATAAATGCTTCTGTGGTGAGGTCTCTTACGACTTCTATATGCACAGCTTTAGTTGCAAAGCAACAAAAGATAGCGACATATGCTTTGGTAAGGCCCTTTCCTCGAATCTTGTAGTGTATGCGGAAGGGACCACAAAAGTCGACACCAGAATGTAGAAATGGTCGTGCTGGTTGAATTCTATCAGGCGGTAGATTGCCCATAAGCTGAGAGAGTAATTGAGGCTTTGTTCGGCAACACTTAACACAATTCTTAACGACAGATCGTGTAATTGTTTTTCCTTTAATGCCAAAAGCGTTGTCGAGCGATGGCAAGTAGTGCTTGAGGTCCTGCATGACGATTGAGGTGGTGCAGGTGATTGATCATTAACTTGGTAACCTCATGTGGATAAGGTAGCAACATCGGATGTTTGGCGTCATACGAGATGCTAGCTTCTTCTAGTCGTCCTCCGACTCTAATCAGTCCTTTGGTATCCAAGAATGGGTTGAGGCTTACGAGTGAGCTGCTGGGGCTCACGTATCCTGACTTCTTAAGTTGCACTAACTCTTCTGGGAACCCTTGGTGCTGCGAATCTCGTATAATTATGATTAATGCTTCTTCCACTGTTAAAGGACCATTGAGGCGCATTGTCGTGACTTAGGTTCGACAATTCTTTATGAATCTAAGTACATAAACAATGGTGCGTTGCATGTGGAGAAATGAGTTACGATGATCAAATGTATTGATGATGTCTGTTTAAAAGCAAGTTAATTGGGAATTTGAATAAAAACAATCACTGATTAATGGTTTGGTACTAATTTATTAAAATATTAAACGTCCCGTCGTTTTGTTACTAATTTATTAAAATATTAAACGTCCCGTCGTCACCGTTGTGGAATCTATTTTGGACTGGTGAACTTTCGTTCTTTCTTGCAGCTTGTTGGTGCTTGAGGCGGTGGTGAAAATGCTAATGCCAGTGCTGGGTGAGGTTTTTCACTTGTAGCTCTTTCGCAACTCCAATTGAACTTAAATTAGAGCAAGATATTGGTTTGCTCAATCACCACAAGTTTCGTCATCCCGGATGAGTTGGTTGATATTAATTAGGTTGTCCAAGGCGATGAACTGGGTTTATACATTCTGCCCCCCTTGAAATCTCCTTGATTTCAACAGCTGCTGGATTTCGGTACCAGGTGATGGTTCTGACGGGATCTAGTAAACATTTTAATTGTTGACCGGGTTAGATATGGAGGGATAGAGGGATTTCCTTTCGTTAAGGAGAGTAAGGTGTGCGATATTGGGATTTTCTGGTTCGGGTGAAGGGTTATTAGGATTTTGAGCGACGACTGCTATTAATTCGGAAGTCGGATCATTTACGGGATGTGTCCTGCTCTGGAGATGATTGTGTACGACGAGATTTGTGAGTGTGTCCCATGTTGCAGCGATGATTCTCCAGTTCCACCCAAAGAGATTATGTAGTCGGCGGCCGTTTATAATAGTGTCACATATGAATTTAACTCCTTTTATGATACTGCATATTCCAATCACAATTAGATATATTTTTCCAACTTCACTGAGCGTAGTCCATATCTTAAGCTGCACGGTTTCCATTACGCTGTGCATTGCACCTGGTGTGATTAGTTTAAGAACATCCATATCTTGATGACCAACGTCTTCTCCCAGCAGTCTCTTCGTAACAATATTTGTAATCGCTTGTCTTTCTGATGCATACATTGCTTGGCGTCGGAGTTCATTTAGTGCATTGGTCGTATATATTCCTGCCTTCATTAAGTCACCTGGCTCTTCATACTTCCAGTTGGTGGTTAGTGATGGGTGTAATTTCCCTGGGCTTCTTATCTTATGTATTGTGGGATTGAGTCCATACCAATCCCCTAAAATGTAGTAAGCTGGATTCAAGAGTGGAGAACAAGCAACTTCTGTTCCAAATTCTTGTATGAGATGCGTTTTCGGGGTCATAAAGAATGTCTTATTCATGTAGCTAATCGGCAGTTCATTAAAACACTTCTCACTGGCACGTACAGCGACTTCGACTGGTTGACATTTAATTATGTACATATATGGCTTCGCCGCGAGGTACCGCCGTGTATCCTCGTTCTTTAATGTACCTCCAAGCGAATTCATCAGGATAGTGAGGTGCTATCGTTAATAGCGTCTGCAATACTTCCCGTTCTAGTTCACATCGGCGCGGCGTGTTATGAGATTAAGGTACAGTTGCTCTATTTGTTGTCTCATGTGCCTTTCTGCGTATACGAATTTAGAGTTTACATACGTTATGATATCTAAATTATTGGACGCTACTGATTTTTTGGTGAATAGGAACTGATTTGTTACCTTTGGTACAATTACTAGACGGGGATGTTCCGTTTGGTATCCTTTGGCTTGACAGATTGGTATTTCTCTTCTTATTTCCAGTGCGAAGATGTTGTCTTCTGTGTTTACAGTATATATGACTGTTGGATTTATGGTGGTGCTGTTATGAAGGCTAAGGACCTTACTTGCTTGGCCTTCCCATAGCACATCGTATTTGTAATCTTCACATCGTTCATCAGGCACTAATTTCCAAAATGTAATTCCGTTTTCAGGATCGGTGCACTTCGTATTGAGATAGGGGCACACAATATTGCCTCTTATTGTGATCTTGTTCTCATCTAGTCTAGCTGTACTAAGATTGTCGGTAATGGTTATGGTTATGGCTTGTATAACTAAAGCGTTTGACCAGGAATGTCCGCTAGTTGTGTAGTGTTGTCCTCTACATGCACCGTTTTCATCTACTTCTCCCACGACCACCTCCGAGTAGCTTGAGGACGAATTGGGTTTTATTTCCCCGATTAATCGGTGGTTAGTTAATCTAAATTCCCATTTTTGGTGTAGGGTCATACATTCCTCGTTCGATATGTCACTGATGAAGGTTGATAATCCTCCCGGTACCAACGAAATGTGACTAAACATGCCACAGGTATATACAGACTGGATAATGCTTACTTTACATTGGTAGGTATGTACATATGTAACTTCGCTCAATTGGAGTAATTGGATCTCTTCAAGTTCTACTTTTGTTGATGGTTTTTCTATATGGCATTCTTCGACCTCAATTAGTGATAATGTAGAGATATTTACGTTGTTGTGGCCGCAGTCGTAAGCGATAATACCGTGCACTGCTATTAGGAAGTAGCCCATAAGTAATATGATGCAGATATGATTCATGACGCTGTAAAACATGGTTAATTATTGACTGGTTGTTGGGCTTTTGGGGATTTTTTTTTTTTTATTTACTTATTTATAATTTTTTTTTTTTTTTTTTTTTTTATTTTGTATACAACTTATATGTAGAGTTTCTTACTTGTGCTAAAGTTACCTTCTTATTTTCTTTATCTTAGTTAATTGGGTGATTGGAGGAATTTGGGACTTGCTGTCGGTTTTCTTCGATTGGTAGTAAGCATATTTTTGAAATTGGTCGTTTGAGTATAGAGTTTCTTGACTTGATCGTAACTACTCGCACTGGTCCATCTGACCCAGGGTGCACTTCGATTACTCTGCCAAGCGCCCAGCAAGTTGGTGGGAGTCTTTCATCTTTTATTATTACTAGATTGCCTACTGTTATATTAGGGTTTGGTTTTAGCCATTTAGGTCGTTGTTGGAGTCTATGGAGGTATTCCTTCTGCCATTTTCTCCAGAAGCTTTGGTGCACATGTTGTATATGTTTCCAACGATTTATCCTACTGATGTGCTTATCAGAAACATTTTCTTCTGGGGGAGCAATTAGAGCACTGCCAATGAGGAAATGTCCTGGCGTGAGTGCTTCGGTGTCGTCGGGGTCATCTGACAGTGGGCATAGTGGTCGGGAGTTCAAACATGCTTCAATTTGGGTCAACAAGGTTGTTATTTCTTCGAATGTGAGTAACGAGTCTGTCTGACTCGTTTTAAGTGGTGTTTTGTGGCTCGTACGCCGCTTTCCCAGAGCCCTCCGAAATGTGGAGCACCTGGTGGTATAAAATGCCATTTGACACCCATTTGTTCTATTATACCATAAGTCTCTTCTGTTAATCCCCATTCTCGTTGTAGGTTGATTGCACCAAGCTGACGGTTGGCACCAATAAAGTTAGTGCCGCAGTCACTAAAGATGTGCGTGCTAAGTCCCCGTCTGGCTACGAATCTTCTGAATGCTGCCAAAAATGCGTTCGTTGATAGTTCACTGACGGCTTCGAGGTGAATGGCCTTTGTGCATAGGCATATAAACACAGATATGTAACCCTTGGACGTCTTTATTCTTCCTCGGCATTTTGATTCTTTGAGTACGATTGGACCACGAAAATCTATACCTACATTTTGAAATGGTCTACTTCTGGTCACTCTAGCTTCTGGTAGATTTCCCATTAGCTGTTGCGGTGTTGTTGCCTTATATCTTCAGCACGTGAGGCATTTATGGATTTTTTGTCGCACACATCTTCGCGCGTGTATAATCCAATATTCCATTCGGATGGTGGCAAGTGTCAATTGTACACCTCCATGTAGCGATAACTTATGTGCATCGTCTATGATGAGGTTCGTAACATGTCCGGTCGCTCCAAGGATAATAGGATGTTTCTCACTGTACGGTACATCTGAATTTTTTAGTCGCCCGCCTACTCTCATAATGTTCTGATTGTCGAGGAATGGATTTAGGTTTTGGATGGTACTCTTTTTGTCTAATGGGAGCATGTTTTTCAATGCATGAATTTCGTTAGGAAATGCTTTAATTTGAGCTAACTTGATCACTAGTCGTTTAGCTGCTCTTATTTCTTCATTTCTTACATATCCTGTAGTTTTCTGTTGTGGTTTCCTACAGTTATTATAAAATCGGGTACATAGTGCTATTATTCTCAGTAGTTTCCTCCATATGGAAAACCTAGTCAGGAGGTCGTTGATCTCATCTTCTGATGTTTGTGTGGTGATCTTGGCTACATGAACTCTGATTTTTTTTGTCTCTAGTTTGGTCTCTTTTATTATGTTTTCACGCCATTTCTCAGGTTCTTCCTTAAGCCATAATGGACCGTTCCACCAGATTTTATGATCCTTCAACTGTACAGGCTTTACTCCTCTGCTTGCACAGTCGGCTGGGTTGTCCTTAGTAGGAACGTATCTCCAAAAACATCCATCGGTGTCAGTTTGAATGGCACTTACACGGTTGCCTACAAAAGTTGTCCATTTTGAAGGATGCCCTTGGATCCAAGAGAGCGTTATGGTAGAATCACTCCATAGATAGACGGTGGTTGGTTTCATTAGAATTTTACAGAGAACTTGTTTTACAAGTTTCGCGAGGAGGGATGCAGCACACAGTTCTAATCGGGGTAAGCTTAGTTAATTAGTAGGAGCGACTCTAGTTTTGGCTAGCATTAACGTTGTTTTATACTCATTACAATGAGGTGTGCGCATGTATAGAATTGCTGCGTACGCTTGGACTGATGCGTCACAGAATCCGTGTATTTGGAATTCGCCTTCTGGCTTGATGTATAACCATCGCGGTATATTTATTTTTTCTATTAGTGGCAAGTCTGCACGGAATTCTTGCCACTGGCGTGCTATTGTATTGGGTAATTGCTGGTCCCATTCTGTCTTTATCAGCCATAGCTGTTGCATCATGATTTTCGTGGTTACTACGATGGGTGCCAACCATCCCAGCGGATCAAAAAGCCTTGCTATTTCTGAAAGCAGGTCCCTTTTTGTCTTGGGATCATTTGTTAGTGGTTTAATTTTAAATTGAAAACAATCGCTTGACGGGTTCCAATGTATCCCTAATGTTTTTA
Organism: Thereva unica; assembly: GCA_949987705.1. Classification (NCBI taxonomy): domain Eukaryota; kingdom Metazoa; phylum Arthropoda; class Insecta; order Diptera; family Therevidae; genus Thereva; species Thereva unica. Next base: position 154,853,767 of record OX465281.1, on the reverse strand, counting down.
TCGTGTTGTTTATATTAAGTTCCATGTGGGTCTTTATTTCACGATCTTCATTGGGAACACCTTCCAAAATGGCATTTGAGTTGCTTGTCCACTTACGAAGATGAAATCCTCCTTTCTTCAAAACGTGTCGTAGTTTTTGTTGGAGATTTATGGCCTCGTCCTCGGTGAATGCTCCAGACATAAGATCATCAACGTAAAAATCCCTGAGGATGGTTTTGCAAGCTAAGGGGTAATCATGTTCTTCATCATGGGCTAATTGGTGTAGTGTACGAATCGCTAGGAATGGCGCACTTGATGTCCCGTATGTAACCGTAAGTAATTGGTACTCCTTTATAGGTTCAGATGGGTCTTCTCTTCACAGTATGCGTTGATAATCAGTACCCACAAGGAAAATTGAGAATGCTTCCTATTGGTAGGAATAAGGAAGCCTTCCTGTTCGTTGCCCAGAGAAGGTATAGAGAATTTTTTTAATTTTATTTCCGCAAAAGCTTCATTCTTTGTCTTCCATCCAATGACATGGGTGGATAAAAAGAATATGAACTAGAGCACGGAAGGGAATGCTTCCAAACTCGAGAATGCTTCCTCGGAAGGTTTCCAGCATTCATGATTGTATGTTTCCTTTTTCTTGTGGGTATCTTCTCTAGCAATCATGATTTGTCTGTACATTTGTTCGATGTCGGCGGTAAATGCATATTTGTGGATTCGAAAGCGTAGTAGTATATCGGCTAGGTCATCTTGTATGGTTGGTCCGGCAATCATGTGGTCATTAAGAGAGGTGTAATTCGTAGTCTTAGCAGAGGCATCGAAGACTACTCTTACCTTAGTAGTAGTGCTTTCTTCTTTTACTACACTATGGTGAGGTAGATAGTTGGGCATGTAATCGACTGGGTCGTCTTCATCGACGATCTCCATATGTCCTAAGTTAAGATACTCATCCATAAACTTTTTATACTCTACTTTTAATGTTGGGTTTCTGAGAAGTTTCTTTTCTACACTGAGAAATCTTTTCAGAGCAATTGCTCGAGACTCGCCTAATACGGGTGCAGTTGGATGTGATTTAAATGGAAGGTTTAGCTCATATCTTCCACTTGAGAGTCGTTTATGAGTGGTTTGAAAGTGGTTTTCACACATTACTTCTTCTTTTGTATGATGTTGTTTATTGGGAATTTCGTCGACTTCCCAGAATTTCTTTAACAATTCATCAATTGTGGGTTTATTCGTACACACTAGACTTATGGTAGTTCGAGTTTCTGGTGTACTAGTAGTTGGTCCACAAAGGATCCAACCCAGGGAGGTACATTGGGCTATAGGACTATTAGGTGCCCCTTTGATAACTCCGCCTTCTATAATTTTTACATATGTATCTACCCCTAGCAGTATATCAATGTCCCCTGTGTTGAAGTAGAAGGCATCGGCTAGCTGTAACCCTTCAAGATGAGTCCACCTTTGAGGGTTAGTTGAATATGATGGTAGTTTTCCTGTGATTTGGTTAATCACGAAGGCTTGAAGTTCAATGTTTTGATCATCTTTAAAATGTGCTCCGAAATTGAGGTTGGTAACTCCGCGAATGGTATCCAATTCGACATTTCCGACACAGGTGATTCCTAAAACTGTTGTTTTTCTTTTTAATTTAAGTAGTTGAGCACTTCTTTCTGTAATAAATGATACTTCTGATCCTGGATCTACCAAGGCTCTAAGGGTGACAGTACCAGCTTCAGTGCTGTGTACCTTAATAAGAGCTGTGGCGAGGAGCGTACTGGCGTGTGTTGGTTTCTTTGCTAGGTAGGTGTGCACAGGTGTCGTGGCCAAGTGATCTGGATCAGTTTGTGGAGTATTGTTTCGAGATGAGGCATTAATCTTATCAAGATGTAAGAAAGTGTTGTGTTTCTTTTGGCATTTATGGCATGAGGAGGTTTTTGGGCAGTGACTTGTAATGTGTGTATTCCCAAAACAGTTGTTGCAGCATAGACCCTTGCGTTGAGTGTAATTAAGACGCTGGTTGGGGTTCATTTTTATAAACTGTGGGCATTCCCGAAACAGGTGAAATTTGTTGCAGGGGCACTTAACTGCAGATCCTCTTGAATGTGTAGGGTTTGTTAATTGATGTGGTTGGGCTAAATGCACCTTGGTGCTTTCTGGTTTACTGTTGAATGGGGTTTCGCGAGTAATATTTTTTGCGCCCCCAATGGATTCTAAGGTACGAAATCGTGTTTCGATGAAATTCTTAAATTCGTTGATGGTGGGTAAAGCGGTTGCATCATTGCGAGTGCTTAAATTTGTTTCCCAATGTGTGATTGTTTCACGATTCAGTTTTTGGGTAAGAAGGTGTATTACTAATGGGTCCCAATTTGTGGTTATGACCTTAAGACCTTTTAGTGCTTCTAGCACTTCATTTAATTTGTCCAGCATTCTTCTTAATTGCTGAGCAGTCTCTTGACTGTGGGTAGGCATGGATATTAACAGGTTCAGTTGGGCGGTAACAAGGATGCGATGATTGTGATATCGCCCCTTCAGTAGTTCCCATGGTGAAGTGTAGTTGGAGTCCGTGAGCTGAAGATGTTTAATAAGATTTTCAGCTTCTCCACTGACACTATTTCTCAAATAATGCAATTTGTGAACATTACTCAATTGCTTATTTTCGTGAATCAGCGAGATAAACAAATCGTGGAAAGAAGGCCAGTTCACGTAATTTCCGGAGAAGGTAGGTATATTAATTCTTGGTAACTTGATCTCGGTGTTTTCTGACCGAGTCGCTGGTGCAAGGGGAAATGGTGTTGACGGAACGGGTGATGGAACTGGTGCTTTTGGTGGTGGCTTTAATGCCTGCAGTTGATCAGTCATTAATCCACAGGCTTGGCAGTAGGTTTCTTCTAATTCACTAAAGACATCGTCTTTGAAGTATTTAATGTTTTTATGCTCGCTGCTGTATAGCTTCAACAACATGCGATGGGTTTTTTCTATAATTTGCCACTGTGCATTTAATAGAAGTTTACGCTCAGTGATGTATCCTTCCTTTAATCTGTCTTTCGACGTTTTTTTATAATTTTTTATAAATCGTTCAAGATCTGTCTGATTAATAGCTTGATCAGAAATTAATTCGTCGACAGTGGGAGTCAAATTACGGGTTTCCGAATCACCTTCCATTGCGATTTATGGAATTTCTTAGCTTACGGCACTGAGTGATGGAAATTTTTATTTTACCTACTTTGTTTTGTAATTAAAGAACTGGGGCACTCGTGTGTTGTAGCAAGTTCACGGGAGTTGGGTGGTATTGTGGTAGGCAAAATTTCCGGGATCGATCAACAAAAAAATGTTTACTAACCTTAATTCCTTATTAAATCAGGTTCTGCTTAAATTGGTTGTGGTGCTTGATGTTCCTCTGGTGATTCTGATGTTATGGTGATGAAGTTGATGTTGGTTGTAACTTCACGATTACTGCCACTTCACTATCACCTTCACTGTCAACCTTCAATGTTAATTTTCGGATCTTGATAAACGTATCGCAAGATCCGGCTCGAAGGACCAAAATGTTTAAAAGCAAGTTAATTGGGAATTTGAATAAAAACAATCACTGATTAATGGTTTGGTACTAATTTATTAAAATATTAAACGTCCCGTCGTTTTGTTACTAATTTATTAAAATATTAAACGTCCCGTCGTCACCGTTGTGGAATCTATTTTGGACTGGTGAACTTTCGTTCTTTCTTGCAGCTTGTTGGTGCTTGAGGCGGTGGTGAAAATGCTAATGCCAGTGCTGGGTGAGGTTTTTCACTTGTAGCTCTTTCGCAACTCCAATTGAACTTAAATTAGAGCAAGATATTGGTTTGCTCAATCACCACAAGTTTCGTCATCCCGGATGAGTTGGTTGATATTAATTAGGTTGTCCAAGGCGAGAACTGGGTTTATACAATGTCTGTGGTGACTGTAGCTGTCAACGAAGTACTTTTGGTGGACCTCTTCTCCAAATCTGTTTCTTCGACTACGGACCTTGTTGGCCACGCTGATTCAGGAGCGTGTAAGAAAATGGGTCCATAAAACCATAAATTACATTCCTGTAATCGTTCAGGCGATACACCCCGAGAGACTAGATCAGCCGAATTGTCCTTTGACGAAACATGTCGCCATTGCTATGCAGTGGAGAGTTCATGAATGGTTGCGATACGGTTCGCGACGAAAGTGTGGTAATTGGCGGATTGAGAGTTTATCCATGACAAGACGATCTGTGAATCAGTCCAACAATAGCATGGGGAGGTCCTGGCGAACTCGATGAAGGAGCTGTGCAGCCGTTTTGGCAGCACATAATTCCAGGCGTGGTAAGGTGACGGTTTTGGTTGGCGCTACTCGGGACTTTGCACACAGCAATCGCACTATTATAGTTCCATCTCGAAATGTGGATCGAAGATATATTGCACTGCCGTAGGCCTTCTCGTAAGCATCCGCGAACGCGTGAAGCTGCTTGTTCACTGTATTAGATTTGGACAACACGTGTCTTGGAACTTTAATTCTATTTAATTCCTGTAGATTTCTTCGGAAGTGATTCCATTGTGTATGAAGATTCATCGGAACTGCTGCATCCCAATCAAGTTTTAATGACCACAGCGTTTGCATGAATATTTTTGCAGTGACCACGACAGGACTCATTAGTCCCAACGGGTCGAACAAGTGGGCGATGTCTGAGAGGACTCGTCTTTTGGTGACAGCCTTATCATCGGTGGATTGCCTAGTGATAATCTGGAACTCGTCTGAAACTCCAGATGAGAAACTCTGTCTTCGACTGGGATACCGGCCAGTAATTGGGGATGATTGGCGCACCACTTTCGTAGTTTGAATCCTCCTGACCTCAATAGGTTGTCCAACTGCTTCTGTTTTTCCAAAGCTTCCGCTAGGCTATCTGCTCCTACCATTGCATCGTCTACGTAAAAGTCTTCATTAAGACTTTCTGTTCCAAGTGGAAATTGCTCTCTGCCTTGAAGTGCTAAACGACGTAAACACTTAATCGCTAGGTATGGTGCAGTTGTTACTCCATATGTGACCGTTGCGAGTTGATAGCATCGGACACGCTCATTCTCGTTCTCTCGCCACAAGATAAGTTGGTATTTCCTGTCAGTAGTTTCAACTAGTATCTGTCGATACATTTTCTCAATATCGGCAGTGAAATCGAACCGTGGTAGCCGAAAAGTAGTAGAACGGAGAAGAGCTCGTTTTGAATTTTGGGTCCAGTATGTAACACTTGATTTAACGATTTCCCAGACGTTGTCCGTGCAGAGGCGTCAAAGACCACTCGTAACTTTGCAGTGATGCTTTCCGGTTTCAAGACGCAATGGTGGGGCAAAAAATAATGTGGTTGCCTTTCTGGAATGATGACCTCTTCCATGTGTCCCTAATTCTGATATTCTCTCATGAAATCGACATACTGTTTTTTGAGTTCAGGTTGGCTTCGAAATTTTCGTTCTATGGCGCGTAACCTGGCGAGCGTCATTTCTTTTGATTCTCCTAAAGCGGAAGGATGCTCCGAGAATGGCAAACTGATCACGAAGCGGCCTGTGTCATTTCTTTTAGTGGTTTGATTGAAGTACTATAGTTCACATCGTTGCTTTGCTGCGCTTAGGGGTACAACACTACTAGTGGGCTGAGTGTCCTCTAAACTCCAGAATTGTTCTACTTGTTCCTTAAGCTTTTCATCATCTTCGGTACAGATGCCGCAGGTAAGATCTCCTGATGAGTTCATGTTGCGAAGTTTTCCAGCGACAATCCATCCGAAAACAGTGTTCTGCAGTATGGGCAGCTCCTCGCTCATGGTGATTTGACCGACTGTCAAGAGTTGATAATGTATTTCCGCTCCTAACAGCAGGTCAACTTGGTTTGGTTTGTAAAATTCTGGATCTGCCAATTTGATGTTCTTCGGAATCGGCCAACTGGTTGAATTAATTGGTATCGCAGGTTGCATTGACCTTATCTGTGGCAATATTTGTGCCTCCACGAGTGCTGAGAACCCATTAACTCTGGATTTGATTTCACAGGCGACACTACGTTCTGACTGGCCTACTCCAGGCAGTATTCCTAGAATGCTAACTGGATTCGACATTTCGTCTAATTGGAGCTTCCTTGCAAGCGTTTCAGTGATGACGCTAAGTTGGGATCCTGAATCTAAAATTGCTCTGTAGTTTTCCCCGGAGACTGGAAGATGTTGGATTAGTGAGCGTGTTTCTCCAGTGAGATTGGTAATTAAATAAAACATCTTCTGTGCATCACTGAGCGGCTGTGTATGGATTAACTGCCCATACAGTTCACGAAACTGGATCCACCGTAAATGGTTTCCACCAAAAGTTGGCAGAACTATTTTTGGTAGTTTAAATTGTGTGGAAGTCGGTTTTTGGTGAGATTCGGACCCGCACTCATCCAATCCGGCTTGTAGGGTTATTATTGTATCCTGTATCCAGTCTAGTATGGTGTGGTAATGACTCAGCTCATACCCATGTGGAATTTCATCGTCTGCAATTTCCCATATGAGTTGGTTATTATGTCTGCGTTCTCTCTCGTATTGACGAACCAAGTCTAATTTGACCTGGTAAAAGGCGCTTGAGCTGGTGTCTTCCAGTTTTTTCTCCACCTCTTTTAGAACGTGAGTGATAGTTTTAAATAAAGCCCTCTGTCGTTTGATGAGTTTCAATGCAATGTTGTCTTCTTCCTTTGACGGAAGCTGGAAGTCACAGGCTTGTGGCGGCCCTGTCTTAGTAGGATCATCTCTTGGCTCAGCTGCGCTGGGACCCGGTTGTGCGTCCATGGTGCTTGGCTGGATTGATTGATGTAATTGAAGCGTTGTGGCCTTCAATTTCTGATAGACCTTGGCGGTCTCTTCGAAGAATTGGTTTACGAAATAGGGATGGTCGATGTCGGTGGAGGCAAGCGGCATAAGCTGCCGATGGTTAGATTCAAATTGAACTCACAACTCCTCTTAGCGTTGAAGTCGCTTCTCTAAATATGGCGCTGTCTTCCTGATAGATGAATCCTTCTTAAAATTTACATACAGCTTGTCAATCTCCTTCCCTATAATGCTTTGTTGTGCAGTTAGACCTTCCATGATATTCAGAAAAATCTTCCTTTTTCTGTCAAGAATGCTTCTGCTACGTGATCCTAATGAATCACGTCGGGGTCACCATAAAACGTTTGCGCCAAATTCTTTTATTTGACGGAAATTCTTTAATGATTGCCCAGGTTCAATACCTGTACAATCTTTGGCTGTATAATTGGTGTGTTGCCCAGGTTCAGTACCTGTACAATCTTTGGCTGTATAATTGGTGTGTTGCCCAGGTTCAGTACCTGTACAACAAATGGCTTCTCTGAAAGGTAACGGGTTAATAGTACAAAGAAAAACACGACTGTTGTCTTTGCTATCTGAACTTAGACTAAGTTTATTAAAAATTAAATGATAAAATGTAAAAACTTACGGCTATGACTATAATTAAGTAACATCTTAAATTGCTAACATGTGCATAAAATAAATCAAGTGCACATGCACCTTGACCTTGGTTTCTCGGTGCAAAAGCCTAGACGCTAATTCAGCGTTTTGCGCCGAGAAACAGGTGCATGCCGGTGGCTGAAACCTGATACGTGTGAACGTGTGAAAAGAATTTAAAGAAAAAGTTACTTGAGATAATTATTTAAAGAAAAATTTTGTGGGAAGATTTAAATGTAATTCTTAAAAATACATGGAATTCTTAAAGATAAATTTAATGGATTTAACAAGTTGAGCGATCAATTATATGGCAGTGGGGCAAAGTCGAGTTTCTAGATTTGTCTAAATCAGCGGTCGGCAACCCGCGGCCCGCGGGCCGCGTGCGGCCCGTCGACATCTTACTTGCGGCCCGTGAATGTTTTGTAAATAAGTTATAAATATTAAAATAAATGCATGAGCGGACCGCAATTGACCGTATAATGCTGTAAACATGCTAAGGGCAAAAATAGTTTCCACAGCGGCTGGCAAAAAACGAATAGAACACACAGCTTTTCTATGAGTATGAAGGGTGCAGCACAATATGCAGACCACTCGACGACGAGGTCGCCGAGGGTGGCGACTCAATCAATCCAAGTTCTATTTCGTAGCCGTCGCCCTTAGCATGTTTACAGCATTATATACGGCGTATAGTGTGGATCCAGCCTCAAAAACGCGCTTCTCTCTGCCCGTGAAAGAACAAATGAGCGACGCGCCGGAGGGGCGCAACGAAATGAACGTCAGTGAAGTTGCTTCCCGCGCTCCGTCAATCGTTTCGCTGCGTGTTTAGTAAAACAAGTTATTTCATCTGTGCGGTCATTTGGTGCGGTATAGTACGAATTAATTTCGCTAAGTGTGAGATTCCTATTTATTTTACATTTATATTTATTTTATATACAATGCTTTTATTGTTGCAGTTACTAATGGCTCCAAAAAAAAGGAAGTTTACAGAAGAAAATAGGGTATTTAACGAAGCTTGGACAGATTTATACTTTTTTATTAATTGCAATAGCAAACCGCTATGCTTAATATGTCAAAAAACCCTTGGTATTCAAAAAGAATATAACGTCAAACGCCACTACGATACCGAGCACAAAGCTAAATTTGCATGCCTCGTGGGTGAATCACGGAAAAATAAAATTAACGCACTCAAATCTTCAGTTAAGAATCAACAAAATGTTTTTAAGGTTCAAGTTCAAAGTAACGAGTCGAGTATACGTGCAAGTTTAAGGGTAGCGGAAATTCTTGCGAAGTCTGGCCGACCGTTTACCGATAGCGAACTTATAAAACAATGTGCGTTAGTTATGGCTGAGGAGATGTGCCCCGACCAAAAAAGAAATTTGAAAATATAAGTCTTTCTGCAAGAACGTGTACCCGGCGAACTGAAGATTTGGGCGATAATTTATGTCAGCAACTCCGGGAAAAAACACAACAATTTGAATGGTTCTCTTTAGCTACCGATGAAAGTACTGACGTTTCAGATACTGCCCAGCTTTTGATATTTGTTCGCGGAATCGATAAAAACTTTAATGTCTATGAGGAGCTGTTACAGTTATGTAGTTTGAAGGGAACGACTACAGGGGAAGATTTGTTTTGTAACTTAGAACAAGCACTAGAATCAATGCAATTACCATGGGAAAAATTGGTAGCAGTAACAACTGACGGAGGCAGAAACATGAGTGGACAAAATAAGGGTTTGGTAGGTAGAATTAAAACGAAACTGGCAGAGATAGGATGTGACATCCCATTATTTTTTCATTGCATTATCCATCAAGAAGCGTTATGTTCCAAAGCCGTGTCATGGAAAGAAGTAATGAACATCGTGGTATCGACTGTAAACTTCATCAGAAAAAATGGATTGACTCATCGTCAATTCCAGCAGTTTCTGTTACATATGGAAGCAGATCATGGAGATGTTGTTTATTATTCTGAAGTGAGATGGTTAAGTAGAGGTGCAGTACTGAAAAGGTTTTTTGATCTCAGAAAAGAAATCAACACTTTTATGAATGAAAAAGGCAAATCTATTCCAGAGCTGACAGATACTCAATGGTTAATAGACCTTGGATTTTTGACAGATGTAACTCATGAATTAAATACGCTGAATGTAAGGCTTCAAGGTAAAAAAAAACTAATCTCTGATATGCACACAGACGTAAAGGCATTCCAAATGAAAATCAAACTCTTTATAAAACATATTGATGAAAAAAAGTTGGATCATTTTCCGAATTGTAAAAAGGCTGTCGAGGACGCTGGAATTAATTTTCATTGGAAAAGTGATAAAATGAAGGATATTTTAATACAACTGCAAACTCAATTCAGCGACAGATTTGCTGATTTTGAAAAAGTTTCAAGCAAACTGAAGATTTTTGCAAATCCTTTTTCGTGTGATATTGAGGAAATACCAAGTCATTTACAAATGAACGTGATTGATCTCCAATCTAATGATGCTCTCAAAAGCTCTTTCAATGAAATCAATGATCTTGCTAAATTTTATGGCAGCTTGCCATCTGATTTTGACGAATTAAAAAGGTTTGCCCAGCAGTTCCTTACAATTTTTGGTAGCACTTATTTATGCGAACAAACTTTTTCAATTGTCAATTACAGAAAAAATAAATATGCTTCTCGTCTCACAGATGAGCATTTGAGAGCCATTCTACGAATTGCAACCACAAGTATGACAGTTAACATACAAGAAATAGTCTCCCAAATGCAACCTCAGACATCACACTGAAATTAAAATAAAATCAGTTAATTGTTTTATTACTTTGAAGTTTTTATTTCTATTTTTCTTATAAACATAAAACATAATGTAGGTATTACGTGTACGAATTAAAATCCTTATTTTTTAACAATTTTAATAGCATTTTCATTTTTTCTATGGGATATGACCAATTATACGTAGGTATATTGGGCTTCTAGGGTTAATATCACAAGTGTGGCCCGCCTTTAGTTTATTTTGCCGCCTTGTGGCTCTTGCCTGCCAAAAGGTTGCCGACCGCTGGTCTAAATACATACATACATGCATACATACATATAAAGCAAATATAAAGGATATACAAATAGCCTAAAACAGTGATTCTCAACCAATATGCCGCAGCACTTTTGTGTGCCGCCAAATTCCTGAAGTGTGCCGCCAAATTTTAGAAATGCAAAATTATTTTGTATGTATAAATTATTGGAACGAGAACGCGACGGGAAAAATATTTTTGCCGCAATCATTGCAGCGCGTCCCCGGCATTATTATGTTATGCCGACTTAATTATTCTGCCGAGCCGAATCTAACATACCGCTATACCGGCGATAATTTTTCTTATATCTACTACACAAAAAAAGGGGACCAACTTGTTTTTTCCAACTGTTCAATTCGTCACAACATAAGATAAATCTCCCTGGTTTATATTTCATTTTTTCTTTTCCTTCTTTGTTCACCATATCACCTTAGGGCACGTTAATACTTTTATTTCAGAAAAATAAAGCCGCATTAGGAAACCAGGTGCAGTTACATATACTCCTGGGCAATTATGTAGAAACAATCACAATCACATCAAGAACTTATCAACAATTAACATCATCTTTGGATAACGTGGATATTGAGTAGCATCATTTGACATCATGATCATTGATACTAATTAAACTTTAAGAAACCAAATTTTTCTTAAGAACATTCACTCAAAAATTCATACATTCACTCGAATAAATATTTACTCTGGTAACACTTCTCATCTCAACACATGCACAATTAAAATTTTCATTCCCACTTGCATTATTCAAACAAAAATCACTTCAGTCATCCCGTTATATATTTCTATCCCCACTTGAATCGAATTCAAGTGAGATAACAAAAATCGTTGCGCCCATGAATCTTCCTCTCTTTGGACACCGAACGCCTCGAGGGTAAGTTGGCTTGGATTTTATATTTTTTTTCCTCTATTTTAAAGTTCTTGGGAATAGACCAAGAACTATTCCTAATTTTTCCTTAGTTCTCGGGAATAGACCGAGAACTATCATTACTAAATTTTCCTTAGTTCTCGGGAATAGACCGAGAACTATTATTACTAATTTTCCTTAGTTCTCGGGAATAGACCGAGAACTAATATTAACAACTTTCCCTTTCCCTGTTCACGGGAACAGACTATGAACAGTAATTCCTAATTCCTCTCTCCTTTGACCTTGATTTTGACAATCCCTTTGTCCACAACCAAATTTAAGTTCAAGGCCAACTTTCAAGGTCAGGTGAGTATAACAATACAATCTTCATATTTTCATAATTTTTCCTTTTCTTCTTTAAATAATAATATTTGATATTGTTACGTTTTTACGGCTTAACGGATTCGTAGGATTAATTAAGGAATACACTTTTAATTATCCAAACAGAAATTTATTTATCACAAACCAAACACAATTTAAAAATAAACACAATCCTTAGAGTTCACTATAATCACTAACAAATTTAATATTTCGCACTATTCAATTCTAATTATCGCTTTTTAGTTCACTTTCAAATCACTACTTTTCACTGTTCTCACTTTAAAACACTTGTATCGCCTTTATAATCAAAACTGACTCGATAGCGGCTGCCAGGCGCTTTTATATAGGCAGCTCCACCTTTGTCTACTTTCTGGAACCTTCGTTTTCTGGTTCCTTGTGGTATGTTCTATATTTCTTTTAGTTTCGACCAGCTTGAAGTTGTCTTCGCTTATCGCTCGTTAGTTTAGTACATAAATTCTTAATTCAGACAACAACCGAAAATCGTTGATTCATCCTCTCGACAAACAGATGGCGCATAATCATCACATTGCCCCCTTCTTAGGACTGTTCGTCCCGAACAGTTGTCCATCCTGGATCCGGCTGATGATATGGGCACAGCCTGTCTATGTGCACAATCTTCTTCTTTGCTTTGGGTCCTTGTTGAATCCTGTAGACCACATCGTTGATCCGTGTTAGGATTTTATAGGGCCCCTCCCACTGACGCTGTAGTTTCGGAGACTTGCCTTTCCGTCTTCGAGGGTTGAACAGCCAAACGAGGTCACCTTCCTGGAATCCGCTACAGTTTGCTCGGAGGTCGTACCTTGGTTTCATCCTGTCACTTGCCGTCTTAGGATTCTCACTTGAGATTTTGTCAACTGAGGCTCCAACGTGGTGTTGTGTTATTTCTCCTCTCACTCTTACTCGAGGACCCTTGCTGCCGGCACAAGCTGTGCATTTGCGACACCAATTCGTAACATCCTCCCGCATGTGAAGCCAATAGAATCTCTCCTTTATTTTTGACAGAGTTTTGTTGACTCCCAAATGTTCTCCTGACGGGCTATTATGACACTCCTCAAGAATATCTGTTATTCCAGCACGAGGGACTAACACCTGCATTCGATGAGAGGTACCATCAGCTGTTTCCCATTTGCGCTTCAATACTCCTCCTTCGATATGCAATGAATCCCATTGGGCCCAATAGCTCTTCAGGATTTCACTTCTCTCTGCGATGTCTTTCCATTTAGGCTTCTCGTTGTGTTCTTTCCATGACAAAATCGCAGAAATGTCCGGGTCGTCGCGTTGCGCATCTCGAATTCCTTGGTCCTCATATTTTATGCTTGGCTCCGCAGTCGTCTTTTGACACTTTTCCTCAATACGCCAACGATACTTAAAACCTGGTTCGCATGGTCGCCGGGACAGTGCAGTATCCATTGGAATTCCCCTGTTGCGGTGTTTCATCATCAATTCTCCAAGGTCCAATAGTATTCCGTGTGTTGTCATAAAGTCCAAACCAAGAATACACTCGTCTACTATGTCAGCTACCAGGAACGAATGTGTAAACTTAATGTCGCCGAGTACCACGTCCAACATTGTTTCCCCATGTAATTTCACTGGTTCTCCTGTTACAGTTTTCAGAATGTACTGGTCCGCGTTTTTCAGCCACTTTCTACCGACCAAATCAGCCCTGATGACAGATCTTGAAGCACCTGTATCCACGGTAATTGTGTATTGTTCATCACCAACTTTCCCCTCGATGACAAGGCTGTTGTTGCCACGCTGCAGTTGGGTGATGTTGACGATGACATCAGGGGTCTCCATTTTCCCCACTAACTCCCTCCGGTCGCCTTTCTGCCGTTGTCCACATTTTTCACAGCATGTTGAGCCACTCCTACTCCCTGGCGATTCCACTCTCCTTCGCTTTTGGCAACTCCTTTGTAAATGGCCCGGCTCGCCACAGTTCCAGCATCGTAGACGACGACGTACTTCCGAGGTGTTGACTCGATGGCAAATGTTCTCAGTCATATTGATTCCCCTGAGGTGGACCGTATTTCTTGTTGCTTGCTTCGCTGCCTCGTATGCCAGAGCATATGCCAAAACTTCTTGGGTAGTCTTCTTTCCGGCCAATCTGGCTGCCATTTGCAGATCCCGGTCGGCAAACGAGTTAAGAAGAGTCTCTCTTGTTATCTCGTTAATGTAGTCTTGACAGAAATTAGGATATGCCAAACGCGCTAGCCTCTCGATATCTGCCCAAAGTTGCTGCAACGTCTCTCCGGGCCTTTGAAATCTATTTCGTAATTGAGTTCGGTAGACTGGCTGCATGTGTTGTTCACCGTAACGCATTTCCAGTGCTTGTACCAAGGACTCGTAGCTGTTACGATGTTCTGTAGGTATCGACAGTAGCAGTTCAGCTGCTGCACCCCTTAGTGACAACGTTAAGGCAATTGCTTTCTCTTCCGCTGTCCAGAAATTACCAGCTGCTGCTGCTTCCAATTGGATCTTGTAAATAGCCCATGGGGTTTGTCCGTCGAAGGTTGGAGGCTTCAGTTTCCTGCCTTTGATGAATTCCTGTGATGTTGGTGCTGTGTGATGGAGTTTTAACCTTTCTAAGTCGGCTCGGACGATATCAAGATCAATTTTAAATTTTTCCAAATCATTTCTTACATTTTCCATCATGGCATCCAGCTTTTTATCGACAGAAAGAAGCATTAAATCGATTTTCTGCTTCACATGGCTCCTCTGTTCTTCCATAGATTCTTTTATCTCGGTTGATGTACGTTCTTGTGCTTCCTTTAACACCTCCTTCATCAGCTTCAATGCCTTCAAGAGTTCTGCCATACTCACTGTTGCTTCTTCTGGCTCTGCTTCTACTTCGCCTTCAAACATGTGGGTTTCCGGATCCTTACCTTCGTTCACCATAGCTTCTCGAAGAAGGGCGGTTAGGGAATTTTTATCCCCCACCGTTGACAACGAGCGTTTACTTAATTCTCTATTCAATTCCACAGTGCACAAATCCACTAACTTTCGCTCCATTTTATTTTTAAGTCCTTATTTCTCACGAACAAACTTTAAATTCCAGTCACACTTATTTTCGAGTTCACTTATTTCACTTATCTCTTAATTAATCCCACTTCTGACACCAATTGTTACGTTTTTACGGCTTAACGGATTCGTAGGATTAATTAAGGAATACACTTTTAATTATCCAAACAGAAATTTATTTATCACAAACCAAACACAATTTAAAAATAAACACAATCCTTAGAGTTCACTATAATCACTAACAAATTTAATATTTCGCACTATTCAATTCTAATTATCGCTTTTTAGTTCACTTTCAAATCACTACTTTTCACTGTTCTCACTTTAAAACACTTGTATCGCCTTTATAATCAAAACTGACTCGATAGCGGCTGCCAGGCGCTTTTATATAGGCAGCTCCACCTTTGTCTACTTTCTGGAACCTTCGTTTTCTGGTTCCTTGTGGTATGTTCTATATTTCTTTTAGTTTCGACCAGCTTGAAGTTGTCTTCGCTTATCGCTCGTTAGTTTAGTACATAAATTCTTAATTCAGACAACAACCGAAAATCGTTGATTCATCCTCTCGACAAACAGATGGCGCATAATCATCACAATATGGTGATCGATTTTCTTACGATTTTCTTGATTCGTTACAAATATTTATAATTTTGTTTCTCTGCTTTAAACTTGAAGTGATTTTAGTTATCAACGTGGTTGAGGATTTTAATTACAGTCAAACCTGCGTTAGTGAGAACTGGATAAGTGAGAAACCTCTACAAAGGAGAGTAATTGCCAGGTCCCGTCATTTTTACCCTCTAAAACCTCTATTAGTGAGAATCAGAAACCTCTATAAGAGAAAGCCGTTTTTCCCTCGTGGACCTCTATAACTGAGACTTATTTGTTTGTACCTCCATAAGCGACAGTTTAGCGCATGATTTACTAGTTTTTATTAAATTTCGAGGAAATACAATGGGTGGGATAACCGCACAGAAGTCGTTTCAAATCAGGTGTTTCGAGTTTTCGATTGAATTTCCCGTGATTTGACCCACATATTTGCTGAACTTACTGCAGATTATGCGTTTCAATTGCAAGAACGGTTTAACACGCACTCAAAACATACACGAATAATCGAAGTGTTGCCGTTAAGTGATAAACCTTGAAATTAAGTGAAGTAAGTGACGGCTTCATGAAAGTTGGATTTTGTACAAAACAGATGAGCTGCTAGATGAAAATGAGGTTGAAGTTGGACCTTGCAATGAGGATTGAGCCAAGCTTGTGTTTCACGAAACCAGTATGCCAACGCTAATCTTTGAAGACTTAGTGCAGATTGACGACGACATGGCTACTGCCAGTGAACACTCCTACGATATAGTCAAGAATCGTGGAAGCACGTGTACTGACGGAATTGACAGTGAAGAAGATGACACAGAGTATATTCCAAAAAAGCCGGATTTTTTGTTTTCGTTTTGTTATGTCAGATTCTAATGAATAAAACCTATACAATTCATACATATATTTATTACTCCATACATACTTGTATTTGCTGTATTAGTTTAAACCTGTATAAATTAGAAAACCCACTCCTGAACCTGTATAAGCGAAAAACTTGGATTAGTGAAAAACCTCCATAAGCGAAAGAGATATTGCGTCCCTTGAACGCTCGCTTATCCAGGTTCGACTGTAATTTGATATTTAGTTTCCATCGTTGTTGAGGTGATCAAGCGGATTGTGTATTTTTTAGCTAACACCGTTAATGAGGGTGATTAATTATATATTTTTTTTTGAGTGGATGTTCACATCGAGTGAATACATATAGTAAAATTAAACTCAAGCTTATAAATTAACCTTTTCTATAATTCTTATCTATTACTTTCTTTAATAACTGCAAAGCTCCTAAATGTTTAAAATTTCTTCAAATTTAATGATATTGATTAAGTGAATTATATTGATTATTTATCTATTTTTATTTTGAATTGTGTATCTAAAATATAAAACTGAATTATTTAAATAAAAGTGAATTATAATTATAAAGTGAACTTTGCTCTTTTGTTTCTTTTTATCAGTGTGTGCTGTAACTGGAGGCCAAATGGTGTTAAATATTTTCATTTGTTCTTAAGGCAGTTTTTCTTTGAACAAAAAACACCAACTACAGAGCAACTATGTTACTGAATGTAGCATTTAAAATATTCTTGTATATCCTGTATATTCGCTTATTGCACTAGTATGAAAGAGCTTGGATTCAGGAAACAAAAGTCCACAACCGATCACATATTCGCATTAAGACAGGCAATTAAAAAG
Source organism: Thereva unica (assembly GCA_949987705.1). Classification (NCBI taxonomy): domain Eukaryota; kingdom Metazoa; phylum Arthropoda; class Insecta; order Diptera; family Therevidae; genus Thereva; species Thereva unica. The sequence goes on along the minus strand of OX465281.1, from coordinate 154,836,711 downwards.
ACGAAAGAGTGCAATATAGAGACCCACCTCTTTTTCATTGAGTATAAGACAGTATATGATCTTGCACTAAGTTCAAAAATCTACGAAGCAATGGTGGAACTGAACTTTCCAGACCAATTAATTCAAATCACTAAGACCTCATTGAGTCGAATGCAGCGAAGGAGCATATATAGAGTTAGAAAAAGCAGCCTAGCCCGACCACCCCATGTGGAACCCGAGTAGAATGCCCTATAAGGCCCACCCCGAGTATCTTATCCCTTGCCTCATTCGCACCTCGTCATACGGAAATGCCTCATTTGGCCCCCCGGAGAAAAAATCATTTCTCCTCGATTCCGAGTGGAAAAGGGATTCCGAACTGTTTGAGAAATTCGGCGTGGATATGTGAATAATAACTGCGGCTGTGTCGAAAACTTTATATTTTTAAACGCAAGCATCGTTTTACCATTACGGTCTCCCAACTGAGAACTAAATACGTCCAATGCTTCTTAACCCCTGTAATCGAACCAGAACCGGTCTATTGAGTATGCTAAATGATATCTTTCACGGTCACTAATATAATTGGCTGAAACATGAAGCAATGCATCAAAAGTAAAGCTTTGTAGGAGTTCAACTAAAGCTTTATGGCCGGGCTTCACCGACCTTAGTGCAATAATGTTCAGTATAATCTACGTAAGTGCCTTCACCGGCTAAAGTCCAGTTTATATTCAATTCGTGCAAATTGTTGCTTTTTCGCTAGAGCTCAGCTCCACTATTCCAGTTAATTACTATTTTTTGAGCCAGCTTTTACATTCAACTTCAGTTCGGGACCTTTTGTGCGAGCTGAGGTTGGTTTTAGCTCAGTGGAATATGGTTAAACTATATGCGAACTGAACTGATTTTAGAAGTTCAGTTCGCCAATTTGCTTGATCAGCCGGTGAAGCCGGGGTATTTTTTTGAAGGTTTTCCAAACGTTTTCTGAATATGTTAGGCAGATATCGCCCCACTTAATTTGAAATACGGTTTGCCTACTAGAGCCATTATAAAAAACTGATAATGCATACCTCAGTTCAGTATCGCTGGTCTTTTTTGAGTGGTATTTTTGAGGAAACTCCTTCGGAATGCCTCCCATTTGCTAGCGCGCTAGCGAAGTTTACTACATGATTTTGGAATGGAAACTGGCTCCCGAAAAATGAAGGCTTGAGCGTAAATGATGGCTAAGGGATGGAAACAAGGGCGTCATACTAAATCGAGAATTTAACCGATTTTCTTACAAAATCCCATCGAACGTGTGTTCACATTCATCGTTACTATTCCTATAAAGATATTGGCGTGGAAATATGGGCGAGACACGCCTCTGTTATGAAAAATACGTTACGTTACTTTATCCTCAGGAGCGTCACCTTAATTTAACTTTTTTCAACTCAATATCGATCTACCTTTCAACCTTCTTCGAGGCTACCATAAGAAAATGGGGCACCTAAATCTGTCGCTAGCTGACGGTCTATAAGTAAAATTGTTTTAAATTTATTGTATTGTTAGTGTGCCGCCAAATTTTGAAATTGTTAAAAGTGTGCCGCAACAAAAAAAATGTTGAGAATTACTTGCCTAAAACATATTCGCAAAAATACTGAATCTTCCAGTGAAAGTCCCATCCCAATCGGATCAGCCGTTTCCCAGATTAGCCCGAACAAACAGACAGGCATACAGACAGACAGACAAAAATTTTAAAAATGCATGATTTTGTTTTAATATGATGAATTTTATTGAGAGTTTTGATTATTTTTGCAAGTTGAGTTTAAACACTCTTCAAACGGCACCTCAACTAAGTCGATATCTTTTATAGTTCGCGCGATATCGTGCAGGTACAAAAATCACTATGTCATTTAAACCAAAAAACGGCTCGACCGAATATTATAAAAATCTGATCAAATTATATTGTCGTTAATACGCTTTGAACGGCACCTCAAGCTAGTCGATATCTTCAAACATCACTTGCATATGTCGCTGAAACCAAAAAACGGCTCTACCAAATTTTATAAAAATCTTTTCAGATCATATTTACGTTAAAACGCTTCGAATGACACCTCAACGAACTTGTTATCTTGTTTGGTTCGCGCGATAACTTACAGGAAAAAATGACCACATACTTACGTACACACACATTCTTCTTCTCAAATTTCCGGTTAAAATTTTATTGGACCATTGAAAAATTAAAATAGTTTGAAAATTTTGATTTAAATTTTTGGACCGATTGCAATAATTTCCTTATAAAGAGAGGAGTAGTTAATAAGACGAAATAAACCTTTGCACTACTTCGATCAGTAAACAGACCCGAAGTAACCAATTCGCGAGTGAAATTATAGTTTAATAGCATTAAACCCGCGTGCCTTGCAACGCCTTTAAATAAAAACTGTTTATTATGTGCAACGTTCTCCTTCAAAAAAAAAAAAAAAAAAAAAAAAAAAAAAAAGTCAGCTGTTATTGTCCTTAAAAAGGGTTTATTATAGTGCATTTTTTTAATAAATATGGTAAACAAATTGCTGCGTATATCACCTCTGCTCAACAAATCTGCAAGTTTTGAAGCAGAGATTGGCATGTATATGAAGTGACATTTTAGGGTTTGACGAACGTTCGTTAAGTTTGTTCGCCTATTTACATGGGTGCAAGAAATTATGAAGCAATCACAAATGAATATTAAATAAAGTGAATTTCGAGTCATTAATTTCTTCGTGATTATAGGGATGCACTGTCAAAATTTCAGCCCTTCAGCTTCAGAGGTTTGGGTTAATCCCATTTCATCCCCTTAGGGGATGAATTTCGAGTAATCGCCTCTTAGTGGATGTCTACGTCATTATAGGGATGCACTGTCCAAATTTCAGCCCTATAGCTCCAGTAGTTTGGTAACCCCGTTTCATCAATTTTGAAAAATGAATTTCGAGATGAATTTCGAGTAATCGCCTCTTAGTGGATGTCCACGTCATTATAGAGATGCACTGTCAAAATTTCAGCCGTTTAGCTCCAGCGGTTTGGGTTAACCCCATTTAACCCCCTTAGGGGATAAATTTCGAAAAATCGCTCCTAAGTGGATGTCCACGTTATTATAGTGATGCACGGTCAAAATTAAAGCCATTCAGCTTCAGCGGTGTGGGTTAACCCCATTTCACCCCCCTAGGGAATGAATTTCGCAAAATCGCTTCTTAGAGGATTTCCACGTCATTAAGGGGATGCACTGTCAAAATTTCAGCCCTATAGCTCCAGCGGTTTGGTTAAACCCCATTTCACCCCCTTAGGGGATGAAATTCGAAAAATCGCTTTTTAGAGGATGTCCACATCATTATAGGGATGCACTGTCAAAAGTTCAGCCCTATAGCTCCAGCGGTTTGCGTATACCCCATTAGACCCCCTTAGGGGATGAATTTCGAAAAATCGCTTTATAGTGGATGTCCACGCCATTATAGGGATGAACTGTCAAAATTTGAGCCCTATAGCTTTAGCGGTTTGGATAAACCCCATTTCACCCCCTTAGGGAATGAATTTCGAAAAATCGCTTTTTAATGGATGTCCAAGTCATTATAGCGATGCACTGTCAAAATTTCAGCCTTATAGCTATAGCGGTTTGAGTAAACCCCATTTCACCCCTTTAAGGGATGAAATTCGAAAAATAGCTTTTTAGTGGATGTCTACATCATTATAGGGATGCACTGTAAAAATTTCAGCCCTATATATTTAGCGGTTTGGGTAAACCCCATTTCACCCCCTTAGGGGATGAATTTCGAAAAATCGTTTTTTAGTGGATGTCCACGTCATTACAGGGATGCACTGTCAAAATTTCAGCCCTATAGCTCCAGCGGTTTGGGTAAACCCCATTTCACCCCCTTAGGGGATGAAATTCGAAAAATCGCTTTTAGAGGATGTCCACATCATTATAGGGATGCACTGTCAAAATTTCAGCCCTTTAGCTCCAGCGGTTTGCGTAAACCCCATTAGAACCCCTTAGGGGATGAATTTCGAAAAATCGCTTTATAGTGGATGTCCACGCCATTATAGGGATGCACTATCAAAATTTGAGCCCTATAGCTTTAGCGGTTTGGATAAACCCCATTTCACCCCCTTAGGGGATGAATTTCGAAAAACCGCTTTTTAATGGATGTCGAGGTCATTATAGGGATGCACTGTCAAAATTTCAGCCTTATAGCTCCAGCGGTTTATGTAAACCCCATTTCAACCCCTTAGATGATGAAATTCGAAAAATCGCTATTTAGTGGATGTCCACATCATTATAGAGATGCACCGTCAAAATTTCAGCCCTATAGCTTTAGCGGTTTGGGTAAACCCCATTTCACCCTCTTAGGGGATGAATTTCGAAAAATCGCTTTTTAGTGGATGTCCACGTCATTATAGGGATGCACTGTCACAATTTCAGCCCTATAGCTCTAGCGGTTTGGGTAAATCCCATTTCACCCCCTTAGGGGATGAATTTCGAAAAATCGCTTCTTAGGGGATGTCCACGCCATTATAGGGATGCACTGTCAAAATTTCAGCCCTATAGTTATAGCGGTTTGGATAAACCCCATTTCACCCCCTTAGGGGATGAATTTCGAAAAATCGCTTTTTAATGGATGTCCACGTCATTATAGGGATGCACTGTCAAAATTTCAACCTTATAGCTCCAGCGGTTTGGGTAAACTCCATTTCACCCCCTTAGGGGATGAAATTCGAAAAATCGCTTTTTAGTGGATGTCCACATCATTATAGGGATGCACTGTCAAAATTTCAGCCCTATAGCTTTAGCGGTTTGGGTAAACCCCATTTCACCCCTTAGGGGATGAAATTCGAAAAATCGCTTTTTAGTGGATGTCCACATCATTATAGGGATGTGTTCCGGCTATGCTGAAAAAAGAAAAAGGAAAAGAAACAAAACCAAGCAAAAAAAGGAGTAATAAATAAAACACCATTTCTTCAATATCTTTAATTTTATTTTTTTTATTTTTTTGAAGTGAAAACTTCTTTAGCCGCGTTGGGCACTTTTTGATAGGGGAAAATGTTATGGGTTCGCGTCACCGACATGCTCATTACTGGCGCACGCGCTCAATCGATTATAATCAAAAACATTTTGATTTTGAATAAAAAAATAAATCTGACCGCCTACTATTATTCAATTAAGTATCGAAAATGAAAATATAAAACCAGTCATTTTGACTGATGTGTTAAATTCAAGAAAATATTAGCAGCAGCTGGAAATTTTGGATTGGTAAAACAGGAACACCTCTAAATGCTTCAGAAACAGATAAACATCATAAATGATCAACAAGTCATCGAGAGGATCTAACGTTAGAATTGAAAAGGTTACAAAACAATACACTACAAACGGTCACCAAAACTTTTCTAGAATTCATCTCCAACAAGAAAGGATTATCGATATTTTCATTCAATTGTCAAAGTTTGCATGCGCATGCAGCTGATCTAAAAAATGATGCTATCGTAAAAAAGTTAAATGTTCTGCTTTTGTCAGAAACTCGTATGAAAAACGAAGAACCACTTGATGTTCCGAATTTCAACTTTGTTGTAAGTTATAAAAGACCCGAAGTTCCAGCAGCAGAAGTAGCTATTTATCACAATACTCAAGATACGTCACACTTCATTACTTCATATATGGACATACATACTAAATTCACTAGAAGCATTGGTGTTAATGTTTCTGATATAGGCGAAATATGCGTTGCTCGTTGCAGTTCCGAGAATGGGCAATACATATTAATGGTTGCCGTTTATATTTCGCCTGGAAAATCTATGAGACAGATACAACAATTTTTATTCGAAAATTTGATGATTTATACAAAAGAAGGTTCTGAAATTCTCGAAAAAAGATTCGGCGAAAAATATGATAATGTACCGATGATTTTAAGTGGAGACTTCAATATTAACTTTGCAGATGATAAAAATCTACCATTAATTGAATTTTAAATGCAACCCTTAATTTAAATATGTCCAATGATCGGAAACTTAGTACTACCAAATATAAAACGACGATCGATGCGGTTTTTACGCGATACTTAGATAAATTTGAATCAAACATTTTCATTTCTTACTTTAGTTACCATAACCCGATTGTATCTTTTTTACAATAAGTGCTAATGAAATAGGATGGTCAAAAATGCTACAATTATAATTTAAAAAATAATTCTGAGATATCGGTTGAAGATGCAGCAGCATTCAATTTTATAGAAAAAAGTACACTTATTAATGAAGACGCAGTTACTTGTGCTACATATCTTATATATTAATAGGCAAACAAAAAGTTTGTACACGCTAAGGCTTTTTTGTTCGTGGACCGATTTCGTTTAAATTTTCAGAAAATGTTCTTTTTATGGCATAGTTTTGTAATAAGGAATTTCAACGAAATCGATTCACGAATAAAAAAGTTATAGCGATTTTAATTTTTCGAATTTTAAAAAGCCGTTGGAAAATTTGAATTTTTTGTGAGCATCAACGTAGAGCTGAGTAGCCTACGATTGACACAAATGCCGTTTCAGTGAAGCGAATGAGAAACAGAGAAAAACAAGCGTTTGTGTAGATTTTTGGCGGCATAACTGACTTAAAAAAACTCGGTCACTTTGTGCCTGCATTTTTTTATACTCTTTTGTGTATAGTATTATTGAGTTGTATTGTGTAAGGGGCTGCCGTTCGTTTTTTGGCGAATGCCTTTAGAAATTTTAATTGATTCATTTAAGTGTACTTTGAATGTTACTCTGCGTAATTTTTATTCGTTTTCGTATGGTTCTCGGAATCTGAGTTGTATTTTTGTCATTCCAAACAGTTAACTGCGAATTTTGAGTGCAATTTATCGGTGACTACTTACGTTTTTTCCGCGTTTTCTTTTCGAAATGCCAAGACAACGACGGGGACGCTCGAATGTCGATTTTAGATCGCTTCGCGAAAATACTAGAAATCGCGTTAGAAATTTACGTAATGCTAATGAAATGAATGTTGTAATGTTGAATAATGAATTGAATAGTGGTGTGAATGAAATGAATGTTGATGCATTTCATAATGAAATGTTTGTTGATGGTGTTGCACCTTTAGAAATTTTGACTGATTCTTTTAAATGTGCTTTGAATGTTATTCCGGTTAATTTTGATTCGTTTTCGTGTGGTTCTTTTAGGCTGGCCGCACACGTACGATTTCTGTGTTCGGTTTCCGTACTCGGACAACCGAATGCAGGCATTTCATACAAATAATTCTACTTACCGCGCACGTTCTTAAATATTCCGTTCGGAAACCATTCCTGATATTCGGTTCGGAAGCCAGGACTTGCGTTCGGAATATCCGAACGGAAAAAAAACCGAATGCGTCATCCCGAACGCAGCGCTCACATACATTTTTGCTTAACCGGCTCACACGTCAGGAAATTTCCATTCGGAACCGCGCCAGTGCTGTGCCGAGTACATTTTATATTTTGTTGTATTTTGTGGCAGTATTTTTTGTCGATCCATTGATTTTTGTCGATTCCTAATACAAAAAACCGAACGTCTGCGCTAAGTTCACGGAATCCCGAGTCGGAATTCCGAATTCGGAAACCGAACACGGAAACCGTACGTGTGCGGCCAGCCTTAATATGAGTTGTCATTTTTGTCGTGCCAAACATTTTCTGACTGAAGTAACTTTACGTAATACTGAGGCATTTTCTTTGTGTTGTCATAAAGGCAAAGTTAATCTACCTCCACTTTCTCAAAATTACTTTTTCAATAATTTTTTTGAAGGATTAACTTCGAATGAAAGTGGTATTAAAAATCGTTCTAAAATTTTTTTTGCAAATATTCGTTCGTATAATGCTGCCTTTGCAATGATTAGCTCTGAGTGTAATTTGTCAAATGACACTGCAAATGGCATATATCATTTTAAAATCCATAACATTTTCTATCACCGAACTGGTGCCTTAATTCCTGGCTACGGCCGACCTCCATGTTATGCACAATTGTATTTCTATGATGTAGATACTGCTGCTAATCATAAAATAAATAGAAATGCGAATATTGAATGTAATATTGATATTATGCGTGAAATAGGTTTGGAGTTAGATCGGATTAATCCTTTTGTTCACTCATTCAGGTCCATGGATGAATATTGTCAAATACCTGAGAATATTGCAGCTGAAGTTTCTATGATCATAAAAGTTAATAACCAAGTTGATATTCGTCGTTTCAATGATGCTGTAGTAACTGATGTTGCTGCTATTTTCCACTACATAGCCAAGCAAGACGTCATGGATGCGATTAAAAAATCCTGGGAAATTTTAGATGTTCTGGAGCGACAATGGAAATGTTTCATAGTAATTAAAAATTCGCCATTGCGTATAATTTTTTTTTGAAATAAAAATATTTAAATTGAATCTAAATTCGAACAAATCGTGAATTTTATATATTTATTGTTTTTGTGACCGAATTTCGGTAACGGGGATCCCAACTAGTTTTAATAAATTGGTTAATGTCCTAATGAAAATACTGCAATCAAAAAGATTTAGTCCTTTCAAGAAATATAGAATTTTGTATTACTTCAAAAGAATCTAATTTCAACATCTAAGTTCTAAGTTTTCACTTCTATCGGCAGTCCCTATAACTGCCAATTTTTGTTTTTTTATGAAAAAACCAAGCTTAGGTGTAACCCTTTGTACTACCAGTCCGTCATGTCGTTCAGTTCATGGTGCAATGTCTAGTAGTAGCTTGGTTTGAAGAATAGAGGAGAATAGGAAAGGTTAGAGGGGGTCTGGAGGGTGTAGAAGAAAATGACGGTGAACCTCACGTTTGAACTCTAAGATGTTGTACGAGTTCGGAAATACTGACTGCGGGAGATCATTCCACAGTCGAGTTGTTCTATTCATAAACGAACTTCTAAACCGTATTGTGCGTGAACGAGGGGGCTGTAGGGTATGGAGGTGAGCCGAGCGGGCTAGTCTTGTGTTGCGGGAAAAGTATTGCCGTGCAGGCAGGAGGTCCTGAATTTCGGTGGAACAGTCGCCATGGTAATAGCGATAAAGTATGGAGAGGGCTGCTACATTCCTACGGTGGCTCAAGGTGTCTATGGAGGCGCGAAAGGGGCCATCACCAATGAGTTTGAGGGCACGATTTTGCACCTTGTCGAGACAAGCCAAGGTGGTTTTTGGGGCGCCTGCCCAGATATGTGAGTTGTATTCGAGGCGCGGCCGAATGTAGGATTTGTATATTGTAGCCAATGCGGCTGGCTGGCTACACAAGCTACACAAAATTACAAAAACACACACGTAAAAGGACGCCACTACACTACAAAAAACAACAAGAAGTTTGTACCTGTAAGTAAAAAGGGAATTAATTGAATATGAAAGTTAAATATATATAAGTTCCTACCTTATTCCAAAACCAACGAGAATAAAAAATCGAAGTCCAAGGCGATGAAAAGACGGCAGAAAATCCATTCAATGAAGATGCCGAAATGCCGTCGGCAAATCGACATTCTGTAAACAAAAAAGATTACTAAAAATTGCAAACGGGTTCCACAAAAACTACTCTCCTATCAACCCCAATACACTAATCGCGGGCTTCTCCTCATCTGTCCCCTTACTAAACCTAAAAATATAAACGAAAATTAGTAAATAAACCAAAAAATCAGAATGAGATACTTACCAAGTGCAAAAAGCCCCATTTGACGTCTACAAGTCAGAAGGGAACAGCTGATCGGACATCGGACATCGCACGCAAATCTAGTACATAAACCCGAAATTATATACTTCGAGAACGAAGCCCCCTGCCAAAGGATAGCCGCAGCTATTGTTCGAGTAGAAATAAATACCGACGCACAGCTGGCGTTAAATCAGATTGGTTTTAATCTTTCTAGAGTCTTGAACTAGAAGATAAAATCTGTATTGAGGTTTTAGCAATAAAGCAATTTCAAAGCCTAAGTATCGAACTTAGCATTCTGCTTGAATTTTATTGAATTTATATTTGAGAAAATCTAATAATTGATTGCAAATAAATAGTAATTTGATTATTGGAAAAAGTTAGCTTTCAATTGAATCACACCCTTCCGGCACCTTTTTATTGAGTCAGAAATTAAATTTCTAATTCGGAACAGGATGCACTGTCAAAATTTCAGATCTTTAGCTCTAGCGGTTTAGGTTGTGCGTTGTCTGTCAGTCAGTTCCTTTTTATACAATAGAAAAAACAGTAAAGAACCCCCTTCAACCCTTTTTTTTTCCGTAAAAAGTAGCCAATGTCTGTCTTCAAGGTATAAACTATGTCTGTAGCAACTTTCATCAAAATCGGTCCAGTGGTTTAGACCTGAAAGCGTAACAAACAGACAGACAGAGTTACTTTCGCATTTATAATATTAGTAAGGATTAAATGAACTAGTATCAATCAAGAAATCCTGTTTGAGTTGTATCACTGGGTAGAAACAAATTAAAAATATTGTTTTTCACACAATTTCAGATTAATGCAATACTGCCAAAATACTGGAAGAGCATTGGTGATATTTCACTGGGAATAGCAACAGCAATAGTCTATACAGCTTCAAATTGCCAAGTATTAAAGATTTTCTTGTTTCATAAAGGTAATTCACCAAATTCATTTTTATATTTAACTATTTTTACTATTTTAAAGAATTCGCATACCTTTTTACTTACGTTGCAAATGATGCTAAACGGTTTCACGAGTCCAATGGAGTTACGGAACAGAAACTTTACAAGCAATATAAGTTCATTACGAAATGTATAGCGTTAATTATGTACATTCCACAAGTTTCTGGAGTTTTTCTTGCTATAATCGTATCGTTAGAGGCGCTTATCAACAATTCGGCAGTATTTGAAGCAGAATATGTAAGCGATTTATCATATGTTAAGTAGTAGTAACAGAAATCTCTTTTAGGTATTCGATGCTGAAAATGTTCCCATTTTAATTCTTATGTATCCAATGAGAGACTTCACGAAGAATTTTTTTATTGCATATATCGGTCCATTTTATACTTTACTGATGGGAGCGGTGTTTATTCCTAGCTGGCAGGTCATAATGGGTACATTGTTGTTGTACCCGGTTTTTGTTCTGAAACTGTTGAAAGCCAAGCTTGAAAATTTGCAGGTAAGATATTTGCAAGAAAGAAGTAGTCAGCTATACAGGGGCGGATTTACACAATTCCTGCTTAAGGGCTGGAAGAGATCTGCCGCCCCACCACCGCTCTTACATAATCCATCAACCAAGTTTTTATAATCACTGCTAACACCAATACCACACAAATACCAGCTTATCGCGAAAACGTGAAAACTAAATTTAAACTTAGCTTGAATAAATATTATTTTTGTTATTTAAGAGTTATAACGGGCATTTCCCATCACCGATTAAAGATTACATTTCAGGGTCTGGAATCTCACTTCGTCTTCAACCTTTTTCTCTATCAGTGACGGAAAATGTCAGCAGTAATTCCTTAAAAACATGAACTCACCATCAACAACAATCATTTAAAATAAATAATATTCCTAATGTTATATTTTACGACAACATATTGATTTCGGAAATGAAAAAACAGAGATAATAGTTTTATAGATATATATTAATGATATAGCATTCTTATCTATTACATTACAATAAATTCCTTGCAAAAAAGAATGTAATCTAACATTTCCACTCTGTATAAGCGAGGGATTTTTTTCTACTCTTACATTAACACTGAACAACTCATAACTTGCCGTATTTAACTGAAATCACAATATCAGTTAAAAACTAAGGCATTTAAAACAATGATTTGGTAGCCTTTGAATTCAAAACTAAAATAACTTCCTTCGTGATTTTTTGTTTGAAAATGAATCGACGATATTATCAAAGTCCAAATTCTTTGTAATGTCATGTTCGATCGTTAAAACTGCAACATTCCTCAGGCTGGTCTCAGTTATTGTTGATCTAGAGTAGTTTTTGATTCTTTTAAGCACAGAGAATGACCTTTCTGCCGAACAGTTTGTCGCGGGGATGACCAAAAATAGTTTTAATGCAATGTTTATGTACGGGTAAACGTCTTGTAGATCGTTATCAATTAAAACTTCAAACAAATTCAAGATTGTTTTTGGCCGTTCTATTTCTCCAAGTTCTTTCAATAATCCCAAAAAGTGAACATACTCACTCACAAACTCTTCCGGTGTTGGCAAATCTTTGTTGTAGAAAGTGCACAATTTTTCGCACAGTAAGTGCACAGTTTTTTCCACTATTGATCAAAAATCCAAACAGCAAGTTTAGCTTATCATACGCAGCTTTTCTTTTTTCCATTTCATTGATCAGTGTGTCCAGTATTACATTGTAAGTATTTATTCTAAAATTTTATCTGCCGGTAAACTGTACCTCGCCTTATCGAGTTTCGTCTGGTTGGAGTTTGCGTATTTTCTTCCTCTTTGTCTCGTCTTCATAGACAGACACTTCAAACTTTGTCAAGGCTCCATTTTCATAAACATCAAAGTCTAACTCCACTTTTATGCTTTTGATATACTCCGTTAGAGATCCATGCAGTAGCACTACAGTTGACAAGTCTGTCTAAGATGATTGTACGTTTTCGACAGTGATTTCAAATTTAAGTTGCTCTTTTTGCTAAGTTGCTTGGATATCGTAAAGGATTGGGATTAAATGTGTACAGTAAATAGTCTCTGATTACTACCTTCTTTATGACATATGGTTTCAAATTATCATTCGTTCTCATAAAAATTATCATTCGTTGTCCGGTTAAAATATAAAAACAAAAATTGGCAGTTATAGGGACTGCCGATAGAAGTGAAAACTTAGAACTTAGATGTTGAAATTAGATTCTTTTGAAGTAATACAAAATTCTATATTTCTTGAAAGGACTAAATCTTTTTGATTGCAGTATTTTCATTAGGACATTAACCAATTTATTAAAATATGTAGCACAAGTAACTGCGTCTTCATTAATAAGTGTACTTTTTTCTATAAAATTGAATGCTGCTGCATCTTCAACCGATATCTCAGAATTATTTTTTAAATTATAATTGTAGCATTTTTGACCATCCTATTTCATTAGCACTTATTGTAAAAAAGATACAATCGGGTTATGGTAACTAAAGTAAGAAATGAAAATGTTTGATTCAAATTTATCTAAGTATCGCGTAAAAACCGCATCGATCGTCGTTTTATATTTGGTAGTACTAAGTTTCCGATCATTGGACATATTTAAATTAAGGGTTGCATTTAAAAATTCAATTAATGGTAGATTTTTATCATCTGCAAAGTTAATATTGAAGTCTCCACTTAAAATCATCGGTACATTATCATATTTTTCGCCGAATCTTTTTTCGAGAATTTCAGAACCTTCTTTTGTATAAATCATCAAATTTTCGAATAAAAATTGTTGTATCTGTCTCATAGATTTTCCAGGCGAAATATAAACGGCAACCATTAATATGTATTGCCCATTCTCGGAACTGCAACGAGCAACGCATATTTCGCCTATATCAGAAACATTAACACCAATGCTTCTAGTGAATTTAGTATGTATGTCCATATATGAAGTAATGAAGTGTGACGTATCTTGAGTATTGTGATAAATAGCTACTTCTGCTGCTGGAACTTCGGGTCTTTTATAACTTACAACAAAGTTGAAATTCGGAACATCAAGTGGTTCTTCGTTTTTCATACGAGTTTCTGACAAAAGCAGAACATTTAACTTTTTTACGATAGCATCATTTTTTAGATCAGCTGCATGCGCATGCAAACTTTGACAATTGAATGAAAATATCGATAATCCTTTCTTGTTGGAGATGAATTCTAGAAAAGTTTTGGTGACCGTTTGTAGTGTATTGTTTTGTAACCTTTTCAATTCTAACGTTAGATCCTCTCGATGACTTGTTGATCATTTATGATGTTTATCTGTTTCTGAAGCATTTAGAGGTGTTCCTGTTTTACCAATCCAAAATTTCCAGCTGCTGCTAATATTTTCTTGAATTTAACACATCAGTCAAAATGACTGGTTTTATATTTTCATTTTCGATACTTAATTGAATAATAGTAGGCGGTCAGATTTATTTTTTTATTCAAAATCAAAATGTTTTTGATTATAATCGATTGAGCGCGTGCGCCAGTAATGAGCATGTCGGTGACGCGAACCCATAACATTTTCCCCTATCAAAAAGTGCCCAACGCGGCTAAAGAAGTTTTCACTTCAACAATGTTTTGAAAATTTGCCGCCCCTTAAAATTTGCCGCCCTGGGCTGAAGCCCCTATAGCCCCCCCCCCTAAATCCGCCACTGCAGCTATATTAATTTTAGTTTCATGTACAATAATGAGCAAATATTGGTGTTTGCTACTTCTTCTTTCTATTTTTGTACTTCTGCAACTGAGTTTTCCCTTTAGCGACCTGTCCATTTAATCGTAAACGGTAGCTTTTACTGCAAAAATAGTAAAGATATTTTATATGATTCTATTAATTTGAATATCTCTTCTTGTTTGGGCGGGTGTCGTAGGGAAACCAAAATAATTTAAGAACTCGCGGTTTTGAATACAATTATAAAAAATACATGTGTGCAATTCACACGTGGTAGAAGTGAAACCTTCAAAAATTTTGGCTTCAAGATAATGAGACGAATGTAATATTTCGGAAAGAGGATAATTGTAGGTTTTAGTAATGATCATAGTGATACAAAGTTTGATAATTATTTTACATTTTATTTGTATATATTACGTAGATTTATTCAGACTCAGAGCTTACATTTTCGATAAATGATACAAGAGGCTTATGGTAACTAAAGTATGAAATAAATACTTCGGTCTTAATATGGTCAATATATCTTTGGAATACTGCGTCAACTACTGTTTTTGATCTTGTTGTTGATAGAGTGCGACTGTTGCACATTTTCAAATTAAATTTGGCGTTCAAAAACTCAATCAACGGAATTGCTGTATCCGATGCAAAATTTACATTAAAATCCCCACTTAGAATCATCGGAATTTTATCGTAATCTTTTTTAAGAATTCGTGATACTTCTGTTGTGTATATAATTAAATTTTCGTGAATGAATTCAATAATTGTATTTATTGATTGGTTGGGAGAAATGTTCTGAGGTATATGTGCGACCGTACTAAAATACATGTTCTGCTAGTAAGTGAGACTTGGCTTAAACCTGAAATCCCTTCCTCTTTTGTTTCCCTACCTGGCTTTTCGCTGCATCGCAATGATCGTGTTGGTCGTACTGGTGGTGGTGTTGCCATATATGTATCCTCTATGCTTTTATCTAGTGTTGTTGGTAAGTCGAGTGGCTCTCAATTTGAGTTCATTGCTGTTGAGATAAGATCGAAATATGATAAATGTGTTGTCGTTAATGTATACTGTCCCCCTAATATATTTAACCCCGATATTGCTGTTGAGTTGCACAACTTTGTTTCACGCTTCTCTCTTCATTATGAAAATATAATGGTTGCTGGAGACTTTAATCTAAATTTGCTTAAGGACAATTCACGTGCAAACTCGCTCAGATTCTTTCTCGCATCTTTGGACTTACATATTCTTAATCATCTTCCTACTTTCCTGAACTGCTGTAATCCTTCCCTACTTGATGTTCTATCTACAACATCTATTGATTCAGTGTTAAAACACAATCAAATTTCCCCCCCTAGCTTCCTCGATCATGATATTCTGTTTCTCTCCATTCGTTTTTCCTTTCGCCACTCCCCCATACATTCGTCTTTTTCTTATCGCGATTATAAGAACATCAATTGCGATCGGCTCTCGGAACTAGCCACGTCTGTGCCTTGGGACGATATATATAACACTACTTGTGTTGACACTAAAGTCAATCTCCTGACCTCTTTTATTCGATCTCTCTATGATCGGTGTGTTCCCTTGGTTACTAGAAGATGCAATCTGTCTTCACCTTGTCCTTGGTTTTCGCGTGAAATCCGTGATTTGATAATGCAGCGTGAGTCCATGTATAAACGTTATCGCAGGACCAAGATCCCTAGCTACCTAAGCGAATACAAAAAGCTTCGAAATCTCATCACTAGTTTTTCTAGAGTTAACCCTTCTAGCACAGAAGGCGCACTTTACAGCTAAGCATGAAAATCTATATATACATACACATACATACATATATATATATATATATATATATATATATATATATATATATATATATATATATATATATATATAGAGTAGTTTCGGGTATTATGGCCTAGCCGGCCAATGTGGCACATTTAATTATTTCTCCGAAACAAACCAACAGCAGCGCTGTACGCATTCGGCATATTGGCTCGCCCCTTCCTGCACATAGTCAGTCAATACCTGTGTTGCGGTGAGCCCGAATGTTACTAGCGCGTGCAACTATCGAGAATTACGTGATTTGATGTTATTTCTTTCGGTAAGTTTCACTCATGCCAGTTGCTCAATTATCATGGTTTTTACATTGCCAGTGCACAGTTTTGTAGGTAAACTTTTAATCTAAAGTGTGGTGACAGTTTTAAAGCATATTATTCACTAGTTTTTGGATAAGATTTTTACTTGTCAAAAATGCTCCTGTGGCCAATATGGCTCACCAGATAGATGGCCAATATGGTCCACCAGGCCATATTGGCCACATATAACGTAATCTTTCTATATGTTGGTATTTTTTCTTTTTTTTAAGACAATGGCTCCACGAAAACCAATTTCACAAAGAAAACGCCAGACATGGTGCAAAGAGTCAATGAAGAAGGCAATCGAAGATGTGCGGAAAAAGAAAATGGGCTCACTAAAAGCTTCCAAGCTGTATAATGTACCACGAACAACCTTAAGACGTTTGGCAGCCAAAATAGATCTACCAGCCGATACAGTGACTTGTGCGAAGTTGGGAAGAAAACCTACATTACCTCAAGAGCTAGAGAAAGAATTAGTGCAATATGTATTAGCAATGGAAGCTAAGTTGTTCGGTTTAGTGCGAAAAGATGTTATGAGTTTAGCCTATCAGCTGGCAGTGAAAAACAATATCATCCATAAATTTTCGGCAAAAAATGAAAGCGCCGGTAAAGATTGGTTAAAATCTTTTTTAGAGAGGCACCCGGAACTTTCTTTTCGCCGCCCAACAGGAACATCATTCGCTAGGGCTAGGGGATTTAATAAAGAAAGTGTGGACCATTTCTTCAACCTTTATGAAAAATTGATGGATGATTATAAGTTCCCTCCTGATAGAATTTTCAATGTGGATGAGACTGGCATAAGCGTTGTTCCATCCCAAATGCCTCAAGTTCTGAGTCAAAGGGGGAAGCGGCAAATTGGTGCTTTAACATCTCTGCCGTGCAAAGGGGAAAAGACCTATATGCATTATAGGTCAAAACGGCTTTGTATGGATTTTTTGATTTAAAATATTCATATTTATCCCTAAAAAAAATTTCAGACTGATAGCACTTTTTAATAAAAAGTTTTCTTTTTGGACATTTACTTTATATGCGTCGGTTTGAATTATTTTCAAACCGAAAAAAACGCACAAAGCAGCCATGATCTCTTAAATCTTTTGACCATTGCACAAATTGTGGACTCTTATTTCAAGAAAAAGCTCTATAGTCTTATAGAGTGTTTGCCACTTGTAAATTGAAAATATGTATATTTGATGGATAGAAAACGACAAGAGATTTCCAGGTTTTTGGCCGTTGTCTTGCGAGGACAATTTACAAGTGGCAAACACTCTATAAGACTATAGAGCTTTTTCTTGAGATAAGAATGTACGCTCTGCGTAATGGTCAAATGATTCAAGAGCATATTTATGTTTTTTGTTTGGAACAAATGGAACGAGGGAGCATGGGAGAAACGATTTATGAGAATATAATTGTTTTCTCCTTTGGTTGCAACAAGACTCTGGTACAGGAATTGTAATGCAAAAGTATTTCTCCTTTAATAACTTTTTATTTAAAAGTGTTGGAGGATAAAATATTATATTATAGCTTTAGAAAAACGTTTTAAGTCATATTTGTTTAGATAATTTGTATAAAATTCATTTACATTTTCTTATTTTACGGAAAGAAGCATTAAAACTTTGAACGCGTTTTACTCGAATCGAGCTTTTTGCATATAGGTCTTTTGTCCTTTGCACGGCAGATCTGCTGAAAGGGGTTCTTTAATAACATGCGTGATAAGCATGAGCGCTGGAGGTTCATTTGTTCCACCCATGATTATATTCGACAGTACGACAAGGATGCTTACTATCCCCATTACTATTTCTCATAGTAATAAATGACATTCTTGTTGGCGCTCTAGATAGTAGAACAGGCGGCATACAGTGGGGTTTGCTAGATCGCCTTAAGGACCTCGACTACGCAGATGATATCTGTTTGCTGGCCCACAGACATCAGGAGCTAAAAAACATGTTAAACAATTTGGCAACAGAAAGTACCTAGTCTAGCAGGCTTAAGGCTGAATCCGAATAAAACCAAAGAAATGCGGATAAATGCAAACACACTTGAACGAACTGCGCTGAATAACCGTGACGTGGAACTGGTAGATAAATTCTGCTACCTCGGTAGTATTATTACCGAAAATGGTGGTGCAGAAGAAGACGTCAGTTCCAGAATAAATAAAGCACGAAGCGCATATGCATGCTTGTTCCGCATATGGAGATCAACGGAGATCTCAACCAACACCAAATTGCGGCTGTTCAACTCCAACGTTAAGGCAGTTCTTTTATACGGTTGCGAAACATGGAAAGTCACCCAATTCATCACAGGGCGCCTACAAGTCTTCATAAACAGATGCCTACGTCGTATCCTAAAAATCCGCTGGCAAGATAGAATTTCAAATGAAGAGCTATGGCGCCGTGCCGGCCAAGAAAGGATAGACGACCAAATCAGGCGAAGGAAATGGAATTGGGTTGGCCACACCTTGCGACGCGATAACGAAAATCTAGCCAAACAGGCCCTTGACTGGAACCCGCAAGGATCCCGTCGAGTTGGAAGACCTAGAACAACGTGGAGGAGAACCCTACTAGCAGAGGCCGCAACTACTGGGAGATCCTGGTCAGAGCTAAGAGCTGTCGCGCAAAACAGAGTCCGCTGGAGGGCAACTGTTTCCGCCCTATGTCCCACGAGGGATTAAGGGGCACATAGATGATTATATTCCCTAGAAAAAGGAGTCACCCGCTTTCGATGAAGGGTGCGCCTCCTGGTGCTATACATGAATGTCACCCTTCCGGTTGGATTCAAACCAACTTATTTACAAAGTGGTTTCAACATTTCATTCAACACATGAAACCCACAGAAGAATCTCCGGTATTGCTTATTCTAGATGGCCATACTAGTCATACACGAAATCTTGAATTAATAGATCTTGCAAGAAAAAATCATGTTCACTTACTATCAATTCCTCCACATTCCAGCCACAAAATACAACCACTGGATAAGTCATTCATGGGACCACTAAAAAAGTATGTTTCTGATGAAATAAGATCATGGGTCAGGAACAATACACGGCCACTTTCCCAATATGATATGATGGATGTTTTTGGACACGCGTATCTACGAGCGCAAAGCGGCGAGATAGCTGTTAGTGGTTTTCGTGCAACAGGGTTATACCAGAGATAACATAATACTCCGTATTATGTTATCTCTGGTTATACCCTGTTGACAGAAATGTTTTTAAAGATCACGATTTCATAGATATGGATAATGACCAAGAAACCAGCATCACCAATCAAGAAAATATCGCACCAGAACTTACAACTTCATCTTCTACTATTACAATAGGAAATGAATCTGTTGACATTACACCCTCCATAAATGAACTTGTTATGAGTAATGCAATGCCGAGTGAAGCGATCTCTGGGTTAAGAGACCAGAACAAAAATTCGCCCGTATGTTCTGAACAAGTTGTAGAGTCCGGCAGAAAGGCTGCTAAATCGACATTGCTTCTTACTTCATCCCCGTACAAAAAACAATTGCAAGACTCATTAAAAAAGAAAAATGACAAAATCGGAAAGGCTTCTATGGACAAAGGCAAGAAACAAAAAGGCAAAAGGACAAAGTCAAAAACGAAGGAGGTACAAATCTCAACCTCGGAGGAAGAAAATGAACCTTTGTACGACGACAGCTCTGACGAAAGTCCAGATAGAACTAATGTTTCTGATGCAAAGTGTTTGTATTGTGAGGACCTATATTCTACGGATAACAGAGGCGAACCATGGATTCAATGCCTATGTTGTAAATTATGGGCTCACGAAGAATGTTCAGGAGTGGAAACTGACTTTTTTTCTGCGAATTTTGTTCTGCAAAATAACGAAAAGTTTATTTATTTATGGTGTGCAATATGGCTCACTTCATTGTAGGGCCCAAGGCCATAATGGCCTACCATCTTTAAATTCTAAAAATTATTCAAGATCAAGAAAAAGTTTTATTTATGTTATGTTTTGAAGTTAATTATGTTAAATTTTTAGTTGTTGATTACTATTCGGTTCGAAGACTGAATTAACCAATAAAGACCGTTTGAACTTATAAATTTCGTGTTTTTTGCCAAAAAGGCTTATGGTGTGCCATATTACCCGAACTTACTATATATATGTATATATATACATATATAGAGTTTCCCTTCTAAGACAGAAGGCACACTTCCCAGCAGGGCTGAGAAATATTTACCACTGCCGTGGCTCAGCTGAGACATGCAAACATAAAATATTAAAAACATAAAAGATCAAAAACATTAAACAGAGGAGCATGCAAAACTAAAAAGGAAGTGGAGCACGTAGAGAGTCACGCCACATTGAGAAGGGTCCTTTTCAGGACAACTTCACTGGTTAGCAAGCTAAACACACTCCTATTGTTGTTAGTATTTATAAGCATGCGATTAACGGGTTCGAACATGCCATAATTGGTGTTAGAGGAATTAATGTGCAAAAGAGGTTCACCTCTCAGGTTGTAGTTATTCACTCTAAATGACGCGCGGTTTCTTAAGAAACCAGAGTCCACCTTGTCATTCATCAGTCGATGAACGAATATAACGTCAGCGACCTCGCGGCGCTTATGAAGGGAGCTTAAGTTGAGCAATTTAAGTCTGTTCTCATAAGGCGGAAGAGCGAGTGGGTCATCCCATGGGAGGTGGCTGAGTGCAAACCGGACGAACTTCCTTTGAACCGATTCGATTCTACTAACATGGGAGGAGTAGTAAGGAGACCATACCTGGGAAGCGTAGTCAAGCAAAGGCCTAACCAAAGATACGTACAGGTGTTTAGTGACGAGGGGGTTGTTGAACTCTTTGGACCATCTTTTTATAAATCCCAGGACTGAATTGCCCTTGGAGGAGATATAATTGATGTGGGTGGAGAAATCCAACTTACTTTCTAACCTAACCCCAAGATCGATTACAGATTCAGTACGGGAGACCTTGTTGTCAAGGAAAGTGTAGTCATAAGTTATAACACCACGTTTCCTACAAAAAGTCATGATCTCGCATTTACTAATATTAAGCACAAGGTTGTTGTTGGAACACCAAGAATAGAAGGTGTTTAGATCTGCTTGCAGAAGTTTGCAATCCTCTATACTCCTTATGTGGCGATACAGTTTGATGTCATCAGCGTAAATAAGGATTTTACAGTGCTTTAGCAGTGTAACAATATCGTCAATTGATAAAATAAAAAGAAGAGGGCCAAGATGGCTGCCTTGCGGGACTCCAGAGGACGCTTCGATATTCTTCGATTTGACTCCGCGGAATAGAACCTGGTAGGTTCTATCGGCTAAGTACGACTGGAACCAATCCACAAGGGCATGCGGAAAGCCTAATTTCTTTAGTTTAACCCTCCGTCGGGCGCGGCTGGCCTGAGAGGCCAGCAAAACACTTTTTTAGACGCGCCTCCTACCCCTGGCATCAGAGCGGGGTGCCCTTCCCAATAGTTTCCTGACTCGGGACGGTGAGTAAGAATCCCTACTCCAGCCCGCCGTCCCCTTTCACCCGGCTCGCCTAGGCCCCCCCTGGCTTGTAAGGCCGGGTGCGCCCGATTGCGTCAAAACTTTCGAAGATGAATTTTTCAAGATATTTTTATTGCAATCGCTCGTTATACTCAAAGTAGACCTGCTCTAGGTAAAGTTCGTCGATATCTTGAGAAATTAAGTGCTATTCTAACCCTGGCCTCTCAGGCCGAGTGCGCCTGATAACGATCCAGAACCACTTATCTGACGGCAAAATGGCTTGATTCCACGAATGCATGGATTGTGTGTGCGTGCATGCATACTGGTATGACACATGCTTATTTCATCCGCCTATTTCCATTTCTATGGATGCGGATATGGGGGTGATGCGGGGCTAAAATATATGTGGCCTCTCAGGCCGGGTGCGCCTGGTTTTGTTTGGCTCAGAGGCGCACCACTTAAATTCGCTATGCCAGACCTGTTATTCAGCTGCTGCTTTGGAAAACTAAACGTCGGTTTCTGCCCACGACTGTGGCGAAAAATGATGGTCCCACCTCAGGAGTATACTATATGTACTATTTTTTTTTTGAGTTTTTTATTTTTAAGGTACTTGGTTCGTGCAATTTTGAAAACGCTTTTGTGTGAAATTAGTAATTTTGCTTGTTTTAGTTAAAGCTTCATTCCATTCAATAAACTCGTTCTTTTCCGTTCAATTCGGAATATTTGCTTTCGTTAGATCCTACCGAAGGATTCCCTTCCGGTCTTTTGAGTTAAAATTGATTAGGGGGAGGAGCGGGGGGGCTAAAATATATGTGGCCTCTCAGGCCGGGTGCGCCTGATTTTGTTCCGCTTAGGAGCGCGCCCGACGAAGGGTTAAGAACTATAATAGAGTGGGAGAGCTTGTCGAAAGCTTTACTAAAATCTGTATAGACACAGTCAGTTTGGCAGCCAGTGACAAAGCCTCTAATTGTGTGTGAAGAGAACTCCAGTAAATTAGTAGTAGTGGAACGGGCTGCAAGAAAACCATGTTGGTTTGTTGAGATAAGCCTCTTGCAGATAGGGGCGATAGCAGAATAAATAATAGATTCGAAGAGTTTTGGTATAGACGATAACTTCGCAATTGGCCTATAATTAGATATTTCGTTTTTACAGCCTTTCTTATGGACGGGTATTATAAAAGAGTTCTTCCATAAGGTTGGGAAGCGCCCTTTATTTAGGGATTTTTGAAATAAACATAGAAGAGGAGACAGTAGGGCCCCTGCACAGGATTTTAGAACAGCTGGAGGGACTCCATCAGGGCCGGACGAAAAGTCTTGTGGAAGTTCATTTATATGCTTCGAGATATCATCCCTGGTTATAGACAGGGAAAAGTTTTGAGCCGCTTGGATTGCATTGATATGTCGAAAATTGTCTTCATCTGGTTGGAATACAGGGGACGAGAAAGATTTGAGGAAGAACGATGCAAAATTGTCACAAATTTCTGCTGAATTAGAACTAAGGGAGTTCTCGTATTTCATGGTGTAAGGGTAATTATCAACTTTTTTCTTTGTGTTGATAAATTGAAAGAATGCTCTGGAATCACCAAACACTTTACCTTCCATGTTTCTGAGGTACTCTTTATAGAGGGTTTCGGAGAGAGCATGAAATTGGTCATAGCAATTGAGAAATGCATCGAAACTCGCAGTGTCTTTCTTCTTCAGGTAGTTTTTCCAG
This sequence comes from Thereva unica, assembly GCA_949987705.1. NCBI lineage: Eukaryota > Metazoa > Arthropoda > Insecta > Diptera > Therevidae > Thereva > Thereva unica. Next base: position 154,813,144 of record OX465281.1, on the reverse strand, counting down.
AGTTTATTCTTCAGGTTTTTGGTACGTCTCAACTCGTTGTTGTACCACGGTGGGGATGATCTGGATGATTTTAACGGCTCGATAGGTACACAGGATGCGAAAGTTTCATACAGGACGGAATAAAATCTGGCTACATCGACATCCAACTCATTAGGTAAGAGCAACCAATTGAAATCGACCGAAGTGAGCTTGGATGACAGTTCCTCAAGGTTGGCTTTTTTAAAGTTAAAGGTAAAAGTTGGCTCCTCTGGGATTGGCTTATTGTTAAAGACAGAACAATAGCTCAGTAGGAGAGGAGGGTGATAATTATCGACAGGTGACAAGACAATTGAGCTAGGCTCAACATTCATGTTGTCTGAGTCGGAAAAGAATACAAGATCTAGCCGCCTTCCTAAAATATTATTCACACCGCTCATTTGGCACAAGCCGCAGGAAAATAAGGAATTCAGAAAGCTGGATTCCTTAGAGTTAAGGTTGTTTCCAGGAAGGTAGTTATCGTCATCATCGCACGATACCCATTTAACATTGGGTAAGTTAAAATCACCTACAAGTAGGAGTTCATCTTTGGAATCCATCATATCTTGGATATGATTTATGCAAGCGATTAGAATATCATAGAGATTTTGACCTCTATCGTCAAGAGTGCTGAACATATCTGGTGGGATGTAACAGCAGATTAAGAATAAGTTGTTATGAACAAGGGAGACTTTGAGAGCGAGGACCTCAATGTCTAAAGTGTTTGAAAAATCAGGAAGCGTTATTAAGCAACAGTTGAGAAGGTTACTACATGCAAGTAGTACACCACCTCCACGAGCCTCCGAGTCAATATATCTATCCCTCCGAAAAACTTGGAAGGAAGAGTCGAAAAGTTCGGCATTAAGAATCCCACTGTATAGCCATGTTTCTGTAAAAGCGATTATATCGAAATCACTGGCCGAAGTCGACAGAAACACATCTTGGGTTTTAGATCTGATTCCCCTCACATTTTGGTAATAGAGGGAAAGCGTCTTAAGTTTTTTGAAACTTGTAGAGTATCAGGAGTGCGCTGCTCGCGCGTGCGGGGGACAAAACATTTTGAAAAGGCACCAGGAGGCCAGAACGTGGGGTCTAAAAGCTTTTCAGCGGTATTGGGCGGTGCAGTCAAGATGAAAGACGCAACCGGTTTGGAGACATTGCTGATCTTCCTGCAGGAGACTGTAGCAGGATTAATAGTTTTCCCCATTAGGTATTCTTTAATTGCCTCGCACGTAGTTTCTGGGGAGAAACGCGAAATGAAAATAGTTCGTGGCCTGGGTACCGTTGTCAGATTAGTGCAGGTTACCGGAGACTCAGCATCTCCAGTGCCCGACGGTCCAATGATACTAATAGAAGAGGTTGATGCCGCAACCGGTTTTGGGATATAGTTTGAGCCCATTGGAAGTGAGGGTGCGCGGATAGACGAGCTTAGATAGGGGTTTGCAGTAACAGCATCCGTAACGTTAACTTTACGACTGCGTTTGCGTTTTCCATTCTTTCTACGGGCTTTCTTGTGGTCATGAGCCAGGCTGGGGGCAGTCTCCACCGAAGTGCCCTTTTCAAGTGTTATGACCGGGTCGTTCAGGGCTGTGGTGTTAAGAGCAGCTGCATCATCCGCCGTTAGAGAAACAGCTGTGGGACAGGGTGTAGAAAGAAGCTGCTCCCCTACCTGCGAGGCGTCATAAGATACTGGCGCCACCGAGGGGGAGTTTATTCTATCACAAACATTTTCAAATTTTAGCGATAGAGAACTCAGGGCATTGTGATTTTGCACCACTGCTGTTGACAGCGATTCAATATCAGCCCGAACACGCTTCGTACTCCTTTTAATGTCGTCTAATATTGGATGAAGAGGAGCTAAGGAGTTGACAGAGCAGGATGAAGTGGTGACAGGATTGACAATCGCTGAATGTATATCGTCGATCGAGTCAAAGACTGTTGCAACCCGGGAAGAAATTTCTTGGAGTTTATTCATTAGGGAACCCGAGTTGGACGCAACAGAATCAAGGGTGTCTGATAAGCTATCAAGGCGGACGTTGATCGACTGGACATCATCGGCTAACATCTGAAAATGTGAGACATTTCCAGAGAAGGTGTTAAAACGACCCATGACTTTTTCATGTCCATCGAGAAAGACATCAGAAATGTCTTTCATTAGTCTTAGGACGTGGCAGGGTTGAATGTTGAAGCATTCATTGCAAGTTGACCCTCTAGGAGTCGGAGGTTTGCCACTTACTTGAGGATTAAGGCAGGTGAGGTGAAAAACGCCTCCACATACACCATCGCAAAAAATCCCATCTCGGACAATTTCCGAAGAGCACAGCTTGCAGACTTGTTGACTCGCCATTAGAAAAAAAAAATGGTATGATTAAAATAAGACAAAAAAAATTAAAAAATTGAAAACGATAAAACCCCACTTAACTGCGAAGACAAATAAGACAAAATTGTTTAAAACAATTTTATGCAGTTTGAGTGCAGATGGGTTTCGAAACGTTGCATAACCTCAGGTGAAAAAAAATAAGAAAAGGAAAAATATTAAAAAATGAGGTTATGGTCTGTCTCCGCTAAACGCGAGTATTACTCCCGCAAACTTGATCCTGCTTTAAAATCTAAAAAACTGTGGCATAATCTTCGTTCTTTGGGTATTCATGCTTCGGTGCCTATACCCTTTGATACTGATGTTAACCATCTTAATGCATCTTTCATCCAACGTCCTTCTGATCCTGTTCCCTCCACTTCTTCTAATTCTGTCTCCTTTGATTCTCTTAGTTCTGATGGCTTTAGCTTCCGCTGTGTGGACTCATCTGAAGTTCTTAAAATATTGTTGTCTATCTCCTCCAACAGTGTTGGATTTGATGGAATTTCTCCTCGATTTATCAAGCTTCTTTCCCCCCTAATTGTGGAAACTTTAACCCACATTTTTAATTACTGCCTAACAACTTCCCAAGTTCCCTTGCTATGGAAAAAAGCCATAGTAATTCCATTACCTAAAAAATCCTCCCCCTCTGATATATCCGATTTTCGCCCTATCAGTATTCTACCCCTCCTAGCCAAAGTTTTTGAGAAAGTCATCTATATTCAAGTTCTTGGTTACCTTGATTCTAAAAATTTCCTCTCTAAATTCCAATCTGGCTTCCGTAAACTTCACAGTTGTGAAACAGCTGTACTAAAAGTAACTACTGATCTGCGCTCTATGCTTGACCGAGGTGACATTGCGATATTAGTTCTTCTTGATTTTTCTAAGGCGTTTGATTCTGTGGTTCACTCGCTTCTAATTTCCAAGCTTAGCCAGCTCTATAACTTTTCCTCTTCTGCAATTCGTCTTTTTTCTTCTCTTCTTTCTAATAGACTCCAATGCGTGCGGCATAATTCCATTGTATCATCCTTCCTACCTGTATCCTTGGGTGTTCCACAAGGCTCAATCCTTGGTCCTCTCCTTTTTTCTTTGTACGTTAACGATCTCCCTGCTATTATCCATGGATGCTCCTTTCATTTATATGCTGATGATCTACAGCTATATACTTCATGCACTCCTAGTCGGATTGAATCCTGTATTTCTCATCTCAATAATGTCTTATGCCTGATAAATGAATGGAGCTCTTCCAATTTCCTTAAACTTAATCCTAACAAATCCCAAGTACTCATTCTTAGTCGTCGCTCTCTTTCTCTGGACAATATTCCAATTATCTTACTTAATAATGTTTCTCTTCCCGTTGTTGACTGTGTTAATAATCTTGGCATTGCCATTAATTCCAAACTATCCTGCTGCGATCATATCTCACTCATGATTTCCAAAATTTATGGCGCGTTACGGAGACTTAGGCTTTATGGTAGTCTTTTATCATCGTCTATTCGGCTCAAGCTAGTTAAAGCTCTTATTGTCCCACACTTCCTCTATGGCTCCCTTGTATATATATTCCTTGATGCATCTTGTCGTCAACGTCTATCAGTCGCATTCAATGATTGTTTAAGGTTCATTTTTCACTTGCGCAGATCAGATCATGTGTCTGGTGTACGAAACTCCCTACTTGGTTGCGACCTCTTCTGTTTTGTTGATGTCGCTGCATTGGTCCTAGTGCATAAAGTTCTCCACACGAAAAGTCCTTCTTATCTCTCAGAATTCCTCCTTCCTCTGCAATCCATGCGTTCGATTAAATTTCGTATTCCTACACATTATTCCCTAATGGGTAGCCGTTCCTTCTTTGTGCATTCGATTAGACTTTGGAATAACCTTCCTAGCAATATTCAAAGAATAGGCGCAGCCAAGACTTTCAGAAAGCAAGCATCTCTTTTTCTATCTCCCTCTACTTCTCTTTAGTACTTTCTTTCTTTTTCTATTTCCTGCTCTTTTCCTTTCTGTCTGTCTCTCTCATAGTTTTTTAAGTTTAGGTTAGTCTATCTATTATGTAGTTATTCTTTTTCTTTTTTATTTTTAATGTACTCTAAAAGATGTAAATCTTGTGTACTTCCTGGTTTATATAATAAATAAATAAATAAATAAATAAATAAATAAATAAATAAATAAATAAATAAATAAATAAATGTAGATAGCTACAATTAATACTGAAATATTATTATCTAATTTGGTTTGACATGCACATATTTCTCCCACTTTAGAAAGCTGAACTGATAATGATTCCAGTTGTTGTGTATTGAGTTCCATTTGTGGAGTAACAACACGGGCTCCGTCATTCCAATTATGGCAGATTGCAACTCCACCGGCCCTCGTATGTGGCCTTTTATATTTAACTACAATGTCAAAATTAGGAATATCTACAATGTTTTCGTCATTCATCCACGTCTCGGAGAGAATAAGAAAATTCGACGACGATGCTCTTCTGTCAAGCTGAAGATGTTGTGCATGAGCTCGTAAACTTTGGCAGTTGAATGTATACAGTGACAATCCTTTCCTTGTGTTTATAAAATTATATAATAGTTTCTCAACAGTTTCTAGCCGATTCAAGCTCAACCGTTGAAACTCAGCTCGCAATTCAATTGTGGATACTGTTGCTCTTCTACCATGATAAAATTTTCTATTATTTTTTTTTGAAACAATATGTAGGCCCTCAATCGACTTTACTCGAGATAGTGCGACGTGTAAGAGCTGTTGAGCATGTGATTTGTCATATTCATATACAATTTCACCAAATGTTCCTCCCTGGGACTTATGAATCGTTATCGCACAAGCAGACACCAGTGGGAAATGGTTACGTTTTGCTATTACTGCTTTATTAGGTACTAATGGTACAGACGATGTTCTTCGCTCTATTGGTACTGCCAGTGAAGAAAGATTGTGCTTTTGTACTGATGCCGCAGCCTTTCTTCTGATTTTCTCGCCAGTCTTATTAGAACCAGGGAATTCTAGCCACAAACGACCTACTTCTCCTTTGTCATTATATTCAATATAAACTAATTTTCCCGTCGCACCATTCGCCAATCCATCTGACACGTCGATATTAGTTGTTATGATGTATGATTTATTGATAACTAATGTCAGTTCATAAGGCAAACCTCCTGTATCAATTATTGACATTTTGTGTAACTTTTGACGCATAGATGCTTGCTGTTCAATATTGTTGCAACCTATATATGCATCAGTTGCTTCTGAAATAACTTTTTCGACTGCGGAGTTCAAAACTTTATTATTATATGCAGTAACTGAATGATTATCGAAAAACAATCGTATACCGTCGGGACAAATTCTCTCAACCTCTTCTTCAGAGTAAAACCGTGATTCAATTAATTGCAACTCGTCCTCATCTAAGAGCTGCCCATCACCAATTTTTGTTAATATTGTTGAGAAAGTCCGATTGGCCTGTCGCATTACTTCGCTCAGTTCGAAGAATTTCAATCCTCGCCAAAGTGTTGGCCCTGCTATTTGTCGCTTTATTTGCTTATAAATCGGAGTAGCGCGAACCGGCGGTAGTTGACGTAGATCACCGATCAAGATTATATCTAATCCTCCAAAATTCACTTGAAAATTACCGGTAATTTGCTTCAATCTTGAATCTATTTGCGACAACATCTCTGCCCCAATCATACTGATTTCATCGATAAATTAATACGCGAACATATTTGAACAGTGATCTGTATTGTTGTGTTATTTCAATTGACAAAGGCAGCAATTTCGAAAGACTTATCTTAAGTTTTTTTTTTTTTTTTTTTTTTTTATATGAAAAAACCAAGCTTAGGTGTAACCCTTTGTACTACCAGTCCGTCATGTCGTTCAGTTCATGGTGCAATGTCTAGTAGTAAGCTTGGTTTGAAGAATAGAGGAGAATAGGAAAGGTTAGAGGGGGTCTGGAGGGTGTAGAAGAAAATGACGATGGACCTCACGTTTGAACTCTAAGGTGTTGTACGAGTTCAGAAATACCGACTGCGGGAGATTATTCCACAGTCGAATTGTTCTATTCATAAACGAACTTCTAAGCCGTATTGTGCGTGAACGAGGGGGCTGTAGGGTATGGGGGTGAGCCGAGCGGGCTAGTCTTGTGTTGCGGGAAAAGTGTTGCCGTGCAGGCAGGAGGTCCTGAATTTCGGTGGAACAGTCGCCATGGTAATAGCGATAAAGTATGGAGAGGGCTGCTACATTCCTACGGTGGCTCAAGGTGTCTATGGAGGCGCGAAAAGGGCCATCACCAATGAGTTTGAGGGCACGATTTTGCACCTTGTCGAGACAGGCCAAGGTGGTTTTTGGGGCGCCTGCCCAGATATGTGAGTTGTATTCGAGGCGCGGCCGAATGTAGGATTTGTATATTGTAGCCAATGCGGCTGGCTGGAGGAGGAACTTGCATCTCTTGAGAAATCCAAGGCATTGGGAGGCTTGTTTGGCGATTTGGAATATGTGATCGTTCCATCGCAGATGCTCCGTTAAAGTTACCCCTAGGATGTTGAGAGTTGAGTCAGCCGTTAGATTCACTCCATCCACCGAGACAGGAGGAAGGTCGGTACAATTTTTGTTGGAGATCAGACAGTGCTTCGTTTTTGTGGCATTGAATTCGACTCGGTTCATTTCGCCCCAATGAAGAATCGATTCGATATCCCGGTTGATCGAAGCCGACATCAGTTGACGGTGGTAAAGACAAGGTCTGGCACGTGCTTGTCTTATATTGTCGAAGGAGTAAGAGAAATTCAGAGTACCGTCATCAGCGAAGCAGTGAAGTGGGTTGGAGGGGATTGAGAGCAGATCATTAATGAAGATTAGAAAAAGTGCGGGTGAGAGAATTGACCCCTGGGGAACTCCGGCCGAAATGGCGTGGGGGTTGGATTCGACGCCATCCAATACTACCTTGATTGAACGGCATGAAAGAAAGCTCTTAATCCAGTTCCTTAGAACTAAGTGTATACCAATAGCTTGGAGTTTATTCAACAGAGCTGGGTGCCATACTCTGTCAAAAGCCTTTGATATATCTAGAGCAACCAGGCTAGACTCACCAAAGCTGTGAATGCTTTGGTTGATACGCTCGGTTAAACACACAAGCAGATCGCCAGTAGACCGTTTAGATCTGAAGCCGTATTGCCTGTCGTGTATAATTTGGTTGGATTCTAGATATTTCATCAGCCTTTTATTGATTATTGTCTCCATGATTTTGGAGAGAACAGAAGTAATTGCTATTGGGCGGTAGTTTAAGGGGTCGCTGGCTTCACCTTTTTTTGGGATTGGCTGAACATGAGCTAGTTTCCAAGAGTCGGGATACACTCCGGAGAAGTAAGACAGGGCAAAAAGTTTGCGCAGAGGTTTAGCCAAAGGTGAGGCACATTTTTTAAGTACCATAGGGGGGATTTTGTCGGGACCAGTGGATTTATTGGCGTCGAGCTCCTTGAGACACCTAAACACCTCGCGAGTCCTGAAGTGAACTCCGTCCATTGAGTGGGTGGTATTCTCGAGAGTGGGGGGTGACATAGCAGCATCGGGTAAAGAAGAATTTGCGGCGAACAGAGAAGCTAATAGGTCGGCCTTGGGTTTGCTTTCTGTTATCACTTCCTTGTTGTGAATAAAAGGAGGTGTTGAGGAGGAAGTAAAATTCTTCTTGATGGCAGTTACCAAGGACCAGAAGTTTTTGCTGCCTGTAGTGGAGTTAAGAATCTTACTTCTCAATCTATCATCAAATGATGATTTGACTTTCCTGATGATGGAGTTACAGGAGTTTCTAAGTTTGACGTACTCACGACGAAGTAGCTCATTAGGCGAACGTCTGTATGCTTTATATGCGGCTTCTTTAGCTTTGATTGCGTTCATACATTCCCCATTGAACCATTTGTTCGGCCTAGGCTTCACAGATTTGGTAGAGTGAGGGATGAACAAGCGCATACCCGCTCGAATAATTTTGGTGACACAGAGGGCCGCATAGTTCGCATTGGCATTACGAAAACACATATCCCAGTCAGTGGTCTGGAAGAAGCGAATAAGACCCAACCAGTTGGCTTTCCCATAGTGCCACACAGTTCTTTTAGGAGCTGTGGTGGTTGTGGTCGAGGATGGATATGGGAAATAAGCGCTAATTAGTTTATGGTCCGAGTTGCCAAGGGGTGAGCTAACCTTGATGGAGTACCGCGTCGGATGGGAAGTAAGAAACAGGTCAAGGAGATGGGCTCCTTGACCTGGAATATCAGGGACTCTCGTCGGACATTTGACAATTTGGTGCAAGTTGTTGAGGCTCGCAAAGAGCTCGGCGTCTTTGCCAGGAACACTGGTGCCATTTGAGTAATTTAGCCAATGAACATTGTGAACGTTGAAATCACCCGCAACAATGATTTCGCTTTCCGGGTGGGAAAATAAAAATCCGGAAATCTGTTCAGAAATAGCATCGAAGGCTGCGGTGGTGGCCTCATTACTAATATTAGGACTCCTATATAGAAAACAGAAAAATATGACGTGGCTATGGATAATTATTTTAATCCAAAGATGATTAAAATCAGAGGATGTACTACTGTACACCTTCTGAAAGGCCACGTCATTCCTAATATATATGGCTAATCCCCTATGGGCGGAAAAGTTGTGCACTAAATTATACCCTGTCACCTGAAATCGATCTAAATCAATATCTGGTAACACTTGGGTTTCACTCAGTGCGAAAATAGCAGGGGTATGGAGGAGTAACTCGCACGTAACGGCCAGGAAGTTCGCATTCAGTCCCCGAATGTTACAAAAATTGATTATAAAATCATTGTCACATTGGGGACTGTTTTGCGTGAGGTCCATGACCTCATTTGTTGCCGGCCGCACCGGCGATGCATCCATCGGAGCTAACGGGAATAGTCTTGTTGCAGTGTTATGCCTGCTAAAACAAGACGACTCCCATCAGCTGACCGATTAAGGCTGCAGCGCCGGAGCGACCGGCAGGAAGCGCGGGAAGCGGGTGGAGGAGACTTACTTGTTGTCCGTCTGTCCTTCGGTTATTGTTGTTGTTGTTGGTGGCCTTCACTTAGTTTTTTCGTTATTATTAATTTTTTATGTTAATGTTTTTTGTGGTTTATGTTATTATTTAGGTTGATATATTAAGTTTTGTTTGTGTTATATGTTTTTTCTTTGTGTTGTTTTGCGATTATATATTTATTGTTTATTGCGGTTTATTTATTTTTCTTTTTTTTTGCGGTGTAATGGGACTGGCGACAACACACGCCCGCACTTCACCGAGGCACAGTCCAGACTCATGTGTGTATCGTTGTCCCATCAATAGCCACAGCAGCTTTGCCAGTTGAAGCACATGTGATATAAGCGTTACAAAATCCATCGGTATCCGAATAACGATTATAAATTTCCATCAAAAGTCTGATCACAAACGTTTTACCACATCCAGCAGGACCTGTGAAAAAAATTTGCAACGGAGAGGAATTTTCTAACTGAAGATTATGAATGACATGCATCAAAAGATCTTTCTGTTCTTGGTTTGCCATTTTCATCAACTCATAATATTGTTCATTAGGCATAAGATTTTCTTTACGTTTGGCAATGGCACCGAGTTTATTAAGAGTCGCTAAGCGTAAATCATTGTTTACGCTCGAATCTGGATTGTCATAGAGTGCTTGAAATGGATTGGCTTCTGGAAATCTGGTAGCAACATCGTGGACTTCGTCGTCATCGTTCCCTTGATCATCTTCACGACATAGTTTTCGACAAATTTCAATAGTTTTGTTGATGTATAAGTCAGATTCAAACTCTTCACGACGCACAGTGGGCTAGATTAGGAAAAAAGTGGACAAAAATATAATGCGTTGTCTTATACATTCGAAATTTTGACTACATGGGTGTTTCACATCGCTGATCACAAATCCGTTATTAAAACTATCAAAAACATTTTTAATTAAAATTAATTACTTTAAAATAATCATACATACATTTATAAACTTTAATTATATACATTAAATATAATTCCTTAATCGGAGCCTTCGTCGCTACTAGCGGACTCAGATGGTACGATTGCTTTACTTAAGTCCCTGCTAGTCTCTGTGTCGGATGTATGAAGCAACCTCAAAGCTTCGCCAGACAAACTGTTATTACATTTAGGGTATTTCCGTCCGGCACATGCTCGAAATATAAGGGTCGGATGTGACGAGAAGACGATTGAATACATCCTCCATATTTCCTTGTCTAGAAGTTTTTCTAGCAAAATGCTCACGATATTTTTTAAAATCTTTGTTACGCGCCTCCTGGGCGTCTTCAGACATTTCACCAAGCGTTAATTAAATGAAATAAATTAAATTTTCATACATTTTTCCGAAAATTTCACATGGTAACATTACGTACAAGTTTTAACGTTTTTTCACGAAAGCACGCGATTCACGCCGTACAAAATATGAATTGGCAAGTTTTGGCACCCAAATCTTTCGAATTCTCATTATATGAAGAATTTCCTACAAAATCGCGTTGAAACTATGCCGGGCGGTAGTGGGCAATAAACTATTTTTACAATTTAAGGCTAATAATTTAAAAAAAAAAAAATTTTTTTTCGTGGTTATTGATCATTCTCTTACATTAGCATGTATTATTATTTAATAACGGTAAAACACATAAAAATTTTCTATATACCTTCAGGGTCACTCTCCATTGAACTTAATTAATATTACACACTCAGATATAAAGTTATTGGGATTTAACGTAGGAAGTGTTTTTCGCGGTGAAGACACGCAAATGCAGTTATGTCCAAAGTATCTAACTTCGGAATGCCTCAGATCCGCAGGCTTTAAAGCTACCCGCCCCATTTTTCGGAAAAACGTCCAGGGGATCCCCCTCTATAAAATAATTCCTATAGAAAAGGGCATTTAAAAAAAAATTTATTTTGATTTTTGTCCACTTTTTTTAGAATCTAGCCCACTGTGCGACGTTCTAAAATCAGATGTTCATTTTCATCATAAATCCTTATAAATTTCATTTCTTCAAGAATATCGTTTTCTTCGTTACGAAATGGAATGTGCAGAGTCACCATTTCTCTTTTGTACTCATTGTAATCTGAAGCTAAGTCATAGTTTCTATATCGAATGATGCGTTTTTGCCTTCTACGTATATACATTCCTTGTGAATTTTTAGTATAGTTTGCAACGAATTGTGCGAGTGTTAATTCTTCTAATTCTTCGGGCCGTTGTTCATATTTGTCAAACCAGTTTTCCTTCCAAATATTGAGTTCTCATCAGTATTCAGTTCGTCTAATTCTTTTTGTGTTCGCTTAATACGCTGTCGTTTAATACGCCATACGGTAGAGATATAAACAACAGATGCTGAACTTTTGGACAAAGGTTCACGAAGTAAGTACCCCGCTGCTTCTTGGCTCGTCAATTCAACAGTATTGAGCATATTTACACTCATTTTTCTCGTTATTTCTACTATGTCAAATTCAGGATGCTCATTCATTATTTCGAGAATTTGACGTTGTAAGTTGCTAATGCCTCTATTAGTTTTATTAACATATTCAACAACGTATGCGGCACAAGAGTATTCCTCGATAATGAACTGCATGTCTGTATTTGATTGTAATATATTGAGAATAAAAGGATTAAAAGGGCTGTGCCATTTTTCATTTGGTTGTCGTTTCAAAAATACTTTCGGTCTAGTAATTCCAGCTTCAAGAATATGAAAGTAATCTTCATCAGAAGAAATTTGATTTTTTTCATAAAAAGATTCAATGTTTTCGTAATCATTGTTTTCGAGGTTGATTTGTAATTGTTTATATCGTTTAGCATAGCTGGCATATCCTGGATAATCTTTCTGCATTGGTTTCAATATGGTGGTGAATGTACATGGCATGAATGGAGCATCAAATCGACACTTCTGAGGTTGATTGGCGTTAATTTTTTTGTAGCAGGTAAATGTATGTTTGTGAGTTTGCAAACGAATATGTCCAGAAGCTTCTGTTGAAGAAACCGATATCAATTGATCGATCAGCGTTATAGCATTTTGTTTGTCCCTACCAAGTGCATCTACTGGAGCATCATTCAGCCACAACAAAATGTGTGCGTGAGGACTACCACGATGTTGAAACTCGATCCGTTTGAAATAGTTGACAACATGGTGATTTCCAAATGGGCTATTTTTCTTCGATTGTAGAATAGTCAATAGTATATTGACTAATTTATTGAAATATATTGCACAAGTCACAGCATCTTCATTGATGAGTGTAATCTTAGTTATATAATCCAGCGACGCAGCTTCTTCTGTTGAAATTTCAGCTCCATTATTTTTTAATTTATACAGTAATTGTAGTAAGCTGTTCCATCCAATTTTATTGGCACTCAAAGCAAGAAACATCGTAGGCTTTCCCAATTGTCGAATCATCGCAAAAAGATCTCTTTTTCGTTCGCTCCAGTACCAAACCGAATTTGGTATTGATCGCAAAAAAGCCAAATTACTTTCGATGCAATTATTAATATATTCTTCTGATTCAATTTGCTGCCTTGTAATAGTTGTATGTTTTCCCACATGCTTGAATGCGATAGTAAGAGAATCACGAATTCTTAACCTCATAATTTTCATAGCAACGTACAATAAATGATATGGAGTAACTCCACGCCGGTCTGCTCTCCGTAATTCACTAGTCGCAATTGCAAATGGTGTTACATTTATTCCCTCTCTGAATGATCGGAAATGGCCCAAATAAATCGATGGAAAAGAAAGTTCTTCAGCATGTTCATCAAAAAGTATGCTTTTCGGAAGATTATTCTGTCCAGGTGCTATCCGTAAATACTCGTCATCATTCCACATCAGAGTATGTTGTTGCGCAGTGAGACTGTCTTCAATCGGTATATCTTCACTTATTTCTTCTCGATTAATTTCAGCAGTAGTATGGTCATCATTGAAAAAGCTTTCATTAATTTTAATATCGTAAAATAAATAAAGAGGAGTTTTAAGCAAGTACCGAAGCCATGTACGAAGTGTCCGTTTATTTACTAGTCCTACTAAGTAGCTTGATTTGTGAATTTTTTTTTCTTAATGTGAACGTTTATGCAATGATCATCATCAATATTCCGAGGCAAATGTTTCACCATATTGTCCACATCGACAGGTACGTTAATAATTTGGCCATAAATTCCGTATTGTCCATGGACATGTCGCAACCTTCTTATTTGCATGAATGGGATCCGCGGAGAGACAAGTCTTTCAGAAATTAAATCCAGTGGTGGTAGGAATGCAGGTATCGCTTCATACTTGAATCCGTTGTATTTGGACATTGTTGGAATTACTTTTCTCTCGATTGCTTGAAAGCACGTGTTGCACAGGGAAATATTCTTACTTGTATCATAATTTTCAATTATTACACGTAGAAGGTCTTCATGTTCAGCACGTGGTGGTTTCAAATCTTGTTGGAACCACAATCGTTCACAAACGGAGCACACATAGCCAAACATGTTGTTAAAAATTTTTTTTCGAAATTCTTCGTGAGCAACTCTATTTCGACGAAATTGTGCGTATGGAGTTACAAGCTGTTGATTAACTTGAAGGACACCTAAAAATTTGCACATTTATGTTTTTTTAATTCAGAAAATGATCAAATACACACTAATTTGAAGTTTATAACTAGTTGGGATGTGGGTTCGACCCTTTGGGTCCACACGATCAACTTCCCAGTAAGATGGATGTTGAATATTATGAATGGATATTTTAATAATAAATGAACAATAGGCAATATAGAATATATGCATAATACCGAGAATTTGTCACAATTGTTTATCAATATTTTCGCTAAAATGTCAAACTAAATGTGCGCACTTACAAGATTAGGATGACGAAAATGTATATAAAATTGATGTATTAATATTTTTCGGCACCTCAATGAAGTCGATATAGTTTTTAGTTCGCGCGGTATCGTGCAGGTACAAAAATCACTTAAGTCATTTAAAACAAAAACCGCTGGACCGAATATTATAAAAATATTTTCAGATTATATTGTCGCTAATACGTTTCGAACGGCACCTTAAGTAAGTCAATATCTTTTGTGGTTCGGACCATATCGTGCATGTACAAAAATCACTTACGCCGCTTAAACAAAAAAACGGCTCGACCGAATTTTATGAAAATCTTTTCAGATCATATTTTGGTTAATACTCTTCGAACTGCACGTCAACTAAGTCGATATCTTTTATAGTTCGCGCGATATCGTGCAGGTACAAGAATCACTTAAGTCATTTAAACCAAAAAACCGCTGGACCGAATATTATAAAAATCTTTTCAGATAATATTGTCGCTAATACGCTTCGAACGGCACCTCAAGTAAGTCAATATCTTTCGTGGTTCGGGCGATATCGTGCAGGTACAAAAATCACTTACGTCGCTCAAACAAAAAAACGGCTGGACCGAATTTCATGAAATTCTTTTCAGATCATATTTCGGTTAATACGCTTCGAACAACACCTCAACGAAGTCGATATCAGTTTTGGTTCGCGCGATATCGTGCAGGAAAAAATGACCACATCCGTACGCACATACACACACACACACACATACTTCCTCCCAATTTTTTGCTTAAAATGCTCCTGGGACCTTGAAAGATGAAAATACGTTGAAATTTTCGATTTCGATTTTCGGACCGATTACAATAACTTCCTATACTGGGAAGTTAAAAATGTACCTACAAGTACTCACAATCATTATCCACAATATCATTTTCAATTAAGGCATCACCTTCCACATTTGAAATATCCATGGGAATATCATCTGGAAAAAGTAACGAATGAGGTTATAAACATCATGTACGGTGATTATTCATCTGACATACAAGCACGCGTATTAGGACAAAATTTGTTGATTAGAAAATACTTGAGTACTTACTATGATCACTTTCACTATTTTTAACAGTAAAATCATCATTATGCGTAACAGAACTATCATTATACACATTCAATAACGTTTTTCGACGTGCACGAAATTCACGAACACGTTCCGTTGAACTTTTTGCTGTCTTTTTAATCTTGTTTTCCCTTTTTTTCGATAATCGCGACAATATTCTGCATTCGTTTTCGGCATATTTGAAGAATTTTATTATAAAAATGATGATGATACAAAACACCACGGCTGTTATGATGTAAAATAATTATCAAACTTTGTATAAACACTGTATAATGCTTCCTATCTCATTTTCTCCCACGTTAAATCTTATGAATGTATGTGTCTGTCTCTTTTTACTGTCGCTTTTTCGTTTCATAAATTTTCAAATCACAACGATGCTAAAGAAGTTTTCACTTCAAAAAAACTTTATTTTATTGAATTTACATTTAGTTTTAAATGCTATAAATTTGGAGACGTCTTCTCCGTCGGGATTTCTGCAGCTTACTCCCGGTCTTCCTTCTTGTTATCGAGTGATTTTGCCTGATATTTTCTGTTATCACCGTTTTTACTGTTCGGGGAGGGAGAATAATGGATGTGATCGTAGATTGGTAGTGTTGGCGTTATTATGTATATTTCCTCTCCATCGGCTAGTGTTGTGAGGAAGTTTGTTTTATGGAACATCCTGGGCCCCCTTGAAATCCTTGATTTCAACATATGAAAATTGTTGGTGGAGACGCCAACGACTAACCATTCTAGATGATGATGATGCTAAGACCTCAGTTATGTACTTGGCTGACGTTTGTTGTTGCTTCTGGAATTTCATTAGTCAAAAGGAACAAAAAAAAGGCAAAAAAATTGGGACTTAGGGAACGGGATCACGGGAGATGAGGAATATATTTTATTCTTATCCAATTAATTGCATGCTTAATTTATATTTAAAAACTTTAATGGCACCTTAGGAGGAAGTTAACTTCAACGGATATGTTTCTTCCGAACGTACAGATTCTTGACGAGGTAGTGGGAAGATCTTGGTGATCGGTCGTTCGAATTCAGACTGGTCAGTTTTGACTGTTACTACTCGGACCAGAGCGTCCGGGCCCGAGTGAGTTTTTGTTATACGGCCCAGTTTCCATTTCAGAGGGGGAAGGCGGTTATCTTTCAGCAAGACTAAATCACCTACCTTTAAATTAGATTGTGTACGGCACCATTTCGGGCGCTGTTGAAGACGTGACAAATACTCGGAATTCCAGCGGGACCAGAATTCTTGGCGGCTCCGCTGAATGTGTTGCCATCAGTCTAAGAGATGGGACTTGCAATCCAGCAGATTTATTTCTGGAGGGGACACAATAGGCGCTCCAATAAGGAAATGTGCGGGGGTCAAGGCCCCGTAATCTGTGACATCGTCAGATAAAGGGCACAAAGGTTGCGAATTTAGACACCCGTCAATCTGTGTTGTTAGAGTAATGAGCTCTTCGTAAACAAAGGAGCGGTTACCCGCAATTCTTTTAAAATGATATTACAGTGATTTCACGCCGGCTTCCCATAGGCCACCGAAGTGAGGGGATGATGGCGGGATGAAATGCCATTCGATACCTTGGGAATACAGGCTTTGGGCGGCTTCCTTTTCGGCTTGGCTGATGGCAAGTCGAGTTCTTTGTTTAATTCCCCTTTAGCCTCTACGAAATTGGTTCTGTTGTCTGAGAATACCCTTTTACAGGCTCCTCGACAGGATATAAAACGGCGAAATGCAGCCAGAAAGGAAGAGGTTGTCATATCTCCCACCACTTCAAGGTGGATGGCCTTGGTACACAAACATACAAAAAACGACAAGATATCCCTTGTATGTCTTACCGCCTCTACCACGGCTTTCTCTGATATCCAAGAGGCCAGTGTAATCGACGCCGACATATGTGAATGGTCGGCAGGCGAGGACTCGTTCAGGTGGTAATTGGGCCATTAGCTGTGTTTGGGACTGTTTATTCCAACGAAACATGTCACACAATTATAAAAGCACCTTTTTACACAGTGACGTGCCCGAAGGATCCAGTATCGACGGTGCAAGAAGGATAACATGAACTGAGGACCTCCATGTAGAGTGCTGTGGTGGGCCTCACGTACAAGTAACTCAGTGAAATGTCCTTCGCAGGATAATATAATTGGATGGCGCTCTTCGTAAGGTAAATCTGAATATGTTAAGCGGCCACCTAGGCGGACAAGGCGTTCGGCATCCAGAAAGGGGTACAATGATAACAGCTTGGTGTTTTTTGGTAGTGGTTTTCCCTGAAGTAAGCAGTCAACTTCAGATCTAATATGTTGGGATTGGGCCCACCGGCACCAAAGCTTGAGACTCTGATCAAGCTCGGTAGTGGACAAAGCGAGGTTACGGGGCAGGTTGTTGGCCTTTCGACAATATCGAATAAACCGGAAGCAATGGGTAGTGACACGTAACAATTGGAGAAACGAGCGAGGATAGTTTCTAGATGAGAATCCGCAGCTTGCACGTGGAAACCTTTAACGGGTCGTAATTCGAGAATCTGTGGATCTTCACACAAATTGAATGTGGATTTAGGCCAGTGTGACCTGTTTAGTTTTAGCCACGGGGGTCCCGCCAAGCACAAAGAATCCTGTATTAATTCCTCACAATTTTTACCGCGACTGCTGCCATCCGCCGGGTTTTGAGACGAAGGTACGTGGTGCCATTTCACTGCTCCAACATTCGTCAGGATTGTCGATACCCGATTGCTGACGAACGTCTTCAGTGTATTCATATGCTTTCCTAGCCACGAGATTACAATCGTTGAATCTGTCCAGAGGAACACTTGTTCGCTGGGTACAGGGAGGCAGGGTCTTAGGTTTTTCACGAGTTTTGAAAGAAGGACCGCGCCGCACAACTCGAGGCGAGGCAGGGTGATGGTCTTTACCGGAGCTATCTTTGTTTTGCTGGAAATACTTGAACGCCATCGGAGTTTTCTACTCGTAGATAGAAGGATGCGGCATAAGCTCGTTCCGAAGCATCGCAGAAGCCGTGTAGTTGGGTATTGGAGGGATGTGATGATGCGACATATCGCGGAAGGCTCGATAGCTGGGAGTGTATCAATATAGCGCTGCCATTGATTCTCTAAATCTGGGGCTAACCTTTCATCCCAGGTGAGACCGCGTTGCCAAAGGATTTGAATGAAAATTTTCGCCTAAATGAGTACTGGGGATAACCATCCTAAGGGGTCGTACAGACGGGCGATGTATGACACCACGGTACGTTTCGTGAAGGGGATTTTGGGTTTATCCGCCCGAAGACGAAAGCTGAATTGATCCGAGGATGGATTCCAAAAAAATCCGAGGGTTTTGATAACAATGTCCGGGAGTACGCTTATGCATTGGGGGTTGGGGGCTTGATCGATCGGTTGGACGTTTTCTAGGATCTGGGGGTGATTTGCAGATCATTTATGGAGACGGAATCTACCTTTCTGCAAGAGACAGATGATATCGTTTTGTAGGGACTTAGCTTCGGAAAGGCTATCAGCACCTGAGTAGACGTCATCTACATATGTGCCGTGAACTAAGGCATCCGCTGCCCGAGGAAAAGTCGTTCCTTCGTCCAGGGCTAACTGATGTAAAGTGCGGATCGCTAGATACCGCGCGCTAGCTGTACCAAAAGTGACAGCTTTCAAACACAGGTCTTCTAGGGGAACCTCGGGGTGACGACGCCAGACTAACCTTTGAAATTCGGCGTCTTCGGAAGTGACTAAAATCTGGCGGTACATCTTTTCGATATCGGCTCAAAAAACAAAGCGCTTTAGGCGCCACTTTACGATTAGTTTGCAAATATCTTGTTGTAGGCGGGGGCCGATTAACAGACGGTCATTTAAGGAGAAGTTATTTTGTGTTTTGCACGAGTCGTCGAAAACCACCCGACACCTCGTCGTGGAGCTGTCCGGCTTGACCACCGCGTGATGAGGCAGGTAGCAATGTGAGACATTAGTGGTTTCCGGCTTTGGGGTGTGATTTCAACCGCATGACCTAAAATGCGATATTCCTCGATGCACTTAATATATTCTTCGGCCAGCAGTGGATCTCGGCGGAACTTTCGTTTTAGCTGATTGAAACGCCGGACTGCAATTTCGCGAGATGGCCCGAATCGAGTTTCATGAGGGGGAAGTGAGACAAAAGGTAACTTCACTATATAACGACCGCTGGGATCAGCAAAGCTGGTCATCGGCAGAAAGAGTGGGAGAGTCGAAAACTTCCTCGATTTCCCAAAATCGACGGAGAGATTCGTCAAGTTCGACTCGATTGTGAAAGCTCACAATCGTTGTAGAGGGTGGAGATGGGAGTTGGGGAAGCCTGCCGAACACGAGCCACCCCAAGGCTGTTTCTTGTGCTACTGGGGCATCGTCGTCTCCTGTTTTCACGGCGGGACGTATGATTTTAGCATACTCGACTATTCCCAATACTAGATGGGCCCGGGTTCTTGGAAGAGTGGGTCCTCCAATTTCAGACTACGTAGATGATGAAACCGCCTTGTAGGTATTCTCTGTGAGGGGAGGTTGTCCGTCAGTGTGTTTCAAGCAATAGCCTGTATTTCCATACTAAATTCAGGGTCAACATTGGACCGAATCTCTAATTGCACCATATATTGCGAACTGCCAAGGGCGGTCTTAAACATTCCTTGAATTTCAGTAGACACTGGTTTCCTGTGCAGTCGCAATCGTTCAACCAATTTGGTGATGATAAATGATGCTTCGCTACCTGGGTCAATTAAAACCCGGGCGACGATAACCTCACCGGACCCTGCGACAACGGGAATCAGAGCAGTGGCCAAAAGAGATGGTTTAATTGTAGCTGTGAAATAAGTACGAACTGGAGGAAAGGGCGCCGGTGCGGGGTCGGGAGGACAGGGAGCCCCACGAAGATTTGTGTTCTCCTTGTTAAAGGAGGTTCCCATTAGCGGGCTGCGCTCACCTGGTCAGTGTAACAATGTGTGATGCTTAGCACCACATTGGAAACATCGGTGTTTACTAGGGCATTGATTCTCTCGATGTTTCGTACCTAAACAATTTAGTCCATTCAAAACGCGCGTAATGGTGTTCCAAAATAACGCCGTTAAGAAAATCGAACCCTAAACGAACCCTTTTTGTTTTCCCGCGGTCCTAAAATTAGGGCGTCACCCCTAAAAATGCAAAAAACACCCCTTTTAGGGGGTTTTCGCGATTATTTCAGTAATAATGAAAACTAATGCGATGAAATGAACTTTTTTTAATATTTATTTGCGAAGGTTGTTGACCCTTTAGGACTACCCCTTACCATAAGGTTACCCTAAAAGGGCTGTTTTTTGCATTTTTAGGGGTGACGCCCTAATTTTAGGACCGCGGGACCTCGATTTTCGTGATCAGCGACCCCAAAAACCTTTAGGGTTCGATTTTCTTAACGGCGTTATTTTGGAACACCCCCCCCCCGCGTTTTGAATGGACTAATTGTAGCAGATTCCTTTCTGCCTAACGAGTTGGCTTCTTTCGGATGGGGACATTGCCTTGAATTTGAGGCACGATTTGATTAAGTGATCAGCATTACAACAGGGGCAGCATGGGAATGAAAACGTGTAAAATGAGTGAGTCTGAGAGGGTTTTTCCAATTGCCTTTCAGGAGGGATGGTTCGGGTTGGGGTATATTGACGTGGGTGCCTTTGATCGCGACATGTGCCACGCGCTATCATAATTTACTTGTGTGAGGGTTAAATGTCTAATGGAGGGGTGGGTGGTTGTGTACTAACGATTCAAACAGATCATGGAATGTCAGCCATTCTCGGGAATCCCCCGAAAACTGGGGTAGGGAAATGTGTGGCAACTTAACATCCAATTGAGAAATGGGATTTGAGGGGTTAGAGGCTAGTGAGGTCGAAGTGCGACTTTCAAGGGTTTCGTTTCTTGTACTCGGGCCCCCTTCTGAAGCTAATGGAGCCGTAATCCGACTTACGAGGACTTCGCCGCTTTTACTAGGGCCACCTTCAGAGGCCACTGAAACGGTATTCCGAGTTTCACGGGCGTCATCGATTTACTAGGGCCACTTTTGGAGGTTACAGGAGCCTTTTTTCGAATTTCGAAAGCTTCGTCGCTTTGACGAGGGCCAGATCAAGTAATATGCCCTTCCAGTCGGCTACTTGGTCCTCATGGTAATTATATTCGTCTTGGGTGAAATATTCCAAAGTGTGTCGCTCTGAATCTGAGACCAGGGATTCTAGTTCCTGGTCTTGCTCTTGAAACCGGTCCCATAGTTTATCTAAGGCAGATATCCTTCCCTTTATGTGTCCAGGAGTTAGTCGAACTTTGGGGGATTTATTAAAGTTGAGCCAGAACTTTCGCAGCTGTTCAATGGTGGCCGATTGCTTTGATAGGAGCGCCTGGATCACGCTAGGATCCAGACCCTCATCTTCTTGGGATTCCTCCTGCATAATGAAGTTAAATGTCACAGAGTCCTAGAAGGGGTTGAGAAAGAAGCACGGGTCAGGTCAGAGAAACTTCTGAAAGGGTTTCTTCCTTTACAAATAAAGAGAATTTCTTGGCGCGCGAAAGGTTTAAATAAGTGGGGAGAAATGAGCCCTATAATAGAACCAAACTTTAGATTCGATTGAGAAATTTCGAAACCCTCCGACAATGGGGAATATGAGCCAACATAAAAGAATCAAATTAAAACTTAAGGAAGAAAAAAAACATATAATTTATCCACTATTCTTTCCAATTCAGCAAACCCAACTACGATAGACATAAACCTTGTGTTTCATGTCAAACAATCAAGAATTAGTCAGTTATAAAATCGAAATAGAACAAAACAAATAATGAAATAAACATTAAATTTCCATCTACTATATATAATTTTTCGGTATAGATTCAAATTCTGAGAAACTCAAAATAAAAATCAATGAAAACAAAAAATTCATAAATTTTTAGACCTGCTAAAACATAATTAAGGTCCTTATTAATTCAAAGTTAAATTCAAATCCCTTGACATTAGTTCCTAAATCAAACGAAAGAGAAAAACAAAAAAAAAACCTTTATTCGCCACAATTTCAATATGCTGATCAAATATTATAGAATATATTATAAACTAAAATGTAGCAGCATCAATGAATCGTATAAGATTATGTAAATTCCACAATATTGTTTTATTTTCATAGTTCCTAATTCAATATTTGCTGCACCTTAGTAAGAGTTTTGTTATTAAATTTCTTATTAATCCTTACTAATATTATAAATGCGAAAGTAACTCTGTCTGTCTGTTACGCTTTCACGCCTAAGCCACTGGACCGATTTTGATGAAATTTGCTACAGACATAGGGCCTTTTCGAAAACGTCAAAGATTGATGGCAACGTCTGAGATTTTAAAATCAAGAGTGCGACGCTGGATCGTCACGGCAATATATTGCAGTCTGTATGCAATGAAATCGTCAACGTTTTCGAACGTTCAATTCGATTACTGAACAAGGACTGGGAATTTTTTTAGAAAGAAAATGAACAAACCTTTAGTTCATATTATATTAAGTGAATTTATTGATTATTATGGAAAGAGTGCCCTAAAAAATTCACTAGTGAACAAAAAAAGTATTCATAAAAAAATTTTGGTTTTTCAACATTTAAAAATTAGAGCATGTAAAAGAAACATTCCAAAAATTTCTAATTTCATGAAAACGATAAAGGAATATCCGGATGATATATTTAGGAAACATTTCCGTATGGAAAGGGCTACATTTAAAGTGAATTTTTTTAAATTAGATTCATGTATTTAACAGTAACTATCAAATTTTAGGATATTGTAAATCTGCTGCAAGCACACTGGCAACAAGAATGGACAGGAAGGCCAAAAATAGATGTTACAAAATCTCTATATCTAACAATATGGAGATTAGCAAATCAGACGCCATTCCGAATTATTTCAGATCGATTTAATGTTAGTTTGAGCACCGCACATTTAACTTTTAAAAAGATGACTAAGCTTTTAACCAGTTTTGTCAACAATTTTGTAAAGTGGCCAAATTCTAGAGAAGCAATGCAAAAAGTAATGGATGCATTTCAAAATCTCAGAAGAGAAAAACTATTTCCTAATGTTATTGGATGCATCGATTCTACTCATATTGATATTCAAACGCCTAAGGTAGACAGTCTTAGTTACTATAGCCGAAAAGGAAGGCACTCAATAATATTGCAAGTAAATATGATTTTTTTTAGTTCAATATGCGCTTAGTAGTGTGGTGTGACAATTTATGTAAATTTTATTTTTATAGGCCGTTTGTGATGCTGAATTGAAATTTATTGATGTGTTTTTTGGATATCCAGGAAGCGCACATGATGCCGCTGTCTGGGAGAGCTGTCCCTTGAAAGAAAAATTAGAAAGCGGTAGCATATACCTGCCAGAAGACAGCCATTTATTAGGAGACTCGGCGTACCCTATTTCCCATTATTTGATGGTACCCTTTCGGGATAATGGATTTCTCTCAACACAACAAAGAAAATATAACTGGTACCATAGCTCAACCAGAGTGTGTGTGGAACAAGCTTTTGGGATTTTAAAAAGCAAATTTAAAATTTTAAGACAACTTCCCATTTACAAAACATCAGAAGCAAAGAGCATTGTAATATCGTGCGTAGTGCTTCATAATTTCATAATTTACAAAGAAGGTTACCGTGAGGAAGATCTTATATTGCCTGGTGAATATGACGAGCATGTTGCAAATGGTCATTTTTATGAACCTACTAACCGAGCACGTAATGAGGCAATAGAAAAACGCGACAGGATAGCACATTTATTTATGTGCTAAGAAGAGCTCGTATGATCACATAATTTTTAATAATGTATTTTGAATTTAAATAATGTTTTTTCTTTTATGTTGAAATAAAACATTTTTTGTTCTTTTAAACAAATCCTTCTTACAAGGAATTATTAATTTAATTGCCTCTTTCATCTGTCGTTGGCGAAATAAACAAACACAAAACAAAGTTAAAATAAAACTAATCATTGTCTCTTTTATCCAGTCACTGGCAAGAAATATAAATGAAAAACTACTTTCTAATTGGTTTTATCTAAAAACTTCTCTAAAACTAAACGCAAACTCTTCAACTCCTCTATTCTTTCTTTTTCTATGTGTACAAGTTCCGTATGTCGTCTTTCCGTTTCTATTGCTTCTTCCTTCAAGAAATTCAAAATTTCGTTATCTCTTTTTGTTTTTTTGGGAGTCGGCTCGATATATTCTAATTGGGAACTGGAATCCTCTAAGCCATCAAAATTTGAAATTAAATTTTCCGTTGGAGGAGCTATGAAGGATGACGATCCGTAAACAATATCGAAATCTTCATAATAGTCCCAAAGGGTGGCATTTTTTCCTGTTTGTCTATTCCTCTTTTTTATCCTTTTATACGTTGTAAATAAATTTGTAAATTTAATTTTACATTCTTCCCTTAAAAAGGGAAACTCCTCATTGTTTTTTTTTTATTTCTGCAGCAACTAAATTCCACAAGACAGTTTTTTTTGCCCTCGTTGAATTCCTTTTACAGCGATAGCCTTGCCGAAACCAAACACTTAGTTTGGTCTTTTGTCCAGCTTATATTTTCGCTGAAAACCAAAATAAATAAGTAATAAATCAACTTATTAGAAAATTTAAATGAATTTATAATAATTAAATTTTGGTTTGAGCCTACATATTTTTTGAACGGAGTCACTCAGGTTGCTGTGCTTAATACCAAATAAAAGAATACACATTTACCTAAAAGATGAGCCTAATTAGGCTACTTCATCATAATTACTTTAGGAGTTATTCAAAGGAGGTGGGTCAAAATTGCCCCAGGCCCGGCGCAAAAGAAAAGTATCTCAGATTATCGGCTATAATAAGTATTGAATTTCTGTATAGTTGTTATATCCCGTAACTGTGGCTAAGGTGTTAATAATGCTATTTCTTTTTATTCGGGCGAAATGACTAATTAACCCTGTATTTTTGTAACGCCACCACATATCTTCATGAGTAAGGTATCAGTGCACGCATAATACTCCCACCTATCTAAAATTGTAAAAACGACGGTACCACAGTACCAACTTCCAGAGTTATGAGTAGTCAAAGTCAAAATTTTGTTTTTTTAAACAAAAATGTCACTTTCAACCACCTTTTTCTCCAAAATATTCATAGTCAACTAATGTTTTTTTTCTCAGAATAAGAAAGCTTGGAGTTTTTCCTATGAATAATGTTCAGACAATTTTTATGCTACGGCCTTTACTTTCGAAGTTATAAGCAATTTTAATACTAAAATTGGCGTTATTTCGTACTTTTTTAGTACTCTTTTTCCTAAGCTTATGTCGAAAAGCACTAAGTGAAAAAAAGCCAAAGTCAAAATTGCTTGCAATTTCCGCAAATAAGGCCAGTTTTAGCATTTAAATTGCTTATAAATTCGAAAGTAAAGGCCGTAGCATAAAAATTGTTTTGACATTATTCAAAGGAAAAACTCCAAGCTTTCTTATTCTGAGAAAAAAAACATTAGTTCACTATGAATATTTTGGAGAAAAAGGTGGTTGAAAGTGACATTTTTGTTTAAAAAAACAAAATTTTGACTTTGACGACTCGTAACTCTGGAAGTTGGTACTGTGGTACCGTCGTTTTTACAATTTTAGATAGGTGGGAGTATTCTGCGTGCACTGATACCTTATTCATGAAGATATGTGGTGGCGTTACAAAAATACAGGGTTAATTAGTCATTTCGCCCGAATAAAAAGAAATAGCATTATTAACACCTTAGCCACAGTTACGGGATATAACAACTATACAGAAATTCAATACTTATTATAGCCGATAATCTGAGATACTTTTCTTTTGCGCCGGGCCTGGGGTAATTTTGTATGGGCTGTGACCCACCTCCTTTCAGTAAATTTAAAAAAAAAACCAAAATTTTCCCTAATCACCCTGTATCTTAGTGGATAGTGGAGATAGCCGCCCTCTGTAGAACAATTTTTTTCTCCAAAGACATCCAGGAATCACCCTTGAAAATATTAGCCGCGTACTACAACAAAGGATTTATTAAACTTCTGATGACCTTTACAAGTCGAGAATGATAGAATATGAGTATTTTAACTTATTAAAACGACAATATCTCAGAAATGGCAATTCCTACGAGAAAATGTATAATATTTTTTTGTAGATAATCGCCTAATCTACAAACGTTGTAAACACAATTTTCTGATAAGACGTACGGTTTAGCATATATTTGAAAAAAAACTGATATTTTGACCCTTTGACCTTGAATAAAAAAGTTTGCAGTCGTCCAATCGCGTGGCAGTCTCTACAGCTTATGTATAATAATGCTTTTAAGGGCTGTTCCAATTTTCAGCAACTTCCGAATTATCTTCCAATTATGGCGTTTTTTCGTCTATTTTGACTGGACTATTAGCATGCTTTTTTGCACAATATATTTCGGTCAAATGCGACGTCGCACACTGGGAAAAAATGCCGATTTAGCTGGACAAAATTCAAGGTGATGAGTAGGAGCCTAAACAATTGGTCTTTAAAGGTTTTTTGGGGTTCTGATTTCGAATTTGGGGTCAGAAATGCAAAATTCAAAATGGCGGATCCAATATGGCGGACCAAAATGTGGAAAACTGAGAAATTTCCAAGTAGGGGGGCGCGAATAATTGGTATATAAAGGTTTTTTGGACTGCTGATTACGAATTTGGGCTCAGAAAATCAACATTCAGAAAATTTGTTGTTCTAGGTGGGGCAAAAATTAAGTTGTATTTGGAATTGAATACAAACACTGTGCTGTGATGTGAGTGTACCATTTTTAACTTTATTAATTTTTTTAACACCCTATAGAAGTGAATAAAAAATGAAAATGAAAACATGATTCAAGATTTAGTAATTGTTTTTGCTTTAAAAGTAAAAATAGTTCGTTTTTCGTTATTTCGATTTCGTGAGCCTCCATTGTACTCTATAAATAAAAAGCATTATATTTTCCAAAGTGATAATTTGGGATAACTGTTTTTTGCGAAAGAATCATAAATTAGTTGCACTACCAAAAAAACTAAGAAATAATGCGGTACTCAGCGGTACTTTTTTCTTCTATAATGTTCAAAGTTAGTAAAACAAACTATTCAACAATGTCTTGCTTATGATACCCTTACATTCAAGCAACATTATAAAAGTAGTGCTAAGCGAAAGAACTAACCTATATTTACAATATTCACTAAAAAAACTTTTCAAAAAAAAATTATAAAAATAAAATATCATGGACGATAACAACGAGTCAGCAGAACTGCCTGCTGGCTATGGCGACAATCGGTTTGGAATTCGGCTAGTTTCGGCTATGTTATGATCTTTTCTAAGAAATATACAAAAGAACGAAAGATTGAAGAATATTTTTTCAGTGATTTTGAAGGTGTTGATAAACATTGGTTTTTGCATTTTTGTCCACCTAGCCTAGAACAAATTTCCTACTCTGCGTCGGCAAGTAATCGAAATCTAGACTTTTGCGTCAAAAACTTTTCGAAATCTTGATCTGAGTTGAAAACCGGTCATTGACGTTTTCGAAAAGGCCCATAGTTTATACCTTGGAGACGGACATAGACTACTTTTTATGGACAAAAAAGGGTTGAAAGGGGTGAAATGGGGTTCAATAAGTTGTAAGGGGATTTTTTTTTCTTTACTGTTTTTCTCTTGTATAAAATGTAACTGACTGACAGACAACGCACAACCTAAACCGCTAGAGCTAAAGGGCTGAAATTTTGACAGTGCATCCCTATAATGACGTGGACATCCAGCGATTTCTCGAAATTCATCCCCTAAGAGAATAAAATGGGGTTAATCCAAAACTCTGAAGCTGAAGGGCTGAAATTTTGACAGTGCATCCCTATAATCACGAAGAAATGAATGACTCGAAATTCATTTTATTTAATATTCATTTGTGATTGCTTCATAATTCGCCCACGTAATTAGGTGAACAAACTTAACGAGCCTTCACGGCATTCTTATACCCGCAACACCAGATTAGCCCACTCGTCTCATTCCCTCCACCTGCAACTCCCCCTTTCACGCACTCAACAAGATATGAATTCGTTTGTTAATAGAACAACTCGGCTGTGGAATAATCTCTCACAGTCAGTATTTCCGAGCTCCTACAACATCCAAGAGTTCAAACGCAGGGTTCATCACCATCTTCTTCAATTCCCTCCCGTACCTTTATAACGCCTCCAACCCCATCCCCGTACTAAGCTTACTGCTAGACATTGCACCATGACGTGACAAATGACATGACGGACTAGTAGTACAAAGGGTGATTCCTGAGCTTAGCACTGCCACATAAAAAAAAAATTGTTTACCATATTTATTAAAAAAATGCACTATAAGAAACCCTTTTTAGTGATAATAACAGCTTGTTGTTTGTTTGTTTTTTTTTTTTGAAGGAAAACATTGCACATAATAAACAATTTTTATTTAAAGGCGTTGCAAGGCACGCGGGGTTTATGCTAGTTAAGTATATAACAAAAAAAAAATTTATTTTCAATAAATCCACGATTAGTTTTTTCAAAATTCATAAATTTTCATATCGTTCCTAAACATAATTAAAATTCTTTTTTTTAAGATCGTTTCAATTTCCAGAAATAAAACCACTAGGTCTTTGATAAATACCAACGCACCTTTGTCCTACAGAATATCCGCTATCGACATGTGGTGATAAAATCATCAATTAAAATGCATAAAATTTATTTTAAAGAAATAGTACAGTCAATATGCAATTTGCGCTCCGAAAAATGACAAACCGACATTTGACCTTGAAAGTCGTTAGGGGGCGTGTCAGAAGCCTACTGAAAAATTATGAAAGTGCATGCAGATTTTGAGAAATTCAAAAATTTAATAAAAAAATTTTGAAACGCGTTTTTCTCAGAAAGTATAGGTTTTAGCGAAAAGTTTTTTAAACAAAAAATGTAGAGGTCATTGCGAACTACATTTTTTGTCATTTTAGTGACGTCATCCGACTTGAAATACAAAAAGTAGATGGCGCTAAAGGATCAACAAAATGTTTCTTTGCCATTTTCACTAGGAAAAATTAATTTTTTTACAATAATGTAAATGAGAAAGTTGTTTGTTACAAAATTATCTACAACTTTTGTTTAAACAAAATTTTTATAAAACTTACCGTTTTCGAGCTGGAACTTGTCGAAGTGTAGAAATTGTACATTGCGTGCCGTGCTCTTGCACGGTTCACATGAAAGTAGTATTTTTTTTTTATTCAAATAAAAGAACACTAATCATTTTTTTTTGTTTTTTTTATTTTACTATCAAAAAATGTAAACTTTTTTTGAGCAAAAAATTGAACTTTGTTGAATTTATGTATTGTAATTTTTTTTTTTTTTCAAAATGAACCTTTTATCGACATCATTGTACTTTGATATGGTTTGAAGACAAAAACAATTAAATGTAACAATTTTTAATTGTTATGTACAAAAATAATTAGATGAAAAAAACATGTAGCAGTCGCGGGATTGGCCGACAGAAGCGAAGCTTATATTTAAATTATAAAGAACTATCATTTTTATGATTTTAATATAACTTTAAAATTTTGCATACATAGTTAATTTTTCCAAAAAACATATTAACAAAAAAAACACTATTTTATTTGTACAGAATATTAAAATAAACATACATATTTACAAAAATACAGACATTTTATTTGTTCAAACATATTTACAAAAACAAACATTTTATTTTTACATGATATTAAAATGAACATATATTCACAAAATTACAAAATTTTTGTTTTGAGTCCGAATATTGAAACATATTTAAACAAAATTTTTTTTAATTAATATAAACTGCACTAAATATTTAATATTTCACATCACACAGATTTTAAAAAATTAAAAACAATTTCAAAAGTTCAAAATGTGCAGAGGGTTTTTAAGTGCAAAAGTGCACGTAAAAAACTAATTGTAATGAAACGTTACGGCACTCTTAGTTAGCACTTTTGCACGTAATTAACTATTTTCTATAAAACCTCGCGGCACTTTTTGTTTTGAACGTAAAAACTATTATTATTAATGAATTTGCACGACACTTCACGCACGAAACACTTGCTTCCCTTGTTTTTACTACGATTTTGACAGCTCGGAGAAGGCTTTGATATTATACAGAAGTATGTGTATACAGGCGTGGTGTATGTGCATACATATTTCGTGACGATGGTGAATCACTGTTTCATTTCACTCTAGGGAAACAAAATAGTATGTATATCTATATATAATACAACGCGAGAAAAGAAGCTTCGCTTCAAAAATTAATTTTCAATTGTTATATACGAAAAAAGTTAAATGACAAATTAATTTTCAATTGTTACATACAAAAACAGTTAAATGAAAAATTAATTTTCAATTGTTATATACAAAACCAGTTGATTGAAAAATTAATTTTTAATTATTATATAAAAAATAAATGGTTAAAAAAATTTTTAAAAAAAATTGTTTTAATTAACTAAAAAATGTACTGAAAAGTAAAAAATAAAAAATATTTTAAAGAAAGCGTGAAATTTCAATTTTAATGAAAAAGTTAATTAAAAGAATGGCGCATTTTTCATCAAAAATTGAAAATATAACTGTAAATCGCGTGAGATTTACAATAACCCTCAATTTTTTGCTTTGTTAATTTCGAATTCTAACAAAATTTTTTGATGAAAAATGCGCCATTCTTTTAATTAACTTTTTCATTAAAATTGAAATTTCACGCTTTCTTTAAAATATTTTTTCTTTTTTACTTTTCAGTACATTTTTTAGTTAATTAAAACAATTTTTTTTAAAAATTTTTTTAACCATTTATTTTATTTTCTACTTTTTAGTTTATTATATGTATTCCGCCATTTTATGATGGCAATTCTATTAGATTTAAAATTACGTCACACAGTTTACTGTATTCATTTGATACCCATGTCGTGGGCTCGGTGGAACATAATTGCAAAAACGGCCGCCATCTCGGAACCGTCTTCTTAATTTTTTTACAAAAAGGTCAGATTGCATTTAGAACTTATACATAATGAGTTGAACTCAAGTTGAACCCAAGTCTAACTACATGTAAACGGGGGTCGAGTTGGGTTAAGGTTGACTGAACTCGACTCAACTCTGCTACCTGGGTTTAGTTGAAATTATGCATACGGACATGAGTTCAGTATTTGAGTAGTTGAATTTAGTTGACAGCAGCATCTCTGTGTTTGTTTGTGATTTTTTGTAACGTGTATTGCTTCTTTATTATCAACTCACCCTTAACTCAACTATTCATCTCATCATTCATACACATTAACCACCCGAACTACGAGTGTGTGCAAAATTGGAAGTTGATCGGTTATATTTTCAACTTTTTAGTCTACTATAAGCTTTCCGCAATTTAATGTTGGCCGCCATTTTGAATTTGGAATGACGCCACATAGCTTATTGTGTTCTACCTGTCATATCCTTTCATTTGATACCCATGTCAGAGGGCCGCGGAGCACAATTTCAAAAATCGGGCGCCATTTTGGAACCGCCATCTTGATATTTTTACAAAATGGCCAGATTGCATTGTCATCCAAACTAAACGTGTATGCAAAATTTCAGCTCTATCCGAAACCGGGAAGTGGGTCAAATTTAACTTCCAAGATTTGACGACAAACAGTGTAAGTGTTGGCCGCCATTTTGAATTTGGAATGACGTCACATAGCTTATTGTGTTCTACCTGTCATATCCTTTCATTTGATACCCATGTCAGAGGGCCGCGGAGCACAATTTAAAAACTCGGGCGCCATTTTGGAACCGCCATCTTGATATTTTTGCAAAATGGCCAGATTGCATTGTCATCCAAACTAAACGTGTATGCAAAATTTCAGCTCTATCCGAAACTGGGAAGTGGGTCAAATTTAACTTCCAAGATTTGACGACAAACAGTGAAGTGTTGGCCGCCATTTTGAATTTGGAATGACGCCACATAGCTTATTGTGTTCTACCTGTCATATCCTTTCATTTGATACCCATGTCAGAGGGCCGCGGAGCACAATTTCAAAAATCGGGCGCCATTTTGGAACCGCCATCTTGATATTTTTACAAAATGGCCAGATTGCATTGTCATCCAAACTAAACGTGTATGCAAAATTTCAGCTCTATCCGAAACCGGGAAGTGGGTCAAATTTAACTTCCAAGATTTGACGACAAACAGTGTAAGTGTTGGCCGCCATTTTGAATTTGGAATGACGCCACATAGCTTATTGTGTTCTACCTGTCATATCCTTTCATTTGATACCCATGTCAGAGGGCCGCGGAGCACAATTTCAAAAATCGGGCGCCATTTTGGAACCGCCATCTTGATATGTTTACAAAATGGCCAGATTGCATTGTCATCCAAACTAAACGTGTATGCAAAATTTCAGCTCTATCCGAAACCGGGAAGTGGGTCAAATTTAACTTCCAAGATTTGACGACAAACAGTGTAAGTGTTGGCCGCCATTTTGAATTTGGAATGACGCCACATAGCTTATTGTGTTCTACCTGTCATATCCTTTCATTTGATACCCATGTCAGAGGGCCGCGGAGCACAATTTCAAAAATCGGGCGCCATTTTGGAACCGCCATCTTGATATGTTTACAAAATGGCCAGATTGCATTATCATCCAAACTATACGTGTATGCAAAATTTCAGCTCTATCCGAAACCGGGAAATGGGTCAAATTTAACTTCCAAGATTTGACGACAAACAGTGTAAGTGTTGGCCGCCATTTTGAATTTGGAATGACGCCACATAGCTTATTGTGTTCTACCTGTCATATCCTTTTTTATTTGATACCCATGTCAGAGGGCCGCGGAGCACAATTTCAAAAATCGGGCGCCATTTTGGAACCGCCATCTTGATATTTTTACAAAATGGCCAGATTGCATTGTCATCCAAACTAAACGTGTATGCAAAATTTCAGCTCTATCCGAAACCGGGAAGTGGGTCAAATTTAACTTCCAAGATTTGACGACAAACAGTGTAAGTGTTGGCCGCCATTTTGAATTTGGAATGACGTCACATAGCTTATTGTGTTCTACCTGTCATATCCTTTCATTTGATACCCATGTCAGAGGGCCGCGGAGCACAATTTAAAAACTCGGGCGCCATTTTGGAACCGCCATCTTGATATTTTTACAAAATGGCCAGATTGCATTGTCATCCAAACTAAACGTGTATGCAAAATT
The DNA here is from genome assembly GCA_949987705.1 of Thereva unica. NCBI lineage: Eukaryota > Metazoa > Arthropoda > Insecta > Diptera > Therevidae > Thereva > Thereva unica. Next base: position 154,779,660 of record OX465281.1, on the reverse strand, counting down.
TCAGCTCTATCCGAAACTGGGAAGTGGGTCAAATTTAACTTCCAAGATTTGACGACAAACAGTGAAGTGTTGGCCGCCATTTTGAATTTGGAATGACGCCACATAGCTTATTGTGTTCTACCTGTCATATCCTTTCATTTGATACCCATGTCAGAGGGCCGCGGAGCACAATTTCAAAAATCGGGCGCCATTTTGGAACCGCCATCTTGATATTTTTACAAAATGGCCAGATTGCATTGTCATCCAAACTAAACGTGTATGCAAAATTTCAGCTCTATCCGAAACCGGGAAGTGGGTCAAATTTAACTTCCAAGATTTGACGACAAACAGTGTAAGTGTTGGCCGCCATTTTGAATTTGGAATGACGCCACAAAGCTTATTGTGTTCTACCTGTCATATCCTTTCATTTGATACCCATGTCAGAGGGCCGCGGAGAACACTTTAAAAAATCGGGCGCCATTTTGGAACCGCCATCTTGATATTTTTACAAAATGGCCAGATTGCATTGTCACCCAAACTAAACGTGTATGCAAAATTTCAGCTCTATCCGAAACCGGGAAGTGGGTCAAATTTAACTTCCAAGATTTGACGACAAACAGTGTAAGTGTTGGCCGCCATTTTGAATTTGGAATGACGCCACATAGCTTATTGTGTTCTACCTGTCATATCCTTTCATTTGATACCCATGTCAGAGGGCCGCGGAGCACAATTTCAAAAATCGGGCGCCATTATGGAACCGCCATCTTGATATTTTTACAAAACGGCCAGATTGCATTGTCATCCAAACTAAACGTGTATGCAAAATTTCAGCTCTATCCGAAACCGGGAAGTGGGTCAAATTTAACTTCCAAGATTTGACGACAAACAGTGTAAGTGTTGGCCGCCATTTTGAATTTGGAATGACGCCACATAGCTTATTGTGTTCTACCTGTCATATCCTTTCATTTGATACCCATGTCAGAGGGCCGCGGAGAACAATTTCAAAAATCGGGCGCCATTTTGGAACCGCCATCTTGATATTTTTACAAAATTGCCAGATTGCATTGTCACCCAAACTAAACGTGTATGCAAAATTTCAGCTCTATCCGAAACCGGGAAGTGGGTCAGATTTAACTTCCAAGATTTGACGACAAACAGTGTAAGTGTTGGCCGCCATTTTGAATTTGGAATGACGCCACATAGCTTATTGTGTTCTACCTGTCATATCCTTTCATTTGATACCCATGTCAGAGGGCCGCGGAGCACAATTTCAAAAATCGGGCGCCATTTTGGAACCGCCATCTTGATATTTTTACAAAATGGCCAGATTGCATTGTCATCCAAACTAAACGTGTATGCAAAATTTCAGATCTATCCGAAACCGGGAAGTGGGTCAAATTTAACTTCCAAGATTTGACGACACACTTAACATAACTTTTTCATTAAAATTGAAATTTCACGCTTTCTTTAAAATATTTTTAACCATTTATTTTATTTGCTTTGTTAATTTCAAATTCTAACAAAATTTTTTGATGAAAAATGCGCCATTCTTTTAATTAACTTTTTCATTAAAATTGAAATTTCACGCTTTCTTTAAAATATTTTTTATTTTTTACTTTTCAGTACATTTTTTAGTTAATGTAAAGAATTTTTTTTAAAAAATTTTTTTAACCATTTATTTTATTTTCTACTTTTTAGTTTATTATATGTATTCCGCCATTTTATGATGGCAATTCTATTAGATTTAAAATTACGTCACACAGTTTACTGTATTCATTTGATACCCATGTCGTGGGCTCGGTGGAACATAATTGCAAAAACGGCCGCCATCTCGGAACCGTCTTCTTGATTTTTTTACAAAAAGGTCAGATTGCATTTAGTACTTATACATGATGAGTTGAACTCAAGTTGAACCCAAGTCTAACTACATGTAAACGGGAGTCGAGTTGGGTTAAGGTTGACTGAACTCGACTCAGCTCTGCTACCTGGGTTTAGTTGAAATTATGCATACGGACATGAGTTCAGTATTTGAGTAGTTGAATTTAGTTGACAGCAGTATCTCTGTGTTTGTTTGTGATTTTTTGTAACGTGTATTGCTTCTTTATTATCAACTCACCCTTAACTCAACTATTCATCTCATCATTCATACACATTAACCACCCGAACTACGAGTGTGTGCAAAATTGGTAGTTGATCGGTTATATTTTCTTCTTTTTAGTCTATTATAAGCTTTCCGCAATTTAGTGTTGGCCGCCATTTTGAATTTGGAATGACGCCACATAGCTTATTGTGTCCTACCTGTCATATCCTTTCATTTGATACCCATGTCAGAGGGACGCGGAGCACAATTTTAAAAATCGGGCGCCATTTTGGATCCGCCATCTTGATATTTTTACAAAATGGCCAGATTGCATTGTCATCCAAACTAAACGTGTATGCAAAATTTCAGCTCTATCCGAAATCGGGAAGTGGGTCAAATTTAACTTCCAAGATTTGACGACAAACAGTGTAAGTGTTGGCCGCCATTTTGAATTTGGAATGACGCCACATAGCTTATTGTGTTCTACCTGTCATATCCTTTCATTTAATACCCATGTCAGAGGGCCGCGGAGCACAATTTCAAAAATCGGGCGCCATTTTGGAACCGCCATCTTGATATTTTTACAAAATGGCCAGATTGCATTGTCATCCAAACTAAACGTGTATGCAAAATTTCAGCTCTATCCGAACCCGGGAAGTGGGTCAAATTTAACTTCCAAGATTTGACGACAAACAGTGTAAGTGTTGGCCGCCATTTTGAATTTGGAATGACGCCACATAGCTTATTGTGTTCTACCTGTCATATCCTTTCATTTGATACCCATGTCAGAGGGCCGCGGAGCACAATTTCAAAAATCGGGCGCCATTTTGGAACCGCCATCTTGATATTTTTACAAAATGGCCAGATTGAATTGTCACCCAAACTAAACGTGTATGCAAAATTTCAGCTCTATCCGAAACCGGGAAGTGGGTCAAATTTAACTTCCAAGATTTGACGACAAACAGTGCAAGTGTTGGCCGCCATTTTGAATTTAGAATGACGCCACATAGCTTATTGTGTTCTACCTGTCATATCCTTTCATTTGATACCCATGTCAGAGGGCCGCGGAGCACAATTTCAAAAATCCGGCGCCATTTTGGAACTGCCATCATGATATTTTTACAAAATGGCCAGATTGCATTGTCATCCAAACTAAACGTGTATGCAAAATTTCAGCTCTATCCGAAACCGGGAAGTGGGTCAAATTTAACTTCCAAGATTTGACGACAAACAGTGTAAGTGTTGTCCGCCATTTTGAATTTGGAATGACGCCACATAGCTTATTGTGTTCTACCTGTCATATCCTTTCATTTGATACCCATTTCAAAGGGCCGCGGAGCACAATTTCAAAAATCGGGCGCCATTTTGGAACCGCCATCTTGATATTTTTACAAAATGGCCAGATTGCATTGTTATCCAAACTAAACGTGTATGCAAAATTTCAGCTCTATCCGAAACCGGGAAGTGGGTCAAATTTAACTTCCAAGATTTGACGACAAACAGTGTGAGTAAAATAAAAGCGGGCGCCATTTTGGAACCGCTATCTTGATATTTTTACAAAATGGCCAGATTGCATTGTCATCCAAACTAAACGTGTATGCAAAATTTCAGCTCTATCCGAAACCGGGAAGTGGGTCAAATTTAACTTCCAAGATTTGACGACAAACAGTGCAAGTTAAATAAAAGAATTTAAAAATAGTTGAACGTCAAAAATAAAAGTATTTAAATACTTTGAGAAAATCACGTATTAGACCATCGTTTATTGTGAGTAAGGTGAAAGAAGGGGCTGCGCAGGTATGAACATCAGCGTCGTTTCAAATTTTGTCCCGTTAGTAATTTTGTACACGTGCAGTGTATGCCGAATATATATTTTTTTAAACGATTGTTCATTATTGTTTTAATAAAAAACAATACTATATAGAAATACCTTCTCGAGTTATTCGCTTCCCCATCAGCAGGAGCCGTAGTACAGCGTCCATCTAAATAATCCTCCTGGCACTCGTTGTGATGTTCGACAGGCATGATTGTATTTTGGAGCAATTTTCCGATGCGATTATCACGATGTTCTTATCATTCACAAGTCACTTTTCTCACAAGCAAAACAGAAACTCATTTTCAGAGAGCACAATTCTGACGCCCTTACTCTCCAAAACTAGCATAGCAACTGAAAACGCACGCTTCTTAGAGAATTAGGCAGATGTTAGAAACCGGTCCTTTGTCGAAACTATGCCGACTCGCCCGGCGAAAGTACCAAAAGAACCGTTAACTATGCTCCTTGGCACTTTTTCGCCTACAGCTCGAAAACGGTAAGTTTTATAAAAATTTTGTTTAAACAAAAGTTGTAGATAATTTTGTAACAACTTTCTCATTTACATTATTGTAAAAAAAATAATTTTTCCTAGTGAAAATGGCAAAGAAACACTTTTTTGATCCTTTAGCGCCATCTACTTTTTGTATTTCAAATCGGATGACGTCACTCCAATGACAAAAAATGTAGTTCGCAATGACCTCTACATTGTTTAAAAAACTTTTCGCTAAAACCTATACTTTCTGAGAAAAACGCGTTTCAAAATTTTTTTATTAAATTTTTGAATTTCTCAAAATCTGCATGCACCGCGACTTTCATAATTTTTCAGTAGGCTCCTGACACGCCCCCTTAACGACTTTCAAGGTCAAATGTCGGTTTGTCATTTTTCGGAGCGCAAGCCTCTTTTCGTTGCATATTGACTGTACTAAAAGTAAACGGGGTTTATCATAATAACGGTTTCTAAGGAGTTCACATGAAAGTTTTTGACTAATTTTATTTAAGATAATTACGGTAATATTTTCAACCAGTTCTCTTTGTTCATTGTGTCTAAAAGGCAACAAAATATGAAGGAGAACAAAAACTGTAAATGTAAAATAAATTGAACTGTACTTGTGTCAGCGACTTAGCACATTCTTCGTAAGAGAGACAAAACACCATGCCCCATGAGGAGAAAACTGACCCGTTATCCTTTTAAAATTTTAAATTCAACTAATTAAATCAAAAATACGCGATGCGAATTCCTTTACCATCGATCAAAAAAAAAATGCACATCACCTTTATTCGCTTAATTTGAGTAACACAAAAATTAAATTTCTCCAAGGTACCACACCTTTTAATTCTTTAATAGAGCACTAACACTGTTGTACAGCGAATTCTACCTAAGGTCGAGACTAAGCAGATTGGGTTCATTGTATTTAATTATGATATTTCGAAAAAGTTGTACGCAAATTCATAAAAAAATAACAAAGTTATTAATGTTTAAAGTTTGAAAGGAAAGGAAAAAAATATTGTCCAATTTACTTGGTTTTTGGTATACGAGTGGTGAATAATTAATTAAAACGTTTTACTTTCTTCTTTCTTTATACTCCTTTAATCCCTCATGGGACATAGGGCGGAAACAGTTGCCCTCCAGCGGACTCTGTTTTGCGCGACAGCTCTTAGCTCCGACCAGGATCTCCCAGTTGTTGCGGCTTCTTCTAGTAGGGTTCTCCTCCACGTTGTTCTAGGTCTTCCTACTCGACGGGAACCTTGCGGATTCCAGTCAAGGGCCTGTTTGGCTAGATTTTCGTTTTCGCGTCGCAAGGTGTGGCCAACCCAATTCCATTTCCTTCGCCTGATTTGATCGTCTATCCTTTCTTGGCCGGCACGGCGCCATAGTTCTTCGTTTGAAATTCTATCTTGCCAGCGGATTTTTAGGATACGACGAAGGCATCTGTTGATGAAGACTTGTAGGCGCCCTGTGATGAATTGGGTGACTTTCCATGTTTCGCAACCATACAAAAGAACTGCCTTAACGTTGGAGTTGAACAGCCGCAATTTGGTGTTAGTGGAAATCACCGTTGATCTCCATATGTGGGACAGGCATGCATAAGCGCCTCGTGCTTTATTTATTCTGGAACTGACGTCTTCTTCTGCCCCGCCATTTTCGGTAATAATGCTACCGAGGTAGCAGAATTTATTTACCAGTTCCACGTCACGGTTATTCAGCGCTGTTCGTTCGTTGGTGTTTGCATTTATCCGCATTTCTTTAGTTTTAGTCGGATTTAGCCTTAAGCCTGCTGGACTACTTTCTGTTGCTAAATTGTTTAACATGTTTTTGAGGTCCTGGTGTCTGTGGGCCAGCAAACAGATATCATCGGCGTAGTCGAGATCCTTAAGGCGGTCTAACAAACCCCATTGTATGCCGCCTGTTCTACTATCTAGAGCGCCGATAAGGATGTCATTTATTACTATAAGAAATAGTAAAGGCGAGAGTAGGCATCCTTGTCGTACTCCTGAGCTCACCTCGAAGCTGTCGGATAATTTTCCATTATGGAGAACTCTGCATTTGGAATTGTTATATAGGGCTTTTATCAATTCTATTATTTTATCAGGCAGTCCACGTCGCCGTAGTGCCTGCCATATAAAGCTCCTATTAACCGAGTCGAACGCTTTCTCATAATCTACGAAAGAAAGGTAAAGGGGGGATCGGAATTCAGTAGACTGCTCCACTATTATTCGTAAGGTGTTGATATGATCAATACATGAGCGGCCCTTCCTGAATCCGGCCTGCTGCCTCCTAAGCGTTCGGTCTACTGCCTCACTTATCCTAGATAGTAATATATGGGACAAAATTTTGCCCACAGTAGATAGTAAACAGATGCCTCTCCAGTTGTCGCATATTGTTAGGTCCCCCTTTTTTGGTATTTTGACTATGATACCTTCCGTCCAATCCTCCGGAAAGGTACAGGTGTTCCATGCTATTTGTAGGATTGGCTGAAGCGCATCTGCTATGAGGCTTGAGTCGGCTTTCAACAATTCTGGCGGGATGCCATCTTTCCCAGCTGCTTTACCATTGGCCATCGCATGAATTGCGGTTACTATTTCCGTCTTGGATGGGGCCCGGGTGGTGATTCGAATTGGCTGTGCATTGTTGCTGGTTTCCTGAGGTTCCTGTGTAAATGAACCATTCAGGGCGGCGAAGAAGTAATCTCTCCATCTTTGGAGCTGCTCCTCGTCGCTGCACAGCAGCCTTCCATCCGCACTCTTAACGGCATGCTTTTTAGTAGAGTGCTTTCCCGAGAGCTGTTTAGTGATTTGGTACAGCACCTTACTGTTGCCTGTGTTTGCCGCGTTTTCCGCTTTTTCTGCGAGCTCATTTATCTGCTGCCTTTTATCACGCCGGACACTTCTCTTTACCTCCCGGTGTAATTGGGAGTATTCCCGTTCCAGTTGATAACGTATTTCAGGGTCGCTTGTAGAGTTTACTTTATTTTTGAGGGCTCTCCTGCGTTCTATTTTTTGCCAGGTTGTGTCCGAGATCCAGTGTTGCTGGTTTCTTTGGACATAACCGATGCTTGTTTCCGCAGCCGTCAATATTGCGCCCTTTGTTCTACTCCACAGCTCTTCAATATTTGTGTCGTCAGAAACGTTGTGCTGGTTTAGTATTAGTTGTAGATTTCCAGCAAATTCCCGCTTTTTAACGCTCTCCCGCAGAAGATCTACGTTGAATTGTCTACGGTTTATAGCATCGCGTTGTACGTTTCTGATTGCGGCGATTTTAAGGCGAATAGTTGCTACAACCAAATGGTGGTCGCTTCCAGTGTCTGCTCCCCTGAAACTCCTGACATCCTCAAGGATAGTTCTCCATCTGCGGCTGACGGCCACATGATCTATCTGATTTCTCGTCCTACCATCGGGCGATACCCAGGTCTCTTTGTGTATCTTCTTGTGACAAAAGTAAGTTCCACCTACCATAAGTTGGTGGGAGCTACAGAAGTCAACGAAAAGCTCACCATTGTTATTGGTAACTTGGCTTAGACCTTGATTTCCAATTGTTTGTTCAAGGCCGGTGTTGTCACGGCCGATCTGTGCGTTTAAGTCACCCATTAATACAATGAAGTCTCCCCTTGGAATAGAGCGAAAAACCTCATTCAGCCGCAAATAGAACTCGTCTTTGATGTCATCTTCAGCGTCCTCAGTTGGAGCATAGCATTGGACTACCGTAGTACTTCTTAGTCTGGTACGCAGGCGCACGGTAATAATCCTTTCAGAAACTGGTGACCAGCTAATGAGGCTGGACCTGGCTTCTTTGGTGAGTATTACACCAACGCCACTCCTACGGCTTTCAGTTTCGTTTCTCCCAGAATATAAAAAGGACTCACCATTTGGGCAGATATGTTCCCCCGCATCGGGCCATCTGGTCTCGCTAAGTCCCATGATCTTGATTTTATATCGATTCATCTCGTTGAGGACTTCAATTCAATTCAATTCAATTTATTTTATACATAAGGAAGTACACAAGACTTACATCTTTTAGAGTACAATATTATAATTTGAAATCTAACATGGCAAGAAAAATACCTAGTCTAAGCTTAATACCTAACAGAATAGAGAACAGCTAGAGTTAAGAGGAATATCAAGGTTGTTCAATAGTAGATAGAAAGAGGGGAACTTTGGCTATTAGAAAGTAGAAGAAAGAAGGGAAAGCTATAGAGAAGAGGTGGATAGGAGAAGAGAAACTTGTTTCCTGAAAGTGGTGACTGTGCTAATTCTTTGTAAAGAGGAGGGAAGATCATTCCAGAGTCTAATCGCGTGCACAAAAAAGGAACGACTACCAATTCGAGACCGATGGGCTGGTATAAGAAATTTAAGTGATCTCGAGGTTTGCAAGGGGGTAAGGAAGTCGGATAGGTAAGAAGGGCTTTTAGCGTAGAAGACTTTATGTAGAAGAGCTAGTGCCATAATATCGAAAAAGCAAAAGAGGTTACAGCCTATTAGTGAATTCCGAACCGATGATACATGATCTGATCTTCTCAAGTGGAAGATAAAGCGTAAGCAGTCATTGAATGCAACATTAAGTCGTTGACGACAGGATGAATCATACACAATGTAAACAAGTGAGCCATAGAGGAAGTGCGGGAGAATGAGAGATTTTACAAGCATTGAACGAATTGTGGGTGATAGGAGACTACCATAAAGCCAGAGCTTACGTAAGGTCCCATAGATTTTGGAGAGCATTAGTGAAACTTGATCACAGCAGGTTAGTTTGGCATTAATGGCAATACCAAGATTATGGACCCGATCAACAATAGGAAGAGGTATGTTATCCAGACAAATGAGTGGCATTCTGACGGGGAGCATAGAGCTACGACTTAACACAAGTACTTGTGATTTTTTAGGGTTTAATTTAAGGAAATTGAGAGCACTCCACTCATTTATTCGAGATAGAGTGCTATTCAAGTCAGAAATACAAGAATCAATCTGTGAAGGAGGGCAAGAAGTATACAATTGGAGATCATCAGCATATAGATGAAAGGAACAGTGGCCAATAGTAGAGGGGAGATCATTAATATATAATGAAAATAGTAAAGGACCAAGAATTGAACCTTGTGGAACACCAGAAGGCACCTGTAGGAGAGAGGATACAACATTATTATGACGAACACATTGAAAGCGATTAGATAGCAAAGAGGAGAAAAGCCGTGTAGCAGAAGAAGAGAAGCGATAGCGCTGACTTAGTTTGGAAAGCAGGATCGTGTGCACCACCGAGTCGAAGGCTTTCGAGAAATCAAGAAGCACTAATACTGCAACGTCACCTTTATCAAGCGCAGAGCGAATGTCAGTAGTTACCTTTAGTATAGCTGTTTCGCAACTATGATTTTTACGGAAACCAGATTGATATTCAGAAATAAGGCTATTAGATTCAAGGTAGCGCTGGACTTGAATGAATACAGTTTTCTCGAAGGCTTTAGCAAGGAAAGGAAGAATGCTAATGGGACGGAAATCTGAGATATCAGCAGGAGAAGATTTCTTCGGTAAGGGGATCACTATGGCTTTTTTCCACAACAAGGGAACTTGGGAAGTAGTCAGGCAGTAATTAAAAACATGCGTAATAATATTCAAAATTAAGGGGGCGAGCAGCTTGAAAAACCGTGGAGAGATTTCATCATAACCGATGCAGCTTGACGAAATGGAGAGCAGTATTTCAAAAACTTCCGAGGAGTCCACACAGCGGAAAGCAAAGCCATCAGTACTATGCGGAAGGACTGAGAAAGATCGGGAGATTGGGAAAGCAGGAGGGGATTGAATGAATGAGCGATTTAGAAGGTCAACATCGATATCAAAATGGGAGGGTGCAGTAGCATGTATGCCCAGCGAGCGAAGGTTGGACCAGAGTTGCTTGGTGTTTAAAGAGGGATCAAGCTTACGGGCATAAAAACTACGTTTTCGTGATTTGACTTTACTAGTGACGAGGTTGCGAAGCTGTTTATAGGCATTAAGATATCTAAGGATCCTAGTCTTGCGATAACGCCTGTACATGCACTCTCGCTGACTTATCAGGTCACGGATTTCACTAGAAAACCAAGGACAGGGTGAGGATGGCCTACGGCTTCTTGTGACCAGCGGCACACATTGATCAAAGAGAGATTGAGTAAATAGAGTCAGCAAACTTACTTTAGCGTCAACACAAGTAGTACGATAGATAACATCCCAAGGAATGACGGAGGCAGCTTCAGACATTTGATCAACATTGATGTTACTAAAATCACGAAAAGTATACGAACTAGACACGGAGAGCACACCAAGAGAGAACCGAACGGAAAGGAATAATAGGTCATGGTCCAGAAAGCTAGGGGGGGAAAGTTGATGATGCTTTAACACTGCATCAGTGCAGGTAGTAGCTAGGACATCAAGCAAGGATGGGTTTTGACAATTTAGAAATGTTGGTAGATTATTTAGAATATGCAAGTCCAATGTCTCAAATAAATATCTAAGAGCATTCGCACGAGGATTGATTTTGAGCAGATCAGCATTAAAGTCACCCGCAACAATTATGTTCTCATAGTGGTGAGAAAGAGAAGAAACAAGATCGGAGAACTCAGTAGCGATATCGGAATTGAAGGCATTGGGAGGACAGTATACGCTGATAACAACACATTTGTCACATGGAGATTTTATCTCAACAGCAATAAACTCGAATTGTAAGCCATTAGACTTACCGAGCACTCTTGAGGAGAGCGAAGAGGTCACATATACAGCGACACCACCACCAGTGCGGTCAAACCGATCACCACGATGTAACACAAAATTACGAAGGAAACAAAAGAGGAGGGGATTTCTGGTTTTAACCAAGTCTCACTCACAAGCACAACCTGTATCTTTGTTTGATCAAACATCCATCTCAATTCATCCATTTTGTTGTTCAGACTTCTCGCATTTAGAACACATATATTAAGTCCTGAGGAGGTGGAGCAAAGGATGTTTAGCAGTCTTCCCTGTTTGTGCACTCTATCAGGAAACTGATACATAAATGCAAGAAATGAGCACAGCCACAACTTCAAAAGTCAGTAAGAAACAAGCTAAAAATGTTAAATAGAAGAAGAAATAAAAGACAGGATAAGAAGGGACAGATAAAGAGGAAGAAGAATAGCCAAGAAAAGAGGCAACATAATACATAAAAATTCTATAGAAACTTAATTTTAAAACCATAACTAAAAGTAAACAAATTAAGAACTTATAACAACTTAAATTTAAAACCAAAACTAGAGGAGAAAAATTAAAATTAAAACTAAGAGTAAAAAATAAAAATAATAAATAAAAAACAAAAACAAAAGAACGAAAGAAATATTTAAAAATCAGAAAAATAAAAACAAAAGAGTAAAAAACGAAAATAAAATAAAAATAAAAGTTTGACGATGCGCACTAAAGTTCCCGGTGATGAGTAGGATGCTCCAAAATCTTTGATGCTTCTCCCGAGCTAGGTTTGGCAGAAACAGCTTCATTAAGATCAAGGACGGACTTAAATAATTGAGGACGTTGATTTTTGTCCAGTTGAACAAAAATCCGGCCTTCCCTCAGCCGTCCCTCAGCCAGCAGTGTTCTCACATTCCATGATCCGATTCGTGTCCTTGTTCGAAAAGCAAAGGTCGTCGTCGTGTTGTCCATCCGGTTCCGAGGCATTGTTTGCCGATTCGTAGCAATGGTGTTTTTTATGGGAGCGGGTTGCTAACCCTCAGCCCAACCGATTTAAAACTCTGTTTTGTGGCGCAGAGAGTTCGCCATTCGCCCGTCTCCCGTTAGCTCCTTCCGAAGAAGTACCCCAGGGGGCACCGCGGGGAGGTGGGATTAGGACTTGCTAACAGGTCTGCTAGGTGTTTGTCTGCAGTGACTTTTCTCGGGTTTTGGCAGAGGTGGCAAATCGGGTACCACCACTTTCCGAGGTCTTTGTTAGCCGTTTGCCCCGTTTTACGTTGTCAATATTTTATTATAATAATTAATAATAAAGTTGTTAAAACGAAAATTTGACCAAAAAATGAAAAGAAAAGTTATAAATCGGCTCATTAAGCAGAATGTTTGCCTTGCGGTGTTCGAGTCAAAAGTAAAAGTAGATAAGGTTTATACCTGGCCAGGTATAAAAGGGACGAAGTGACCTGGGAATGCTAAGGAACTGTATTTCATCGTTCAGACAAATTTTGAAATAATAAACACGAATTATAAAAAAACCGTTTATTTAGGCTAAAAAAATATTAAACAAAAACTACTTGGAATAAAAACACAAGATTTAAGATATTACAATTTATTAAAAAGAAACGAGATTTAAGTTTAAAAGTCCGAACTCAACTAACTTCTAAATATTCTTCAAAAAGCTTTCTAGCCATCGAAAAACTTCAAAGTGTTTAGGTTGCAGTTTTTCGATGGGAAAATTAAAATATTCTTTGTTGGGATTTCTCGGAAAACTCGGGTATCATCTCGTTACCCGAGATTTCCGGTATGCATGCAGCAGACAACGTTATCTTGTCTTTTGCATACATAACCCCTCCTCGGTTTTAGTAAGACTTCTCCTGAAGTCTTTTGGAATTTCTGTTTGAATTTTGTCTATTAATTAGTTCTTTTTCCTTTCTTCAAAATTATCAAAAATGCTATACAAGCTATAACAATGCAAATGAATGATATGCTTATTACATAAGATACATTTTTGTGAAATTTCAGTTCTTTAATTTCTTCTATATTTTCGAAATGTTTAAATATAATACTATCAAAAGTTAAAGGTTTTATATACGATTGATTAAAATTATTATTTGGATAAAAGTATTTGTCTTGAATGCTTTTTCTTTGATTATAAAAATTTTCTTGATAAAGTTTTATATTACAGTTACAAAAAGAAATGAGATAATTTCCATTCAAAGTTATGTCTCTGTCATCACAATTTTGTATTAATTTCTCTTTTCTAGCATTTTTTATTAATAAACTTTCTTCATCTAATATTTCAATTTTTGTGTTATTATTATACCTAAGCTTACACTGCTTTTGCCAAATACAGCTTTTACTAACTTTTAATTCTATTAACATTACATTTTCTTGATATTTCAGCACTTTATTTCCAATCTCTACAATATATTCATTATCTTCTTCAATTTCTAAAAATTCTTTATTTGGTAGTGGTGAAATTAATTTCAAGTCAGTTTTTATATAATCTTGAGGAATTTTAATTGCTATTATTAAAAGATCTTTTTTATATGTAATAATGCCTAATTTGATTAATTTAAGCTTATAAAAATCAATATTATACATTTCTATCTCTTCTGCAGTTAAAATACTAGGATGTACAATATTGTGCTTTGCTGAAGCTATGTTGTCTTGAATTTAATTAATTTTATTTTCTAAAAATCTTAATTTTAACATTTGATCAAGGTATAAAGATTTTCTCAAAATTTCATTATTTTCTTTTTTTAATTCTTCTACTGTTTTGATAATTTTTTCTCTATCGTTTTCAACAGCATTTTTCAGTATGTTCATTGAGTCATTAAAATGTTTATTTATCGTAATCTGTTTGTTGATTGTTGTTATTGCATTATGTGTGTTTTCATTAGTTGTTTTTAAATGTTCTAAAATTTCCTGTCGGTCTTCGTCATTCATAGTTCCGAAAAGCCATTTTTGTGCTGTGCCAACAATGTTCATTAGACCTCTTCTTTTTCTTACCTCTTTCTTCTCATATGTATTCGGTGTTATAGATTTAACTTTGGATTTGATTACGTTTATTTCTGTCTGTATCAAGTTCTTGTTATCTACATCTAATTTTTGCAAGTTTGTTTCTATTTGTATTAGTATATTATTTATTTCTTTGGGATCAATGATATGTAATAATGTAGTTGTCTGATTAACTATTTCTACTTCTCTTATCTTGATTTGTATATACCCAGTTTCTTCATTTATTGGGTTGACCTGTAGTAACCCTTGTACTGTTGCAATCGTCATGAGGAATATTATTACGGTGTTGATTACCTGTGGATTTTTTAAATGGTCTTTTAATATTTGAAACGTGAACATTTCTTAGGGATTAAATTCTATAATAAGGTTCGTCCTTATGCCTAACTCGTTTGTAATTCTTGATTGGTCCTGCTATCCTATTTTCTATATAACTCTCCCTACTTAAATTTCTTTTCTTAATTATACTATTTTTCATTTTATTGATTCTTTCCTGAAGTTTCTCAACTTCTATTTTCTCTTTTGCTTCCCTTGGAGTGCATTTGATTGTAGAGTGATACCGATCGTTATAGTTTCCTATAGCCATCTGTATCTTCATTTCTACTGATAATTCGTTATCCTCAATACCTGTTAGCTTTTCTAAGAGGGTTGAGTGTAACCTTTCAATATCTGAATTTCCCGTATGGTTGTTGGGTTTTGTGAGGTGTACCTCGATGTTTTCTGTTTTAAGATATTCTAATAATTGTTCCGCTTTAAACTCATTGTCCATTATTAATTTATTTGGTTTCCCAAATTTCGCTACATGTTCCATTATTAGGGTCTTTTTTGATCTCCAGTTCCTATCTGTAATGCAATATGCTGCTGCAAATTTTGTCAGTTTATCAATTACTGTCACAAAAGCTTGCTTTTTAAAATGGAATATATCTAAATGAATGATGTAATTTTTTTCTTTCGGTGTCTCGGTTATTAGGAATTTAGGTTTGATAGGGTTTCTATCATATTTTATCTGTTGACATTTCTCACAATTATTTATTATTAATTGGATATGTTCTCTTAATTTTGGAAAGTATATTTTTTCTTTTAAATTGTAGTAACATTCATTTATACCACTATGCATTGACTCTTTAGCATGATAAATAGACAGCTGTTTATGAAGTTCATCTTCCGTTCCGCTCTTCTAGAACTTCTGATAAATTTAATTTTTTTATTTCCTGAAAACATTGATATAAGTATGAGTTGGATTTTATGGTAATCTGTGTCGGATACTTACGAATAGATTCCTGTGTATCCATGTTGTATACATTGTTTCAGTTTATCTCTTAGCGAATTTTCATTATCTAAAGGATTTATCTCAATAATTATCCGTTTATGCAAGGTTTTTATATCCTCACTAGGACTATAAGTTAAAATAATTTGTGTTTTGTACTTGTTAACAATATCATCCTTTATCCCTATATGGTCTAATCTCTGTTCGTCTACAGAATGTATTGTTCCTGAAATCATGAGATTAGATGCTTCATCGTTATTTTCATTAATTTTTTGTGCAGTTTCTAGTCTGCTTAGGTAATCAGCTACCTTATTTTCCTTTCCTTGTAAATATTTGATTTCATAGTTGAATTCTTGTAATTTTAACAACCATCTTTGATGACGTTGCGAAAACTCTTTGCCTTTATATTTGCTATTGAGATATTTAATTGGGACATGATCTGTAATAATTTTGAACTTAGTACCATATAAGTACGGCCTAAAGTAGTTAACAGCGTATATAATTGCAAGAAATTCTTTATCAGTGGCACTGTAATTTTTTTCATGACTGTTAAGAGTTCGTGAAACGTAACAAACAGGATGACCTTGTTGTGATAAAACTGCTCCGATAGCATGATCACTGGCATCTGTGGTTACTGTAAACGGTTTGTCATATTCCGGATATTTCAATATTGGATGAGACGTAATTAAACTTTTAAGATTTTCAAAAGCTGCTATATATTGCGGATCATTTATGTTTATCTTGCTATCCTTTTTTAAATATTTTATCATAGGGTAAGCTACTTTTGAGTAGTCCTTTATGAATTTTCTGTAGTATCCTGTAGCTCCTAAAAATCCCTTAAGCTGTCTTTCTGTCTTGGGTATTTTTATTTCCTGAATGGTTTTGATTTTATCAGGGTTAGGTTTAATGCCCACAGATGTTAATATATGGCCTAAAAATTCAGTTTCTTTTTTCAGAAAACTGCACTTATCTACTTGAATTTTCAAATTGTGCTCTTGGAGCCTACAGAAAATTTTAGTCAGAGATTTTTCGTGCTCTTCTAGAGTGGTTGAAAATATCAATATATCATCTAGATAGACAACACAAATTTGATTAATATATTCTCTCAATATATCATTCATTAAACGCTGGAACGTAGCCGGGACATTTTTTAACCCATACGGCATACGAACATACTCATAGAGACCCAAAGATGTAACAAACGCTGTTTTTTCAATGTCTTTCTCAGCCATTAGTATTTGATGATACCCTTTTGCTAAATCCAAGGTACTAAAATACTGTGCCTTACCCAGCTTGTCTAGGATGCTGTCAATATTTGGTAGGGGACATTTATCATCAATAGTGATTTGATTTAATCTCCTATAATCCACAACTATCCTGTACTTTTGTACACCTGAATTATCTTTCTTTTTGAGTAAAATAATAATTGGAAAACTATATTTGCTTCTACTTTTCCTAATTATACCTTGTTTTTCCATCTCATCTATCTGATTTCGTGCTTCAGTTTCATGCTGAGGTGGAATACGGTATAACTTTGAATTAATTTGATCGTTTGTGGTCGTCTTTATTTCGTGAACCACTGAACTTGTGCTTGTTAAAGCATCGCCTTCTTTAAATAAAAGACGGTGAAATTTTTTAATTAATTTTGTGATCATGAACTTTTCTTGATCGTTTAAGTGATCTAACATTAGATTTTGAATTCCACTTATTTCTAGAACGTTAACTTCGTCTTGGGCGGTTTTCGTTAAGAATGGGAGTCGCACTTTGTTAGTCATAATAATTTCTTGTTCCTTTATATTTATTGCAACAACGTTTTTTAAAATAAAATCCATACCAATTAAAAGATCGTATGGTTTTTCTAATTGCATTGCAATCCATTTCATTCGTGCCATTTCAGAGTATTTAAATTCTAGTGGACACAAAGTTGAAACGGTTATGTTTGGTTTATTTAATTTCCCATCAATAGTGTTAATCGTCGTTGATAAATTATTTAAGATTTGGTACTTAGAGGATGGAAATTTATTTTGGTTTAGTATACTTATCGTTGAACCTGGATCTACAAATGCTACATATTTATCATGTTGAATTGTTAAAGTTATAAAGATTTTACGCTGGTCCGAGGCTAGTTTATAAAAAAAGCTTTATCGTTAGTATTTGTTTCTATTTTGCTGGCTGCATCTACATCCATAGGTTCTAGCCTTTGTCTATATTCATTTTGTCTATTACCATAGTTAGTTTGTCTTGTCTGTAGTGTTCTGTTATTGTTATTGAAACTGTTGTTATTGTAATTATTATTAAAATTATTATTACTGTTACTATTCCGTCTAAATTCGTTTCGTCTGTATTGCTGTGAATTATTATTAAAATTATAGTTTGACTTATAAAACCTGTCATTTTGCTGATTATTATTTCTTTATTCAAAATTTTTATTATGAATATTGTTTTTATTAAAATTTTTTATAGTTAAGTTTAAATTTAAATTACCTTGATCTTGTCCAATAAACTTATTAACTATTTCCCTAATTTCTGATAACCTAGCTTTTGTCATTATTTCGTATGCTAATGATCCTGAAGCTAATTCCTTTATTCTTTGAATTAACATTCCACCGAATATGTCGAGCATAGTTACGCCGTTGTCTTCAAAGGCTGCAAACTCGGTAATATCTTCCACGATTCGTCTTAATTTATCATCTAAATCTTGTATGCTACTTACTTTTAAAGAATTTATTTCCCTTGTTATAGTAAGATGATTTTTAGATGACCTGTAATGCCGCTTTAAACTGGATTTACATTCATCCCAATTAGCTGGTGGAGTTACTTGTAGTAGATTTTTTGCACCTCCTTGAGATCTTTTCGTTATAGATGATCTGGAACACTCGATCAGCTTCGTCTCCATATTCCGATAATGCTGTTGTAACTGACCCGATGAATGAAGGTAATGTACCTGGATCTCCTTTAAATATCGGCAGGTATCGAATTTCCTTTTCGATCATTTGTCTTCGGCTTCTGGGCTGCGTACTCTGAGCCATGAGTTGAGTTAGCGTGACTAAGCACTGTTCCACTGGATTTTGTTGTGCCATCTCCACGTTTCTTTTGAATATATAGTATCATCACGATGTTGTTGCCTTTCAATCTTGATGTTTATTTTTCTCGCTCTGGTTTCGTTTCTGTACAAGACACTAAATTTCACTTTGTCTTGTTTCGTATCCTTTATTTGATTGAGAACTTTATATTCCTTGTTCTTTATTTAATTTACTTAATTTTTTTTTTTTTTTTTTTAAAAACAAAATTAACTCTTTGTTATGATATATTTATATATATATTTATTTTTAACAATGTGAACTTTGCTTTAAATTTCACTTTCAACGTCACTTTTGTTTTTCGTTCGTTTATCACTGAATCTCTTTTCTTTCGATAGAGACTCCACCGACTGCGCCAATTATAAAAAAACCGTTTATTTAGGCTAAACAAAATATTAAACAAAAACTACTTGGAATAAAAACACAAGATTTAAGATATTACAATTAAAAGAAACGAGATTTAAGTTTAAAAGTCCGAACTCAACTAACTTCTAAATATTCTTCAAAAAGCTTTCTAGCCATCGAAAAACTTCAAAGTGTTTAGGTTGCAGTTTTTCGATGGGAAAATTAAAATATTCTTTGTTGGGATTTCTCGGAAAACTCGGGTATCATCTCGTCAGTGGCGTAGCTACCTAGGGGCTAGGCGGGGCAGTGCCCCGGGGCCCTCAAGCTCAGGGGGCCCTCGAATCCTTACCAGAAAATCTCGATCGAACTGAATTTTTTAAAATTTCTCCCATTTTCAAATTAAATATGACAGGTTACAGCCCGACTTTAATCATGGCAACTCAGTTGAGAGAAATTGGAAAGTTATACCTAGGGATTTCCCCTAAATTCTTTCTGTGGGTTGGCAGTGTTGTCAATTTGACGGATAGCGATATGTGCGTTTTATTGTGAATTCGAGTCAAGATTTTTTTTTCGAGAACGGTTAAAAAATTAATGCTGTATCAGGAATAAGTAAGCTGATGTTAATAAACTTTTTAGCAGTCTCGTTCAAACGGATAGTGAGTGCAGACGCAAAAATCGAACCGGCGGAATTTATTAATCAACCAAGAGTAAAAAAAAAACAAATAAATTCATTCGAAGTGCAAATTAAAACAACCAAGTAAGTGGAGAAAAAAAAAGTTTTCTTTTTCCTTTTAATTCGGAAACAAAAGCAGCAACAAAAACAATTTACTAGCCCAGCTTACAACTCCAACCTGCGATCTGATCGCAATCACCGGAGGCATGCCGCCCGCTCCAGGGCCTAGTTGCAATCCTTTTGCTGCTCTGGATGATAGCAGAACAAAAAAGAAAATAAAAAAGCGAAAAGCAGCCGAGAATGACTTGTGGAATCCAACGCCTACAGAAGCCCAGAATTTCTTCGCAATTGGGCCGGATCCGAAGTACTTAACTGTAGAGCTAATCAACAGCGAAAAAAGAATCACGGAACTGAATCCTTTCTTAGTACAGAAAACCCTCCAAATGTACTCCGGTAAAATCAAAAGTTGTAGAGCGCTTCGTGAGGGCAAATACCTATTACTTCTTCCGAATGAGCTTGAAGCCACGAAAATCATCAAAAACCTGCAAAAAATTGGGAACTTCGAGGCCAAGGCGACATTCTTTGATAAATTGAATGAATCCAAAGCTACCATCAGAATGCCGAACTTGAAGAACGTCACCGAAGAAGAGATTCTGGAAGGAATTAAATGCGATAACCCAAACGTGAAAGCGGTTAAACATTTCACAAGAGTTATGAATAACGAAAAAATCAACACTGGGACGCTTCTTTTAACTTTTTCCACCTACCAAGCACCAAAGTTCGTATACATTCTTTATGAAAAAGTCTCTACACAAATATGGGACCCGGCACCTCTTAGATGTCGGCGATGTTTCCAGCTTAGACATCACGAAGCAAGGTGTAATGAAACGCCCAGGTGCCCCACCTGTAATGAGGTCAAAGCAGAAGGAGAAGAGCATACTTGTTCTAAAATTTTTTGCATCAGCTGTCAAGTAGAAGGAACTCATTCAACTCTAGACAGAAGCTGTCCTATCTTTCTGAGGGAAAAGGAAATTATAATGATCCAAGTCAACCAGCGCATCAGTCGTTTCGAAGCGAGAAAAAATGGTTTGAGGATAACGCACCCAACAATGTCGAGGCCCTCCAAAGAGGAAAGGTGAATCCTTTACCAACTACTAATTTAATAACCCAAAACACAACTACTAACAATAGCATAGGTACTAACAACTATAATTTAGAAAACAAAAACTCTAGTAGTAACAGGTCCTGGGCCAATGTAGTAAGTCACAATTCTCAAACAACAAGACTAACAGAACAAAAACATCAAGACAACATAGAAAGTATTATAAAAGTAACCAAACATGCTCAACAAAAAACTCTGACAATAACATCACCTTACCCGAATACACAAAAGACAAAAGTACAATTCACAGCAGAGAACAAACCAACAAACAGTAACCAACTAAACGCACTACTATCCCTCTCACCTAACACACTCAAAAACACTCTTGCAGCAGCAAATAATGAACATTCACCAATAAACACACCAACCAGAAAAATCCTATTAAAAACCGACACTGATTCAGACATGGAAAAACAATGCACTAATCGTACAAAAACTCACCGCAATAAACAATAACATGGCATACTCAAATAGTCAAAGACAGCAAAGACGTACAACCATCCCAAAAAACCAAAAATTTACAATAGTGCAGTGGAATATTGCAGGGCTCTACACGAACTCTGCCGCATTGGACATAATAATAGCGCAACACAACCCAGATATAATAGCACTACAAGAAACTCACCTGCCGCAAATAAATCATGCAAACCTTCCAAAAAAATACCGACAATTTGACTTATATACTAATAATACGCACTCAACTAGAGTTAGTGGAGCTGGCATCATGGTTAAAAGAGGCATAGCAGTAGAAATACTAACAATAGCCAACCAAAAAACTCCTATGCTTGCGCTCAGAGTACATGCTGCCCTAACAATTGATATCGCTTGTATATATGTCGAGCAGGACGTAGAAAATATGACAGAGGAGCTAGACAAATTGACTGCCCCTCTAAGAAAGCCAGCGGTTATACTGGGCGACTTTAATGCACATCACCAGCTCTGGGGATCGCGATACAACACATCAAGAGGCAATCACATTACCAGATGGCTAGACAACACCGAATACATCTTACTAAACGATGGATCACCAACATTGTTTACTACACGAAATACCTTGACCAACATAGACCTCTCACTAGCAACACCAGATATAGCTCCGAAACTTGACTGGACCACTACCGAACACCCAAACCTAACTGATCACTTTCCCATTATCCTACACGTCAATCAACCCATAGAACAGTTTAAACATTCCCCCCAATTCATCGAAAAGCGTGCTGACTGGAATAAGTTCGAGCAAAAAGTAGGGGAATATCTTTTATCGAAAGAGCTAAGCCCCAACATCGACAAGGAAGCATCAATCCTCACGAAAGCCATTCGATACGCCGCTAACTCCAGCATTCCCACAACACAGATTGTCAACAAAAACGCCCCTACCTGGTTTAACTATCACATTCGCCAGCTGATTCGACGAAAAAATCAAGCATGGAAGCGATTTAAAAGATCACCGTCAGCAGAAAATGCTATTCTTTATCGAAGGAATAATACGGAAATGCGCAGAACAATTAAGGAAGAAAAGCACAAGGCCTGGGTAAACTTCCTCGATTCCATCAACCCCAACAGCTCTGTCCAAGAAAACTGGCGCAATGTTAGAGCGATATTCGGGAACAGAAAAAAAACCGTGATCTCTGCACTGGAGCATGAAGACAACACAATTGTAGACCCCAACGAAATCCCAAACATCATAGCCAAACAATTATCAAGCTATGCTAGCGCTAATCCATCTCTACATGCTGAAGACGACAGAATAATGCAAGCAGATCTGGAAACCCTCCGAAATCTGGCCCCCTCGCCTCTTGATAATCATATAACCTTAAGAGAAGTCCAAAATGTTTTGGACTCTTATAAAGGTTCAACACCGGGCCTAGATAAAGTAACATATGGTATGATGAAGAAAGCCCCATCACACTATCTACTTAGGCTAACTAGGCTATATAATATGGTACTGAGCTCGGGCTCATTTCCACACGCCTGGAAATTAGCAGAGATCCGTCCCATTCCCAAAATACCCAATAAAATCATTCCCCCCACCAAAATCAGGCCTATATCCCTTCTCCCTACTGCCTCCAAAATCTTGGAAAAAATACTTAGTAATAGACTGAACTGGCTTCTTGAACAAAAACTTCCAAAAGGAGTTGTAGGTTACAGACCTGGACGAGGCACAATATCACTCCTGCAAGAAACAGAACACAACTTGACTTGTGCTATCGGCCGAGGAGAACATTGTGTACTTCTCTCGGCAGATCTGGAAAAAGCGTACGACAGGCTGCAAAGAAAAGTCGTTATCCACCAGCTTGCAGACTGGAATGCAGGATATAAATTTGCAAGTACAATTAAATCATTCCTTACAAGGCGTAAAATCGTGGTGAAGAACAAAGGCTTTTCTTCCGACGTCCTACCACTTGCAAGTGGAGCTCCACAAGGCTCACCTTTATCAGTCACCTTGTTCAACACCTATATTTATCAGCTCTCCTAAACTCTATCACGGATACCAAAGCTAAGGTATCATATTTATGCGGACAACATAGTCTTGTACTCTTCTGGCAAAACTCAGTTAGTAGAAAGAACCCTACGAATAGCCCTCAATACCTTAAAAACATGGTGCCAAACCACAGGGGCAATCATATCCGACGACAAGCTAGAAGCTCTACATGTCTGCAGGAAGACTAGCTGCACTACTACTACTTTTAACTGGGGCAATCAAGCAATACCTTTACAAAAAGAGCTTAAGGTGTTGGGCTTACAGCTTACGAAAACCCTACGCTGGAATAAGCATGCTAACGACATTATAGGAGACTTAAACAAACGGAACAATATGCTAAAAGTCATTTGCCAAAAGAAGCATGGGCCTCCGGTCAATCTGGCAGCTAAAATAGCGAAACAAGTTTTAATGGGAAAAGTGGACTATGGACTGACGATATACGGACATGGGACTAAAACAGCACTGGATAAGATCCAAAAAGAAATCAACAATGCTGCACGCATAGCCCTTGGAGCTTTAAGAACAACTCCAATCCAAGCCCTCTTGATAGAGTCTGGCCTGCCAACGATCTTCGAACAAACGCTTAAACGAACAGCAAATTTAATCTTCAAGAACATTCATGACCACCAAGCCCCACTTCACCACTCTGTAATCTCCATATTCAAAACAGACCTGAATAAGTACAGGAAACCATCGGCTCTAGTTCTCGGATTAAAAACAATAACAGAAACAACAGCTGAACTACTTTACATCCCTAATGATCTATACAATCCGACAAACCCAACACCACCTTGGTTATTCAAACATAGCCAAATAAATTCCGAAATGACAAACTACAACAATTACGACAAAACTATAAAACGATACTTTCACCGACTAATAGAAAAACAGCGAGTACAACAACAATATTACACAGACGCCTCAAAAATAACAGATCAGGTCTCCTATGCTGTGGTGGACGGGCAAGGAAACACAGTGAGTCTAGGGAAAATGCCAGGATGGACTTCTATATATACAGCAGAGACAATAGCAATATACAAAGCCTGCTTACATGCACAAGTAACAGAATCTACATTAATCATAACAGACTCACTATCCGCAGTTAACTCAATAAGGAACCTGAAAAACAAACACCCAACCCTACAACACATAAGACAGCTAATTACTGACAAGGACATACGGCTCATTTGGTGCCCCGCACATGTCGGCATAGATGGAAATGAATGCGCAGACCAGGAAGCAAAGGAAGCACATAGACGTCCGCTAACGGAATTAAGACCATCGGACTTTACATCAGTACGGAAAAAACTGCGACAAACGATGGACGAAACTAAATTACGCGACTGGAACACAAGCAGCACCTTCCTAGCCTCACACTGGAAAGAGATCACAACCCCACAGGGACATGATCTGCCCAGGGCATTAGGGGTGCTACTTACGAGACTAAGACTCGGACATTTCCTTGCGGCTAAAGGGCATATATTCCAAAAAACTTCCCCAACTTCTTGTCCCCACTGTCCTACACAAACATTAACAGCACGACACCTTTTTATAGACTGCCCTACAACATCTCACGTACTACGACAACACATAGAATATGACAACGACACACCGCAACTCAATACGGACAAAAACCAGACGAAAACATTGATCGAACTAGTAAATAGACTAATATTAGAACCTGAGCCTAAGATTTAGAATAGAATAAGAATATAAACAGTGTATACTATCTAAGAACTAGCATTAAGACAATATAAAGCCCTCTAGGATTAAGATCCATGGGCTGAAAAACCCTTTGTTAGCATTAAGTAGTTTATAATCTAATTAAATCTAATAAAGGTTAAAAAAAAAAAAAAAAAAAAAAAAAAAAAAACTTTTTAGTACTGGTCAATATAGTGGTTCAATTTTATTTGATTTTAGTACCACTCATATTGATGTCTGTTACGTCAATCAATCATGTCAAATCTATGGATTTCGGCTACTCATTGTATAACGCGAAATATCGTGAAAAAAATGCAGGTCACCTGCAGTAGGTGCATTAATTCAGGTCCGCGCGCGAGGAGATCGTTCTTGGTCTCCACCGTTAAATGTGGTAACACTAGCGGCGATAAAATGTTTGCCGGGGATTTCGAATTATTATTCAAGTGCAAAGCCAGTGAAACTGCAAGAATATGGTTTAGATACCCATTTTCAGGAAAAAAGACAAAGGAAAGTTAAAAAACATTTTGATGAATTAGCTGCTGATCACCGATTTCCAAACAGAGAAGAAATATTTAAAATTGAGATTTTCAATAATGTACTAGACACATTAACAGCTCAATTAAATACACGTTTTACTGGTATGAGTGCAGTCTGTCAAATATTCGATTTTCTAACACCAACATTTTTATTACATGTTGATGAAGAGTAAAAATTTCTCAAATGTATCACTAAAAACCGAAGATTCATAATTTATAATGAATTTATGCTTAATCGGTAGGTTATTATGCACACAATCATGCCACGAAAAAGTTTTGTAAAAAATAAAAAATTAACAAAGTTATAAACAAATTAATTTTGAGAGCATTTTTATTTTGAAAATTTTTTGCAACCAGCCGAATTAACATTTTTTGGTCATCACAACGTCGTTGCTTAGATGAGAGATTGAATTTTAGGTATAATTGAAAAAAGTATAAAAAAAGTGAAAATTTCATAATTGTTAATAACAAAATAAGATGTAAAATGGAAAAAAAAGGTGTTCTTCGCTAGGTAAAAATTCCAAAAAAATATGTTTCAATAGGAAATTAAATGCAGAATCATAATCCGTTGAAAAAACTTACGTGCCACTTTTCTCAACAAAGTTATAGCGATTTTTCATTGCATGGTAAACCGCGCGCGCCGGGCATCACGCGCCTGCCACCACCCCCCGGGCACCGCGCCCCATGCAACTCCATGTTTGCACACCGCGCCAAAAACGCGTTGCATGGAGCGCGGTGCCCGGGGCGCGGTGGCCGGCGTTTTCCTTGCAATGAAAAATCGCTATAACTTTGTTGAGAAAAGTGGCACGTGAGTTTTTTCAACGGATTATGATTCTGCATTTAATTTCCTATTGAAACATATTTTTTTTGGAATTTTTACCTAGCGAAGAACACCTTTTTTTTCCATTTTACATCTTATTTTGTTATTAACAATTATGAAATTTTCACTTTTTTTATACTTTTTTCAATTATACCTAAAATTCAATCTCTCATCTAAGCAACAACGTTGTGATGACCAAAAAATGTTAATTCGGCTGGTTGCAAAAAATTTTCAAAATAAAAATGCTCTCAAAATTAATTTGTTTATAACTTTGTTAATTTTTTATTTTTTACAAAACTTTTTCGTGGCATGATTGTGTGCATAATAACCTACCGATTAAGCATAAATTCATTATAAATTATGAATCTTCGGTTTTTAGTGATACATTTGAGAAATTTTTACTCTGAAGCAACTTTATGACAAAAGTGAGACGAATTTCAAAGAAAATATTCAGATATAATAGATCCTAAGTTTTCACTTCAATTTATTAATATTTACCACCTAGTTTTACCTCAATTAACTCAAGCATGGACTGTTCACCAATTATGTAAGGAAATAATGAGCAAATATGGAGTGCTAGAATGCGACCTAACGGAAGTATTTACAGAAATGTTATTATTCTTTACAATTCCTGTTACTTCTGCAGCAGCTGAAAGGTCATTTAGCAAATTAAAAATAATAAAAAATTATTTAAGAAATAGTGTGGGCCAAACTCGACTCCGACATTTATAGCTAATAGCAATTGAAAACAAAACCGCATCAAGCCTGGATTTAACCGAAGTCATTGATACTTTTGCGAAAACTAAAGCTAGGAAAAGATTGTAAATATAAAGGTGGAGTTTCATAAGATGCGGCAAGTGCGTTGAATAAGTTGAATCCGTTGACAGTTAAGTAAACTCTGTACATTTATATGGAACGGAATTCATAGACCAACGCATGCGGCATTTTGACGCAAAAGTAGGTCTACTTTCTACTTTTTGTACGTTGACAGGCAAATGCGATCAGCTGTGCCGTTTTTGTATTTCAAAAAAAGTGACATAATAACGAACATTAAATTTTAAAATTAATTTTTTAAAATGTTTGAGGAAAAGCTGATTGAGGAAATCAAAAAATACCCCTGCATATATAACAAAGCCCTCAAAACTTATAAAATAAAACAAGCTGCAGCTTTGGCGTGGGTTGAGATATCGAAAGCGTGTGGACAGTCTGGTAATTTCATAGTTGAAATTCTAGAATTAATTTTTATAAAATTAATTTGTTCCTGTAGAAAAAGAGTGCAGAACAAGATGGAGGTCTCTAAGGGACAGATTTGTTAAGGAGACGCGGACCGAGTATGTTGCTTCCGGTAGCTCACCACCTACAAAAAAGAAGGCATGGATTTATCTAGAGGCGATGCAATTCTTAAAGGACCACATTGAACCCCGAGCGTAAGCGAAAATTTAGTTATTGGATCATTTGTGAACTATTTCTTTTTCGAAACATTTATAGGGCATCATCCAGCATCGAATCATCAGAAAAACAGTTAACATCAACACTAGAAATTGAGGAATTATCAGCTTCTGAAATGTCCGAATTTTTAATGTCATCAACATCATCATCATTTCAACCCACAGTTGAAGTTACTCCACGAGAAACATTATCGTCATCAACACCATTGCCATCACCTACAATCAATGTACCATATCTCTTCCCGAATGAAAGTTCATCGTCTGAAATGGTTCCCTCCCCAACACCAGGCCGTCCGACAAAAAAAAATACACAAATAGAAAATCAGTTATCAAGTGTATTCAAAGAAGTGAGAGAGTTAATAAATGAAAAAAAAAAAGAGTTGGAAAAAAAGAATACAAGCGATGAAAACTGTAGCAGTTCTTTCACATCAATGTTAGAACAATTTGCAAAATCACTACCAGAAAATAAAAGATATGAATACGAAATGAAAGTTTTGAACTATGCATATCAAGTTTATGAAGAACTTAAATAAAAGAGTTTTGCCCATTTAAAGTAAATTTTTTTATTTATATGCATTACAAATTCTCGTCCAACCTATTTTCAAATAAATAATCTGCAAGATAATTTCTTAATTCAAATGCGCTCGCTGATGCATTATTTGAGCTAATGATTCTGGCTCTCTCTAGAGGAACAACTTCTCTTCTCCATAATCCTGTCATAAAAATATTTTGTCAGTGTTATTTTGAATGATTCATGAATTTATATAAAGGGTTGATTAATGTACATTACCTTCTGTGAAGACATCGTTTTCATATCTATCCACGAAATTGTTTGGACAATATGCGTTCGAATCTGTTAATTTGAAATAATTGTGAAGAACAACGCAAGCTTTGGTTACAGCATCTGCTGATTTGGCCGACATTTCTAACTCTTTCGTTAGAATTCGCCATCTGGCAACTAGAATCTGTAATGAAAAGTACAAATGGAAATGAAATAAAAGTGAAAATGAATAGAAAAAATGATTTATTTACCCCAAAAGTATTTTCTATAATTCTGCGGGCGCGCGACAATCTCTTATTAAAGTTTTCTCTTTTTGGAGATAATAAAACTCCGGGATATGGTCTCATCATGTTTGCTTTCAGAGGAAAAGCGGCATCCGCCACAAAATAAAATGGAAATGGCCTTGATGTATGTGGTAATGGTTGAGCATCTGGTAAATCTAATAAATTCGAATTCAACCTCCTTCCAAAATCGGAATTGGCAAATATCCCTCCATCACTTTGAGAGCCGTAAGCTCCAATATTGACGTAAGTGAAAGTATAATTTGCATCACAAATTCCCAGTAAGACGATACTGAAATCCGATTTATAATTATAAAACAATGAGCCTGAATTGGGGGGGCATTTGATTTTAATATGCTTGCCATCAATTGCTCCAATGCAGTTAGGCATATTCCACATATTTTTGAAGTCCGTACCAATATTCTTCCACTCATTGCATTTTGGTAAACAAATATATATTGGGCTTAAATTATTCCAAATGATGTCGCAAGTTTCTAAAACGATGCTTCTCACAGTAGACAATCCCATTTTAAATGCCATGGAAAGAGTTTGTCTACTATCTCCATGTGCCAAATACCTATAAAAATAAATCAAACAATCAATTCATCTCCAATAACATTAAATTAAACTTGATTTTTACTTACACGAGAGTAAGAAAAAGCCTGCAAGCGGGATCAATTGATGGCCTGTTCGAATATTTGGTCAAGTCTTTCTTTAATATATTAAACAATACGTCAAATTTTTCTTTGGACATCCGAACTGCTAACTTAAATTGTGCAGGATCATTTGTCCTCATATGATCCCAATGTAATTTAAAAAATCCATTAACATCTCGGTCTTCATACATCGATCTCACCCAAAATCGCTTCCTGCTTCCACTACTAGTTATATATAAATTGTAACATTCATAACACATATAAGCAATAATAGCTATATCGACAATGTCTAAAATATCCTGCATTTTAATTCAATAATAATTTTTCAAACAATCTATTTTTTTGGAGAACTACAACACAAAACACAATTGACATTTGACGCCGAAGGAAGCAACGTATTTTATGAAACAAGAACCCAATGCGATAGACGCAACGTATTCAACGCATTTTAACGCACACAACGCGAACGCAATCTCCGCATCTTATGAAACTACACCTTAATTGTTATTTAGTCAGTTGGTAGGTCCGACCTTTATATAATAAACCCTTGAATCTTTTCTATTTCGTTTTATTGTTCAATACCTCTGCATCAAGAATTAATTGTAATTTATGTTGTTATTGTTTAATATTTTTATTACGTGGCCTGCAGTGCACGAAAAAGAGCTGATGATAAAGTAGCTTAGCATTTTTGAAGTATTTGTATATTTCATATTTTTACTTGATAAAACCTAACCAGCTTAGATAGCAGTGGGGCCCCATTTTTTGATTTGCCCCAGGGCCCTTGGTTACCTAGCTACGCCACTGCATCTCGTTACCCGAGATTTCCGGTATGCATGCAGCAGACAACGTTATCTTGTCTTTTGCATACATAACCCACGTGAACGAAAAACTAAATAGCAAAGTTTAACAAGTAAATAAACAATAACAAAAATATAAACACTAGACAATTTTTTGTAAATAACTCTTTACATTTTATATAGAATTGTTTGAAATTTTGGATTCTGAATCGTCTTGATGTCCTTTACAAATGCTGTAAAGGGTTTTCTTAGGTAGAATTTAAAAATCGATTCTGTACAACAGTGTAATTGGATAAAAATGAAAGCTTCACTCACCTGCCTTTGCAAAGGGCAAGGATGGGATTTTGTAAGGGGATTTTAAAACTGCGGCTGATCGCAGCGACTTCTGGATCGGGGGGTGCTGTAATTCCAATACCGCTACAGGTGAATTTCTTTATGTTTCCCACGACGTTATGGTAGCGTATTCCAACAACGTGGCAGTGATTAGTATTAAAATCCGTGAGATCACTGTATCCGGCTCGAAGGACCAATTTGTTTGTTCGGGTGCCGTAGGGAAACCAAAATAATTTAAGAACTCGCGGTTTTGAATACAATTATAAAAAAAAATCAGGTGCGGTCATGGGACCCCCGTCAGGAACGAAGTTCCTTACGATTTTTCTACAACTGCGAATGTAACTCCAAATAAAATCTGAATATTTTATTTATTTTTACTTTATACCATTTTTCAAGCAAATAATGTAAAGGATCGAATCAAATCAAAAATTTAATTTAATATTTAAGGAAAATATTCATTATAATATTAACATTCCAAAACTTTCCAAAAAAAAATTTCAAATTTTATCACCAATTGTAACATAGAAATTATTGGCTTATGATAACTATAACAAGATGCATATACTTCAGAATCAATTCCAAGTCCAAGAATCTTGAAAAAAACGGCATCAACTGTAGTACAGTATTTCGTTGTGTACTGTGCTGGATCGTTATTCATACTCAAATTAAATGTGTCAGATAAAAAGGATGTGAAGATTTTAAATTTGTCTTTTTCATTGAAGTTAATATTAAAGTCTCCAGCTAATATTAGTGGAAGCTTATGACATAGTAGTTTAGATTCTCTCTCAGTATATTTTAACAGGGATCGATGAATAAATAATGTAATATCCTCACTCTTTTGATTTGGTGATATATAAACAGCTACAATAACTATTTCATGATCGTTTCTTATTTTACAAATCACTGAACAAATGTCTCCAACTGATGAATGTCTAGTACTCAATACTCGTTCCGCTTTTTATTAATTAATGTGTTTAATTATAATGTACATGCGTTTTTCAGCGTTAAAAGATTATGTAATCTTGATGTACAATTTATGTTATAAACGAAAAAAAAAAATGCACTCATGTTTGACAAAATAGTTTACATATTTGGTTGGCAAATGTTGACACTATCTTTATAGTTTTGGTATATTGCGACCCCACCTGCATGAATACATATTGTCTCGTTTATAATGAGAAATGCAATTGTTTCAGTAAGTAATAGAATATTACAATTTTCAGTAACTGGATCAATGAAATATAAAATATGATTTTTTAAACTTTGGCAATTAAAAGTTAATACTGAAAGACCTATTTGTTACAAATCATATCCAAAACCATTTGCGTTCTGGTCTGCAATGTGTTTAAAGATAATCTTTGAAATTCTTGCAGCAATTTCTCTGTTGATCTAGCTTGCTTTCGATTATGATAAAACTTAAATTTCGTTCGATAATCTTGAGGTGTTACAATATATAAATTTTCTATATTTGTTGCACGAGATAACGCAACTTATACAAGTTCTTGGGAATGATATTTGCTGTACTCGTAAACAATTTCACTGAAAGTTCAACCCTGCGATTTATGTATGCTCATAGCGCAAGCCGCAATTAAAGGTGGTGTTCCACTTATCATACCCTTTCATTTGATACCCATGTCGAGGGAATTGTGAAGAAAATGGTAATCCGCCCTCTTGAGATGGCCGCCATTAATATAAAGACATAGCCTACTGCATTCTACTTATAATGCCCTTTCATTTGATACCCATGTCGAGGGAGTGGTGAAGAAAATGGTAATCCGCCCTTTTGAGATGACCGCCATGGACCAAACGATATATTGAATATACTATATTGCTTATGGTGTTCTACTTATCATACTCTTTCATTTGATACCCATCTCGAAGGGGTTGTGAAGAAAATGGTAATCCGCCCTCTTGAGATGGCCGCCATGGACCAAATGATAAATTGAGTATGCTATATTGCTTATGGTGTTTCACTTATCATACTCTTTCATTTGATACCCATGTCGATGGAACTGTGAAGAAAATGGTACTCCGCCCTCTTGAGATGGCCGCCATGGACCAAACGATATATTGAGTACACTATATTCCTTATGGTGTCCCACTTATCATACCCTTTTATTTGATACCCATGTCTCGGGTGTTGTGAAGAAAATAGTAATCCGCCCTCTTGAGATGACCGCCATGAAGATAAAGACATAGGGGTCATTCCAGCCATAATCGGCCGGAAAATGCACGACCGCCCAGAAAATTAGTAAAAACATTTTTTTCATGTTTCTCGCGCTAAAAAAACATGTACAAAACAATGCGTAATTATCATACAAAAAAGTTAGAAAATAGTGGTTTTGTAGCCTGATATCCACTCTTCCAGAAAATTGTCATATTACAATGTTTGACCTTGAACTTTTTTCAATGACAGCAAAAACAACAAAAAAAATCGGAAAAATTTCAAAAATTAATTTCTCAAAAACACCATCTTCGATTTGGCTGAAATTTTAACACAAAGTTCTTGAGTTTGGGAACTATCATCGTACAAATTTTCAGCGTGGGTTATTGAAACTATTTTAACATACTACATACTACATACAAAAAAACAAAATTTTGATTTAAAAAGTCAGTATGTTAAAATAGTTTCAATAACCCACGCTGAAAATTTGTACGATGATAGTTCGCAAACTCAAGAACTTTGTGTTAAAATTTCAGCCAAATCGAAGATGGTGTTTTTGAGAAATTAATTTTTGAAATTTTTCCGATTTTTTTTTGTTGTTTTTGCTGTCATTGAAAAAAGTTCAAGGTCAAACATTGTAATATGACAATTTTCTGGAAGAGTGGATATCAGGCTACAAAACCACTATTTTCTAACTTTTTTGTATGATAATTACGCATTGTTTTGTACATGTTTTTTTATCGCGAGAAACATGAAAAAAATGTTTTTACTAATTTTCTGGGCGGTCGTGCATTTTCCGGCCGATTATGGCTGGAATGACCCATAGCCTACTGCATTTTACTTATAATGCCCTTTCATTTGATACCCATGCCGAGGGGGTTGTGAAGAAAATGGTAATCCGCCCTCTTGAGATGGCCGCCATGGACCAAATGATATATTGAGTATGCTATATTGCTAATGGTGTTTCACTTATCATACTCTTTCATTTGATACCCATGTCGAGGGAACTGTGAAGAAAATGGTAATCCGCCCTCTTGAGATGGCCGCCATGGACCAAACGATATATTGAGTACACTATATTCCTTATGGTGTCCCACTTATCATACCCTTTTATTTGATACCCATGTCTCGGGTGTTGTGAAGAAAATAGTAATCCGCCCTCTTGAGATGACCGCCATGAAGATAAAGACATAGCCTACTGCATTTTACTTATAATGCCCTTTCATTTGATACCCATGCCGAGGGGGTTGTGAAGAAAATGGTAATCCGCCCTCTTGAGATGGCCGCCATGAACCAAATGATATGTTGAGTATGATATATTGCTTAAGGTATTCCATTTATCATACCCTTTTATTTGATAGCCATGTCTCGGGTGTTGTGAAGAAAATAGTAATCCGCCCTCTTGAGATGGCCGCCATGAATATAAAGACATAGCCTATGGCATTCTACTTATAATGCCCTTTCATTTGATACCCATCTCAAGTTGGTTGGGAAGATAATGGTAATCCGCCCTCTTGAGAAGGCTGCCATGGACCAAACGATAAATTGAGTATACTATATTGCTTATGGTATTCTACTTATCATACTCTTTCATTTGATACCCATGTCGAGGGGGTTGTGAAGAAAATGGTAATTCACCTGCTGGAGATGTCCGCCATGGACCAAATGATATTTTGAGTATACTATATTGCTAATGGTGTTCTACTTATCATATCCTTTCATTGGATACCCATGTCGAAGGGGTTGTGAAGAATATTTCAATCCGCCCTCCTGAGCGGCCTTCATGGATCTAAAGGTATATACTATAGTGCATTGTCATGGGAGCTAAAGCTGTGTGCAAAATTTCAGCATGATAGGATACCCGGAAGTATTTGTAAAATCGATTGCAAAATTTGTTCCTTGAAGAAAACAGTAATCCGTCCTCTTGAGACCACGGCTATGAATCTGACGGTATAATTGGTATACCATTTTTTTTTTTTTTTTTTTTTTATGTGGCAGTGCTAAGCTCAGGAGTCACCCTTTGTACTACTAGTCCGTCATGTCATTTGTCACGTCATGGTGCAATGTCTAGCAGTAAGCTTAGTACGGGGGGATGGGGAGGGGTATAGGTTAGGGATTAAAAGGTACGGGGGGGGTATTGGAGAAGGTGGTGATGAACCCTGCGTTTGAACTCTTGGATGTTGAAGGAGCTCGGAAATACTGACTGCGAGAGGTTATTCCACAGTCGAGTTGTTCTATTAACAAACGAATTCATATCTTGTTGAGTGCGTGAAAGGGGGAGTTGCAGGTGAAGGGAATGAGACGAGTGGGCTAATCTGGTGTTGCGGGTATAAGATTGCCGTGGAGGCAGGAGAGCGTTTAACTCGGAGGAACAGTCACTATGATAGTAGCGATAAAATTTTGTCAGTGCTGCTACATTCCTACGGTGGCTCAAGGGGTCGATGGTGGAGCAGGCGGTGTCGTCATCAATTAACTTGAGTGCCCTTTTTTGCACCTTATCTAACCATGCCAAGGTGGTTATTGGGGCGCCGCCCCAAACGAGGGAGTTATATTCGAGAAGAGGCCGAATGTAGGATTTATAAATAACAGCACGGGCCGATGGCTGGAGGAGGAACTTGCACCTCTTAAGAAACCCCAAGCACTGGGATGCTTGTTTGGCGATTTGGAATATATGGTCATTCCATCGCAAGTCTTTGGCTAATGTCACGCCTAAGATGTGTAGGGATGGGTCGGCCTTTACTTCCACGCCATCCACTGTCAAGGATGGTGATGTGTTGATCTTTTTTTTTGAAATAAGACAGTACTTGGTTTTGGAGGGGTTGAATTCGACACGATTCTTTTTTCCCCACTCTATAATAAGTTTAATGTCGTTATTAATAGAGTTGAACATTAGTTCGCGATCATCAAGACAGGATCTGGCATGAGTCTGTCTTGTATCGAAGCTGTACGAGTAACGTAGAGTACCGTCGTCAGCGAAGCTGAGAAGTGGGTTGCAGGGGACTGAAAGTAGGTCATTTATAAAGATGAGAAATAGGGCCGGTGATAAAATTGACCCCTGGGGGACTCCCGCAGAGATGGGATGAGATTCAGATTTGACGCCATCCAATACTACCTTAATTGAACGGCCGGAAAGGAAACTCTCAACCCACTTATACAGAAGCGAGTCAATTCCAATAGCTTTGAGTTTAGCTAACAAGGCTGAGTGCCATACTCTATCAAAAGCCTTGGAGATATCCAAAGCAACCAAACTGGATTCACCAGATCCATGCAAACTTCGGCTGAGGTGCTCTGTAAGGCAAACTAAAAGATCACCAGTGGATCTTTTTTGTCGGAAACCGTATTGTTTGTCGTTGATAAGTTGGTTGGATTCTAGATATCCCATTAGCTTTTTGTTGATTATCGTCTCCATGGTTTTGGAGAGAATAGAAGTAATTGCTATTGGGCGGTAGTTGGAGGGATCGCTGGAGTCACCTTTTTTCGGTATGGGCTGAACATGGGCAAGTTTCCAAGAGTCGGGATAAACTCCGGAGAAATATGACAGGGAAAATAATTTGCGCAGAGGTTTAGCCAAAGGTGAGGCGCATTGTTTTAAGACGATAGGGGGTATATTATCGGGTCCAGTGGATTTGTTGGCATCGAGCTCTTTGAGGCACCTGTACACCTCGCGAGTCCTGAAGAAAACCCTGTCCATTGAATGAGCGCTGTGCTCGAGGACCGGGGGTAGCGTATCATTTTGGGGTAGAGAAGAATTTGAAGCAAACATAGATGCTAATAAATTGGCCTTGGATTTGCTGTCTGCTATTACCTTCTCATTGTGAATGAAGGAAGGGGTTGAAGTTGTAGTGAAATTCTTCTTGATGGAACTTACCAAGGACCAGAAGTTTTTGCTACCGGAGGTTGCATTTAGGAGTTTACTTCTCAATTTGTTGTCAAATAAGGTTTTGACCATAGTGCATTGTCATCGGAGCTGAAGCTGTGTGCAAAATTTCAGGGTGATCGGGTAACCAGAAGTATTCAAAAAATCGATTGCAAGATTTGTACCGGACAAACAGACAGACAAGAAAGCATAAGCATCTATCCTCGATAATGACCAATGCAAAAAGTGTGCACGTTCGTCATGCATGACACTTTGCATCATCATTTCTTCCTATAGCTATCGGTGCAAATTGATTCCAATTTCTAAAGAAAAACACTGCATTCTGATTTAATAAATTCACAAATTGCTGGGATCGATACTCGCACGCATACATACACAAAATATCGCATTTTCTTACGTGACGATTTCTCCCAATTCACTCTACCCGCAAGCCGCGTTAAGGAACTTCGTTCCAAAAACTTTATTTTATTGAATTTACATTTAGTTTTAAATGCTATAAATTTGGAGACGTCTTCTCCGTCGAGATTTCTGCAGCTTACTCCCGGTCTTCCTTCTTGTTATCGAGTAATTTTGCCTGATATTTTCTGTTATCACCGTTTTTATTGTTCCGAGAGGGAGAATAATGGATGTGATCGTAGATTGGTAGTGTTGGCGTTATTATGTATATTTCCTCTCCATCGGCTAGTGTTGTGAGGAAGTTTGTTTTCTTGAACACTTCTTCTTCTTTAACGGCCCCACAACCGGGATCCGGTCCTGACATCTCGCGACTGTTCTCTCCACCGTCCCGATTTTGAGCCGATGTTATTAGTCCAGTAAATAGGTCGAAAAAAGGCCTTCGTAATGCAAAAAATACCGCACGCAATTTTTTTTACCAAATGTTTTTATATATTTTTATGAGCTTAGATTCAAAATGGCGTCATCCCCACCCTTATGCTTCACTTACAATGAAGGGAAACGCGTTTAATTCTATATCTCAGAAACTATGCGTTTTACGACAAAAATGTATATAATCTTTTTTGTAGATAAATAAGTGATTTAACTTTTTTGTTCAAAATTTTTTTTGTAAAGTCAATATGTTCGAAGTTATAGTGCTTCAAACTTTATATATCACTTTCTTTGCACTATATTTCGTTAACGGTTAGCCCGCCATAAAAAAGTCCTTCCTAAGACTTATAGAACACATGATTATCTTTAATTTTGCATCTATCATTTTTGGATAGGGCTAATATTTCACGAGTTATAGCGCTTTAAATGTCGGAAAATGTAAATTCAATAAAAAAATAATTTCCTAATATCTTTTTCTTTTCCCGTTACATTTAAACTGATTATATCGTGTGTTGAGCTCATCATTGCCCACATTTGCTGCCTTTACTTTTTTCTATAAAGTTGATATTTATGGATTTATTACACCTCAAAAGTTTATTAAAAATGGTTTTTTGCAAATATCTAGTCAACTATTTATTTACGATGACAAGTTATACCAACAAATATGTTTGTTATAAAATTCCGTTGAAATTGCCGCAAGGCCGGTCTCAAATGTACCATAATTTGCTCTAACTGTAGTGGAGGAAATTGGTAAAATGTGACGAAGGATGCAAACCTCCTTGAAAACAATGAAATAAATGAGAACATTTGCGAGTTTTCAAGTCTCCCAGATATATCATTCGACTAAGACAACGTCAAGTCATTAGATGGCAGCTTCATTGGTCTATCCGATTGTCAACCGATATCTTCGAAACATATGAGGCTAAATAACATGTTATAGCATCATTGTTTCGTTTTCTTGTGGATTAGGCCTACTGGGGAAACCACAATAAAAAACGCGCCACTCGACCTCCAAGGTGGTGTGGAAAAGGGTTTGTACGCCAACGAAATTTCTTAATTATATGTATGAACATTAATGTGTATCTATATGAAACAATCGGCGCTGAATTGCGGCTAAAGTATAAATGCTAGAATAAAATGTTTCAACGGAATTTAATAACAAACATATTTGTTGGTATAACTTGTCATCGTAAATAAATAGTTGACTAGATATTTGCAAAAAACCATTTTTAATAAACTTTTGAGGTGTAATAAATCCAAAAATATCCACTTTATAGAAAAAAGTAAAGGCAAAAAATGTGGGAAATGATGAGCTCAACACAACATATAATCAGTTTTGAAATGTAACGGGCAAATAAAAAGATATTAGGAAATTATTTTTTTATTGAATTTACATTTTCCGACATTTAAAGCGCTATAACTCGTGCAATATTAGCCCTATCCAAAAATGATACAAGCAAAAATTGTAGATAATCGTGTGTTCTATAAGTCTCAGGCAGGACTTTTTTTATGGCGGGCTAACCGTTAACGAAATATAGTGCAAAGAAAGTAATGTATAAAGTTTGAAGCACTATAACTTCGAACATATTGACTTTACAAAAAAAAAATCTGAATAAAAAAGTTAAATCACTTATTTATCTACAAAAAAAATTATATACATTTTTGTCGTAAAACGCATAGTTTCTGAGATATAGAATTAAACGCGTTTCCCTTCATTGTAAGTGAAGCATAAGGGTGGGGATGACGCCACTTTAAAATTTAAGCTCATAAAAATATGTAAAAACATTTCGTAAAAAGAAATCGCGTGCGGTATTTTTCGCAAAGAAAAAGTACCTATTTACTGGACTATATCCAATATGGCATCCCTAAGCTCTGAGCGTCCTGCTCTACGCCATCCTTCCAGCGGAGGTTGGGTCTCCCTCGCTGTCGCACCCCAATGGGTCTTACCGCAGAGAACTTTCCGAGCAGGCTCATTTTTATTCATACGAGCTAGATGTCCTGCCCACCGGAGCCTACCGAGCTTTATTTTCTTCACAGCATATGTTGCGATAGCCCTAGTAGATCTCGTCATTGTAGAGTCTCCGGAATCGTCCTTCCTCACATACGGGGCCAATAATCCTCCGAAGTATTTTCCTCTCCAACACGGCCAAGAGGTTTGAGTGCTTTTTGCTAAGAACCCACTATTGATGAGCAAACGCAAGAACAAGACAAGACTAATCTAGTCTTGTTCTTGTCTTTTTTTTTGTTCAGTCCAGCGTTACCGTTCTACCATATATGTAGTATTTTTACTACCTTTTTAGAAAAAAATGATAATCTACTACTCTACTACATCAAGTTATCATTCTACTACCTTTTTTCGATAATCCCAATTTTTTTATTTATGGATAAATCGATCACAGCTTTAGAATAAATAACTTTCACCAGTTTCTCTTCGATTTGTTAAAGCGATTTGTTTGCACGAACATTTCTCTGCTCTGAGATGCCACGTTAGTACACTTGGTAAGCTTTTCATCGAAGAATGAAAAACGTCAAAAGCAAAGCGATGCGCTTCCTGATCATCCGGATGTGCGTTCTGCGATGCTCTTAGTCGCATTTGCAGAATTCATCCAAAGAATGACGACTGCTTCTACTTGCGGTTGTTGTTTTTTTTTTTTTTTTATTTGAAAGACTAGAGTCACAGGAAAGGCCCTTTATACTGTCGACAATCTATTTTATTCGTATAGATTGCAATGTCGAACAGCAGCTCTAGTCGGGGAAGAAAGGAACTGCCACAACCTACCCGCGATATTTTTAGTCTACCTACTTCCAACCATTACTATTGCGACTTTGACATTGGGGCATCGAGAAACAACTCGCTGGAGTGTTATGCCTCCTGAAACGAGTTGAATCTCATCAACCAACCGATGACATACGCTTTGGTGGAGCGGGGAAGGGCTAAGGAAGGCTATGACAGAAGGAATCAGGAATGTAAAGAGGGAAGAAGAAAGAAGGAAAGTTATGTAGGTGGAAAAGTGGAAAAGGCGAAGGACCATGGGGCTGGCCGGGAATCGAACCCGGGACCTCTCGGATAGTAGCCAGTCGCCTTACCCCTTAGGCTACCGAAGCCCCCTGGCCCCATTCACCTGCTGGTGAATGTTCGCGGGTCGATATCATTTGAATCACTTCAAACTGTCTATGGTGAGAATGTTCGCCGAATTTTCGCAATTTAATTTCTTATTCGTCTTGTATTCACCTTGACGATCAATAAATCACAAGGCCAATCCTTGAATTTGCTACTTCTTTTTTCAAAAAGGTAGTAGATTTTACTATTCTCAAAATTCATCTTACGGTGACATTGGTTCAGTCTGCCTTGTTGATGTTCTTGGTCTTGCTACATGTGCAAGAACAAGACAAGACTGCAAGAATAAGACCATTTTTGCGCATCACTAGTTTTTTTTTTTTTTTTTTTTTTTTTTATGTGGTAAAGTCAAGCTTAGGAATTACCCTTTGTACTACTAGTTTGTCATGTCGTTCGAGTCATGGCCAGTCTCTAGTAGTAAGCTTGCTTTGAAGGATAGAGGAGAAGGGATAGGTTAGGGGTCTGGAGGGTGCGTGAGTAGATGTCTATGAACCTTGCGTTTGAACTCTGAGATGTTATATGAGCTCGGAAACACCGACTGCGGAAGAGAATTCCACAACCGAGTTGTTCTATTTATAAACGAACTACTAAAATGTAATGTGCGCGAAGGGGAGGGCTGAAGGGTGAAGGGGTGAGCCGAGTTGGCTAGTCTTGTGTTGCGGGAAAAAAATTGCCGTGTAGGCAGGAGGTTTCTAATTTCGGTGGAACACTCACTATGGTAATAGCGGTAAAATTTGCTAAGTGCTGCAACATTCCTACGGTGGCTTAAAGAGTCGATGGAGGAGCAAAGGGTGCTATCGCCAATGAGTTTGATGGCGCGATTTTGCACCTTGTCGAGCCAAGCCAAGGTGGTTTTTGGGGCTCCCGCCCAAATATACGAGTTGTATTCAAGGCGGGGCCGAATGTAGGACTTGTAAATTGTAGCCAGAGCAGATGACTGGAGGAGGAACTTGCATCTCTTGAGGAATCCCAGGCATTGGAAAGCTTGTTTGGCGATTTGGAATATGTGATTGTTCCATCGCAGATCTGATGATAAGGTTACGCCTAGGATGTTAAGAGATGGGTCAGCCATTACATTCTTTTTGTCCACTGAGATAGAGGGACGGGTGGTGCAGGTTTTTGTAGAGATAAGACAGTACTTTGTTTTGGATGCGTTGAATTCGACACGATTCTTGCGGCCCCAAGCAAGAATGAGTTCAATGTCCTCGTTAATAGAATTGGACATGAGTTCACGGTCGACGGGACAAGGTCTGGCACGCGCTTGTCTTGTATTATCAAAGGTGTGGGAGTAACGCAGAGTACCGTCATCGGCGAAACTGTGAAGTGGGTTGGAGGGGATTGAGAGCAGATCATTAATAAATATGAGAAAGAGGGTGGGTGAGAGAATAGAGCCTTGGGGGACGCCGGCCGAGATGGAATGAGGTTTGGATTCGACGCCATCCAATACTACCTTGATTGAACGGCCAGAAAGAAAGCTCTCAATCCAGTTCTTTAGAACTGAGTCGATACCAATAGCTTGGAGTTTAGACAACAGAGCGAGATGCCATACTCTGTCGAAAGCCTTGGAAATATCTAGAGCAACAAGACCAGACTCACCGAAGCGATGGATGTTTTGGTTGAGGGCCTCAGTCAGACACACAAGAAGGTCGCCAGTAGATCTTTTCGGTTCAGTTTGCGCACAATGCATGCAAAGTCATTATGTACTTATGCACAAATGCTTTTACAATTATCATACTAAAAAGTAAATATACACACATTTATTTATATCATTATTTCTTTAACATCATAATCAATTTCAAATTTTTGGAGAAATCGTCACGTAGGAAATTGTGGTATTCTGTGTATGTATGCGTGCGCGTATCGAACCCAGTAGGAAATTTACGAATTTACGAAATCAGAATGCAGTGTTTTTCCGTAGAAATTGGAACCAATTTGCACCGATAGCTGTAGGAAGAAGTGGTGATTATCTAGGATAGATCTACAGTACACAGCCAGAAGTGTCTAAGTGCTAAGTTTATTGCATTTCTGTACTCAGTATTTTATTATTAATTATTGTTATAATTCTTGTCTTAAACTGAGCTGCTGAGTTATACGACCGTCAAAAGTCATTTTGTGAACAATTCTGTATCTAAAAAAATTTTTTAGTGCGATTTTCTTGAAACACTTATTTTGCACTTAAGCACTTCTGGCTGTGTACTGTAGAGATGTTTATGCTTTCTTATTGAAATGAATGGAATCTCCCTCTCTGTCTCTTTTTAAACACTATATATTAGCTTCACCAGTATTTCTATAAACAAATCTAACAACTTGACACGGGTGCCAAATGAAAAGGATTCATAAGTAAAATACAATAGGCTATGTCGTTAGATCCACGGCGGCCACCTCAAGAGCGTGTTTTACCATTTTCCTCAGAGCCCCTTCGACATGGGTATCAAATGAAAGGGTATGGGTAAGTAGAATGCAATAAGCAATATAGTACCCTCAATATATCGTTAGGTCCATGGCGGCACATTTCAAGAGCGCAGATTACCGTTTTCTTCATAACCCTGTCAACATAGGTATCAAATGACCAAGGGTGGGTGGGTGGGGTGGGTTACCATTTTCTTCAGAACCCCTTCGAAATGGGTATCAAATGAAAGGGTATGATAAGTAGAATACAATAAGCTATATAGTATCCTTAATATATAGTTAGGTCCATGGCGGCACATTTCAAGAGGGCGGATTATGGACATGGATATCAACTGAAAAGGCATCATAAGTAAAATACAGTAGACTATGTCGTTAGATCCATGACGGCCAGCTCATTTCAAAAAGGCCGATTACCATTTTCTTCACAACCCCCTCGACGTGGGTAACAAATGAAAAGATCTCATAAGTAGAATGCAGTAGGCTATGTCCTTAGATCCATGGCGGACACCTCAAGAGGGCCAGTTACCATTTTCTTCAGAGCCCTTCGACATCGGTAATAAAGGACAGGGTATGATAAGTAGAAGACCATAAGCAATAAAATATCCTCAACATATCGTTAGAACCATGGCGTCCATCTCAAGAAAACGGATTACTATTTTCTTCAGAACGCCTTCGACATGGGTATCAAATGAAAGGGTAAAATAAGTAGAATGCAATAAGCAATATAGTATGCTCAATATATCGATAGGTTCATGGCGGCACATTTCAAGAGGGCGGATTACCGTTTTCTTCACAACGCGTTTCTGTTATTACCGTTTTCCTCATAACGACATCGGTATCAAATGACAAGTCATCATAAGTAGAATGCAGTAGGCTGTGTCGTTAGATCAGGCGGCTACCTCAAGTAGTCCATTCAAAACGCGGGGGGGGGTGTTCCAA
Organism: Thereva unica; assembly: GCA_949987705.1. Taxonomy (NCBI): domain Eukaryota; kingdom Metazoa; phylum Arthropoda; class Insecta; order Diptera; family Therevidae; genus Thereva; species Thereva unica. Next base: position 154,735,912 of record OX465281.1, on the reverse strand, counting down.
GATAACACCGTTAAGAAAATCAAACTCTAAAGGTTTTTGGGGTCGCTGATCACGAAAATCGAAGTCCCGCGGTCCTAAAATTAGGGCGTCACCCCTAAAAATGGAAAAAAGACCAGTTTTTAGGGGGTTTTCGCGATTATTTCAGTAATAATGAAAACTAAGGCGATGAAATGCACTTTTTTTAATATTTATTTGCGAAGGTTATACTAAATTAACGGGAGCTTTATGGTAAACTACCCCTAAGTCGGCCAAAAGTGGCAAAAATTGTAAAAAAAAATTTTTTTTTCAAGGTTATGCTTCGATTGTGGGCGTACTTTCAGGCAAAAATAAATTATTTTCAATCCTTTAGGGGTTAAAACTACCCCTACTATAATAAAAACAATTTTATATAAAAAAATTGCAAAAATTTTTTTTTTTGCTTTTTGTTTGAAATTTGGTTCAAAAGATATTGTCAGCAAAAAATTAATTTTTTCAACTCTTAAATGGGTACAACTATCCCCACATTAAAATTGTAATTGAAACAAATTAAAATTTATTGTTTTACATTTAGATTTTATTTTCCATTTGTAATCATTACAACATTTGGAACATTTCACTATAAACCCCTTTGTACAGTGGTTAAACCACCCCTAAAGAGAAAAAAAATGAAAAATATATTGAGAAATATTTCATTTCGTGGAATCTTTAAATAAACTCTGCATTTTTGTAAAAACGATAATCACACAATAATTGCGAAATATGTACCCTAATTTATTTGAGGTGCTTCTGAATAATGGGGTGGTCCGTTTTTTACAATGACATTTAGGCAGGTAAAAACGGAGGCAAAGTAATAAAATGAAGATATTGCACCCGAATTTGTTTTTTAGTAAATCCAGAAGTTCGTTAGAACTTCCGTATGAGTTTTTATAATTACGGAATAAAATGAAAAATGATGATGACTAACGAACGTATGTTTACCCATTCTATTACCCCCTCCACACACACGAGTACCAGAATTGTTGAAAATAATAATCGTCGAGGTTCTTTTTCAACAAATTTAGTTTTAATAATTATTTTCTTTTATGTTTTAATCATTTTCACATTTTGAATAAAGTTTTTTGTATGATTTTTATGCATTTTTTAAATGCTGGATCTCAATTTTGTCACTTTTTTCTTGTCGGGTCGGTTTACTGGCAGTTCCACGAGGGGGCAGCACTTGACACCGAAAACAATCTTTAATATGAAAAAAAGTACTATAAAAGCAGTAAAAAAAGTAAAAAGTGTATAGAAAATAAAAAAATAATACAATAAAAATAAACATTATCAGAAAGAATCATAATAATAATAATAATTGTGTCAAAAATCAAAATATGAATAGCTATGTCGGTAATGTGGACAGTGGCGGATTTAGGGGGGGGGGGCTATAGGGGCTTCAGCCCAGGGCGGCAAATTTTAAGGGGCGGCAAATTTTCAAAACATTGTTGAAGTGAAAACTTCTTTAGCCGCGTTGGGCACTTTTTGATAGGGGAAAATGTTATGGGTTCGCGTCACCGACATGCTCATTACTGGCGCACGCGCTCAATCGATTATAATCAAAAACATTTTGATTTTGAATAAAAAAATAAATCTGACCGCCTACTATTATTCAATTAAGTATCGAAAATGAAAATATAAAACCAGTCATTTTGACTGATGTGTTAAATTCAAGAAAATATTAGCAGCAGCTGGAAATTTTGGATTGGTAAAACATGAACACCTCTAAATGCTTTAGAAACAGATAAACATCATAAAAGATCAACAAGTCATCGAGAGGATCTAACGTTAGAATTGAAAAGGTTACAAAACAATACACTACAAACGGTCACCAAAACTTTTCTAGAATTCATCTCCAACAAGAAAGGATTATCGATATTTTCATTCAATTGTCAAACTTTGCATGCGCATGCAGCTGATCTAAAAAATGATGCTATCGTAAAAAAGTCAAATGTTCTGCTTTTGTCAGAAACTCGTATGAAAAACGAAGAACCACTTGATGTTCCGAATTTCAACCTTGTTGTAAGTTATAAAAGACCCGAAGTTCCAGCAGCAGAAGTAGCTATTTATCACAATACTCAAGATACGTCACACTTCATTACTTCATATATGGACATACATACTAAATTCACTAGAAGCATTGGTGTTAATGTTTCTGATATAGGCGAAATATGCGTTGCTCGTTGCAGTTCCGAGAATGGGCAATACATATTAATGGTTGCCGTTTATATTTCGCCTGGAAAATCTATGAGACAGATACAACAATTTTTATTCGAAAATTTGATGATTTATACAAAAGAAGGTTCTGAAATTCTCGCAAAAAGATTCGGCGAAAAATATGATAATGTACCGATGATTTTAAGTGGAGACTTCAATATTAACTTTGCAGATGATAAAAATCTACCATTAATTGAATTTTTAAATGCAACCCTTAATTTAAATATGTCCAATGATCGGAAACTTAGTACTACCAAATATAAAACGACGATCGATGCGGTTTTTACGCGATACTTAGATAAATTTGAATCAAACATTTTCATTTCTTACTTTAGTTACCATAACCCGATTGTATCTTTTTTACAATAAGTGCTAATGAAATAGGATGGTCAAAAATGCTACAATTATAATTTAAAAAATAATTCTGAGATATCGGTTGAAGATGCAGCAGCATTCAATTTTATAGAAAAAAGTACACTTATTAATGAAGACGCAGTTACTTGTGCTACATATTTTAATAAGTTGGTTAATGTCCTAATGAAAATACTGCAATCAAAAAGATTTAGTCCTTTCAAGAAATATAGAATTTTGTATTACTTCAAAAGAATCTAATTTCAACATCTAAGTTCTAAGTTTTCACTTCTATCGGCAGTCCCTATAACTGCCAATTTTTGTTTTTATATTTTAACCGGACAACGAATGATAATTATATTTTAACCGGACAACGAATGATAATTTTTATGAGAACGAATGATAATTTGAAACCATATGTCATAAAGAAGGTAGTAATCAGAGACTATTTACTGTACACATTTAATCCCAATCCTTTACGATATCCAAGCAACTTAGCAAAAAGAGCAACTTAAATTTGAAATCACTGTCGAAAACGTACAATCATCTTAGACAGACTTGTCAACTGTAGTGCTACTGCATGGATCTCTAACGGAGTATATCAAAAGCATAAAAGTGGAGTTAGACTTTGATGTTTATGAAAATGGAGCCTTGACAAAGTTTGAAGTGTCTGTCTATGAAGACGAGACAAAGAGGAAGAAAATACGCAAACTCCAACCAGACGAAACTCGAGAAGGCGAGGTACAGTTTACCGGCAGATAAAATTTTAGAATAAATACTTACAATGTAATACTGGACACACTGATCAATGAAATGGAAAAAAGAAAAGCTGCGTATGATAAGCTAAACTCGCTGTTTGGATTTTTGATCAATAGTGGAAAAAAAGATCTTGACATGAAGGCACTTGCTGTACACAGCGAAAAATTGTGCACTTTCTACAACAAAGATTTGCCAACACCGGAAGAGTTTGTGAGTGAGTATGTTCACTTTTTGGGATTATTGAAAGAATTTGGAGAAATAGAACGGCCAAAAACAATCTTGAATTTGTTTGAAGTTTTAATTGATAACGATCTACAAGACGTTTACCCGTACATAAACATTGCATTAAAACTATTTTTGGTCATCCCCGCGACAAACTGTTCGGCAGAAAGGTCATTCTCTGTGCTTAAAAGAATCAAAAACTACTCTAGATCAACAATAACTGAGACCAGCCTGAGGAATGTTGCAGTTTTAACGATCGAACATGACATTACAAAGAATTTGGATATCGTCGATTCATTTTCAAACAAAAAACGTACGGAATTTATTGTAATGTAAAGGATAAGAATGCTATATCATTAATATATCTATAAAACTATTATCTCTGTTTTTTCATTTCCGAAATCAATATGTTGTCGTAAAATATAACATTAGGAATATTATTTATTTTAAATGATTGTTGTTGATGGTGAGTTCATATTTTTAAGGAATTACTGCTGACATTTTCCGTCACTGATAGAAAAAAAGGTTGAAGACGAAGTGAGATTCCAGACCCTGAAATGTAATAAAAATTATTTATCTTTAATCGGTGATGGGAAATGCCCGTTATAACTCTTAAATAACAAAAATAATATTTATTCAACCTAAGTTTAAATTTAGTTTTCACGTTTTTCGCGATAGGCTAGTATTTGTGTGGTATTGGTGTTAGCAGTGATTATAAAAACTTGGTTGATGGATTATGTAAGAGCGGTGGTGGGGCGGCAGATCTCTTCCAGCCCTTAAGCGGGAATTGTGTAAATCCGCCCCTGAATGTGGAAAACGCAAAGTTTTAATATAACCAACAAGATGGCGATGCAGTATTTCCGCATGTTTACTTGCTAAAGCCTAGTATGGTGTTCAAACGGAATTCCGTTTATATAGCATTTTTGCAATTTAATTCTATACGGAAAAATTCGTGTAGAAAATATTGTGGAGAAAAAGTATAAAGTTGACTCTTATGTTTTTATTAAGGGGTACGTTCCAGAAGTTCGTTAGACCTTCCGTATGAGTTTTTATAATCCTTACTAATATTATAAATGCGAAAGTGACTCTGTCTGTCTGTCTGTCTGACCGTCTGTTACGCTTTCACGCCTAAACCACTAAACCGATTTTGATGAAATTTCCTACAGACATAGTTTAGACCTTGGAGACGGACATAGGCTACTTTTTATGGAGAAAAAGAGGGTTGAAGGGGGTGAAATGGGGTTCAATAATTTGTAAGGGGATTTTTTATCTTTACTTTTTTTTCTATTGTATAAAAAGTAACTGACTGACAACCTAAACCGCTGGAGCTAAAGGGCTGAAATTTTGACAGTGCATCCCTATAATGGCGTGGACATCCACTAAAAAGCGATTTTTCGAAATTCATCCCCTAAGGGGGTGAAATGGGGTTTACCCAAACCGCTGGAGCTATAGGGCTGAAATTTGGACAGTGCATCGCTATAATGGAGTGGACATCCACTATAAAGCAATTTTTCGAAATTCATCCCCTAAGGGGGTGAAATGGGGTTTATCCAAACCGTTGGAGCTATAGGGCTTAAATTTTGACAGTGCATTTCTATAATGGCGTGGACATCCGCTAAGAAGCGATTTTTCGAAATTCATCCCCTGGGGTTTACCCAAACCGCTGGAGCTATAGGGCTGAAATTTTGACAGTGCTTCCCTATAATGACGTTTACATCCACTAAAAAGCGATTTTTTGAAATTCATCCCCTAAGGGGTTGAAATGGCTTTTATCCAAACGGCTAAAGTTATAGGGCTGAAATTTTGATAGTGCATCCACTATAAAGCGATTTTTCGAAATTCATCCCTTAAGGGGGTGAAATGGGGTTTATCCAAACCGCTGGAGCTATAGGGTTGAAATTTTAACAGTGGATCCCTATAATGACGTGGACATCCACTAAAGAGCGATTTTTCGAAATTCATCCCCTAAGGGTGTGAAATGGGGTTTTTACAAACCGCTAAAGCTATAGGGCTGAAATTTTGACAGTGCATCCCTATAATGGAGTGGACATCCACTATAAAGCGATTTTTCGAAATTCGTCCCTTAAGGGGGTAATAGGGTTTATCCAAACCGCTGGAGCTATAGGGTTGAAATTTTAACAGTGCATCCCTATAATGACGTGGACATCCACTATAAAGCGATTTTTCGAAATTCATCCCTTAAGGGGGTGAAATGGGGTTTATCCAAACCGCTGGAGCTATAGGGTTGAAATTTTAACAGTGGATCCCTATAATGACGTAGACATCCACCAAAGAGCGATTTTTCGAAATTCATCCCCTAAGGGTGTGAAATGGGGTTTTTACAAACCGCTAAAGCTATAGGGCTGAAATTTTGACAGTGCATCCCTGTAATGACGTTTACATAAACTAAAGAGCGATTTTTCGAAATTCATCCCCTAAGGGTGTGAAATAGGGTTTTTACAAACCGCTAAAGCTATAGGGCTGAAATGCGGACAGTGCATCCCTATAATGGAGTGGACATCCACTATAAAGCGATTTTTCGAAATTCATCCCTTAAGCGGGTGAAATAGGGTTTATCCAAACCGGTGGAGCTATAGGGTTGAAATTTTAACAGTGCATCCCTATAATGACGTGGACATCCGCTAAAGAGCGATTTTTCGAAATTCATCCCCTAAGGGTGTGAAATGGGGTTTTTACAAACCGCTAAAGCTATAGGGCTGAAATTTTGACAGTGCATCCCTATAATGGCGTGGACATCCACTAAGAAGCGATTTTTCGAAATTCATCCCCTAAGGGGGTGAAATGAAGTTTACCCACACCGCTGGAGCTATAGGGCTGAAATTTTGACAGTGCATCCCTATAATGGCGTGAACATCCACTAAGAAGCGATTTTTCAAAATTCATCCCCTAAGGGGGTGAAACGGGGTTTATCCAAACCGCTAAAGTTATAGGGCTGAAATTTTAACAGTGCATCCCTATAATGGCGTGGACATCCACTAAAAGGCTATTTTTCGAAATTTATCCCCTAAGGGGGTGAAATGGGGTTTACCCAAACCGCTGGAGCTATAAGGCTGAAATTTTGACAGTGCATCCCTATAATGGCGTGAACATCCACTAAGAAGCGACTTTTCAAAATTCATCCCCTGAGGGGTGAAACGGAGTTTATCCAAACCGCTAAAGTTATAGGGCTGAAATTTTAACAGTGCATCCCTATAATGGAGTGGACATGCACTATCTCCCGTCGGAGTGCGCGTTGTAATAGTTACTATTTTAATATTGTAAATATTGTATTGTAAAGCGAATAAAGTTGTATTGTCGGAAACCAAATCAAACGTGTGTCAATTAAAGTTTAAACTGACCGACCCCACTGGTTCAAGAAGACCACAACATTGGTGACTCCGCATCGGGAACACGAAGAAAGAAAAGAAAACGTTTAAGAGAGCAGATCTGCCACACAGCAAACCACGAAGAGTGGAACGTCAAAGAAAGCTGGAAGAAGACGAAGCATAAAGAAATTTCTTACATAAAGAAAACAAAGCAGCAACGGAAAAAAAATATGAGTGTGCTTAAGACCACACTTTAGAAGTAAAACTTTTGTGCCCAACGGCTAGTAATATTCAATAGATATAGTGGAAAGTCTGTCGGATCTATAGTACGCTTGAGAAAATTCAGGCCAACGACAGATGCAAGAAGAATAGTGACGAATCTACTGACGGACTTGCACTTGATACAAATACTATTTGAAAATATTTATGAATTCCTATTTACATTAAAACCTAAAAGTGACCGAGTAAAAATAATTTTTATTGGCTAATTTTCTTAAAAGCATACACGCGGTGCACCTAGTACGGATAGCATATAAGTGCGCATCCCACACGGGTATGCACGCTTCCGCCACAGGCATGGATACTACCGCCACAGGCACGAAAATCTAAACATTCGCCTCATGGAAGTAAGCTGGTGACATATGCAAGCGTACATGCATTGCATTCAGAGGTTCATAAAATTGCATGGTTTTTTTCCGTCCCGGCTTTCACACATAACCCGAAAATCTAAGTAACGAGTGCGTGCAAAGTGCATGTGTTTGTTGTGCATACTTATGTGTGCTATTTCGAATGCGGCATTACAGAAAAAGTTAATAGTAGTCCGACCTTTGCGTGGCATGCATTCCATTCATGGAACATTCCGTCAGGTCGCATTTGAATACACACACTTCCATATTATTTATCAATGAATTGAACGCATGTACGCTTGGATGTGTCACCAGCTGTATGGATGCTCCGCTCCCGCTACATTCATGATCATTAATAAATTGCATCCGCATCGGCATAGACTATTCCAAACCCATGTATTGTTTTACCAAGCAGGCCGCCAACCACATACAATGAAGCTTTACCTACGCGAACGGGAGCCAGTCTACTTGAGTATGATATTGGCACCCTTTATGGTCACCTAGCCAATTACCTGATTACTTCGTCCCATACAATCTTTTAGGGAGCCAATTAATTTTAAAGGGAGCAAAAAGATATGCAATCAACCTTTTTTCAAATTCTTCTTTCTAGGCGTAGTTGAAATAATTTATTTTGGTGATTAAACCGAATTCGAAGCATAAAGTTGAAAAAACATTTTTTACAAACCTTTATATTTTCAGTCGATGTAGGGATAGTTTCAGCCCTTTACTATTGTCCCTTATCATAAAATTTGCTTGGTTATAAATCAACCACTTTTGAATATAAATGTTGCAAAAAATGTATTTTATTAGATTGTTTTTGATTAGAATTAAAATTATCGCGAAAACACTTAAAAAGGGGAATTTTTAAGCATATTTAAAGGTGACATCCATATTTTAAGACTGTGGGACCCTGATTTTCGTAATCAGCGACCCAAAAAACATATCAGGAACGATTTTCACAACAGTGTAATGTTTTGACATAAACGATTCGTCGATTTGTGCAAGTTAAAAAAATTGTAATTTAAAAAGGGGAAAGGTCCAGCACATCTCACAAAAGGGGAAGTGGGTGCCAATTTTAAACAACAGCACCTCACACATTTAATTCACCACTCCCTTTTGGTATTCTAAGCACCCAAACCACCGCCGAAAATTCTTCTCGTATATACCGCTTCCAACATGTCAGTCAACTACAAAGTGTCCGCGGCATAAGCCCAGCCAGTGACCAAACCACAAGAATCATCTGAAATAATTTACCTCTACAGAATGGTGAATTTGTATTCCTATAATGGATAAAGCAAAGTCTGGGCGACAACGTAGCTAACATGCCAGAAAATCTATGCAGTAAGGCAGAGTGTATTTTAACTGTTGCACACACAGCCCCGAGTGTAATCGTCTCTTGTACCCCGTCCGCCCCTTTTCCCATCGTTATACGAAAGTTCTGACGATGTTTCATGTGTGAGAGCGTTACACGAATGAAATTGATTCGCTCTCATGTAAATTTTTTTAAGCAAACGTCCCTAAAGAAGTTTTACTTCAAAAATCACAAACAAAAAGATAAGAATAGTCTAAGTTAATTCTTTATTACAGCCAATTGGGTTTTATTTTCTCGTTACGACAAATTTAAAAAAAAAAATATATCTGATTAAAGAAGAGGAAAATTTTAGTGGAGCAGAGGTCCCTGACGTTTTAGCAAATAGCGGAAAAGAAGACTTTCCATAATTTTCAAGATTAGTTTTTGTTTTAAAAAATTTTGGTTTTTTGGTTTCTTGTTGTGTTGCTAACGTGAAATTAATCAATTTGTTTCGTTGATATTATTTGTTTCTCTCTCCTTGTTGGTACAAAGATACTTTGAATTGTTGTTTTCTCCGTTCTTGTTCTTGCAATTGTTTCACTCAAGGCGACGTGAGATAGTCATTTAAAAAAAAAAGAATAAAAATGGAAGTAGAAGGTGAATCGGACATACGTCAGGGAGAAGAGCAGAAGCCTACCGCTGCTGGTGTGAGTGCCGTCGCGGCAAAACTATCGTGTTGTGTGCGGAGTCGGCACAACGAGAAAAGTCTATTTATTGAACACTACTTTTACACAATATATTTTATCATTTATTTATATTAAACTTTTATTCACATATGTTTATCTTATTTATATTTTATATTATACACAGCTTTTATTTTATATATAACTATTTATTTTTATATCGTTTTTTTAACGTCAAAAACCTTTGTTGACAACTCATTAATTAATTTATTGTTTTCTATTTTTTATATTACTTGATGCAAGTAGGCTATGATTTTGTGCACAGTCTTTTGCAGTCAAGTAATAGGTGAGTAGTAGGACGTTGTCCCTACATACTCCCCTCCCAGCGTAGCGTTACATGAAGTGTACCGAGCGAATTGATGCTGCTTCAACGTCTCGGTCACACTCAAAAGCAGGTTTCAGTCGATCGATAGTTATCGACTTATTTGTGTCATTTATGTTTACGACGAAATGTTTACGTAATCTTTTGATTACTTTGAATGGCCCTTCGTATGGTGTTTCAAAAGGCCGTCGGACGCGATCAGTACGTATGAAGACGTACTCCGCGTTCTCTAAGGCGATCGGCACGTACACATCATTCTGCACTGACTGTCGGGGCTGTGTCGCCGACAGACCTTTCATGTGTGTGCGAAGACGTGTTAGAAATTCTGAGTGCTCTATTGGGTTCTCATCCGTTGGGATGGAAATTGAATTGGGAAGCCTCAGATTCTGTCCATAGACAAGCTCTGCTGGTGAGCATTGTAAATCGGTTTTAATTGCTGAGCGAATACCTAATAAAACAAAGGGCAAATCCTCACTCCAATGAGTAGTGTTGTCCCTTGCCATTAAGGCCGCTTTCAGTTGTCTATGGAATCGCTCTACCATCCCATTTGCTTGTGGATGGTAGGCGGTGGTACGTATCCTATGCGTACCTAGAAGTCTTGTGACTTCATTGAATAGTTTCGATTCAAATTGCGACCCTTGATCTGTTGTAATTTCAAGTGGTGCGCCAAATCTTGGGACGTACTCGGTGACAAAATGTTTGGCCACCGTAGTAGCAGAGATGTCTCGAATTGGATATGCTTCCGGCCATCTCGTAAATCGGTCTACGATTGTTAGGATGTATGAATATCCTCGAGATGGGGGCAATGGTCCAACAATATCCATATGGATATGTTCAAATCTATTATTTGGTGGGTTAAAAGCTTCATGTGGAGATTTGGTATGTCTCGAAACTTTAGATTTTTGGCAACCTATGCAGGATCTAGACCAGTTGTTACAGTCTTTATTGATCGCTGGCCAAAAATATTTTTTAGTAATAGCTTGCCTTGTGGCACGTATGCCTGGATGCGACAAGCTATGTTCAGCATTGAATGCTAATTTTCTTAATGATGAAGGTATGTATGGGCGTAATGTACCCGTGCTAATCTCACACCAAACTTCATGAGTTGTGAAAGGAATTGGTGTGAGTATTAGTTTTACCTTCGAGCTACTACTGGGATGCTCTTGGAGTCGTTGTAACTCTTTGTCACCTTCTTGTGCCTTCGCCAGATGTGGCAAATCGAAGGTGATTGTGTCAACGTTGTCAGCCGCTAATGAGCGAGATAAATAATCTGCGACAACGTTTTGTTTCCCAGAGACATGTCTGATGTCGGTTGTGAACTGGGAAATTAGGCTCAGGTGTCTTGTTTGGCGGGGAGATCTTTCGGTTTTTGTGTGAAGGGCATGTATTAAAGGTTTGTGGTCAGTGTAGACCACAAAATTTCTTCCTTCAACAAAGTACCGAAAATGTTTTATTGCTGCGAAGATTGCGAGTAGTTCGCGATCAAATGCAGAATAATTTCGTTCAGCAGATGATAGCTTCTTAGAAAAGAAAGCTAATGGTTGCCATCTGTGACCGTTAAATTGTTCCAGCACAGCTCCGATAGCAAAATCGGAAGCGTCAGTTGTGACGCTATATTTAGCATCCTCTAGTGGGTGTATCAGCATCACTGCTGCAGCCATTGCGGCTTTCACGTCGAGGAATGCTTGTTGGCATTCTGCGGGCCAAGGAAGTTGTTCCTTATTTTTGGTTGTTGATGAACAATTGAGGAGTTCCCTCAAGTGTTCATTGATCGGTACTAGCAGTTGTGCTAGTTTAGGAATAAATCGGTGATAAAAGTTCACCATTCCTACAAATTTTTGAATTTGTTTAACTGTTGTTGGAGTTGTGAGGTCACTAATTGCTTGGACTCGTTCGGGTGATGGAAGGATTCCATCCTTGCCGATACTATGTCCCAAAAAGTTGATCTCACTGACCCCAAAAACGCATTTTGATAATTTTATTGTTAAACCAAAATTATCAAGGCGTTTAAACAGTAATTCGAGGTGAGTGAGATGCTCATCCTCGGATTTACTAGCGATGAGTATATCGTCTAGATAGACATAAACGAAGTCTAAGTCTCTTGTGACTTCGTTCATAAATCTTTGAAATGACTGGGCTGCATTTCTTAACCCAAATGGCATGCGAGTAAACTCAAACAGACCAAAAGGTGTTATTATGGCAGTCTTATGCACGTTTTCTTGTACAATGGGGATGTTATGATACGCACGTACCAAATCCACCTTCGAAAAAATCGTGCATCCGTGAAGGTTCACAGAAAAATTGTGAATGTGCGGGATTGGATATCTATCCGGCACTGTGACTGCATTAAGGCGACGGTAGTCGCCGCATGGCCTCCAATCATTTGTATCCCGTTTAGGGACCAGATGAAGTGGAGATGCTGCGGGAGACGACGATGGTCGACAAATCCCTAGTTGAACCATATGTTCAAACTCCAATTTCGCCACCTTGAGCTTCTCAGGATGAAGTCTACGAGCGGTAACGAAAGGTAATTGCCCATTAGTAACAATGTGGTGTTGCACATTGTGTTTAACCGGTAGGTTAAAATTTGGTGGTTGTGTTAATGAAGCGTACTTCATTAACAATACTTTATATTTGCCAAGATGTTGACATTCAAAGCTCTCGAGTACATACTCATCAGTTGCACAGGCGTCAGTCCGAAGACTGGTCTGTGAGTCAACTAATTCTCGCTTTTTGAAGTCGAGGATGAGTTCGAACTTTGTTAGAAAGTCCGCACCGAGTATAGCTTTATTAGTGTTGGCTATTATGAAGTTGTGGATGAACCGTCGGCGAAGACCTAGGTTCAGTTCCAACAACTTCGTGCCAAAAGTTTGGATCGTGGATCCATTTGCGGCCCGCAGAAGCAAATTAGGGCATGTTGTTTGTACCCTAAACGTGTGCTTCGGAACTAATGATATGTCCGCGCCAGAATCGATTAAAAAATCGAGTTGGTTGTGCTGGTCGCGGACAAATAATCTACACGAGCGTCTCTGCTGAGAGACGCTCGCGGATATGGCGACTCCCCGCCAATTTAATTTTTTGAACGGGGGCCCTTTGTCCTCCGGTCCCTCTTGGCTGCTGAGCCAGGACCCTTAAATGCACATGGTGGGGTGCACCGCTCTGCTCCACTACCGAAGCGGTAGTGGTAGTAACAGAGCGTCCCCGGCAATGCCTGCGCGTCGGAGGGCTTAGGGTTCGCTCCCTTCATCTTGCGGTCCTTTTTGGCTGTAGAGCCAGGACCCTTGAAGGCACACGGTGGGGTGCACCGCTCTGCCCCACTGCCGTAGCGATAGTGGTAGTAGCAGAGCGTCCCCGGGAGCGCTTGTGCTGATGAAGATTTGGGTATGGCCCCTTGTTTGGTGGAGTTACTGGTCCCCGCTGATGGCGCCTTTGGCTGACGGGACGGTGATCGGCCCCATTGCCGTGGACCAGCAGACCATCTCGCCGACTCCTGGCCTTGGCCTTGCCCTATTTATTGAACACTACTTTTACACAATATATTTTATCATTTATTTATATTAAACTTTTATTCACATATGTTTATCTTATTTATATTTTATATTATACACAGCTTTTATTTTATATATAACTATTTATTTTTATATCGTTTTTTTAACGTCAAAAACCTTTGTTGACAACTCATTAATTAATTTATTGTTTTCTATTTTTTATATTACTTGATGCAAGTAGGCTATGATTTTGTGCACAGTCTTTTGCAGTCAAGTAATAGGTGAGTAGTAGGACGTTGTCCCTACAAAACTACATCTGCAAGGGTTTTGGGAAGATGACCCGGCGGCTTGGTTTTGCCAGACGGAGGCACAATTTGCACTGGCAGGAATTCGTGCGGAGAGCACAAGATTACTGCACGTGATCCCGGCACTCCCAAAGGATGCGATTTCTTCAGTCCTACATGTCTTGCGGGACATTACAACCGCAAGATACGACGAAGTGAAGCGTCTACTCTTGGACAAATACGGCCTATCTGAGACGAAACGTATCGAACAACTCCTATCCATGCAGGAACAAGGGGATAAGAAACCCTCTGACTTCCTCAGGTCCTTGCAAGGATTAGCAGGTACCAGTACCGCCATGACGTCAGAATTGGTGGCGAGACTGTGGGAGCGCCGTCTTCCACAAGCAATCCAGGTAGTGCTTGCTGGGTCGAAAGACAAACCTTTCGAACAGCAGGTGCAGCTGGCAGATAACGTGTGGGAGGTTCTCCCACACGCTGGTGTATATGCATCTGCAGTAAGCGCCTCTAAATCTCCCGGACTGACCTTGGAGTCACTACAAGGTGACCTCAACCAGCTTAAAGCTCTTGTTCTCAGGATGAACCAGCGTCAGAGCTCAAGTTCACGGCGAGGGCGGAGCACAACACCGGGATGGCGTAAGAAATCCGGGAGAGATAAAAGAGTCACATTCGTAGCTCCATCCAACGGTACCAGCAATCAAGGGGGCACGATGTGTTGGTACCATAAGACTCATGGCCCTAAAGCTACTAAATACAAGAGTCCCTGCTCATTTAGTAAAAAGGCCCCAAAGGCCACTCATCAAAAAACTAAGTGGTCAGGGGACCGTTTCAACATTGGGCGATCACATATCGGGTCGCTCATATCGTCTCTTCGTCCGAGACAATAATAATCGTATCGATTTTTTAATCGATTCCGGCTCGGACGTTTCACTTGTTCCTGCATCATCATTTCCAAAACACAATGGGTGTCCAAATATACTTTTGCGAGCGGCCAATGGAACAGTTATCCGCACTTTCGGCACCAAATTGCTTGAACTTCATCTCGGCTTTCGCCGACGCCACGTTTACAGCTTTGTTATTGCCGACATTTCCAAAGCCATACTCGGTGCCGACTTCTTAACGAAGTTCGAGCTGTCCGTCAATTTTAAATATCGACAACTAGTCGACTCACAAACTAATTTTCGGATTAACGTTTGTTCTACAATTGACTATCAACCCGAGTCAGTAAAATGCCAAATTACGGGCATTTATAAAGAGCTTCTAGCGAAGTATCCTTCGTTAACTAAACCTCCAAATTTTAACCTTCCGGTTAAGCACAATGTCCAACATCACATTGTAACAAATGCGCAACTCCCTTTTATCACCGCCCGGCGACTCCACCCAGAGAAGCTGAAGGTGGCGAAACTAGAATTCGAACATATGGTTCAATTGGGGATTTGTCGACCTTCGTCGTCCCCCGCAGCATCTCCACTTCATATGGTCCCTAAACGGGACTCACATGATTGGAGGCCATGCGGTGACTATCGTCGCCTGAATGCAGTCACAGTGCCGGATAGCTATCCTATCCCGCACATACAAAATTTCTCCGTGCATTTACCCGGCACCACAATCTTCTCGAAGGTAGATTTGGTACGAGCGTATCATCATATACCTATTGCATCAGAAGACCTCCATAAGACTGCAATAATTACGCCGTTTGGTTTATACGAATTTACCCGTATGCCATTCGGGTTACGTAATGCCGCCCAAACCTTCCAGAGGTTTATGAATGAGGTCACGAGAGATCTGGATTTCGTCTTTGTCTACTTAGATGATATTCTCATTGCAAGTAGAACAGAAGCGGAACATTTGACTCATTTAGACCAGCTCTTACAACGCCTTGACAACTTCGGCTTGACCATTAAGTTGGAAAAGTGCGTTTTCGGTGTGCCAGAGATCAATTTCCTTAGTCATAATATCACGAGGAATGGAATACTTCCATCCGCAGATCGGGTTAAGGCCATTGTTGATCTCGTGTCACCAACTTCTGCTAAACAAGTGCAGAAATTTTTAGGGATGGTGAACTTTTATCACCGCTTCATCCCTAATTTGGCTAAAATGTTGGTACCAATAAACGAGCACTTGAGATATGTTCTCAATTGCTCACGTGCCACGAAAGACAAAGGATTTCCTTGGCCTGCAGAATGCGAGGAGGCATTCCTCAAAGTAAAACATTCGATGGCACAGGCTACACTGCTAAACCATCCACTCGAGGATGCCAAATACAGCCTAACAACCGACGCTTCCGATTTTGCGATCGGAGGGGTCTTGGAACGATTTGACGGTCAGCGGTGGCAACCGTTAGCTTTCTATTCTAAAAAGCTGTCACCCGTGGAACAAAAATATTCTGCATTTGATCGCGAACTTCTCGCCATCTACGCAGCCATTAAACATTTCCGCTATTTCGTCGAAGGACGCGATTTTGTGGTCTATACTGACCACAAACATTTAATACGTGCCCTTCATACGAAGACCGAACGATCCCCTCGCCAGACCAGGCACCTGGATCTGATATCTCAATTTACCGCAGACATCCGACACATATCCGGTAAACAAAACGTTGTCGCAGACTGTTTATCCCGCTCGCTTGCGACTGACAACGTAGACGCTGTCGCCTTTGACTTACCTACATTAGCTCAGGTTCAAAAAGATGACAAAGAGTTGCAAAAACTCCAAGAGTACCCCAGCAAAGGCTCTAAAGTAAGACTAGTACTCACACCTATACCGTTTACAACTTACCAGGTCTGGTGCGAAACTAGTACGGGTATTCCACGACCTTATATACCCTTTTCGTTACGCAAACTTGCGTTCAGATCTGAACATAATTTGGCGCATCCGGGTATACGCGCCACGCGACGGGCTATTACAAATAAATATTTCTGGCCAGCAATTAACAAAGACTGCAACGAGTGGTCTCGTTCTTGCCTCGGTTGCCAAAAAGCCAAAGTGACAAGACACACGAAGGCTCCATATGAAGCTTTTAAACTTCCAAGTAATAGATTCGAACATATCCATATGGATATAGTGGGACCCCTTCCACCATCTCGAGGATACGCGTACATCCTTGCAATCGTAGACAGATTTACGAGATGACCAGAAGCTTACCCAATACGGGACATATCAGCATCAACAGTGGCGAAACACTTTGTCACTGAATACATCCCACGATTTGGCGCGCCCCCCAGAAATCACAACTGATCAAGGTACGCAATTCGAATCTAAACTATTCAATGAGGTTGCTAGACTTCTCGGTACTCACCGAATTAGGACAACCGCCTACCACTCGCAAGCAAACGGAATGGTCGAACGGTTCCACCGGCAACTTAAAGCTGCCTTAATGGCAAGGGACAACACTACTCATTGGAGTGAAGACTTGCCCTTTGTATTACTTGGCATACGTACGGCAATCAAATCCGACTTGCAATGCTCACCGGCAGAACTCGTCTATGGCCAGAATCTGAGACTGCCCAATTCAATTTCCATCCCATCGGATGAAAATCCAATTGAACACTCAGAATTTCTCACTCGCCTTCGTTCGCATATGCAGAACTTGAAGGCAACGCATCCTCGACAACCCAGTCAGAAGGATGTTTATGTGCCACGAGCCTTGGAGGACTCCGACTATGTTTTCGTGCGTATCGATCGCGTACGAAAACCGTTCGAGCCTCCATATGAAAGCCCATACCCGGTAATCAAACGATTACGTAAACACTTCGTCGTCAATTTAAACGGCACAAATAAGTCAATATCCATTGACAAGCTAAAACCAGCCTTCACTGGTGACCGCAACGACGAAGCTGAGCATAAATCTTCGGTAACATTCCGATAATCGCTACGCTGGGAGGGGAGTATGTAGGAGCAGTTTAGTTCACTGTACTCCCTACACTTTGCGCGAAACACTCGCCTATTTTTGTTGAATAATATTCTAAGAAAATAGGCGAGGGTTTTTGTTTTTTATCAGACGTCAGTCCGTTTTAGAATCTGCTCCGAAAAATACGTAGTAACAATAAAATTTATAATTTATTAACGATATCTCCCGTCGGAGTGCGTGTTGTAATAGTTACTATTTTAATATTGTAATTATTGTATTGTAAAGCGAATAAAATACTGTCGGAAACCAAATCAAACGTGTGTCAATTAAAGTTTAAACTGACCGACCCCACTGGTTCAAGAAGACCACAACAATATAATTTCATCTTGTTTAATTATGAGTTCTCTGCTTATCTTGTTGACGTTATTTCGATCGGAATATTCTCCGAAATAAAATCATCAGCCCTTTGATCAAAATAATTTTCGTTTTCTGCATATACTTCATTATAAGTAAAATTAAGAAGATTAGTATTTTTAACTTCTATTGCACTTGAACTTTGAATTTCACTTAAAATTTCTCCAAAGTCAACTGATAACATTTCGTCCTCATCTTCCATGCAATTACCTTTAGAGGTGAAATGCAGAAATTTCATTGGTAACATTTTTGCTACAATTATATTGAATTCGTTAACCGAAGGATTTTTACAATTACCCCCTTTTGCCCTTACATAAGAAAATGCATTTTCCAAAGGATCCTGGTTGAATCTGCTGGTCAATATAAAAAATACTTCTCCTTGTGCGAAGATTTTATCTGCTAGAGAAAGAATTCCCCTCGTGGTTTGCATTAATCCATCAATACAATGAACCCTGTTTCCGGTGTACTTGATTTGTTGCAAATATAGTATAAGCTCTTCCAATTTTTTCCAAACAATATTTCCTTTTTTTAATCCACTTTTGGAAGGATTTGTATCTTTTAGTACTTGGCTGTTCAGGCAGTCAAAAAGTATATTAATTTTTTGAATAAATTTTGCTGTTGACAATGAAACTTGTGAGTTTCTTTTAAATTGTTTGTTTTCTGTAGCTGATAGAATAGCAGCTGCAACAGTATGACTCAACAGTTGCGCAGCTAGTTTAACTCTCATTTTTTCGAAGGATGTGGGTTGAATATGCGAACTAGTTAGCGCAGTCATTTTGGTTGTCTTACCTTTTTCGAGATCATATATTTCACGTACTACTTACAACAAAATTTACTGTTCCATCAGGAGTTTCCAGATTATACCTCTCAAAAGTATATTTCTAATGGATTTAATTAAATGAGGAATATCATACAGTAAATAATTTTTTTTGCCATTATGATGGAAATATGGATTCTCCGGACTCGCTTTCAAAATATTATAAAATCCACGATTATTTGGTACTTGGTCACAAGTTATGGCTTTAATATCAAGGCCAGATAATCCAACTTGCTCCATAAGTTCTTTAACTATTCGTTCCAAATCATATGCTTTTCTAGAGCTTGCTGAAACTATATAATGAATTATGAACTTCCAATTGGTAATTAGTCCTCTCAACATAAAGACACAGATGGCACTACCAAGTGCATCTTCTTTTTTAAATCCCAAGTCCACTAAACCGTCTATAATGTCTACTGATGAATATGTTAATTTGTGTTTAATCGAAACTTCATCGAAGATTAAAATGCATTTTTTTCAACACTGTTCATCTTGTTCACTGCATTTTGTAGAGCGTTCATGATGCACAATTGTTTCCTGGGTGCAGATTTTTGATTAAATTCCAGCTATTTAATGAGGACAAACTTGGCAAATTCAATTTGAGTACATTCCTTAAAAATAAATACGCTTAAGTAGATCGATAATATAAATTTTGTGCAAATATTTTTTCGTCGTCATTCCACGAAGTTATCGGCCTTCGTCTTAAAATCATTTTACACAAAAGTTTTTCATTTTCGGTTAACTCCATCGATGTCACATTATCCTCAATACTAAAATTTTTCTTAATTTTAACCTTATTCCTTAATCTAATCACAATTTTGATTAAATTTGAATTTTGCTTTTTTAAGAATTTTTTTTTCTATAATGGTTAATAGCTTCCGACAGTTTGGAACACTTTTTGGAATAAAATTGCACATTCGTTAAATTTTTTGTACATGAACTACACAGTGAAGGAGGAGATTCCGATCTCTTCCGTTTATGACCAGGAGGTTGAAGCAAAGTTAACGGTATTTCGCGTTCTTCACTATTGCGCAAGGACCTAGAATCATCTGACTCCAAAGATGCTCTTAAATTCAAATTCGGTATAGCACCACTTTTTAAAAACTTGCTACCTTTTAAGTCTGAAGAAAAATGTTTGTCACATAAAAACAATGATGACGACCTTGCAATAATTTCCACAGACAAATTACACTTATCTACCCATAATTTGAAAAGAGGGCTGTCAAATCCCGGAAATTTGAAAATCCTTGTTTCAGGAAATTCCCGTCTAGATCGCCCGCAATGTGGTAAGCAGCATTTGTTGCCGGCTTTAGAAGATTTCAATTCACTTTTCGTCTTTTTAACTGTTCGAATTATCCCATCCATCACGATATTAAATTATTGTTCTCTATTTATTTTCGTTTCAACACCTTTAAATCTGTTCTTTTGTCTGTCTCTAATAAAAAAAATTATAAATCACTAATCCGATGTTCTACCACAAAAACTGCAAATTTTTTTAAATGCTCGTTTTGGTGATTCATTCTTCTTATTGTGTATGCCTTTTTGTGTGTGCAGTGCACTCAAGCCCTTTTTCATTCTCAAATTGCGCAGGCGACGGCAGCCAAGCAGTCTGCTTGGAGATAACTTCAAAGCTTTTTGAGAATCGCTTCTCCATACGCGAAAAGCTCAGTGCAGTCTTATGCCGAGCTTTGCGATCTGGAAAATTAGTAAATCCACTTGAAAATCTCCTTAGGACAAAATTTTGTTCGGCGTGGCATATCTGGGTATAGTTATATTGTCTGTGCTCTTATATTTACATTAAATTTCTTGGTCAATGGACGTATATTAATCATATAAATTAATTAAATTAAAAAATAATAACTAGTTGGGATGTGGGTTCGACACTTTCGGTCCACACGATCAACTTCCCAGTATGATGGATGTTGAATATTATGATTGGATATTTTAATAATAAATGAACAATAGGCAATTGTAGAATATATGTATAATACCGAGAATTTGTCACAATTGTTTATCAATATTTTCGCTAAAATGTCAAACTAAATGTGCGCACTTACAAGATTAGGATGAAGAAAATGTATATAAAATTGATGTATTAATGTTTTTCGGAACCCCAATGAAGTCGATATAGTTTTTAGTTCGCGCGGTATCGTGCAGGTACAAAAAACACTTAAGTCATTTAAACCAAAAAACCACTGGACCGAATATTATAAAAATCTTTTCAGATTATATTGTCGCTAATACGCTTCGAACGGGACCTCAAGTAAGTCAATATCTTTCGTGGTTCGGGCGATATCGTGCAGGTACAAAAATCACTTACGCCGCTTAAACAAAAAAACGGCTCGACCGAATCTTATGAAAATCTTTTCAGATCATATTTTGGTTAATACTCTTCGAACGGCACGTCAACTAAGTCGATATCTTTTATAGTTCGCGCGATATCGTGCAGGTGCAAAAATCACTTAAGTCATTTAAACCAAAAAACCGCTGGACCGAATATTATAAAAATCTTTTCAGATTATATTGTCGCTAATACGCTTCGAACGCCACCTCAAGTAAGTCAATATCTTTCGTGGTTCGGGCGATATCGTGCAGGTACAAAAATCACTTACGTCGCTTAAACAAAAAAACGGCTCGACCGAATTTCATGAAAATCTTTTCAGATCATATTTCGGTTAATACGCTTCGAACGACACCTCAACGATGTCGATATCTTTTATAGTGCGCACGATATCGTGCAGGTACAAAAATCACTTAGTCATTTAAACAAAAAAACCGCTGGACCGAATATTATAAAAATCTATTCAGATTATATTGTCGCTAATACGCTTCGAACGGCACCTCAAGTAAGTCAATATCTTTCGTGGTTCGGGCGATATCGTGCAGGTACAAAAATCACTTACGTCGCTTAAACAAAAAAAACGGCTGGACCGAATTTCATGAAATTCTTTTCAGATCATATTTCGGTTAATACGCTTCGAACGACACCTCAACGATGTCGATATCAGTTTTGGTTCGCGCGATATCGTGCAGGAAAAAATGACCACATCCGTACGCACATACACACACACACATACTTCCTCCCAATTTTTTGCTTAAAATGCTCCTGGGACCTTGAAAGATGAAAATACGTTGAAATTTTCGATTTCGATTTTCGGACCGATTACAATAACTTCCTATACTGGGAAGTTAATAATAATTGTTCCCTTCCCTGTTCCTATAGCCGTACGAGGTAAAACTATTATCACCACAACTGTTTTTTATTTACATTAAACATTAAGCATTCTCTCATTTAATATTCATTTTTTTAAAACCGTATGGTTCAGAGCTAAAAATCATCCAGTAATTGCCTTTTGTCAGATGTTAATTTATATTTCTTTACCTCACCTACATCAGCTCAAGATCTTAAGAACGCCAAATATTTCGAGAAAGTATTTGTCAGTGGCGGTTCGTAAGGTTCAGGATAAGGGAAGCAATGCGCAAAGTGAACGATAAAAGTAAAAGTATTGAAGCCTTTAATTTAAAAAATTGAAAAATGACATATAGTGGAGTCAAATAAGCAAAACATAAAGAACTGTTTGCAGTGTAAAAAATTTCGTTTGGAACATATTTATTAGTTACATCGAATATTATACGAAATGGCTAATTTCTATGTAGCTCTAGCAACCAAGTTATCGACCATTTTGTGAACATTTTATCATTTTGGCCGTTCTTTCTAAATATAGATGAGTATATCTCGGCATGTGTAGGTCCGAAAAAGGAAAAAAAAAGTCTGTTTATGATATTGTCTATCAGCGATTACAATATGAAATGTTTATCTGCACACATAACCTCAAAAAAAAGCTGTAAAAACTACTAAATTTTAGTGTTTTGGTTCCGAAGTTATTTTTTCAGTGAACTTATACTTTATAATATATACACTAACTGGTTAGAATTTCAGGTCAAATTCAGGACCTTAAATTTGAAAATTAATTGCCCTTTAATTTTTGTCCATCGCATCCATCGTATGAGGTGTTTTCTTTTTTTTTTAAATGTAGTATTATTTTTCGCTACACCCACGCCTACAATCATTACATTTTCCTTGCAAAAAACACTTCAGGCAACCCGTACTCATACAATTCATAAAAATATTCTCTATCCCTATAAATAATCTAAAGAGAATCATAAAAAATTAATGGAAGCTACAAAGTTATCAGCTTATATTCAAAGCAACCCTCTGTTTTCCAATTAGAATCAACAATGTATAAAGAGAAACTTCACCTATTCTTGATCTCTTTTTTCTTGACTACATATACAAACGAAAATTCATATTTCAAGAAGAGTCAAAAACAAAATTTCGAAACAATATTTTAAGAGAAAATTTAATATTGCTCGAAGCCAAAACAGATTACCAGAAAACGAAACCAAGAAAACGAAGAGAATATAATGGATATAGAAAATTTCTCTTGTTACATACCGCTTTTTGGTTTCGAAGAAGCTGCGTTTAACTCAGCTTCTGAGGGTGCTGTATTAACGCAAAAGTAGTAAGGCTATGGGGATTCTGGCGCACTTTCTTATGGGATTTAACATAGGGGTCAAAAATTACTTTTCCGCCATTTTGAAAGCTTTATTTGTACGTGGACGAACAGGGAAAGCTCTTTATGTACGTGGACGAACAGGGAAAGCTCTTTATGTACGTGTATGAGGTGTTTTAGGTTTGTGTCTTGGATAAGGTGGCTGGGAGGTGGTGGGTGGAGATGGGTGAAAGCTTTATTTGTGTGTAGATAAGCAGAGAAAGCTCATTTTGAAAGTTTTATTTGTACGTGGACGAACAGGGAAAGCTCTGGGTGGGAGCTTTGATGGTGTGAATTGCACCTGGAGTGTTTTGAAAGCTTTATTTGTACGTAGACGAGCGGGGAAAGCTCTGGGTGGGAGCTTGGGGGGGGGATCTCGGGTTAAACTTCGATGTGTGTGTGTGTGAGGTCGGTGCTGGGAGGGGCTGTTAGAGGAATTAAGCTGTGGGGATCCTGGAATGAACTTTGGAGCGTGGATGGGGGCGCTGAACTTTCAAATAAATCTTAATGAAACCTCAATCTGCAACAACAACTCAGCAAGCGGCAAAAAGAGCGTGGATGGGTGCGCTGAACTTTCAAATAAATCTTAATGAAACCTCAATCTGCAACAACAACAACAACTCAGCAAGCAGCAAAAAGAGCGTGGATGGGGGCGCTGAACTTTCAAATAAATCTTAATGAAACCTCAATCTGCAATAACAACAACAACTCAGCAAGCGGCAAAAAGTCATGCCTGAAAAGATTGTTCCCATAAATTATTACCGCAGCATATCAACAACAACAACAACAACAGTGAAGATCCACATCCTCGACCGTACTGTCAAGTGGTCGCGATAAACAAAGGGAAGTTTGATATGCTGCTGCGAATTTAGCGTGAGTCAGTTTCCTAATATAATCAAAGACAATTTTGAACGGGTACCGGAGGATTCCCTATCATCCCATGCCATGAACGTTTATCGAGATAAACAAAGGGAAGTTTTGCAAAATATATTGAAATCGATATTCTGTGAATTTAGTGTGAGCCAATTTCCAAATATAATCAAATACAATTTTGATGGTGAGTTCCTTATCAATCATAAGTGTGAAAAACCTGAAGACTTCTTTAAACCGTATCGTGAAAAATATTAAAATAAACAAAAGGGCTCCCAGATTTTAGTGTATGATTTTTAATATAAACATTACCAATATATAAAAGAAAGGTTTGCTTCATGCTACCATCATAAATAATCAAATACAATTTTGATGGTGAGTTCCTTATCAAACTTAAGTGTGAAAAACTTGAAGACTTCTTTAAACCGTATCGTGAAAAATATTAAAATAAACAAAAGGGCTCCCAGATTTTAGTGTATGATTTTTAATATAAACATTACCAATATATAAAAGAAAGGTTTGCTTCATGCTACCATCATAAATAATCAAATACAATTTTGATGGTGAGTTCCTTATCAAACTTAAGTGTGAAAAACTTGAAGACTTCTTTAAACCGTATCGTGAAAAATATTAAAATAAACAAAAGGGCTCCCAGATTTTAGTGTATGATTTTTAATATAAACATTACCAATATATAAAAGAAAAGTTTGCTTCATGCTACCATCATCGCATCATCATCAGCATGGAAGACGAGCAATCAAGAGAGGCAATTGTAAGTAATTATTATTATTATTATTATCATAAAAATTAAATGCTAATTTACTTACAGCGAAATATAATACGGCGATTAATGACGCTGTTAGCGCTTGACTCAGAGAGAGACGTCCGGCAACTCCTGAAAGGGCTCCAGCGGGATGCACGCCAAGAGCGTGCCCATTGCAACGAAGATTTGCAACAAATTGCAGCTGAAATTGATGCCCAAGAGGAGAGGCGGAATTATTTAAAGCGGAAAATAAAATTGCTCCGAAAAAAGGAAAAGAGGCTGCAGAGTCAGCGAAAATTTCTTAAATATCTCAGAAAATTATAGATTTTTTTTTTTTTTTAAATAAATACTATTTTGTGGGGGCTGGAAGTTGGCTTGACCACTTGAACTTTTGGGGGTAAGGAATTTGCCATGTCAGCAGGCACAAGATTTGAAAATAAAACAAATTTGTTATAAAAATGTCTTTTTATTTAATTTATAGTACATCATTAGCATTTATCCAAGAATTATGTTCTCGTGAGAACCCCAGCCATTGTCAACGCTCATTTCCGAAATGTTAATAGTTCTATGTGGGTGGGAATATTTATTCGGGTTTGGGTCTTGGGTTAGGTGGTTTGAAAGCTGTTTATGGAGGTTGGGTGTCTTGGATGGGGTGGCTTGGAGTTGGTGGATGGAGATGGGTGGTCCAGAGCGTGTATGGGATTTGGTGTGGGACCGGGGTGGGATTTGGGGTGTGACTGAAGCCGAAGGGTGAGGTGGACCAAGACAAATGCCAAGGAGCAGCTCAGGGCGCTTGAAGAGGCGATGGCTATTGAGCAGCAATGGGTGCAGCGGATGGCGCAGCTTATATGCGAGTGTAAGCTGAATCTTCAGCATGCTGATAGTGAGAAGAAAAAAAGTCAAACAGAGATGCAAATTGCTAAAATATTTAATTAGGCTAGGTTAGAATTGCTTGTCTGCATTATTATTAATATTATTATTATTATTAGAAATAAAAAAACTATTAATTAGAATCAATCTTATTTGTTTTTAAAATATTTATTTCACAATGGGTTGAAGAGGAGCTTTTTATTGTTTCATTATGTTAACTGAAGGCGCGTTAATTTGCACACACTTCAAGACACTTCACTTCTTTTTGTTGTTTTTGTTAGGATTGTAAAAATTAGGGATTTCACTTGAATTATCGGTATAAAAACTATAATTGACTGGAATAGCATCAATTTGTACAAACTTGAAAATATGTGTCTTCCCTTGCGGCCCGGAATTGATTACATGGAAATGGAAGTTTTCATGATGCACCTGTGTAAACAACTTTTGGGGTCTAGGAATTTGCCATGTCAGCAGTTTTTGCACCTGCGTAAGAAAGCTATAGACCGGAAGTTGGTAAATTGAATTCCATGCACCTATGTAAACAACTTTTGGGGGGAGGGCTAGAAATTTGCCTGTATGTGACTATGATAGCCGGATACCGGAAGTTGGTAAATTTTGTACTTGTTCATGAGTTCCATGCACCTATGTAAACAACATTTAGGGCTAGGAATTTGCTATATAAAACACTGAATAAATAACTATTTTGTTTTTTTTCCTTGGCAGCTTTTCGGTGAATGAGGTGTACCTGGTCTGTCTGGCTGGTCTGTCTGGCTGGTCTGTCTGTCTGTCTGGTTGGCTGGTCTGTCTGGCTGGTCTGTCTGGCTGGCTGGTCTGTCTGACTGATCTATCTGGTTGACCCGCCTGGTATGTCTGGATCTATATATAAATGCTTATTAGCACAGCTTTATATCATTGTAGCTGTAACCACCTGTGTAGCAACATGAATGAAAAATTGATGAAGGATATTATAAAAACACGTGAGAATATACGAAGAAAGTATAAAGCTCTCAAGACTAGTAAAATTGAATCTGAAGCTCAATTAGAGGAAACATTTAAACCAATAACCAGAACGCTGGAAAAGCTCACAGCAAAAGCAGCATCAGTGAAAATTGAACCAAAAGAAGAAGAAGATGAAATTAAAAAAGAGGACAATGAAGAAGCATGCACACCACCACGCAAATACTTAAAGCTAGAGCCACCGAGCATGAGTTATTCTGAGGATGATGATGATGATGATGATCAGTTTGTCACACCTATAAAAGAACCGAAATTAGAGTCTGCAGACCAGATACTAAACAAATATAAACAACTCCTGGAAAATGATAGCACGAGAATTGATAAAACGTATGGAGCGTACTATAAGAACGATATGTGGAATATTGGTAATTCGAGATTAAAAGTTGATAAAGAATACTTTCTTATAGATGGCAAGCGGTACAAGATAACTGAAGGTCTAGCTGAATTAATTTTTATGAAAAAGCCTCGAGGCTACTCAAAAGAAGACTTGTCCAATTATCAAAAAATTGTAAATGATACATGCGCACACAGACGTGATTTTAAGGAAAACCAGCAAATAAAAGGAACAAATAGCTTCAAATATAGAAACATAATAAAAAAGTTGATTCACACTCCTCATACTGGAACGGGAATAATGCAAATTCCAAAGAAAAATATCGATTACATATATTGGGATGACCCCAATGAGCTAGTTGATAGGCTCCGAATATTGATAGCATCGCAGCAAGCTGGAAATAATAGCCATAGTAATGAAATAGTGTCAATCATTGAGGAGTTGCGGGAAGCTGACATTATAGTATAAATATTCCTACCCACATAGAACTATTAACATATCGGAAATGATATGAAAAGGAATTGCAGAAAGTTAAACATTCAGATCTCTACCTTGTTGAAAAAATATTGAAAAAGAGCGGCGATAAAGTTTATGTTAAATGGCTGGGGCTCTCACAAGAACATAATTCTTGGATAAATGCTAATGATGTATTATAAATTAAATAAAAAGACATTTTTATAACAAATTTGTTTTATTTTTAAATCTATATTTTTTCATGATGATGATGTTGGTTTAATATAGGCTCTAGGATTTTTCCTGTATTGGTGACTCCCTGTTGAAATCACCATCTATCATCCAGACATACCAGGCGGGTCAACCAGATAGATCAGTCAGACAGACCAGCCAGCCAGCCAGACAGACCAGCCAGACAGACCAGCCAACCAGACAGACAGACAGACCAGCCAGACAGACCAGCCAGACAGACCAGCCAGACAGACCAGCCAGACAGACCAGGTACACCTCATTCACCGAAAAACTGCCAAGGAAAAAAAACAAAATAGTTATTTATTCAGTGTTTTATGTAGCAAATTCCTAGCCCTAAATGTTGTTTACATAGGTGCATGGAACTCATGAACAAGTACAAAATTTACCAACTTCCGGTATCCGGCTATCATAGTCACATACAGGCAAATTTCTAGCCCTCCCCCCAAAAGTTGTTTACATAGGTGCATGGAATTCAATTTACCAACTTCCGGTCTATAGCTTTCTTACGCAGGTGCAAAAACTGCTGACATGGCAAATTCCTAGACCCCAAAAGTTGTTTACACAGGTGCATCATGAAAACTTCCATTTCCATGTAATCAATTCCGGGCCGCAAGGGAAGACACATATTTTCAAGTTTGTACAAATTGATGCTATTCCAGTCAATTATAGTTTTTATACCGATAATTCAAGTGAAATCCCTAATTTTTACAATCCTAACAAAAACAACAAAAAGAAGTGAAGTGTCTTGAAGTGTGTGCAAATTAACGCGCCTTCAGTTAACATAATGAAACAATAAAAAGCTCCTCTTCAACCCATTGTGAAATAAATATTTTAAAAACAAATAAGATTGATTCTAATTAATAGTTTTTTTATTTCTAATAATAATAATAATAATGCAGACAAGCAATTCTAACCTAGCCTAATTAAATATTTTAGCAATTTGCATCTCTGTTTGACTTTTTTTCTTCTCACTATCAGCATGCTGAAGATTCAGCTTACACTCGCATATAAGCTGCGCCATCCGCTGCACCCATTGCTGCTCAATAGCCATCGCCTCTTCAAGCGCCCTGAGCTTCTCCTTGGCATTTGTCTTGGTCCACCTCACCCTTCGGCTTCAGTCACACCCCAAATCCCAGCCCGGTCCCACACCAAATCCCATACACGCTCTGGACCACCCATCTCCATCCACCAACTCCAAGCCACCCCATCCAAGACACCCAACCTCCATAAACAGCTTTCAAACCACCTAACCCAAGACCCAAACCCAAATAAATATTCCCACCCACATAGAACTATTAACATTTCGGAAATGAGCGTTGACAATGGCTGGGGTTCTCACGAGAACATAATTCTTGGATAAATGCTAATGATGTATTATAAATTAAATAAAAAGACATTTTTATAACAAATTTGTTTTATTTTCAAATCTTGTGCCTGCTGACATGGCAAATTCCTTACCCCCAAAAGTTCAAGTGGTCAAGCCAACTTCCAGCCCCCACAAAATAGTATTTATTTAAAAAAAAAAAAAATCTATAATTTTCTGAGATATTTAAGAAATTTTCGCTGACTCTGCAGCCTCTTTTCCTTTTTTCGGAGCAATTTTATTTTCCGCTTTAAATAATTCCGCCTCTCCTCTTGGGCATCAATTTCAGCTGCAATTTGTTGCAAATCTTCGTTGCAATGGGCACGCTCTTGGCGTGCATCCCGCTGGAGCCCTTTCAGGAGTTGCCGGACGTCTCTCTCTGAGTCAAGCGCTAACAGCGCCATTAATCGCCGTATTATATTTCGCTGTAAGTAAATTAGCATTTAATTTTTATGATAATAATAATAATAATAATAATTACTTACAATTGCCTCTCTTGATTGCTCGTCTTCCATGCTGATGATGATGCGATGATGGTAGCATGAAGCAAACTTTTCTTTTATATATTGGTAATGTTTATATTAAAAATCATACACTAAAATCTGGGAGCCCTTTTGTTTATTTTAATATTTTTCACGATACGGTTTAAAGAAGTCTTCAAGTTTTTCACACTTAAGTTTGATAAGGAACTCACCATCAAAATTGTATTTGATTATTTATGATGGTAGCATGAAGCAAACCTTTCTTTTATATATTGGTAATGTTTATATTAAAAATCATACACTAAAATCTGGGAGCCCTTTTGTTTATTTTAATATTTTTCACGATACGGTTTAAAGAAGTCTTCAAGTTTTTCACACTTAAGTTTGATAAGGAACTCACCATCAAAATTGTATTTGATTATTTATGATGGTAGCATGAAGCAAACCTTTCTTTTATATATTGGTAATGTTTATATTAAAAATCATACACTAAAATCTGGGAGCCCTTTTGTTTATTTTAATATTTTTCACGATACGGTTTAAAGAAGTCTTCAGGTTTTTCACACTTATGATTGATAAGGAACTCACCATCAAAATTGTATTTGATTATATTTGGAAATTGGCTCACACTAAATTCACAGAATATCGATTTCAATATATTTTGCAAAACTTCCCTTTGTTTATCTCGATAAACGTTCATGGCATGGGATGATAGGGAATCCTCCGGTACCCGTTCAAAATTGTCTTTGATTATATTAGGAAACTGACTCACGCTAAATTCGCAGCAGCATATCAAACTTCCCTTTGTTTATCGCGACCACTTGACAGTACGGTCGAGGATGTGGATCTTCACTGTTGTTGTTGTTGTTGTTGATATGCTGCGGTAATAATTTATGGGAACAATCTTTTCAGGCATGACTTTTTGCCGCTTGCTGAGTTGTTGTTGTTATTGCAGATTGAGGTTTCATTAAGATTTATTTGAAAGTTCAGCGCCCCCATCCACGCTCTTTTTGCTGCTTGCTGAGTTGTTGTTGTTGTTGCAGATTGAGGTTTCATTAAGATTTATTTGAAAGTTCAGCGCACCCATCCACGCTCTTTTTGCCGCTTGCTGAGTTGTTGTTGCAGATTGAGGTTTCATTAAGATTTATTTGAAAGTTCAGCGCCCCCATCCACGCTCCAAAGTTCATTCCAGGATCCCCACAGCTTAATTCCTCTAACAGCCCCTCCCAGCACCGACCTCACACACACACACACATCGAAGTTTAACCCGAGATCCCCCCCCAAGCTCCCACCCAGAGCTTTCCCCGCTCGTCTACGTACAAATAAAGCTTTCAAAACACTCCAGGTGCAATTCACACCATCAAAGCTCCCACCCAGAGCTTTCCCTGTTCGTCCACGTACAAATAAAACTTTCAAAATGAGCTTTCTCTGCTTATCTACACACAAATAAAGCTTTCACCCATCTCCACCCACCACCTCCCAGCCACCTTATCCAAGACACAAACCTAAAACACCTCATACACGTACATAAAGAGCTTTCCCTGTTCGTCCACGTACATAAAGAGCTTTCCCTGTTCGTCCACGTACAAATAAAGCTTTCAAAATGGCGGAAAAGTAATTTTTGACCCCTATGTTAAATCCCATAAGAAAGTGCGCCAGAATCCCCATAGCCTTACTACTCGCAAACCTTTGCGTGAGTGTGACTTCAATTAAATTGAATGTGTTGGTGTTTTCACATTGATTTTCTGAGCCAAATAAGATGGAGATATTACAGCTTCCCCATGTTGTGTAAGGCCTCGGCCCTTTGAATAGAGAAGATAAGGAACCGAAAATAGCGTACATGTACACGGATTTGAGGAAAGAACTTGGGATCAAGAAATTTTCTCTCTAATTCTGCCCCTCCACTTTAACCACAACAACAAAATACATTGACTTTAACCACAACAACAAAATACATTGTCTAACCCGGACATAGGCGTAGTGAAATTTGTTCAGGTTTTGCGAAGGGTCTGCTTCAAACATTTAGCCAAGGGAAGCGTTCTCACCGAGATGGTTGCTGAGAAACGATATCCCTCCCGGTTTTTGAATAAATATAACACAGCCACTGACCCGGTTAGACACAAATACGTAAAGAATGCTATGCATTAGTGTTGCCAAAATGCTTCCCCGTGTTAAATAAATTCCTCTTCCTCGCCTCGGCCACGATAAGAGCGGCACCAGAAAAATTTAACGTCTCCAATTAGCGGAGAGCGGCACTTTAGTATTGTCACTCTGCCGCTCGCCGCTCATATCATGACCGTGGCTTTAGTGTTTCCAGAGGAGGAAATATATTAAGATTTTTCTTGTGATTAATATTGATTTATTTAAATTTATTTTTTAGGAAGTTGCCTATTTGGTCAAGGGAAGCAGTGCTTCCTTTGCTTCCAAAGAGGAACCGCCACTGGTATTTGTACTTTGCTGCAGCTGGTCTTTTTTAGTATAATGTTGTTATCGGCTTCAAAACTAACATGATGTGAGCAGGCGCGTAGAATCGAAATTTCTTCTTGGTGGGCCAACTTGAAATCAACATACCCCTCCCTCCCCCTTTTTTTTAAACTGCTTAAGGTAGGACTGATGATAATTGATCAAACAAGTATTAAGTTAATAACTTTAACAGTTATAAATAATTAATGTAAAAATGCCCATCCTGGAAAAGGAGGGCTATGACAGGAGAAAGAGGGATAAAGAAGGAAGGAAAGTTATGTAGGTAAGTGGAAAAGGCGAAGGACCGTGGGGCTGGACGGGACTCGAACCCGGGACCTCTGGGATGGAAGCCAGACGCCTTTGGGGAGTTAACCTTATAACCTCTCCCAATATTCACAACGATTTTAAATCAAAAAACACGAGGGATACGTGTACAAGATTTATTTCGCTGTCACAAAACTCTATTTACGCTATTTACAAAACTCCGGCGGAGCGACTGGAGGCGGCAGAAGTCGAGGTATGACTGACTGATAACGGCGAAGCGTCTTCTTGTATTTTTTCTATTTTGCCGCTCGCAGAGATAACTGTGGGGGAATCTGGGTTTACCGGTTTCTCTTTTGATAAGTTCTCCAAGGATTTTTTGGAGCATCTATGGATAAGTAATTCGTCGACTTCTGCCGCCGCATCACTCCCCCTCTAGGAAATTAAAATTTAAGCGTGCATTTTACCTTGTTCTTACATCTACATATTACAATTTTTATTTCCAATTCCTGTATGTCAATATGTCTACATTCTGTTCCTTTATTACTTGTTAAATTCATTCATTTTTCTATGTGTTTATTATTTATTTTATTTTCTATATACAATTATAATTATGTTATCTATGTTAACTATCTGGACTATTTGCGGCCATGTTGGGGTCAAGCAAGCCGAATTGTTTTAAACGTGTGTCGAGTAACTCGTCCAAGGCACTTGAAACTTAATTGACTAACTACATATGTATATGTTTTTTTTTTTTGGCCAGGAAAGCGTGTGTGCCTCTACTTTATCAACTTTTATATGTATACATATATAATTTATATATTATTTAATATTTTACTTCACTATTTACTTTATATTTCATTTTATTGTATTTCATTTACGCAAGGGGGGCACTTACGCTTGCCCGTGACAGGTCGTTGAGTAAGCATTATGTGGGCGCTTCGAAACCCTGGGGCATTCGAAATCGGACTTTTCGACCGTACCGTGTAATTACCTCGGGTGTTGTCTTCTCCTCTTCTTCACGATTTCGTTCTTGATCGTTTTCCTTCTGCGGGGCCGGAGCCTCCACTATCGTGAAGGCCGGTTTGAGCCGGTCCAACGAAATATTTACTCGCCGTCCCTTTATCTCCAACTTGAAATGCTTTGCTTTTCGACTAATCACCCTGTACGGTCCATCGTACGGTGGTTGGAGTGGTACTCTTACCGCCTCGTTTTTCACAAAAACGTGCGTACAGCGTTTCAGTTCTTTCTGCACAAAGACGCTGGTCGTAGCGTGATGGGCAGTCGTAGTGGGTCGTAAGTCCTGGATTATCTTGCGAAGGTCTTTTACAAACTCGGACTCACTTCGTTTCCGTGATAGTTCGGTGAGAAATTCCCCAGGGAGGCGCAGCGTGGTGCCGTATACCAACTCCGCTGGTGTCGCTTGGAGATCCGGCTTAAACGTCGATCTTAGCCCAAGGAGGACGGTTGGTAGAGCCTCCGACCAGTTACTCGTCCTTCGGCACATTATGGCCGCTTTCAGTGTCCTGTGCCACCTTTCCACCAGGCCATTTGCCTGTGGGTGGTACGGGGTCGTCCGCAAATGGGTAATTCCCAACGTTGAGGTCAACTTTCGAAACAGCTCCGATTCGAATTGGCGTCCTTGGTCTGTGGATACTCTCAGTGGTATCCCGTATTTGGCTATCCAGCCCTCGATAAGGTGGCGTGCTACTGTGTCTGCCGTCATATCTATCATCGGAATGGCCTCTGGCCATCGTGTGAACCGATCCACGCATGTCAGACAGTACCGGTATCCCCTAGACGGGGGCAACGGCCCGACGATATCTATGTTTATGTGTGCGAATCGTTCTGTCGGAGGTTCGTATTTGCTTACCGGTGTTTTCGTGCGTCGCTGGACCTTGGATTGTTGGCACAGTATACAGGCCTTCACAAACGCCGCGCAATCTTTCCGCATGTTCGGCCATACAAACCTTTCGCTGATCAGCTTGGTTGTTCCTCGAACGCCCTGGTGCGCAATGCCGTGCATGCTCTGGATGACTTCCTACTTCATGGTCTCTGGAAGTAGTGGTCGCACGCGATCCTGCGATACGTCGCAATACATGGCAACCTCGGAATTTGGAAGTGTTAACTGCTTAATGACCAACGAGGCATTCTCCGGATTTTGGATGATTTCCGCTAGGCCCTTGTCCTGCCGCTGTTGTTCCGCCAATTTGCGATAGTCAATTGGTTTCGGGTTAGTGGAAGTCGACTCTACCCGTGACAATGTGTCGGCTACGACGTTTTCTTTTCCCGCTATGTGCCGTATGTCCGTGGTGAATTGGCTGATATAATCCAGATGGCTTGCCCGTCGGGGAGAGTTGTTGTCCGAAACTTGTTTGAAGGCGAATATTAGAGGCTTGTGGTCTGTCATTACGTGGAAGGCCCTTCATTCTAGGAGATTCCGAAATTGTTTAATTGCCTGATACACGGCTAATAGCTCTCTGTCGTACGTGCTGTATTTTTTCTCTGCTGCTGAGAGTTTCTTAGAGAAAAAGGCTAGTGGTCTGAAGTCTTGCCCGTCGAATTTATGTAGCGCGGCCCCAATGGCACGTTCGGACGCGTCGACGTGTAGGGCTAGTTCCGCATCCGGAGACGGGTGTGCTAAGAGTGTGGCCTCAACTAGGTCTTTTTTACATCTTTCAAATGCCGCGAGCGTCTCCGGGATCCATTTCAACTTCGTGGTATCGTTCTTTTTGTTGCCAGGTGTCATCTCCCGGAGGACCATCTGGTTTTCGGCCGCGTGTGGTATGAACCTCTGGTAAAACGCGATGAGGGCTAGGAATCTTCTTAAACCTTTCGCCAATTTCTCATGCATAAAACGTAAGGTTTGCCCTGCGTTGCATAGCCCGAAGGTCATAAAATTGAACTCATATAGTCCAAACGGCGTGGT
The DNA here is from genome assembly GCA_949987705.1 of Thereva unica. NCBI lineage: Eukaryota > Metazoa > Arthropoda > Insecta > Diptera > Therevidae > Thereva > Thereva unica. The sequence goes on along the minus strand of OX465281.1, from coordinate 154,700,562 downwards.
TATCGCTGTTTTCGGAGTGTGTCCTGGCTCTATGGGTATCTGATGGTAGACCTTGTGCAAATCGATGGTGGAAAAAATTTTCTTGCCCGAACATATTGCTGAGAAATCCTGGATGAAAGGCATTGGGTACCTATCCGGTATCGTGACCGAGTTTAAGCGACGGTAGTCCCCGCATGGTCTCCACCCCCCGTCGGATTTTTTTACCAAATGTAGCGGGCTTGACCAGTTACTTTTTGATGGTTTGCAGATTCCCATCTGAAGCAGGTATTTAAATTCAGCCTTGGCGATCTTTAGCTTATCTGGCGGCAACCTCCTAGGTTTGGCAAACACTGGCGGTCCTTTGGTTTCTATAAAATGGGTGATGGTGGTTGGTGACGGAGTTTTCTGTCCGGCTGCCGAGGGAACTGTGATATCCACGAACTCTTGCAATAGGTCCGCAAATGAGTTATTTGCGTTTATTGTTGTTATTCGTATCGCCTTTACTGATTTGACCGCGCCTACTACGGACAGATTTGTTTGTCTGTCGATTAGGCGGGCGCCCTTGATGTCTACCAACAGACCGAATTCGTCTAGGAAATCGGCCCCGATTATAGCGTTCGTCGTCTGAGCGATGATGAAAACCCAATCGAACTGCCGGCGGAGCCCTAAGTTTAGCGTGATGCGCTTGGTGCCGTACTTGGGGATTGGTGTTCCGTTTGCGGCGGCGTATAAGTGGTGTCCTGGTGGTGCATTGTTTCTGTCTCTTGCGCTGGGTGGTAAAATAGAGACGTCCGCTCCAGAATCTATTAGAAATTTTGTTCCGGTGCGCTCGTCTCGGACGAAGAGGCGTTTGCACTTCTTTCCACCTAAGGTCGCCTCTGTTACTTGGTGGTGGGTTCGTTTCCCGATTTTGGTGACTTTTGATTCTTGCACGGTTCCCTACACTTGGTGGCTCTTTCTGTGAACTTCCGGTGGTAGTAGCATATCTCGTCACGAGTGCGACTTCTACTCCGAGATCTCGCTAGTGGGCCGCGCTGCCCGAACTTCGGTCTGCCGTATTTCCATGCTGAAAACTCCCTGGTCAGTGCCTCGATCTTCGTTTCCAAGGTACTAAGTTGCGAGGGTGTGGTTGGTTCCTTTTTCCTACGACGCTGTGGAAGTCGCTGACCTCTAGGATTTTGTCGGCCATAGACGCCAAAGACTCTAGGTCATCCTTACTAACCGACAGGATTGCTCGAACCTGGACCGGTAACCGATTCAACCATAACGAGCGCAGCAGATTGTCGGTAGTGTTCTGTCCTCCCAGGTGCCGCATCTCGTTCAATAATTGTGACGGTCTTTTGTCCCCGAGCGCGACTTCGTTGAGGAGCTTGGCTATTTCCGCTTCGTCCGAGTCCGAGTACCTTTTCAGAAGACATCTCTTTAAATTCCCATACTTGTCACCTTCAGGGGGTCTCAGAACCGCGTCCCTTACCTGCTGGAGCACTCTGCCGTCAATCGCCCCGACGACGTGGTTAACCCTTGTGTTGTCGGTTGAGATGCCGCAGGTGTTAAACTGGGCCTCCATCTGCGCGAACCATATTTCGGGCGATTCTTCCCAAAAAGGAGGTGTCTTCAACGCTATTCGCGACACTTCTTCGTTTGGCACGCTTCCCATTTTTCTGGAGCCGGAGACTGGTGGGGCGGCTGCTCCCGCGGCTGCTCCATCATCGTCGTTCATTTCGCTCTGGAAATCCGTACCGCTTTCGAAGAACGCGTCCCACTGGGTATACCACCAGCTATCTATTTTCAAAATCCTTATAAGAAATGGGTGAAAGCGCGGGTGCACGGGGCACTCTGTGTTTCTACAAAAATTGTCCGACTAAGTTTCCTAAACCAGTAGTACCAGTTGGCTGTTCCGATTGGATTTTTTATTTGTTTCTTCCCTAGTTTGCCCGATTTGTACTTTTATTTCGTTGCAAGGTTTTTGCTAAATGAATTAATTCCTCTACTCTCTTACCATATGGAAACAGTACAGAAGGTACTACGGAGCTACGTAAAACCGTGGTTTCCGAAACATCTGTATGAACTATACCCTCAACTTCTTCTTCAACGAGTGGTAAACTTTGTTTAAAATTAATAATAATTATTACTCTCCTGGGCCAGTAGGTCGATCGGAATCACTCCGGCGACCACCAGCACTGCGGGCTCGGAGACCGTACGGTAGGAACACGCGACACGGAGAGCTCCCCGTCTTTGTACTGCGGCCATGCGCTTGCGGTACTTCTCGTACCGCAGCGCGTCAGCCCACACAGATACAATCTGCTGTCCATCAAACAATATATCTCGATAGACTTTATTTCGCAAGGGGTTTGATAAATCGAAATTTACTATTATTGCAATTACTAAAAGCATTTTTTAATAGATTTATAGAAATGAAATTTTTTTAAATGAAAATAATTAATTGAAGCCAATATTTTATTTATAACATTTTTATTTATTTCTGAACTTAAATTTTTAGAAATATTATAAATTAATTCAAATAAATGAGATTTATAACGTACGAAAAACATACTTATTGATATCTACGTTACATCCAATAATTAACTAACTATTTAAATTTTTAAGAATTTATGATAAACTATCTTTGAAAAAAATATTTACGGAAATATGATATGTATTTCTGTTGTTTAAAATATATTAATATCTAAATGCTTTGATCTCCAAGCTTTCCTGATAATGAATTGTGTCCTTCATTATTGGCACTAGTAGATTTTCTTCGACGGAGATCAACTTTGAAGATGCGTTTTAATCTAAATCTTCATCACTTCTAGTTTTATTGTCCTTTAAAAAAAAACCATGTTTAATTAGCATTTTCTTAAAAAAAATATCTACCTTTAAACGAATTGCAATAACTCCTTCTAAATTCCTCTTAATTTAATATGACTTGGGTACCTTTTCAGCCATGATAGATATAAACAAAATTGTATACAAGGTGTAAAGATTCTACACACAGGCAGACACACATCGTCCAATTCACAACAACAATCCACTGTGCCACTGATTTCACTGTTTATTTTTTCACTGCCTACATGATCTATGCACGGGATCAACTAACATTTTGAAAAAGAAACTTACACAGATACTGCTGATAGTATTAGGGTACTTACAAATAGCCAACAACTCAAAACAAAGACTGCAGGTAGTCAGCCGGCGACAGGAACATTCCCAATAATAAAAAAGGGGTCAAGTTTATATGACAAATTGTTTCTTTTCGCTAGATGCATAAACTATTGAGACAGCTACGGACTAATGTTCAAATATATAATACATTTTATTAAGTGAAAAAAGAAATGTTTTTTCCTCAAACGAACAGCAATAAGTTCAACTGCGTAAAGTTTTGAATGGGAACTCCGTCGCGGAATTGACTTAAAAGAACCCATACTTTTGCTTTAACATACTTAATATTGGTATAAAACGTTATTCATTTGACGAAAGTGAATTCTCTCCAATTCCCTGGCGGACTTGGTACAATTTTTGTTTTTTTCTCAGTGTACTGTTACTGTATTCCATTTCTGTACCACGGTTTCCCTAATTCGATTTATTAATTTTATAATCCTATTTGAAATCCATAAAACCATCAATTAATTAAATGTGTATCGACTCCCGTTTACATCTAGTTAGACTTGGGTTCAACTTGAGTTCAACTCATCATGTAATCTGACCTTTTTGTAAAAAAATCAAGAAAACGGTTCCGAGATGGCGGCCGTTTTTGCAATTATGTTCCACCGAGCCCACGACTTGGGTATCAAATGAATACAGTAAACTGTGTGACGTAATTTTAAATCTAATAGAATTGCCATCATAAAATGGCGGAATACATATAATAAACTAAAAAGTAGAAAATAAAATAAATGGTTAAAAAAAAATTTAAAAAAATTCTTTTCATTAACTAAAAAATGTACTGAAAAGTAAAAAATAAAAAATATTTTAAAGAAAGCGTGAAATTTCAATTTTAATGAAAAAGTTAATTAAAAGAATGGCGCACTTTTCATCAAAAAATTTTGTTAGAATTTGAAATTAACAAAGCAAAAAATTGAGGGTTATTGTAAATCTCACGCGATTTACAGTTATATTTTCAATTTTTGATTAAAAATGCGCCATTCTTTTAATTAACTTTTTCATTAAAATTTAAATTTCACGCTTTCTTTAAAATATTTTTTATTTTTTACTTTTCAGTACATTTTTTAGTTAATGAAAAGAATTTTTTTTAAAAATTTTTTTTAACCATTTATTTTATTTTGTTGTAAACTAAATAAAACACCAAAAGATTGCATTTTTTCCTTTGGAGTACAAAGAATTTATCTTGAGTTTCATTACTGTATTTAACTACATATATTTATGAAAGGAGATTCGCTGCAAATGCATTCATTGATCACGGTTGGGATCTTAATTTTGCTGATCCTTTGTCCTAAACTGTGAATCCCAACCGGTTTAAAATAACACGGTGCGATAAGTTTCTCCTTATGTTGTTGCCTACCGTATGGAGCTTGATGAGCCTTTGTATTCAGATACTTTCTGAGTCCATTTATCGTTCGCCTTTGCCGTTTACTACGCCTGTCCTCGAAATGAGATGAAATAATTATCGTCAAAACTTTACTTACGTTTTATTTGTTCAAAATAAAATAAAATACTCAAATTCCATTTCTTTCTGTTTATCGCAAAATGTAATAAATGTGCTACGGCTATTTGCCTTTATTCGTAGTATTTCTAATAATTTTAAATTTCCGAAACAATGACTAGTCACTGCACGCATTCCTGGTAGGTACTTATTGTTTCCGCTTATCGGTTATGTTAACCCGTTATGTTTAAAAATTTTGTAAAAAGTTTCAAGAACCTTATATGTCTATTTACTTACGGTTTTTTTAGAATTACCACTATTTTTCTCTTATCCTTTAACATTTTATACTATGATGTTTGGTATTGATTTAACAGCTGCTGGCTTGGTTGGCCCCCACATGTCCGTTACATTCCGTTATATGTATTCCTAAAATCATTAATAAATTTTCTATAATTTCCGCACTACTTCGTGTAACAAAAAAATAAACTAAAATTAAACTTAACTTAATCCGGTGGTTGAATTTATCCTCCTTGGAGCTTTTCTGGGGATGCGGTTCGTTGGTAAGTTACCTCATGGTCAGCTTCATCCGCCTGAATCCACGTTTTCGGCAGGTGTGCAGGTGTCCCTTACTATTTGGTTGCTGTACCTCCTTCGTTTTTGTTCATACCTCGTTGTACTTTGTTGCTTCGCTCGCTGTTGGGCTTCAGGTCGTAGACCATATGGCGATATTTATTTGCACGTGCGACTTTTTTTGCACGCTTATCCCTGATCACTCTGTACTCGTTGGGTTAGCTACACTTGTACGATATTTTTCAATTGATGGTAGCTCCACTTAACGGCGGAGCTTGCTTTTTTTCCTTTTTGGCGGTGTTGGTTTTTCCGCTTATATTTGCACCTTAGCACCGTTTTTTTAGCCGCGTGTACTTTTTTTGGGGTCACCACTTTGGGGGGTTAATCTTATAAGCTCTTCCAATATTCACAACGATTTTAAATCAAAAAACACGAGGGATACTTGTACAAGATTTATTTCGCTGTCACAAAACTCTATATACGCTATTTACAAAACTCCGGCGGAGCGACTGGAGGCGACAGAAGTCGAGGTATGACTGACTGATAACGGCGAAGCGTCTTCTTGTATTTTTTATATTTTGCCGCTCGCAGTGATAACTGTGGGGGAATCTGGGTCCACCGGTTTCTCTTTTGATAAGTTCTCCAAGGATTTTTTGGAGCATCTATGGATAAGTAATTCGTCGACTTCTGCCGCCACACGCCTTACACACTAGGCTGCCAAGACACCCAACTAAAACTACTAAGAAGCATGCGAAAGCTAACAACAAATATATGCCCGAGTATGATCTTAATTATGCAGACAACCCGCCGAGTTCTCCGCCGAGTCCCCAGCTGAGCCCCAGCTACCACCGAGTCACCAAGCCAGCGACCTTGACCCAGCTCTCGACTCGCTCACCCAAGCCAAAAAGTCTCAAGATCAACGACCGTGACCTAGAATCCATGGCCAACCACAGGTGATTGATGATCCTGACAGGTGATCGATGGCCTTGATAGGTGATCGATGACCTTGACAGGTGATTGATTGAAGACCTTAACCTAGTTCCTACGGTCGGGAAAATTTTCTGACGTTACGAGGACCCACTACCTACTAAAATTTGAACATTTTTCAGGAATCCAATGCGATTTACAAAAAGTAGTTTTTAAAGAAACTAATGTCTCGAAATTTGCCAGAAATAATAATCGTTAGAGGTTATGAATAGTTACATTCTGAAGATTTGCACTAATTTCACAAGTACGCGTTCTTTGAGGCGCTTCATCTTTGTAAAATTCATATGTCGAAAAGTACCAAGTCAATGGACGGTTTTTATTGGCTACTATTGGCTTAAGGGTGCAGCGAGGCGTACCGGGTCCCAGATAGAATTTATATAGATATACTCGGTTAACAGGGATATTTATTATCCGTGTCAAGCTTGATCCCGGGTTAATCGTGATTCAATTGTAGTTTCAAAATTATTGTAGTTTTAATAATTACAATAAAATATGTCGCATTTTTCCACATAGGCTTTCCCATTAGATGAATTCAAAATTTAAACTAGTTGGGATGTGGGTTGGACCCCTTCGGTCCACACGATTAACTTCCCAGTATGATGAACGAAGACGGAATAAACTGACTTCTTACAAAATAGTTATACGTTTAGCACTGGTTGAGAAGCTAGTTCAAATAACTATAATAGTTGTAAATCCACAAGATTTTTTTAGATAAATTTGTTTTTTCTGAACGTTAGCAAACAAAAATTTCCTCCGTATTTCGTTCGCTACCCTAAAGCGGGTGTTCGAATTCGAATTGAGAGTGTTGAAGCGATGCCGCCGTTGATAAACTGGGAAGCGAATGACTTCATTTGGAAATTCCAAAACTTTCTCGAGATATTAGCAAAACTAATCAAAGTAAAAGAGCTAGAAAACAATTCCCAGTCAAAAAGTACTGATCCAAGGTTTGCAAAATTCGTGATGTTTGTAAAGGGTAACGGAATTTTTACACGATTTTTAAAGGTTATCGGATTTTGACAAGTGATGTTTTGTTTGAAGGCTATCGCTGTGTAGAACCTAAAAAAGATCACTTCGTTTAGAACATGTCTCATTCCATCGAGTTTATTAGATATTAGCAAAACTTATCTATTTAAGGTCCTTCTGTTACTGAGCCAAAGTTTTTCCATTTAAACCAAAGAAGGCCTAACCGAATGTTATGACATTTTTTTCCGGACTTTTTTTCGTTAATATTGTGTTCTCGGCCCCTCAGAGAAATCTATACATATAGTCTTTGGTTCGCGCGATATTGTTCAGGTACAAAATTCACGAACCTCGTTTAAACAAAATAAAAAACGGTTCGACCGAATTTTATGAAAATCTTTTCAGATCATATTCTGGTTAACACTCTTCGAACGGCACTTCAACTAAGTCGATATCTTTTATAGTTCGCGCGATATCGCGCAGGTACCAAATATCACTTATGTCATTTAAATCAAAAAACGGCTCGACCGAATATTATACAGTTCTTATCAAATTATATTGTCGCTAATACGCTTCGAACGACACCTCAAGTAAGTCAATATCTTTCATGGTTCAGTCGATATCGTGCAGGTACAAAAATCATTTCGGAAATTCCAAAGCAATATTAGCAATAATCAATGAAAAGTACTTGTCACACTTGACCAAAAAGAACAAATATTTAACTACTGTGAATCCCGCCATGAACCACAATTTCCTGAAACTTTAGGACGTAGCAAACAATTCCCCGTCAAAATAGTGGTCATCCCAGGCTTAAAATATTCGTGTTGTTTGTAACGGGTAACGTAATTTTTGTACGATTTTTAAAGGTTGTCGGATATTAACAAGTGATGCTTTGTTAGATGGCTATCGCTGTACAGAATCCAAAAAAGATCACTTCGTTTAGATCGGGTCTCATTCCATCAAGTTTATTTGATATTAGCTAAAATTATCAATTTAAGGTCTTTCTGACAGCCGAAGTTTTTCCATTTAAACAAAAAAGGCCCGACCGAATATTACGAAATATTTTCCAGAGCATTTTTTCGTTAATATTCTTCGTTCGGCACCTAAAAGAAGTTGATATAGTTTTTCGTTCGCGCGATATTGGGCAGGTACAAAAATCACGAACATCGTAAACAAAAAAAGGGCCCCACCGAATTTTATGAAAATCGTTTCATATCATATTTTCGTTAATATTCTTCGGACAGTACGGTACCACAAAGAAGTTAATATATTTTATGGTTCGCGCGATATCGTGCAGGTACAAAAATCATTTATGTCGTTTCATATTATATTGTTTCATATTATACAGGGTGTTCCAGACCACCCGTCCAGGTTGATTATTCTGAAGAGTTTCAAAAAAAAGTCTGAACAAAAAAACACGTATTCAATATTTTTTGAAACTATCCAACCATACCAAAAACACCCCCCACCCCCTACCCTTTGTTAGGGGTAGGGGGTGCAACTTTAAAAAATCAAATCCTTAATTTTTTTTGCAGATTTGGATTTGTCGGAAAAAAAGACAAACATTTTGTTTGAGACATTTTTTTCGATTTGCGTTAGATGGCGCTGCAATCGACCAAAAACCGTTCCTAATTTACATAAGTAAAAATGAATTTCTATTTTGTTATTTTAATTTTTTTTAAATTTACTACAGAAAAAACTTCAAAATCATAATAAAATAGAAAAAACAAAACAGAAATAAATTTTTTCTGTAGTAAATTTAAAAAAAATTAAAATAACAAAATAGAAATTCCATTCCATTTCAAAATATATTTCCGTTAATAAGCTTCGAACGACACCTCAACGAAGTCGGTTTTTTTTTTGGTTCGCGCGATAACGTGCAGGAAAAAATGACCACATACGTACGCACACACACACATTTTTGCTCTCAATTTCTTGCTTAAAATGCTCTTGGGACCTTTAAAGATGAAAATATCGTGGGTTTAAAAGCAGAAATCACTAAGTCAAAAACTATAGTTTTAGTAAATCGATATTTAAGATGTTTGTGTCTCTGAAAATTTTGTAATGGCATATGATAGTAATCGGCTCAGTATACATTGTTTTTTAGATTTCTTAGTTTAGTTTACAAAAGAATTGAAATAATTATTTAATTCTAATACTGGATTTTTAGATTAAAATAAAAAAAAAACGCAACAAATTAATGAGTTTTGGCAGAAATGATTTTGTAGTTTTGTGTCATTATGGACAAGGTAAATCCGAAACTAACCCCCTAAAAACCTTAACAATATTAGTTTGCGGGCTATAAGGTATTGCCAGTCAAGGCCGTACCCAGAGGGGGGGTCAGAGGGGTTGAAACCCCCCCCGAAATTTTCCAGAAATAAGTTATTTTCAAACACAAGTTTTCCTGAATTAAAGAGAATGATATTTTCTTGATATTTTGCTACCTGTAAGTATTTCATAATTTAATTAATTAATGGTGTTTATGAATTGAACTGGCCTGGCCAACAGGTCTCGCGAGGCCTACTCTACATATATTAATTCTGTTGGTGATAGTATCATAAGTGATCCTAAAAAATTCTTTGATTACGTTAACATTTTTGAACAATCTTGATATCAAAAAAGGTAATGGTCCCGACAATCTCCCTCCTATTTCCCTCCAGTGCTGCTCACAACACATCGCATCTTCATCAAATCTTTATCGTTAGGAAAGTTTCCCAAGCTGTGGAAGAAATCCTACCTAACGCCAATCTATAAATCCGGTGACAAGCACTCGGTAGACAACTATAGGGGCATTGCCATTTTATCATCAATTCCTAAGCTTTTTGAAAAACTTGTTTATGACAGGATTGCTCCTCTTATCGATCCATACCTAAACGAATAACAACATGGGTTTCGGAAAGGACGTTCAACAACTTCTAGCCCTATGGTCCTTATTTCCGAATTGCTATGCGATATGGAGAGCGGCCATCAATTGGATGCTGTGTACACTGATTTCAGCAAGGCCTTCGATCGAGGGGACCACGCCATCCTAATCGCAAAACTATTAAAGTTTTGTATATCAGGTTCTGCCCTGGAATGGTTAAAATCATATCTGAACGGAAGAACACAGGTTATCAGATTCCAAGGATTTCTATCTAATGAGATCGAAGTAACCTCTGGCGTTCCTCAGAGTAGTCTTCTCGGCCCCCTTCTCTTCAATATTTTCATCTCCGATCTTTCCGATAAATTAGCAAATATTCCACATCTCTTTTACGCGGATGATCTCAAAATTTATAGTGTCATTGAGACCCAAACTGATGCTTCCTTCTTGCAGACAAAGCTCAATGCCCTACACGACTGGTGCTCCATGAACAAACTGCAACTTAACACCAGCAAATATCATGCAATTACCTTCTCCCGCTTAAAAAACACACAGAACCATAACTATTATCTCATAATGTTGAATCAGGTTGATCATATCGTAGATCTAGGCGTCGTTCTAGACAAAAAACTCAATTTCAACCTGCACTACGATAATATAACTGCCAGAGCCAACAAACTGCTTGGTTTCATTAAGAGGAGAGCCAAAGAATTTGGTAATGTATGGGTCACAAAAACACTCTTCTGTTCTTTAGTCCGCCCAATCCTGGATTATGCGTGTCCTATCTGGGATCCTATATTCCGAGTGAGCAGTAGGAGGATCGAATTCATTCAAAAGAGATTGGACAGGCTCAAAGTGCTTGATCTCATGCCGTTGTCTAGCAGGAAGAAACTGCTCATATCTTGCCTTTGACGTCCTAAGTGGAAAGCTTAAAGTGCAGTTTCTGTCGGACAGAATCAAATTCAATGATGTAGTTCGACACACACGACACACTAAACTACTTAGGGAATATCCACACCGCACCGATTACGCAAGGAACGAGCCCGTCAACAGATGCTGTATGGTTGTTAATAGCCATAGCTCCTCTTTCTCCCCTTCACTCAACAAGGCATCCTATAAAAAAATACTCAGATCCCTACTAACACAACCCCCTCTCTGACAATAGTAGGTTTTTAGTAGCTATCAGTAGTTATAGTAATATTATATTATAAAAGACTGTACACTATGTTTTAATGTAAGTATTATAACTAGTTTAAGTGTGCCTTGTTTGGCGAATTAATAAATAAATAAATAAATTTTTTAATCAAAATTCTCGAGTCAAACCATAGTTTTATTGCCTCTAAACTCTGGTTAATTAAGAGTTAAACTCGTCCTAAAAATGCGTCATTTTACACTTAAATTTTGTCAATTTTCCTGGACCATCGCCTTACTAGGGGGTATTCCATACATCCCAGACCCCCCGGTGTTTTAACCCCCCCCCCCCCGAAATTTTTTCCTGGGTACGGCCTTGTTGCCAGTATAAAGTTGGCATTATAAGACTTACTTTAGTATAAAAAACTGAAAACTTGAAAAATTGTACTTAGTGAATTCTGCTTGTAAACCAACGATATGTACGTTGAAAATTTCGATTTTCGGACTGATTACAATACGTAACTTCCCTATACTGGGAAGTTTACTAAATAATTCAATTTAAAAGAATCAATCTTTCTCGTATGTCAAATTAATTACACCAACTGATTTTGTTTTTTATTCCAGGAAATTGAACCATACAAAGTAAAAGAAGAAATTGTGTCTCTTATAAGACTACAAAAGCAAACAACCAGGTTCAAAAATAAATAAATTTAAAGGAAAAATTAGTTATTTTCTTAATGTTTGTAGATTCATTGGAAAAGTTGAATCGTTCATTTCTACACTGGTCTTCATAGATTTTGTGCTATGTTCAATTTTAATGTGCTTTCTAATATACCAGTTGTCTGTGGTAAGATATCGAAAATAAGATACATATAACTACTTTCATAAATAATTTAAATGAGTTTTTAGAATCCTCCGGAGAAGTCTATCGATAGAACCATAATAGTTCTTTATGTTGCAATTGTTTCCTTTATGCAGCTTATTTTCCATCTAGTTGCAAACGAAATCTGCTATCAGGTAAATATTTTAATTATTGTGAATTGGTATATTTTGATTTAAATACTCACCATTTTTTTTAAAAATTTTAAAATATGGCGAACTAATAGTAAACTGAATTTTAACCTTCATCCGCTCGCGTTGACGGCAGTCACACCAACACCACCGCTCGCGTGGCGGCAATTTGCCGCCCGTCACGTTTTGTTAATATTATCATCTTTCTTTTTCTTTCATCTATCTTTTTCTCTAATTTAAGTCGGTAAATGATACTGGTTTGGCATGTTTGGCTCTACAAAAATCCCAAAAGCACATTTTTTTATAAAAAAATTTATTAAAGAATGTTATAGTTATTACTAAATTCAAACGCACATTAAAAAAAAAAACAAAATACATTTTTTTATTCAACAAGTACAAAACAAAATAACATAAAAATGAATAGGTATATACTGTAGATTTATCTAGTCAATCTCCATAATCTTGACCAGGGTTTTGGCAATTGTTGCACGTAAGTGTACAATGCTGTTACAAACAAATTTCCCGCAATCTTTCTTTTTTGATCCGCAAATGTGACAAATCGCTCTTACGTTTGATTGGAATAGCACAGATGGCTGATTTGCTGGCTGTTCTCTGAAATTTTCTAGGAAAATACCCACATCTTTAGGGAGTTTTCGCAGAATAGCCCGTTCTTTCAAATTTGCTTTCATTAGCTCCATAAATCATAGATTTACATATGTTCTCCTGATAAACTTGTCGAGGGGGTTGTTCATTTGATAGATTCTAAAAGTATTTATTCCCGAAATGTCAAGAAGCCAAAAAAATATATTCATTGGCCACCTTTGTGTTCTTCTCGAAGTTGTTATTCTGGAACACATAAGGTCTACAGTGTCAACTCCACCCTTCGTACAGTTGTAATCTACAATATGAATAGGTTTTCGCGTGTCCTCGTCGATTGTGTTGGTATCGTGTATAGTTGATAAAACCAAAACAACTTTTTCGCAGTTGTTTTGGTTTTATCAACTATACACGATACCAACACAATCGACGAGGACACGCGAAAACCTATTCATATTGTAGATTACAACTGTACGAAGGGTGGAGTTGACACTGTAGACCTTATGTGTTCCAGAATAACAACTTCGAGAAGAACACAAAGGTGGCCAATGAATATATTTTTTTGGCTTCTTGACATTTCGGGAATAAATACTTTTAGAATCTATCAAATGAACAACCCCCTCGACAAGTTTATCAGGAGAACATATGTAAATCTATGATTTATGGAGCTAATGAAAGCAAATTTGAAAGAACGGGCTATTCTGCGAAAACTTCGTATCTTGGTAACAAAGGAAATCAAGGTTTTATCTTCTGGCTTATTTTTTCTCAACGTTCCTAAAAATGTTAAACTAACGCTCAGTAAGTATTTTTCCAAAGGAATGTTACTAAAGTAGTTGTCAGTGGTTATATTTCTGTTTGATTTTTTTATTGGTTCAACTAATCTTTTTACGAGTTCGAAGGGCTTGTTTGAACAAACGTACGGTCCAGGATTCTGTACACCACAATAAAATTCTAAATTATAAGTATAAAAAGTTTGTGCATCGCAAAGTGCATATATTTTCAATTCATAATTAGCTGGCTTTTTAGCCATGTATTGAATGAAGGAGCAACGACCTCGAAATGCTACCAACATTTCATCTATGGTAGTACACTCTCCAAGGTTGTAAGAGTTTTCGCAGTTGGAAATGAATTTCGTGAGAAAATCTCGAATTGGGGCAAATTTGTCGGATTTAATACGTTCGGTCATCAAAATCAAATCTGAGGGACCTCAATAAGAAACGAAAGCGATTCTCGCTGAAATTAGCGCGTAATATTGTGATTGTCATTCCCGTTCCGGTTTTATTGAAAAATTCTTTCGAATCTGCTCGATTTCCCCTTTTTATACCTATCAAGAAAATAGCACCAAAAAGGACTACAATTTCTGCCCTTGTTGTTTCCCAATAATCTCTCACGCGTACTTCAGTTGTTGAAAGGGCTTCAAGACTTGATCTTTCATTATTGTTATTATTATTAACTTCCCAGTATAGGAAGTTATTGTAATCGGTCCGAAAATCGAAATCGAAAATTTCAACGTATTTTCATCTTTCAAGGTCCCAGGAGCATTTTAAGCAAAAAATTGGGAGGAAGTATGTGTGTGTGTGTGTATGTGCGTACGGATGTGGTCATTTTTTCCTGCACGATATCGCGCGAACCAAAACTGATATCGACTTCGTTGAGGTGTTGTTCGAAGCGTATTAACCGAAATATGATCTGAAAAGAATTTCATGAAATTCGGTCCAGCCGTTTTTTTTGTTTGAGCGACGTAAGTGATTTTTGTACCTGCACGATATCGCCCGAACCACGAAAGATATTGACTTACTTGAGGTGCCGTTCGAAGCGTATTAGCGACAATATAATCTGAATAGATTTTTATAATATTCGGTCCAGCGGTTTTTTTGTTTAAATGACTAAGTGATTTTTGTACCTGCACGATATCGTGCGCACTATAAAAGATATCGACATCGTTGAGGTGCCGTTCGAAGAGTATTAACCAAAATATGATCTGAAAAGATTTTGATAAAATTCGGTCGAGCCGTTTTTTCTTTGTTTAAGCGGCGTAAGTGATTTTTGTACCTGCACGATATCGCCCGAACCACGAAAGATGTTGACTTACTTGATGTGCCGTTCGAAGCGTATTAGCGACAATATATATTTTATAATATTCGGTCCAGCGGTTATTTGGTTTAAATGACTTAGGTGATATTTGTACCTGCACGATACCGCGCGAACTAAAAACTTGAGGTGCCGAAAAACATTAACACATCAATTTTATATACATTTTCGTCATCCTAATCTTGTAAGTGCGCACATTTAGTTTGACATTTTAGCGAAAATATTGATAAACAATTGTGGCAAATTCTCGGTATTACACATATATTCAATATAGCCTATTGTTCATTTATTATTAAAATATCCAATCATAATATTCAACATCCATTATACTGGGAAGTTGATCGTGTGGAACGAAAGGGTCGAACCCACATCCCAACTAGTTTTTTTTATGTGGCAGTGCTAAGCTCAGGAGTCACCTTTTGTACTACTAGTCCGTCCTGTCATTTGTCACGTCATAGTGCAATGTCTAGCAGTAAGCTTAGTACGAGGGAGGGATGGGGGGGGGGTATAGGTTAAGGGTTAAAAGGTACAGAGGGTATTGAAGAAGGTGGTGATGAACCCAGCGTTTGAACTCTTGGATGTTGTAGGAGCTCGGAAATACTGACTGCGAGAGATTATTCCACAGTCGAGTTGTTTTATTAACAAACGAATTCATATCTTGTTGAGTGCGTGAAAGGGGTAGTTGCAGGTGAAGGGAATGAGACGAGTGGGCTAATCTGGTGTTGCGGGTATAAGATTGCCGTGGAGGCAGGAGAGCGTTTAAGTCGGAGGAACAGTCACTATGATAGTAGCGATAAAATTTTGTCAGTGCTGCTACATTCCTACGGTGGCTCAAGGGGTCGATGGTGGAGCAGGCGGTGTCGTCATCAATTAACTTGAGTGCCCTTTTTGCACCTTATCTAACCATGCCAAGGTGGTTATTGAGGCGCCGTCCCATATATAAATATTGGTGTAGATCACAAGTTTGTCTACCATCTCCAAAGAGATTATTTGTGAAAAACACTCAAGACGTGTTTTACACAATCGAGCTTGTCCCTTTGGGCCGGGAAGAACTTTTACAATGTTTTTTGATTTAGTTTTTGAAATACTAGAAACACTTTTATTTGCCCACAAAGTCTCACCATCTTTTCCAATATAAAAACGCAATTCATCGGAATCTGTCTCCTCATCGCCAAACATGTCTTCATCTTCAGAATCCTGATCAACTTCTGAGTCGCTGTTGTGATCGTCCTCCACAATGTGTTCCGGTTCAAAATCTACATCTTCAGCATTATCAAAAAACTCGCACGGTTCCTCTTCCTCCTCACGTTCCAACTCATTTAAAAATCGAAAAATATTTTCGTCGTTGCGGTATCGAGCCCTAAACAAGAAAAATAAATAATAGGCATCTCAAGGTAGGTAAAATTATTAGAAAATAATTAAATATTTACTTACATTTTTTGATAATAAGTAGAAAAAAAAATTACACGAGTGCTCGCAAAGCGGCAGTTTGCCGTAGATTCAAACGCTGTCGACTTTAAAACTTAACTGAGAAATGTCAGATGAAGCAAAGTCACGGAAAAAGCTGCCATCTCTCGGGAAATAGTGTAACTAAAGAATACTAAGGGCTCTGCCACACAGAGTGAGGCTGAATTTAGAGATACGAGCTTTTTTTATAACGCGAGCTGATGAAGGTTAAATATTTAATTGTTAATAACAAATTCTAATTCAACACTAAACCTACCAATATTTTATATCAAAAAACCGCTCACGGTAGATAACGGTAGAGCACATGTGATTTTCAGGAAGAACGGAGGAAGAAGAGAGATAGATAGATATTGAAAAATGATGTAGCTATAAGTATATTATAGAAAAGTCGGGAAGTTAGTTCAAGAAAAATGGATTGATTTAAGTCTCAAAAGCGGTCATTTGACCGCTCTGGTAGGTTTAGTGCTAAAATACTTTTTACAAATTTTAATTTAAAAGATCTCTTCATAATATTTAAAATGATACCTTATTCAACTCGATACGAGGAACAGAAGCGATTTGAAATAGTGTATAAGACAAGTGACGTAAACTTTACTCCACCCCCCTTGTCGTTGAAAATGTTGGCCGAAAAAAAATGAAAAATATGGGTTCCGTTGTTTTTTATAGGAACTTCGTAATTTGGAGCAAATCAAAAATGTTGATAAATAAAAGTGTTCAATTTGTAAAAGAATGCCCCTTATGTGCACGTATTTTGGTCAACATGAGATTAATTAAGGATGCCATGCCAGTTCTGATGGGCTTTAAACATTCAACCTTTTTACACTGTTGGTGATGCTTTGATAGACTTCTTTTTGTTCTTTGTTTAATTTTGGTTCATTGCGAAGATGGCGATGTATCTTAAAAGAACAATATCTCACAGTGACAGCATTGCATTCGCGTTCTTTCGATTATCGAGTCATGTTTATGGCCTTATCCGATAGTGAAATAGTAGCCTAAACGCCTAAGAAAATACTGAACAAACCAACGAAAGTCCTTAAATCGGATTAGCCATTTCCGAGTTTTGAATGAGCTCTGAAAGAATGGTAAAAAAGTTTCCACTCGCCTTTCTCCGACTATGGGATCAAGTTTTCAGTCTGAACTGATAGTCGCATGCGAGTGGGTTTGTTCCCTGCAAACCTAAAAAAGAAGAAATCAAATTCATAATTTGTTATCTAATATTTCTCTGTTCTTCCCGCGATTTTAGGCTTCCTGATATCTAATATACACTCCGCACTACTTGATTAGGTTCAACTAATATTTTACCTCACCTCGTACCAACACCTTGCCGCGGTGGTGGGGCTTGCGAGTCTCGTAGTAGCGTTAGGCTATGTCGGCGGTAGCTAGCTGGTAACCAGGAAGCCACTGGTAGGGGCACCCATGCCGAACAGGCTAATTGCGAAGAGGTCAGACTAAGCTAGGTACATCCACTTACCCCCGCCTTTTCTCTCTCCTTTTCCTTTATCCTCGCCATTTCCCCACTTCTAAGCTAAGGTGTTTACCGTGCCGATGGCTGCATGACCAGCCAGTGGTTAATGGGCCGTCCACACTACGCGGACTTAGATCCTACGCGCTTTTCGCCGTACGGCCTCTGACAAAAGCGCGCATGAGTTCTGAATCGTGAGCAAATTGAGTAAACAAATCAATTTTTGTTTGAAAAAAACATACATATGTATTTTTTTTTTATGTGGCAGTGCTAAGCTTAGGAGTCACCCTTTGTACTACTAGTCCGTCATGTCATTTGTCACGTCATGGTGCAATGTCTAGCAGTAAGCTTAGTACGGTGGAGGGATGGGGGGGGGGTATAGGTTAAGGATTAAAAGGTACGGGGGGGTATTGAAGAAGGTGGTTATGAACCCTGCGTTTGAACTCTTGGATGTTGTAGGAGTTCGGAAATACTGACTGCGAGAGGTTATTCCACAGTCGAGTTGTTCTATTAACAAACGAATTCATATCTTGTTGAGTGCGTGAAAGGGGTAGTTGCAGGTGAAGGGAATGAGACGAGTGGGCTAATCTGGTGTTGCGGGTATAAGATTGCCGTGGAGGCAGGAGAGCGTTTAACTCGGAGGAACAGTCACTATGATAGTAGCGATAAAATTTTGTCAGTGCTGCTACAGTCCTACGGTGGCTCAAGGGGTCGATGGTGGAGCAGGCGGTGTCGTCATCAATTAATTTGAGCGCCCTTTTTTGCACTTTATCTAACCATGCCAAGGTGGTTATTGGGGCGCCGCCCCAAACGAGGGAGTTATATTCGAGAAGAGGCCGTATGTAGGATTTATAGATAACAGCACGGGCCGATGGCTGGAGGAGGAACTTGCACCTCTTAAGAAATCCCAAGCACTGGGATGCTTGTTTGGCGATTTGGAATATGTGGTCATTCCATCGCAAGTCTTTCGCTAATGTCACGCCTAAGATGTGCAAGGATGGGTCGGCCATTAGTTGAACTCCATCCACTCTCAAGGGTGAAGAGGTGTTGAGCTTCTTTTTGGAGATGAGACAGTACTTGGTTTTGGAGGGGTTGAATTTGACACGATTCTTTTTTCCCCACTCTATAATAAGTTCAATGTCGTTATTAATAGAGTTGAACATTAGTTCGCGATCATCAAGACAGGATCTGGCATGAGTCTGTCTTGTATCGAAGCTGTACGAGTAACGTAGAGTACCGTCGTCAGCGAAGCTGAGAAGTGGGTTGGAGGGGATTGAAAGAAGGTCATTTATAAATATGAGAAATAGGGCCGGTGATAAAATTGACCCCCGCAGAGATCGTGTGGGGTGCGGATTTGACGCCATCCAATACCACTTTGATTGAACGGCCAGAAAGGAAACTCTCAATCCACTTCTGTAGAAGTGAGTCAACTCCAATAGCTTTGAGTTTAGCTAACAGGGCTGAGTGCCAAACTCTATCGAAAGCCTTGGAGATATCCTGAGCAACCAGACTAGACTCACCGGATCCATGCAGGCTACGGCTGAGGTGTTCTGTAGGACAGACTAAAAGATCGCCAGTGGATCTTTTTCGTCGGAAGCCATACTGTCTGTCGTTTATGAGTAGATTGGATTCTAGATATCCCATAAGCTTTTTGTTGATTATCGTCTCCATGGTTTTGGAGAGAATGGAAGTAATTGCTATTGGGCGGTAGTTGGAGGGATCGCTGGAATCACCTTTTTTCGGTATGGGCTGAACATGGGCAAGTTTCCAAGAGTCGGGATAAACTCCGGAGAAATATGACAGGGAAAATAATTTGCGCAGAGGTTTAGCCAAAGGTGAGGCGCATTGTTTTAAGACGATAGGGGGTATATTATCGGGTCCAGTGGATTTGTTGGCATCGAGCTCTTTGAGGCACCTGTACACCTCGCGAGTCCTGAAAAAAACCCTGTCCATTGAATGGGCGTTACGCTCGGAAACAGGGGGTAGCACATCAGTTTCGGGTAAAGAAGAATTCGAAGCGAACATAGATGCTAATAAATTGGCCTTGGATTTTCTGTCTGTTATTACCATCTCATTGTGAATAAAGGAAGGGGTTGAAGTTGTAGTGAAATTCTTCTTGATGGAACTTACCAAGGACCAGAAGTTTTTGCTACCGGAGGTTGCATTTAGGAGTTTACTTCTCAATTTGTTGTCAAATAAGGTTTTGACTTTCTTGATGGCGGTTTTACAAGAATTTCTTTGTTGTATGTACTCTAAACGGAGCGATTCACTCGGGAAGCTCTTGTACGCTCGGAAGGCGGCTTCTTTAGTTTTGATTGCATTCATACACTCCCAATTAAACCATCTGTTGGGCCTAGGCTTCACAGATTTGGTAGAATAGGGAATGAACAAATGCATTCCTGCCTGTATGATCCTGGTGATACGGATAGCGGCCGAGTTGGCGTTTCTATTCCGGAAACACAGATTCCAGTCTGTAGACTGGAAAAAATTAGTAAGCCCCAGCCAATTGGCCTTCCCATAATGCCATACAGTTCTTCGAACTGGTTTGGGAGGGGTGGGAAATTCGAATGGGAAGTTAGCACTGATTAGGCAGTGGTCTGAATTGCCGAGAGGTGAATCAACTTCGACGAAGTAACGCGCTGGATGAGAAGTTAGAAAAAGATCAAGGAGATATCTTCCTTGATCAGCAACATCAGGGACTCTTGTGGGATGATCCACAATTTGATGCAAGTTATAGATGTCTGCAAAGAGCTCGACATCCTTGCCAGAAATACTGGTGCCATTTGAGTAAGTCAGCCATTTAACGTTGTGTGTTCAGCACAGATAATCAAAAAACAAATAAGAAAAATAACTAGAATAAAAAAAAAATAGACAACTAAATACTGAAAAATAAATTAATGTATTTAAAGATAAAAAACTAAATACTACATAAAGACAAGACAATTAAAAACATACATTCTAAATAAATATAAATAAATAACTGAATTAAGAACTACAAATACTTAAATATAAACAAATAACTTAAATTAAGAACTATAATTACTTAAATATAAAACAAATATACATAAATACAAACGAAGAACTTAAATAAATTAACATTATGAACTAAAATATACTATTAGAAATAAGCTAAATTGATGAGGAATCTGCAATAAAAAAAACCATTAATAATTATGAAAAAAACATGAGCAAGATACATAAATACTCACCTGAACTTTAAAACCTAAAAGAAATTACAAATCATTATTAAATACCTGTACCTGAAATTGAATAAATAATATTAACAGGGAACTGTATGAATTTATATTAATATGAGTTATCCTTTGCCCATATAAACATAAAAACTCAAGGGCGATGAGCCCCAAAGTAGAACATAAAAATTACACATAAAACAACAACAACAAATGTCAATTCTTAAAATACGTAAAAAAGAGGACAAATAACATAAATAAACCACATCACATGCAACATATTGATACAAAAACGAACAAAGAACACATAGTCCACCTTATGTTGCACATAACGAGGCAAAACATAGGCAAAACTTATGTTATAAGAACATAAACAAACATAACCCGATTTTTTCGTGTTTATAAAATATAACAAAGATAACACGAACTTACACAAAGTTTTTGCACCACCACCTAACACAACCACTGGTTATTCACAAAAACACAAAACGCGTCCCTGAATTTACGCAATTCAGGTGAATGCCGCGAAATTAATGACCGCGATTTCGCGAAAGTGTCCATTTCGCGTAAACGTCAAACTTCACCGACAGACATGATATTACATATCAAATCGATGTAGAATTTGACGTAGATTGTAATGGTGGTACTAGAATGGCGAGATTTTAACCGAATTAAAAGTTATGAAAATAAATAAATTTTCCCATATGAATAATAAGAGAGAGCGAGAGGTAAAAAGAAGGAGGAAATGAAAGAGAAAGCGATATTTTCGAAAAAATGGACGATGCGATTTCCCATAGCCATTTTGTACTAAAAATAATTTTGATACTAAAAACAAAATAACAAAATATAAAAAAATGTAAATAATGGAGAATTTATTGATAAAAAATGAATGAAAAATAAAGAATAATTTTTTAAAAAGTGAATTATGCCAGTAGAAGGCATATATATAAAAATTACATGAAGATTATGAAATTATACAAAATGACGGTGTAGTACTTCCGCCAAAAGAGTTATATAAACAGCGCCTTTACAAGGCTCAGCCTCTCTCTTGTTCCAGCTTCAGACACGCGATCATGGTATGCATTTAGTGCCAACGTGATCTCAGGTGCTCTAGAAAACAATACAGATAGTAAGAAAGCACTAAATGCCAATTGGGCCATGAGTGTTTTTTAACATCTGCAACAGATATCTAAAATTTTTAATTAATAATTTCCAACAAACAGATAGTAGTGAAACAGGAGATTCCGTCACGGTTATACCTGTTTCTATATCATCTGCAACTTTAAGGTACAGTACGTGCATCGAGTTCGGTATACCAGAAACGTTAAGGAAATTCATGCCCAAGAGGTCATACGGATTTTTGTATACGTTTTCTGGTTGCTGGCTGACGACGTCTGCATAATTTCTAATCCACTACAAGCGCGTGAGACCACGTTGGAGCAGTTTTTTTTTCCCAATACATTTATATTTTCTTAAAATTATTATACGTTTTATTGTCGTTTTAACACATATTTTTAATGAAATAAAGACAAGCTTGATACACTAACTGGCACGTTTTATCATTTTTACTACCCATCCAAAGTGGAATATTTTTATTTCAGCATTAACACGGTGGGTAATAATTACGAACGATTAATTGTTCTGTTTGAGCAATTGAAGGTCCGTGATTAAACATTTGGAGGTTCCACCGAGATATACGTGTACGGCGTGCTCAAGCTTGTTTTTAGTTCATTTCGGGTACTAATTTCCTACGTGCCGGTAAAATGACTTCGCTACAGCAATTATGTAACCAGCAGCAAACCCTACAGCTCCAATTGGACAAATTCATTGAGAATTGCAAAAAAACTGCCATAGTAAAACGAACTCAGGGATTTTATGAATCAAGGATTGCGGGACTAGACAAAATTTGGACGCAGTTCCAAACAAATGATATAGCGATTAACGACGCAATTTTACAAGATTCCAACGCTAATGTGGGGGATTATTTCGAGTCCGATAAATACAGTGACGTAGAAATTAAATACTATGAATATATGGGGGAACTGGTAGATGGGCTAAAGAGACAAACTCCAAGTACCATGTTACCGCCTCCTGTCATACCAACTATAGTCAC
This sequence comes from Thereva unica, assembly GCA_949987705.1. Lineage (NCBI taxonomy): Eukaryota > Metazoa > Arthropoda > Insecta > Diptera > Therevidae > Thereva > Thereva unica. The sequence goes on along the minus strand of OX465281.1, from coordinate 154,677,543 downwards.
GACGTCGTCACAGCAAGATATCCAATTGCCAAGGATAAGTCTTCCTAAATATAATGGCAACTTTGATTTGTGGCGATCTTTTCACGATATATTTGTGTCCCTAGTCCATCACAATCGAAAATTGCAACCTGTGCAGAAGCTTCATTATCTTAAAGAATGCTTGACTGGCGATGCTGAGGCCCTTATACGACATGTGCCAATTACAAACGATGCTTATGAACCAGCTTGGGCCAAATTACGCGAACGATACGAAAATAAAAGGATTCTAGTCAACCACCAACTAAAAACGTTTTTGAATATGCCTAAATTGGCGACGGAAACTGCAAATGCACTTAAGGTACTCATCGACACCACTGCTGAATGTTTACAACAGCTTAAGAGTTTAGAGGTGGATACAACTTCTTGGGACGCCATATTAATTTACATCTTGGTACAAAAGTTACCTTTTGCCACGTTGAAGTTATGGGAAGAAGAGTTAGGACCATCCCAAACATTGCCGAGCCTTGCAACCTTTCGGACATTTCTAAACACAAGACTGAGAATTCTCGCGTCTATTGCGGATACTATTACCACCAAGCCACCATCGCACGCTAGACCATCAGCCCCTCAAAGGGTGTCACACGCACATCATACCAGAAAGGCAAACTGTTGCCCAGCATGCCATGCTAAGCACTTCGTGGCCACTTGCAAGCAGTACCATGCCATGACTCCTGAAGCAAGACGGAGGATCTTACAAACAAACGGCCACTGCTTAAATTGCCTTGCAAGCCATCATAGCACCAAGGACTGTCCCAGCAAATATAGATGCTGGAAATGCAAACAGCGCTACCATACCACGATACATCAAGACGTTAAGCAAGAGAGCCCTGGATCGACATCATCCAAGGAAAATTATTCACAAGGAGCAACCATCCCAAACCAGTCTCCGACATTGCAATATACTACTAACCGAAAGACTTCTGGATCATCATTATCCAAGGAGGACTACTCACACGGGGAAATCACACCAAGTCACTCTCCGTCGTTGCATACCACCTTAAAACAAGAGAAACCTGAATCACTAGATTTCAAGGAAGATCATTTACAAGGATATGTAGCACCTAACCATTCTACGATACACGAGGAAATGCAATCCTCCACCACTACCTCCAAACCCAAGGTACAAAGTTTTTTAGCGATAAAAAACCATCAAGCCCTACTAGCTACCGCATTGGTAGTTGTACATGCAAATAAGGGCAAGAAGGAGATTTTACGATGCCTCGTTGACCCTGGCTCAGAGTCATCGTTCATAACTACAGCCGCATGCAAGCGACTAGGTGCTAAAACCAATTATACAAATATACAAATTACAGGCTTAAACACAAGTCAAGCAGGTATTGCACAGAACCAAGTGAAGCTCACATTGGAGGGAAGGACTGCAACCCCTATCCCAATCGTTGACAACTTCCTAGTGATTGATACAATTACCGACCCATTGCCCGCAAGAATACTTCGAAGACCAAAGTGGAAACACCTACAAAATCTCCAACTGGCAGACCCAACCTTTTGGAAAACCGGAGGAATCGACATGCTGCTAGGGGCAAGAATCTATACAACAATCTTGCGAGACGGCATACGACGTGGAGCTGAAATAGATCCAGTCGCTATAAATACGATATTTGGATGGATCCTAATGGGACCAATATCTATGTTTAGCAACCAAACTACAACATGCATCGCCACAACACAAGATATTAGCCTAGAAAATCAAATCAAACGTTTTTGGGAAATAGAAGAAGTACCTACAACTACATTGCTATCGGAAGATAATAACTTATGCCAACAAATCTTCGAAACTACTCACCTAAGACTTCCCAGTGGAAGATACCAAGTTACACTTCCATTTATTAATAATACGCTTCCAGTACTTGGGACTTCAAGAACCCAAGCAGTAAAAAGATATACCACACTTCAACAACAATTTACCAAGAAACCTCAACTAGAGGAAGAGTACCGAAAATGTTTGAACGAATACATCGAACTGGGACATATGGTTCCGGTAAGCCCTCCCAAGGACAATGAAGCCCATTACTATATACCACACCATGCAGTTTTTAAAGATAGTACAACAACAAAATTACGTGTGGTCTTTGATGCTTCCGCCAAAACCAGTAATGGAAAATCTCTAAATGAGCAACTTTTAACTGGGCCAACACTACAGCCTAAACTCTATTCTACTTTGCTTAATTGGAGAAAGTTTAGAATAGCCATGAATGCTGACATTGAGAAAATGTACAGAATGATCGAAGTTCATCCAGATCACCAAACATATCAGCGGATTTTGTGGCAACATCCCGAATCAAAGGAACAGCAAGATTATAAATTGAAAACAGTGACTTTTGGCACAGCATGCGCTCCATTCTTAGCCATCCGCACTTTACAGCAGCTAGCTGAGGACGAGAAGGGAACCTGGCCCTTAGCGGCCGAAGCAATCTATACTAATTTTTACGTAGACGACTTGCTAACGGGCGCAGACAACATTCAAGAAGCCAAAATACTGCAAAACGAGCTACTTAACATTACAAGTGCAGGGGGATTCAAGCTGAGAAAATGGGCCAGCAATGAGCCAGAGTTACTAACTACTATACCTTTGGAGGATCGGGAACTGAAACCTACTTTGGAACTCACTAAGGACGAGTCAGTCAAAACATTAGGCATCAAATGGCATCCTGGACCCGATTACTTTACCTTCAATATTAATCCACTGCGGGAACATCATACAACCACAAAAAGAAATATTCTGTCGGACACTGCATCATTATACGATCCACTAGGATGGCTGGCACCAGTGATCATCAACGCTAAGGTATTAATGCAATCCTTATGGATGACCGGTTTTTCATGGGATCAGGAAGTACCAACCCAGATTGAACACCAATGGAAAACATTCAAAGCAGAATTGCAGGACCTCAACACTCTGCAAATCCCAAGGTGGATTAATTTTTCAAAACGGGCAAGCATGCAGATACACGGATTTTGCGATGCATCTGCCAGAGCCTACGCGGCCGTTGTGTACTTGAGGGTAGAGTCAAACAGCGGACCAATCACGTCAATACTACTCACATCAAAAACTAGGGTCGCCCCTACCAAACCAATCACTATCCCTAGGCTGGAACTAAATGGTGCAGTCATTTTAGCCAGATTGTTGAAAAACACAATGGAAAACATGCAATTGTGCCACCTACCAACATTTGCGTGGACAGACTCAACGATAGCTCTTCAATGGATTCGAGAACACCCGTCTAAATGGAAGACATACGTAGCCAATCGGGTAGTGGAAATACAGGAAGTCATTCGACACGATCAGTGGAGGCATATCCCAACTAGCGACAATCCAGCAGATTTAGCTTCCAGGGGTGTACCAGTATCCAAATTACTAACCTCGCAACTGTGGTGGCATGGACCGAGTTGGTTAATCAATGACCCAAGGGAGTGGCCTAAAACGAAATCTACAAGTGAACAAACCAATTTAGAAGCAAAAAAGTCAACTGTAATTAACTTTCTCGCGCAAGTGGATGATAGCATTTTACTCCGATACTCTAATATGACACGGCTCACATCCATCATTGCGCTCATACTACGCTTTGCGTATAATTGTCGTAATACCAAGACTAAACGACTAAATTACTTATCATCAGTTGAATGGGCAGAATCAGAAAGAGTAATATTACGGCTAGTACAACAAGCAGAATTCCCGCTAGAATACAACAATCTACAAAACAAGAAACTATTATCCGCTAACAGTCGCCTATATAAATTATCCCCATTTATGGACAATAATAACATACTGCGAGTAGGTGGACGGCTAGTTAACGCCACAATATCATACAATGCAAAGCATCCTATCATTCTACCCCAAAGGCACCTGGTAACAAGGCTAATCATAAGGCAGATACATCTAGGAACACTCCATGGAGGTACTTCACTTGTGTTAGCCACCAGTCGTCTTAAGTATTGGATCTTGGATGCCAGGAGAGTTATTACTAGTGAAATTCGAAAATGCGTTACGTGCATAAGATACCGAGGAGAAACCATGACACAACTCATGGGACAGCTACCAACACCTAGAGTCACCATCTCGAAGCCGTTCACAAACATCGGAATTGATTATGCCGGTCCAATTACCATTAAAACGTCTACGATTCGGAATGCCAAACTCCAAAAGGCATATATATGTGTCATAGTCTGCTTAGCTACACGGGCGATACACTTAGAGCTTGTGTCAGATTTATCTACTCCGGCATTCATAGCGGCCTTTAAAAGATTCGTGGCTAGAAGAGGATTATGCAAAAATATTTACTCTGATTGTGGCAGCAACTTCATGGGAGCTAAAACCATACTTGACAGAGAGTTAAGACAAGCAATAGACCAAGCCAGCCCAGAAACTGCGCGATACCTTGCTTCGGATCAAGTCACGTGGCACTTCAATCCGCCAGCCGCCCCACATTTCGGAGGCCTCTGGGAAGCAGGAGTTAAATCCGTCAAACACCATCTACGAAGAACATTGGGAAAGGAGACTTATACCTTTGAAGAATATACCACTATCTTGACACAGGTGGAAGCGTGTCTAAATTCTCGACCACTTTGTTACGTGCGAAATGACCCTGACGACCCATTTGTATTAACACCTGGCCATTTTTTAATCGGACAAGCGCTTAATGCCGTGCCCGAGCCACCGCACAACGAAACCATATCATTTTCTGGACGATGGCAACGTCTACAAGGCGCAGTTAAAAGATTTTGGGACAAATGGACCAAAGACTATTTAAATCAGCTTCAGCACAGACCAAAATGGCAGCTGGAACAAGTGAATATTCAGATTGGAGACCTAGTTCTCGTTAAACAGGAAACCATGGCTCCAACACATTGGCCTCTTGCAATAGTCGAAAAGGTTTTTCCAGGTTACGATGGCTTAACACGTGTAGTGCAACTACGCACTAAAGATAATGTGTTCCAACGACCCATCACAAAAATTTGCCGTATACCCATCGACGATTCAATGCCCGAACCGAAGCATTAACTCCAGGAAGGAGCGTCATCGTGTGTGTTGTTTTGTTTAATGTGTTGTTCCATCACCACCATAAACGTGGCATCAGCAAGATGAACAATTTTGAACGTGACCGTTCAACGGGGCGGAGTATGTTCAGCACAGATAATCAAAAAACAAATAAGAAAAATAACTAGAATAAAAAAAAAATAGACAACTAAATACTGAAAAATAAATTAATGTATTTAAAGATAAAAAACTAAATACTACATAAAGACAAGACAATTAAAAACATACATTCTAAATAAATATAAATAAATAACTGAATTAAGAACTACAAATACTTAAATATAAACAAATAACTTAAATTAAGAACTATAATTACTTAAATATAAAACAAATATACATAAATACAAACGAAGAACTTAAATAAATTAACATTATGAACTAAAATATACTATTAGAAATAAGCTAAATTGATGAGGAATCTGCAATAAAAAAAACCATTAATAATTATGAAAAAAACATGAGCAAGATACATAAATACTCACCTGAACTTTAAAACCTAAAAGAAATTACAAATCATTATTAAATACCTGTACCTGAAATTGAATAAATAATATTAACAGGGAACTGTATGAATTTATATTAATATGAGTTATCCTTTGCCCATATAAACATAAAAACTCAAGGGCGATGAGCCCCAAAGTAGAACATAAAAATTACACATAAAACAACAACAACAAATGTCAATTCTTAAAATACGTAAAAAAGAGGACAAATAACATAAATAAACCACATCACATGCAACATATTGATACAAAAACGAACAAAGAACACATAGTCCACCTTATGTTGCACATAACGAGGCAAAACATAGGCAAAACTTATGTTATAAGAACATAAACAAACATAACCCGATTTTTTCGTGTTTATAAAATATAACAAAGATAACACGAACTTACACAAAGTTTTTGCACCACCACCTAACACAACCACTGGTTATTCACAAAAACACAAAACGCGTCCCTGAATTTACGCAATTCAGGTGAATGCCGCGAAATTAATGACCGCGATTTCGCGAAAGTGTCCATTTCGCGTAAACGTCAAACTTCACCGACAGACATGATATTACATATCAAATCGATGTAGAATTTGACGTAGATTGTAATGGTGGTACTAGAATGGCGAGATTTTAACCGAATTAAAAGTTATGAAAATAAATAAATTTTCCCATATGAATAATAAGAGAGAGCGAGAGGTAAAAAGAAGGAGGAAATGAAAGAGAAAGCGATATTTTCGAAAAAATGGACGATGCGATTTCCCATAGCCATTTTGTACTAAAAATAATTTTGATACTAAAAACAAAATAACAAAATATAAAAAAATGTAAATAATGGAGAATTTATTGATAAAAAATGAATGAAAAATAAAGAATAATTTTTTAAAAAGTGAATTATGCCAGTAGAAGGCATATATATAAAAATTACATGAAGATTATGAAATTATACAAAATGACGGTGTAGTACTTCCGCCAAAAGAGTTATATAAACAGCGCCTTTACAAGGCTCAGCCTCTCTCTTGTTCCAGCTTCAGACACGCGATCATGGTATGCATTTAGTGCCAACGTGATCTCAGGTGCTCTAGAAAACAATACAGATAGTAAGAAAGCACTAAATGCCAATTGGGCCATGAGTGTTTTTTAACATCTGCAACAGATATCTAAAATTTTTAATTAATAATTTCCAACAAACAGATAGTAGTGAAACAGGAGATTCCGTCACGGTTATACCTGTTTCTATATCATCTGCAACTTTAAGGTACAGTACGTGCATCGAGTTCGGTATACCAGAAACGTTAAGGAAATTCATGCCCAAGAGGTCATACGGATTTTTGTATACGTTTTCTGGTTGCTGGCTGACGACGTCTGCATAATTTCTAATCCACTACAAGCGCGTGAGACCACGTTGGAGCAGTTTTTTTTCCCAATACATTTATATTTTCTTAAAATTATTATACGTTTTATTGTCGTTTTAACACATATTTTTAATGAAATAAAGACAAGCTTGATACACTAACTGGCACGTTTTATCATTTTTACTACCCATCCAAAGTGGAATATTTTTATTTCAGCATTAACACGGTGGGTATTAATTACGAACGATTAATTGTTCTGTTTGAGCAATTGAAGGTCCGTGATTAAACATTGTGAACATTGAAATCACCCGCAACGATGATTTCACACTCAGGATTGGACGACAAAAATCCCGAGATTTGTTCGGAAATAGTATCAAAAGATAAGGTGGAGGCTTCGTTACTTATGTTAGGGCTTCTGTATAGGAAGCGGAAGAATATGACGTGGCTTTGGAAAATGATTTTAATCCAAAGATAATTAAAATCTGAAGTTGTGCTTGAATGTATTTTATAATAAGCCACGTCGTCCCTAACATAAATGGCAATACCCCTATGGGGGGAGAGATTGTGCACTAAAGTGTACCCCGACACCTGGTAATAACCTAAGTCATTATCAGGTGATATTTGGGTTTCACTAAGTGCGAAGATTGGGGGTTTGTAATTAGATAAGTGGCACTCAACAAAAGAGAAATTCGCTTGAAGTCCACGAATGTTACAAAAGTCAATACCAAAACTTGACTTGTAACGGGACTTCGGTTGCGCGGGTTCAATCGCCACGTTCTCGGGAATATTTCCCGGCATTACATTTGCCGCAACTATCAGAGTCAATAAAATTTGTCCTCGTCGAAGTGTTATGCCTTTTGAGACGGGGCAAATTTCATCGACCGACAGATTTTAGCCGCGGCACCTGCAGGACCGAGATGCGAGAGAGGGTAGGGAGCAAGGGTACTTACTTGCGCCGTTCGTCGGTCCGGTCGTGTCTAGTGAAGGGTGATTGATGCCTTCGCGTTAGACTGCGCTCGTGTTTTTATTTTCACTATTGTTGTTTTTTTTAAGTGTTTTTTGTGCACGTTTTCTGTTAGTTATATCCGCACTTTTTTCACATTTTTTGTTTTTTTTTTTCGTTATCGGCGCGTTTTACTGGGACCGGAACAGCACACGTCCGTCCACTTTGCTGTCCTAGCCCAAAACCGCGCTATACGCGCTTTTGCAAAGCCCGTATTGTGTAGACGTACAATGTACCTTTTTAAGCACAGCCTTTGGTCCGCGCAGTTTGGCTGTACTGCCTTTGCCATTAAAAATATCGCAAAAAAGTCATTAAACTCTATATGAAAAAAAGAGGCAAAAGCGCGTATGACCTAAGTCCGCGTAGTGTGGATGCACCATAAAGAGTGCTGGTCGCGAACGGTTCCCTCCGATGCCCGAGCAAGGTCGGAGAGTACAAATGCCTTATCCTGGTAAGCAGCTTTGGCAGGATTATTTATTATTATTTATTAAAATTCATTAGTACATAAAGATAATTATAATCTTAACACGCTATAACACGTATGTACATCAAAAAAATGGAGAAAAGTTTATATAAATCAAATTAAAAAAAAATTAAACTAAAAATTGACTTAATATTAAGATACGTTACATAAGATAAAGAGAGAGAGAGAAAAGAAAAAAAAGAAAGGAAGAAATGTTAAAGAAAAAAATAATGGGTGTGTGTACTTATGTACACACATTAGAAGTTATTCTTCTTTGGCGTGATTTTAAGACTAATTTTTAATTTCTACACAAATATTTTATTGGATTCTTTCTATTTTCGTGCGTTGGAAGGTGCAAGCATTATGATGCCGACACGCTCAAGGCTGTCGGTTATACCGTATTCTAATCCTAACTAAAATCACCAACTAGTTGGGTCATTACGCCTAATTACAATTATCTTAAGATGGGCTTAAGATGCCTCATGAAATTCTCTTAAGACTGACTAATTTTCTACCAAAACGTAATGAATGTTAAGTTTAATATGCGTCGCAAAGCTGGATCAGCATTTATTTACCTGATAATACTACTGGTACTTCTAAGCCCAACTCACTTCTTTTTTGTTCATTTCCGCCTTAGCTTCTGATTGAGGAATTTAGCTTCTCCTCCACTTTAGTCAGTAGATCAAACGATCGTACCATTATAGTCTAAGACGTTCGTTGCTCTTAGCCGTGCCTTTAGCTGTAGGTTACAGTGCAGCAGTTTGCTCGGCTAATCTCCGGCAATCCAAAAGGACATCGTCTGTGTTCTCTGTCACAGTGAGGAATTCCAGGCGTTGCGTAGACTCATTTTGCCGGTATGCTCTCGTAACTCACCTGTGGGTTCATCGACCTTGGGTACGTCACTTCCAAATTCTGTTCACTTCCCCAGCTTCTTCTTTTAGTTGTTACTCAATTAAATTGAGTGGGTTAGGGTAATTGAAATATGATACGAAGAGTTTCATACTAAGGACATTAATGTGTCGGCAAATACGGCATCAACGCTTCCAAAGTTTGAGTGACAACACTCCGAACCTGTCCAAACACCATCGTTGGACGCTTGACATTGGACATTCGTAGTTCGAGTAGCGGCCACACGATGCGTTCTACCATCAAACGTCCAACGTTGGAAAGTGCTCATAGCATCGTTTAGAGTCGGCTTTAGCTGAAAACTAGGATATGTAATTTATTTCCCTCCATAGCCTCTGGGTAAAAACCTCCTCACCCATGAACATCGTGAACGGACTTTGGCTACGAATTTTCATATACCCATATAATAATAAACTTAATAGCTAAAGGATTGGAGCTGCAATGCTTCCCTCCTCTACCCCTTCGCCTATATCGTCCGCAGGCCGTATCAGAACATCAAAATTGGCAGCGTGCAGTAAATTAGGGCATGAGATAAAAATGCAGCACGCTGCAATAAAAAGTATTTCAACTGGCTCAGGCTGGTAAAATGACAAGCAAAGCAGCGTGCTGCATGTTCATATCATGTCTTAAATTTGCAGTACGCTGCATATTTGAGGTTCTGATAGGGCCTCCAGCAAACCCATCGTAGCTACAGCCCTGGAAGCAGCCGGTGCCGATCCTACATTTGCTTGAATGGAGGACATTTCTCGTGTAATAACATAGTGGAGCCAAGTTTTTTAGTTCATTTTTCCAATAAAAAGTTGTATTTTATCACTTTTTTCTGCACCTGGATTACCAGTGATTAGTGTTTCAGTGATTGAATTAAAACAATTTCAAAAAATTTAGTGAACCAATATGTTTTAATGGTTTAATTGTGAAGGTGACCGATTTTGTTTACATTCGCTGTGGTTTTGTCGAGTTATTTTAGGGCAAAAATGTTGAATTTGTGTGATTATGTATTGAGTTAAAAGTGAATTTAAAGTGATTAAAGCTTGTTGAAGAATAATTTTTAAAAATATTAAAGCAGAAAACTGTGTAGGAAAAAGTTCAAAATTTTTGTTATTCATGTTGTGTGGTGGTACTTGCACTTATGTTTTAATAACTATTCCGTAATAATTTTTAACCATTTTAAATTCACTTTTAATTTCATTACCACATAAATTTCCCTACATTAACATTTTTTCCCTAAATTAACCCGAAAAAACCACCATGAATGTAAACAAAACTGGTCACCTTATCAATTTCATTCAATTTATTCACTCGGATCACTAACCAACTTATCACCGGTAATACACGTGTAGTAAAAATGTTAAAATACAATATTTTGCCACTTTTTACGAGTTAAAAACTTGGCGAGTCTATGATATTACACTACGAGTTAGAGAAATTGCCTTCGATTCAGTAAAACCCCTCACCCACAAACAGCAAACACTACGAATCTTCTTTTGTCCACGAAAAACCAAACATACGCACGCTTAGCTGATGGCTCGAACATGAAATTTATTTCCCTCCATAGCCTCAGCATAAAAACCCGCTCACCCATCGACATCGTGAACCTACATCGGCTGCGAGTTTTCATATGCCCATAGTAATCACGGTATTCAGAAACAACGTAATGTAAAAGACTGTATACCGTATACGGTATTTTAGTGCTGATATCACGTGGGGGACACTTCCTATATAAAATCGAAGCTGTTGTTGTTGTTTCAGCATTACGGCTGACGTCACCAGGCGCCCATTTTTTTACGATATTCGAAGCTGCCGTCGCTTCTGTATACCGTGCATAATAATGATAATCCCAGTGCGCATGAAGAATGGAAGTTGAAATGCTTGCCCTCCATTGCCTCCACCCCTTCGCCCATATCCTCAAGTTGCGTTGCGTTGCGAATTCGTCAAAATTCACTCTCATAATATTTTTCAAAACGCGCCTAAAGAAGTATAACTTCAAAACTAATTTGATGGAAGATTATTGACTTGTAAGGTAATTAGATACAAGCTTCCTGAACACGTTCATAGACTTCGCACTCTGAATGGCGTGTGGCAAATTGTTCCACATGCGAAGACAGTGAACAAAAAAGGACCTTTGCCCAACAAGGTGATGGACTCTGAGCGGGATAAAAAGTATTTTCCTAGTTGTACCACCGCGATGAAGATACTCGAAGAGGTAGGACGGACGTGCAACCCAGGATAGAAGAGCCGTAAGGGCTTATATGGTCAAATCTGCGGAGGTTATACATAAACCTGGTACAATCATTAAAGGCAACGTTAAGTTTAGCCCGGCATGATGCATCTGGGGACGGAAAGACTGAGCTAGCGTAAAAAGACCGCACACTTGCAGGCAGAATGGACGTGAACAGCCAGAGGCGGCGCAAATTACCGTATATTTTGGATAAAGTATGATCGGTTTGATCACAGCAGGTTAGTTGTGTATTCAGGTAAACACCTAGGTTCTTGACTCGTGGCTGGTAGGGTAAGGTTTTATGCATAAGAGTAATAGGCGGTAAATACGAGGTGTCTAACTCACTCCTGTACATTGCGATGCATGTAGACTTGGGGGCATTTAGATGTAACTGATTTGATAATGACCATTGATGTATTCGTTCGAGGTCAGCATTGATGCTGTAGACACAGTTTTCCACTAACCCAAGAGGACTATATGAATAAAGCTGAACATCATCCGCATACATGTGGAGTTTGCACTCCTTGACAGTATTACAGATATCATTAATGTAGATGCTGAAAAGTAATGGCCCTAGAATGGAGCCCTGCTGCACCCCACATGTAATTGGTGATGGATCAGAGATAGAATCTTGTAACCATACCATTTGGGAACGATTACTTAAGTAATTCCGAATTAAGGAGATCGCTGAGGGGGAGAAACCCATATAGTTTGATAATTTAGTTTCGAGATGCTTATGATTGACACTATCAAATGCCTTGCTGAAGTCGAGAAGAACCAGAAATGCAATGTTATCACCATCAAGAGCCATGCGAAGGTCAGTAGTTACCTTCAGCAGCGCAGTTTCGAAGCTACTACTTTTCTGGAAGCCGGACTGTGTACTGGACAGCAAAGACCACATTTCACAGTGGGCTTCGATTTGCCATGACATTAATTTCTCAAGTACTTTGCCTAAGAAGCATAGGGTACTGATGGGGCGATAATCAGAAGGGTTTTTCGGGGATTTGCATTTGGGTAAGGCAATTACTTTCGCTTTTTTCAATTGAAGTAGAAAATATGATTTCGTGAGGCAGTTATTAAAAATGTGTGTGTAAGATAGGGGAAGATTACAGGAAAAATGCACTTAAGAAAGGTTGGCGGAAGATCATCAAGTCCAACAGAATCCGACTTTATGGAGTGAAAAGCTTTTGTGAACTTCAGAGTAATCCACATTGCGAAAACTGAAGTGCCTAAGATTGCCATCAATTATTCTCGAGCAGGAATTGTCACTGGTATTGTTGACAACCGTGGTAAAATAGTTGTTTAGTTCGTTTGCGGTGAAGCTACTCTGGGCTGCACAGTCATCACCATGAATCCCAAGTTTCTTTACGTTTGCCCAAAATTTCTTCGAGGGTAGGGATGGACTGAGTTTAGCTGAAAAGAACTTAAGTTTAGCTTTGCGTATAGTCGAAGTGACTACATTCCTGACAGCTGTGTAAGCTCTACGGTTGCCTTCAGTTTTATTTCTCTTATATCTTCTAAACAAGTATTCTCTCTCAGATATTTGCTGGGAGAGCCAAGGTGAGGTAGAGGGAAGTATGCGTTTAACTTTGATTGGGGCAAACGATTCGAGAAGGTGCTTGCACAGAAGGCTAAAGTGTGCTACTTGGTCGTCAATGTCATGAAACCAGAAAACATTGTCCCAGAAAAGTGCGGAACATTCATGTAACAGATCAGGAGTGTTAATGGCCTTATAATCACGGTAGGAAAGAGTTTTATTCCCACTGCTTTCAATTGCGAACTTGAGGGAAAGATATAGGATGTCATGATCAAGATAACTTGGGGGGCTGATCTGATTGTGAAATAAGACATTCCCACTATCCGACACGAAAAATATGTCCAACAAAGATGGATTAGAAGTGTTACAATACGTTGCAAGTTGGTTGATTGGCTTCAGGTCAAAAGTTTTGAAAAAGGTTAAGAAATTATTGCACAGAGAGCTGTATGATAAGATATTGACGTTGAAATCTCCTCCAACAATGATGCTATCATAATTGTGAGTTGCTTCGGAGAGCCACATTTCCAGTTCACAGCTACAGGTAACGAAAATGTGCGAGGAGGACAGTAAACCACGGTCGCAAGGCATTTTCTAACACCACACACAATTTCAACGCTAAGGAATTCCAGATCATAAGATATATGTAGATTTTTTACCTTAAAACAGAGGAGACCTTTTTTAACATAAACAGCGACTCCGCCACCAGGGCGATCCTTCCGATCGTTTCTAAATAAACTGTACCCATCGATTGATACAGATATTGAAGGAGCATGATCGCGAAGTGAAGCTTCGGACACTAACAAGACATGGATGTTGGACCCAAGAAAAATTTCGCGCAGTTCATCAATTTTATTACGTAGGCTTCTCGCATTGATGTGACAAAAATTTAATCCACGAGCCCTATTTTGAAATATGTTGAGCAAAGTTCTAATTTTGTTCATGTCAAAAAGGTAAGGTTTAACTACCTAGGTCGCCAGTGCGAGGTGGCAGAAAGTGTAAAGGATGCGCGATGTTTGAAAAATGAAGTTCTAAGACCAAGCAATAATAATCCATCATTACAAAAAAGAAAACTGAAAAAGTATAAAAAATGAAAACGAAAAGAAAAGACAAAAGAATGGAAAAAAAAAGAAAAATATAAAAAAGTAACAAAACCGTGACACTAATCATTACAATAATTATAAATAATTCTAAAGAAATTTTGAAAAATCAGAAAAATAAAAACAAAAGAGAAAAAAACAAAAATAAAATAAAAATAAAAGTTTGCCGATGCACGCTAAAGTTCCCGGTGATGAGTTGGCTGCTCCAAAATCTTTGATGCTTCTCCCGAGCTAGGTTTGGCAGAAACAGCTTCATTGAGATCAAGGACAGACTTGAATATTTGAGGACGTTGATTTTTGTCCAGTTCAACAAAAATCCGGCCTTGGCGAGAGAACACTGCGGTGACGAGGTTTCTCAATTACAGCTTTCTTGCCGAACGAAAAATATCTTCGTTCTTTGGCGACAGGCTTCCGCTCAAACGAACAACGCTGTCAGATGTGAATCCCAGGTTCAATTTATTTAGTCTGAGAGTGCCATGCTGCCGGGTTTTTCTCAGAAACTCCGGCTTATCGACATTCCTGCTGCTGCTACCGGGGGTGTTGACCCCAGCAGGAGTAACGTTAACAATTTCGGCGCATTTTCTTGGTTTTGCCCTTGTTTGGATTGATTTCGACATTTTACGGCGAAAAAACGGAAAAAGAAAGGCTTAGAACATAATTGCACTCCGGATTTAAAAAGCAGTGATATATACTTGGTGGAATTCTGATTTTGAAAAATAAGCGGATAAAATAAAATAACCGGGAGCAAAGCGGAAGCACGTTTACTCAGTCGACATTCTAGAACGATATAGGATGGACCCCTCTTTCCGCACTACTCGTGGGACTTTTATGGAAAAACCCAAACTTACAAAAAAAAAACAACCGCCTCCAGTTCGGGGGCACACCTACTGCCTGCAAGGGCAACGAGGTGGGTAAAAGGGAAAAAGGAGCTTTAGACTCTAATCCGGAGCTCCCCACTCCCTCTACGACAATTTCTTCGACAGAAGCAGGCCCTTCAACTGCACTCGTGCAGTCTTCCAGTGCCTCTAAGGAGGCTATAAAAACTAAAAAGCCTGGGTCTAAAGGCGCTCCACCATCAAAGGTGAAGTACCAAGACCAACGCAGTGCCCAGAGAATCCTTGCTCGATTCAAGGCAACTGCAAAGGGTGAAATCACCGAGAAGCAACAAGCTTCGCTAAGGTGGGCGACGCGGGTCGTCAGCGAGCAAACTTCGTAAATTGGCAACCCAGCACCAAAGGGACAGAGGTCCCTTGAGGAACCTAATCACCCTGAGGCTAAACGTAGCTGGAACACTTCCATACATTCTGCTACTACTAACACCTACAGCCAAGTGCTGGAAGGTCAGATTGTGATTGCCGTCATCGACGAAAACGATCCAGATGGCACCTTTCTGGCTGATAAATGGAGGAAACTTGAGGTCAGGCTCGCGACAATTTTCCTACCAATCCTTCAGGAGCATCCCGGCACTGCTCCTCACTGTCGCGATAGCGGATGGTTTCAGGGCCGCGTGAAGCTCATCGCTTGTGCCGATCAGAGATCTGTCGATCTCTATAGGATAGCCATATCCAGAATTGGAGAAGCATGGCCAGGCGCCAAACTCAAGGTTGTTATGAGGGAGGAAATCCGGAATCGGCTAAGAGCGCGTTCCTGGATCCCAGCAGAACCAGCCGAGCCTCAGGCTATTCTGGATATTATTCGGTTGAGTAACCCACAGCTACAGACGTCTTCGTGGAGGATTACGAAACTGGAGGACCCTAAAGGCGACGGCCGAGCGGTTACATTAGTAATTAGCGAGGAGTCGCTGGGACCTTTGCCGAAATCTAAAGGCGTCATAAGCTATGGGTTTTCTTCAATTACCCTGAGGCTGTACAAAAAAGACTCTTTGCCCCAGAGTGGAACGGTTTCAACTGCTCCACCTGTGGCTCCAGATGGTGAGCCATCGGGCACTGCGGGTGTTACAGGTACGGATGTTGCTGATTTCAACGTAACTGGCACTGCGGGTGACACAGGTAAGCAAGTAGCTGAACCCAATGTGCCTAGTATTGCGGATGCTACAGGAACAGAAGTAGCTGATCCTAAGGTGCCTGAGGATACTCACCTACCAACGCTGGGTTCAAACGTTCTTCTTATCCTCTGAGGATTCTTATTTCTCAGTTCCTTCGCCGTCAAGGACGGAGGATGAACTGGATGACTTTGCCCAACTTCTTTCGGTGGGAGATGATGATATTACTCTCACACCGGAAGAAGACGAGGCTGATATTACGGTGATCGAGATTGATCCCACTACTCCCAACCACGATGTTGAGAGTAGCGCAGATTAATCTCCATCACAGCAAGGCTGCATCCGCCAGCCTATGCTTACGCCTTTCTAAGGCTGATATAGATGTCGTCCTGGTACAAGAGCCTTGGATCGTCCGGGGCCTTGTATGCGAAATCAGGACTCCTAAATACAGGTTGCTGTATCCCAGAAATGGGGGAGGTAAGCCAAGAACCTGTTTAATTGTCAAAAATTACCTTAACGCTTTTATGTTGTCTAAATTTAGCAATGCTGATAATGTACTGGCCTGCTTGGACAACAGGAAAGGCGGTAGGCCTACGTGGATTGGATCTGTCTACCTACCATACGAGGGAAATTTGGACAGCTCCAGTCTCTTTGTTGCCGCAAAAGAAGCGGCTAGTCGTGGAGCCAGCCTCATCGTTGGATGTGATGCGAATGCTCACAACACTGTTTGGGGCAGCTCTGATACAAATATAAGAGGTGAGTTGCTTTTTGATTTATTACTTTAACACAATCTCTTGCTATGCAATATAGGAAATGAACCCACGTTCATCACAAGGGTAAGACAAGAAGTCTTGGATATTACTCTTGTTTCCCCAGATCTGCTCAACCGTGTGGAAAACTGGAGAGTATCCAGTGAACACTCCTTTTCTGACCACAGAGTCATCCTTTTTAATATCAATATGTGCTCAACTGTGAAGAAGGCCCCTGGTTACAGGAATGTCCGGAACACAGACTGGGCCATATACAGACTAGTAGTGGAAAGATCCCGCCCTGAGGATTATGAGAAAAGTTCTCTCGAAAAGCTCAATGTGCCAAGAAATGCTGCAACAAGCAGACGGTACATGGACCACAAGTAGTCAGGAGTCACTGAAACTCCTACTCGATACTCACTTTCCTGGCTCAACATCTCTTGCTGCATCTGCAGAAATAGGTTTTGAGGGCCCAGCTAGTACACATAATTTAGGCACCATTGACAGATTGATA
The DNA here is from genome assembly GCA_949987705.1 of Thereva unica. Classification (NCBI taxonomy): domain Eukaryota; kingdom Metazoa; phylum Arthropoda; class Insecta; order Diptera; family Therevidae; genus Thereva; species Thereva unica. Next base: position 154,660,111 of record OX465281.1, on the reverse strand, counting down.
AACAGGGATTTACTCCTGTGGTCCATAGAAGGTTTCATGCCTTATAAAACACCGGGACCAGACGGAATTTATCCCATTGAAAGTCAGACGCAGAAAGTCAGTGACCTAATTCTGAATTGGCTCGCAGCCATCTATAGGAGCACCCTTAGCCTAAGCTACATTCCAACATCCTGGAGAATAGCGAAGGTGGCTTTCATTCCGAAAGCGGGTAAAAGAAAGAAAGACTTGTGGAGATCCATGTTAAGCAAAGCATTGATAAAAAACTGCTTTCTCCCTCGCAGCATGCCTACACGAAAGGTAAATCAGTAGACACTGCTCTCCACTCTTTGGTAGCGGTCATCGAAAGATCCCTTGAATTCTGCTTTCTTGGCTGCTTTCTTAGATATTGATATTTGGTTGGCTGCTTTCTTAGATATTGAAGGTGTGTTCAACAATGTTGAACCTTCTGCGGTCACGAGGGCACTCCAGCGTCTGAATGTTGATGGGTGCTCCAGGTCCTTCATTGATCAGCTGCTAGGGTGCAGGGTCATAAAGTCTAGCCTGGGGATTTCGGAAGAAGTCAGACGGGTCAGAAGAGGCACACCACAAGGTGGGGTCTTATCGCCGCTCCTTTGGAATATGACAGTCAATGAAGTACTGATAACTCTAAAGGAGTCTGGGTGCACCACAGTGGCCTATGCTGATGATATTGTGCTGGTGGTGACCGGCAAGTACATCTCAACAATAAGAGATATAATAGCTGCGTTCTTTTTACACCGTGATCCCACTCAGATCATTAACTTTCCAGCAAATCAACAACAACAACTTGATCCAAAAAAGATTTGGATCAAAATCTGTGATACAAAAATAGCTTGTGTAACAACCATATCCAAGACACATCTCATTGGAAAATCCAGGGGCCCGTTTTTATAATACGCTTTTTCGTAAAATCTACTTTCTAATTTTCATTTTTTAATTTTGTTGTCCATGTACGATAATACGAAAACTTAACGAATTTTCGTAAATTAACGAACGGTGCCTTACGCCACCTATAAGTTGTTCGTAGCTGGCCAAACGACTAGTTAAACGTGAAATATATTAGAAACATGGAATAAATTGTGTTAAGAGAAATACGTATTTTGAATAAAACCAGTCTTTAGTTTCTTGCATATTTCCATTTGTCGTGATGAAAAGCGGACATAACTTGCTCTCAATTTTAATTAATATTTCTTGTAATATAATTGAAACCATACTTTTTGATATTGGGCAAGTAAAATCTTTTTCCGCTGTATTTTGGTACCCACCAGAAGATAGAATACTTAAAGTAACAGCTAGTCTTAGTACGGGTGGGATGTATGTTATTGGTTGACCAGAAGAAAGCTGTATTTTTCCTAGTACGAACAGAAAAGCCTCTTTCGATAATCGAAAGCGCTGAACAAAACTAAAAACTCATTTATTAAAAATTTTGAATAATAAATTGAATTATCCCTTACTCCTTATTTGACATATCTAAACGATTTGATTTATGCCTTAATTTTCGTTTGAAAATATTATATTCATACTGCTGAGTCCTTCCACCTCCTCTATTTTCCTGATAGACTAAAATATGACGCCAAATAGACATATTTAGTAACTTGATAAGTTACCAAAATCTTTCACTAATTTCAAAATTGACAATTCACGGCCGTTATGTCGCCAAGCGCTATAAATATTAGCAATAAGCTAGTAGCCGCCGCTTCAATATGCTTACGAACACCATTGACTTTAGGAACTAGATTTGTTCGTAATATGTGAACCACTATTAAAAATTATCGTTATTTTATTTGTCGTTTTACGAAATTCAATTTTGCGAATAAGCGTATTACAAAAACGGGCCCCAGAGCTTTTATAATTTTGTTCTATTTTCTTTAATTTTAAGGGTTGGTAGCTCTGCAAAATTTCATAAATTTATTTAAAAAAAATAAATGGTTAAAAAAATTTTTTAAAAAAATTCTTTTCATTAACTAAAAAATGTACTGAAAAGTAAAAAATAAAAAATATTTTAAAGAAAGCGTGAAATTTCAATTTTAATGAAAAAGTTAATTAAAAGAATGGCGCATTTTTCATCAAAAAATTTTGTTAGAATTTGAAATTAACAAAGCTGAATTTTTTGATGAATTTTTTTCAAGTTTATGCTTCAAATTCGATTCTGACTTCATTTTTTAAAAAAATCCTTTTTGTATAATCGTACATCACATTACATTCCTCACTAAATTAGTTTATTACTTCAACTTCCAAGTAACTGCAATTAAAATTTACTAAAAAACAAATTCGGGTGCAATATCTTAATTTTATTACTTTGCCTCCGTTTTTACCTGCCTAAATGTCATTGTAAAAAAACGGACCACCCCATTATTCAGAAGTACCTCAAATAAATTAGGGTACATATTTCGCAATTATTGTGTGATTGTCGTTTTTACAAAAATGCAGAGTTTATTTAAAGATTCCACGATAAGAAATATTTCTCAATATATTTTTTTATTTTTCTTAAGGGGTGGTTTAACCTCTGTACAAAGGGGTTTATAGTGAAATGTTCCAAATGTTGTAATGATTACAAATGGAAAATAAAATTTAAATGTAAAACAATAAATTTTAATTTGTTTCAATTACAATTTTTTGCAATTTTTTTATATAAAGTTGTTTTTATTATAGTAGGGGTAGTTTTAACCCCTTAAGGGTTGAAAATAATTTATTTTTGCCTGACAGTACGCCCACAATCGAATTTGAAGCATAAACTTGAAAAAAAAAAAAATGTTTACAATTTTTGCCATTTTTGGCCGAATTAGGGGTACTTTCAACCCTTTAGGACCACCCCTTACCATAAAGTTCGCCTTAATTTAGTATAAATCAACCACCTTCGCAAATAAATATTAAAAAAAGTGCATTTCATTGCATTTGTTTTCATTATTATTGAAATAATCGCGAGAACCCCCTAAAAGGTTTTTTTTGCATTTTTAGGGGTGACGCCCTAGTTTTAGGACCGCGGGACCTCGATTTTCGTGATCAGCGACCCCAAAAACGTTTAGGGTTCGATTTTCTTAACGGTGTTATTTTGGAACACACCCCCCCCCCGCGTTTTGAATTGACTAACGACGTTAATAACCTCGACGTTATTAACCTCTGGCTAAGTAATTTATTTATTTCTTAATATACGATTAAAATTAGGGCACTTACTCATATTTATGTTGCTTCAACATTCTGCGCCCCCTTGAAATCGCCTAGATTTCAATTGTTGCTTGGTGATCTGAAAGTAAGCATTTATTTCCCGACTGTAGTAACTAAGGAGGGATATATAGAGGTTCTTTCTGTTAGTGTGGTTAGATGTTGAATATTTTCATTTTCATGCTGTGTTGTTGACTCAGGTGTACGGCTTGATATATCATGTATTACTACGGTTGTGAGTTCGGGCATTGCTTCCTTATTTTGAGTTCTTAATTGTTGGTGTTTTTGGATCACGTGGTTAGTTAAAGTATTCCATGCCGCTGCTGAGACTCTCCAATTCCATCCGAATATTGCGTGTAATCGGGTTCCATATGGGATGGTCTATCTATCTATGTGCCCCTTAATCCCTCGTGGGACATAGGGCGGAAACAGTTGCCCTCCAGCGGACTCTGTTTTGCGCGACAGCTCTTAGCTCTGACCAGGATCTCCCAGTAGTTGCGGCCTCTGCTAGTAGGGTTCTCCTCCACGTTGTTCTAGGTCTTCCAACTCGACGGGATCCTTGCGGGTTCCAGTCAAGGGCCTGTTTGGCTAGATTTTCGTTATCGCGTCGCAAGGTGTGGCCAACCCAATTCCATTTCCTTCGCCTGATTTGGTCGTCTATCCTTTCTTGGCCGGCACGGCGCCATAGCTCTCCATTTGAAATTCTATCTTCCCAGCGGATTTTTAGGATACGACGTAGGCATCTGTTTATGAAGACTTGTAGGCGCCTTGTGATGAATTTGGTGACTTTCCATGTTTCGCAACCGTATAAAAGAACTGCCTTAACGTTGGAGTTGAACAGCCGCAATTTGGTGTTGGTTGAGATCTCCGTTGATCTCCATATGCGGAACAAGCATGCATATGCGCTTCGTGCTTTATTTATTCTGGAACTGACATCTTCTTCTGCACCGCCATTTTCGGTAATAATACTACCGAGGTAGCAGAATTTATCTACCAGTTCCACGTCACGGTTATTCAGCGCAGTTCGTTCAAGTGTGTTTGCATTTATCCGCATTTCTTTGGTTTTATTCGGATTCAGCCTTAAGCCTGCTAGACTACTTTCTGTTGCCAAATTGTTTAACATGTTTTTTAGCTCCTGATGTCTGTGGGCCAGCAAACAGATATCATCTGCGTAGTCGAGGTCCTTAAGGCGATCTAGCAAACCCCACTGTATGCCGCCTGTTCTACTATCTAGAGCGCCAACAAGAATGTCATTTATTACTATAAGAAATAGTAATGGGGATAGTAAGCATCCTTGTCGTACTCCTGAACTCACCTCAAAGCTGTCGGATAATTTTCCGTTATGGAGAACTCTGCATTTGGAATTGTTGTATAGGGCTTTTATCAATTCTATTATCTTATCCGGCAGTCCACGTCGCCGTAATGCCTGCCATATAAAGCTCCTATTAACCGAGTCGAACGCTTTCTCATAATCTACGAAAGCAAGGTAAAGGGGGGATCGGAATTCAGTAGACTGTTCCACTATTATTCTTAAGGTGTTGATGTGATCTATACATGAACGGCCCTTCCTGAATCCGGCCTGCTGCCTTCTAAGCGTTTGATCTACTGCCTCTCTTATTCTTGATAGTATAGTGTGGGACAAGATTTTACCCACAGTAGATAATAGACAGATGCCTCTCCAGTTGTCGCATATTGTTAGGTCCCCCTTTTTTGGTATTTTGACTATGATACCTTCCGTCCAATCCTCCGGAAAGGTACAGGTGTTCCATGCTAATTCGAGGATTGGCTGAAGCGATGGGATGGTATCGCACATAAATTTGATACCTTTCACACATGTGTAGATACCAAGAACGATTAGATAAATTTTGCCAATTTCACCAAATACATTCCACATTTTGTTCTGAACGGATTTTATAACATTATGCATTGCTCCTGGCGTTAAAAGATTAAGAACATTCATGTCTTGATGATTGACATCTTCACCGAGGAGTCGTTTTGTGATGATATTTGTTATTGCTTGCCGTTCAGAGGTATACATTGCTTGTCTTCGCAAATCAGTGAGTGCATCTGGGGAATATATTCCAGCGTTCATTAAATCTCCTGGTTCTTCATACCTCCAGTCTATATTGGGTGATGGATGTAACTTATTTGGAGCCTTTATTTTGTGGGTTAACGGATTTAATCCATACCAGTCGTTTAGAATATTAAAGGCAGGACTCATAATGGGCGAGCAAGCAACTTCTGTTCCGAATTCTTGGATGAGATGGGTTTTTGGTGTCATGAAGAAGGATTTATTCATATAGGTGATCGGTAGCTCATTGAAGCAATTTTCACTTTTACGAACCGCTACTTCTACAGGTTGACATTTTATGAGATATATAATTTCTCCTCTTGGTACAGCAGTATACCCTCTTTCTTTCATATGCCTTAACGCGAACTCATCAGGGTAATGAGGTGCTAGAGTCAGCAATGTTTGTATTACTTCTCGTTCGAGCTCACATCTTCGAGTTATCAGGTTAATGTATAGCTGCTCAATTTGTTGCCGCATGTGTCTTTCAGCATATACAAATTTAGAATTTACATATGTGATAATATCTAGATTTTGTGGTGATGATAATTTCTTGGTGAATATGAACGGTGCAAAAATTTTTGGTACGATTATTAAACGAGGATGTTCTGTTTGATACCCCTTAAATTTACATACTGGAATTGGTTTTCTTATTTCTAATGCGAACACAGTTTCCTCTGTATTGACAGTGTACACGGTTGTCGTCTTTCCTAGCTCGTTGTTATGCTCATTCGTTATTTTGTTAGCTTTTCCTTCCCACAAGACATCATATTTATATTCTTCGCAATTTTCTTCTGTAACTATTTTCCAAAAGGTAATCCCGTTCTCCAAGTCGGTGCATTTTTCGTTGTGGTAAGGGCACACTATACTATTTCTGATTGTAATTTGGTATTCGTCTAGTCTTACGGTACTGATTCCATCGGTAATACTGATTCTTATGGCTTGCAGAACTGTTACATCTTTCCATGAATTTCTGTTTAAGGTGTAATGTATTCCTATGCATTTTCCGCTTTCTTCTACATCACCTGCTACTACTTCAGAATATGATGATGATGAATTTGGTTTAATTCCTGCAATTATTCTTCCATTCGCTAATTTATATATCCCCTGCTTATGTAAAAGCATACATTCTTCATAAGTTAGATCCACAATTACCCCTCCACCCTCCAGGCACCACAGAGATGTGGCTAAACATGCCGCATGTGAATACGGATTGTATAATGTTAATTTTGCATTGATACGTATGCGTGTAGGTAAGTTCGCTTAACTGTAGTAATTGGATCTCTTCTAGGTCAATTTTTGTTTTTGGTTTGTCTATATGACATTCCTCAATCTCTGTCAATGAAACGAACGGCTGGGGGGCGAACGGCTAACAAAGACCTTGGAAAGTGGTGACACCCGATCTGTCACTTCTGTCAAGACCCGAGAAAAGTCACTGCAGACGAACACCTAGCAGACCTGTTAGCAAGTTTTAATCCCACCTCCCCGCGGTGCCCCCTGGGGTACTTCTTCGGAAGGAGTTAACGGGAGACGGGCGAATGGCGAGCTCTCTGCGCCACAAAACAGAGTTTTAAGTCGGTTTGGCTGAGGCTTAGTAACCGGATCCCATAAAAAACACCATTGCTACGAATCGGCAAACAATGCCTCGGCACCGGATGGACAACACGACGACGACCTTTGCTTTTCGAACAAGGACACGAATCGGATCATGGAATGTGAGAGAGAACACTGCTTGCTGAGGGACGGCTGGATGAAGTCCTCAACGAGATGAATCGATATAAAATCAAGATCATGGGACTTAGCGAAACCAGATGGCCGGATGCGGGGGAACATATCTACCCAAACGGTGAGTCCTTCTTATATTCTGGTAGAAACGAAACTGAAAGCCGTAGGAGTGGCGTTGGCGTAATACTCACCAAAGAAGGTCCAGCCTCAAGGTCCAGCCTCATTAGCTGGTCACCAGTTTTTGAGAGGATTATTACCGTGCGCCTGCGTACCAGACTAAGAAGTACTACGGTAGTCCAATGCTATGCTCCAACTGAAGAGCCAGAAGATGACATCAAGGACGAGTTCTATATGCGACTGAATGAGGTTTTTCGCTCTATTCCAAGGGGAGACATCATTGTTTTAATGGGTGACTTAAACGCACAGATCGGCCGTGACAACACCGGCCTTGAACCTACAATTGGAAACCAAGGCCTAAGCCAAGTTACCAATTACAATGGTGAGCTTTTCGTTGACTTTTGCAGTTCCCACAAACTCATGGTAGGTGGAACTTACTTTTGTCACAAGAAGATACACAAAGAGACCTGGGTATCGCCCGATGGTAGAACGAGAAATCAGATAGATCACGTGGCCGTCAGCCGCAGATGGGGAACTATTCTTGAGGGTGTCAGGAGTTTCAGGGGAGCGGATACTGGAAGCGACCACCATTTGGTTGTAGCAACTATTCGCCTTAAAATCGTCGCAATCAGAAACGTGCAACAAACTGCTAGAACCCGTAGACGGTTTAACGTAGACCTCCTGCGGGAGAGCGTTAAAAAGCGGGAATTTGCTGGAAACCTACAAGACTTATTAAACCAGCAAATCGTTTCTGACGACACAAATATTGAAGAATTGTGGAGTACGACGAAGGGCGCGATATTGACGGCTGCGGAAATGAGCATCGGTTATGTCCAAAGAAACCAGCAACACTGGATCTCGGACACAACCTGGCAAAAAATAGAACGCAGAAGGGCCCTCAAAAATAACGTAAACTCTACAAACGACCCGGAAAGACGTCACCAATTAGAACGGGAATACTCCCAATTACATCGGGAGGTTAAGAGAAGTGTCCGGCGTGATAAAAGGCAGCAGATAAATGAGCTCGCAGAAAAAGCGGAAAACGCGGCAAACACAGGCAACAGTAAGGTGCTGTACCAAATCACTAAACAGCTCTCGGGAAAGCACTCTACTAAAAAGCATGCCGTTAAGAGTGCGGATGGAAGGCTGCTGTGCAGCGACGAGGAGCAACTCCAAAGATGGAGAGATTACTTCTTCGCCGCCCTGAATGGTACACTTACAAAGGAACCTCAGGAAACCAACAACAATGCACAGCCAATAAGAATCGCCACTCGGGCCCCATCCAAGACGGAAATAGTAACTGCAATTCATGCGATGGCCAATGGTAAAGCAGCAGGAAAAGATGGCATCCCGCCAGAATTGTTGAAAGCCGACTCAAGCCTCATAGCAGATGCGCTTCAGCCAATCCTAGAAATAGCATGGAACACCTGTACCTTTCCGGAGGATTGGACGGAAGGTATTATAGTGAAACACATTTGTTGAAGGTTAACGAAAGACTAAATTTATTTTCTTGCTTCAGTATGATGCACAGCCCAGAGGCCTAGATGTTTAACATTAACAAAATACATATTTTCATAATAGATGGCGGGACTTATTTTGATATCTATTTCTAACACCCCCACTAGATCAAAATTACAAATAAATTAAGTACCCATTATAATAAGTAATTCAAGTAATATAAGCAATACAAATACTATAAGTAATATAAAAAAATATAAGTGATATAAGTAACAATAAATTTACTTTTGTACAATACCAAGTGTTTTCATAAATTTGTAGTGTTTTACTCCTGGCAATCCTTTGGTTAATAAGTCAGCGGGCATACTATTAGTTGGCAAATATTTTGTTTCAACAATGTCGTTACTAATTACATCTTTTTTTTTTCTTTTTTTATGTGATAGTCTAAGCTCAGGTGTCACCCTTTGTACTACTAATTCGTCATGTCGTTTAGGTCATGGTGCAATGTCCAGTAGTAAGCTTAGCTCGAAAGATAGAGAGAAGGACATAATAGGTTAGGGGGAGTCAAGGGGGTGTTGCAGAAAGTGGCGATGAGCCTTGCGTTTGAACTCTTGGATGTTATATGAGTTCGGGAATACCGTCTTTGGAAGGTTGTTCCACAGACGAGTGGTTCTTGTTATAAACGAATTTCTAGATCGGAGTGTGCGCGAAGATAAGGGCTGTAAACTGAGGGGGTGAGCCGAGCGGGCAAGTCTTGTGTTGCGGGAAAAATGTTGCCGTGGAGGCATAAGGTTACTTATTTCAGTGGAGCAATCATTATGAAAAAAACGATAAAATTTTGCTAGAGCTGCAACATTCCTACGGTGGCTTAATGAGTCAATTGAAGAGCAAATGGCGCTGTCACCAATAAGTTTGAGAGCGCGGGTTTGCACCTTGTCCAGCCAAGCTAAGATGGTTCTTGGGGCCCCGGCCCAGATATACGAGTTATATTCAAGACGGGGACGAATGTAGGACTTGTAAATTATAGCCCTGGCAGACGTCTGAAGGAAAAATTTGTACCTTTTGAGGAATCCTAGACACTGGGATGCTTGTTTAGCACTTTGGAATATGTGGTTATTCCAGCGCAGATCTTCAGCTAATGTTACGCCTAGGATGTTTAGAGAGGGTTCTGCCGTTACGGTCTTGTTGTCCACTGAAATAGAAAGCGGTTCGGTGCAAGTTTTATTGGAGATGAGACAGTACTTCGTTTTAGATGCATTGGATTCGACACGGTTCTTGCGGCCCCATTCAAGAATTCGTTCGATGTCCCTGTTGATTGAATTGGTCAACAGTTGGCGATGATGTAGACAAGGTCTGGCACGCGCTTGTGTTACATTATCAAAACCATAGGAGTAACGTAGAGTACCGTCATCAGCAAAGCTGTGGAGTGAGTTAGAGGGGACTGAGAGCAGGTCATTTATAAAAACTAGGAAGAGAACTGGTGATAGAATTGAGCCCTGGGGAACACCTGCGGAGATGTGGTGGGGGTCGGATTCGACGCCATCCAATACTACCTTGATTGAACGGCCTGAAAGGAAGCTCTCAATCCAGTTCTTCAGAACAGAGTCAATACCAATAGCTTGGAGTTTAGCCAACAGAGCGGGATGCCATACTCTGTCAAAAGTCTTCGAGATATCCAGAGCAACCAAACCAGATTCACCAAATCGGTGTATACTCCGGCTGAGGTGCTCCGTTAAGCAAACAAGGAGGTCACCAGTGGATCTTTTCGATCTAAAGCCGTATTGTTTGTCATTCAATATTTGGTTGTATTCAAGATATTCCATAAACTTCGTTTTTATTATTGTCTCCATAACTTTGGAGAGAATAGAAGTAATTGCTATTGGGCGGTAGTTAGTAGGGTCACTAGCTTCACCTTTTTTCGGTATAGGCTGAACATGAGCCAGTTTCCAGGAGTCAGGATAAACTCCGGAGAAGTATGAAGGTGCAAAAAGTTTGCGCAGAGGTTTAGCCAAAGGTGAGGCACATTTTTTAAGAACTATAGGGGGAATTTTGTCGGGGCCAGTGGCTTTGTTGGAGTCCAGCTCTTTGAGACACTTATATACTTCACGCGTCCTGAAGAAAACTCTATCCATTGAGTAAGCGGAACACTCGATGGTGGGGGGTTGCCTGACGGCATCGGGTAAGGAAGAATTTTCGGCGAACAGAAGTGCGAGCAGATCGGCCTTGGGTTTGCTTTCCGTTATCACATTTTTGTTGTAAATGAATGAAGGCGTTGAATGTGAAGTGAAATTCTTCCTGATGGAGGTTACCAAGGACCAGAAGTTTTTACTGCCAGCAGTGGAGTTTATGAGTTTACCTCTCAGTTTCTCATCGAATAATTCTTTGACTCTCTTGATGGTGGATTTACAAGAGTTTCTCAACCTGATGTATTCACGTCGCGATGTTTCGCTCGGAGAGTTTTTGTACTGTCTGTAGGCGGCTTCTTTGGTTTTGATTGCGTTCAAACACTCTCGATTGAACCATCCATATTGCCTAGGCTTTATGGATTTGGAAGAATGGGGAATGAATAAACGCATTCCGGTCAGTATAATTTTGGTAATACAGATGGCCGCAAAATTAACCCTGCGTGTGTACACTATATTTTCCGAGACACGGTGTGTACACTGGGTCTTTTAGGGAACGGCCGGGTTTTCAAAGTTTTCTCGGCTATCAAAAATTCTGAAAAAAATCTGGGGTACTTATTGAAGTGTCTACTATATAGCCAACAAGTTGCCAAAGTCATATGTTTGAAAGCATTGGGGAGGTAGTTGAAGTTCGCCTTCTATTCATAAGAGAAAAATTTGAGTTTCGGATTTTATCTGTTTCTTCAAAGACCCAGTGTGCACACGCAGGGTTAACATCGCGATTCTGAAAACGCAAATCCCAATCAGTAGCTTGGAAAGAGCGAATCAGCCCCCACCAGTTGGCTTTTCCATAATGCCAAACAGTTCTCCTAGGAGCTGGCGTTGTTGGGGTTGGAGATGGATAGGAGAAGTAAGTGCTGACTAGACAGTGATCCGAGTTTCCAATAGGCGAATCGACCTCAACGGAGTAACGTGAAGGGTGGGAGGTAAGAAAAAGATCAAGGAGGTGTGCCCCTTGTCCCGCAGTGTCAGGAACACGCGTACGCTGTTTCACTAATTGGTGCAGGTTATTGGTCTCAGCAAAGAGCTCGGCATCCCTGCCAGAAACACTGGTGCCATTCGAGTAATTCAGCCAATTTACGTTGTGAACGTTGAAATCACCCGCAACAATGATTTCGCACTCCGGATGGGAGGATAAAAGTTCGGAGATACGTTCAGAGATAGCGTCGAATGCTAATAAGGAGGCTTCATTACAAATATTAGGACTCCTGTATAGAAAACAGAAAAAAAGAAATTTGATGAAGTTATATCGCACGTCAATGTGTTTTGAGCGTTTATGAGACTGATGATTATTTGCCAGCTTCAGTGCGGTCTGACTATCACTGTATAGTACAATCTTGTTACAACAATTTGTTATTTCACATTCCAAATTCTGTATGTAAATGGCTTCACGACAAGCTTCTGATAGAGCCATGTACTCTGCTTCACAACTACTTAAAGCTACTGTTCTTTGTTTTTGGCTTTCCCAAGAAACAGCAGACCCGGATCTAATAAAACAGAAACCTGTGTATGACCGTCTATCAATGGCATCACTAGCCCAGTCTGCATCTACAAATCCTTCCAGTTCTGTTCCTTCTTTGGAATATCTCAAGCAATAGTTCTTGGTTTTTGACAGATATTTTAAAATCCTTTTAACATAATTCCAGTGAATATACGAATATGAGTTATTGAATTGACTGAGATAACTTATTGAATACGCAATATCTGGTCGTGTCTTAATCTATACATTAAGCTACCTATTAATTTTTGATAAGGCAATTTATCTTCACAAATTTTAGATTTTTCGACATTTAACTTACACTCTATAGGTGTATCAGCTGTATTACAATCAGACATATCAAACCTTTTTAGCAGCTGTTCAATAAAATGCTCCTGATCTACTGTAATTACACTTGAATTTTGGTTTATATAATATTAATTCTCATACCCAAATATTGTTTGACTTGACCCAGATTTTTTATTTTAAATTTTTGACTTAAAGATTGTATCAGAAAATCGGTCTCTGACTTATTATTTGAAAATATGATGAAATCATCAACGTATACTCCAACAATAGTTTTTTTATTGTCACTGTGATTTTTTATAAAGACACAAGGTTCTAGTTTGCTTTTGTTGAACCCTAAACTGCACAAAGTTTCCTCTACTCTTTGATACCAGGCAAATGATGATTGTTTTAAGCCATAAACAGCTCTTTTTAACTTTAATATTTTACTCGAATCTTTAACAGGAAAACCTTCAGGCAAATGCATAAAAATACTTTCTTTTAAATAACCATTAAGAAAGGCTGTTGTGACGTCCAAATGAGTAATATTTATATCTGTACACTTAGGGCAAATAGTAACCGTAAGGTTGAATGTCTGATAACCGGAGAAAAAGTTTGTTGATAGTCCACTCCAGCTCTCTGCGTAAAACCTTTGGCTACAAGTCTGGCACGATGTCTTACCTTATTGTCACAATCGAGTTTCTTTTTCAAAACCCATCTGCACTGCACTACATTCGCATTGTTTGGAACGTCAACGATTTCCCACGCTTGATTGTCCTCAAATGACTGCAGTTCCTCTGCCATCGCCTGCAACCACTGTTGTTTCTCGGGTCCACTAATAGCCTCTGCATATGTCATTCCATCTGCTCCTATAGATGTAGTACACATATTAACAAAGCCATACCTTGAAGGTTTCTTCCTCTGCCTTTTTTCTCTTACTTCATACGCTGTCTGCAGTGCATCACATGGTATATCTTGAGGCGGTAATTTTTCTCCTTCATCCTGTATGCTTCTGTCTTCTTCTTCCGGCTTGTCTTCGTCTTCAACATCCATAAATTCTGACTCACTCGAACTGGATTGCTCATCTTTTTTAAATGTCACCACAGATTCCTCCATTAATTCCCCCACTGATTCTGTGTTCTCTATAGGAATGGTGACTGCTGCTTCTTTCTTTGTCTTCTCTAGTATTATAACGTCTCCACTGGTCGTAATATGGTTTTTTACTGGATCATAAATTCTATAACCTTTGACGTTATCACAGAAACCAACCAGAATGTGTTTCTTCGACGTTCTGTCCCACTTGGTCCTTTTCTCCTTTGGTATATGCGCCATCACAGGACTCCCAAATATGCGTATGTGTTGCAAGTTTGGCCTTTTTCCGGTCCAGACTTCATATGGAGTCTTTTCAATCCCTGAAGCTACTGATCTGTTTTTTAAATAGACAGCTGTATTGGCAGCTTCTGCCCAAAACTTCTTTTCTAAATTAGCTTCGAAAAGTAAGCATCGTGCTCTCTCCACTATAGTTCTATTTGACCTCTCACTGAGTCCATTCTGTTCCGGCGTATATGGGTTTGTTTTTTGATGCATGATACCTTCTTTCTTTAGGAAATCTTCAAAAGCATTGTTACAATACTCGCGGCCTTTGTCTGTTCTCAAGATTTTAATTTTTTTATCCTGAAAATTTTCAACTTTCGACTTAAACTCTTTAAAATGGCTCAACACTTCACTCTTAGCTTTTAGGAAATAAATGAAGGTCATTCTGCTGTAGTCATCTATGAACAATAGAAAATATTGAGCACCACCTATTGACTTATTCTCCATGGGCCCGCAAACGTCTGAATGAATAATTTGTAATATATCTGTTGCACGTGAGCCTGTGGCGAATGGTAGCCTTGACTGCTTCCCTTCACAACATATTTCACAGTTTGACTTACTTGTTACAAACCCGTCAGGATAATCCAGCCCGTCAACTAGTCCACAACTCTTCATTTTATTCATGTCATTGCTATTTATATGCCCGAGCCGCCTGTGCCATGTTTCTCCATTGATCTTAGTTGATGTCAATAAACAGTTCTGTGTTTTTAGTTTCTACGCTACGCTCTACGCTCTGCTACCTTGTAGTTTTACTCTGTATACACCATCAATTAGTTCCGCTTCTGCAACTAAATTATTGAATTTGTTTCTTATTAGACATTTATTAGGTTTAAAATTGAGCTTGTTTCCATTCTTAATCAATTCACTTACTGATAATAGGTTTGTCGTGAGACTTGGGACACACAACACATTCTTGACAGTTATGTTATAATTGTAACTTGTTGTTATTTCCAATTTACCTGAACACACAACGGGAACTTTCATCTTATTGGCAATTACTATTTCTGGTAAATTCGTTGAGTAAGTGGGATTTTTCACCCAACTCTCATTAGGAGTCATATGCGTACTTGCGCCTGAGTCAATGTAGAAATCACTCTTACTGAAATTTCCGGTGAGAAAAACAGCACTAAACGCGTTACTTTGTTTCGTTTTTTCTGTTTTCTCGTTCAAGAGTGGACATTGATTACGATAATGGCCCATTTGTTTGCAACGATAACAAGTTATTGTTTTCACATTTTTGAAATTTAGGTTTGACGTATTCGAACTGTGTCCGCCATGTTTGCTGGTACTACCACCTTTACCAATTTTCTTTTTCTGGCTCTTTCTGGCTACCAACGCCGAACTACATTCTGTTTCACTGCCGTCAATTGATTCCATATCAAGTAATTTTGTTTTAATGGAATCACCAGTTATTGAGATTCCGGAATGTTCTATAGCCATAATCATAGGCATAAACCGCTCTGGTAATCCGGCCAACAACAATGAGCCGACCCATTCATCGTTAATCTCGAAGCCTGTGGCACTTAAACGTTGAGAAGTTTCCACTATTTGTGCACGTCATGCATTTGTCACGTTTGTCATGCTTTCACAATTTTCTAACCTTATAGAAATTAAATTACGAAGCAAAGTAATCTTCCGCGAAAATCCTGAATCGTCGAACAAAGCACGCAATTTGGCCACAATCCCTTAGTAGTCTTTGTTTCTTTTATGTGCACAAATAATGATGAATCAATCGTCAGGATTAACTTCCCTCGTGCTTTTGCATCTGCCGCTAATGCCGCGCTCTCGGTTCCTTCTTCTTTTAAGAACTTTTCGGCGCCTTCCAAAACCAACAGGTTTTCAACTGCGAATGTCCAGTCATCAAAATTCTCGCGTCCTTTCAATTTTGGAACATTTGCAACGTAGCTGGAACTCATTTTTTGGCTTGCAAAACACTAAAAAAAATAAACTATTAATTTTTAGCAAAAGGGACTGGGCCCATAACCTATAGTGAAACACATTTGTTGAAGGTTAACGAAAGACTAAATTTATTTTCTTGCTTCAGTATGATGCACAGCCCAGAGGCCTAGATGTTTAACATTAACAAAATACATATATTCATAATAGATGGCGGGACTTATTTTAATATCTATTTCTAAGAGGTATCATAGTCAAAATACCAAAAAAGGGGGACCTAACAATATGCGACAACTGGAGAGGTATCTGTTTATTATCTACTGTGGGCAAAATGTTGTCCCATATATTACTATCTAGGATAAGTGAGGCAGTTGATCGAACGCTTAGGAGGCAGCAGGCCGGATTCAGGAAGGGCCGCTCCTGTATTGATCATATTAACACCTTGAGAATAATAGTGGAGCAGTCTACTGAATTCCGATCCCCCCTTTACCATGCTTTCGTAGACTATGAGAAAGCGTTCGACTCGGTAAATAGGAGCATCATTTGGAAGGCACTACGGCGACGCGGACTGCCTGATAAAATAATAGAATTGATAAAAGCCCTATATAACAATTCCAAACTCAGAGTTCTCAGGAAATGGAATTGGGTTGGCCACACCTTGCGACGCGAAAACGAAAATCTAGCCAAACAGGCCCTTGACTGGAATCCGCAAGGTTTTCGTCGAGTAGGAAGACCTAGAACAACGTGGAGGAGACGTGGTTATTGGTCTTTTTACGGTGGATTCTTTTGATTTTACCGTCACAACTCTTACTAATCCGTCAGGTCCTGGGTGTACATCTACTACTCTTCCTAATAACCATCGAGTAGGTGGTAATCTTTCATCTTTTATTAAAAGATTTCCGATTTTTATGTTGGGTGATTGTTTATTCCACTTTGGTCGTTGCTGCAATCTGTGAAGATATTCTTTCTGCCATTCATTCCAGAAGGTTTGATGCATTTGCTGCATATATTTCCATCGATTTAAGTTGCTTATTTTGGTAGTTAGTAAATTTTCTTCTGGTGGAGCAATTATTGCATTTCCAATAAGGAAATGCCCTGGGGTCAGAACTGCTGTATCTTCCGGATCATTTGTAAGTGGGCATAGAGGTCTTGAGTTTAAGCAGGCCTCAATCTGTGTTAATAAGGTCGTTATTTCTTCAAATGTAAATAAGGAGTTTCCAGTTATGCGTTTCATATGGTATTTAGTAGATTTTACACCACTCTCCCATAATCCTCCAAAATGCGGAGCAGCTGGTGGTATGAAATGCCACTTTATACCCATTTGTTCAACAATTCCGTAGACTTCATCGTCCAATCCCCATTCTTGCTGTAATTGGATAACGGTTAGTTTTCGGTTTGAACCAACAAAGTACCACAATCACTGTATATGTGATTACTTAGCCCACTTCGTGCAACAAATCTCTTAAGGGCTGCTAGGAGTGCATCACTAGATAATTCACTTACTGCTTCTAAGTGGATGGCTTTGGTTGCTAGACATACAAATATACATACATATCCCTTTGAAGTTTTGATTCTCCCTCTACACCGAGATTCTCTGATTGTAATAGGTCCACAGAAATCAATGCTGACATGTTGAAAAGGTCTACTTCTAGTAATTCTAGCTTCAGGCAGATCACCCATTAGTTGTTGCTGTGTCGTTGCCTTCTGTTTCTAACATATAACGCATTTATGGATTCTTTGTTTTACAGCGGTCCTACCCTTAAGAATCCAAAATTCCCTCCTAATAGTGGTTAGTGTTAATTGCGTTCTTCCGTGTAGGGTTGTTTTGTGCACTTCATCTATTATTAATGATGTTATTGGATTGTTTGGTTCAAGAATAATGGGGAATTTTTCGTTGTAAGGTAATTTTGAATGTTTTAAACGTCCTCCTACTCTTATGATTTGATCTGTGTCAATAAATGGGTTTAGGTTAATAAAAAAAAATTTTAAAAACCAACTTCAGAAAAAAACCCGCGATGCACAAAAAAGGATGAAATAATTGTTTGTAATTCTTAACAACATCAATCCAATAAGAATGGATCTAGAAAGAAGAATCACTTTGCTTAAAGTTAATTATTTTAACCTATTCTAGTCTATCTAACTTACTGGCCCTCAACAGGCACTCTAAATTAATCTATAACTTATATTAACTTATGCCTTTCGGCTAAAACTTATCTATTTTTAATTATATTTTATTTAAAAACAAATCATTATTATTTTAAATCTAAGGAAAAATGTGAAAAAAAACCATAATGCCTCGGATGTACTCCGTCCAGGCGACGAGCTTCCACGGGCTCGTGTTAGAAAAACTAACAAAACAAACAAAGAACAGACAAACAACAAACAAAAACAGACAGACAAAACTAACAAAAGCTCGTGGTAGCTCGCACGTAAGCTTACTTAAAACTAAATCTATTACTAAGTAAAAACTATAACTAATCCTATCTAAGCCCTAAGCTAATCGTTAAAAACTAGATTACAAGCTAAACTAGTCTATATCTAAAGTTTTAAGGGCGAATACGCAATATTTAAGTATCCTCCAGCCACCAGTACAGAGTACTTGCAGTGGAGGCGTCTTGTCTATCTCTCCCCGAGATTCGAGTACTGAACCTCAGGAGCTCCTGAACTTCCATATCTTCATTGCTAAATCTGTAGCGTTTATCTGTCGCGGAACGATGTAGGTGGTAAAAGAGGGGCACCCCGAACCATCTTGGACCAATCTTTTTCTATCCAGAAAGACAAATGCCTCTGGAGGGATAAAGCCACGTTCGCAAGCAGCTCTGTGATATTCAGCGTTCGGGTAGAACGCTCCCCGAATAAGAGGATTTTCGCTCTCCGTCGCTTTAGCAATATGTCTTCGAATCAACTTGATTATGAAGTTGTCGATCCTATTAACAAATGCCTTATTGTAAAGGATATTGTTGGCGTGAAACTTCGTGAAGCCAGATTCGGGTGTCCGATACAACCTTAAGCACGCCCTTAAGCATTGTCTTTCGAAAACACGAAGCTTTTCCATATAGAAGGGAGATATGTTGAACCACACTGGGCAGCCATAAGTTAAAATCGGTCTGACCAAGGCTTGGTAGCAGATCACCTTTACCCGTGAGCTTAGGTGTCTGCTATAAAAAAGCCTTTTAGTCATGTGAAACGCCTTGTTTGCCTTGTCCAGAGCAACACTTACATTTCTATTGAAATACAAGTATTGATCCAGCCAAAGCCCAAGGTATTTCACTTCCGATTTGTGTTCTAACGCCTGTCCCGCGTAGTTCGAAATTCGGAATGTTTTCCAGTTCCTCTGCACATCGTACGAAGCTCTGCGTAGAGGAGTCCGGAAAAGGATCGATTCGCATTTGCCGAAGTTGATCTTCAACTTCCAATCATCACTATAGCGCTCGATTGTTTCGTAGTCACGTTGTAAGAGCGTCTGGATTACTCTAATCTTCGGCCCCGTCCTGTACACAATCAGGTCATCCGCATACGCTAATGCGAAGCGGAGTGAACTAATTAGGTCACTCGTAAAAATATTAAACAAGAGCGGCGAGTTTACTGCTCCCTGTTGCAAATTTCAAAAACCTTTCCTGATGTGAAGTTCCCACTTTTGACGATGAACTTCTTCTTGGAGATCATATTATAGATCATGTATAACAGAGGTCCGGTCATCCCGTATCTGACTAATTTATAGAGAAGACCCTCGATCCACACTGTATCGAACGCCTTCTCATATTCGGCCAGGCATGCTCCGGTGCACTGGCCTTTCATTAAGTTCCAGTGTATGTCTGATACCAATTTCGACGCGGCATGAATGGTGTCATGTCCCGCCCTGAAACCGAATTGGTTATCGGGTATTATGTTCTTTTCCTCAACCCATTTGGACAATGATCTATTAATTACTGATTCAAAAACCTTACTGATATTCGGGAGCAGACTTATTGACCGAAGATTAGCAGGGTTACTTTTATCTTTACCCTTTTTGGGTATTGGGTACACCACTGCCGTCTTCCAGTGTCCTGGAAAATGGGCGTTGTTTAATGCATTGTTAAACAGAGTGGTATATATGTCTATGGCCACCAGGGGCAAATGTTTCAGGACGATGTTGGGAACACCGTTCACCCCAGACGACTTCTTATTGTTTAGACGGCGAAAAGTTAGCAGGAGATCAGTTTTCGTAGTGAGAAGAGAGTTTGCTTGTGCCTCAGGAACATTGTTCGCTGGGCAGTCTTCACTGAACTCGATGATTCTTCGGTTCTCGGATTTCCAGACCTCGATCTCATTAGTTATTCTGAAATGGTTCAGCAGGGCCCTGTTTTCAAGGTCAAAATTCGGCCGAACACAAGTGTTCACCGAATAAATTCCCTGGTAGTAGGCCCCCACTAAATCCACTTTCTCCTGCTCGTCCTCTATACAATAATTATCGTCGACAATACTGGTTTCTTCGGGATCTATGTTCGCAGACCTCAGTAGTTCCTGGTTAGCCAGGGTCCTGGGGATACGCAACTCGTCCAACCGGTTATGTGTTTTACTCCTAAAGATTTTATTTATCTGTGGGAACATGCTCGCGCTATTAGTTTGAATAGCACGAATCTTTTTGTTCCAGTACAGATTCACAGACTGTGAGAATTGTTGTTTGAGGAGTTGTTGGAGGTTTTTCATAACCGATTTAAGAGTTACGATCTCCGGACTCTGTCTATCCTGAAACTGGCGGTGTAGGGATTTCAATCTCGTCAGTATTCTACTTTTATGTTTTTGTAGTGCGTCGATTGTAGCGTTTTTGTAACAATCTGTACTGTTCTTTTTCTTTGTCCGTGGTATGGTTTTGTCCATAGTCTGCACAATGAGGTTGTCCATATCTTTCAGATATGCATCAATCTCATTGTTAGTCAAATTCCTAGTTTTGGGAGGCAATAGTCCGTTATTCTGTATTGCCCTCTCCATAGCCTTCTCGAACTTTGGCCAGTGCATCTTCTGGTAGGCAAAAGGATGCACTTCGCAATATTCGAGGAGTTCCATGGAGTCGTCAGGGACTTGTACTGTTATTTCCAGTCCTTGGTGGTCGCTGTCGTACGGCACTGTCGTTAGACAGTTTGTCACGTTTGTGTTTACCCCTAGTACGGCCATCCGAGAGTCTAACAGGCATATATCCAGAAAAGAACCGCCATTTGGGTATGATGGCATGTCTGTAGCGTAGAGATTTACTTTTCGCTGAATTCTATTCTGAGCCAACCAGTCATTCAGTTGGTTGCCCCTGATGTTAGCCGTTTGATTTCCCCATGCTTCGTGGCGTGCGTTTAAATCTCCGGCCAATAAGTAAAAATTTTGCTCCGACTCCAGGTGGAGAGTTTGAAAAAGAGAGCTCATTTCCTCTATAAATAGTCTGGATTGGGAGGTTTGGGGTGCGTACGCGGCAATTATATACAGCCTTCTGCCACTAGACAGAGGGAGGTATATAACGCACGCTTCTAACACCCGAAACTTGGCGATGTCCCTGCTATACATGATCTTGTGTTTAAGGGTGGTCTTTACTAGTATTAGTAGGCCCCCAGCTTGTGTGGCATTAGGTCTATCTCTCCTAATTACCACATAATCTTTGTAATCCACTTTGTGTTTCTCGCTTAGTTTGGACTCACTAGCAAGGAGCACATCAGGATTTTCGTTTTGCAAAAGGGTCAGCAAATTCGCCCTTCTCTCGTTTCTTATCAACGAATTGACGTTCACCGCAATGACCTTG
The DNA here is from genome assembly GCA_949987705.1 of Thereva unica. NCBI lineage: Eukaryota > Metazoa > Arthropoda > Insecta > Diptera > Therevidae > Thereva > Thereva unica. Next base: position 154,638,584 of record OX465281.1, on the reverse strand, counting down.
ATCGTGTCCTCCCTGCGTAAAGCCATTAAACAGCTTACCCAGAGATGGTTTCTGTCGTAAAGAAGGAATATACTAAGTCTAAACGGGCGTTTTGCTCGTTGAGTTGTTTTTGTAGCTGAGCGATTTGCCCTTGAATTGATAGGAGAACCGCTTTCAGCTCGCTGTCCCCAGAACTTGCTGCAGGCGCAGCTTTTGGGGCTTGCTGTTTGGTTGTCTGGGCTCCAGCCGCCATTTGGGCGAAGGACATACCAGGTACAACTAAATTTTTAAACATTTTCCCCTTACAGTTTTGTTGGGCCTGTATTTGTTCTTTACGCGCCTTAATACGTTGCTTGAACTCTGCATATTTAGGGCATCCTCTATAATTAGCAGGATGTCCGTTAGATCTGCAGAGTAAACAGAACAGCTGGTTTTTGTCCGCGACTTTTTCCCTCCCAAGAGGGCATTCGCCTTGATTGTGGGTTTTCTCACATTTGACGCATCTAAAAGCCATTTGGCAGTTAGCTGCGGCATGTCCAAACCTTTGGCAGCGCATACATTGCAGGATGTCTGCTTTTTTATTTATTTTCTCCCAAGTTACCACATGGAAGTTGAGATATCTAATATTTTTTAGGTTATCCAACCGACTGTCCGGAGTTAATTGGACCAAGAATATCGGGAGCTGCCTCTTAGCAGTACGCGAATAGCTTGTACTAAATTTTTTAACCGCCGAGAATTTTAAATTATCTACCGCGAGAGATTGCAGTTCGTTCAGGAGCTCCTGAGTGTCACAATCGGGGTCGAGACCTTTCAAGAGGACACTTTGCAATTTTTCACTTTTTGCCGTGTAAGTGAAGAATTGTGTATTCCCCCGTTCTAAAATGCTTTTAATTTTTTTAAAATCTTCAATGCTACTTAAAACTAGGGCATGCTTTGTACCACTAAATCTTTTTATATAAAAATTAGTGTGTTTTAGTACCTGCTTAGCTAATCTAATCGTAACCGTAGGTTGCTGGTGAAATATATTAATTGGAGGAATTTTCTCCTTTTTTTGTTGTTGTCTCTGCTGCTGTTGTGGTTGCTGCTGCTGCGGTTGCTGCTGGTTTTGTTGTTGTTGGATTTGTTTTTGCTGTTGCTGCTGTGGAGCTTGCTGCTTCATACTTTGTTGTTGCTGATTTGTTGTTGTTGGTTTTGCTTTTGGGAGCCTGGGAAAATTTTTTTCCTTTAGCTCCTCGATCATTTTTTCAAGCCTGGCCTCTTCTTCATTCGTGTCAGTGGCCAGTTCCTTGAAACTATTGCCCAGGCCTTTATATTTGCCTGGGATGGAGTCGTGGGAGGATGACTCTTCATCGGAGTCAGTCATCACTACGGTGCATATTGCTGTTGATCCGGACCCAGACGCTGTTGGGCTTTTTTTCTGGGTGATGTTGTTGCCTTTTGTTCTCTGCAACAAATTTGGCATGATTTTGATTTTTCGGCGCCTTTTGTTTACAGGGCGCCGTTCTTTGTTAGTTCTTTCGTCACCACTGATTTTATAGCCTTCTTTGTCACTGGCTTTATTTTTTGGAAACACTTTAGTGTCATTATCACTGGTGCCGGCGGCACCTTTTATATTATTTATTTGAGACATGCCACTTCCGTGTGCATGCTCTTCACTAGGTCTTTATTCCTCTATTTCTTTAATTTTTTCTTTCTCGAAAGTTATATTTTTTTTTTAAATAAGAAAATCTAATTAACACTTCTTATTTTGAAAATTTATATCACTCACTAAATAACGCTCGTTAATAAAAAAAACACCGACTTTTCTCGCGACCTCTAGTCTAAACGCACAGTCTGTCTGCTCTTGATAAGAGTACAAACAAGACTGATCCGACGCTCTACCCACTCCGCCATCGGCCTGCTGCCAGATTTACAACAATAAAGTAATTTGTTCGGTGCCCATGAAATGTTTAGGTTGAACTTTAACAGGTTGAATTTTAACAGTTTTTTCTGCCTAACTTCGAACTCCGTTATCAGAATTTAGAAAAAATTTAACGGGACCACCGTGGGAAGCTCCCCCTTCAAATGAACCAAAAAAAAGCAAAAAAGTTATTGGGTTACAAAGTTATGCGTGAACAGGACCACAAAATACCCAGTAAACCACGAATGCATACAAAATGAATTCACAATACATTTCAGAAATGAATGAAATGCATTACAGAAAGCATTTTGTAAGTAATACGGAATGCATTAAAAAACATTAGGCATGTCCTAGGATGAAATGCATTGCTTGTAATGCATTAACAATATATTTCATATAGAAATATGTAATGCATACATTATAAATTACAAATACATTTTATAAATGTTGCAAATGCATTACAAAAGACATTTCATAAAGCTAACAAAATGTATTGTATAGCATTAAGGATGCTCTAGGATGAAATGCATTGATTTTAAACGATTTGATTTATCTGCCTCGAAAGATTATCTTTACACAATTTGATATATGTATTAAATCTTAGGTGAAGAAAGTATAAAACATAATTATACTTTACTCACCCCGTTATAGTTGAAATACAATACTGGATAAAACGCGCACGGCACTTGGTGCAAACACTTACAAATGAGCAAAAATTTTCTACTAGCGGCGGAAAGTGCCTCGAAAAGATAACGGTGCTACTGCCTGATTTGATATATTCATACGAGTATGAATCCCCAGAATCCAAACATAATTTAATACATTGCTTGTAATGTATTTGTAAGGCACTTGTAAGCAGTCGCTGATTGATAGCTTTCAAATAGCTTACTTGTAATGTACGGCGAATGCATTTCTTTGTTCTATGCATTACATGTGGTTTGCTGGGTAGCGGCGGAAAGTGCCTCGAAAAGATAACGGTGCTACTGCCTGATTTGATATATTCATACGAGTATGAATCCCCAGAATCCAAACATAATTTAATACATTGCTTGTAATGTATTTGTAAGGCACTTGTAAGCAGTCGCTGATTGATAGCTTTCAAATAGCTTACTTGTAATGTACGGCGAATGCATTTCTTTGTTCTATGCATTACATGTGGTTTGCTGGGTACCTACACGTCGAATTGAGTAACCTCCTCTTTTTTTGAAGTCGGTTAAAAATAGGGCTTTTTTTGTTTAGGGGAAAATGGTTGCGCAAGGCATGAATCTCTTCCTGGAAGGAATATAATTGTGCTTTTCTTATTATTGCCTTTTTTGCACGTACTAATTCTTCGCATCCCAGTAGGAATTCTAGGAAGGCCTTACCGATGGAGCACTGAAATAAGTTCTCATCTGGTAAGGGGTACCCCTTATTTTCTTGGAGCTAGATGAGCCCTTACAAACCCCATTACAAGAGAAGGCAGATGGTAAGGTGTAGTCCAGAATTATACCCAAACAAGTGAGAGTCTGCCCGATGACTCAAGGGAGCTTTCCTGGAGCTTTCATATATTTTATAGAAAAAAAAGAAACGGGCAATTATATTCGTCGACATAAAATGCGACATTAGCATACTCAATAGCCCGGCTCTCATTCGATACGGAGGACAAGCAGCTTTGGAGAAGTGGAGAATTTAGTTGGGGGACTGCTTAGGTAAAGCCACTCTCAGGCTTGGAAAAAAGGCATTTGTAAAAGATGAAAAAATAAAAGCGTTTCGACACCGGATCACATATCCATAGGCGCCCATGAATATCTCTTTTTGCAATGTTCCATTTGCTGCCTTACTATACCCCTTACAGATGAGCAGTTCTATAAGTACTCTGAGGTAAGGACCAAAGTAAGGCCTTACCTCCTATGATATCGTGTGTAAAAGTAAGCCCTTCTGTAAAAGGATGTGGTAAGGCCTACCCCTTACCAGTAAGTGCTAATTTCAGTACTTCTGTAAGCTTACCGGTCCTACTGGGCATGTTATGAAACTTGTGTCCTTTTTATCTGGTGACTTGCAATTGTTAGTGAATCTGAAACAAAGTGCGGTAATGCGTATAAGTTTACTCCATGATGAGAATTTGGTTAAGAAATCCATATCTATGTTGGTGGTTTCTCTTGCTATATGCACTGGTACTCGTCGTATTTCTATCCGTATGGTTGTACTACTGATGTAATTCTTCAGTAAGCCAATGTGGTCCATTCCACCAAATTTTATGGTGTACTAATTCTTTGGGTGTTAATCCTCTGCTTGCACAATCAGCAGGATTGTCTTTTGTTGGTACATATCTCCACAGGCATCCATCTGTTTCTTTATGAATGTCGCTGACACGATTAGCAACGAACGTTTTCCATTTTGATGGATGTCCCTGTAACCATGATAGCACTATAGTAGAGTCACGCCATAAATAGGTTTTTGATGCTGTATCTGGTAATGCACTTTTAACTTGTGTAATTAGTTTTGCGACAAGTGATGCAGCACATAATTCTAATCTTGGAAGAATTAATTGTTTTATGGGAGCAACTCTTGTTTTGGATGCTAGAAGTGTGACAGTGTTCTCACTATTATTCATTGCACGAAGGTAGATCACTGCTGCATACGCTTGTATAGATGCATCGCAAAATCCATGTAGTTCAAATACAATATTTGATGTTGTTTTTAACCACCTAGGAATGCTAATGGTTTCAATAACATTCAAATCAGAGCGGAATGTTTGCCATTCATCAATAATAGGTTTAGGTAATTCATCATCCCAGTTTGATTTTAATAACCATAGTTGTTGCATTAGTATATTTGTTGTTATGACAATAGGTGCCATCCATCCTAAGGGGTCAAATAATTTTGCGATTTCCGACAGTAATTCTCTTTTCGTTTTGGGTGTGGAGGATGATTCCTTTATTTTGAATTTAAAACTATCTCTAATTGGATTCCAGTGTATCCCTAATGTTTTTATGGTAGTATTGACGTTAATTTCCATAGTAGACTTTAATTCGCGATCTTCGTCCGGAACACTTTCTAAAATTTTTAAAGAGTTACTAGTCCATTTTCGAAGGTTAAATCCTCCTTTATTCATTACTTCACGTAAATTATGAAGTAGGCTTTCTGCTTCTGCCTCGGTATTAGCTCCTGACATAACATCATCTACATAGAAATCTCGAAGAATTGTGTTGCTGGCTAATTCATGTTTATCCCTTTCATCAAGTGCTAACTGATGTAGAGTACGAATTGCTAAGAACGGTGCAGCTGAAGTTCCGTAAGTGACAGTTAATAGTCGGTATTCTAACTAAGCTCGTAGCAAAAATTACCCACAAAGATACGACACTCTCAAAATTTCCCATAAGCTCCCTTGCGAGTGAATATATCAATCGGCAAGGTGCAAGCGAGATAAAATTCAATTTAAAAACAAAACAAAAATCGAAGAAAGAAAGGGTAAATAAAGAAATGTTATTTCACGAAGTGCGAAAGAGACGCACTGATTTCTCTTCTCCGCAATTTTTCGTGCCGTCTGGACTTTTATTTTGCTTGTGTGAATTCATGTACCATTTTCGTGTACTTCCTGCTCTGCATGTGTTTGTGTAGTTTGCCGTTGCTCTGCCCTCTCGCAATTCCGGAGCGCGTATATGAATAGAGAAGTTGATCATAGATTTTTACTTTCTTTTTTCTTCGCACAGAAAGGATTACATTGTCGTATCTTTCTGAGTAATTTTTGCTCGTAGTATGAGTTGTAAAAGGTTGGTGCTGGGTTGGTCCACAAATGATCCAGCCTAGAGTTGTGCGCTGAGCCAAAGGACGATTAATAGATCCTTTAATTACGCCTTCTTCTATTATTTGTGCATACACATCAACGCCTAAAAGTATATCAATGTCTCCAGAGTTAAAGAAATGTGGATCGGCTAATTGCAATCTTTTAATATGACTCCAGTTCTGAGGAATGATTGAATTGAATGGAGTTCTCCCTGTTATTTTCTTTATAACATGAGCTCGCACTCCAATCTCCTCGGTATTTGTGAAATGTGGACCCAGTTTTAAATCAATAACACTTTTGGTAGGACCTGTTACTGTATTTCCGATACCAGTGATTACTAAGAACGTTGGTTTTTTGGTAGCTTGAAGTAATTGTGTGCTTCTTTCGGTAATAAAGGATATTTGTGATCCTGGATCAATCAATGCTCTTAGTAGCAGAGTGCCTGATTTTTCGGTGTACACCTTAACGAGTGCAGTAGCTAATAAGGCAGTTGTATCGTTTGGTTTTCCTACGAGATGTGTATATGCTTGGTTGGAGTCGTATGACGTATTGTGGTTTAAATTTTCTACTTGTTGAGTGGGGTTGTGAGGAATTAGGTTTTCTTGTTGTAGCGTTGTACCTAAGTGACTTGAACTTGGTAAAGGTGTAAAAGCATTATTTCGTGTTATGTCTTTTTTTACATTTTTGATATGAAAATTGCTTAGGACAAGATTTTGTATCATGAGTTTTCCCAAAGCAGTTGCAGCAACGATTGTTTCCTTGTATAAATTTTAGTCGTGCATGGGGTGACATTTGTATAAATTGGTATAGTTGTTTTCAAACCTCGTGACATCCCGCGCATGTTCCCCAGCTAAGCTCTTAAAAATGTTTAAAAGTTCAGACAAAAGCTTCAGTTAACTCCTCCTATCAAATCACTTGCTGCCATGTAATCAGTCGCGTCTGCGTATTGTTAAAAGGAGGTGTATTTTTCTGGGACTTCAATGATAATTAAAAAAATTTACAAATTATGACTGAAAAACACCCGTTTTTATATATTTTTTTTATTTAAGGTTATTATATTTTACACATATGTTACAGAAATAATTTGTAGTGATTTCTACTAAAAAATACGAAATTTGTGTTTTTATCCCTTTGATTACTAGATTGTTGACGTTTCCTACCAGTCGCATACACGCTTCTGCCAGGGGAGGTTGTGTTGCTTGCGACTGCGGGGAACTGTCGGTTTATGAATGAAAACCCTCATTTATTCAAAGGAATTTTTTTCAGCATGTTTTTTAAATTATTTTAAACTTAGAAATGAGAAATATTTCGCATAATTAAAGTAAAATTATGCTTATTATGTTGAATAAACTGCCTTTGTTGAGCAGGGGCTTTACATGTATTTAAAAGCTCTGCTCAACACATAGAAAGATAAATTAACTTTATTCTTTCGGCATGCGCGCATCCCTTCCCAAATTATTTTGTTGAGTTTTTTCAGTGTTTGTTGCCGTTTTAACTAAAAAGAGGGGAAATGATCGAACATTATTTATAAAATTTGGCAACGAGGTGCGCAGAACTGCTCAAATTTTTTGTGTCACGGAGTTTGAAAAATTCTATAGCATTCACGCAACCGATGATTTTTAGTACAGAGTGGACAGTGGTTATGCATTTGATAGGGTTGCTTATGTTGTAGGTTTTGCTGTTGGGACACATGTGACTTGGTATATTCTTGTTTATATTCTGCTTTTGGTTGAAGGTTTTTATTTCCTCCTATTGATTCTAACGTGCGGAATCGGTTTTCGAGACATGACTTGAATTCATTGATAGTTTGAAGGGCATTAGGGTCACTGCCGCTACTTAAGCTAGTTTTCCCAGTGTGTAATCGTGTCTTTATTAAGCTTTTGAGAGAGAATGTGAATGATCAATGGATCCCAACTGGTGGTATTTATTTGCAATCCTTTAAGTGCTTCTAGCACTTCATTTAATTTATCTAGCATTTTTTTCAGGTTGTGGGCACTTTCATATGCATGATTAGGCATAGATGACATTCAACTGGCACGTCACAAGAATTCTATTATTTTGATAGTGCCTTTTGAGAATTTCCCATGCAGCTAGATATGTAGTTCGAATCACTTAATTGCAAATGTTTTATCAAATTTTCTGCTTCACCACTCACGCTACTACTAGTCCAAACAATCTACGGATTCACAGTGTTAATTTCCAGACAATTGAAGACAGGAAAAAAAGAATTTGGACGTGTAGAACACTTAATTTGAAGAAAGATAGCCTGTTTTTTTTACGGAACTGCATTGGCGAACTTAACCTAAAAAATTCGCAAAAGTCAAAAAAACGGTTTTTCGCCAATAAAACAAAAAGTTTAGCTCAGATCCGAAAAAGTTAAATGAGAAAGTTATAGGTATTAAAATTATCTTTCAATTGATGGGGTACAAAATATTGGTTAGTGTCTTATACATGGAGAAAAATGCTAAAAACCGTTAAAAACCGCGTCTTTTTCATTTATATTTTGCTTAAACTACTTAATGCTAACAAAGGGTTTTTCAGCCCATGGATCTTAATCCTAGAGGGCTTTATATAGTCTTAATGCTAGTTCTTAGATAGTATACGCTGTTTATATTCTTATTCTATTCTAAATCTTAGGCTCAGGTTCTAATATTAGTCTATTTACTAGTTCGATCAATGTTTTCGTCTGGTTTTGTCCGTATTGAGTTGCGGTGTGTCGTTGTCATATTCTATGTGTTGTCGTAGTACGTGAGATGTTGTAGGGCAGTCTATAAAAAGGTGTAGTGCTGTTAATGTTTGTGTAGGACAGTGGGGACAAGAAGGTGGGGAAGTTTTTTGGAAGATATGCCTTTTAGCCGCAAGGAAATGTCCGAGCCTTAGTCTCGTAAGTAGCACCCCTAATGCCCTGGGCAGATCATGTCCCTGTGGGGTTGTGATCTCTTTCCAGTGTGACGCTAGGAAGGTGCTGCTTGTGTTCCAGTCTCGTAGTTTAGTTTCTTCCATCGTTTGTCGCAGTTTTTTCCGTACTGATGTAAAGTCCGATGGCCTTAATTCCGTTAGCGGACGTCTATGTGCTTCCATTGCTTCCTTGGCTGCGCATTCATTTCCATCTATGCCGACATGTGCGGGCACCAAATGAGCCGTATGTCCTTGTCAGTAATTAGCTGTCTTATGTGTTTTAGGGTTGGGTGTTTATTTTTCAGGTTCCTTATTGAGTTAACTGCGGATAGTGAGTCTGTTATGATTAATGTAGATTCTGTTACTTGTGCATGTAAGCAGGCTTTGTATATTGCTATTGTCTCTGCTGTATATATAGAAGTCCATCCTGGCATTTTCCCTAGACTCACTGTGTTTCCTTGCCCGTCCACCACAGCATAGGAGACCTGATCTGTTATTTTTGAGGCGTCTGTGTAATATTGTTGTTGTACTCGCTGTTTTTCTATTAGTCGGTAAAAGTATCGTTTTATAGTTTTGTTGTCGTAATTGTTGTAGTTTGTCATTTCGGAATTTATTTGGCTATGTTTGAATAACCAAGGTGGTGTTGGGTTTGTCGGATTGTATAGATCATTAGGGATGTAAAGTAGTTCAGCTGTTTTTTCTGTTATTGTTTTTAATCCGAGAACTAGAGCCGATGGTTTCCTGTACTTATTCAGGTCTGTTTTGAGTATGGAGATTACAGAGTGGTGAAGTGGGGCTTGGTGGTCATGAATGTTCTTGAAGATTAAATTTGCTGTTCGTTTAAGCGTTTGTTCGAAGACCGTTGGCAGGCCAGACTCTATCAAGAGGGCTTGGATTGGAGTTGTTCTTAAAGCTCCAAGGGCGATGCGTGCAGCATTGTTGATTACTTTTTGGATCTTATCCAGTGCTGTTTTAGTCCCATGTCCGTATATCGTCAGTCCATAGTCCACTTTTCCCATTAAAACTTGTTTCGCTATTTGCACTGCCAGATTGACCGGAGGCCCATGCTTCTTTTGGCAAATGACTTTTAGCATATTGTTCCGTTTATTTAAGTCTCCTATAATGTCGTTAGCATGCTTATTCCAGCGTAGGGTTTTCGTAAGCTGTAAGCCCAACACCTTAAGCTCTTTTTGTAAAGGTATTGCTTGATTGCCCCAGTTAAAAGTAGTAGTGGTGCAGCTAGTTTTCCTGCAGACATGTAGGGCTTCTAGCTTGTCATCGGATATGATTGCCCCCGTGGTTTGGCACCATGTTTTTAAGGTATTGAGGGCTATTCGTAGGGTTCTTTCTACTAACTGAGTTTTGCCAGAAGAGTACAAGACTATGTTGTCCGCATAAATATGATACCTTAGCTTTGGTATTCGTGATAGAGTTGAGGAGAGCTGATAAATGTAGGTGTTGAACAGGGTGACTGATAAAGGTGAGCCTTGTGGAGTTCCACTTGCAAGTGGTAGGACGTCGGAAGAAAAGCCTTTGTTCTTCACCACGATTTTACGCCTTGTAAGGAATGATTTAATTGTACTTGCAAATTTATATCCTGCATTCCAGTCTGCAAGCTGGTGGATAACGATTTTTCTTTGCAGCCTGTCGTACGCTTTTTCCAGATCTGCCGAGAGAAGCACACAATGTTCTCCTCGGCTGATAGCACAAGCCAAGTTGTGTTCTGTTTCTTGCAGGAGTGATATTGTGCCTCGTCCAGGTCTGTAACCTACAACTCCTTTTGGAAGTTTTTGTTCAAGAAGCCAGTTCAGTCTATTACTAAGTATTTTTTCCAAGATTTTGGAGGCAGTAGGGAGAAGGGATATTGGCCTGATTTTGGTGGGGGGAATGATTTTATTGGGTATTTTGGGAATGGGACGGATCTCTGCTAATTTCCAGGCGTGTGGAAATGAGCCCGAGCTCAGTACCATATTATATAGCCTAGTTAGCCTAAGTAGGTTGTGTGATGGGGCTTTCTTCATCATACCATATGTTACTTTATCTAGGCCCGGTGTTGAACCTTTATAAGAGTCCAAAACATTTTGGACTTCTCTTAAGGTTATATGAGTATCAAGAGGCGAGGGGGCCAGATTTCGGAGGGTTTCCAGATCTGCTTGCATTATTCTGTCGTCTTCAGCATGTAGAGATGGACTAGCGCTAGCATAGCTTGATAATTGTTTGGCTATGATGTTTGGGATTTCGTTGGGGTCTACAATTGTGTTGTCTGCATGCTCCAGTGCAAAGATCACGGTTTTTTTCCTGTTCCCGAATATCGCTCTAACATTGCGCCAGTTTTCTTGGACAGAGCTGTTGGGGTTGATGGAATCGAGGAAGTTTACCCAGGCCTTGTGCTTTTCTTCCTTAATTGTTCTGCGCATTTCCGCATTATTCCTTCGATAAAGAATAGGATTTTCTGCTGACGGTGATCTTTCCTTTGATCGCTTCCATGCTTGATTTTTTCGTCGAATCAGCTGGCGAATGTGATAGTTAAACCAGGTAGGGGCGTTTTTGTTGACAATCTGTGTTGTGGGAATGCTGGAGTTAGCGGCGTATCGAATGGCTTTTGTGAGGATTGATGCTTCCTTGTCGATGTTGGGGCTTAGCTCTTTCGATAAAAGATATTCCCCTACTTTTTGCTCGAACTTATTCCAGTCAGCACGCTTCTCGATGAATTGGGGGGAATGTTTAAACTGTTCTATGGGTTGATTGACGTGTAGGATAATGGGAAAGTGATCAGTTAGGTTTGGGTGTTCGGTAGTGGTCCAGTCAAGTTTCGGAGCTATATCTGGTGTTGCTAGTGAGAGGTCAATGTTGGTCAAGGTATTTCGTGTAGTAAAAAATGTTGGTGATCCATCGTTTAGTAAGATGTATTCGGTGTTGTCTAGCTATCTGGTAATGTGATTGCCTCTTGATGTGTTGTATCGCGATCCCCAGAGCTGGTGATGTGCATTGAAGTCGCCCAGTATAACCGCTGGCTTTCTTAGATGTTTCTAGCTCCTCTGTCATATTTTCTACGTCCTGCTCGACATATATACAAGCGATATCAATTGTTAGGGCAGCATGTACTCTGAGTGCAAGCATAGGAGTTTTTTGGTTGGCTATTGTTAGTATTTCTACTGCTATGCCTCTTTTAACCATGATGCCAGCTCCACTAACTCTAGTTGAGTGCTTATTATTAGTATATAAGTCAAATTGTCGGTATTTTTTTGGAAGGTTTGCATGATTTATTTGCGGTAGGTGAGCTTCTTGTAGTGCTATTATATCTGGGTTGTATTGCGCTATTATTATGTCCAATGCGGCAGAGTTCGTGTAGAGCCCTGCAATATTGCACTGCACTATTGTAAATTTTTGGTTGTTTGGGGTGGTTGTACGTCTTTGCTGTCTTTGACTATTTGAGTATGCCATTTTATTGTTTATTGCGGTGAGTTTTTGTACGATTAGTGCATTGTTTTTCCATGTCTGAATCAGTGTCGGTTTCTAATAGGATTTTTCTGGTTGGTGTGTTTATTGGGGAATGTTCATTATTTGCTGCTGCAAGAGTGTTTTTGAGGGTGTTAGGAGAGAGGGATAGTAGTGCGTTTAGTTCTGAACTGTTTGTTGGTTTGTTCTCTGCTGTGAATTGTACTTTTGTCTTTTGTGTATTCGGGTAAGGTGATGTTATTGTCAGAGTTTTTTGTTGAGCATGTTTGGTTACTTTTATAATGTTTTCTACGTTGTCTTGATGTTTTTGATCTGTTAGTCTTGTTGCTTGAGGATTGTGACTTACTACATTGGCCCAGGACCTGCTACTACTAGAGTTTTTGTTTTCTAAATTATAGTTGTTAGTACCTATGCTACTGTTAGTAGTTGCGTTTTGGGTTATTAAATTAGTATTTGGTAAAGGATTCACCTTTCCTCTTTGGAGGGCCTCGACATTGTTGTGTGAATTCTCCTCAAACCATTTTTTTCTCGCTTCGAAACGACTGATGCGCTGGTTGACTTGGATCATTATAATTTCCTTTTCCCTCAGAAAGATAGGACAGCTTCTGTCTAGAGTTGAATGAGTTCCTTCTACTTGACAGCTGATGCAAAAAATTTTAGAACAAGTATGCTCTTCTCCTTCTGCTTTGACCTCATTACAGGTGGGGCACCTGGGCGTTTCATTACACCTTGCTTCGTGATGTCTAAGCTGGAAACATCGCCGACATCTAAGAGGTGCCGGATACCATATTTGTGTAGAGACTTTTTCATAAAGAATGTATACGAACTTTGGTGCTTGGTAGGTGGAAAAGGTTAAAAGAAGCGTCCCAGTGTTGATTTTCTCGTTATTCATAACTCTTGTGAAATGTTTAACTGCTTTCACGTTTGGGTTATCGCATTTAATTCCTTCCAGAATCTTTTCTTCGGTAACCTTCTTTAAGTTCGGCATTCTGATGGTAGCTTTGGATTCATTCAATTTATCAAAGAATGTCGCCTTGGCCTCGAAGTTCCCAATTTTTTGCAGGTTTTTGATGATTTTTGTGGCTTCAAGCTAATTCGGAAGAAGTAATAGGTATTTGCCATCACGAAGCGCTCTACAACTTTTGATTTTCCCGGAGTACATTTGAAGGGTTTTCTGTACTAAGAACGGATTCAGTTCCGTGATGCTTTTTTCGCTGTTGATTAGCTCTACAGTTAAGTACTTTGGATCCGGCCCAATTGCGAAGAAATTCTGGGCTTCTGTTGGCGTTGGATTCCACAAGTCATTCTCGGCTGCTTTTCGCTTTTTTATTTTCTTTTTTGTTCTGCTATCATCCAGAGCAGCAAAAGGATTGCAACTAGGCCCTGGCGCGGGCGCCATGCCTCGATTGCGATCAGATCACAGGTTGGAGTTGTAAGCTGGGCTAGTAAATTGTTTGTTGCTGCTTTTGTTTCCGAATTAAAAGGAAAAAGAAAATTTTTTTTTCTGCACTTACTTTGTTGTTTTAATTTGCACTTCGAATGAATTTGTTTTTTTTAACTCTTGGTTGATTAATAAATTCCGCCGGTTTGATTTTTGCGTCTGTACTCACTATCCGTTTGAACGAGACTGATATTTTGCTTTTTATTGATGCGACCTAGAAACATTTTACTTGGTAAAAATGTTGCTTTTGGCAATCTGAAAACTCATATTTTTTTTTGCTTGAAATTTTGCAAAATATGGGTGAAATTTCGATTTTTGTAAAAAAAGGCGTTTTCGTAAAATCCTTCGTCTACAGCTCCTCGACGTCGTAGGACATTTTTTCGAAGCTCTTTTTCTTCGTTAAGAGTTGTACTATTATGCACTATTATTTAAAATATGAGTTTTTCAATTTTATATACAAAAACTCCACTGCAAAAAAGACAAGTTTTTTTGCCGCAAAAAAGACAAGTTTTTTATTTCATTATTTTTCGACTCTAAACTACTATTTAATAAAAGTTTTTATTTGTTTTAGAGAATATATAGGTAATTTGGTCATACATTATATAAATGCATATTGACTCTAATATCTCACTCTTTTATAGGAATAATTTGTTTTTGGTTGATCTATATGAAAAGTTGTTGAAGAGTTGCATGATGTATTTTGAAGTGTTGGGCTTATTTAAATGGTTTAACGTTCGTGGTTTTTAGAGAATAAATAGGTAATTTGGTCATACATTATATAAATGATAACAAAAGTTGGTTTTTTGGCATGGCTTTTCCAACTATAAAAAATTTCTTTCATTTTTCAATTTACTTTTATGGTTCTCGAAAAATTTTGTTATTGCAGATAGAAAATGGCCCTCGAATTTCGAGTGCTGGATGCGGCTTTTTGCATTAATTTTAAATATTTTAACGTTCATTGTTTAACAGGCAATTTTGGTCATAGTTCAAATAAATGCTGTGATTTTTTTTTTGTGACAGACTAGAGGCTTAGGGAAAGTCCCTTTGTACTGTCGACAATCTATTTTGTCCGTATACACTGTCGAACAGCAGCTCTAGCCGGAAGATAGAGAGAAGAGAGGAAGGAACTGTCACAACCTAGCCGCGATATTTTCATTTCACCTAGTCGCAACCATTTCGCGACTCTGACATCGGGGCATCGAGAACAACTCGCTGGAGTGTTATGCCTCCTGAAACGAGTTGAATCTCATCCACCAACCGATGGTATGCGCTTGGTAGAGCGAAGAAGGACTAGTGAAGGCTATGACAGAAGGAATGTAAAGAGGGAAGAAGAGAGAAGGGAAGTTATGTAGATGGGAAAGTGGAAAAGGCGAAGGACCCTGGGGCTGGCCGGGATTCGATCCCGGGACCTACTTGACAGCAGTCAGGCGCCTTACCCATAGACTGCCGAGGCCCCAACAAAAGCTATCGTGCATAGAAATTGGAACCGCATAGAAGGACTAGAGCTTGCAGATCCGCATTTTTACAATCCTGGAAAAATCTATGTAGTTTAGGGAGCAGATGCATATGGCCAGATTATTATGGAAGGCATAATCAAAGGACCACGGGGTAGACCAGTAGCATAAAGGACTAGATTCTTTCAGGATAAATTTCGGAATCACATAATAACTCCATCAGTATAACAAATCTTCATGTATGCACCGAACTGGAAAGGGCTATAAAGAAGTTTAAGGAATTAGAAGACGAATAAGCGAATAAATCCACACAAAAGAAGACGAGTTGTGTAAAGAACTATTAATGAATACACACAAACGCTTAGATGATGGTCGCTATGAAGTTGAATTACTATGAAAGAAGAAACGAGTTCTAACTATCTTGGTGAATCTAGAAGCAGCGCTCTTCAACGACTTTATCAAATCGAAACTCGACTTAAGGAAGATTCTGCTCTACGACAGCCATATAATAACTGTTTGGAAGAATATATCACACTTGGGCACATGGTGAAGGCTAGTACAACTGACCAGGATCACATGAAAAATGTATAAACTGCAGGTATCTACCACATGCCTGCAGGTATCTACCACATAATGGGGTCACTAAGGAAAGCATCAGCACCACCAAGCTACGTGAAGTCTTTGATGCTCCCAGAGCAATAAGAAGTGGAATTTCTTTGAACGATATGCTTCTCAAGGAACCGACAGTACAAGGTGAATTGGCATCACTGTTAATGCGTTGGAGAAAGCATAAAATCGTTTTAATCTTGAAAAGATGTATTCGATCTTGAGAAGATGACACTCTAGAGGTTCCAAAAAACTTAAGACGCTTTCCCTCTACTATCAAAAAGTGAGGGGTATCAGATCCAAAACCCGCGATGTATTTCTGGCAACTTCGGCTAGTGATTTCGATATAATCGCTTTCACTGAAACATGGTTACATAGTGGGATTGCTAATGCCGAAATTTTTGATTCTTCCTTCCAAGTTTTTCGGAAGGATAGGTATACTGACCCGGAGGTTCGCGGAGGTGGTGTACTACTTGCCTGTAGTAACCTTCTCAATTGTTGCTTATTAACGCTTCCTAACTTCTCCAACTCTTTGGACATTGAGATTATTGCTCTTAAAATTTCCCTTGTCCACAATAACCTTTTCGTTATTTGCTGTTATATCCCACCAGATATATTCAGTACTCTTGATGACAGAGGCCAAAACCTCTATGATATCTTAATCTCTTGTACTAATCATATCCATGATATGATGGACTCTAAGGACGAGCTCCTTAGGTGACTTTAATTTACCCAATGTACAGTGGGTATCTTGCGATAACGACGATAACTACCTTCCTGAAAACAACCTTAACGATAGGGAATCCATTTTTCTGAATTCTTTATTCTCATGCGGTCTGAACCAACTGAGTGGTGTGAATAATATTTTAGGAAGGCGGTTAGATCTTGTATTCTGTTCGGACTCAGACAACATGACCGTTGAGCCCAGTTCGATAGTCTTGTTGCCTGTCGACAATTATCACCCTCCCCTCTTACTTAATTATTGCTCTGCCTTCGACGATAAGCCAATTACGGTGGAGTCAACATTTGCCTTTAATTTTAAAAAGGCCAATCTCAATGAACTCTCATCCAAGCTCTCCTCCATCGATTTCGACAGGTTGCTTTCCTCAGATGAGTTGGATGACGATGTAACAAGATTTTATTCCGTCTTATACGAAATCTTTGCATCCTGTGTACCCATTGAGCCTCTAAAGTTATCTAGGTCATTTCCACCCTGGTACAATAATGAATTGAAGCAAACCAAAAACCAGAAGAATAAACTCTGGAAAAACTACCTTAAGAGGAAAGACACTGCGAGTTTCTCTGCATTTGTCAATTGCTTTGACCATTTCCATGCACTCTCTGAAACTCTCTATAATGAATACCTCAGTGATATGAAAGATAAACTGTATGGTGACCCAAGAACATTCTTTAAATTCATCAACACCAAGAAAAAAACTGATAATTACCCTAACACCATGCAACATGAGCACTCTTTCAGTACCAATCCATCCGAGATTTGCGACATGTTTGCATCGTTTTTCCTCAAATCTTTCTCGTCTCCCGTTTTTCAACCCAACGAAAACAATTTCCGTCATATTAATCCGATACAGATGTCTCAAGACTTCTCTATATCTATAACTAGGGATGAAATCCTGAAACATATTAATGAACTCCCACATGATTTCTCGTCCGGTCCTGACGGTATTGCTCCTGCTATTCTAAAATCCTGTGCAGAGCCCCTTCTGTCTCCTCTTCTGTGTTTATTTCAAAAATCCCTAATTACAGAGTGCTTCCCAATCTTATGGAAGAATTCTTTTATAGTCCCCGTTCATAAAAACGGTAGCAAGAACGAAATATCTAATTATAGACCTATTGCGAAACTATCCTGTATCCCTAAACTTTTCGAATCTATTATTTATTCTGCTATCGCCCCAATCTGCAAGAGACTTATCTCAACTAATCAACATGGTTTTCTTGCAGCTCGTTCTACTACTACTAATCTACTTGAGTTCTCTTCTCACACAGTTCGAGGCTTTGTTAGCGGCTGCCAAACGGACTGTGTTTACACTGACTTCAGTAAGGCTTTTGACAAGCTCTCCCACTCTATTATAGCTCTCAAACTGAAAAAATTTGGCTTTCCGCCTGCCCTTATGGTATGGTTCCAGTCGTACTTAGCCGACAGAACTTACCAGGTTTTATTCCGCGGGGCTAAATCTAGAAACATCGAAGCGTCATCTGGAGTCCCGCAAGGTAGTCACCTAGGCCCTCTTCTTTTTATTCTTTCAATTGATGACATTGTTGCCTTGTTAAAGAACTGTCAAATCATTATTTACGCTGATGACATTAAACTCTACCGTTATGTAAGAAGTATTGAGGATTGCAAACTTTTACAAGTTGACCTGAACACCTTCTATTCTTGGTGTTCCAACAACAACCTGGTACTCAATATTAGTAAGTGTGAGGTCATGACTTTTTGCAGGAAACGTGGTCCACTGGCTTATGACTACACTTTCCTTAACAACCCACTTTCCCGAGTTAACTCTGTGATCGATCTGGGGGTCAGGTTTGAAAGTAAGATGGATTTTTCCACCCACATTAATTATATTTCCTCCAAGGGCAGTTCAGTCCTAGGTTTTATAAAAAGGTGGTCAAAGGAATTCAACAGCCCCCTCATCACTAAGCATCTGTACATATCCTTAGTGAGGCCTTTACTTGAATACGCCTCCCAGGTATGGTCTCCTCAATACTCCTCCCAAGTTGGAAGAGTCGAATCGGTTCAAAGAAAATTCGTCCGTTTCGTACTCAGTCATCTCCCTTGGGATGACCCACGCATCCTTCCGCCTTATGAAAATAGGCTTAAACTACTCAACTTAAGCTCCCTACATAAACGTCGTGAAGTTGCTGACGTCATATTTGTTCATCGGCTACTAAATAACAAGGTAGACTCAGGTTTCTTACGAAGCCAAGTGGCATTCAGAGTGAGTAATTATAGCTTGAGGGGTTTACCTCTCCTGCATACTAACTCCTCTAATACCAATTACGGCAAGTACGAACCTGTTAATCGCATGCTTATTAACGTTAATAAAAATATTAGGGTTTTTAGCATGCTTACAAGTGAAGAGGCTCTCAAAAAGAGTCTTCTTAATGTGACGTGAGTCCTTGGTGTACCCACTCGCTGTTGCACGCTTCTCTGTTTGATTTAATATTTTATGTTTGCATGTCCCAGCTGAGCCACGGCAGTGGTAAATATTCTCAGCCCTGCTGAGTAGTACACCTTCTGAGCTAGAAGGTTTAATTCGTTTTTTATTTTTATATTGCATGCCTCAGCAGAGCCACAAAATCTGTGGTAAACTTTTCTCAGCCTTGCTGGGAAGTGCGCCTTCTGTGTTAGAAGGGAAACTCTATATATATATATATATACATATATAAATATATATATATATATATATATATATATATATATATATAAATATATATATATATATATATATATATATATATATATATATATATATATATATATATATATATATATATATTAGGGTGGCCGTTATTTCCCAAATTAAAGATATTTATGAGAGGACTAGTAAAATCGATTATTTAGAGGTCAAAAAGTAAATTATCAATTTTAAAAAATTTGTAACATTAATTTTCGCGTGCCTTTAGATAAAACAATTTCCCCCTTTAAATAACATGGGAAAATCCATTTTCACGTTATGTTATTTATTTCCAACATTATCCGAATAGCTGTGAGTATCGGAAATGCTTAAAAACATCAAGAATACCTAAAGGAAAATTTCCCTTTTGAATAACAAATATAAATAATAAGATAGTCAAGAGATAGGGCCTACACGACCCACGTCCAATCAGAGTGCAGAGTGTTTAAAAATTGAAATCTCTCAGCAGTTAAGGCACCTTTACATTATATGACTTGTCATATGACTTTACTGTCAATAAAGTCAAAGCTAACATAAAATGTCAAATGACATTTGTTTTCGACATGTCATACGACATTTGCTTTGAATATTTCTGTTATGACTTGTCAAAATTAACTGTGAACACAATACGAAGCAAGATAGATTATCAACTTGTAATTTTGATAGAAAAATCATATGATAAATCAAGTCAATACAGAGAATATTCAAAACAAATGTCAACAAATATTCAAAACAAATGTCATTGTTAGGTTTGACTTCATTGACAGTAAAGTCATATGACAAGTCATATAATGTAAAGGTACCTTTACGAAAATTACTCCGTTTTAATTAAGTTGATTAATAAAATGCTCATTGTTAGGAATCCTAACAAATTTTATTTTAACTTGTTAAGATAACATGAACAATATTCCTTATATGTAGTATAAACAATGTATGCTAATTATAGTGTCATAAACCGACATTCAAAATTGAATTTTTTTATTGAGAATTGCAAGGATTATTATTAAGAATTTTATTCATTAGAAATTAGAAATTTGTTGTTAATGCTTTTGGTATATTCAATGAGAGTTCCATGTGTCGTCAAATTTTTGAATATTTTACAAGAAATAGTGTAAAATTACGTATTTGACGGCCAGGAAGGTTTTTATTTGATACGGGAACACTATTCATTTAGTGCAATGCTAAAATCTCGATTTTTGATCGTTCATAAATGGGTTATGTGTTGTTGCGACTAAATGTACTTGTTCAAAACAAATTTTCCTTTTACTATTTTTGATTTTTTTTCAACATGTACGATACTCACAGCTATTCGGATAATGTTTCGATTTTCCCGTGTAATGGGGAAATTGTTTTATCTAGAGACACGTGAAAAAACTTACAAATCAAGAATGATTAGCATACATTGTTTATAATATGAGGAATATTATTCATGTTATCTAAACAACTTACAACTTAAAATAAAATTTGTTACTATTCGTAACAATAAGCATTTTATGGATCAACTTAATTAACACGGAGTAATTTCGTAACTGCTGAGAGATTTCAATTTTTAAATACTCTGCACTCTGATTGGACGTGGGTCGTGTAGGCCCTATCTCTTGACTATCTTATTATTTATATTTGTTATTCAAAAGGGAAATTTTCCTTTAGGTATTCTTGATGTTTTTAAGCATTTCCGATACTCACAGCTATTCGGATAATGTTGGAAATAAATAACATAACGTGAAAATGGATTTTCCCATGTTATTTAAAGGGGGAAATTGTTTTATCTAAAGGCACGCGAAAATTAATGTTACAAATTTTTTAAAATTGATAATTTACTTTTTGACATCTAAATAATCGATTTTACCAGTCCTCTCATAAATATCTTTAATTTGGGAAATAACGACCACCCTAATATATATATATATATAGGTATATATATATATATATATATATATATATATATATATATATGTATATATATATATATATATATATATATATATATATATATATATATGTATATATATATATATATATATATATATATGTGTGTGTGTGTGTGTGTGTGTGTGTGTGTGTGTGTGTGTGTGTGTGTGTGTGTGTGTGTGTGTGTGTGTGTGTGTGTGTGTGTGTGTGTATGGATGTATATATAGATTTTCATGCTTTGCTGAAAATTGCGCCTTCTGTGCTAGAAGGGTTAACTCTATTGTGGTGAAAGGGGCCAAAGTGGTTATGGAAGCCTCAAAACTACTGGCCGAAACATCAGTACCCCGTAAGTACTAAACTCGAACAAAGGAAGATCTGCGTGCAGCACGGAATCATAGAAAAAAATACGGAAACAAGATACCCGTCCCTCACGAAGCTGTTACGAGTAACTGCTTACTGCTATCGTTTTATATACAAGCTAAGGATACATTCAGAAATTAGTTAGCTTAAAGCTTTAGAGCTGCACAACGCACCGTTTTTTTGGTTAAAAAACATTCAACGAAGACACTTTGAAAATGGAATCGTCGATCAGCGACCGGTTCCTCGCCACCTCTAAAATTGGAGTCAATTGAAGTCAGTAGGTTGGCTCCTTCTTGCAGCACCTTAATCAACTTGGTTTATACTTATTATTTTGGAGATTGTAGGCCACAAACTCGCACTACGCTATATAACGGTACCTGTTATCATGTAAGTCCATGCGGTGACACGTCCGGAATGATTTCTATATCCCTATCTAGATGCACCTCTATGGATGTGAATTGCAGCTCGATTCCAGTGTTGGTCTTGCAGGCACTACCAGAGACCGATGCGAGATGTCTGGCTTCTTAACACCGACCGGCTTTCAGGTCTTGCATCCGGGCCACAGCGCCGTAAGTATCTCTCCAGTTCGGGATGAATTCCTGCAGTCCCGGTTTCCAAATTATCTGGTTCGGGATGAGTTAATCAAGTCCCCGCTCCCAAAACCTCCGGTTTGGGATGAGATTCCAGTCCCCGTTTCCACAACGGCTTTAATAGCTGGGTTGGTTCCTGTTCTGCTGTAGGTGTTATGAGAACTTTTAACTTAACGCCCACTGTTCCACCAGCGACTCCTCTATATCACGTCTTCAAAACTCCGGCCAATTATCGTTCAAAATTCAGCCCTTACTGACTTTTCCCAGTTCACAATTTTTAGGCCCAATTATAATGAACGGATTTCAGCGCAACAAAACGGATTGAACTGTCAAATTTGTTTTCCCAGCATACATTTTAGACCTGACCGATTATAATGAACGCATTCAAGCGGATTCGGTCGGATTTGAGCGCATTCGTTTTTAAAAGATTAGAAATTGCCGCATTGAACTGTCAAAAATTTGATAAACATAACGTTAAAAGTTGATATGCAAAAATGTTTACCGGCGGCCAACTCGTCAACAAGGTTAAAAATTATGAAATTATTTATAAAAAGCGAAAAGTGGCTATAAAAACAACAAAATGAAGAATTTTTTTTCATTCTTGTTTACAATAGACTTTGACGTTTGAATCCGAGCAGATGCGTGATTATAACCAGTCTATTTCCCATCAGATCAAATGCGTTTTTTTGACATTCCAATCGGCTCAGATCCGTTCATTATAATTGGGCCTTTTTACCCAAAACTCTTTTTTTTCTTTCGTCTACCTGAATTTACACATTTTTCCCAAAAATTTTGGTCTAGTCAGTACGCTTATAATGCTACAGTAGTCGCAAGGTAGATTTTGCCAAAGGGAAGATAGGCCCACCGTTACATCAGTTAACAAATTGAATCTCGTTTTGTTTCTACATTTTAAATCATCCATAGGAAATCTTTAATTGTAACGCAATATTTTGACAGGTTATTTAAATCTGTGTGGATTATAAATCAGTTCAAATTTAAAAAATTACACAGTTGCAGTAATTAAAACTAATATTGTAACAGTTTTATTAACCAGCAATTATTTATACAGGGCGACTCTCTATCCACATCATTTTATTTATCATCTTGGTACAATTTTCCTTTAACGGCGCAGAAAACTGGATTGATATTGATGATTGCTAGCAGCAGGCCAATAGTGATGCGAGCATTGTACATAAATATGAATTTGACGACATTTTTATCAGTAAGGAAAGAAATGTTTAGCAAAAACTTAAAAGAAATCATTTCTGTTTTATTTTATAGATAATGCGAGCCTCATATGGATACTTTGCTATGATGAAAAATATGAACCAATAATATTTTACTAAGAATAAATCCTAGGGTACCTATAGCTGTTCCGATTAAATAGAATATTGTATTTTATTAACTTTATTTTTATTTGTATTTTTACATTAAATGGTATGCAACTGTTTCACAATATGTTATTTTACCACTTAATATACAATTCTTATTAATGTAAGATTCTTTTAAAATGTAATTTATTTATGTAATTTATAACGTGATTGAATTACATTAACTGCATAAACAGATTAATTATATTCTTTTTAACTTTCCAGTATAGGGAAATTATTGTAATTAAACCAAAAATCGAAATCGAAATTTTCAACATACATATATATTCATTTTTCAAGGTCCCAAGAGCATTTTAAGCAAAAACTTGAGAGGAAGTATGCGTGTATGTGTGTGTGCCATTTTTTCCTGCGCGATATCGCGCGACCCAAAAAAGATAACGACTTCGTTGAGATGTCGTTCGAAGCGTATTAACAGACATTTGACCTGAAAAGGTTTTTATAAAATTTGGTCAAGCCGTTTTTTGGTTTAAATGACATAAGTGATTTTTGTACCAGCACGGTATCGCCCAAACCTCAAAAGATATCGACTTACCGTAGGTGCCCTTCAAAGCGTATTAACGACAATATAATCTGTAAAGAGTTTTATGATATTCGGCCGAGCCGTTTTTTCGTTTAAACGACATAAGTGATTTTTGCACTTGGATGATATCGCGCAAACCATAAAAGATATCAACTTAGTTGAGATGCCGTTCAAAGACCAAAATATTATCTGAAAAGATTTTCATAAAATTCGGTTAAACCGTTTATTTGTTTAAACGATGCACAGTGGTCCTCGCTCATAGAAGGTTCTGCTCAAAACTCAATTTTCAAAATGTGGACATTTTTCAAAAAAATTGTATCCTCGTAATTATAATCCCACCACAACAACATTAAAAATGTGAATTAGAAGTTCGTGGGCGCGAAATTATTTATTGGGACAGTTTAAAACACACTTATAACAAAAGAAAGTGATATGGATTAGTCAAGATGAATCGTTAATAGTATGAAATAATTAAACACGTGCATTTACGAACGAATTCAGGGTGGCCCAGTCTATAGTGTTTCTAATAAAATTTGTTACATTTCGAAGGACAGCTAAGATTCATGCTATACAACAAACTCGCCAGCCAACTTTTTCTCGGTTAATAAGACTTTATTAAGTTTAAAAAAATCCTTTGAATTCGTTCGTAAATGCACGTGTTTAATTATTTCATGCTATTAACGAGTCATCTTGACTAATCCATATCACTTTTTTTTTGTTATAACTGTGTTTTAAACTGTCCCAATAAATAATTTCGCGCCCAAGAACTTCTAATTCACATTTTTAACGTTTTTTTGGTGGGATATCACTCTTTTTTGTTTTAATACATTCTAAAATAAAAAATAAATAAACTTTTGTATAAAGAAATATTATGTATTTAATTGTTCATTATATTTTTTTACTTATTCGGAGTTTGGTCTGGGACAGCGAGGTGTTCGGACGTTTGCTGTTCCGGTCTCTTAATTTCGCAGTAATAGAAGTGATCCCTAAAATAAAATAACAAAAAATAAAATAAAATAAATAAAAAAAAGTAAAATTCCATACTAAAAAAAATGTACTCGTACATAATTCATAGTGAACAAAAACCCATAAAAAACAAACAAACAATAGAATAGAAATTCATCCGGCTCTGCAGTCTGCGCGAAGGCTCCCCACACTTCACTGGACGACATCGACGAAAGACACGACCGACGAACAGCAAAAGTAAGTACCCTTGCTCCCTACCCTCTCTCAGACCCCGGACTTGCAAGTGCCGCGCCCAAAATCTGTCGGTCGACAAAATTTTCCCCGTTTCAAAAGGCATAACACTTTGACGCGGACAAATTTTATTGACTATGATGGATGCGGCAAATGTAATTCCGGAAAATATCCCTATGAATGTGGCGATTGAGCCCGCGCAACCGAAGTCCCGTTACAAGTCAAGCTTTGCTATTGACCTCTGTAACATTCGTGGACTTCATGCGAATTTCTCGTTTGTTGAGTGATACTTACTGAACTATAAACCCCCAATCTTCGCACTTAGTGAAACCCAAATATCACCCGATAATGACTTAAGGGGGGGACAACACCTTGAATGTTCAAAAAAATCGACTATTTTTTTATTGCTCTAATTGATACTTTATTCTATCTAGAATATATGTGTAAAAGAATTTTTAAAAATTCGAAGTCGTTTTCGAGTTATAACAATTTTTGTCGGAGCGTGACACTGATTGCAACCGGCGCCTGAGCCGATCTTCCGCTGTCGGGCGGACGAAATCAGGCTCGCCAAAGCTAGTTCGTTCAGGTCAAAAAATGCAAAAATGTACGCTTTATGGTACACTTTATAGTGCAGGAACAGCAGACTGATGGTAAGATTCAAACGCGAGCAGTAACGTACGCTAAACGTGCAGCGTTTTGTACGCCACACTTTGACAGCCGTTTTCTCGAATCCATGGATTTCAAACTGGCTGCACATTTTCCTCGGAATCTACTCGGCAAAATGACTTGAAATTTTGACAGAATGTTTGAGGAGTGACTTTTCAAAAGGCCTTATTTCCATTTTTTACTTTAGAGCAAATTTCGATGGAATCCAGTAGCAAGGCTAAATTATCACCTATTCACGTTAATAGGACGAAAGAAAAGTCCTTCGTTCCTATAAAAAAAATGGATACTAATACAGATTTTTTTTCAAAACAGGCATATTCCCATGTATGAAATAAACGTTGTATTTAATTGAACAAAACGCCACATTTCCTGCGTGAATTTGTAGTATTTTAAAAGATTTCAAGCTAAAGACTTTAAAAAAAATGCAATAAAGTCATTTTTCCTATGGATGTCCATACAAAAGGTCTTATTTCCAAACGTTTCAAACAAAAGGGCATATTTCCAAACTATTTTTTGTTTTTAATGAAGTCGCACTTACAATATTTTTCATCTACCACTGTAAAAATATAGTTATACTAGGACAAACTATATTGATGAAAAAAAATAACAATTTTGCATATTTTGGACGTACCACAGAAATTTGCGGTTTCTGAAAATTTAATCTAAATGGAAATCCCACCAAAAAAACATTAAAAATGTGAATTAGAAGTTCGTGGGCGCGGAAATTATTTATTGGGACAGTTTAAAACACACTTATAACAAAAAGAAGTGATATGGATTAGTCAAGATGAATCGTTAATAGCATGAAATAATTAAACACGTGCATTTACGAACGAATTCAAAGGAATTATATAACTGCCAATTTTTATTTAAAACTCAATAAAGTATTATCAACCGCGAAAAAGGTATTTGGCTGGCGCGTTCGTTGTATACCTAGCATGAATCTTTGCTGAATTCAGCGTGGCTCAGTCTATAGTATTTCTAATAAAATTTGTTACATTTCGAAGGGCAGCTAAGATTCATGCTCTAAAATTGTTTTAAATTCCTTTGAATTCGTTCGTAAATGCACGTGTTTAATTATTTCATGCTATTAACGATTCATCTTGACTAATCCATATCACTTCTTTTTGTTATAAGTGTGTTTTAAACTGTCCCAATAAATAATTTCCGCGCCCACGCACTTCTAATTCACATTTTTAATGTTTTTTTGGTGGGATATCACTCTTTTTTGTTTTAATACATTCTAAAATAAAAAAAAAATAATCTTCTGTATAAAGAAATATTATGTATTTAATTGTTCATTATATTTTTTTATTTATTTTATAAGTAGGTAATAATAAAATAACAAAATGCAGGAATTCAAATTAATATTATTGCCTTTGTAAAAAAACAAACATAAGCTCCTTTCGAGTTTCTCGGCCAAGATTTTTTCTGTACTATGGAATTATTGATCCATAACCAGCTCGATTTTTCTTTCAACATGCTGATCTAATGACCTTGTTCGAGTGTTCCTTTGAACTCGTTCGTAAATGCACGTGTTTAATTATTTCATGCTAGTGAGTTCTAGTTATGATACCCTTTCATTTGATACCCATGTCGAGGGGGTTGTGAAGAAAATGGTAATCCGTCCTCTTGAAATGACCGCCGTGGATCTAACGGTATATTGAGCATACTATATCGCTTATAATGTTGTTCTTATTCCCTTTCATTTGATACCCATGTCGAGGGGGTTGTGAAAAAAATGGTAATCCGCCATCTTGAGATGACAGCCATGGATCTAACCAGATATTGAGTATATTATATCGCTTATGGTATTCTACTTATGATACCCTTTCAATTGATACCTATGTCGAGGTGGTGGTGAAGAAATGGTAGTCCGCCCTCTTGAGACGCCCGCCATGGATATAAAGACAAAGCTTATTGTATTCTACTTATCATACCCTTTCTTTTGATACCCATGTCGAGGGGGTTGTGAAGAAAATGGTAATCCGCCTTCTTGAGATGACAGCCATGGATCTAACCAGATATTGAGTATATTATATCGCTTATGGTATTCTACTTATGATACCCTTTCAATTGATACCTATGTCGAGGTGGTGGTGAAGAAATGGTAGTCCGCCCTCTTGAGACGGCCGCCATGGATATAAAGACATAGCTTATTGTATTCTACTTATCATACCCTTTCATTTGATACCAATGTCGAGGGGGTTGTGAAGAAAATGGTAATCCGCCCTCTTGAGATAACCGCCGTGGATCTAAATATATTTTAAGTATACTAAATCGCTTATTGTGTTCTACTTATCATTCCCTTTCATTTGATACCCATGTCGTGGGGGTTGAGAAGAAAATGGCGATACGTCCTCTTGAGGTGGCCTCGGTGGATCTAACTATTTAATGAGTATACTATATTGCTTATTGTATTCTACTTATCATACCCTTTCATTTGATACCCATGTCGAGGGGATTGTGAAGAAAATGGTAATACGCCCTCTTGAGATGACAGCCATGGATCTAACCAGATATTGAGTATATTATATCGCTTATGGTATTCTACTTATAATACCCTTTCAATTGTTACCTATGTCGAGGTGGTGGTGAAGAAATGGTAGTCCGCCCTCTTGAGACGGCCGCCATGGATATAAAGACATAGCTTATTGTGTTCTACTTATCATACCCTTTCATTTGATACCCATGTCGAGGGGGCTGTGAAGAAAATGATAATCCGCCCTCTTGAAATGACAGCCATGGATCTAACCAGATATTGAGTATATTATATCGCTTATGGTATTCTACTTATGATACCCTTTCAATTGATACCTATGTCGAGGTGGTGGTGAAGAAATGGTAGTCCGCCCTCTTGAGACGGCCGCCATGGATATAAAGACTTAGCTTATTGTGTTCTACTTATCATACCCTTTCATTTGATACCCATGTCGAGGGGGCTGTGAAGAAAATGATAATCCGCCCTCTTGAGATGACAGCCATGGATCTAACCAGATATTGAGTATATTATATCGCTTATGGTATTCTACTTTTGATACCCTTTCAATTGATACCTATGTCGAAGTGGTGGTGAAGAAATGGTAGTCCGCCCTCTTGAGACGGCCGCCATGGATATAAAGACATAGCTTATTGTATTCTACTTATCATACCCTTTCATTTGATACCAATGTCGAGGGGTTGTGAAG
This sequence comes from Thereva unica, assembly GCA_949987705.1. NCBI lineage: Eukaryota > Metazoa > Arthropoda > Insecta > Diptera > Therevidae > Thereva > Thereva unica. The sequence continues at coordinate 154,609,839 of OX465281.1, read as the reverse complement.
AAAATGGTAATCCGCCCTCTTAAGATAACCGCCGTGGATCTAAATATATTTTAAGTATACTAAATCGCTTATTGTGTTCTACTTATCATTCCCTTTCATTTGATACCCATGTCGTGGGGGTTGAGAAGAAAATGGCAATACGTCCTCTTGAGGTGGCCTCGGTGGATCTAACTATTTAATGAGTATACTATATTGCTTATTGTATTCTACTTATCATACCCTTTCATTTGATACCCATGTCGAGGGGATTGTGAAGAAAATGGTAATACGCCCTCTTGAGATGACAGCCATGGATCTAACCAGATATTCAGTATATTATATCGCTTATGGTATTCTACTTATGATACCCTTTCAATTGATACCTATGTCGAGGGGGTGGTGAAGAAATGGTAGTCCGCCCTCTTGAGACGGCCGCCATGGATATAAAGACATAGCTTATTGTGTTCTACTTATCATGCCCTTTCATTTGTTACCCATGTCGAGGGGGTTGTGAAGAAAATGGTAATCCGCCCTCTTGAGAGGACAGCCATGGAGCTAACCAGATATTGAGTATATTATATCGCTTATTGTATTCTACTTATGATACCCTTTCAATTGATACCTATGTCGAGGTGGTGGTGAAGAAATGGTAGTCCGCCCTCTTGAGACGGCCGCCATGGATATAAAGACATAGCTTATTGTATTCTACTTATCATACCCTTTCATTTGATACCAATGTCGAGGGGGTTGTGAAGAAAATGGTAATCCGCCCTCTTGAGATAACCGCCGTGGATCTAAATATATTTTAAGTATACTAAATCGCTTATTGTGTTCTACTTATCATTCCCTTTCATTTGATACCCATGTCGTGGGGGTTGCGAAGAAAATGGTAATACGTCCTCTTGAGGTGGCCTCGGTGGATCTAACTATTTATTGAGTATACTATATTGCTTATTGTATTCTACTTAACATACCCTTTAATTTGATAACCATGTCGAGGGGGTTGTGAAGAAAATGATAATCCGCCCTCTTGAGATGACAGCCATGGATCTAACCAGATATTGAGTATATTATATCGCTTATGGTATTCTACTTATGATACCCTTTCAATTGATACCTATGTCGAGGTGGTGGTGAAGAAATGGTAGTCCGCCCTCTTGAGACGGCCGCCATGGATATAAAGACATAGCTTATTGTATTCTACTTATCATACCCTTTCATTTGATACCAATGTCGAGGGGGTTGTGAAGAAAATGGTAATCCGCCCTCTTGAGATGACAGCCATGGATCTAACCAGATATTCAGTATATTATATCGCTTATGGTATTCTACTTATGATACCCTTTCAATTGATACCTATGTCGAGGTGGTGGTGAAGAAATGGTAGTCCGCCCTCTTGAGACGGCCGCCATGGATATAAAGACATAGCTTATTGTATTCTACTTATCATGCCCTTTCGTTTGATACTCATGTCGAGGGGGTTGTGAGGAAAATGGTAATGCGTCCTCTTCAGGTGGCCTCGGTGGATCTAACTATTTATTGAGTATACTATATTGCTTATTGTATTCTACTTATCATACCCTTTCATTTGATACCCATGTCGAGGGGGTTGAGAAGAAAATGGTAATCCGCCCTCTTGAGATGACAGCCATGGATCTAACCATATATTGAGTAAATTATATCGCTTATGGTATTCTACTTATGATACCCTTTCAATTGATACCTATGTCGAGGTGGTGGTGATGAAATGGTAGTCCGCCCTCTTGAGACAGCCGCCATGGATATAAAGACATAGCTTATTGTATTCTACTTGTCATACCCTTTCGTTTGATACCCATGTCGAGGGGGTTGTGAAGAAAATGGTAATGCGTCCTCTTCAGGTGGCCTCGGTGGATCTAACTATTTATTGAGTATACTATATTGCTTATTGTATTCTACTTATCATACCCTTTCATTTGATACCCATGTCGAGGGGGTTGAGAAGAAAATGGTAACCCGCCCTCTTGAGATGACAGCCATGGATCTAACCATATATTGATTAAATTATATCGCTTATGGTATTCTACTTATGATACCCTTTCAATTGATACCTATGTCGAGGTGGTGGTGAAGAAATGGTAGTACGCCCTCTTGCGACAGCCGCCATGGATATAAAGACATAGCTTATTGTATTCTACTTGTCATACCCTTTCGTTTGATACCCATGTCGAGGGGGTTGTGAAGAAAATGGTAATGCGTCCTCTTGAGGTGGCCTCGGTGGATCTAACTTTTTATTGAGTATACTATATTGCTTATTGTATTCTACTTATCATACCCTTTCATTTAATACCCATGTCGTGGGGGTTGTGAAGAAAATGGTAATGCGTCCTCTTCAGGTGGCCTCGGTGGATCTAACTATTTATTGAGTATACTATTTTGCTTATTGTATTCTACTTATCATACCCTTTCATTTGATACACATGTCGAGGGGGTTGAGAAGAAAATGGTAATCCGCCCTCTTGAGATGACAGCCATGGATCTAACCATATATCGAGTAAATTATATCGCTCATGGTATTCTACTTATGATACCCTTTCAATTGATACCTATGTCGAGGTGGTGGTGAAGAAATGGTAGTCCTCCCTCTTGAGACAGCCGCCATGGATATAAAGACATAGCTTATTGTATTCTACTTGTCATACCCTTTCATTTGATACCCATGTCGAGGGGGTTGAGAAGAAAATGGTAACCCGCCCTCTTGAGATGACAGCCATGGATCTAACCATATATTGAGTAAATTATATCGCTTATGGTATTCTACTTATGATACCCTTTCAATTGATACCTATGTCAAGGTGGTGATGAAGAAATTGTAGTCCGCCCTCTTCAGACAGCCGCCATGGATATAAAGACATAGCTTATTGTATTCTACTTGTCATACCCTTTCGTTTGATACCCATGTCGAGGGGGTTGTGAAGAAAATGGTAATGCGTCCTCTTGAGGTGGCCTCGGTGGATCTAACTTTTTATTGAGTATACTATATTGCTTATTGTATTCTACTTATCATACCCTTTCATTTAATACCCATGTCGTGGGGGTTGTGAAGAAAATGGTAATGCGTCCTCTTCAGGTGGCCTCGGTGGATCTAACTATTTATTGAGTATACTATATTGCTTATTGTATTCTACTTATCATACCCTTTCATTTGATACCCATGTCGAGGGGGTTGAGAAGAAAATGGTAATCCGCCCTCTTGAGATGACAGCCATGGATCTAACCACATATTGAGTAAATTATATCGCTTACGGTATTCTACTTATGATACCCTTTCAATTGATACCTATGTCGAGGTGGTGGTGAAGAAATGGTAGTCCTCCCTCTTGAGACAGCCGCCATGGATATAAAGACATAGCTTATTGTATTCTACTTGTCACACCCTTTCGTTTGATACCCATGTCGAGGGGGTTGTGAAGAAAATGGTAATGCGTCCTCTTGAGGTGGCCTCGGTGGATCCAACTTTTTATTGAGTATACTATATTGCTTATTGTATTCTACTTATCATACCGTTTCATTTGATACCCATGTCGAGGGGGTTATGAAGAAAATGGTAATCCGCCCTCTTGAGACGCGTGCCATGCGTACACTTTTTGTTAATTACCCAACATTTGACATCAGCAGTGCTGGATTTGACTAACTTGTAACGAATATGTCATATTTTTAGAAATAAATTACGATTACGATCTCGGCATTCAGTATTTCAAAATTTTACTGTACATTTGTACTGTGAACTACATGTTTTTTATAGTACCTAACGCAATCTGATACCATAGTTGCGACTAACTACTTTAAATGAATACATTTTGTTAATCATCTAATGCCATCTAGCATCAACAGTTCGAGTAAACACTTTTCGACTAACTAGTAGCACCATCTCATTTATTGAGCAATTAAAATAACTTAGAGCGCCATCTGACAGAATAATTTTGAGTACCCACTTTTTTAGACTGAAGCCTAGTATCCTGTTCGTGCGGAATTCAGACTCCCCTTTAAAATGCATGTAAAAAAAGTGTGCGGAATTCAGGTTAGAGGCCGGTCTGAATTCCGTCCATAAAGTTTAGTATCCTGTTCGTGCGGAATTCAGACCCGTAAATGAACTTTGTACTCTAGAAGAAAGATGGCGTTTTCTCTGAGTGGAGACTTCACGTTTCATTTTCCGCAGGACACTTAGCCCAAGAAATATATTTTCTATTTTCATGAGCGGAAATTTTGACGTTTACTATTATTTTTCGAAGGCATACGAGATTGAAAAGTGCAACATTAGTAAATGAACACGTCAAATACAAATAATTTTATTATAATTTATGTTTTTTACATAAAATCTTCTCTTGATTTATTTTACTTTCTTTTAATTTAAAATGCTTGTCCAATTTATAAGTACGAGGATATATGTACAGAACATGCATTTTTGATAAAATTCTCTATCAATTTACATTTTTCCAAATAATAGAATTACTCGATATGCAGGCAATTTTCTGAACTTATTTATTTTGTTTTAATACCGCAGAAGCGCAATAAAGGACAGTGCAATAATTAATTTGAAATTGTCCAACTGTCAGGTCTACATTGTCTACATAAGTCTCCCAGCTAAGCGGAATTCAGACTAGTTATATGGATTCTCTACAGAGCGGAATTCCGCATGAACAGGATACTAGGCTTGAAGGAGAAGAAAAAAGTTCGATTCGAAATGTAAAAAATGTAAAAATAAAGAAAACGAAAAATGATAGGAAAAAAAACTCATGGAATAATAAATTATTTATATGTTGGGTATCGGTTACAAATGAAAAATTAGTTATATTGCTTATAAAAAGGTGATAAATCGCATAATTTTATAAAAAAAACACCTTGTTTTCTATGTTTAGGCGTAAATAAGGCATTAGCTGTTTGCCCTTACGAACTCGGTAAACTACCGCTTGCCTTGATAAGGCCTTTTGAAAAGTCACTCCTCGTTTATAAAAGCACTCTCTACGACCTAGCGTAGCCGTTTTTTGATTTTTTTATTTGTTCCAAAATGGCGGCTATTTATTGTTAAAAATTCTCCAAAAAATCGACTTTTTTACTTTAAGTGGCTGTTTTTTCAAAATGATTAGATGAAATAAAAATCGGCTACACTAGGTCGTAGACAATGTATTTAAGATTAACTTGCTTTAATTGGAATCCATTTTTATTGTTTCAGGTCCCCGTGGCAGGGCCGGCGCTTGGGTTTTTTGCGCCCGGTGCACTATGCCATATTGCGCCCCATGATTTTTTTTCCAAAACACCAGTTTAGTTCGGGGAAATTAGCATTTAACACTAGGTTTACTGAGATTTCTTATATATCTATCTCTACGGCATGCGTCAATTTGACGCTTGTTAAAAAAATAAGTATTTTGTTGAATAAATAAATAATTTATTTATTGGAAAGGAAAGAATATAAATTTTGACAAATATTCGTCTCGCTAAATGGAAGTATGTGTAGTAAGAGATAAATCTTAAAGATTTCCGAATTTTTCTACGTGAAATTGGGAATGCGTCAAATTGACGCGCTTCGTAAACCTAGTGTTAAAGGAGACAAAAATCCAAAATGATTGAAAATTGGTACACAGCTTCCATATGACTTATTAAGAAAACAATTTCGGAATCCAGCTTGCATATAGCTTTCTGGCGTATAGTTTGTTGGAATAGTTGGCTGTTGTAAAAACCCATGCTATTCTTCATCAAATTTCAAAAGGGAATTAACGATTACATATAATACTCGCCAATATTAATTTGTTAGACAGTAATACCACGGCTTTACCGGCCAAACTGCGCAAGTGTACTGTAATTGTTGTATACTGAACTTCAATTTTCGCCTGAGTTCCCATACTTTTTCACATATTGAACTCAAGAAAAATAAAGCCTGAGTTCGCCCAACAGAACATGAAATTGAGATTGAACGTAAAATCTCGTTTAAAAGAGAGTAGAATCAACTGGAATAATGGAATGCCATTTCAAACTTCTGGCGAAAAAACAACAACAATTTCATGCATAAACTGAACATGCCCGCTAGTGAAGCCACTTATACGGATTGAATGAAACTTTATTCAACTGAGGCCGGTGAAGTCGGGGTATAAAGGAACAAACAAAAAAGAGCAATCAAAGAGGAGTTATCGCCAGAAGGAGTTTTGTTTTCCTCATTTCGTTCATTTACCTCTTTTAACAATTCTTGAAAAAGAATTAAAAGTGCATTAAAAGTGCAGCAACCGGCACCCAAGTTTATATGAATCTTGGTAAACAGACGCAATACAGAGGCATCGGAACAATTTTTCTTTTGTGTAAGTGATATGGTGCTTTTTACAGAATTTTTCAAAAAGTGCTCCAATTAAATGAGAGCTTTTCTCTCACGGGAGATTTTTTCGTGAATTTCTTGAATCCCGAAGCAAATATTTCTGGAAACTTTCTCACAAGGAGCACAGCGACAGAAATTGGGTAAATTTGTGTAATTTCTTGCACCCGTGAGAATTCTTTTTCAAAGTTTAAATATTTTGTAAATCTTAATTTCTGAAATTGCGCCCTCGACAAATTGCGCCCGGTGCAAGTGCACCATTCGCACCTATGAAAGCGCCGCCCCTGCCCCGTGGTATGTGCAGCCAGCGAAAAGGTGCATGCGCGAGGATTTGTTAAACAAATATAGTTTGTTAAAACTTTTTCGACTTTGTTAACGTGTAAAAGTAAAGTTTAATAGTTGTTTTAATAAATAAAAAAAGTTTCATTTGTTTTTAAAAAGTATTGTTTACAATATTGAACTTTCAATTTAACGTAAAATTGTGCCTTTTCAAGGTGTTGTCCCCCCTTAAGTCATTACCAGATATCCGGGTACACTTTAGTGCACAATCTCTCCCCCCATAGGGGCATTGCCATCTATGTTAGGGATGACGTGGCTTATTATAAATTATATTCAAGCACGACTTCTGATTTTAATTATCTTTGGATTAAAATCATCTTCCGAAGCCACGTCATATTCTTCTGCTTCCTATACAGAGCCCTAACATAAGTAACGAAACTTCAACCTCATCATTTGATGTTATCTCTGAACAGATCTCGGGATCCTTATCATCCAATCCTGAGTGTGAAATCATTGTTGCGAGTGATTTCAATGTTCACAATGTAAACTGGCTGACTTACTCAAATGGCACCAGTGTTTCTGGCAAGGACGTTGAGCTCTTTGCAGACACCAATAATTTACACCAAATTGTGGATCATCCCACGAGAGTCCCGGATGTTTCTGATCAAGGAACCTATCTCCTTGATCTTTTTCTTACCTCACATCCAGCGAGGTACTCCGTCGAAGTAGATTCACCTCTCGGCAATTCGGACCACTGCTTTGTCAGTGCCAGCTTCCCTTTCGAATTTCCCACCCCTCCCAAACCAGTCAGGAGAACTGTATGGCATTATGTGAAGGCCAATTGGCTGGGGCTTATTCATTATTTCCAAGCCGCTGACTGGGACCAGTGTTTCCGAACCAAAAACATCAACTTTGTCGCTATCCGTATCACCAGGATCATTCAGGCAGGAATGCATTTATGCATTCCTCATTCTACCAAATCTGTGAAGCCTAGGCCCAACAGATGGTTTAATCAGGAGTGTATGAACGCAATTAGAAACAAAGAAGCCGCCTTTCGAGCATACAAGAGTTTTCCGAGTGAATCGCTCCGCCTAGAATATATAAAACTTAGAAATTCCTGTAAAGTCACCATCAGAAATGTCAAAAATTCATTTGACAGCAAGTTGAGAAGTAAACTCCTTAACGCAACCTCTGGTAGCACAAACTTCTGGTCCTTGGTAAGCTCCATTAAGAAGAATTTCACTTCATCCACAACTCCTTCACTTATCCACAATGAGAAGGTGATAACAAACAGCAAATCCAAGGCCGATTTACTAGCATCTCTGTTTGCATCAAATTCTTCTCTAATCCAAAATAATACGCTACCCCCGGTCCTCGAGCAAGGCGCTCATTTAATGGACAGGGTTTTCTTCAGGACTCGCGAGGTGTACAGGTGTCTCAAAAACCTCGACGCCAATAAATCCACTCTACCCGATAATATACCCCCCATCGTCTTAAAGCAATGCGCCTCACCTTTGGCTAAACCTCTGCGCAAACTTTTTGCCCTGTCATACTTCTCCGGAGTTTATCCAGATTATTGGAAAATTGCCCATACCGAAAAAAGGCGACTCTAGCGATCCCTCCAACTACCGCCCAATAGCAATTACTTCTATTCTCTCCAAAACCATGGAGACGATAATCAACAAAAAGCTAATGGGATATCTAGAATCCAACCAACTTATCAACGACAAACAATACGGCTTCCGTCAAAAAAGATCCACTGGTGATCTTTTAAGGCAAGTACACATTGGGCGTTTTGAAACGCGCGTTTTTGAAATGAGCGTTTTACGAATCAAAGAGCTCCTATTAGGTGTACACATGCAAACGCGCGCTTTTGACCAAACGCCCGTGACCGCGCGCTTCGAGATTTTCGTTAGAACGCGCGTTTCACGGACGCTTGCCGGGCGTTTTAAGATACATACGTCGCACATACGTCAATATTCCACATTTACGCGGCCAAAATTGAATTTTAAAAACTTACGGTAAACACATAAAATAGCACATGCAGAGCTAGAAGACAGTTCCAAGAATCCTAACTGACCCCCAACACCTACCTACGATACACCCCGACCGCATTCCGGAAGTCGGTACTTGACCGTCAACCCGTGCGCTCGTTTTTGCTGCTTAAAGTTACAAACACAACAAAAGTGACAACATTAATATTTTTTTTTCTGTGTCAGTTTTTGAAGTGAAAGTGATGGATTCCAATAACACAGGTATGGATCTTTATTTTTATTATTATTTACTTACCCAAAATGCTCAATTCGAATAATTTGGGGGTTTCAAACACATGGGTTGTTTTAAGACAAATTTTGAAGTAATTTTGAACTTCAAAGGTCAATTTGTTGTATTTCTCGATGAGATACGATCATCATTCTTTTTTTATTTGAAAAGACAATCCTTTGACTAAAAGAAAATACAAAAACCAGTTGCGGAAGAGTGCGGATGACAAAACGGGGGACCTTTTATACCATTAAGATTTTATATGAAAAAATAACCATTTTTTTTATTTTGTGTGTATTTATTTTAATTGAATACATTTTTTACCTTAATTTATGTTTTTTTTACCTTAATTTATGATTTTTTACCTTAATTTACAAAATAATTTAACTAAATAAAAACAAATAGTCTTATGAGATATTTAATATCATGTAGACGTGATATACGTAAACAAATAATTTTGGCCGCGTAATGTAGAATATTGACGTATGTGCGTCGCCTACTTGTTGTACATTCTAACGCGCGTTTTTATACAGAAAACACGTATTTAGAAGAGGAAAATTAAAAAATGGAAGGCGAACATTTTATACGGATTTGTTTATAGATGAAATCCACAACAGACCCGGTATTTGGGACTTAGAAAGTTCCGAATATAAAAATAAAATATTAAAGAAGCGGTATTGGGAGGAAACAGTAGACATTTTTAGTGCTCCTGGAGATGGTTTGGAGAAAAAGAAAGTGTTAGGTAAGTAAAGTTTTATTAATTAAACAATTGTTCGTTGCTTATGTCATGTTATCTTGCCAAGATAATTTCCCCTCGTTTACAAAATAGTTAGCGAATTTCTCTCTTGCTGTTCTTGCACACAAGCTACCACGTGGTATATTTTCTGAATTCATAGATTGCAAAGGTGAATTATACAAAGTATCTTCAAACCGATAGCCATCACGTACTCGCACGTAGTTATGTAGCGCTGTACAGGCCTTGATGATTTTTTCTGCGAATTCAATGTTTACATCTAAAGGTCTGTGAAGTATTCGCCATTTGTTACACAATATTCCAAAACTGCATTCAATATAGCGACGTGCTCTAGATAATCTATAATTAAATATTTTTTTAGTGTGTGTAAGTTGCCTTCCACCATTGGGTCGCATCACATTAGACATTATTCCAAAAGCTTCGTCACCTACGAAAACGTAGGGAAATGGTGTATTATCAGTAGTTGTGATGGGCTTCGGATTAGGAATATTTAGGGTATTATCCACTAACTTTTTATACAAAACTGACTGTTGAAATATTGCAGAATCGCTGCTCTGGCCATAGGATCCTATATCTACGTATAAAAAACAAATAATTTGCGTCACAGACTGCTAGTAATACTGAAGAGAAGTAGTTCTTGTAATTATAATAAAGCGAGCCTGTATGCTGTGGTTGTACCACTTCGACGTGTTTCCCATTAATCGCTCCAATGCAATTGGGGAGATTGGCGTACTTATAGAAACCTTCTTCCACTTTTTTCCAATTTTCCATTGTCATTTCTGGCATAGTTATTAATTTTAATTTGTTCCATAGCACTGTGCAAACTTGTTCAACTATTTTTATTGTAGTAGATTTTCCGAGACGATATCCGTAGTGCAATTCCGCGAAAGAGCAGCCGGTTGCCAAATACCTATAACAAAAAAAAACTTTCTTTATTTTTAGGTTCTGTACTTATGAAAAAATGGAAAAATATCTGTGACAATTATACAAGGGAGTCTAAAAAACAGAAAAGTCGACCCTCTGGATCAGGGTGTACGACTCACTCGCCATACGTTTACTTCCATAAACTGCAATTTCTTGAAGAATCTGTTACAAATAAAAACACAGATTGCAATTTTACAACATTAGCTTCTGAAGAAGAAAATTCATGTGTGGATAATGAAGACTTAAGCCCGGTACCCACTTGTTGCAAACCGGCGTTTCGTATCACCGTTCTTTAAATTTTTTTCTAAAAAAAATGCAACGCTGCGTTTCAAAATGTGCGAAGTGATACAATCCAAACCCGATCTCTCATTTAGCGGTTTTTCTCCGTCACATCAAAGGAATGATACGATACGCTTCAGGAGGAAGTGTGGACGGGCATGCGTGTATCCTATCATCATCACTTCAAATCACACACTGACCAGATAACCGTATCGCGCTCCCGCGTCAAACATGATACAGGCTGGATGATTCGAAACGCAGTAATGATACACGAAAAATTTGGGTTCCTGTTTTGTTGGTATCAATCAACAATTAAAACGATACAGGGATACGAAACGCCGGTTTGCAACAAGTGGGTACCGGGCTTTAGTGACGCTTCCTAGAACATGTAACGAACAACAAAGGAAAAAACAAAAAATAAATGAAGTGGACAAGCAAATTGTTGAACTAATTCAAGGAAGTTTGAGAAGAAAAGATCAGAATGAGGAAGACAGTGTAATGCAAGCAGACGATGACAAATTATTTTGTCATTATATGGGCAAAAACGCGAAAAAAGGCATATTTGCACATTCAAAACCCAGCAAAAAAAAAGTTTACCGATCGAGTTTTTTGTGGGTTTTCCCCCCATATGGCCCCAAAACAAGCCCGTTTCTGTTACAGGGGTTACAAGGCGACAATCCTTATTTTTTGGAACTTTCTTAGGGAAATTTCTATATGTATTGAAGATTTCAAGAAAAAGCTGCCACGGAGGGGACTGCCACGGAGGGGACTATTTGACTTAAAATCGCTTTTCTGAGTTCAGGAAGAATCCTGAGTGAATTTCCGCTTACCGGTGACCACAGCTTCTTAGAACAACTTGAACTTTCCACTTCTGACGCGTTTTTTTCGGTTTGAAGTTGAAACCGCGACTGCCACGGAGGGGACTTGTTTGAATATGCGTTTGCACTTTGAATTTTAGAGCAAGCGAATTTTACAGTTAGGGATTCAAATCGAACGCGCCGAATGGGTTTTCGAATTGTTGCAGGTTCATGAAACATCCCCCGAGCAGAGGGAGCCCCAACAGAACATTCGAACGCATGCAGGCTCTAGCGGCACTGCGGTTCGCAATTTTAACGGAAAATTTCGGACAAAATTCGAATACGTGTATGTTCTGTATTCTGGTGTTCCGGTTTGCGATAAAAGAGAAAAAATCAAAGTTTTAGGTCCCTAAAACCATTCGTGAATGTCCTATCCCGAATCGCACAAGTTGGTCCATTTAATATGCGCAATTAATCTGGATTTTTGTAGTTGGGACATGCCACGGAGGGGACATTTTGCACAGTTTCTGGGGCCTGCCGGGCTTTATGGCTGGCTGGATGGCCGTTTTTTTTGTGGAAAAGTGTTGTCTAGGTCGATATCCACCGAAAGCATTTTTTTTTGGGTACTCATTTCCGACTCTAAAACGGTCATCGGCTCCGGACACGCATATGCCTTTTTCCGCGTTTTTGCCCATATACGGAATTAAAAAAGGTACCTGAAAGTCGTCGACTTACGACAAAAATTCAATTACTTAATGTTCTTGAAAAGGCACAGAATTCTCCACAATTAACGACCTTTCAAACAAATGAGTACCCCTATTCCGCTCCAGTATATTCGGGTTACACAATTTCTAGACCAGCTCCATCATCCACAACATCAACATCTTCAACAGCAACTCCGCAACCAGCAATCAGAGTACAATGGAGGCCGTCTCCTACCCTAGACTCAGACAGCTTCGATTTATATGAATAATTTGTTTAAAATATAGAGCTTCGAAGTGTTATTTATTTACTTTTTCATTGAATTTTGATATGTTTTTTATTTTGTTAAATATTTCATTAATTTCTGTTATTTTGTGAATTTAAGTTTAAGTTAATAAATAATTTTGAATTACCTTAACGTTATGGCAAATTTTTCTTCTGGTGAGACAGGGGATCTAATTGAAGTACTATCACCCGTAATATCCACTTTTATTATATCAAGTAATTCATCAAATGATTTTATCGACATTCTGAAATAATTGAAAAATTTTGGCTCATGCTGTCTTAATTTTGGGTATAATGTTATGACCATTCCTTGCGTTAATCTGTCGTACAATATAGGATGCACCCAATATCTTCTTTGCCTTTGGCGTCGTCTTTTATAGCGACGGTAGAGCAGCCACAGACAAGCTATCACGTCGACTTCCATTTCTTAACTGCACACTGTCACCAGCGAGCAATGTCCTGCAAACTGCGATGTCCTGCAAAACGCTCGTTAAACGCCGAGCTTAACGCTTAGTGTGTACACTACCAACGCCCGCTAAACGCAACGCCGAACGCCCAATGTGTACTTGGCCTTAGTTTGCCTTACAGAGCACCTCCATCAAAGTTTGCTTGGATCTGGCGAATCCAGTTTGGTTGCTTTGGATATCTCCAAGGCTTTTGATAGAGTATGGCACTCAGCCTTGTTAGCTAAACTCAAAGCTATTGGAATTGACTCGCTTCTGTATAAATGGGTTGAGAGTTTCCTTTCCGGCCGTTCAATTAAAGTAGTATTGGATGGCGTCAAATCTGAATCTCACCCCATCTCTGCGGGAGTTCCCCAGGAGTCAATTTTATCACCGGCCCTATTTCTCATTTTTACAAATGACCTACTTTCAGTCCTCTCCAACCCACTTCTCAGCTTCGCTGACGTTACTCGTACAGCTTCGATACAAGACAGACTCATGCCAGATCCTGTCTTGATGATCGCGAACTAATGTCCAAGTCGATTAATAACGACATTAAACTGATTTTAAAGTGTTGAATTCAACTCCGACAAAACCAAGTACTGTCTTATCTCCAAAAAGAAGCTCAACACCTCTCCACCCTTGAGAGTGGATGGAGTTCAACTAATGGCCGACCCATCCTTACACATCTTAGGCGTGATATTAGCCAAAGACTTGCGATGGAATGACCACTATTCCAAATCGCCAAACAAGCATCCCTGTGCTTGGGATTTCTTAAGAGGTGCAAGTTCCTCCTCCAGCCATCGGCCCGTGCTGTTATTTATAAATCCTACATTCGGCCTCCTCTCGAATATAACTCCATCGTTTGGGGCGGCGCTCCAATAACCACCTAAGCATGGTTAGATAAGGCCCAAAAAAGGGCCCTTAAACTAATTGATGGCGACACCATTTGCTCCACCATCGACCCCTTGAGCCACCGTAGGAATGTAGCAGCACTGACCAAATTTTATCGCTACTTTCATAGTGATTGTTCCTCCGAGCTAAACGCTCTCCTGCCTCCACGGTAATCTCATACCCGCAACACCAGATTAGCCCACTCGTCTCATTCCCTCCACCTGCAACTCCTCCTTTCACGCACTCAACAAGATATGAATTCGTTTGTAAATAGAACAACTCGACTGTGGAATTATCTCTCGCAGTCAGTATTTCCGAGCTCCTACAACAACCAAGAGTTCAAACGCAGGGTTCATCACCACCTTCTTCAATACCCCCCGTACCTTTATAATCCTTAACCTATTCCCTAACCCTCCCTCCTGTACTAAGCTTACTGCTAGACTAGACATACGTACATAATAACAAAATGCAGCAATTCAAATTAATATTATTGCCTTTATAAAAAATAAACATAAGATCCTTTCGCGTTTCTCAGCCAGGATTTTTCCTGCACTATGGAATCATTGATCCATAGCCCGCTCGATTTTTGTCTCAACATGCTGATGTAATGACCTTGTTTCTGTATGGAATATAACACTAATCACTTCATAATTTGAACCTCCTATATGCAATTTTGCAGAAGTGACAGCTTTGATATCGCATTGCTCAATTTTAATAAACTTTTTATTATTCAGTTCGAATAATTTTAGTTGTATGATGAGAACATTTGCTACCAAAATTATTTCCGATTTACGAATCTTTTGAGGATACGAACGACTAACCATTTTTATATGAACACTTTTTGCTAATCATCGAATGCCATCTGGCCTCAACAGTGCGAGTAAAAATTCATCGAATAACTAGTAACGATACATTGAGAATATACTATATTGTTTATTGTCTTTTACTTTTGATACCCTTTCATTTAATACCCATGTCGAGAGGGTTGTGAAGAAAAAGGTAATCGGCCCTCTTGAGATGAGCGCCGTGGATCTAACGAGATATTGAGTATACTATATCGCTTATGGTATTCTACTTATGATACCCTTTCAGTCTAATGCTATGCTCCAACTGAAGACGCTGAAGATGACATTAAATACGAGTTCTATTTGCGACTGAATGAGGTTTTTCGCTCTATTCCAAGTGGAGACATCATTGTATTAATGGGTGACTTAAACGCACAGATCGGCCGTGACAACACCGGCCTTGAACAAACAATTGGAAATCAAGGTCTAAGCCAAGTTACCAATAACAATGGTGAGCTTTTCGTTGACTTCTGTAGCTCCCACCAACTCATGGTAGGTGGAACTTACTTTTGTCACAAGAAGATACACAAAGAGACCTAGGTATCGCCCGATGGTAGAACGAGAAATCAGATAGATCATGTGGCCGTCAGCCGCAGATGGAGAACTATCCTTGAGGATGTCAGGAGTTTCAGGGGAGCAGACACTGGAAGCGACCACCATTTGGTAGTAGCAACTATTCGCCTTTAAATCGCCGCAATCAGAAACGTACAACGCGATGCTATAAACCGTAGACGGTTCGACGTAGATCTTCTGCGGGAGAGCGTTAAAAAGCGGGAATTTGCTGGAAACCTACAACAAATATTAAACCAGCACAACGTTTCTGACGACACAAATATTGAAGAGCTGTGGAGTAGGACAAAGGGCGCAATATTGGCGGCTGCGGTAATGAGCATCGGTTATGTCCCAAGAAACCAGCAACACTGGATCTCGGACACAACCTGGCAAAAACTAGAACGCAGGAGAGCCCTAAAAAATAACTTAAAGCGACCCCGAAAGACGTTACCAACTGGAACGGGAGTACTCCCAATTACACCGGTAAAGAGAAGTGTCCGGCGTGATAAAAGGCAGCAGATAAATGAGCTCGCAGAAAAAGTGGAAAACGCGGCAAACACAGGCAACAGTAAGGTGCTGTACCAAATTACTAAACAGCTCACGGGAAAGCACTTTACTACAAAGCATGCCGTTAAGAGTGCGGATGGAAGGCTGCTGTGCAGCGACGAGGAGCAGCTCCAAAGATGGAGAGATTACTTCTTCGCCGCCCTGAATGGTACACTTACAAAGGAACCTCAGGAAACCAACAACAATGCACAGCCTATAAGAATCACGAACCGAGCCCCATCCAAGACGGAAATAGTATCCGCAATTCATGCGATGGCCAATGGTAAAGCAGCTGGGAAAGATGGCATCCCGCCAGAATTGTTGAAAGCCGATTCAAGCCTCATAGCAGATGCGCTTCAGCCAAATAGCATGGAACACCTGTACCTTTCCGGAGGATTGGACGGAAGGTATCATAGTCAAAATACCAAAAAAGTGGACCTAACAATATGCGACAACTGGAGAGGCATCTGTTTACTATATACAGTGGGCAAAATTTTGTCCCATATATTACTATCTAGGATAAGAGAGGCAGTTGACCGAACGCTTAGGAGACAGGAGGCCGGATTCAGGAAGGGCCGCTCCTGTATTGATCATATTAACACCTTGAGAATAATAGTGAAGCAGTCTACTGAATTCCGTAGTCCAGCAGGCTTAAGCCTAAATCCGACTAAAACTAAAGAAATGCTGATAAATGCAAACACCATTGAACATACTGCGCTGAATAACCGTGACGTGGAACTGGTAGATAAATTCTGCTACCTCGGTAGTATTATTACCGAAAATGGCGGTGCAGAAGGAGATGTGAGTTTCAGAATAAATAAAGCACGAGGCGCATATGCATGCCTGTTCCTCATATGGAGATCAACGGAGGTCTCAACTAACACCAAATTGCGGCTGTTCAACTCCAACGTGAAGGCAGTACTTTTGTACGGTTGCGAAACATGGAAAAAACCCAATTCATCACAGGGCGCCTACATGTCTTCGTCAACAGACCAATTAATTTCAATTTCAGGGCGCCTGCGTCGTATCCTAAAAATCCGCTGGCAGGATAGAATTTCAAACGAAGAACTATGGCGCCGTGCCGGCCAAGAAAGGATAGACGACCAAATCAGACGAAGGAAATGGAATTGGGTTGGCCACACCTTGCGACGCGAAAACAAAAATCTAGCCAAACAGGCCCTCGACTGGAATCCGCAAGGATCCCGTCGAGTAGGAAGACCTAGGACAACATGGAGGAGAACCCTACTAGCAGAAGCCGCAACAACTGGGAGATCCTGGTCGAAGCTGAGAACGGTCGCACAAAACAGAGTAGGCTGGAGGGCAACTGTTTCCGCCCCATGTCCCATGAGGGATTAAAGGAGCACAATGAATGATGATACCCTTTCAATTGATACCCATGTCGAGGGGTGGTGAAGAAATGGTAATCCGCCCTCTTGAGTCGGCATTGATCATACTATATCACTTATGGTATTCTACTTATGATACCCTTTCAATTGATACCCATGTCGAGTGGGTGGTGAAGAAATGGCAATCTGCCCTCTTATTGTATTCTACTTCTCATACCCTTTCATTTGATATCTTTGTCGACGGGGTGGTGAAGAAAATGGTAATGCATCCTCTTGAGATGGCCGCCGTGGATCTAACTATATATTGAGTATACTATATTGTTTATTGTATTCTTCTTATCATTATATTTTATTTGATACCCATGTCGAGGGAGTTGTAAAGGAAATGGTAATCCGCCCTCTTGAGATGACCGCTATGGATCTAACCATATATTGAGTATACTATATCGCTTATGGTATTTTACTTATGATACCTTTTCAATTGACACCATGTTGAGGGGGTGGTGTAGAAATTCTAATCCGCCCTCTTGAGACCGCCGCCATGGATTTTACGACATAGCTTATTGTATTCTACTTATCATACCCTTTCATTTGATACCTATGTCGATGGGGTGGTGAAGAAAATGGTAATGCGTCCTTGTTGAGGAATCAATCATCATTATACTAACATTTAAATTAATTCATAATATTAATTCATAATTCATATTTGCTTAATCTCTAAAATAAATCCAAAAAAAAACAAAACCTAATCATATATCATAAATTCATGCTTTCTCATAGAAGAATTTTATTATCATCCAAAACGTAATCTGATATTTCATTTTTAATGTATCTGGCGCAAATTGCCAGACGTAATAAGACACCAATTTTAAATGCAACTGGCGTAAATTGCTGCGAGAGCAATTTACGATACCTATGAGAAAGAATGAATTTATGATTCTATGGGAAAATTCTTCACTCAAAAATTGCAGATTTAGGAATAAGTTATTTTTGTATAAAAGTCAGTTTTTTAAATAAAGTTGTCAGTTGTTTTTCAGCATTAAAACAGCGAGTTACAATCTTTTTTCTTAATATTCAAGTGTACTGGTCTATGAGCCTTTGCACTAAACTACAAGGGTCTAGGTTTATGTGCCTTAGACCAATTTAATTTCAATTATTACAAAGCGAAATAAAAGAATTTCGTACATTTTTGGTGACCCCGAGTATTCGGAAGGAAGTTAGACAATTTTTCATTCAACATTTTCATCATCGGCATCATTGTCTGACCGTAAATTATATCAAGGAAAGTTCACGTGCACGAGATCATCATGGATATGGAGCGATTGTCTCAGATGCAAAAGGAGACTGGAGGAGAAATCGAGAGAATCTCCAACAACTACACAAAGACCCCTATTGACCGGAGGACCTCATCGTATATGAACACCAAATTACGAGAGCTAGGAGACTTATGGACGATGTTCGAGGCTACGGACAGCGAGATCCGGACAAATCACGCCGATAAAGTTAATCACCCCTACTTTTTTCAAGAGTACTACCGTCAAATAGAGAAAGGTTATGAAAAGATTATTAATGACATCAAGCAGCGTCTTGAATCGCTCAGGACCGTCGGTCAAGCCACAAACCAGCCTGGAGTAGTCATTGAAGAAGGACGCGATAAAGAAGAAGGCGATGAAGAAGAACCTCATAAGACGTCTAGAGCAGCTGGCGCTATTCCAAAGCATCATCGTTATGAAGCGAAGAAAGAACAACGGGCTGACTTAACAATCAATACAAGAAAACTCATGATTCTAAGTACAGCAATGCGGAAAATACTAAAGACTACTGGTGATGCCATCAGTCCTCTGCCAGAGTGTTACTGCAACCTGCAAATTAAGAGAATTGAAAGTCGCTGGAACGAGATCTCAACGCTTCATACAGCAATTTGGAGTCAGCTTAGTGAATCATCGCTGGAACATTACAACATCGAGGAGTACTTAAGTCTGGAAGAAGAGGTTCAAACAGCACTCCTACAGCTATATGGTCAATTGAAGACTTCCAAAACAACAGTAGAGTCAACAATTAAGAACTATTCAGCCGTCAAGCTGCCTAAGGTAACTTTACCAAAGTTCGATGGTGATTACCTGAAGTGGCGCCAGTTTCGAGACCTATTTACGGAACTGATTCACAACCAAAACATTGCAGATTGCCACAAGATGTGGTATCTAAAGACAAGCCTGCTGGGAGAAGCAGAAAAGCTTATCAGACACTATACAACCTCAGATGCCAACTATATGTCAGCCTGGAAGGTCATCAATGATCGATACGAAAACACCAGATTATTAGCAACAGCATTGATAAGCAAACTTCTGTCGCAACCAAGCCAATCAAATGAAAGTGCAACAGCCATTAAGTCGATGCACGACACAACATGGGAATGCTTATTAGGACTTCAAAACCTACAACTTGACACTTCGCATTGGGATCCATTGCTCCTGCATATCCTACAAAGAAAGATGGACAGAAATACACTCACGTTATGGGAGCAGTCACTAGCCAATCCGAGAGCACTACCAACACTCACAGATTTTCTCAAGTTTCTAGAAATCCGGTTCCAGTCGCTAGAGGCACTGGGAGGCAAAGCCAAATCTATAGAAGAAAGGCCAAAACAGCAAACAACATTAAAAACGTTTTCCTCCATGGTGACGACAAGTCATAGTTGTCCTTCATGCAAGGGACAACACGCACTGTATGCGTGTAACAAATTTCTTCAGTCAACACCAGCCGATCGCCTAAAAACAGTAAGGGCAAACAAACTCTGCATCAATTGTCTTAAATCAGGACACAGCTACTACAATTGCACATCTAGAGCCTGCACCAAATGCTCACGAAGGCATAACGCTCTCTTGCATCTGGAAGACACAACATCAAACAGCAAAGTTACCAAGATGGACGTCCCAAAGGAACCTACAGCCCAAACAAACAACAAAGTTGCGACAGCTCAGCAAGCTTCGGGGGGAGGACCTTCAGCTTCTCTGACAACGAATTCAGTCCAACCAATTAAGGGATATGTTTTATTAGGCTCAGCTCTTGTGAATGTTAGCAATCAAGTAGGCAAGAGCATTCAATGCAGAGCCCTTCTTGACAGTGGGTCCCAGTTGAGTTTCCTAACTGAACATTCAGCCAAGAGTTTAAACCTAAGGATGGAATCCACGCAGACCAACATCGAAATGATTGGCCGGCAAAGCCAAAAGACACATCAACGAGCAACTATCAATTTACACTCCAGAATCAATGGCTTCAACGCTTCCATCGAAGTCCAGATCATACCCAGCATAATTTCTCCACAACCTACCTGTTTGATCGACATTTCTACTTGGTCAATACCTCATAATATAGCTCTCGCTGATCCACATTTCAACGAAACAGGGGAGATTGATCTTCTAATAGGCGCTGAATTATACCATTCTCTCCTTGCAGTAGGACAGATTAAGCTATGTGACACCTTGCCGATTTTGCAGAATACCGTGTTCGGATGGGTCGTTGGCGGCAAGATACATGATGCTGTTTCTCAACAAGCGACTTGTGGTATTTGCTCTGAAGATGAACGATTAAACGAACAAATTGAAAGGTTCTGGCAGCTGGAAGACGTTGACAGCACAGATCGTTCGCTCTCGGTCATAGATCATCAATGCGAAGTTAACTTCAATGAAACATGCACAAGAGATAACTCAGGACGGTTTGCAGGGAACCTACCAATGCGAAAGGATCCACAGACGCTTGGCGAGTCCAAGGAGATAGCCTATCGAAGATTTTTAAGCGTAGAACGGAAACTCACTTTGAATCCAGAGCTAAAGGAACAATACTGCGCATTCATGCATTCATTGTTCACAATTAGGACACATGCGAGAAATTGATGTCAACACAATAAGCAAACCTTATTATTTCTTGCCACATCACGCAGTCATAAAGCCCGAAAGTTCCACTACCAAATTACGAGTCGTGTTTGACGCCTCAGCCAAGACGACAACAGGGATTTCGCTAAATGATATTCTCCACATAGGGCCAATAATCCAAGAGGACGTGTACACTATATTATTACGCTTCCGTCTTCCACGATATGTCTTTACCGCCGACATCGAAAAGATGTATAGGCAAATAAGAATAGCCGAGGAACAACAAAGATACCAACTGATATGGTGGCGCCACCATCCGCAAGACAAGATTCGGTGCTTTCAACTGACTACAGTAACATACGGCACCGCCTGCGCACCATATCTAGCGATACGAAGTCTCCAGAAACTAGCCGAAGAAGAATCCCACAGCTACCCATTAGCACTACAGAGCATCAAACAAAATTTCTATTACTAGCTGGATCTGATAGCCTGATGGAAGCAGTAGAAAAGAAATCACAACTACAAAAGCTGCTACATCAAGGTGGTTTCAAATTAAGAAAATGGTGTGCCAATCACCCACAGCTTCTGCAAGGAATTGGGCCAGAAGACCAGGAATTGCAGTTGGACTTCAGCAGTATGACAGAAGAGCATGTGAAAACTATGGGATTGACATGGTCTCCAAAAACAGATATATTCCGCGTTAGATTCAATGGCACCCCACATCATCGAATAACTAAACGCACAGTGGTATCAGACATAGCCCATCTTTTTGACCCGTTGGGCATAGTGGCTCCAATAGTGGTCGTTGCAAAACTGTTTTCTCAAAGATTATGGGCACTTAAGATAGACTGGGACGCTGCCCTACCACAAGAGCATCATTCCTACTGGACTAGGTTCAAAGAAGACTAGGCTGTATTAAACGACGTCACAGTTCCTAGACACGTCTTTGCCCAGAGAAGTCCGAAGTCATTACAAATCCACATATTCACCGACGCCTCAGAAAGAGCATTTGGGGCAGTTGCTTACATTCGGTCCATCAATAAGGACAACATCATTACCGTACGGCTACTGTATGCAAAATCAAGAGTTGCACCATTGAAGCAGCATACATTACCCCGTTTAGAACTTTGTGCAGCTAAACTAGGTGCCGAGCTAGGCAACAGAATTCGAGTCGACCTTAATCTCAAGGGAGAATCGATGTACTTTTGGACTGACTCCGAAATTACGTTAGCATGGATCAACACAAGCTCAGCCAAACTTCAAACATTTGTGGCAAACAGAGTGGCCGCAATACAAACACTTACCAGAGCACAGCAGTGGCGTCACGTAACCTCCAAGCAAAACCCAGCAGATGTACTGTCCCGAGGCACCACACCACAGAAGCTGATCTCAGACAATTTATGGTTCTACGGCCCCATTTTTATTCACGGCGCAGAATCAAGCTGGCCTCCACCATATGAAAAGGGGTGGCAAGATTTATTGGAACTAAGAAAAGGTGTAGTAACGTCAGCACTCCAGATCACAGACACACACTTCATCGACATTATTAATCATAGAATTTCATTCAAAAGGCTTCAGAGAATAGTAGCTTATGTGCTACGGTTCGCCAAGGGCTTGAGGAAGGACAAACCACGTAGCATTCAAATCACAGCTGAAGAGATGGGAAGTGCTAAATACACAATCATGAAAGCGATACAGGAATCAGAGTTCAAAGGTGATATAAATCATCTAAGAAAATATGGAGAAGTGTCAAAGAATAGCTCCTTGGCCGGTCTCACCCCATTCATTGATCATGATGGTGTCGTAAGGGTTGGCGGAAGACTGGAGGCCGCTGATCTTCCATACGATTCAAAACATCCAATTTTGCTACCTTATGGCCACTCATTGACAAAGACCATCCTGAATGAGATTCATGTGGATAACCTTCATATTGGTCCACAAGGTTTACTGGGGATCACACGGCAGCAGTTCTGGCCAATGTAGGGCAAAACATTAGTAAGGTCGGTCGTGCAACATTGTGTTCACTGTGCTAAAGCTAAGCCGATACTATTGGAACAACTAATGGGAAATCTTCCGCCAGCACGAGTACAGCCAGCAAGACCCTTCATCAATTCTGGAGTTGACTTCTGCGGTCCTGTTTGGACACACTTTAAGATCCGAGGTAAACGGCCTGTCAAAGCTTACATCGCAGTTTTCTGCTGTTTTTCGACGAAGGCCGTACATCTAGAGATTGTCAGTGATATGACTACAGAAGGTTTCATTGGCGCATTGAAAAGGTTTACAGCAAGAAGAGGTCACTGCCGCCACATTTACTGCGACAATGGCACCAATTTCGAGGGTGCAAGAAATCAATTGACCGAATTACAACAACTTATTCAATCTGAAGATTCAATTAACAGAATCGTTACAACATGCAGCTCCAGAGGTACTGATTTTCACATGATACCCCCACGAGCTCCACACTTTGGTGGCCTGTGGGAAGCTGCCGTTAAGTCAGCGAAGCATTTACTTCAATCAACGTTAGTAGCCGCCTCGCTTACCTACGAGGAGATGGAGACAGTTGTAACAGAGGTGGAGGCCATTCTGAATTCAAGACCTCTTACCCCAATGTCTACAAACCCCAATGATTTGATGGCACTCACTCCAGGGCATTTTTTAATAGGGGAGCCCCTAACGTCAACCGTGGACTCTCACGCGAAACCTCCGAACGTAAATCTTCTCACACGGTGGAAACTTGTCACACATCTTAAAAATGAATTCTGGCGCAGATGGCAGAAGGAATACTTGAACGAGCTTTAATATCGTGCCAAGTGGAGGCAACGGTCACAAAACATCAAACAAGGCGACATGGTCATAATCAAGGAAGACAATACTCCTCCGTTACGCTGGTTACTAGGACGAATATTACAAACTCACGCTGAAAATGACGGTCTCGTCCGTGTTGCTGATGTTAAAACATCTACAGGGGTGCTACGCCGCCCCATCCACAAACTAGCACCTCTACCAATAGAGAATCCTGAAGCAGGAAGCGAGGAAGAATCCAAAGCAAGAGAAGAATCCTCAAAGTTGCATCAGCCATCGGACCCCCTTGGACCCCAGTCAACAACGTCTACTGAAGAAAACAGACCCAACGAAAAGCACACAACTGAGTCACCGCCAAGGAAGAAAATAAGAGGCTCAATGGGATCTGCCATCATGACATTACTTCTCACTTGTTTAATTCTTCCTACAACTTGGGCTACCCCCGTTGAAATAACACCTTTCAAAAATCAACCGGGAATCTATTTTGAAAATTTGGGACCATCAAATATCATATCCAGTGAATGGAATCTAATCGCATTCTACAACATGGAGCCATTTTGGCAAGAGCTTTACACGCTTCAACAATTTATCAGCAAGTTACAAGAAATATGCGGCCAACTAGAACAACATGAGCTTTGCCTTCAAACGATGGCACAGTTTCAACAGCTTATGGGCGACTTGTCAAAAAATAACGAGTTACTCGTCAAGCAGCCTGACCACAAACGCAAACGGAGAGGCGCACTAAATTTCATTGGAAACATGGCCAATGCGCTGTTCGGAGTTTTAGACTCCGAATACGCTAAAGAAATGTCCATGACTATCCAAAAGGTCGAGAGAAACGAGCTTCATCTCTCAGAATTAGTGAAGAATCAAACCTCGCTAATAGATGCAACAATAAATGTGACGAGAAATGACCAGGAGTCCATTAGAGCAAAATTGCTGTCCGTAGATGATCACATCAACCAACTGATTACAGGATTAGCAACCATCCAACAGGAACTACAACAAAAGCAGCTCTCACAACTCTTCACGACAGTAGCAATTCAAACCATGCTACTCGCGTCCAATTTTCTTCGCATTCAAAATACCATTTTGGATGTACTAGTCGATACGCACCATGGGAGAATAAGCCCTCTACTTATAACACCATCTCAACTCCGCGAGGAGATCAATAAAATCAAAATCCACCTTCCAGCGTCACTCAAACTGCCAGCAGTACCGGAGAATATATTAAGCTTTTACAGCCTCATCACTGTCACTGGAAAAGCAGAACCAAATCACATTATTTTCAAAATTTCGCTACCACTGCTGGCGTCGGATAACTTAGAACTCTTCCATATAGTACCAGTTCCAGTACAAATGAACGATACATTCGTAGCAATCCAACCATCATTCCCATACCTAATAATGAATCTCTACAGGGATAAATATTACCCAGTGACGGATCAAGAGCTTCTTTCATGTACATATTTTCTTCAACAGAGAAAGATATCTCTGCAAGCAGAATCATCCGTTGTACAGAAGAGGCTCTAATGTTAGTGCCTGCGAAATGAACTTCATCAATGAAGACCAACAATCGCCGTTATGTCATGTCGTCAAGACCGAAAACAGGGCACATTGGATACAACTACGAGCAACCAACCAATGGATATATTCCTTGAAGGAGAGGACAGCGCTGAATGTAGTATGCGGTGATAAAACAACAAAATTCTATATAGAAAAATCAGGACTGTTAAGGATAATGGCCGATTGCGTTATTAAACAGCAACAGTCAACAATACAGGGACACAAATTGTATCCAACGACGGTGCGACTCTCATTCACTCCATCACAGAATCTAACTGAAAATTTAACAAGCAAACAGCTTCAACCAATAGTACTTCAGACACACGATTATTCACCTCATTTTGAAGAGTTGGCCGAAATAAAGAAGAAACTCTTGGAGGTACATAGTGAACTCCCAGCAACGCTTGATCATCATGAGATTCATCAATACTCTATAGCTTACTTCAGTCTACTCCTCATCATAATTTTAAGCGCATACCTCATATGGAGACACAGAATAGCTTTATGGTCCAGTAGCACTAAGCCCAAGGAGATAATTGAGTCGCCGCAACCTGACGACAACCACTACAACACACCAACCAGAAACAGGGACTTCACCGCCAACTTTGATTCAAAATCCTGTTGAATACATCATTCAACGGGGGGAGAATGTTGAGGAATCAATCATCATTATACTAACATTTAAATTAATTCATAATATTAATTCATAATTCATATTTGCTTAATCTCTAAAATAAATTCAAAAAAAACAAAACCTAATCATATATCATAAATTCATGCTTTCTCATAGAAGAATTTTATTATCATCCAAAACGTAATCTGATATTTCATTTTTAATCTATCTGGCGCAAATTGCCAGACGTAATAAGACACCAATTTTAAATGCAACTGGCGTAAATTGCTGCGAGAGCAGTTTACGATACCTATGAGAAAGAATGAATTTATGATTCTATGGGAAAATTCTTCCCTCAAAAATTGCAGATTTAGGAATAAGTTATTTTTGTATAAAAGTCAGTTTTTTAAATAAAGTTGTCAGTTGTTTTTCAGCATTAAAACAGCGAGTTACAATCTTTTTTCTTAATATTCAAGTGTACTGGTCTATGAGACTTTGCACTAAACTACAAGGGTCTAGGTTTATGTGCCTTAGACCAATTTAATTTCAATTATTACAAAGCGAAATAAAAGAATTTCGTACAGTCCTCTTGAGATGGCCGCAGTGGATCTAACTATTTATTGAGTATACTATATTGCTTATTGTATTCTATATATCATTCCCCTTCATTTGATACCCATGTGGAAGGGGTTGTGAAGGAAATGGTAATCAACCCTCTTGAGATGACCGCCATGGATCTAACCATACATTGAGTATACTATATCGCTTCTGGTATTCTTCTCATATAACCCTTTCAATTAATACCCGTGTTGAGGCGCTGGTGAAAAAGTAGTAATCTGCCCTCTTGAGACCGCCGGTATGGATTTTATGACATAGCTTATTGTATTCTACTTATCATACCCTTTCATTTAATACCCATGTCGAGGGGGTGGTGAAGAAAATGGTAATGCGTCCTCTTGAGATGGCCGCGGTGGATCTAACTATTTATTGAGTATACTATATTGCTTATTGAATCCTATTTATCATTCTATTTCATTTAATACCCATGTCGAAGGGGTTGTGAAGAAAATGGTAATCCACCCTCTTGAGATGACCGCCGTGGATTTAACCATATATTTAGCATATTATATCGCTTATGGTATTATACTTATGATACCCTTTCAATTGATACCCATGTTGAGGGGGAGGTGAAGAAGTGGTAATCCGCCCTGTTGAGACCGCCGCCAAGGGTTTTACGACATAGCTTATTGTATTCTACTTATCATACCCTTTCATTTGATACCTATGTCGATGAGGTGGTGTAGAAAATGGTAATGCGTCCTCTCGAGATGGCCGCAGTGGATCTAATTATTTATTGAGTATACTATATTGCTTATGGTATCCTATTTATCATTCTATTTCATTTAATACCCATGTCGAAGGGGTTGTGAAGAAAATGGTAATCCACCCTCTTGAGATGACCGCCATGGATCCAACCATACATTGAGTATACTACATCGCTTCTGGTATTATGATACCCTTTCAATTGATACCCGTGTTGAGGGGGTGGTGAAGTGGTAATCCGCCCTCTTGAGTCCGCCGATATGGATTTTAAGACATAGTTTATTGTATTCTACTTATAATATCCTTCATTTGATGCCCATGTCGAGGGGGTGGTGAACAAAATGGTAATGCGTCCTCTTGAGATGGCCGCGGTGGATCTAACTATTTATTGAGTATACTATATTGCTTATTGTATTTTACTTATCATTCCATTTCATTTGATACTCATGTCGAGGGTGTTGTAAAGGAAATAGTAATCCGCCCTCTTGAGATGACCGCCGTGGATCTAACCATATATTTAGTGTACTATATCGGTTATGGTATTTTACTTATGATACCCTTTCAATTGATATCCACGTTGAGGGGGTGGTGAAGAAGTGGCAATCCGCCCTCTTGAGACCGCCGATATGGATTTTACGACATAGCTTATTGTATTCTACTTATCATACCCTTTCATTTGATACCCATATCGAGGGGGTGGTGAAGAAAATGGTAATGCGTCCTCTTGAGATGGCCGCGGTGGATCTAACTATTTATTGAGAATACTATATTGCTTATTGTATTTTATTTATCATTCCATTTCATTTGATACCCATGTCGAGGGGGTTGTAAAGGAAATAGTAATCCGCCCTCTTGAGATGACCGCCATGGATCTAAGCATATATTTAGTATACTATATTGCTTATGGTATTTGTGGTGACAGATTTCCCTCTCCACAACAAAGTGATCTGAAAAACGAGGATCGGTCGCTTACGGTTGGAGCACGCAGATCACTCTCCCTCCGGACACGAAGTCGTGCACAACTTTTTATCGAATTATTAATAAAGCAAATTTTGAAGTAACTGGGCTCTTTTAAGTAATACTTAAAACATCATAGATTCCTCAAGGCGACACGCCACAAATGGTGACCCGAGTGGAACAGACATAAAAATCAAAAAGTGGCATTTTACATCAATAATAAGAACCTTTTTAAACTCTTTTCTTTACTTTCACTTCGGAGCATCAAATCTTGTAACGTTAATTTAACCGCCTTTTACTCAATGCAAATGGATGAAACTTTGCAGGCATACATATTCCCGATGACAATACACGATGACATTTTGTTACATTTTTTGTTGTTGATTTTGTTGTTGAGTAACAAAAAACGATTTTTAATAAAAAATGCTTGTAATTATTCGTTCTACTCAATGTAGAGTCTTAAAATTCACTTCCATTCAATAAAAATTGGTAAAAATTAACAGACATGTGTATTTCCGACGAAAACACACGAAAATGATAGTTCCAAATTAAAAATGGCGGCCAAAAAAATATGATGGATTACATTTTTCTTTACAAGCCACTCGTTCGATATGGGTATCAAATGAAAGGTTATAACAGGTTGAATACAATTAGCGTCATCCTAAATACAAAATGGCGGTAGAAAAATGACGGCTAAAAGTGGCGGCCAACACAAAACAGAGGATCAATTTTTCTTTACAACGCGCTCGGCATGGGTATCAAATGGAAGGGAGTGACAATTAGAATACTGTTGTCTGTGTCCCGTCATTTCAATTCAAAATGGCGGCCAACACAAAATGGCGGTTTACCCTTTTATTTACTTCGCTCTCGGTATGGATATCAAATGCAAGTGTATTAAAGTGAGTAAGAAAGTAAACTGTATGACGTCGTTTTAAATCAAATATGGCGTTCACTAAAAAATGGCGGAAGACATAGCATAGCTACCAATAGCAAATAAAAATATGATTTAAAAAGATGCAAAAAAATATGTTTCCAGTTTTTAGTTTTTATTGCTCCAGCCAGTATACGCGAGCACACTACCTTTCAAAATGTAAAAAAAAAACGTAGAGCGCTATTAGATTTTTGAGGGGTCATCAAATTGTGCATTTTTGGGCTGCACTTGAGAACTGTTGTAAAGAAACAAATACAAAACATGTAAAAAAGTTTCCTTATTAAACATGATAATCTAATTAAAAGTTTGGAAATTGTAATGTATTAATTAACGCTATTCGTTACTAAAAAGTAAAAAATAAAAAAAATAAAAAAAAAATTCTTAAGAAACTCTTTTCTTTACCTTAATATATTGATCAGTTGTGAACACAAAATTAATATAAATACTAAAAAAATCGACTAAAAGGTAAAAAATAAGAAGAATTTAAACAATATAAACTTTTAAATCAAAATGGAAAAAATCTCACACATTCCTTAAAGAAAAGCGTGGGGCGCCCATACCAACCTGAACTTAAAAAAACATGACTGCCGTGAGTACATTTTAACATTTCAGACAGCTACGAATTTTCACTAATTGAGCATTTTGTTTCATAAAAACGCACCCCACGCTTTTCTTTAAGGAATGTGTGAGATTTTTTCCATTTTGATTTAAAAGTTTATATTGTTTAAAATCTTCTTATTTTTTACCTTTTAGTCGATTTTTTAGTATTTATATTAATTTTGTGTTCACAACTGATCAATATATTAAGGTAAAGAAAAGAGTTTCTTAAAAATTTTTTTTCTTTTTTTTTATTTTCATACAAAAACTGCAAACAATTAAAAACTGCAAAATCATAGTGAAGTGAATAAAAGAAATAAAAGAACAATAGTGGTTTGTTGCCTTCGAATAAAATCTGTGAGGTGAGAGTGATAATTAAAACAAAAAATTTGTTAGAATGACTAGTTAACGGCTTTAATTTTCTAAAGAGGTTTTGAAGCCCATGCAAAACCCGCTAGAAAGCCAAAACTCTAAGCATAAAATACATAAAATAAAATTAAAAATCCAAATCGATCGAATGCTGCAGAACGGATCAATTAACTGGATTATATGAAAAGGAATGTAACAGGACATTGGCTTACGGTGACAGGTGCTGACGCATGGCATAGGAACTATTCAGCGATAGGAAGACGCAACAAAGATATTTTTTTTTGTCGTTATTACTTTAAGTTAATCAATAATAAATTTCTCTAATTTTATTTCTTTTTAGCGCCAGTAAACAAAAATTAGGAACAAGTACGGAAAAATAACATTCAAGTAACGGAAAAAAACAAGAATCAATTAAGGGAAATTTTTTCAATAAAACAAGGTAAACGGATAATTTTTAAACTCTTTTCTTTACTTTCACTTCGGAGCATCAAATCTTGTAACGTTAATTTAACCGCCTTTTACTCAATGCAAATGGATGAAACTTTGCAGGCATACATATTCCCGATGACAATACACGAATATGACATTTTGTTACATTTTTTGTTGTTGATTTTGTTGTTGAGTAATAAAAAACGATTTTTAATAAAAAATGCTTGTAATTATTCGTTCTACTCAATGTAGAGTCTTAAAATTCACTTCCATTCAATAAAAATTGGTAAAAATTAACAGACATGTGTATTTCCGACGAAAACACACGAAAATGATAGTTCCAAATTAAAAATGGCGGCCAAAAAAATATGACGGATTACATTTTTCTTTACAAGCCACTCGTTCGATATGGGTATCAAATGAAAAGTTATAACAAGTTGAATACAATTAGCGTCATCCTAAATTCAAAATGGCGGTAGAAAAATGGCGGCATAAAAGTGGCGGCCAACACAAAACAGAGGATCAATTTTTCTTTACAACGCGCTCGGCATGGGTATCAAATGGAAGGGAGTGACAATTAGAATACTGTTGTCTGTGTCCCGTCATTTCAATTCAAAATGGCGGCCAACACAAAATGGCGGTTTACCCTTTTATTTACTTCGCTCTCGGTATGAATATCAAATGAAAGTGTATTAAAGTGAGTAAAAAAGTAAACTGTATGACGTCGTTTTAAATCAAATATGGCGTTCACTAAAAAATGGCGGAAGACATAACATAGCTACCAATAGCAAATAAAAATATGATTTAAAAAGATGCAAAAAAATATGTTTCCAGTTTTTAGTTTTTATTGCTCCAGCCAGTATACGCGAGCACACTACCTTTCAAAATGTAAAAAAAACGTAGAGCGCTATTAGAATTTTGAGGGGTCATCAAATTGTGCATTTTTGGGCTGCACTTGAGAACTGTTGTAAAGAAACAAATACAAAACATGTAAAAAAGTTTCCTTATTTAACATGATAATCTAATTAAGAGTTTGGAAATTGTAATGTATTAATTAACGCTATTCGTTACTAAAAAGTAAAAAATAAAAAAAAGAAAAACAAATTTTAAGAAACTCTTTTCTTTACCTTAATATATTGATCAGTTGTGAACACAAAATTAATATAAATACTAAAAAAATCGACTAAAAGGTAAAAAATAAGAAGATTTTAAACAATATAAACTTTTAAATCAAAATCGAAAAAATCTCACACATTCCTTAAAGAAAAGCGTGGGGCGCCCATACCAACCTGAACTTAAAAAAACATGACTGCCGTGAGTATATTTTAACATTTCAGATAGCTACGAATTTTCACTTATTGAGCATTTTGTTTCATAAAAACGCACCCCACGCTTTTCTTTAAGGAATGTGTGAGATTTTTTCCATTTTGATTTAAAAGTTTTTTTTTTTAAATATATTCTTTCACAAAGTGCTTCGAGTATGAAAATATTAAATTTATGTACATTAAGTGGATATTGGTTAGCATAAAAAATTATTAAAGAATTAAAGTGATTAGCACTAGAGTAGAGCGTAATACTTAAGATATCTGGTTTTTCAGTGACGTAAATTAAATTTAATTGTTTTCTATCACTTTCAAAGCAATTTACCGTTAGTTAACAATTGCATACCTGAAGATATTGTTTCATCATCTTTTCGATTTGTGATATCCTGGAGAGTTTATATTCTATTATCTGACATTAGACTTTTTTTTATTATTACGGGAGTTTTTTGGCAATGTTAATCAAACAGAATTAAATTGAATTATTTGGGCTGATGCGGAGCCGGTTTGATTCGCATAATTTATCACAAATTTTAAAGATTCGGCTTCATATAAAAAAAATTTTTTCTAAGGACTTTGATAATCATAGCAAAAATCAGCGTGAACTTTAACGAAGACATTTTCTTTAATCAAATTTATCTCAAATGTCCAAGAAAAATAACCATTTAAAAATAAAAAATATTGTCAGAAATCTTTTAAAGTATAGGCCATCATTGTGGAGAACTCCGATAAATTGTAAAAAATCCGACTTTTCCCCAGTTTCTTGCCGACCAGCTCCAAAATTTTCAATTGTTTCTCTTTTTCAACATTTTCGCACCAAAATATCGCATCATAAGCAAGCAAGCAAGCAAGAGTTAACCCTTCTAGCACAGAAGGCGCACTTTTCAGCTAAGCATGAAAATCTATATATGCATACACTTACATACATATATATATACACATATATATATACATATATAGAGTTTCCCTTCTAACACAGAAGGCACACTTCCCAGCAGGGCTGAGAAATATTTACCACTGCCGTGGCTCAGCTGAGACATGCAAACATAAAATATTAGTAACATGTAAATAGAACACAAATCCTATCTCTAAAAAGAGATTGAACATAAATTAAAATAAAAAGTAAGGGCATCCAACATGTAACCCACCAAACAACATAAAATGTAAGCAATCACGTGAGATTAAAAAGACTCCTTTTAAGGACATCTTTACCAATACTCACGTTAAACACATTAATATTGTTGTTCACGTTAATGAACATGCGATTGACAGGTTCGAATCTGCCGTAATTCGTATTAGAAGAGTTGATTTGTAAGAGAGGTGGTCCTCTTAGATTGTAACGACTCACTCTAAACGATGCACGGCGACCTAGAAAACCTGAGTCAACCTTTCCATTAAGGAGCTGATGAACAAAAACAACATCGGCCACCTCACGGCGCTTGTGAAGAGAGCTTAAGTTAAGTAACTTAAGCCGAGATTCATAAGATGGAAGAACTAATGGGTTTTCCCAAGGAAGATGATTCAGTGCGAATCGAACGAACCTTCGTTGGACCGATTCAATAGTTCTAACATGCACAGAGTAGTGAGGAGACCAAACCTGGGACGCATATTCGAGTAATGGTCTGACAAGAGAAATATAAAGGTGTTTAGTAATCAAGGGGTTGTTAAATTCTTTGGACCACCTTTTTATAAAACCCAGGACTAAACTACCTCTAGAAGAGATATAGTTGATGTGAGTGGAAAAATCCAGCTTACTATCAAATCTAATCCCGAGATCTTTAACAAAATTTACACGAGGGACACCTTCATTAAGAAAGGTGTAGTTAAAAATTATAGGATCACGTCTCCTACTAAAAGTCATGACTTCACATTTACTAATATTAAGAACCAGGTTGTTATATGTACACCAAGAGTAAAAGGTGTCAAGATCAGCTTGCAAAAGTTTGCAATCCTCAATACTCTTAATGTGACGGTATAACTTGATGTCATCAGCGTAAATCAATATTCTACAGTGTCTTAGCAAGGAAACAATGTCATCAATTGATAGAATGAAGAGAAGAGGGCCGAGATGACTTCCTTGAGGGACACCGGATGATGCTTCAATGGGTACTGATTTGGATCCACGAAAAAGAACTTGGTAGGTCCGGTCAGCTAAGTAAGACTGGAACCACACCAGAAGTGCTTGCGGAAAGCCAAGCCTTCTTAATTTGAGAATTATAATAGAATGGGAGAGCTTGTCAAATGCCTTGCTAAAATCAGTGTAAACGCAATCAGTTTGACAACCAGAAACGAAGCCCTCGACAGCATGAGAAGTGAACTCAAGAAGATTGGTGGTAGTGGAACGACCTGCAAGAAAACCATGTTGATTCGTTGAGACCAGCCTCTTGCAGATCGGAGCGATCGCAGAATAGATAATTGATTCGAAAAGCTTCGGTATAACAGACAACTTCGCAATTGGTCTATAATTCGATATTTCGTTTTTGCTACCACTTTTATGAATAGGAATTATGAACGAATTCTTCCAAAGCGTAGGGAAGCACCCTTTATCCAGGGACTTCTGAAACAGGATTTTCAGTGGAGACTGGAGAACCTCCACACAGGACTTCAGGACAGCAGGTGGAATACCGTCAGGGCCCGAAGTGTAGTCGAAAGGGAGTTCATCAATATGTTTCACGATATCAGCAATGGTAATTGAGAGAGGTAAAAAATGAGGCTCTCGGTTAGGGATAATGTGACGAAAATTATTGTCATTAGGCTGAAAGTCAGAAGGTGAAAAAGATTGATGAAAGAATGATGCAAACATGTTGCAAATCGCAAGTCACTCAGAACTACACCAGTTCGTGTGCTGCATAGTATTAGGGTAGTTATCAACTTTTTTCTTAGAGTTGACAAATTTAAAGAAGTTCCTAGGATCAGTAAACACTTTATCACTCATGCTGCTAAGGTGTTCACGATACAGAGTAAAAGAGAGTGAACGAAACCTGTTATAGCAATTGATAAATGAATTGCGACTAGGAGAGTCCTTTCTCTTTAAATAGGTTTTCCAAAGTCTATTCTTCTGATTTTTTAAATGCCTGAGTTCATTATTAAACCAAGGTGGGGAAGAACTGGGCAGTTTTTGGGGCTCATAAGGTACGCAAGAAACGAGGGCCTCGTATAGTACGTTATAAAACAGTGCCACATCGTCATCCAACTCATTTGCGGAAAGCAAACTGTTAAAATCGATCGAGGCAAGCTTAGATGACAGCTCCCCAAAGTTAGCCTTTCTAAAGTTAAAGGAATGGGTTACCTCCTCCGAACAAGGCGTATTCTCTGAATTGAAGCAATAATTAAGCAGAAGCGGAGGATGGTAACTGTCAACAGACGTCATGACTGTTGGACTGAGTTCGACAGTCATATTGACTTCGTCAGTAAAGAATACCAGATCTAACTGCCTCCCCAAAACGTTAGATACACCGCTCATTTGATTCAAGCCAAGTGAGAATAAGGAATTAAGAAAACAGGATTCCTTAGAATTCAGGTTGCCTTCAGGAAGGTAGTTATCGTCATCTACATCCGATACCCACTGAATATTGGGTAAATTAAAGTCCCCAAGGAGAAGTAATTCATCACCAGTGTCCATCATACTCGAGATATGATCAACACCAGAGATGAGAATATCATAGAGATTTTTACCTCTATCGTCAAGAGTGCTTATCATATCTGGTGGGATATAGCAGCACAGCAGAAAGAGATTAGTTTTTGATAAGGTAATTTTAAGAGCGACAAGCTCAATGTCAAGGTGGATAGAAAAACTAGGAAGAGAAATTGGATTACAAGACAGATGGCTACTACAAGCAAGAAGTACGCCACCTCCACGAGCATCCGAGTCAGTGTAACGATCCCTCCGAAACACTTGGTAAGAGGAATCAAAGAGTTCCGCATTAAGAATACCTTCATGAAGCCAGGTTTCAGTAAATGCTATGACATCGAACCCGCTAGCCATCGATGCCTGAAGGATGTCGTTAGTTTTTGACCTAGTCCCTCTTACATTCTGGTAGTAGAGGGAAAGCGTCTCGAGTTTTTTGGTATCTGTATAGTGCTCGGAGTAGAAGCGTTTGCACGATGCGCTTGAGTACGGGTACGCGGGACAAAAAGCTTGGTAAGGGCACCAGCAGGCCAGAAACCGGGATCTAAAAGATTCTTTGCAATAGACGGCGGTGCAGACAAAACAAAAGAAGAAACAGGCTTGAAAGTGCGGCTGACTTTTCTGCAAAGCCTCTAAAGAAACAAAACCTGCAAAATGTCGACCGAAAGCACTAAGCCAACCATCGGCGAAAGTAGTGCAGCAGGAAGCACACATGGTAGTGCCCACTGATCCACTAGCGCCTTACGTAACCAGCCTAAAAATACCTCCTTTTTGGAATAACAGGCCAGACCTATGGCTCCTACAAGTCGAGACTCAGTTTCGCGTTAAAAGAATCACTTCCGCTAATGCGAAATATGATCACCTAGTGTCTTCCTTGCACCAGATACGATGGAAATCGTGGCGGATATTTTGTTAGCCCCACCACAGGAAGGGAGATACGAAAGTCTAAAACAAGCACTACTCTCAAGAAGTAGAGATTCCGAAGAGCGACGTTTATATTCCCTCCTAAATAAAATAGAACTAGGAGATTATAAGCCATCCGAACTGTACAGGCACATGGAGGCATTAGCAGGTAGTAATAGTTTAATAAACAATTCATTACTTAGAAAATTATGGATGAATAAACTTCCTAACTCTGTACAGGCGTGCATCATCGAAAACGAAAAAGCGCATAGCCAAGAGGAACTATTTGACATAACAGATAGAATCCATGACTCCTCCACAACTTTGAACGTTTCCGCTATTAATAAATACACTACTAATCCCTCGACTTCCACCAACCATGACAAAGTTGCCGATAGCATTCAAGAAATTTCTGAACGCCTCAAGGCTATTGAACTAAAAATAGCCAGACCACAAAGCTCATTTCGCAGGAGTAGTACCCCCACCAGATCCAGATCCAGATCTCATTCGCGATCTAAGCCAGGAAATGAAGCTTGTTGGTATCACAGGCGCTTGCTATGGCAACAATGCTCAAAAATATTTTTCACCCTGCAGTTTCACCCCAGTCGAACGACAGAATACAAAAAACTAGAGATTGCTTCTTCATCAGCGGCGATGAAGACAAGCAACCCCTCACGCCGCCTTTTCATTCGCGACAAAAGAACAAATACCCAGTTCTTAATAGACACCGGAGCTGAAGTTTCAATAGTGCCAAAAAAAGGCTACGCCAAATTATCTCCTAAATCTGATTACAACTTAGTTTCGGCTAATGGAACACCTATAGCCACACACGGTTTCACATAACTAACCCTAAATTTAGGCTTACGTCGTTGTTTCGACCAAACTTTTGTCATAGCAACAGTGGATCATGCCATAATAGGAGCCGATTTCATTTTCAAATACGACTTGCTAGTAGATCTGCGACAAAGGAAGCTAATAGACAAAACTACGTCAATCTCCGTGGAATGCATCAAACGAGCAGTCCACTTAATTTCGCCAAAGCTACGTCCACTAAAAGATGAATATGGTTCTATACTAAATGATTTCCCCAAACTAAAAACACCCCCTGATTTCAATGCAACAGCATGTCACAAGGTGGTCCACCGAATACACACCACCGGAAAACTCCCATCTGCACGCCCTCCGAAGCTAAACCCGGAAAAATATGCAGCAGCAAAATCAGAGTTCGAAACTATGGTGAAGTTAAGCTGGTGACAGAATTTCGCTCAAAGGCGGTGCGGACATTGGCTTCGCGGTGTGCGCGGATTTTTCACTGACACAAAGTCGCCGTGCTGGTGTCGCGTTCAGACTTTGACACGACCTAAAAATCAAAGTGGCAAGTGGACGTGATACGAAATAAATTGAAAAAGCTGTATGATTTGCGTATTAATTTTCTATCCTACAGGACTTGTATTTGTTCTAGGTACTAATTTCATCACCACAATTTCGAAATAATTATGAAATTCAACAAATTTCTTATCCCCATCACCAGCACACGATTCAAAACATAAACAAAAATTTTACCACCGTTTCTTGCCAAATTTCGCAACTTTAGCCGCTCCGCTCTATGATATCCTAAAAATACCCAAAGATAAAAAGCGCATTTCATCCGCCTTAACATGGCCTCCGGATCAGGAACAAGCTTTTCAAAAAATCAAAGAGTCTCTAAAAAAACACACTCTTTTATTTTACCCCGATCCCTCAGCGGAGATTACCATGTCGTCGCTTATCAAGAATAGTGTCACAACTCAAAAACAATGGATTTTACAGGGGAGCCATTTAAAAGTTTTTAGTTTCATACAAGCCCATGTTATGATCTTGGATTCCAGCGAGTTTCCAGCGGTAATTTTTAGAAGTATTAATATGGATTTTTGCTACATAAAAATATGCATATTTA
The DNA here is from genome assembly GCA_949987705.1 of Thereva unica. NCBI lineage: Eukaryota > Metazoa > Arthropoda > Insecta > Diptera > Therevidae > Thereva > Thereva unica. The sequence goes on along the minus strand of OX465281.1, from coordinate 154,571,367 downwards.
GCTATACATTCTCAAAATAAACTCGAAATTGGAAATTTTTGAGTTGTGCCATTATTCTTGATAAGCGACGATATGGGTGGATGCGTCAAATGACGCAGTGGGAGGCGTCTTACAGCAATACAGCTCAGGACAATGGAAACTTCTCAGTTTCTTTTCGAAACGACTACAACCAGCACAAAAAAAATACTTCACGTTTGATAGAGAGTTATTAGCAGCATACCTAGCTGTCAAACGGTTCAGACATTTCATAGAAGGAAAAGAATTCGCCCTATTCACCGATCACAAACCCCTGACGAACGCCCTTCTTTCGAAATCGGAAAAATCGCCCCGTCAGACGAACCACCTAAGTTACATCTCCGAGTTCACTAAAGACATCCGGTATGTAAAGGGACGACAAAATATAGTACCTGACACTCTCTCTAGAGCGTACCTCGATACAGTGGATAGCACCACAAAATTAGACTTACCGACACTCTCGAAAGAACAGCTTAATGACGAACAACTCCAACAAATACTTTCCAATTCCAAGAGCAAAAACAGCTACACGCTCGAGAAAATTAGTTTCCCAAATGAAAACACAGAAGTATGGTGTAAAACTTCCACAGGTTATAACAGACCCTACGTACCACTAAGCCTGCGACAAAACATTTTCGAAATTCTGCATAACCTTTCTCACCCTGGAATAAGGGCAACCAGGAAACTAATAACTCAAAGATACTTCTGGCCAAAGATTAACACAGTCATAGGAAAATGGGCCAAGGCATGCATTTCTTGCCAGAAGGCAAAAATAAATAGGCACACTCTATCACCGCAAGGGACATTCAAAGTCCCAACGGGTAGATTCGAACACATACACATCGATCTGGTAGGACCCCTTCCACCATCTAACGGACATTTCTATTTACTAACCATAAAAGATAGATTTTCCCACTGGCCAGAAGCCATCCCCTTAAAAAACATCGAAACAAAAACTATAGCCAATGCATTCCTTCACCAGTGGATTTCGCGTTACGGCGTCCCACGAACCTTGACCACTGACCAAGGAACACAATTTGAATCCCATTTCTTCAAAGAGCTGTGCAATATTCTTGGCAACCACCGGATCAGAACCACCACCTACCATCCCCAATCGAATGGATCAATTGAGAGATTTCATCGTCAAATCAAGACAACCATCCGAGCCTCACACGAGCCAAAAAAATGGTATCACAACCTTCCTTGGATCCTCTTAACATCAGATCGGCTATCATACAAGATCTTGGTTTTTCACCCGCCGAGCTTATGTACGGCCAATCCCTCCGGTTACCAGGCGAATTAATCACAAATGACAGTTTAGAGTCGAGTATCACTACCCCACTTGCGAAAGAATTACAAGAAACCATTGCGAAAATAAGGCCTGGGCTACCGAGAGCTAGAAAACAGCAAATTCTTACCACAAGATATAAAAACATGCACACACGTCTTCGTTAAAGAAGCACCACTTAAAGGATGGCTCAACCCACCTTATACAGGTCCTCATAAAGTCATAAACAGAAACGATAAAATCTTCAGGATCTTAAAAGGCGAGAGGGAGGAAACGATAAACATAGATAGATTAAAACCAGCCTTTATTTTGAACTCAGAGATATCCACAACCCGAAGCACAAGGTCCAGTAATAAACCGAAAGTAACTTTTAAAATCTAACACAATAAAGAATCATTTCTCTTACTAGAATGTTACTTTTCGTATACCAATATCAATTGTAACAAACTTTGAATTCTCATAATTTTAGTAAATAAGATTTTTTTTTTCTTCCTTTTCTTTCATAATTATTTCAAATGAAATGTATTTATTAGTATAACAAATTCCTTTCAGATATTTACAATTCATTTTAGTTTTATTCTATTCTAATGAATTTCATAAATTAAGTTTACGCAACAAATACTCGAAACATTGTAAAACTATAACTTAGTAGTAAGAATCTTTCTGTTAGGGGGAGTGATGTGGTGACAGATTTCCCTCTCCACAACAAAGTGATCTGAAAAACGAGGATCGGTCGCTTACGGTTGGAGCACGCAGATCACTCTCCCTCCGGACACGAAGTCGTGCACAACTTTTTATCGAATTATTAATAAAGCAAATTTTGAAGTAACTGTGATCTTTTAAGTAATACTTAAAACATCATAGATTCCTCAAGGCGACACGCCACAGTATTTTACTTATGATACCCCTTTCAATTGATACCCATGTTGAGGGGGTGGTGAAGAAGTGGCAATCCGCCCTCTTGAGACCGCCGATATGGGTTTTACGACATAGCTTATTGTATTCTACTTATCATACCCGTTCATTTGATACCCATGTCGAGGGGTAGTGAAGAAACTGGTAATGCGTCCTCCTGAGATGGCTGAGGTGGATCTAACAATTTATTGAGTATACTATATTGCTTATTGTATTCTACTTATCTTCTTTCTTTAACGGCTCTACAACCGGGATCCGGTCCTGGCCTCGCGATTCTACTTATCATTCCATTTAATTTGATACCCATGTCGAGGGGGTTGTAAAGAAAATTGTAATCCGCCCTCTTGAGATGATCGCTATGGATCTAACCATATATTGAGTATAATACATTGCTTATTGTATCCTATTTATCATTCTATTTCATTTAATACCCATGTCGAAGGGGTTGTGAAGAAAATGGTAATCCACCCTCTTGAGATGACCGCCATGGATCCAACCATACATTGAGTATACTACATCGCTTCTGGTATTCTACTCATGATAACCTTTCAATTGATACCCGTGTTGAGGGGGTGGTGAAAAAATGGGAATCCGCCCTCTTGAGACCGCCGCGATGGATTTTACAACATAGCTTATTGTATTCTACTTATCATACCCTTTCATTTGATACCCATGTCGAGGAGTTGGTAAAGAAAATGGTAATGCGTCCTCTTGAGATGGCCGCGGTGGATCTAACTATTTATTGAGTATACTGTATTGCTTATTGTATTCTACTTATCATTTCGTTTCATTTGATACCCATGTCGAGGGGGTTGTAAAGGAAATGGTAATCCGCCCTCTTGAGATGACCGCCGTGGAGCTAACCATATATTTAGTATACTATATCGCTTATGGTATTCTACTTATTATACCCTCGGAACTCCCATGTTGATAAGGTGGTGGAGAAGTGGTAATCCGCCCTCTTGAGACCGCCGCCATTGATTTTACAACATAGCTTATTGTATTCTATTTATCATACCTTTTCATTTGATACCTATGTCGATGGGGTGGTGTAGAAAATGGTAATGCGTCCTCTTGAGATGGCCGCAGTGGGTCTACCTATTTATTGAGTATACTATATTGCTTATTGTATTCTATTTATCATTCCCTTTCATTTGATACCCATGTCGAAGGGTTTGTGAAGAAAATGGTAATTCACCCTCTTTAGATGACCGCCATGGATCTAACCATACATTGAGTATACTAGATCGCTTCTGGTATTCTACTCATGATACCCTTTCAATTGATGCCCGTGTTGAGGGGGTGGTGAAGAAGTGGTAATCCGCCCTCTTGAGACCGCCGATATGGATTTTACGACTTAGCTTATTGTATTCTACTTATCATACCCATTCTTTTGATACCCATGTCGAAGGGGTGGTGAAGAAGTGGTAATCCGCCCTCTTAAAACCGCCGATATGGATTTTACGACACAGCTTTTTGTATTCTACTTATCATACCCTTTCATTTAATACCCATGTCGAGGGGGTGGTGAAGCAAATGGTAATGCGTCCTCTTGAGATGGCCGCGGTGGATCTTACTACTTATTGAGTATACTATATTGCTTACTAGCATAAACCCCGCGTGCTTTGCAACGCCTTTAAATAAAAACTGTTTATTATGTGCAATGTTTTCCTTCAAAAAAAAAAAAAAAGTCAGCTGTTATTATCCCTAAAAAGGGTTTCTTATAGTGCATTTTTTTAATAAATATGGTAAACAAATTGCTGCGTATATCACCTCTGCTCAACAAACCTGCAAGTTTTGAAGCCCAGATTGGCATGTATATGTCATCAAGAGAAGTGACATTTTAGGGTTTGACGAACGCTCGTTAAGTTTGTTCACCTATTTACGTGGGTGAATTATGAAGCAATCACAAATTAATATTAAATAAAATGAATTTCGAGTCATTCATTTCTTCGGGATTATAGGGATGCACTGTCAAAATTTCAGCCCTTCAGCTTCAGAGCATTTTATCCCCTAAGGGGATGAATTTCGAGTAATCGCCTCTTAGTGGATGTCCACGTCATTATAGGGATGCATTGTCCAAATTTTAGGCCTATAGGTCCAGTAGTTTGGTAACCCCATTTCACCCTGTAATAGCATAATGGCGCGATAAAATAGTGGGCGCCACTTATGCGAGGTATTACCCCCTTAGCCACAAGCCCGGAAGAGCATGACCAAGGAGCCAATACCATACATAAGAAATGAAAAGAAAATCCGGAACTCCTACGCCGGCCACACGGAGTTATCTAGCTCGCCGGAGGGGTCGTGGGGTGTGTGGCCGGGGCTTACCGCGGTTGGTTCACCACTTACCTGTGCCTGTGCAATCCTGAATTCCACCTCCATCCTTCGCCGGACATCACCTGAGCCTCGTCAAACCCTGAAAAGAAATGATCCCCCCTCAACCATTCCACCAAAAAAAAATTTACCACAGGGACATTCTAATGTTTATAATCATTTAATCAATCTGTAAACCTCAACACAAACATTACATGGAAAGCTTAACAACCACGACACTGATTAGTTGCCCGTGTCAAATATTAACAATTAACTGATCAAATTCAAAACATAAGGGGTACGTTATTTTAGGGACATGTGTATGAAGGACAACAATAAAGCGCGCAGTACTGGCCAATACTCCTCACTTTGTACAAACGATATTACAATCAACAGAATCACTTAGAGGAAAAACAACTTTCCCGGAACCAACAAAGAATAAAATATTTCCGACAAGTAGCAACACAAATTCACAATTAATTATAAAGAATATTATAAAGTTAACACTAACTACTATTAAAATTATTATTTTAGTAATAAATTTTTTTTTTTTTTTTTTAATTAAAGCAAAAAGAAAATTTTTTTTGGTTATTTTATTTTTTGTATTTTTTTTTGTGTGGTTTTTTTCTCTGATCCAGCTGGTGTGGATACCTATAGGTATTGCTTAATTACCTGACTATCGATCGGTATATCAATTGGTAGTAATGGAATATACAGTTCCTCCTTTATACTAGTGTCTGCTGTTTGATAAATATCATCTAATTTTCCGGCAATTTTTTCTATTTAAACCATATTCGAGTAATTTTGGATAATCTTCGGTCTGTTCTCCATCCCCCCTCGGTCTTCTGATTTTATACCTGTTACTTCGTCCACCAACTCTCCATTGCCTTCCGCCATTTCTCTACACGTTTTTCCCGTTTTTGATGAAATTTTGGTGACCGATAAACGAAAAGTAATATAAACACAGGGTCTTTCCCCACGTAAAACACTGAAATATGTATATCCTGTTTTATAAACAAAAGGGCAAAACGCAATTTTTGTATTGCTGGTATCCTTTTCGGTACTTTCAAATTTCTCCAAATTCTTTTCTTATTTGTTAATTTTTTTGTGCTTATTTTTCCTTGTATTTTCGACTAGAATTCACAGCCCCGAAATAGTCCTGATTGTTGCTAAGTCGAAACGAAATTTTTATTTTTTTTGCAAAATGAACTGAATAATGAAGGTTTTTGTCTACCAGCCAGTCGTATGGGTTCAAAACTGATTTTTTCCTTTTTTATTTAATCTTAAATTTTTCCGAACACAAACTTTTGCAGTAAATTTCTGCATACGTCCAAATTCGAACTCAATTTTTTCTGTCCTTTCTCCCCGCCTACCTTTTTGTTCCCGAACCCACTACTCGATTTTTCTCCCCACAGTAATTTTTAGTCAAGTAGATATTTAGGCAAAACTGACCGTTATATACCCTCGGGTCCACGAGGCCGACTCGCGAGGCAGTGAGGAGCCGAAAAAAACGGACCTTTTTTTTTTTGTAGTGAGCTTCAGGTAAGATCAACGTGGGTCTCGACTCATCCCCTGAGATTAAGAGGCTCATGCTCTCCAGACTGAGATGCCGGGCTGTTCAGGTTCTCACCAGAGTCGTCTCCATACGGAGTGAAAAAGGAAAAGTTGGGCGTACGGTTACAACCGTATTGTCGGGATGATCAGCCTGAAAAACCTCCCGGAGGAATATCTGAAGGTACAAATATCAGGCGGAAGACAATACCACATTGTCCCCCTACTGATATCTATACGTCTCCAAACATTCTCACACCAACCCAGGGTGCTTTCGCTCCATCGGCACAACCTCCAGCAATGCCATATTGCCTTCGACTCATCCCGGTGAAACGACAGACACCCAGTTCGCCGAGAGACCTTCTCCAGACTGACCGAAGAGTAAAAGAATACCATGGTGGTGTCTGGTCTGGCAGATCCGGATGATTACTTCATCAAAGCTTGGCCCCAGACGGCCAAGAGAAACAAGGAGGTGTACCATCCGCTAGGGAAGCTACCTAAGCGGACCACGCCGGGTACCCTATCATTAACCGGTGAAGCCGGCGAGATGCCTTCTTAGGGCTACTCAGAGGAGCGCTTGCTTCGATGACACTTCATGGACGTAAGTCTTTAGCGTGATAAACGCCTATGCTGTTACCGCCCAAATCCTCCAGCTCGTACAAGCTAGTTCCAACTTTCTTCCGTATCCGAGCTTTCAAGAACCGGGGTGCCAACTTGGCGCTGAAACGACCCGCTCGGTTACTCACCCAGAAAGTCCTCCGGTAAACCTCATCTCCCGGACGAAAACTGCCCACACGGCACCGTAAATTGTATCGAATTTTATGTCTGGAGTGTGCGGCGGCTAAATTCAGCGCGATCCGCTCTCGAAGCATCTGCATTTTGTCCGTCAATGGCAAGAAAGCTATGTCACCCTCCTGGAAAACGTTCAGTTTCTTCAGGACTGGATATGCTGATCCGTGCAGGATCATGTGGCTACCAAACAGGGCCTGATACGGGGACATGCCGATCGCCTCGTGGTGGGTACTACGAAGAGCACATTCTATGGACGACAGATGTCTATCCCACTCACGATGATCCTCCTTTAAATACGCCCTAATGGCGGCGAGGACGGATCTATTCACCCGCTCGGAAGCGTTGGGGTGCGGCGAATATACAGCTGTGCGCACATGTTGTACGCCATAATCCTGTAGTAATTTAGCAAACTCCTTGGAGGTGAATTGCCGACCATTGTCGGAGAATACTGTTTCAGGGACTCCATAGGTATGGAAAATAGTTTGCTCAAGAAACTTGACGGACACCGCCGTGGTCTCAGCGGACACGGGGTGCAGGAAGACAAACTTGGTGAATGCATCCAATACAACAAATACTGCCGTGTGGCCTTTCTTCGACCTGGGATAAGGACCTAAGAAATCGACGTATAAAAATTGGAACGGCCTCGACACATCCATGGAGTTTCCCATAGGTGGTCGAAGTACTGAACTGGGGGCTTTGGTGGTCTTGCAGACCTCACACTTGGCGATGAATTCCCGAACTTGTTTTGCCATACCTGGCCAAAAGTACTTGCATCGCAATCGGGCTAGGGTTTTCCCTACTCCACCATGCGAGGCTTGGGGAGGCGAATGAGACGACTCGATGAGAGACGCGGTCAGTTCCATTGGAATCCACAACTTCCATGTCAGGTCGTCAGCAATCGGGTTTCCAGTACGTGGTGATGTACGCTTGAAAACGTACCCATCTTCAACTCGCAGGTCTGGTAGCTGCGGTGAGGCTTGCCTGAGGCTATCACCCAGACGAAGATATTCAGGGGACTTGAAAGACGGGGCATTTAAGTCCACGTCGAAACACAAGGACAATTCGTCAACGCAATCCATGCGTGACAAGGCATCGGGAACCACATTGTGGGTGCCTTTACGGTGTTCGATTGTAAAGTCGAACCCCTGAAGCTTAAGACTCCACCGGGCTAAACGGCCGTTAAGCTCCTTCTGGCCCATGAGCCATTTCAGACTTGCATGGTCAGTAATGACCGTGAAAGTCTGTCCCTCAACATACGCTCTAAACTTCTTTATACTCAGCACGGCGGCATAGCATTCGAGCTCAGTAATGGTGTAGTTCTGTTGTGCTCCGTTCAATTTCTTGGACATATAAGCAATCGGATGTTCTCCTCCATCCATGTCCTTTTGAAAAAGCACACTACCTACACCAGTCCTGCTGGCATCGCACTGAATATAGAAAGGCTTAGAGAAATCGGGGGTGACTAAAAGAGGAGCTTTCGTCATCAGCTCTTTCAAAGTCCCGAACGCCTGCTGGGCCTCATCAGTCCAACTAAAAGACTTAGACTTCAAACAATCCGTGATTGGAGAAGCCACGCTAGCATAATTGGGAATGAAACGCTGATACCATCCGGTCATACCCAAGAACCTCCGGGTCTGCTTATGAGACTTCGGAGTCGGGAAGTCCTTGATGGCCGTCACCTTACTAGGATCGGTTTTCAGAGTCCCATCACCAATTATGAAGCCGAGATACTTCACTTCCGTCACGCAGAATTTGCTTTTAGATAAATTGATGGTTAACCCCGCACGACGGAGACAGCTGGCCACTTCGTCCAAAAGCTTTAGGTGGGAATCAAAGTCAGGTGAAACTATGAGCAGGTCGTCCAGATAGACAAAAACGTTTTCACGTAAATGGCCCGGGATGGCTTTATCCATCAATCGACACATGCGCTGTGGGGCGTTACATAAGCCGAAAGGTATAACTGTGAACTGGTACAGTGGACGACCAGGGACAGTGAAAGCTGTCCGCTCTCGCGACTTCTTCTCTAAAGGGATTTGCCAGAAGGCGTCCTTCAGGTCTAAGCTCGTGATGAACTTGGTGTCTTGAAGACGACCAAGAAGACCATCAATGTGTGGAAGAGGATAGGCGTCTTTGATAGTGACACTGTTCACCTTGCGGGAGTCAAGGCACAGGCGGACTTTACCTGGTTTACGAACCAACACCACTGGAGAATTCCAGGGACTATTTGATGGCTCAATCACCCCCAGCGACAGCATCCTGTCAAACTCACCATACATCAGCTGTTGTACAGCGGGTGAGACGGGATAATGCCTCTGTTTAATGGGAACTGAGTCACCAGTGTCAATGATGTGTTCCTCCAGGGTAGTCTTTCCCAGTCCGAAGACATCAAAAGAGGGAAATCTGGCCTTGACGCGTTCCAACCGTTCGCATTGCGTGGACGTTAAGTCGTGCATTTTTGCAGACACGGATGGAGCGTTTATCTCGCCGACTATTTGGGGAGCTAGGCCGAAAAGATTCCAAAAATCCATCCCTAGGTACAGTCTCTGGCTGAGACTGGGCACTACATAGATGGTTATATCACGGGTCCTTCCTCCAAAGGATATCGGAACTCGAATATAACCGCACAGTCTCTGCGGAGCCCCGTCAGCAGTATGCACTACAGAGCGCAAAGTGTAGACGGTCACTTCGGGATGATTAGCTAGAAACGCTTCGGCATCTCTTCCCAAACAGCTAACAGTGGCACCACTGTCCAACAAACCAACCACTTCTTCGTTAGCTAACAGGACCTTCGTAAACAGCCGAGGATCTGACGAATCAGAGATGAAGGCAGAAACAATTTTCTGCAAACATTGTCGCTTCTCCTTAGCTCGTACCCTAATTTGGGGAGGGGTGCGCTTGGAAATTAGGGAGTCCACAAAAGGTGGCTCCGAAAAGATGCGGGCACGAGTGGAGATATATCTCTTCCAACGGGAAAGGAACGAAAGTTTAACCTCCTCTGAGGGAAAAACAGGAAGAGCATCAGTGGACGTAAAGTCGCTGATGGTAGTCATATCACTGGTATTTGGAATATGTGAAGGGATAACGGGCGAGCTTAGCTCGGGCGCGGACTCCCGTACGGTCTCGCACCCCCGCTCCGGTTTCCCTGACAGGTAGGGCATACTGGAGTCACGACTCCTGGCTTGCCACACTTGTAGCAGAACAAGCCACGAGTCTCAGATGGGCAGTCCATAAATGGATGGCCCGGTTGCTGGCAATTCCAACATCGGAGCGATCGTGGATTCGTCTGGGTCTGACTCGAAGAGGTTATTGCGTCTACTCCTGGTGAAGACAGGTTTGGGAGTATTTGCTCAGTGCTATACGACGGCGGGTATTCAATTTCGTGTAGCTGCCTATCGGGTCTACGCTCTAAGCGTTTCTGTTTCTGCCAGCGCTCCACACGAATGCAGGTCTCCCACAATTGTTGCATGCTGGTGAAACTGTGCCCTATAACCGCTGACCCTAGCGTGTAATTCAAGTTTCGGACCACTATCCCTAATAATCCGTTTGCAGACATCGGATGAGTCATCCGGTTGTGCAGCGACAGCAGCTGGGCAGTGAAATCATCGAAGGAAAGATTTTGCTGCTTGGTGTCCATCATCTGCAAAATCAATTCTTCGTCTGATTCCCTACTCCGAAAATGTTGAATGAGTTGTGTCCGTACGGTTTCCCAATCAGGATCCAAATATTGACGCCTAAATTGTGACCAATACCAATCGGCGGCTCGGCCCGACAACAATGCCGAGAGATTACGGCACACCTCTGAGTGACTAACTCCATCGTCGCGAGCCTTCAGCTCTACCCGGAACAGAAACTCCTCCGCCGACAACATTTTGTCCTCGCCGGAGAACTTTAGGTTCCAGAAGGTAACTGGAGACTTGCGGTGTTGAATCGCCACTGACGAAACTATTCCGCCGTCTGCCTGTGGATTCCCCACTGGTATAGAAAACTGGTCACTGGCGGCGCGAGGGGTCACTGGCATTTCAACCGGTCGCTGCTGAGCTATAAGCGTGGTTACTAGTTGACTCAACTGTAAAACTCGCTCCTCTAGCGAAGGAGTAGGGTCGGGGACAGTGGGTGTATCACCTTGGCCGGCTTCGGTTCCATTACTACTACCAGCGACATTACGAAGATTACTTCCACCAGCAGTTGCACCCGCAGATTTCCCACTTCTAAGTTCCATGCCTCAATTCACTTCAATAATACTAAAGATCCAACCCTTAACTTTGAGGAGATAACAAGCAGTGTACCGACAAATATACAATTCAAAAAAAAAATCAAAGTAAAATTTGAAGCAAAATTATCCCCCCGATATACTCTACACAAAAACAAACGATAACCAGTAAGCAAAGAGTGGAATTAACCAAATCAAATAGATGTTAATAATATTGTATGTAACCCCCGAAAAAAAATCAACAGTGATTAGTGTGTAGTGATAAGTTTGTATTAGTGTATATATATGTTAGGGTAGGTGAGTGATTTGCTTTAATTCAATATGTGTGAAGAATGGTTGAGGCAGACGACAATTCCCTCAGGGCTCCCGCATGTCGATGGCCTCGATGGCAGTTGGTGAAAACTATGAAGCATAGTCATCACCAAGTGTCATCAAGGTCTCCGACCCAGCTTCAGGTCTACACCCGACAGAAGGACGGAAACGAAAATTCAAAATCGCATCGCCACGAAAGGAAAGGAAACTTCTTCAAAAATAAAAAAATTTGGGGGATCCGCTGTTCAACCACAACTGAGCTACCTTTCGGAAAATCAATCAGTTGGGAGGAACAGACGAAAAAAAACTCAGGACATAAACAAAAAAATAGAATTTAAAAAAGCTGGATGGACCTTCCGAAGGAACAAGGGGCGCAGGGGCAGGCGTTAACACGCCTGTTACCAAAGACGGTTAAGCCCTTGTACCAACTTCAACTTCCACCAGGAAAATTAAAAGAAGATCCTGTTCAAAGACCGACGCAGTGGCAGGCGGTATCACGCCTGATACCAGAGTCGCCGACCCTAGAAACAGGACAGGGATGAACCACTACTTCACCTGCACGCATAGCCAAGCGAACACCGCTTGTTAGCAAGCCGTGCAGGTCAGCATGGTTCGAAGCTACTCCCAAAACGAAGAAGTTACCGCGTAAGTGAACGGACAGGCCTAAAAGCGAAGACAAATAAAAATTCACATAGAATTTGGACAAGCGCTGAAAAAAAAATTCGGCAAAACAGACAAAGGCTAAGGCCTCGCGGTACTACCTTAGCCCACGGCGAGCGCTGGGTAAAAGTGGTGAACCATAAACAAAAAAATCAAATGTTGTCCGTGAAGGCACAAGTGGTACTAAACCAAAAAAATTTAAACTTCAAGGTCCGTATAGGACAGTCAACGGGCTTTAAAAGCTGCGTTGGGCGCCATTTATGTAATAGCATAATGGCGCGATAAAATAGTGGGCGCCACTTATGCGAGGTATTACCCCCTTAGCCACAAGCCCGGAAGAGCATGACCAAGGAGCCAATACCATACATAAGAAATGAAAAGAAAATCCGGCGTAGGAGGCCGGCCACACGGAGTTATCTAGCTCGCCGGAGGGGTCGTGGGGTGTGTGGCCGGGGCTTACCGCGGTTGGTTCACCACTTACCTGTGCCTGTGCAATCCTGAATTCCACCTCCATCCTTCGCCGGACGTCACCTGAGCCTCGTCAAACCCTGAAAAGAAATGATCCCCCCTCAACCATTCCACCAAAAAAAAATTTACCACAGGGACATTCTAATGTTTATAATCATTTAATCAATCTGTAAACCTCAACACAAACATTACATGGAAAGCTTAACAACCACGACACTGATTAGTTGCCCGTGTCAAATATTAACAATTAACTGATCAAATTCAAAACATAAGGGGTACGTTATTTTAGGGACATGTGTATGAAGGACAACAATAAAGCGCGCAGTACTGGCCAATACTCCTCACTTTGTACAAACGATATTACAATCAACAGAATCACTTAGAGGAAAAACAACTTTCCCGGAACCAACAAAGAATAAAATATTTCCGACAAGTAGCAACACAAATTCACAATTAATTATAAAGAATATTATAAAGTTAATACTAACTACTATTAAAATTATTATTTTAGTAATAAATTTTTTTTTTTTTTTTTTAATTAAAGCAAAAAGAAAATTTTTTTTGGTTATTTTATTTTTTGTATTTTTTTTTTGTGTGGTTTTTTCTCTGATCCAGCTGGTGTGGATACCTATAGGTATTGCTTAATTACCTGACTATCGATCGGTATATCAATTGGTAGTAATGGAATATACAGTTCCTCCTTTATACTAGTGTCTGCTGTTTGATAAATATCATCTAATTTTCCGGCAATTTTTTCTATTTAAACCATATTCGAGTAATTTTGGATAATCTTCGGTCTGTTCTCCATCCCCCCTCGGTCTTCTGATTTTATACCTGTTACTTCGTCCACCAACTCTCCATTGCCTTCCGCCATTTCTCTACACGTTTTTCCCGTTTTTGATGAAATTTTGGTGACCGATAAACGAAAAGTAGTATAAACACAGGGTCTTTCCCCACGTAAAACACTGAAATATGTATATCCTGTTTTATAAACAAAAGGGCAAAACGCAATTTTTGTATTGCTGGTATCCTTTTCGGTACTTTCAAATTTCTCCAAATTCTTTTCTTATTTGTTAATTTTTTTGTGCTTATTTTTCCTTGTATTTTCGACTAGAATTCACAGCCCCGAAATAGTCCTGATTGTTGCTAAGTCGAAACGAAATTTTTATTTTTTTTGCAAATGAACTGAATAATGAAGGTTTTTGTCTACCAGCCAGTCGTATGGGTTCAAAACTGATTTTTTCCTTTTTTATTTAATCTTAAATTTTTCCGAACACAAACTTTTGCAGTAAATTTCTGCATACGTCCAAATTCGAACTCAATTTTTTCTTTCCTTTCTCCCCGCCTACCTTTTTGTTCCCGAACCCACTACTCGATTTTTCTCCCCACAGTAATTTTTAGTCAAGTAGATATTTAGGCAAAACTGACCGTTATAACCCCTTTAGGGGATGAATTTCGAAAAATCGATTCTTAGTGAATGTCCACGTCATTATAGAGATGCATTGTCAAAATTTCAGTTGCTCCAGCGGTTTGCGTTATCTTAGGGAATAAATTTCAAAAAATCGCCCCTAAGTGGATGTCCCCGTTATTATAGTGATGCACGGTCAAAATGAAAGCCCGTCAGCTTCAGCAGTGTGGGTTAACCCCATTTCACCCCGTTAGGGAATGAATTTCGCAAAATCGCTTCTTAGTGGATGGCCACGTCATTAAGGGGATGCACTGTCAAAATTTCAGCCCTATAGCTCTAGCGGTTTGGGTAAACCCCATTTCACCCCCTTAGGGGATGATTTTCGAGAAATCGCTTTATAGTGGATGTCCACGCCATTGTAGGGATGCACTGTCAAAATTTCAGCACTATAACTTTAGCGGTTTGGAAAACCCGCATTTCCACCCCTTAGGGGATGAATTTCGAAAAATCGCTTTCCAGTGGATGCCTACGTCATTATAGGGATGCACTGTCAAAATTTCAGCCCTGTAGTTCCAGCGGTTTTGGGTTGACCTTTTTTCACCCCCTTAGGGGATGAATTTCGAAAAAACGCTTTTTAGTGGATGTCCACGCTATTATAGCGACGCACTGTCAAAATTTCAGCCCTATAGCTATAGCGGTTTTGGGTTGACCACATTTTACCCCCTTAGGGGATGAATTTAGAAAAATCGCTTCTTAGTGGATGTCTACGTCATTAAACATGTTCCGGCGACACTGAAAATAAAAGCTCCTGAAAGGAAAACACCAAAAAAGTAAAAAAGGAAATAAATAAATAAAACACCAATTTCTCTATTCTATCACTTTATTAAAAAAAAAATCAGCGAAAACAAACAAAACTACATAAATGAATACACAAAATCACAAAAACAAAACATACACGGAAGAAGACAGCACTACAAAACAACAACAAATTTATACCTGGAAATAGAAAATAATTAGTTAAATATAAATATTCCATCTACAAGTACTTACCTTTTCTTTGACGTTGAAGACAATCCAAGCGACGAAAAATCCAACCAAAAAAAAAACCATCCAGAGTGCCATTCAAAGAAGATGCCGAAATGCCGTCGGCAAATCGGCATTCTGTAAACAAAAAAGGATTACTACAAATTACAAACAGGTTCCACAAAAAATACTCACCTGTCAACCCCAATACACGAATCGCGGGATCCTCCTCCTCTATTCCCCCGCTAAAACCTGAAAATATAAACTAAAATTAGTAAATAATCTAAAATAGAAATAAATTACTTACCAAGTACGAGAAAAATCCATCTGACGTCTACAAGTCAGAAGAGAACAGCTGATCGGACTTCGCACGCAGATCTAGTACATAAACCCGAAATTATGTACTTCGAGAACGAAGCCCCCTACTACAGAATAGCCTCAACCATTATTCAAAGAGAAATAAATACCGACGCACAGACGGCGTTAAATCAGATTGCTTTTAATCTTTCTAGAGTCTTGAACTAGAAGATAAAATCTGTATTGAGGTTTTAGCAATAAAGCAATTTCAAAGCCTAAGTATCGAACTTAGCATTCTGAAAAGACAGAATTGAGGTCTTTTCCCAGTAAAGCCCGAATTAAAGACAGTTTTGAAGTCTTTAATACAGCAGTAACTTAATCACCAGAATTGATTTCAGCAGTTACTCTAACCAACCGCAGAGGGACGAATTTGCGAAGAAACAAGGCAAAGCAGTCCAGCAAACACAACCAAGGCAGCAAGCAGCAACCAGGCAGCGAGCAGCAAGCAAATCCCAAGCGATTCACAAGAAACGAAACCAGAGTGCAGCAACACAAAGGTTATTCCTGGCTGTTCTAATTGCAGAACACATCAGTCGAAACATCAATCATCACGCTGACAGATAGGTGGCGTTATTCATTTAAGTTACCAGAGCAAGCAATATTTTGGTAATTTTTATTTACAAAACAAATACGAAATTTCAAGTAATAAATAACGAATTAAAGATTGAATTGAATTATTTTGGCAATTTGTTGAATTTTTATTGAATTTATATTTGAGAAAATCTAAGAATTAATTGCGAATAAAATAGTAATTTTTGATTTGTGGAAAAAGTTATCTTTTTATTGAATCACACCCTTCCGGCACCTTTTTATTGAGTCAGAAATTAAATTGCTAATTCTGAACATTGGTCCTTCGAGCCGGATAGTGATTCAATAAGATAACTCAAGCCGCAATTCAGAAACATGGAAGAATTACTCGATCATCAGAAACGACTTCGAGAACGCATCGAGAAGGCATATCGCAACTTTTCCAAGGATGGACTAAATAGAAAAACGGAAACATACTTCCAAAAGAAACTCGACGGTCTGGATGACGACTGGAAAAAGTTCCGCGACAACGAGGAGAAAATAATGAGCAAAACGCTAAGTGAAGCCGAACACAAGCATCCATACTTCAAGGACGATTGGTACGCAGAAGTGGAGGAAACTTACATAAACACCTATTCCGCAATCAACGAAGAATACCTCAAGATCCGTCGAGCCGCAGACCCAAGAGCCGAGCAATCATCAACAGATCTAAATAATAGTCAAATTGCTCACCATAACAACGAGGTAAAACTTCCACGAATCTCAATACCCACATTCGCAGGCGACTATGCATCATGGCCATCGTTCTTGGACTTATTCACCAGCCTCATACACAACAAAGCATCATTATCAGGTGCTCAAAAACTCCAATATCTAAAGGCTCATTTATCTGGGGAAGCATTGAGACTACTCAGCAATACATTAGTAAGCGATGCCAACTATGAACCTGCATGGAATCTACTCGTTGATACTTACGACAATAAGCGAGCATTATTAAAGACACAGCTCGACATTCTACTCAGCCAACCGAAGTTAAGTCGAGAGTCAGCACAAGGCATCAAGGAGCTGAAGACAAGGACCCACGAATGTCTCACAGCCATTGAGAATCTTAAAATCTCAACACAGAATTGGGACCCTATTCTTATCCATTTGCTTGTACAGAAGCTACCGACCGAAACTCAAGAGCAGTGGGAGCAATCCCAGAGTACTAAGTCAAGGCAAACCATTCCGACATGGCCACAACTGCGCACTTTCCTCGAAACGAGATTCAGGACGTTAGAAGCTGTCAACAACCCATCAAACAACAAGCATGAACATCACGAGAGCAAAGCCAGGGAGCACCCAAGAAGAAGAACCCAAGCCTTCCACGTCACAAATCAAAGCGTATGCATCCTGTGCAAAGGCGCACATGCCATAGGGAAATGCCCCAAATATGTGCAGTTCAGCATCGATGAGAGATTTAAAACAGTCAAATCAAAGGATCTATGCATCAATTGCCTGAGAGCAGGCCATCGCTCATCACAGTGTCCCAGTAAAGGTAGGTGTTTCCAATGCGGAAAGACTCACCATACAACCTTACACAGAATCCAGTCAGCGAGTCAAACCAACAGCAGCGTTTCACCGCCTTCAAGTTCAAACGATGAATTACCATCCAACCAAACACAAACATACTTCGCTCAGGCAGCACCTTACGACTGCCGACAAGTACTCTTAGCCACAGCCCTGGTCACCGTAGTATCTCCAACTGGACGAGAGCAGGTCTGCAGAGCACTCATTGATCCCGGATCTCAATCCTCATTCGTACGTGAGGCAGTGGTTCAAGATCTACAACTCAAAAAGGAGCCAACACAAACCGCATTAAGCGTGATCGGTAACATGCCAGCGGGGAAAATCACAAAATGGGCCTCGCTGCAACTAAAACCACGAAACCAACAGGCGAAGAACATCCAGGTCCAGGCAATGGTAATTAACAAAATAACTAATCCATTACCAAATAGTGAATGTTCTAGCAAGGATTGGGCGCACTTAAAGGGTCTCGAATTAGCGGATCCAACGTTCCACAAGCCGGGACACATCGATATCCTTTTGGGAGCAGATGTATTCCCCATGATCATCTTGGCCGGCCTAAGGAAAAGCAACGAGGAAGCTCCAGTGGGACAAAACACGGTGTTTGGGTGGATCATTTCTGGGAAGACCACTTCAGCTGCACGAGCAAACACACATATGAAAACATTCTTCACTCAGGTGACTCCTAACGATGAGCTAAAGAGATTATGGGAACTGGAAGAGCTTCCACCAAGATCCAAGTGGACAACCGAAGAAACCCGCTGTGAAACCCATTTCAACAACAACGTCACTAGATGTAGCAACGGACGTTACCAAGTCCGGCTTCCGTTTGTAACTGATAAAGTACAACTTGGCGCATCAAGACACATCGCGGTTCGAACATTGATGCAAATGGAGAAACGATTCCAACAAGATCCTGACCTGAAAGCAGACTACGTCAAATGCATACAGGAATATTTGACGTTAGGTCACATGGTGCCTACCACCACCCCAGAATCAGCACTTCAAAACCAATTGCCCAACGACACAGCAACATATCAATGCTGTTACTTACCTCACCATGCTGTCATCGAACCAAGCAGCACGACCACGAAACTGAGAGTAGTTTTCGACGCAGCACCAGAAATATATACAAAACGGAAAATATTGTCTGAAATTGCGAAGCTGTTCGACCCCATCGGCTGGCTAACCCCAGTAACAATTAATGCCAAAACTTTAATACAAAGTCTTTGGCTGACAAAACTCGACTGGGATGAAACAGACCCGATCAACATCGATCAACAATGGCGAAAGTTCCGAGCAGCACTCCAAGTCATCCAAACTATTCAAATCCCGCGATGGATTGAAGTTCACAACAAAATCCAGAACATCGAAATCCATGGATTTTGCGACGCATCCATCAAAGCATATGCAGCAGTCGTATACATTCGGACACAGGACGAAGACGGCAACTGCCATTGTCACTTAATCGCTGCCAAAAGCAAAGTGGCACCCATCAAGACCATCTCACTGCCAAAGCTAGAGTTATGCGGAGCGCACTTATTGGCCAAACTACTGGCGCAAGTAAAGGACGACATGAAGTTCGAGCAGGTAACTACACATGCTTGGACTGATTCTACAATTGTCATCGCATGGCTAAGAAAGCACCCATCATCATGGGAAACATTTGTGGCGAACAGGGTCTCACAAATACATCAGCTGCTAGACCAAAGTAGCTGGAATCATGTTAGAACAGAAGACAATCCTGCCGACTGCGCCACAAGAGGACTATCACCGAGTGAATTGAAACCACATAAGTTATGGTGGACAGGCCCTCATTGGCTCCAACAGACAAAGGAGCATTGGCCCAAAAGGAAGGAAATCCAAGATACCACGGTGGGAGTACGAAAGACCACCACCAATCTGCATATCGAAGTAGATCCCTCCAATCACGATCTGATCAACAAATATTCGTCATTAACGAAACTGCTAAGAGTCACAGCATATTGTCGACGGTGGTTAAAAACATCAAAATCATCATCCAGCCTTCCTCAGCCTAGCTACCTAACTTCAAGAGAAATCCAAGCAGCCCTACAGTGCTGGATAAAAAACGTCCAATCACAGGAATTTGAAGAAGAAATACGAGCAATACAGTCAAAACAACCAGTGTCCAGCAAAAGTAAACTCAGAAGATTGACACCGTTCCTCGATCAAGAAGGTATTTTAAGAATAGGAGGGCGCATCCAGAATGCCGATACAACATTCTCCGAGAGCCATCCCATTATCTTGCCAGAAACTAGCCCCCTATCCAAGCTCATCATCGACAATATACATCGCACGACATTACACGGAGGTACGCAGCTAATGTTACACACGCTAAGACAGAGATATTGGATACTGAACGCACGAAACGCAGTAAGACAGCATAATCATCGATGCATGCAGTGTTTTAGGCAAAGAGCAGCAGGACAAACACAACTAATGGCCAATCTTCCGACATATCGGGTCCGTCCTGCAAGGCCCTTCGCTCACACTGGAGTGGACTATTGTGGTCCTTTCGACTTAAAATTATCCAAATTACGAAACGCTCGCAGCCAAAAGAGCTACATAGCACTATTCATCTGCATGGTGACAAAGGCCATCCACTTAGAAGTTGTCACCGACGCCTCCACAGAAGGATTTCTCACGGCATTCCGGAGATTCATCGCAAGACGTGGGCTATGTTCCGACATGTATAGCGATTGTGGATCCAACTTTCTCGGAGCAAACAATGTGCTCACACGCTTTAAGATTGAAGCCAACAAGGTATTAGAACGAGAATTGGCCGAAGCCATGGAAAATCAAGGAATCCATTGGCATTTCAACCCTCCAGCATCACCCCACTTTGGAGGACTTTGGGAAAGCGGGGTAAAATCAGTGAAATACCACTTGAAGCGAACAATTGGAGACGCAAAATTGACTTACGAAGAGCTTAGTACCCTCACAGCGCAGATTGAAGCTACGCTCAACTCGAGACCACAAGGAGTACCTGAATAGACTCCAACAACGGCCAAAGTGGCAAAAACCCACGCCCGAAGTCGTAATCAATGATCTAGTTCTCATCAAGGATGAGAGACTGCCGCCATCTCGATGGCTACTAGGAAGGATCATAAACACTCACCCTGGACATGACAATCTCATCCGGGTAGTGACTGTAAAAACAAGGAATAATATCATCAAAAGACCCATCACAAAAATATGTTGATTACCAGTAACGAAATAAAAGATAGTTAAGACTAAAACCTCAAATTTATTACAAATTTATTATATATCAAACACGTCTACCAACAATTAAGCAAAGAATCGTGCAAATGTCCGTTAGCTACCCAACCGTTAAAACCAATCAGTGAAATCAGCGCCATTTCCAATCAACAACATAAAAGTCATGGATCATATAAATAAAAGTTCAAATAAAGGGTTCGCAATATCAGAACTAAGAATCCCATCATCTCCACGAAAACCAGTAGTGAAACGGCCTTTTGAGGCAGTTCCGTGCGGGCCTGAAATTAGGAAACGAACTCAGCCTCAACCCATTCCTACGTCCAAGGCCAGAAAAGTCCATCAAGTGGAGAATAATGCAACAGCAAAAAGACGCATCTCGTTAGAGGAATATCGACGGCGCCAGCAGCAGCCACCGCCTGATTTCCAGGTTGAACAGGAACTGTGGGAGAAAATCCGCCACCTCCCGCTTCCGTGGGAAAAAATTAAGCAAATGAAGAAATCCTACCGGACGCCGATCAAGGATGGCATCATCCGCTTCACGAAAAAGGAAAATAAAATCCTAATACGCCTTCAAAAAATATATAGAGGAGACAATAAAAAATGAATCGTAATGCACAAGCGTTTTATTTATGCATCTTTTACAGCCTCCTTCAACAATAATTTCGTTGAAGCTCAACGCTTCAAGGCGGGGAGAATGTTCCGGCGACACTGAAAATAAAAGCTCCTGAAAGGAAAACACCAAAAAAGTAAAAAAGGAAATAAATAAATAAAACACCAATTTCTCTATTCTATCACTTTATTAAAAAAAAAATCAGCGAAAACAAACAAAACTACATAAATGAATACACAAAATCACAAAAACAAAACATACACGGAAGAAGACAGCACTACAAAACAACAACAAATTTATACCTGGAAATAGAAAATAATTAGTTAAATATAAATATTCCATCCTTTTCTTTGACGTTGAAGACAATCCAAGCGACGAAAAATCCAACCGTCGGCAAATCGGCATTCTGTAAACAAAAAAGGATTACTACAAATTACAAACAGGTTCCACAAAAAATGCTCACCTGTCAACCCCAATACACGAATCGCGGGATCCTCCTCCTCTATTCCCCCGCTAAAACCTGAAAATATAAACTAAAATTAGTAAATAATCTAAAATAGAAATAAATTACTTACCAAGTACGAGAAAAATCCATCTGACGTCTACAAGTCAGAAGAGAACAGCTGATCGGACTTCGCACGCAGATCTAGTACATAAACCCGAAATTATGTACTTCGAGAACGAAGCCCCCTACTACAGAATAGCCTCAACCATTATTCAAAGAGAAATAAATACCGACGCACAGACGGCGTTAAATCAGATTGCTTTTAATCTTTCTAGAGTCTTGAACTAGAAGATAAAATCTGTATTGGGGTTTTAGCAATAAAGCAATTTCAAAGCCTAAGTATCGAACTTAGCATTCTGAAAAGACAGAATTGAGGTCTTTTCCCAGTAAAGCCCGAATTAAAGACAGTTTTGAAGTCTTTAATACAGCAGTAACTTAATCACCAGAATTGATTTCAGCAGTTACTCTAACCAACCGCAGAGGGACGAATTTGCGAAGAAACAAGGCAAAGCAGTCCAGCAAACACAACCAAGGCAGCAAGCAGCAACCAGGCAGCGAGCAGCAAGCAAATCCCAAGCGATTCACAAGAAACGAAACCAGAGTGCAGCGGCACAAAGGTTATTCCTGGCTGTTCTAATTGCAGAACACATCAGTCGAAACATCAATCATCACGCTGACAGATAGATGGCGTTATTCATTTAAGTTACCAGAGCAAGCAATATTTTGGTAATTTTTATTTACAAAACAAATACGAAATTTCAAGTAATAAATAACGAATTAAAGATTGAATTGAATTATTTTGGCAATTTGTTGAATTTTTATTGAATTTATATTTGAGAAAATCTAAGAATTAATTGCGAATAAAATAGTAATTTTTGATTTGTGGAAAAAGTTATCTTTTTATTGAATCACACCCTTCCGGCACCTTTTTATTGAGTCAGAAATTAAATTGCTAATTCTGAACAAAAGGGATGCACTGTCAAAATTTCAGCCCTATAGCTCCAGCGGTTTGGGTAAACTTCATTTCACCCTCTTAGGGGATGAATTTCGAAAAATCGCTTTATAGTGGATGTCCTCGCCATTATAGGGATGCACTGTCAAAATTTCAGCCCTATAACTTTAGCGGTTTAGATAAACCCCATTTCAACCCCAATGTATAAACTATGTCTGTAGCAAATTTCATCAAAATCAGTCCAGTGGTTTAGGCGTGAAAGCGTAACAGACAGACAGACAGACAGAGCTACTTTCGCATTTATAATATTAGTAAGGATTGTATTCTACATATCATTCCATTTCATTTGATACCCATGTCGAGGGGGTTGTGAAGAAAATGGTAATCAGTCCTCTTGAGATGACCGCCCTGGATCCTAACCATATATGGAGTATACTATATAGCTTATGGTATTCTACTTATAATACCCTTTTAATTGATACCTATGTCAATAGAGTGCTGAAGAAAGGGTAATCCGAACTCTTGAGACACCTACCAGTTTAATATGAACGCTTTTTGTTAATCATCGAAATGACAGGGAATGCTATCTGACATCAACAGTGCTGGATTCGCTAATTTATAACGAATATATCACATTTTTAGAAATAAAGTACAATTACGAACTATGCAAAAGTAGTAAGTAATACCCCGGCTTCACCGCCCTAATTTTAATCAACTTCACTTCAATATGCAAAAGTGGCTTCACCGGCATTGTTCAGTAGAGAAAGCTTCGTGTGTGACGTATTACATTTGAAAGCTCCTTTATAGAGATGGAAAATGGAATTTTCAATGCTTTGTGGGATTTAAATTTTTTATTTAATAATACCTATTATAAAATAAATGTAATTGAGTATATATTTATTCATTGACAGACATCTATACTTCCTTTTTTGATCCATGTTTATTTTTTCAAAGCTCTTACTTTAACTGTCATGTAATAATACATCAGTTGCCATGGAAATATTCCAATTTTTTACTCTCTTTTGAGCGAGCTTTTACTTTGAAACTCAATTTCATGTTCTGTAGGCCCAAAGCAGGCATTTTTTCCTGACTTTAAAATGTGAAAAATGTATGGGAAATCAGGAAATTTTAAAGTACAGTAGACTAATTTGCTCGAACTTGCGAAAATTTTGCGGTGAAGCCGGGGTATAATCGGTATTTTAAAATTTAACTGTACATCTGTACTATGAACTACATATGTTTTATAGTACCTAACGCAATCTGACACCATAGTTGTGACTAACCACTTTTATATGAATATATTTTGTTAATCTTATACAAATGATATATTTTTGTGTACAAAGTGCTCAAAGCCTACAAAAGAAAACTCATAGTAATAAAATGTTGCCAAGGAAAAAATGGATTACTCCAGCTATATTAGTATCATGCAATAGAAAGGATGAATTATATAAAATTTGGAAACTAGATCCAAACAATGTACAATTAAAATCTGAGTACAAAACCTATCAAAAAATTTTATATAATGTTATTAATAATGCAAAATTGTTGCATGATAAAACTGAAATAAATAAAAATAGTAAAAATCCTAAAAAATTGTGGAGGACTATTAATGAAATACTTGGCAATGGGTACAAAAAACAATCTAAAGACATTGAGTGTATCTGTGAAGGAAATGATATTATATCTGATCCGTTAGAGATTGCTAATCATATGAACGACTTTTTTACAAATATAGGTAAAAACCTAAGTGATAAAATACAGCAACCCCACCACGTTAGTTTGCAGCAACCTCAGTTAAATTCTAATACTATTTATCTATATCCTACAACTCATGATGAAGTACTTAAAATAATTCAAAAAATGAAACCAAAAATTGGAGGTGTAGATGGCATTCAAGCTAAGACTTTAAAAAATCTAGTTCAATTTATTCTTGATCCTCTTGTTCATATTATAAACACCAGCATTAGCACTGCAAGCTGGCCTGATGCTTTAAAAAGGGCTGAAATTCAGCCAATACCAAAAGAAGGGGTTAAACACATGCCCAGCAACTTTAGACCTATTTCTCTTATCTCTAATCTTGCTAAAATATTTGAAAAATATTATCCAATAGACTATTCTCATTTATAATTAAACATAAAATATTATCTACAAGTCAATTTGGGTTCATTAGAAAAATAGGTGCAAACGATGCTCTTAGTAAAATTAGTAGTTTGATACTTCAGAAAATAGATAGGAGTGATCCAATTACAATAGTATTTTTGGACCTTGCAAAAGCCTTTGACACTGTTAACCATAAGATTTTACTTCAAAAGCTTAGCAGGTATGGCATAAGAGGTCATGCTCTAAACCTGTTAGCAAGTTATTTGCACAATAGAAAACAAAGAGTAAAAACCAATGGAGTTTTTAGTAGATTTCAAACTGTCTCAACTGGAGTGCCTCAAGGAACTATCCTTGGGCCTCTTCTCTTCATTTTATATGTTAATGACCTTCTAATGCAAATGCCAACTAACACTATATTTTCTTATGCAGATGACACTGCGGTGGCTGCAACTGACAAAAAGTGGGAAATAATTGAAAATAAAATTAATCATGCACTAATAATAATCTCTAACTGGTTAGCTATAAATAAACATAAAGAAAACTGTATACTTAAACTTTGGTAGTTATAGCACCAGTGTCCCAACCACCTTAAATATACATATCAATAACTCTCCTATAGAACAAAAATCCAATCTTGGCATCATTTTTGATTCGAATTTAAAATGGGATACCCATATTAAATAAATTCTAGACAAAACAAGATACTTACCTTTTCTTTTCTACAGATTATCTAAAATTATGCAGACTGAAACTTTAAGAACCATATACAGCTTTTCTTCACAGCCTTATTACCTACGGCAATATAGCTTGGGGAGGTGCTTATAATAACTACCTAAGTTTGCTACAAAGATTGCAGTTTAGAATATTAAAAATAATAAATAAGAATAGATTTATTAATAGTAATAACCCATTAAATTTAGAACAATTATTCTCTTATAATTCCATTCTGTATCATTACGAAAATCTTAAAAAAAAGTTCGTCAATTCTTCTAGTACTACAAGATTTAAATTGCTACAAATTCCAGCTAGAAGTAAAACGAGTAGCTGTAAAAATAACTATGTAATAGCGATTAGAATTTTCAATAGTTTACCAAATGAATTAAAAACTTTAAATAAAACACAAAGAAAGAACAAGATTAAAAATTGGATAGTCTCAAATTTATAATAATAACTAAAAGTAGAGTAAAATTGTAAGCAGGCTACATTAATAATTGTTATTGAAATATTATATATTTTTGGTATTTCTAGTTTTAAGTTTAGTTTTTAGCTATGCCAGACCTATGAACAGACAGATTGTTGTCTCGGTAGGATTTACAGTAATTATATGTAGATTATATGTAATTATTATGTAAATACAAATTGCTGGTCAATAAATAAATAAATAAATAATCAGCTAATGCCATCTGGCATCAATAGTGCGAGTAAATACTTTTCGACTAACTAGTAGCACCATCTCATTTATTGAGCAATAGCGTCATCTGAAGGAGAAAAAATTGTTGTCTGTAAAGAGGGTTTACGGACGATAGTTTAACGTGACAACGTCATGAGAAAACATTGATGAAATGATTGCATACTTTTATGAATAAAATTGAATCATTTATATTAAACTAGCAAAAACCCGCGTGCGTTGCAACGCCTTTCAATAAAATAAGATTATGAGGACACAGTCTGCGATAGGAAAAAGCTATAGTGAAAAAAGAACAAATCTGGGAAAATTGATTTCGGGAGATGACCGCCAAGGACCAAATGATATATTGAGTATACTATATTGCCTATGGTGTTCTACTTATCATACTCTTTCATTTGATACCCATGTCGAAGGGGTTGTGAAGAAAATATTAATCCGCACTCTTGAGATGGCCGCTATGGACCAAACGATATATTCAGTATACTATATTGCATATGGTGTTCTACTTATCATACTCTCTCATTTGATACCCATCTCGAAGGGGTGGTGAAGAAAATGGTAATCCGCCCTCTTGAGATGGCCGCTATGGACCAAACGATATATTGAGTATACTATATTGCTTATATTGTTCTACTTATCATACTCTTTCATTTGATACCCATCTAGAAGGAGTTTTGAAGAAAATGGTAAACCGCCCTTTTGAGATGGCCGCCATGGACCAAATTATAAATTGAGTATACTATATTGCTTATGGTGTTCTACTTTTCATAGCCTTTCATTTGATACCCATGTCTCGGGTGTTGTGAAGAAAATGGCAATCCGCCCTCTTGAGATGGCCGCCATGAATCTAAAGACATAGTCTATGGCATTCTTCTTATAATGCCCTTTCATTTGATACCAAAGTCGAGGGGGTAGTGAAGAAAATGATCATCCTCCCTCTTGAGATGACCGCCATGCACCAAACGATATATTGAGTATACTATATTGCTTATGGTGTTCTACTTATCATGCCCTTTCATTTGAAATCCTTATCGAGCGGTGTGAAGATAATGGTAATCCAACCTCTGAAGATGGCCGCTATGGACCAAACGATATATATTGAGTATACTATATTGCTTATGTGTTCTACTTATCATACTCTCTCATTTGATACCCATCTCGAAGGGGTTGTGAAGAAAATGGTAATCCGCCCGTTTGAGATGATCGCCATGGACCAAACGATATACTGAGTATACTTTATTGATATATTGAGTATACTATATTGCTTTTGGTGTTCTACTTACCATAACCTTTCATTTGATAGCCATGTCGAGGGATTGTAAAGAAAATGGTAATCCGCCCTCTTGAGATGGCTGCTATGGACCAAACGCCTGCTTTTCTGTTGAAATTGTTTTGCTATAAACCTCACGGAGCCCGAGACCTTTCCAACGAATGCAAAACCGTGGAAATCGGATCGTGCGTTCTCTAATTATAGCGTCTGGAAGGAAAACCCGACTTATTTTTATATTATAGATAATAGCAGTAAACGTCCCACCTTGCGACTTGTAATAATAGCACAAGCAGGAACGCAAGGAAACTGTTTTCGTTTGCGTTTCACAGTTTTCGTCAGTGTAATGTTCACTATTTTCTTATACACCGGCACCCAGTTAGGCGACAGAGTGTTTGGCTTGCTTTGCTTATTGTTGACAATTTGACAAATTTAATCTAATTAATATTGACAATTTTAATCAAATTTTTAAGATTACTACGATCAAATTTTTAAAATTACTTCGGGAGATAACGGGACATAACGGGACATAACGGGACAATGAGTCATCATTTTTCGTGCATGCAGCCGGCGTTCATCGTTTTAATAGACGTTGTCACGTCAAAAAAAAGTTCGTTTCGAAATCTAAAAAATACAAAAATAAAGAAAACGAAGAATGATATGAAAAAAAACTAAAGGAATAATAAATTATTTATATTGTGGTTATCGGTTACAAATGAAAAATTACTTATATTGCTTATAAAAAGGTAATAAATCGCATAATTTTATAAAAAAAACACCTTGTTTTCCATGTTTAGGCGTAAATAAGGCTTTAGCTGTTTGCCCTTACGAACTCGGCAAACTACCGCTTGCCTTGATAATGTATCAGATCACGTGTAAAAATATTAAGTCACTAACTGCTATGAGTCATCGAGCGCATGAGCATAAACTTCATAGTTTAGGAAAAATAATACTTCAAGGTGTATGTTGATTCTTATATAATTTTGTATTATAAGTTCATTGCTTTATGATACATCATGCATCATTTATCATTGCGCTCCTTTAATCCCTCGTGGGAAATAGGACGTAAACAGTTGCCCTCCAGCGGACTATGTTAAGGGCTTAAAATTTGTGGTAGTGTGTATTTTTTTGTAGGAGGTTTTTTAAATGACATTTTCTCTAAAGCTCGCAAAGTTCTATTGCAAATTTTCGCCTTCCGTTTATAATAAAAAAAGATTCAAAAATAGATAGAGGCCGAGTGTCCCGCTGGATTTTTGTGGACTTGTTAAAGGTGGTGCTAATAACCACCACAAAAAATCTCAAGTCCATATAGTCCCCGCGCGCCACCCTTAACCCACCCCCTAGAAGAGATTATTTTAAAAAATATAGTTAGAGGCTGAGTGCTCCGCGGGATTTTTGTGGACTTGTTAAGGGTGGTGCTAATAACCGCCACAAAAAATCTCAAGTCCATATCATCCCCGGGCGCCACCCTTAACCCACCCCCTATCAGTGATAAATTGGAGGGTCTGTCTGTGAATTCAAAATAATTGAGTTTTTTTAATTTCTTATGGTTATTTACATGATTTTAAAACGAAATCACGCATTTTTAAAATTGTTGTCTGACTGTATGTCTGTATGTATGAATGTCTGTACTTATGTCTGTATGTTTGTCTGCCTGTTTGTTCGGGCTAATCTCGGAAACGGCTAATCCGATTGGGATAGGACTTTCATTGGAAGATTTGGTATTTTGGCGGGCATGTTTAGGCTATTTATATACACTATATTAGCTCTGCCTGTATGTACATATGTATGGATGTATGTATGTAGACAAAACTTGAAAATTGATTTTGACCCACTTCCACATAACCGATCAGCTTCAAATTTTACACACATATTCAGTTCACTTGGCAATGTAATCTGACCATTTTGTAAAAAAATCAAGATGGCCGTTTCAAGATGGCGGCCGAAATTCGCCGACATGGGTATCAAATGAAAGGGAATAAGTATAATATAATTTTCTATTTGGTGTCATTCCAAATTCAAAATGGTTTCAGATTTTGGAAATTGGTATTACCAACACAAAATGGCGGACTACCGTTTTTTACAACGCTCTCGGTATGGATACCAAATAAAAGTGTATGATGAGTATCAGTATGTCACTACAACATAGCGGAAGATATATAACAAACTAAAAGGAAGAAAACTAAAAATATTGTTAAAATAAACTTAAAAAAAGCTTTTATTTAAAAATGAACTAAAAAGTAAAAAATTATGTTGAATGGAAACTTTTTATTGCTCCAGTATATATATAATCCCACCAAAAAACATTAAAAATGTGAATTAGAAGTTCGTGGGCCCGAAATTATTTATTGGGACAGTTCAGTGTGGCTCAGTCTATAGTGTTTCTAATAAAATTTGTTACATTTCGAAGGACAGCTAAGATTCATGCTATACAACAAACTCGCCAGCCAACTTTTTCGCGGTTAATAAAACTTTATTAAGTTTAAAAAAATCCTTTGAAATCGTTCGTAAATGCACGTGTTTAATTATTTCATGCTATTAGCGATTCATCTTGACTAATCCATATCACTTTTTTTGTTATAAGTGTGTTTTAAACTGTCCCAATAAATAATTTCGCGCCTACGAATTTCTAATTCACATTTTTAATGTTTTTTTCGTGGGATATCACTCTTTTTTGTTTTAATACATTCTAAAATAAAAAATAAATAATCTTTAGTATAAAGAAATATTATGTATTTAATTGTTCATTATATTTTTTTACTTATTTTGTAAGTAGGTACATAATAACAAAATGCAGGAATTCAAGTTAATATTATTGCCTTTATAAAAAATAAACATAAGATCCTTTCGCGTTTCTCAGACAAGATTTTTCCTGCACTATGGAATCATTAATCCATAACCAGCTCGATTTTTGTCTCAACATGCTGATGTAATGACTTACCAATCTGCCCTCTTATTGTATTCTACTTATCATACCCTTTCATTTGATACCTTTGTCGAGGGCGTGGTGAAGAAAATGGTAATGCATCCTCTTGAGATGGCCGCCGTAGATTTGATACCCATGTCGAGGGGGTGGTGAATAAAATGGTAATGCATCCTCTTGAGATGACCGCGGTGGATCTAACTATTTATTGAGTATACTTTATTGCTTATTGTATTCTACTTATCATTCCATTTCATTTGATACCCATGTCGAAGGGGCTGTGAAGAAAATGGTAATCCGCTCTCTTGAGATGACCGCCATGGATCTAACCATATATTGAGTATACTATATCGCTAATGGTATTCTACTTATGATACCTTTTCAATTGATACCCATGTTGAGGGGGTGGTGAAGAAGTGGTAATCCGCCCTCTTGATACCGCCGATATGGATTTTACGACATAGCTTATTGTTTTCTACTTATTATACCCTTTCATTTCATACCCATGTCAAGGGGGTGGTGAAGAAAATGGTAATGCGTCTTCTTGAGATGGCCGCGGTGGATCTAACAATTTATTGTGTATACTATATTGCTTATTGTATTCTACTTATCATTCCATTTCATTTGATACCCATGTCTAAGGGGCTGTGAAGCAAATTTTAATCCGCTCTCTTGAGATGACCGCCATGGAACTAATCATATATTGAGTATACTATATCGCTTATGGTAATCTACTTATGATACCCTTTCAATTGATACCCATGTTGAGGGGGTGGTGAAGAAGTTGTAATCCGCGCTATTGATACCGCAGATATGGATTTTACGACATAGCTTATTGTTTTCTACTTATTAAACCCTTCCATTTCATACCCATGGCGAGGGGGTGGTGAAGAAAATGGTAATGCATCCTCTTGAGATGGCCCCGGTGGATCTAACTATTTATTGAGTATACTGTATTGTTTATTGTATTCTACTTATCATTCCATTTCATTTGATACCCATGTCTAAGGGGCTGTGAAGAAAATGGTAATCCGCTCTCTTGAGATGACCGCCATGGATCTAACCATATATTGAGTATACTATAACGCTTATGGTATTCTACTTATGATACCCTTTCAATTGATACCCATTTTGAGGGGGTGGTGAAGAAGTGGTAATCCACCCGCTTGAGACCGCCGATATGGATTTTACGACATAGCTTATTGTATTCTACTTATCATACCCTTTCATTTGATACCCATGTCGGGGGGGTGGTGAAGAAAATGGTAATGCGTCCTCTTGAGATGGCCGCGGTGGATCTAACTATTTATTGTGTATAATATATTTCTTATTGTATTCTACTTATCATTCCATTTCATTTGATACAAATGTCTAAGGGGCTGTGAAGAAAATGTTAATCCGCTCTCTTGAGATTACCGCCATGGATCTAACCATATATTGAGTATAGTAGGGGGTGGTGAAGAAGTGGTAATCCGCCCTCTTGATACCGCCGATATGGATTTTACGACATAGCTTATTGTTTTCTACTTATTATACCCTTTCATTTGATACCCATGTCGAGGGGGTGATGAAGAAAATTTTAATGCACCCTCTTGAGATGGCCCCGGTGGATTTAACTATTTATTGAGTATACTGTATTGCTTATTGTATTCTACTTATCATTCCATTTCATTTGATACCCATGTCTAAGGGGCTGTGAAGAAAATGTTAATCCGCTCTCTTGAGATGACCGCCATGGATCTAACTATATATTGAATATACTATATCGCTTATGGTTTTCTACTTATGATACCCTTTCAATTGATACCCATGTCGATAGAGTGGTGAAGAAATGGTAATCCGCCCTCTTGAGACACTTACCAGTTTAATATGAACGCTTTTTGTTAATCATCGAAATGATAGGGAATGCTCTCTGACATCAACAGTGATGGATTCGACTAACTTATAACGAATATGTCACATTTTTAGAAATAAAGTACAATTACGAACTATGCATAAGTAGTAAGTAATCGGTATTTCAAAATTGAACTGTACATCTGTACTATGAACTACATATGTTTTTTATAGTACCTAACGTAATCTGACACCATAGTTGTGACTAACCTCTTTTATGTGAACACATTTTGTTAATCATCTAATGCCATCTGGAATCAATAGTGCGAGTAAACACTTTTCGACTAACTAGAGCACCATCTCATTTATTGAGCAATTGAAATAGCTTATAGCGCCATCAGTCAACTGTCAACTGTGAAGTTAGGAAGTCGTTAAACCGTTGAGCTGAGCAAAAAAAGTAGAAAAGTTATATAGTAAAGTGGTAGAAAATTACGAATTGTTGCTTAAAAGAAAACTGTTAGCACCAGCAATAAAAGGTCAGGGATTCAAAAGTTTTCACTTGTCTTGAAAGAAGTTACAACCCATTGAAATTTCGGTGGTAATTCTGTGGACTTTGGCCGGTGGAGAGAGGAAAAATAAAAATAAAATAAACTATATATAAGTGGGTTGTGAAAATAAAGCAGTATAGTGATCGACAAAAACAAAAGTCAGCGAATTGGTTCTAACCTAAAACAATAATAACGCTTGACATTTTACTAAGCAACCTGTAAAAAATAAGAGAAATCAAGTCTGTTCTAAGCTCCTAAATACGTTTGTAAAAAGAGAGAGAAAGTCAGTCACTTATTGTCATTTAACCAATAAAGGTCTATAAAACTGATCGCCGGGTTTTTATTAACGAATTTAAAATATTTTACATGGTGCCGAAACCCGGGAACCTTTAACTGATCGAAATAATTAATCGGACTTAAGTGACTCGATATCGAAAAATTAGATCGAAATTGAATATGGATATACAAGCGCGTGCGGTTTATCGTGGTCAAGTAACACGTTTATCAAAAACCGCGAGTGAGTATTTAGCGGCTCCAGAATCGCATCCCACAACGGATAATCCTGAAGGATGGGATGAAATCGCGGAAGAACTAGCAGTGTTACTGCAAAGGTTGAAAACCGCTACAGATGGCTTATCTAAGGCTAATCAGCAGACTGCTGCCAGTATTAAAGCTGAAGATTATGAACGCGAAATGGAAAGTATTGCTGAGTATGAGGATAAAGCCGTTGCGGTGATTGCAAGATTAAGGGTGCGGTTGGAAAATGTTAAAAAAATGCAGCATGGGCTTTGCAATAACGGGTTGACACGTGATCGAGCTACAGAGTCTCAGCCTAGAAACACCGCCCAATGTGTAAAATTGCAAAAATTACCTTTGAAACATTTTTCAGGTGATCATCGCGACTGGCTCCCTTTCTGGGAGCAATTCCGATCCACTGTAGGTACATGAGAACCCTTCTATGTCAGGCGCTGATAAATTTAGTTATCTTCTCACTGTATTGGAAGGGAAAGCCGCAGAAGCTGTCGGTGGATTCATCCCAACAGAAAAATGCTATGAGACGGCTATAGCATTGCTGCAAGGGAAAAATGATAAACTCATAGACAAAATTATGCAGCAATTTATGAGTCTACAGGCAATATCGGTCAAGTCAGACTTCAAGAGCTTACGGCGTCTTTATAATACGGTTATGACCTGTATCCGTTCATTAAATGCTTTAAATGTTCCTACAAGTCATTATTCTCTTATGTTAAAATCAAAGTTGTTACGGTGTCTCCCACATGATTTGAGAGTGGAGTTTTATAGGATAAATCCAGAAAATAATTCAGAAGAAGCCAGTGAAGACAAAAATGAAGCAAAGAGCACAGCATCTATACCAGAAAGTAGTGGTTCTATCATGATCGAGGGCGATAAGCAGCTGAAGCCTCTCTTAAAGTTTATAAAAAGAGAAGCAGAATCACTAGAAAATTCCTTCGATGAAAAGGACAGTCGAAGGTCACAAAAATTATATACGACAGCAGCTGGATTACTTACTACAGATGCAAGCAATCGGTGCCTTTTCTGCAGGTCGAATTGTCATGTAACAAGCGAATGCGACGGCATACACTCTCTCAAGCAACGAAAGGACATTTTAAAAAAAGATGGTAGATGTTTTCGGTGCACTTTGAGAGGTCACAGCGCGAAAAAATGCAAACAAAGACGTTTACAGTGCAAAAATTGTGAAGGTCGTCACGCTACGGCACTCTGCGATCCTAATTATAAACCGAAACGTCAAATTATCGATGAAAGAGCAAATTCCAATGTAAACAATCCAGCCACTTCAACAAAAACACAAAATTGCATGAGTCTCTGCACTGCAAGTAGCAGAGTCGATAAAGAAAAATTTACTGACGTTTACCTCCAAACGGCATCCGTTTTTGCGCTGAATAAAGACAGAAGTAAGCAAATATTTTGTCGCCTAATTCTAGATGGTGGTAGCCAGTTCTCCTATGTGACAGAACGATTCGTGAATGCTTTAAATTTACCGTCAGTTGGAGTAAGGAAGTTGAGTGTCGTTCCCTTTGGAAGCTCGGAGCCAATTCCGCCAAGGTTGTGCAATATTGTGAGAGTTTTTTTGAAAGGTCAACATACAAATCAGATGTTTACTTTGGATGCGATAGTGGTTCCCGAAATCTGTTTGGATGTCGTGCCGGTGCCGTCGATGGATCAATTTCCTGATTTAACTCTGGCTGATTCCAAAATAATTAATCATAATTCTATTGTAGGTCTATCTATTCTTATCGGTGCGGACAGATATTAGAATTTTGTGACGGGAAATCTTAAGCGTTTGAAAGGTTCATTGACTGCGGTTGAATCGGTTTTCGGGTGGACAATTCATGGCTCTGCTAGTGCAGCTTGTAAGGTAAACAATATTACTTATTCTTTTTTTACTTATGCAATCGAGCAATTTGATCCGAGTTCTCTGTGGGATTTAGAAGCAATCGGGATTAAATGTGATCTTGGTGAAGAGACAGTGGTTACTCAGCAATATGCAGAGAACTGTGTAAGAAGAGTGAACGATCGGTATGAACTTTCGCTACCGTGGAAGGATGAACGGGCTATGTTACATGCAAATAATAAAGGTGCGTTTAAAAGGCTTGTTTCACTGACAAGATGACTATCGTCAGTGCCGCAAAAACTGATTGAGTACGACAAAGCAATGCGTGAACTAATTGGTGCTGGATTCGCGGAAGAAGTTAAGTTTACTGATGGGCCCTGCAAAAGAAAATATTATTTACCTCATAGACCGGTTTATCGGGAGGAGTCCACTACCACTTGGTTGCGAATTGTGTGTGACGCCTCCGCACATGAAGGACTCAATCCTTCTCTGAATTACTTGTTGTCGCCTGGTCAAAATTTACTACCGGACATTTTTAGAATTTTGATAAATTTTAGAAACGGCGCGGTTGGTTTAGTTGCAGATATTGAAAAGGCCTTTCTGCAAATTATGTTGTGTGAAAGTGATTGCGATACGCACAGGTTCTTTTGGTACGCAAGTCCTGTCAATAACATTGAAAATTTACCGGAAATCGTAACGTATCGAATGAATAGAGTCACCTTCGGGGTGACCTGCAGTCCCTTTATGTTAAATGTTACCTTACAGAAACATTTTAGGTATGAATCAGGAAAGTATCCAGACACCGCTGGAGTGCTAAGCCAATGCTTTTATGTGGATGATCTCGTCTGCGCAACCGATAGTGTTGAAGCTGCTCTTAAATTACACGAAGAGGCTACCAAAATTCTGGAAGATGCCTCCATGTCTTTGCGGAAGTGGAACTCAAATGAGAAAAATGTTCGCCGCCACTTCGCCAATCCTCCTATTGTGCAAAAGGTGCTTGGACTTGTTTGGTATACTCAAACTAATGAACTTGCAGTCGATATTGGGCCAGTGAAAGCAGTTTTAAACGAAATTCCTACTAAGCGAACTGTCCTACAGGTAATTGCACGATTTTATGACCCTTTAGGATATCTAGGGCCCTTTCTGATGCGGCTGAAAATATTGTTCCAAGACCTATGGAGAGCCAAGCAAGCGTGGGATGAGAGATTACGGGAGGAGTGTGATTATTCCGCGTTTTCATACGTTAATTGGTCAGCGATCTTTCTTCGTTCACGCAGCTTTGCTATGGAATTCTCTCCCAGTTGAACTACAACGTGCTGATTCAATGGGCATTTTCAGGAAGCATCTTTTTGATTTAATATCTAATAGGTCTGTTTAGAGCATGAAAACAATACTTCAATTATTTTTAGTTTAATTTTAAATTATATATGTAATTAGTCGTAATAAATTTTAATGTTATTTGTAATTCTTATATTTTTATTTTATTCTATTTTCTCTCTGTCAATTTAAGTTCTCCAAATTTGTAATTAATGTACTTTAATTTAAGATTTTAATCTTTGTACATGTCCTAATAATTAAAATAAATAAATAAATAAATAAATAAATCTTTTGACAGTATGGAATTCCTGCAAACGAGATGTTGATCAGCTAGATAATTGGGCAATTCCTATATGCATCAGGTATGAACGATATGAATTACATTTATTTGCAGATGCTAGCCCAAAAGGGTATGGAACCGTAGCCTACGTTAGATCAACGAATGAAGAGTTTGGTTCAGTTTCATTCTTATGTGCGAAGCATCGCGTAGCTCCCTTAAGCAAGAATTCGAAATGTTTAACCCTACCACGCTTAGAACTGACTGCAGCATTAATAGCAACACGTTTAGCAGCTTATTTGGAATCACAATCATCATATGAATTTTCTTCCGTATACATTTGGTCCGATTCAAAGATTGCGCTGGGATGGATAAAGGGGCCTCAACTAAAATGGAAACAGTACGTGGCGCATCGGGTCAAAGAGATCAAAGAATTGTCAGCATCATACAACTGGAGGTATTGTCCTGGGAAAGAAAATCCGGCAGATCTACTAACCAGAGGAATACCTGTACGCAAGTTAATAGCTTCCACCTTTTGGCTGGAAGGACCGGAATGGTTAAGGAAGTGTCAGGATTTCTGGCCTGACGAGGAGATTTCGACAGATGAAGCTACAGAGATACTTGCCTTGGCGGTAACAGCTCACCCTACCCCTCCTCCTGTCAGTGACACTTTCATACCGGAAAGATATAGTAGTTTTCAAAAGCTGCTCAGAATAACGGCCTTTGTTTTGCGATTCGTCCACATAAGAAAGAGAAAGCCTCTAACCGGTTTACCATCTGCCGAAGAAATACAGCAAGCGGAGTTTTATTGGGTCAAAAGAGAACAACTATACTATTTTCAGAGTGAAATAATGGCACTTAAAGAACAAAGAAATTTAGGGCGAAGTTCGAGCATTTTTACACTTAACCCTAAGCTCGATGATAAAGGACTTTTGAGAGTTAGTAGCCGGTTAGACTATGCCGAGGAAGAAGATTGTCGATTCCCCATACTTCTTCCAAGACATTCGCATGTTAGTTATCTTCTTATATTAGACCTCCATCAAAAAACGCTTCACAGTGGATCTAATACTATGTTGACAGAGCTACGAAGAAAATACTGGATTCAAGGTGCGAGACAGCTATCTAAGAAAGTTATAAATAAATGTAGAGCCTGTCGACAACTCCAAAGCAGCAACTCAGCCATTTGCACCATTACCCATTGACCGAATGAAAACTACTAGAGCATTTCACACAACTGGACTGGATTTTGCTGGACCTCTCTTTGTGCTTAACGACAAAGGCGAAAGCCAGAAGATGTATATTTTATTATTGACCTGTGCAACTGTTAGAGCGGTCCATCTTGAGTTAGTCAAAGACTTAAGTACTGAGTCCTTTCTGAGGGCCTTGCGTAGATTTGTGGCACGTAGAGGTAAGCCCAACGTTATATACTCGGACAATGCTCGTACATTTCAAAGAGCAGCGAAAGAACTTTTAAATTTTCCTGGTAACGAGAAGGTAAGCACTTTTCTATCGACTAACCAAATAAGATGGAAGTTTATAGTGGAACGAGCCCCTTGGTGGGGGGGCTTTTGGGAGATTCTGACGATCCTTCAGCTTTGTCACCTATCACCCCGGCTCATTTCCTTATGGGATCCTCCATTTCCAATGAAGAAGAAAATACACCCGCGACTTCTTTTAACAATGAAGAGATTCGTTTATTATGGAAAGCTAGGATGCGTCGCTCTAACCACATATGGAAAAGATGGAAGGAGGAATATCTCTTGCAACTCCGAACTTTGCATAATACAAAACCAATTTTATCTTCTAGGTTTAAGCAAGACGACGTTGTATTGTTAACGGATCAGTCACTACCTCGCATCGCATGGAAGCTTGCTCGGATAGAAGAAACATTCGCTGGAAGAGATGGTAAGACGCGAGCCTGCCTTGTAAAATTAGCTGATGGTGAGACACTGAGAAGACCCATACAGCACCTATGTCCTTTGGAGTTAGACTGAATTAAATAAAATTGTATTTGAAGTAATTAATGTTTTGAAAGTAATAACATAACTTGAAATTATAATTAATTGTAAATTAAAAAAAAAATACGAATTGGAATTAGATTAGATTGGATTAAAGAGAATTAAATTAACTTAAAGTTAGGCCGCGGGGAGGATGTAAAAAATAAGAGAAATCAAGTCTGTTCTAAGCTCCTAAATACGTTTGTAAAAAGAGAGAGAAAGTCAGTCACTTATTGTCATTTAACCAATAAAGGTCTATAAAACTGATCGCCGGGTTTTTATTAACGAATTTAAAATATTTTACACAACCTTTCTAAGACGTTCGCATCTATAGACACACAATCCTTACTAATATTATAAATGCGAAAGTAACTCTGTCTGTCTGTCAGTCTGTCTGTCTGTCTGTCTGTTACGCTTTCACGCCTAAGCCGCTGGACCGATTTTGATGAAATTTGCAACAGACATAGTTTAGACCTTGGAGACGGACATAGGCTACTTTTTTTGCAGAAAAAAAGGGTTGAAGGGGGTGAAATGGGGTTGAATAAGTTGTAAGGGGATTTTTTTCTTTACTTTTTTTCTATTTTATAAAAAGTGACTGATTGACAGACAACGCACAACCTAAACCGCTAGAGCTAAAGGGCTGAAATTTTGACATGCATCCGCAGCGATTTTTCGAAATTCATCCCCTAAGGGGGTGAAATAGGGTCAACTCAAAACCGCTGGAGCTATAAGGCTGAAATTTTGACAGTGCATCCCTATAATGACGTGGACATCCACTAAGAAGCGATTTTACGAAATTCATCCCCTAAAGGGGTGAAATGGGGTTTACCCAAACCGCTGGAGCTATAGGGCTGACATTTTGACAGTGCATCCCTATAATGATGTGGACATCCACTAAAAAGCGATTTTTCGAAATTTATCCCCTAAGGGGGTGAAATGGGGTTTACCCAAACCGATAAAGCTATAGGGCTGAAATTTTGACAGTGCATCCCTTTAATGACGTGCAAATCCACTATTAAAGCGATTTTTCGAAATTCTTCCCCTAAGGGGGGAAATGGGGTTTACCCAAACCGCTACAGCTATAGGGCTGAAATTTTGACAGTGCATCCCTATAATGATGTGGACATGCACTAAAAAGCGATTTTTCGAAATTCATCCCCTAAGGGGGTGAAATGGGGTTTACCCAAACCGCTGGAGCTATAGGGCTGAAATTTTGACAGTGCATCCCTTTAATGACGTGGACATCCACAAAAATACGATTTTTCGAAATTCATGCCCTAAGGGAGTGAATTAGGGTTTTTCCAAACCACTAAAGCTATAGGGCTGAAATTTTGACGGTGCATCCCTATAATGGCGTGGAAATCCACTATTAAAGCGATTTTTCGAAATTCCTCCCCTAAGGGATGGAAATGGGGTTTACCTAAACCGCTGGAGCTATAAGGCTGAAATTTTGACAGTGCATCCCTATAATGATTTGGACATCCACTAAAAAGCAATTTCTCGAAATTCATCCCCTAAGGGGGTGAAATGGGGTTTACCCAAACCGCTGGAGCTATAGGGCTGAAATTTTGACAGTGCATCCCTTTAATGACGTGGACATCCACTTAGGAGCGATTTTTTGAAATTCATCCCCTAAGGGGGTTAAATGGAATTAACCCAAACCTCTGGAGCTAAACGGCTGAAATTTTGACAGTGCATCTCTATAATGACGTGGACATTCACTAAGAGGCGATTACTCGAAATTCATCCCCTAAGGGGGTGAATTGGGGTTAACCCAAACCTCTGAAGCTGAAGGGCTGAAATTTTGACAGTGCATCCCTATAATCACGAAGAAATGAATGACTCGAAATTTACTTTACTTAATATTCATTTGTGATTGCTTCATAATTTCTTACACCCACGTAAATAGGCGAACAAACTTAACGAACGTTCGTCATACCCTAAAATGTCACATCCCTTGATGACATATACATGCCAGTCTCTGCTTCAAAACTTGCAGATTTGTTGAGCAGAGGTGATATACGCAGCAATTTGTTTACCATATTTATTAAAAAAATGCACTATAATAAATCCTTTTTTTTTTTGAAGGAAAACATTGGACATAATAAACAGTTTTTTTTAAAGTCGTTGCAAGGCCCGCGGGTTTAATGCCAATATATATATATATATATATATATATATATATATATATATATATATATATATATACTAGCTGGGACCCGGTGCGCCTACGCTGCACCCATAAGTCAATAGTAAACAATAAAAACCATCCATTGACTTAATATTTTTCGAGATATGAATTTTACACAGATGAAATGCCTCAAAGAACATGGGTCTTGCGTCGGCGTCGGCCGCCATGAATCGGTATATTGAGTCTACTACATTGCTTATTGTATTCTACTTATCATACCCTTTCATTTGATACTCATGTCGAGGTGGTTGTGAAGAAAGTGGTAATTCGGCCTCTTGAGACGGCCGCCATGGATCTAAAGATATATTTTGTATACTACATTGCTTATTGTATTCTACTTATCATACCCTTTCATTTGATACCCATGTCGAGGTGGTTGTCAAGAAAGTGGTAATCCGGCCTCTTGAGACGGCCGCCATGGATCTAAAGATATATTTTGTATACTACATTGCTTATTGTATTCTACTTATCATACCCTTTCATTTGATACCCATGTCGAGGTGGTTGTGAAGAAAGTGGTACCCCGCCCTCTTGAGACGGCCGCCATGGATCTAAAGATATATTTTGTATACTACATTGCTTATTATATTCTACTTAACATACCCTTTCATTTGATACCCATGTTGAGGTGGTTGTGAAGAAAAAGGTAATCCGGCCTCTTGAGACGGCCGCCATGGATCTAAAGATATATTTTGTATACTACATTGCTTATTGTATTCTACTTATCATACCCTTTCATTTGATACCCATGTCGAGGTGGTTGTGAAGAAAGTGGTACACCGCCCTTTTGAGACGGCCGCCATGGATCATTTTAGTTTCAATAGCGTCATGGCCTACCTATTGTTTGACAGCTGCGTAAATTTGAAATTTTCATTAAGTGTAATGATTCAATTTAATGACAATTTTACATTTGTCAAACAATAGGTAGGCCACGAAGCTATTGAAACTAAAATGAAGTGAAAATTCCTAAAATTACCATTTTTGTTTGGATTTTGCAGCTGTTTTTTTTGGTTAAAGGTATAAAATATAGCCTACGACCTATTCTCAGACCTACCAAATATACACAAAAAATTTCATGCAAATTGGTCAACCCGTTTCGGAGGAGTACGGTAACAAACACTGTGACACGAGATTTTTATATATATATATATATATATATATATATATATATATATATATATATATATATATATATATATATATAGGTATATATATATATATATATATATATATATATATATATATATATATATATATATATATGGGGTGAGCGACGGCGACCTCCTAGTATGCGTGACCTGTCCATCACGCTGGTTCACTCCGGGCAATGCGTTTCAAGACGTAGCAGACAGTCGTCTTCCTTCATAACCCTGTCTTCCCATCCTAAAGTCCTTACTTCCCATCCTCATTCTTACCTCCTCAGTCTTTCCTCGGGTGGGTAGGCTTGAAAGAACACCCGAAAAACTAAAAATGATGAGCACAACTAAAGATAAAAAAGTCGGGGTAGGGATATATGCCCCAACGTCGGAGGAGGCCGCGGTCTCCGGCGTACGGCTGGAAACTGGCAACAGTAAGTGCCAGGGGTCAGTCGCCAGTGGCAAGCTCATCGCGCCAAAGGAGCAGGATAGGGTACTGACATTTGGAAGATCCGCGAAGGTGGTGAGGTCACCGCCCACAAGACCCGCGGAGGACCGTACCAAGGACAAGGTGCGGTCAAGCAGCACCAGCTCGTGTGGTAAGCCGAGCGAGGTTTTAAAGATAAATCTGGTAAGTCCCGAAGGAAAAAAAAGAGAAAATAGCGGCCACGCTACTACTAGCGCAGTCGCTAACGAAAAAGAAGAGTCGTTGCCAAGGTGCCTAGCAAAGCTAGGTAAAACGATAAAGACCCTGTCGGACTACATTGCATCTAGAAGCAATGTATCAAATGTGATCCATGGACACATAAAGGACCTCAGGGCGGATTATTTAGAGGCAAAGGAAGAGGCCATAAAGATGGTTAAGGAGAAGATGGAGATGGCGACACAAACAACGCCAGAAGCTCCTACAGTAAGAGTCGCGGTAAAAAGGAAGGTTGGGGAAGCTAAAGACCCACACACTGCCGATAAAACTGGGGAATCCCGTAAACGCCAACGGGATAGCAACGAGGAAGTGCAAACCTCACACAGCGCCCCAAAGAGAAACAGAGGTGGAAATAAAGAAAGAAAACCCCAAGAAGAGCGAGGGGCCGTTAAGATAACGGTGGGCACCCCCATGGAAGAAGAGTCCTCCGAAAAGAAGAGCTCCGCTTGGACTAAAGTGGAGAACAAAAAAGCGAGGAAAAGAAAGAAAAAGAAAAAAGAGGACAGAAAGTCCCACAAAAAAGAAAGGCCTGACGCGCTGATTATAACAGCGACTAGTGGGACGTCGTATGCGGACATCCTACGAAAAGTCAGGACGGATGCTTCCCTTACGGAGTTGGGGAATAGGGTTATGCGCATTAGAAGAACTCAAAAGGGCGATCTTCTAATGGAGCTGGCAGCTGGCGAGGGAAAGACGGAAGATCTTAAGCAAAAGATCAAGACGTCAATCGGGGAGGCGGCAGAGGTTAGGGCAGGTACCAACCGCGTGTTAATCGAGTGCAGGGATCTGGACGAGATTACCACTAAGCTGGAGGTATGCGAAGCGCTGCGGGGGCAGCTGAAGCTGACGGAGGTGCAGGAGGAGGACGTTAGAGTAAGAAAGGCTTATGGTGGTACGCAGACGGCCATAATAAGCCTTCCGGTCGCTAGCGCAAAAAAGGCACTTGAGGTGGGGAAGGTTCGCATCGGCTGGGTTGTTTGCCGGATACGGGAGACAACAGCACCAATTAAGTGCTTCAAATGTTTTGGGATAGGTCATATCGCTAGGAAATGCACCAGCGCTCAGAACATGAAGGAGCTATGCTGGAGATGCGGGGAGGGGGGACATATTGCTAAGGACTGCAATAAGAGCCCTAAATGCCTCCTATGTAAAGGAGATAAGGGGAAGGGCGAGCACGACGCTCACGCTACGGGGAGTAATAGGTGCCCACTGTACAGGGCAGCAGTTCAAAGAAGTCGAAGTCGAAGATAAGGTTCATACAGATTAACCTGAACCACTGTCAAGCGGCACAAGATCTGCTGGCACAGACAGTC
Source organism: Thereva unica (assembly GCA_949987705.1). Lineage (NCBI taxonomy): Eukaryota > Metazoa > Arthropoda > Insecta > Diptera > Therevidae > Thereva > Thereva unica. Next base: position 154,527,267 of record OX465281.1, on the reverse strand, counting down.
TACGAGGAGAAAATCGACGTCGCAATCGTCTGCGAGCAGTATAGAAACCTGCACAGCGGCGTCTGGATAAACGATAGCAGCGGCACGTCAGCGATATGGACGTGTGGGAGCCGAGCCATGGAAGATACCATGAGAAGCCCAGAGAATGGCTTCACGCGGGCAAAAGTAGGCGGAATACACGTCTACAGCTGCTATGCGGCGCCAAGCCTGACACTAGACGATTACGAGTCGATGCTGGAAAGGTTAGCCGCCGACGCGAGTCGCCATCACCCGGTAATACTAGCGGGTGATTTTAATGCTTGGGCTGTCGAATGGGGCAGTCGACAAACGAATGCAAGAGGGCGCATACTTCTAGAAGTATTCTCGCGACTTAACGTAGTGTTAGTCAACACTGGAGGCGAAAACACCTTCCAAAGGGGTGGGAGATCGTCTGTGATCGACATCACTTACGTGAGCGATTCAGTGGCCAAGGACCTACAGTGGCGGGTGAGCGATTTGTACACGCACAGCGATCACCAAGCCATCATCTTCGAGGTAGGCCAGGGTATAGGAAAGAGGAATCCTAGGTACGGAAGGACTAGAGGATGGGCCGTTAAGAAACTCGACACAGAGGTGTTCGAGGAAGTATTCCTGCATGATGCGAGGTCGGCAGGAGGTGCCAGGGAAGGGGCAGAGGAAATAGAAGAATCGGTGAAACGGGCATGTGACGCATCCATGCCACGGCGCGCCGGCAATCGTAGGCTTTCACCAAACTTCTGGTGGAATGCAGAGATCGATGAATGCCGAAGGACCTGTCTGAAGGCGAGAAGGAAAACTCAGAGAGGCCGGAACCGTCCGGATTTCGATGAACTCCTTCAGAGATATAAGGAAGCGAGAAAAATGCTGAACAAGGCCATCGCTAGAAGTAAATCCGAGCACTTCAAAAGGTTGTGCAGAGAAGCAGACTCGGACCCCTGGGGTGGAGCCTATAAAATGGTTATGTCAGCGGTCAAGGGCAAACGCTCTCCGCCGATCACCTGCCCCGCGCTGCTCCAGAGTATTGTGTATGTCCTGTTTCCACAGAACGTACGCACGGTCGATCTACCCACCCTCCAGGTGGACCCAGAAGAGATACCTGCGGTGACCGCAGATGAGATTCTGGAGGCTGCAAAAAAGGTAGCCATCAATAAGGCCCCTGGCATGGATGGCATACCAAATAAAGCGGCGAAGCTAGCAGCTTCAATAGCGCCAGACAGGTTCGCTGAAGTCTTCACAGCGTGCCTGAGAGAGGGGATCTTCCCGGAGCGATGGAAACAGCAGAAACTCGTGCTCCTACCGAAGCCGAACAAGCCTTTAGGGGACCCATCGTCCTACAGACCGATATGCCTCCTTAGTTGCATAGGCAAACTTTTCGAGCGGGTGATCTGTAACAGGATTCTCCCTAGCGTCGAAAGGGTAGGTGGCCTGTCGGACAAGCAATTCGGCTTTAGAAAGGCAAGGTCGACAACTGATGCAGTCAATATGGTGGTGGGCATAGCAAGAGCCGCCATAGAGAAAAATCACTGCTGCGCATTGATAACCCTCGACGTAAAAAATGCTTTCAACTCTGCGAGGTGGAGCAAAATAGTTGAGGCGTTGATCAAGCTAGGCACACCAAAGTACCTAGTGCGTGTAGTGGCCGACTACCTCCAGGGTAGGTCGCTTCATTGTGATTCGGATGATGGTCCTAAAGTGTTCGGGACAACATGTGGTGTCCCGCAAGGTTCCGTCCTGGGCCCTCTCCTATGGATCGCAATGTAGTTGGGGCTTCGTCTTCCAAAGGAAGCAGTGGCGATCGGGTTTGCAGATGATATCGGGGTAGTTGTCGAAGGAAAACACCCAGATGACATCGAATTGTACGCAAACGAAGCGATCTGGGAAATTAAAGCGTGGTTAGAACGCGCGGGGTTGAAGCTTGCTGAGCACAAAACGGAAGTAGTGCTGATCAGCAAGCGACGAAAGCTAGTATCCGTAAGGATAAAAGTAGGGGAACAGATCATCCACTCACAGCCCGCACTAAGGTACCTGGGAGTGATGATCGACCGGAGGCTAAATTTCAAAGCGCACTTGGAGGGCACGGCAGACAAAGCGTCTGCGATTTGTGCAGCACTCGCAAGAATGCTGCCCAATGTTGGGGGCCCTAGACCGAGTCGCCGCCTCCTCTTGGGGAGGGTGGTCAGCTCAGTCCTGTTATACGCAGCGCCAGTGTGGGCAGCAGCGTTAAACAGGACTGCAAATTGTAGGAAATGGAGGGCCGCATATAGGCTAAGTGCACTACGCGCTTGCTGCGCGTACAGGACCACGTCCGACGATGCGGCGTGCGTGATAGCGGGGATGATTCCTGTAGATATTCTGGCGAGGGAGGGCATGCGTCTCTATGACCCAGAATATGGTGGAGGGGAGCCAAGAAGGGTGCGGCGGCAGATTGCGCGCTGCGAGTCTTTAAGGGAATGGCAGGCGAAGTGGGACGAGTCTGTTAAGGGTCGTTGGACCCACAGACTTATCCCTAATGTGGAAATATGGGCTACGAGGGAGCGTGGGGAAGTAAGTTACGACCTCACGCAGTTCCTGAGCGGACATGGGGGGTATAGGAAATACCTCCACCGCTTTGGGCACGATGATTCACCGTTGTGTCCGGTGTGCCCAGCGACGGAGGAAGACGCAGAACACGTCTTCTTTACCTGCTCGAGATTCGCCGAGGAAAGGGCGAAACTAGAAGAAAGGGTCGAGGAGCCACTAACGCCCGAAAACATCCTAGACCATATGATGAGGTCTGAGGAAATGTGGAGGGACGTGGAAGCAACCCTCAAGACCATTCACAGAAAGCTAAGGCAAGAAGAAGCCGTAAGAAATAGAGAAAGGCACAGAAATGCCGCGAGCAGAAGCAGCTGAATGAAGCTGAACGACCCCCGCGATGTAATGCTTATTAGCCAGTCCCGCGGGGGTGGATCACGTCGGAGGGGCTTTTTTAGTTCTCATGTTCATAGACCCATATATGCGTATGTGCACTTATGTGTCCATATGTGTGTATGTGTGGATTTACGTGAAACATAACCGTCATGCGGGATCGGCCAGTAAGGGGCACTTGAGTCATGCCGGTAGCGAATGCTTTTTTACCCCCAGGAAAAAAAAAAATATATATATATATATATATATATATATATATATATATATGGGCGATTCTCCGGAACTTTTAACCTGCTTGAATTACAATTTTTGTAGGAAGATTAAAAATAAAAGAAGCTATCGATAATGTTAAGAAATTATTAATGAGCAATGAGATATAAGTACGAAGTCATTTAAAACGATATTTTGCAATGAAATTTGAAAAAATGTTCCGTTACCTGTCACTTTTCGCCCTGTCTTTAGCGCTAATCTGAATGAAAAGCTATTTATATTTGTGATAGGAAGCGTTAAAACAAAGAGTGCAAAGTGAAAAGTTGTAGTTTAGCTCTTAAGGAAAAATGCGGTTGTGTTCGGTGCAGTGTCAAATCGCTATATTTTCCAAAAAACAAACATACTGAAGATTAGACCCTAAGCCTAGTTTTGACGTCAAAGTTATAACCCGCATGGTAAGTGGAAGTACTCCAAATTGTCTCATTTTATCATAAAATTTTTTAAACGCACTTATTGTTCAGACACTAACGAACATGTGCATACATTTTGTGACAAAAATAAGTTGAAATTGGTTGATTTTTGGGCAAAACTTGCTAACGTGAACGTAGGTTACATTTAAATGTCAAAGTTGTAACTGCAATTAATTTGCTCATATTACATTAAATTCATCCCCGTAAAATTTCTTATGACCTATTGCAACTAGTTAAATCATATGTAACGTTTCCTTCGCTTAAATTGTTTCATGAATCTTAAAAAAAAGTAATTTAAGCGAATGTCAAAATTGTAACCATCCGAATTTGAAATGTCAAAATTGTAACCATGTCATGTCATGTTTTCATAAAAAAAATATGCGCATTGAATTTTTTAATGTTCTACATCAGAAAACATTTATTTATGAAGTAAGAAACACAAAAAATATCATGGCACGGTTGTGCTATCAATTTGAAATTTCATTTTTCCAATTAGCTCAAGTTAAAGGTTCTGGAGAATCGCCCATACATATTTATAAAATTAAAAAATTACAATTTCATCCCATACGAAAGATTTATCCATAATAACCCGCTCCCTTTGTTCGCGTCAATTCTTCAATAAATAACGGTAAAGATAATTGCGACTTGCATCGGAATTGATATTAAATATGAAATAACCGTAATAGAAGGAAAGAAATATGCTGCTATTACAAAAATAATTATGTTCCATTGCCTGCGATGAATTTATCAAAATAAAAATGAATTACATGTCCAGAAAGCAACGAAGAACCTTATTTTAGAATACATCGAATATATGAAATATACCGCGGCGTTAAAATGAATTAGTTTTTAGTGTTAGAATAGATTTTCATGCAGAAATAGCGAACAAAAACAAATAAACACGCTGCATTAAGGCTGTAAACCACGACAATTGAATTATATTTATGAAATGCATTTTAGAATTTATTAAATTCGTCAAATAAACCGCAATATAGCAGAAGCGCTGCATATAAACCAGGAAGAAATAACCCGTCTTAGTGCGAAATAAAGGAACCTGAAATTATTAGCGAAAGGTTGGAACGTTCAAACAAAGAATTCAATATTTATGGTTTCTATGAATGGAACTTTGTTTTTATGCTTTTTTTTTATTACATTTGTTTGGAGCCCTTTTCAGTTTAATTAATTGTATTTAGTTTTGCGAAATTTGAATTTATTTATAGTTATAATGTTAGGAATTGATAATATTAAAAAATTATTACGTGTACATATTGAAGAAAGAACAAAGGTAATAAACCAGAAATTGTGAACTAAGGTTATTTGCGTTTTTTATTGTTCACTGGAAATTTATATTTTTTTGCAGATTCCGCTACACTAAGGACCCAGTCAATTAGGAATTAGATCCTCATTGACAAAACACTACGTTAAGTCGCGAGAATACTTCTAGAAGTATGCGCCCTCTTGCATTTGTTTGTCGACTGCCTCATTCGACATCCCAAGCATTGAAATCACCCGCTAAGTATTACCGGGTGATGGCGGCTCGCGTCGGCGGCTAACCTTTCCAGCATCGACTCGTAATCGTCTAGTGTCAGGCTTGGCGCCGCATAGCAGCTGTAGACGTGTATTCCGCCTACTTTTGCCCGCGTGAAGCCATTCTCTGGGCTTCTCATGGTATCTTCCATGGCTCGGCTCCCACACGTCCATATCGCTGACGTGCCGCTGCTATCGTTTATCCAGATGCCGCTGTACAGGTTTCTATACTGCTCGCAGACGATTGCGATGTCGATTTTCTCCTCGTAGACTGTCTGTACCAGCAGATCTTGTGCCGCTTGACAGTGGTTCAAGTTAATCTGTATGAACCTTATGTTCGACTTCGACTTCTTTGGACTGCTGCCCTGTACAGTGGGCACCTATTACTCCCCGTAGCGTGAGCGTCGTGCTCGCCCTTCCCTTATCTCCTTTACATAGGAGGCATTTAGGGCTCTTATTGCAGTCCTTAGCAATATGTCCCCCCTCCCCGCATCTCCAGCATAGCTCCTTCATGTCCTGAGCGCTGGTGCATTTCCTAGCGATATGACCTACCCCAAAACATTTGAAGCACTTAATTGGTGCTGTTGTCTCCCGTATCCGGCAAACAACCCAGCCGATGCGAACCTTCCCCACCTCAAGTGCCTTTTCTGCGCTAGCGACCGGAAGGCTTATTATGGCCGTCTGCGTACCACCATATGCCTTCCTTACTCTAACATCATCTTCCTGCACCTCCGTCAGTTTCAGCTGCCCCCGCAGCGCATCGTAGACCTCTAGCTTAGTGGTAATCTCGTCCAGATCCCTGCACTCGATTAACACGCGGTTGGTACCTGCCCTAACCTCTGCCGCCTCCACGATTGACGTCTTGATCTTTTGCTTTAGATCCTCCGTCTTTCCCTCGCCAGCTGCCAGTTCCATTAGAAGATCGCCCTTTGGGTTCTTCTAATGCGCATGACCCTATTCCCCAACTCCGTAAGGGAAGCATCCGTTCTGACTTTCCGTAGGATGTCCGCATACGACGTCCCACTAGTCGCTGTTATAATCAGCGCGTCAGGCCTTTCTTTTTTGTGGGACTTTCTGTCCTCTTTTTTCTTTTTCTTTCTTTACTTCGCTTTTTTGGTCTCCACTTTAGTCCAAGCGGAGCTCTTCTTTTCTATCTTTTCGGAGGACTCTTCTTCCATGGGGGCGCCCACGGTTATCTTAATGGCCTCCCGCTCTTCCTGGGTTTTCTTTCTTTATTTCCCCCTCTGTTTCTCTTTGGGGCGCTGTGTGAGGTTTGCACTTCCTCGTTGCTATCCCGTTGGCGTTTACGGGATTCCCCAGTTTTCTCGGCCGTTTGCGGGTCCTTAGCTTCCCCAAACTTCCTTTTTACGACGGTTCTTACTTTAGGGGCTTGTGGAGTTGTTTGTGTCGCCATCTCCATCTGCTCGTTAAGCCTCCTCCTTTGCCTCTAAATAATCTGCCCTGAGGTCCCTAATGTGTCCGTGGATCACATTTGATACATTGCTTCTAGAAGCAATGTAGTCCGACAGGGTCTTTATCGTTTCACCCAGCTTTGCTAGGCACCTTGGCAAGGACTCTTCTTTTTCATTTGCGACTACGCTAGTATTTGCCCGGCCGCTATTTTCCCTCTTATATATATATATATATATATATATATATATATATATATATATATATATATATATATATATATATGTATATATATATATATATATATATATATATATCTATAATATAAAAATGAATCGCTAAATGTGTTGCTAAGCGCAAAACTCGAGAACGGCTGGACCTATTGGACTAATTTTTTTTTCGAATATTCGTTGAAGTACGAGGATGGTTCTTATGGACAGAAAAATTAAAAAAATTGCCTGAAAAAAACAAAAAAAATGGTAATTTTAGGAATTTTCACTTCATTTTAGTTTCAATAGCTTCATGGCCTACCTATTGTTTGACAAATGTAAAATTGTCATTAAATTGAATCATTACATTTAATGAAAATTTCAAATTTACGCAGCTGTCAAACAATAGGTAGGCCATGACGCTATTGAAACTAAAATGATCCACAGCGGCCGTCCCAAGAGGGCGGTGTACCACTTTCTTCACAACCACCTCGACATGGGTATCAAATGAAAGGGTATGTTAAGTAGAATACAATAAGCAATGTAGTATACAAAATATATCTTTAGATCCATGGCGCCCGTCTCAAGAGGGCGGGGTACCACTTTCTTCACAACCACCTCGACATGGGTATCAAATGAAAGGGTATGATAAGTAGAATACAATAAGCAATGTAGTATACAAAATATATCTTTAGATCCATGGCGGCCGTCTCAAGAGGCCGGATTACCACTTTCTTCACAACCACCTCAACATGGGTATCAAATGAAAGGGTATGTTAAGTAGAATATAATAAGCAATATAGTATACAAAATATATCTTTCGATCCATGGCGGCCGTCTCAAGAGGCCGGATCACCACTTCCTTCACAACCACCTCAACATGGGTATCAAATGAAAGGGTATGTTAAGTAGAATATAATAAGCAATGTAGTATACAAAATATATCTTTCGACCCATGGCGGCCGTCTCAAGAGGGCGGGGTACCACTTTCTTCACAACCACCTCGACATGGGTATCAAATGAAAGTGTATGATAAGTAAAATACAATAAGCAATGTAGTATACAAAATATATCTTTAGATCCATGGCGCCCGTCTCAAGAGGGCGGGGTACCACTTTCTTCACAACCACCTCGACATGGGTATCAAATGAAAGGGTATGATAAGTAGAATACAATAAGCAATGTAGTATACAAAATATATCTTTAGATCCATGGCGGCCGTCTCAAGAGGCCGGATTACCACTTTCTTCACAACCACCTCAACATGGGTATCAAATGAAAGGGTATGTTAAGTAGAATATAATAAGCAATGTAGTATACAAAATATATCTTTCGATCCATGGCGGCCGTCTCAAGAGGCCGGATCACCACTTTCTTCACAACCACCTCAACATGGGTATCAAATGAAAGGGTATGTTAAGTAGAATATAATAAGCAATGTAGTATACAAAATATATCTTTCGATCCATGGCGGCCGTCTCAAGAGGGCGGGGTACCACTTTCTTCACAACCACCTCGACATGGGTATCAAATGAAAGTGTAGGATAAGTAGAATACAATAAGCAATGTAGTATACAAAATATATCTTTAGATCCATGGCGCCCGTCTCAAGAGGGCGGGGAACCACTTTCTTCACAACCACCTCGACATGGGTATCAAATGAAAGGGTATGATAAGTAGAATACAATAAGCAATGTAGTATACAAAATATATCTTTAGATCCATGGCGGCCGTCTCAAGAGGCCGGATTACCACTTTCTTCACAACCACCTCAACATGGGTATCAAATGAAAGGGTATGTTAAGGAGAATACAATAAGCAATGTAGTATACAAAATATATCTTTAGATCCATGGCGGCCGTCTCAAGAGGGCGGGGTACCACTTTCTTCACAACCACCTCGACATGGGTATCAAATGAAAGGGTATGATAAGTAGAATACAATAAGCAATGTAGTATACAAAATATATCTTTAGATCCATGGCGGCCGTCTAAAGAGGCCGGATTACCACTTTCTTCACAATCCCCTCAATATGGGTATCAAATGAAAGGGTATGATAAGTAGAATACAATAAGCAATGTAGTAGACTCAATATACCGATTTATGGCTGCCGACGCAAGACCCATGTTCTTTGAGGCATTTCATCTGTGTAAAATTCATATCTCGAAAAATATTAAGTCAATGGATGGTTTTTATTGTTTACTATTGACTTATGGGTGCAGCGTAGGCGCACCGGGTCCCAGCTAGTATATATATATATATATATATATATATATATATATATATATACAAGCTGGGACCCGGTGCGCCTACGCTGCACCCATAAGTCAATATTAAACAATAAAAACCATCCATTGACTTAATATTTTTGGAGATATGAATTTTACACAGATGAAATGCCTCAAAGAACATGGGTCTTGCGTCGGCCGCCATGAATCGGTATATTGAGTCTACTACATTGCTTATTGTATTCTACTTATCATACCCTTTCATTTGATACCCATTTTGAGGGGATTGTGAAGAAAGTGGTAATCCGGCCTCTTTAGACGGCCGCCATGGATCTAAAGATATATTTTGTATACTACATTGCTTATTGTATTCTACTTATCATACCCTTTCATTTGATACCCATGTCGACGTGGTTGTGAAGAAAGTGGTACCCCGCCCTCTTGAGACGGGCGCCATGGATCTAAAGATATATTTTGTATACTACATTGCTTATTGTATTCTACTTAACATACCCTTTCATTTGATACCCATGTCGAGGTGGTTGTGAAGAAAGTGGTACACCGCCCTCTTGGGACGGCCGCTGTGGATCATTTTAGTTTCAATAGCGTCATGGCCTACCTATTGTTTGACAGCTGCGTAAATTTGAAATTTTCATTAAATGTAATGATTCAATTTAATGACAATTTTACATTTGTCAAACAATAGGTAGGCCATGAAGCTATTGAAACTAAAATGAAGTGAAAATTCCTAAAATTACCATTTTTTTTGTTTTTTTCAGGCAATTTTTTTAATTTTTCTGTCCATAAGAACCATCCTCGTACTTCAACGAATATTCGAAAAAAAATTAGTCCAATAGGTCCAGCCGTTCTCGAGTTTTGCGCTTAGCAACACATTTAGCGATTCATTTTTATATTATAGATATATATATATATATATATATATATATATATATATATATATACATATATATATATATATATATATATATATATATATATATATATATATATATATAAGAGGGAAAATAGCGGCCGGGCAAATACTAGCGTAGTCGCAAATGAAAAAGAAGAGTCCTTGCCAAGGTGCCTAGCAAAGCTGGGTGAAACGATAAAGACCCTGTCGGACTACATTGCTTCTAGAAGCAATGTATCAAATGTGATCCACGGACACATTAGGGACCTCAGGGCAGATTATTTAGAGGCAAAGGAGGAGGCTTAACGAGCAGATGGAGATGGCGACACAAACAACTCCACAAGCCCCTAAAGTAAGAACCGTCGTAAAAAGGAAGTTTGGGGAAGCTAAGGACCCGCAAACGGCCGAGAAAACTGGGGAATCCCGTAAACGCCAACGGGATAGCAACGAGGAAGTGCAAACCTCACACAGCGCCCCAAAGAGAAACAGAGGGGGAAATAAAGAAAGAAAACCCCGGGAAGAGCGGGAGGCCATTAAGATAACCGTGGGCGCCCCCATGGAAGAAGAGTCCTCCGAAAAGATAGAAAAGAAGAGCTCCGCTTGGACTAAAGTGGAGACCAAAAAAGCGAGGAAAAGAAAGAAAAAGAAAAAAGAGGACAGAAAGTCCCACAAAAAAGAAAGGCCTGACGCGCTGATTATAACAGCGACTAGTGGGACGTCGTATGCGGACATCCTACGGAAAGTCAGAACGGATGCTTCCCTTACGGAGTTGGGGAATAGGGTCATGCGCATTAGAAGAACCCAAAAGGGCGATCTTCTAATGGAATTGGCAGCTGGCGAGGGAAAGACGGAGGATCTAAAGCAAAAGATCAAGACGTCAATCGTGGAGGCGGCAGAGGTTAGGGCAGGTACCAACCGCGTGTTAATCGAGTGCAGGGATCTGGACGAGATTACCACTAAGCTAGAGGTCTACGATGCGCTGCGGGGGCAGCTGAAACTGACGGAGGTGCAGGAAGATGATGTTAGAGTAAGGAAGGCATATGGTGGTACGCAGACGGCCATAATAAGCCTTCCGGTCGCTAGCGCAGAAAAGGCACTTGAGGTGGGGAAGGTTCGCATCGGCTGGGTTGTTTGCCGGATACGGGAGACAACAGCACCAATTAAGTGCTTCAAATGTTTTGGGGTAGGTCATATCGCTAGGAAATGCACCAGCGCTCAGGACATGAAAGAGCTATGCTGGAGATGCGGGGAGGGGGGACATATTGCTAAGGACTGCAATAAGAGCCCTAAATGCCTCCTATGTAAAGGAGATAAGGGGAAGGGCGAGCACGACGCTCACGCTACGGGGAGTAATAGGTGCCCACTGTACAGGGCAGCAGTCCAAAGAAGTCGAAGTCGAACATAAGGTTCATACAGATTAACTTGAACCACTGTCAAGCGGCACAAGATCTGCTGGTACAGACAGTCTACGAGGAGAAAATCGACATCGCAATCGTCTGCGAGCAGTATAGAAACCTGTACAGCGGCATCTGGATAAACGATAGCAGCGGCACGTCAGCGATATGGACGTGTGGGAGCCGAGCCATGGAAGATACCATGAGAAGCCCAGAGAATGGCTTCACGCGGGCAAAAGTAGGCGGAATACACGTCTACAGCTGCTATGCGGCGCCAAGCCTGACACTAGACGATTACGAGTCGATGCTGGAAAGGTTAGCCGCCGACGCGAGCCGCCATCACCCGGTAATACTAGCGGGTGATTTCAATGCTTGGGATGTCGAATGAGGCAGTCGACAAACAAATGCAAGAGGGCGCATACTTCTAGAAGTATTCTCGCGACTTAACGTAGTGTTTTGTCAATGAGGATCTAATTCCTAATTGACTGGGTCCTTAGTGTAGCGGAATCTGCAAAAAAATATAAATTTCCAGTGAACAATAAAAAACGCAAATAACCTTAGTTCACAATTTCTGGTTTATTACCTTTGTTCTTTCTTCAATATGTACACGTAATAATTTTTTAATATTATCAATTCCTAACATTATAACTATAAATAAATTCAAATTTCGCAAAACTAAATACAATTAATTAAACTGAAAAGGGCTCCAAACAAATGTAATAAAAAAAAGCATAAAAACAAAGTTCCATTCATAGAAACCATAAATATTGAATTCTTTGTTTGAACGTTCCAACCTTTCGCTAATAATTTCAGGTTCCTTTATTTCGCACTAAGACGGGTTATTTCTTCCTGGTTTATATGCAGCGCTTCTGCTATATTGCGGTTTATTTGACGAATTTAATAAATTCTAAAATGCATTTCATAAATATAATTCAATTGTCGTGGTTTACAGCCTTAATGCAGCGTGTTTATTTGTTTTTGTTCGCTATTTCTGCATGAAAATCTATTCTAACACTAAAAACTAATTCATTTTAACGCCGCGGTATATTTCATATATTCGATGTATTCTAAAATAAGGTTCTTCGTTGCTTTCTGGACATGTAATTCATTTTTATTTTGATAAATTCATCGCAGGCAATGGAACATAATTATTTTTGTAATAGCAGCATATTTCTTTCCTTCTATTACGGTTATTTCATATTTAATATCAATTCCGATGCAAGTCGCAATTATCTTTACCGTTATTTATTGAAGAATTGACGCGAACAAAGGGAGCGGGTTATTATGGATAAATCTTTCGTATGGGATGAAATTTTAATTTTTTAATTTTATAAATATGTATGGGCGATTCTCCAGAACCTTTAACCTGAGCTAATTGGAAAAATGAAATTTCAAATTGATAGCACAACCGTGCCATGATATTTTTTGTGTTTCTTATTTCATAAATAAATGTTTTCTGGTGTAGAACATTAAAAAATTCAATGCGCATTTTTTTTATGACATGGTTATATTGACATGGTTACAATTTTGACATCAAATTTGACATGGTTACAATTTTGACATTCGCTTAAATTACTTTTTTTTAAGATTCATGAAATAATTTAAGTGAAGGAAACGTTACATATGATTTAATTAGTTACAATACGTCATAAGAAATTTTACGGGGAAGAATTTAATGTAATATGAGCAAATTAATTGCAGTTACAACTTTGATATTTAAATGTAACCTACGTTCATGTTAGCAAGTTTTGCCCAAAAATCAACCAATTTCAACTTATTTTTGTCACAAAATATATGCACATGTTCGTTAGTGTCTGAACAATAAGTGCATTTAAAAAAATTTATGATAAAATTAGATAATTCGGAGTACTTCGACTTACCATGCGGGTTACAACTTTGACGTCAAAACCTAGGGACAAACTTCAGAGTTGTTTTTTTGGAAAATATAGCGATTTGACACTGCACCGAACACAACTGCATTTTTCCTTAAGAGTTAAACTACAAATTTTCACTTTTCACTATTTGTTTCAACGCTTCCTATCACAAATATAAATAGTTTTTCATTCAGATTAGCGCTAAAGACAGGCCGAAAAGTGAGAGGTAACGGAACATTTTTTCAAATTTTATTGCAATATATCGCTTTAAATGACTTCGTACTTATATCTTATTGTTCATTAATAGTTTCTTAACATTATTGATAGCTTCTTTTATTTTTAATCTTCTTATAAAAATTGTTAGTCATAAAAATTTCGAAGCGACAAGCAGGTTAAAGGTTCTGGAGAATCGGCCGTATGTTGTTAGAAAAATGTGTTTTGTGTTGTTAGAAAAATGTGTTTTGTGTTGTTAGAAAAATGGTGTTTTTGGTGTATGTCTTTAATTTCCAACGTTGAGCAAATCATAAGGGCAAAGGAATTTCTTAGAAGAATGCTCTACTGAGCATGACTCTTCTAAATTACCTCTGCTAGTGGCCGGTGCAAGAAGAAAAAGTTCTAGCTCGAGGACACTGATTATAATATAATTATAGTGTTGATTTATAGTATATCCATAAAAATGTCAGCCCAGTATTTTAATAGTGCCATCCAGTATCAAGTAGTTTATTTATTTTTGTGTATTTAAATTATGTAAGCTGCGTTCCATTTTGACAGGTGTGGTTTTTTTGTGGATTCAATTTTGTTTATCTTTTCTATTGTTGGGTTTAAAGTTGTGGAAATTTTGCTGTGGCTATTTAGTTAATTTTGTTTATTGTTGTTGAAATTTTTTGTGATGCCTTTTTAAAGCTGCGGCGAACATTCTCCCTCCCGTTGAACAATCCTGTTCAACCGTTGCTTCAAAACACCTTTCTTATGGTAGTGGAAAAAGATCAGCCTACCATCCTTCTTCACCTTAAGTCTCACTTGGTACTTTTGTGGGAGGTTGAGTGTTTTTTCCACATATTTTGACCTCTGGATAGCTTCCAAATTGATTCGTGTGAGGACCTCACGGGTTAAGAAAATGTCGATCCCTTCTCTCCTGACAGACTGTTGATTTGTGTTGTCGATCCGCTCTCTAAATTCCTTGATGGTATTGGTTGGCCTTAAGGTGTTCAACATGAGTTCTTTAGCTCCATTTATAATCGCTGGCTGGGACACCGATGGCTTGGTGTGTATTGTAACATCCTTCAACTTCATGGCTGGATGGACCTTAGCCTTTGAATTGGAACTGGTAGCCTGGGATGTAGTTGCATGCGCTTCTCTTGGTGGTACCTCGTTGACCTTTACAGGGCTCGGATCAGCGTAAAATTCGGGGTCCGCTTCGTGATGGGTTGAAAAGAATATCTTTTCCGATAAAATTAACACGTCTTCGTCGTAATCCATCTAGAAAAAACGAGCTTACAAGTTATTTCTACTCAAGGGGTTAACACAGCACAACACTGAAGACAAGATACTTTTGTTAGTAAAAGGGGACTAGGATGTATCTAAAGGAAGACGGGATAACTTTGCTATTGGGCGTCTCAAAATATTTGTTTGCGTTCTTATTTGCGCTACTCTTATTAGGCCATCGGCCCCTGGATAGACTTCTTCTACGATGCCTAGAGGCCATTTCGCTGGTGGCGTATTTTCGCTAGTAACAAGTACTACATCTCCAATTTCGATGTTTTTTCTTTCATGCTGCCATTTTGGTCTTGTTTGCAGTTGGTGCAGATAGTTCCTTGACCATTGCTTCCAAAATTGATGAATTTTTTGTTGCAAATACATCCAACGTTGAGTAATTGTTACCTTGTCTGTGTAATCCGGTTCTGGCAACGTATTTACTGCTTGACCCATTAAAAAATGTCCCGGCGTGAGTATCTCTGGATTGCTTGGATCTGTACTAATATAGCATAGCGGTCTCGAATTAAGAATGGCTTCTATTTGGGTTAATACTGTTGAGTATTCTTCATATGTGCATATCATCGTTCCTAAACTTCTGCGTAGATGGTATTTTACAGATCGTGCACCTGCTTCCCATATTCCTCCGAAATGTGGAGCTGCTGGTGGATTGAAATGCCAATTGATAGAATGGTGAACCAACTGCTTTCTTGCTTCCTGCGTTGCATTTGTTATTGCACATTTTAGCTCCTTATCTAATGTTGATTTGGCTCCAACAAAATTAGTGCCGCAATCGGAATAAATATCAGTACAGAGTCCTCTCCTGGCTATAAATCTCCGTAAGGCTGCGATGAAGGCGTCGGATGTTAATGCTGATACTAGTTCAATGTGCATGGCCTTGGTTACCATGCACACAAAAATGCACAAGTAAGCTTTTAATAATTTTGCTTTTCTGCATGGTGAAGCCTTTATGGTCACTGGTCCCGCGTAGTCTATGCCTACCTTGCTAAATGGTTTCGCAATATTAACCCGAGCTTCTGGCAAATTACCCATTAATTGTTGTCCAGTATCCTTTCTAAATCGAAAACATTTGATGCATTTGTATAATCTAGTGGAGATGGCTCTTCGTGCGTCTAAAATCCAATATTTGTTTCGGCTAGTAGCAAGTACTAAGGAAGTTCCTCCATGCAGAGTATCTTGATGTAATTGATCAATTGAGGAGTGGGCGAACAAAACGGCACATGTCCAGTTTTGCAAATTGTTCAGAAATCGCAAAAAACTGTTTCTGCCTCTGAACTGATCACATTAACTAATTATGAGTATGGTAGGTTGTGCTACTATTTGAACTCATCCAGACGGAAAATTTTTTTTTAAATATGTTTAATACTTTAAGAGAAAAAATTAAAACAAAAATGGACATGTGCCCTTTTGCGGGGACAGAACTGGACATGTACCGTTTTGTCAAACCCTTGAATGGACATTTTGCAGGAACCCAACTGGACATGTTTTTTTGTTTTTAGCCTTTTAGGGAGCTCCCTGGCCCCCTTAGAGGCAAGGGGAGATTTTTCTGGTATTTTTTCCTAATAGTAGGGTCTGTTACGCAAATTTTAAGGGGTCATAGTGCCCCACGGCTTGTTTTGGGGCCGTGGGAGGCAAAAGTGAGGTAAATTTTAGTGCATTTTTAGTGCATTTTATGATGCACATACAAATCGATGTAATTAGAGCCCCAGGTGAGGTGCAATGAACTTCCATTGTTGATTAAAAACTTTTTTGTATGAAATACGTGCCCTTTTGAAAATCCACATTAACGAATGGTTAAAAAATATGAATATTCGTAGGACATGTGCCTTTCTGCAGGGAAACCGTTACTTTGCTAACAAAAAAATATTACATGAAAGTGATTTTTGAAGTGTCTGAAATTGAAATTAGTTGCAGTTTAGTGTAATGAACACGATTCCGTCAAAAAACTTAAAACGGCCAACCATGGACATGTGCCGTTTTGTTCGCCCACTCCTCAATTATAAGTTCCACTATGTGATGAGTCTTTGGTAGAATGATAGGGTGTTTTTGATCGTAGGCCATGGTTGCATGGCAGAGACGTCCCTTCATGCGTATAACTCCTTGGGTATCCAAAAATGGTGTCAACTGCAACAACTTGCTCTTTTGGGATATAGATTTACCTTGACTTAAACTACCATACTCATCCGGAAAGCATGTTCGTTGAATTTGCCTTAAAATTATCTGCTCCGCCTTGCGTCGTTCTTCACTAGAAATGAACCCAATTTGTTTTTGTGATGGATGTTTGCAGTTTTCGACGAAGCGAAGTAATAACGCAATGATTTTGACTGTTTTCCTAAATGAGGAGTAACGATTGAGAATATTGTCTTGAGCTTCAAGAACAACATTGGCTGTTTGTTTGACCTTAGCTTCCAAAGTTGTTGTTTCTTCACACCGTTTAAATTTTGGCCAGTATTCTTGAGATTTCGCCAACCAAGCTGGACCATGCCACCATAGGTCCTTAGATAGCAGATCTTCCACAGTTGTACCTCTGGACGCAATATCAGCTGGATTCTCACTAGTGGGCGCGTGTTGCCAAGTTTCAAATTTAAGAATCTCGGATTTCAACAACTCGATTTCCATCGTGAAGGGTGCTCTTTAATCCACTGTAAGACGATTGTAGAGTCCGTCCAAGCAAAAATAGGAACGTTGTTCAACTCCATGTCTGCCACGGTGGTTTTAATAAGCCGTGCAAGAATTACCTCCCCATTAAGTTCTAATCTTGGAATGGTGGTTGGTTTCGTGGGTGCCACTCTGGTCTTGGCAGTTAGTAATGTGGCTGAAATACTCCCGCCTTCTTGGATTACTCTTATGTAAAGAACCGCCGCGCCGCATACGCTCTTGATGACGCGTCACTAAACCCATGGAGCTGGATGCTAGATTTAGTTGTATATTTTATTGACAGTGTATTCTCGATTTGTAGTTTTGTTGTTATATTAGCATTGCTTTTTAATTTAACTGTCAGTCGATAAAAGATTTTTGTTTTAACTGAATGTTTAATACATTTTTATCTAAAAGGAAATAGTATTTATTTAATTTTGAAATCGTTGGATCCTCACTGCTAAAGTCATTCTAATAGGTTATGGGCTGTTCGCGTGGTAACAATTATTTCAATTAAATTTATATTAAATTTTCAATTAGGAAGTTGGTATATCATAAAAAAGAAAAGTATGACATCTGAAACGAAGTATACGCTTGGAAAATTGAATAATGCAAATTATTTCAATTGGCGATACAAAATGAAGATGTTATTGATAGAGAAAGGTGTTTGGAGCGTGATCAGAGATGAAAAACCGAATCCAGTGACAGTCACATGGACTGGATGTGATGAAAAGGCTCATTCAACAATAGCTTTATCAGTTGAAGACGACCAAATCCAACACATAAGGAACTGTACATCGGCAAAGGATTCATGGGACAAGCTGAAGGAATTTCACGAAAAGGATTCTCCGAATAATCGGTTGTTCTTTATGAGACAAATGATTACTCAACGCGTTAGTGATGATGGTGACGTTGAAGCTCACGTAGGAAGAATGAACGAATTGTTTCAAAGATTGCTAGCTTTCGATAGGGACATTAGGCCAGATTTTATTTTAACTTCTGCATTACTTGGTTCATTACCAGAAAGCTATGATGGACTAATAACTGCTTTAGAATCTCGCAGTGAAGAATTATTGGCATCAACAGTTTGTTCAAAAGTGATCGCAGAATACAGGCGTCGTAAAGAAAAGGGAAAAGAAACTAAAGAAGAAGTTGCGTTACGTGTCGGTGCTCCAATTACCAAAAAGGAAATAAGTTGTTATTTTTGCAAAGGTACAGGCCATTTGAAAAAGAATTGTGGAAAGTATAAGGAATGGTTGAAAAAGAAAAGTGGTAAATCACAAAAGGCAAATTTTACGAAGTGTAGCAGTAATGGTGCTATGACCGAGTTTCTATTTAAAATAATACTTGGGAGTTGGTAAAATTGCCGGATGGTCGTCGTGGAGGATGGATTATCGATTCAGGAGCTACTTGCCACATACATAGTTGGATCAAGAAAGAGTTTTGTTGAATTTAATAAAAATCACCGTGAACAAGTATGTGTAGCAAATGGTCAGCAGGTTTTAGCAATTGGTAAAGGAACGGTTTGTGTTGATTTTGTAACTAAATCAGGAGATACAAAAGCTGTCAAAATTTTGGATGTGCTATATGTACCAAGCATAAAGGGAAATTTAATTTCTGTAAAGAAACTGACCGATGACGGCTACACAGTGAATTTTTGTGGACGGAAATGCGAAATAAAGAAAGGTGATCAAGAGGTTGCATCAGGAGAAATTGCAGGAAACTTGTACAAGTTGAAAACACAAAATAAAATTTTCACGATTGGAAATTTCAGTTCAAATTCGGACTTGAAGGATAATTGTATCCATAAGTGGCACAGTATACTAGGACATAGAGACATCGAAGTTGTCAAAACTTTGTCGTCAGGTAAAATTGTAGAGAGTGTGCAATTCGGCAAGTGTAATAAAGATTGCAAAAACATTTTGAACTGTAAAGTATGTCTACAAGGAAAAATGACACGAATTAAATTTCCACAGAAATCAAAGAATCGTGCAACTGAAGTGCTGAGTTTGATACATTCGGATATCTGTGGACCCATGCAAACAAGTACACCATCAGGAAAAAGATATATGCTTACTTTTATTGACGACTTCTCAAGATATACAATAATTTATTTAATAGTGAATAAATCCGAAGTTTTTGAAAAGTTTAAGGAATTCATAAATTTATGTTTGTTTAACTATGTTTCAAAGAAAACCAAAGGTAATTCGTAGTGATAGGGGAGGTGAGTACATGGGTGTGCACTTTGTGAGATATTTACAGGAAAATGGTATCCAGTTTCAAAGAACAGCACCATATACCCCACAACAAAATGGTGTTGCGGAAAGGAAGAATCGTACTCTAGTGGAAATGGCTATGTGTATGTTAATAGATGCCAATCTTGAATACAAGTTTTGGGGTGAAGCAATCACTATGGCCAATTACATACAGAATCGATTACCGGCAAGGGATATTGAGAAAACGCCGTATGAGAGTTGGTTTAAGAAAAAGCCAAGTGTTGGATATTTCAAACGTTTTGGTTCAAAATGTTACACGCACGTGCCAGACGAAAGAAGACGAAAACTCGATCCAAAGGCCATTCCAACAATTCTCGTTGGATATGATATGGCTTCAAAGGCATACAGGTGTTTTGTGCCATCAACAGGAAAAGTCATCGTGAGTCGAGATGTGAAGTTTATCGATAAAGATAGCAGCTGGAAATTAGATGAACAAGAAGAGGAAAATGTTATTTTAATTGAACATACAGCAGAACAAGAATTTTTCAACACGGATGAAAGTAACGAAGCAGAACTTAACGATACATTACCACAAACAGAAAATAATACAGGACAGGAGGTTGGTAGTGAAATAATAGCAGTTCGTCGATCTACACGATCGAATAAAGGTGTTCCACCCGAAAGGTTGATTCAAGTAATGAAAGCAGTTAATGAAGATATAATTGAACCGAAAAGTTACAATCAAGCAATTACATCGAATCAAAAGGATGAGTGGATTAAAGCTATGAAGAATGAAATGTCTTCATTGAAAGAAAATAATACTTGGGAGTTGGTAAAATTGCCGGATGGTCGTCGTGCAATCGGGTGCAAATGGGTTTACAAAGTTAAAAGAGATGCCAGTGGAAAAATTCAACAGTTCAAGGCTCGATTAGTTGCACAAGGATTTTCACAAAAGTTCGGAACAGATTACGATGAAGTGTTCGCTCCAGTGGTAAGACAATCAACATTCAGAATTTTACTTACCATTGCGACGAATGAAAAAATGAAAGTAACTCATCTTGACGCAAAGTCAGCATTTCTTCACGGAAGATTAAATGAAACAATTTATATGAAGCAGCCACCGGGATTCAAAGTTGAGGAAAAGGAGGATAATGTTTGTCTCTTGAGGAGGAGCATATACGGATTAAAACAATCAGCAAGGGTTTGGAATAAAGCAATCCATCAGGTGTTGGTTGATGCTGGATATACTCAAAGCAAAAATGACCCATGTCTTTACACATTTGCAATAGGAAGTAAATTTTGCTATGTTTTGATTTACGTTGATGATTTGATCATTGCTAGCAAACACAATGAGCTTTCAGTGGAATGTGTACGAATCCTGGGTGCAAAATTCAAGATCAAGAATCTGGGTGAAATTCGAAATTATCTTGGACTACAGATCAAAAGAAATTCTCAAGGGGGTTTCGCATTAAATCAAACAGCGTACATCAGTAAGATACTGGGTGATTTTGGTTTAGCAGATTCAAAACCATCTGATGTGCTAATTAGGGTTTCATATGAAAAAGGTGAAGAGTCAGAAAATTTAACCAACAACGAAAATTATCGACAGTTAATTGGGTGCTTGTTATATATTTCTGTGAATACTAGACCAGATATATCAGCAAGTGTATCAATTTTGGCACAAAAGGTTTCTAAACCAACGCAAGAGGACTGGAATGAGCTGAAGCGCATACTCAAATATTTAAAGGGCACTGCAGATTTTTCATTATTGCTTGGCGGTGTTGAAAACAAAACTGATCTTATCGGATATGCGGATGCAAATTGGGCCGAAAACAGGTTGGATCGAAAATCAAATAGTGGATACGTTTTCAAGCTATTTGGTGGTGTGATCAGCTGGAGTTGCAAGAAACAAACATGCGTTTCATTATCATCAACAGAGGCTGAATTTATCGCTTTATCGGAGGCATGCAAGGAAGTATTATGGATCCGTCGAATATTGATGGATTTCAATCAAAAAATGGACAAACCAACTACATTGTTCGAGGACAACCAAAGTTGCTTGAGGCTAATTGAGGAGGAGAAATTCTCGGGCCGATAAAAGCATATCGATGTGCGATATTATTTCGTTAAAGACTACATTGATAAACAGGTGGTCAAATGTGTTTATTGTCCAACTGAAGAAATGCTGGCAGATTTGTTAACGAAGCCTTTGTCAGCGACTCGTATCAAAATATTAAGAAAAGAATGCGGTGTGATGAAATCGGAATAAGGACGAGTATTGACAGTGTATTCTCGATTTGTAGTTTTGTTGTTATATTAGCATTGCTTTTTAATTTAACTGTCAGTCGATAAAAGATTTTTGTTTTAACTGAATGTTTAATACATTTTTATCTAAAAGGAAATAGTATTTATTAACTTCCCAGTATAGGAAGTTATTGTAATCGGTCCGAAAGTCGAAATCGAAAATTTCAACGTATTTTCATCTTTCAAGGTCCCAGGAGCATTTTAAGCAAAAAATTGGGAGGAAGTATGTGTGTGTGTGTGTGTGTGTATGTGCGTACGGATGTGGTCATTTTTTCCTGCACGATATCGCGCGAACCAAAACTGATATCGACTTCGTTGAGGTGTTGTTCGAATCGTATTAACCGAAATATGATCTGAAAAGAATTTCATGAAATTCGGTCCAGCCGTTTTTTTGTTTGAGCGACGTAAGTGATTTTTGTACCTGCACGATATCGTCCGAACTACAAAAGATATTGACTTACTTGAGGTGCCGTTCGAAGCGTATTAGCGACAATATTATCTGAAAAGATTTTTATAATATTCGGTCCAGCGGTTTTTTGGTTTAAATGACTTAAGTGATTTTTGTACCTGCACGATATCGCGCGAACTATAAAAGATATCGACTTAGTTGACGTGCCGTTCGAAGAGTATTAACCAAAATATGATCTGAAAAGATTTTCATAAAATTCGGTCGAGCTGTTTTTTTGTTTAAGCGGCGTAAGTGATTTTTGTACCTGCACGATATGGCCCGAACCAACAAAGATATTGACTTACTTGAGGTGCCGTTCGAAGCGTATTAGCGACAATATAATCTGAAAATATTTTTATAATATTCGGTCCAGCGGGTTTTTGGTTTAATTGACTTAAGTGATTTTTGTACCTGCACGATACCGCGCGAACTAAAAACTATATCGATTTCATTGAGGTGCCGAAAAACATTAATACATCAATTTTATATACATTTTCGTCATCCTAATCTTGTAAGTGCGCAAATTTAGTTTGACATTTTAACGAAAATATTGATAAACAATTGTGACAAATTCTCGGTATTATGCATATATTCTATATTTCCTATTGTTCATTTATTATTAAAATATCCAATCATAATATTCAACAACCATCATACTGGGAAGTTGATCGTGTGGACCGAAAGGGTCGAACCCACATCCCAACTAGTTTAATTTTGAAATCGTTGGATCCTCACTGCTAAAGTCATTCTAATATATTTAATCCATCGAGGTATCTTAATCCGAGGCAAATTACTTAAGTCGTCCTTGAATTTCTTCCACTGCTGAACAATGGTTAATGACGCTGGATCGTCCCAAGCACACCCCGTTATCCACATAAGCTGCATCAAAATTTTCGCGACTGCTATAACTGGAGCTAACCAACCAAGTGGGTCGTATAATGAAGCGATTTCTGATAATATCGTTCGTTTTGTGTACAGGTTTGGAACTGGTTTAGCCATTAATTTAAAGGTAAAATAATCTTCAGCAGGTAGCCACTGAATGCCCGATGTATTAATCATTTCCTGTTCACATATATTCAAAATACCCTTGTTCTCACAGTATTCCGGTGGTAGGTGACTTATTAATTTCCTTTGATTGCTGGCCCATTTACGAAGGTTGAATCCTCCCGCTTTCATCATATTAATTACCTCAGCTTGTAGAAGTTTGGCAGTTGCCATATCATCAGCTCCGGTCAATAAATCGTCCACATAAAAATCTTTTATTGTTACGTCTGCTGCCATTGGCCAATTATTGCCTTCATCGACGGCCAGTTGTTGTAAGGTCCGTATTGCAAGATAAGGTGCGGATGTTGTACCGAAGGTGACGGTCTTCAATTCGTAGTCTTGAAGCTGCTTGGTTACTGGATGTCTCCAAATGATTCTTTGGAAAGGCCTTTGTTCTGGATGAATGAAGATCATTCTATACATCTTCTCAATATCTGCCGTCATTGCTACTTTGTGCTTTCTCCATTTAAATAGAGTTGCAAACAATTTTGGCTGTAATGTAGGTCCCTTTAGGAGGTAATCATTCAATGATTTGCCATTCGAAGTTTTACACGATGCATCGAATACCACTCTTAACTTTGTGGTAGAGCTCTCCTTGAAAACAGCATGATGCGGAATATAATAATGTTGTTTTGGTTCTGCTATTGGATCTAACATCTCCATATGCTGCAGTTCGATATATTCGTCGAGACATGTTGCATAGTCGCTTGCTAACGTTGGATTTTTCCTAAACTGTTTTTGGAGGGCTGTATATCTGGCTAAGGCTTGTGGTCGTGATTCACCTAAATTCGGAGTTTTATTATTTGTGAATGGTAGTTTGACTTGATATTGACCATTGCTAAGGCGTTCATGAGTAGTTTTTAAGATCGTTTGACAAGTGAGCTCCTCATCTGTAAGCATTGGTTGTGATGGGTATTCCTCTATTTCAAAGAATTGTTTCAACTGCTGATTTAGATCGGTTTCAGTTGTAGCAACGAGTGAAATGGCTTCTTGATGCAAGTGATTGGTAGTCGGTCCTACTAATATCCATCCAAATATGGTATTGATTGCCACCGGGGAAGCCTTGCTTCCTTTCACAAGTCCAGGTTGGATAATTTGGGCATAAACATTTGCTCCTAGTAAAGCGTCAATTTTCCCGGGATTCCAGTACATTGGGTCCGCTAACGTTAGACCCGAAATATGATTTAAACCTCCCTTTGGAATTCGTTGCCTTGGTAAGAGATCAGTAATTGTCTCTAATATGAAAAAGCTTTCTTTAACTAAAGGTCCTGTTAATTTCCTTGACTGC
This sequence comes from Thereva unica, assembly GCA_949987705.1. Classification (NCBI taxonomy): domain Eukaryota; kingdom Metazoa; phylum Arthropoda; class Insecta; order Diptera; family Therevidae; genus Thereva; species Thereva unica. Next base: position 154,502,676 of record OX465281.1, on the reverse strand, counting down.
AGTTGCAGAATTGTTTCTTGACATGAGCTAGCTGCAGGATTACTGCCAACACTTATGATCGACATGGCAGTAGGTATGCATTCAGCACCTAATTTATTGCATGCTTCCTCTGTGAGGAACGAAGATTGAGAGCCTGGATCTATCAGGCATCTTAATGTGGTAGCTTGACTTGATCCACATTTAGCGGTTACTAGTGCGGTGGACAATAATGCACGCACCTTTTGCGTTGTTACGAAGGTTTGAGTGATTTCTTGCTTGTTTGCCGGCAGGTTATTCCCTGTTAGTTGACCTTCTGATATGAAGTCCTTTGTATTGCCTTTCCTATTTGTAGGATGTGAAGTAGTAGTTTCATTGCTATTGTCTTGATGCAATGATGTGTGATGACGTTGCTTGCATTTGAAGCAACTATGCTTGCTGTCACACTTTGCTTGACTATGACGCCTTGAGAGGCAGTTGAGACATAGATGTGCTGATATAATAACGTTTCGTTTTTTCTCTGGTGTCATGCTTTTATATTTGTAACATTGTAGAACAAAGTGTCTACCCTTACATGCTGGGCATCCTTTTCCCTTGTGGCATGAAACGATGCCGTTTTTTGTTTGACTTGATCTGGTTTGACTTGTGTAGGTTTAGATCCTACCGTGTCAGCAATAGGCTCGAGTACCTTTAACCGTGTATTTAAAAATGATTTGAATTCATCGAGGCTGGGTAAATCTTCGTTGGTCCCTTGCTCTTCCTCCCACAGTTTTAAAGTATGGAAGGGAAGTTTTTGTACTAAAATATAAATTAATAGTACATCCCAAGAATGCGTATCTATCTTGAGACTATTTAATTGTTGTAAACACTCTTCCGAAGTGTCTATTAAAGATTTAATTCCCTTCGTAGTTTCCATATTTATTTTAGGTTGATTGACCAATCGCTTAAATTGATGATTTACTAGAATACGAGTATTTTCGAATCGTGCCTTCAGCTTGTTCCAGGCCGGCAAATAATCAGCATCTGTAGTCGGTGTGTGGCGCAATAACTTTTCTGCTTCTCCTATCAGACATGATTTTAAATGATAAAGTTTTTGAACGGGGGAGAGGTTTGCATTGTTGTGCACCAATGATGTAAACATATCACTGAAGGATCTCCACAAGTCGTATTCACCATTAAATTTTGGTAGTGAAATCCGTGGTAAGGATGTTTCCTGATGGACCGTTATAGCTGTGACTGGCTCAGTAGAAGGGGGTTTGACAGGTGTATCTTCAACTCTGAGTTTACGTAGTCCTTCAGTTAACTCACTCAAATAATCGGAATATTTTGCCTCTGTATAATTATAATAATCTTCTGCTATGTACTCTGGTTCTGGATCTTTATTCGTGGATTCTTTGTCAGGCTGCTCATCGTAATACATTTGCATTATTTGCATATCCAAACTGCTGTATTGTTCCCATAATTGCTTTAAATCAGCGCTACGTGTCTCGTAGAAACTTTGAGTACGCTTAACGATCGCCGTTTTCTTCCCATTTTCAATTAATCGTTCGATTCTTTCCCTTAACACGCGTTCTTGCGTCAATAACCTTTTGAAACTTGACATTGTCTAACCGTTAAAAAAAATACGAGGGTGCGAAGAATTTATGCGTGAGCTTAATAAACTGAAATTGTGAACGGGTTATTTACTGTTCCTGGATGGAACCACCAAAAAATGTTTTGTCAATGAGGATCTAATTCCTAATTGACTGGGTCCTTAGTGTAGCGGAATCTGCAAAAAAATATAAATTTCCAGTGAACAATAAAAAACGCAAATAACCTTAGTTCACAATTTCTGGTTTATTACCCTTGTTCTTTCTTCAATATATACACGTAATAATTTCTTAATATTATCAATTCCTAACATTATAACTATAAATAAATTCAAATTTCGCAAAACTAAATACAATTAATTAAACTGAAAAGGGCTCCAAACAAATGTAATCAAAAAAAAGCATAAAAACAAAGTTCCATTCATAGAAATCATAAATATTGAATTCTTTGTTTGAACGTTCCAACCTTTCGCTAATAATTTCAGGTTCCTTTATTTCGCACTAAGACGGGTTATTTCTTCCTGGTTTATATGCAGCACTTCTGCTATATTGCGGTTTATTTGACGAATTTAATAAATTCTAAAATGCATTTCATAAATATAATTCAATTGTCGTGGTTTACAGCCTTAATGCAGCGTGTTTATTTGTTTTTGTTCGCTATTTCTGCATGAAAATCTATTCTAACACTAAAAACTAATTCATTTTAACGTCGCGGTATATTTCATATATTCGATGTATTCTAAAATAAGGTTCTTCGTTGCTTTCTGGACATGTAATTCATTTTTATTTTGATAAATTCATCGCAGGCAATGGAACATAATTATTTTTGTAATAGCAGCATATTTCTTTCCTTCTATTACGGTTATTTCATAAATTTCAGGAAATTTCTTCCAGGATTGCAACGGCCTTAGACTCGATTGACGACATGCAGTCGTTAATCTTAAATCCTGTCGCCGCTTCTTCTTGCTCTTTCAACTCCTCGGTTTCTCTTCATCCTGTATTGGATGACATTAAAAGGAGTACGAAGCGCGTTCGAGCTGATATTGAATCGCTGTCTTCAGCAGTGGTTCAAAATCATAACGCCTTGAGCTCTCTAGCTTCAAAATTTGAAGGCGTCTTTAATAGCAAGTTATCCCCTTCTGTGGGCGCACTGTAGGTTGGGGAGCAGCCTCCTTCCTCGAATAACCCCAAGGATGATCCTCCCTTGGTTGATGTCATCCTCAATCAGGATGTCATTAACCCAACGACGCCAGGATGTAAGCCGCGTCGCAAAAATCTTAAAATTAAAAATAATAATAGTCGCAATCGCCAAGCCACCATTGGCAATAGTGTCAGCTTGAGGTCCTCGTCCCGCGTTCCATCTACAGAGCTGAAGTTAAAGCCGGTCTCTGTATCATCCTCCTCGCCACTAGTGGTGGGAGGTCCTTCGGTCGCGGAAGTTTCAGGGACTGAGTCGTCCTCTATGCCAGTCTTGGTAGCAGCCCCTCCGCCTCTGATAGTGGATGGTCCACCGGTTACCGAAGTTATAGTACCTTTTGAGCCTAACACTTCTCTTGTTACGGTTCCTAGGCCTCTAAATATTTTCATCTCGAGATTCTCTCCGGAGACTAAGACGGAGTCTATCTGTGAATATCTGAGGAAAAAATCTATAGACCCCGGAACAGTTCGCTGTAGAATGGTTAGCAAGGTCTCCAAGCCAGTTTCATCTTTTATTTTGTCTGCACCGCCTACTACTGCCGAGATTCTCTTAGACCCGGGTTTCTGGCCGCTGGGGCTCTTACCAAGCGTTTCGTTCTACGTAATCGTAATAGATCTCATCATGCAAACGCTTCAACTTCAACTTCGGGTGCTACACTGATATCAAAAAACTCGAGACGCTTTCCCTCTGTTCGGGGCTATGGTAGCCTGTTTGAACAATTCAGTGATTATAACAATAACTTAGAGTGAAAGACTGCGGCAGTAATTCAACTTGTCAATTTATTTCAAAATTCAATTTCACAAAATTCGCTAATTATTACCTTAACTAAATCTAAATTTAAATCAATTCAACTTCACTATATACTTATGTTTATTTATTATACTTTCAAGCTTAGAAATTCCTGTAGTTGTAGATGGCCCTGACTTTAGTTTCTCTGCAGTTGGTGTGAATCTCTGCTATTCTGCAATCGGTATGAATATCTCTTCCAGCTATTCCGTGTATTCAGTTTATTGGATTTTGTACATTAGCATCAATCCGACTAATGTATTCAATAGTTTCCTGAAATTTGAACTAATAGTTAGTTGTTAGAGAGTCACATTAAACTCAGGGCGATTAATGTAACCGTGAAATTATATCAGCTCAATACGGCTAATATATTAGAAATTCGCAAATTATATCAGCTCAATACGGCTAATATATTAGAAATTCGCATTACCTAAAATTCGTATAATGCGATCGAGATGAGACCACTAGCTGCAAATAGCGACTTCTTCTACCATCAAACCGTGTAGAAGATCAAGAGTGATCTGAAGCTTTTGGACAACGCGCTCCGGTATTTATTTGCTCCACTGTAATGCGTCAGTGGAACCTGGTGGGGAGCTTTAGAACTTGTTGTGGATCGTGTTTCCTTAGCGGAGCTTGGTGGGGAGCTTCAGAACTTGTTGTGGATCGTGTTTCCTATGTGTGCGTCAGTGTTGACACTTGGCTGTCAGTTCTGTCTGCTCGGTAAGTTTTATGATTATTTTTATATATATATTTTAATTTTATTATTTTTTTTCTCCCTTTAGAGTTTTAATGGGAGCCTCCTGACGATGTTGCGGTGGAGAGTTGGATTTTGTTGTCTCGGGTTGTCAGATAAGTATTTTATTTATAAAGATTAATACTTTGTGGTAATTTTAGTTTGCATTTTAGGATGGATACTGCCGGCGGTTTGTCTTTGATTGGAGGGACACGGGAACTATTGTAAGGTAAGTATGTTTGGAAATGTTTATTTTATTATTTGCTAATATATATATTTTTTAGGAATACTAAGACTGAACACCCTCTACTACCAGAATGTAAGGGGGTCCAGGTCTAAAACTAAAGATATCCTTCAGGCAACGATTGCTAGTGGCCTAGATGTCATAGCATTCACTGAAACCTGGCTCCATGTGGGCATTCTCAATGCTGAACTTTTCGATTCCTCCTACCAAATCTTTCGGAGGGACCGTCATACTGACTCGGAAGCTCGTGGGGGTGGCGTACTTGTTGCTTGTAGAAGCCATCTTAATTGCACCCCAATTTCGCTTCCTAGCTTCTCTAACCACCCTTTCGGTCCACACGATCAACTTCCCAGTATGATGGATGTTGAATATTATGATTGGTTATTTTAATAATAAATATATGTATAATAACGAGAATTTGTCACAATTGTTTATCAATATTTTCGCTAAAATGTCAAACTAAATGTGCGCACTTACAAGATTAGGATGACGAAAATGTATATAAAATTGATGTATTAATGTTTTTCGGCACCTCAATGGAGTCGATATAGTTTTTAGTTCGCACGGTATCGTGCAGGTACAAAAATCACTTAAGTCATTTAAACCAAAAAACCACTGGACCGAATATTATAAAACTCTTTTCAGATTATATTGTCGCTAATAAGCTTCGAACGGCACCTCAAGTAAGTCAATATCTTTTGTGGTTCGGGCCATATCGTGCAGGTACAAAAATCACTTACGCCGCTTAAACAAAGAAACGGCTCGACCGAATTTTATGAAAACCTTTCAGATCATATTTTATAGTTCGCGCGATATCGTGCAGGTACAAAAATCACTTAAGTCATTTAAACCAAAAAACCGCTGGACCGGATATTATAAAAATCTTTTCAGATTATATTGTCGCTAATACGCTTCGAACGGCACCTCAAGTAAGTCAATATCTTTCGTGGTTCGGGCGATATCGTGCAGGTACAAAAAGCACTTACGTCGCTTAAACAAAAAAACGGCTGGACCGAATTTCATGAAAATCTTTTCAGATCATACATGCACAGCGACATCAACAAACTAGTTGGGATGTGGGTTTGACCCCTTCGGTCCACACGATTAACTTCCCAGTATGATGAACGAAGATGGAATAAACTGACTTCTTACAAAATAGTTATACGTTTAGCACTAGTGGAAAACTGGCTAGTATCAGAACTGATGACTAAGAAATCCCGAGAGAAGCTATTTCAAATAACTATTATAGTAGTAAATCCACAAGATTTTTCTAGAGGATTTGTTTTTCCTGAACGTTAGCAAACAAACATTTCCTCCGTATTTCGTTCGCTGCACTAAAGCGAGTGTCAAAATGAGATGCGAATGACTTCATTTGGAAATTCCAAAGCTTTCCGGAGATATTCGCAAAACTGTAACTGTAAAGTACTTGTCAGACTTGACCAAAAAGAACAAATTTTGCGGTAACTACTGGAAATCCCGGGATAAACGGCAATTTCCTGAAACTGTATCACGCGTAGAAAACAATTCCCCGTCAAAAAGTGCTAATCCAAGGTTTGAAAAATTCGCGCTGTTTGTAAAGGGTAACGAAATTTTTGCACGATTTTGAAAGGTTGTTGGATTTTGACAAGTGATGTTTTGTTCGAAGGCTGTCGCTCTGCAGAGCCCAATATAGATCACTTCGTTTAGAAGGGGTCTCATTCCATCAAGTTTATTAGATATTTGCAAAACTTGTCAATTTAAGGTGTTTCTGACAATTAGCCGAAGTTTTTCTATTTAAACAAAAAAGGCCCAACCGAATATTATGAAATTTTTTTCAGAGCATTTCTTCGTTAATATTATTTTTTCGGCACCTCAATGAAGTCGATATAGTTTTTAGCTCGCGCAGTATCGTGCAGGTACATAAATCATAAACGTCGTTTAAACAAAAAAACAAAAAAAAACGGTTCGACCGAATTTTATGAAAATCTTTTCAGATCATATTTTGGTTAATGCTCTTCGAACGGCACGTCAACTAAGTCGATATCTTTTATAGTTCGCGCGATATCTTGCAGGTACTAAAATCACTTATGTCATTTAAACCAAAAAACCCCTCGACCGAACATTATAAAAAATTTTTCAGAATATATTGTCACTAATATGCTTCGAACGGCACCTCAAGTAAGTCGATATCTTTTGTGGTTCGGGCGGTATCGTGCAGGTACAAAAATCACTTACACCTCTTAAACAAAAAAACGGCTCGACCGAATTTTATGAAAATCTTTTCAGATCATAATTCGGTTAATACGCTTCGAACGACACCTCAACGAAGTTGATATCTTTTTTGGTTCGCGCGATAACGTGCAGGAAAAAATGACCACATCCGTACACACACACATACTTCCTCCCAATTTTTTGCTTAAAATGCTCCTGGGACCTTGAAAGATGAAAATACTTTGAAATTTTCGATTTCGATTTTCGGACCGATTACAATAACTTCCTATACTGGAAAGTTAACAATTCTGACCAATTCTCGGTATTATACATATATTCTATATTGCCCTATTGTTCATTTTTTATTAAAATATCCAATCATAGTATTCAACATCCACCATACTGGGAAGTTGATCGTGTGGACCGAAAGGGTCGAACCCACTTCCCAACTAGTTTTTTGTTTAAACGACGTTTATGATTTTTGCACCTGATCTATAGCGCGCGAAATAAAAACTATATCGACTTTATTGAAGTGCCGAAAAAAGAATATTAACGAAGAAATGCTCTAAAAAAATTTCATAATATTCGGTCGGGCCTTTTTTGTTTATATAGAAAAACTTAGGCTAATTGCCAGAAATACCTTAAATTGACAAGTTTTGCTAATATCTAATAAACTCGATGGAATGAGACCCTTTCTAAACGAAGTGATCTTTTTTGGGTTCTGAACAACGATAGCCTTCGAACAAAACATCACTTGTCAAAATCCGACAACCTTTCAAAATCGTGCAAAAATTTCGGGGACGGGGAATTGTGATACAGTTTCAGGAAATTGCGGATTATCCCGGGATTTCCAGTAGTTACCGCGAAATTTGTTCTTTTTGGTCAAGTCTGACAAGTACTTAACAATTACAGTTTTGCTAATATCTCCGGAAAGCTTTGGAATTTCCAAATGAAGTCATTCGCTTCTCAGTTTGTGCGCTTCAGCACGCTCAATACGAATTTGAACACCCGCTTTAGTGCAGCGAACGAAATACGGAGGACATGTTTGATTGCTAACGTTCAGGAAAAACAAATTCTCTAGAAAAATCTTTGGATTTACTACTATTATAGTTATTTGAACTAGCTTCTCTCGGGATTGCTTTGTCATCAGTTCTGATAGTATCCAATTTTCCACTAGTGCTAAACGTATAACTATTTTGTAAGAAGTCAGTTTATTCCATCTTCGTTCATCATACTGGGATGTTAATCGTGTGGACCAGTGATGAGCAAAAGTGGTCTTGTTCTTGCAGTCTTGTCTTGTTCTTGCACATTTTGCAAGAACAAGAACAAGAACAAGACTTAGTTATGCTTGCAAGAACAAGAACAAAACTAACTGTGCAAGAACAAGACCCAGAGCAAGATTTCTTGCAAGATTCTTGCAAAAATTCCACCTAAATTCATTCTATTAAAAACATTTTCTAGGTGAGAAACCGCAAATATTTTGAAGCAAAATCAAACCTTAGATGTCAGTATTCAGTAGTTCAAGTAGTTTATTAGAAAAGAAAAAATGCTCTAAAAAAAATTTTTTTTTGAGCAACCTCTTTTGCTTTTTAGATGGCAAGGAAACTCGGACTTTTCTCAATGTACATATGTAATATTTTCAAGGCCTCCACATTGGTTACATCGCATCGTAAGAACGACAGGAGCGTGGGCCAGTTTTTGTATTGCTGCAAAGGGATTTAATAATTTTTTGTGCCCATACACGACATTTCATCTTTAATGAATCATACTTGAACAACCTAATTTTTTATAATAAGTAATGGGTATAATACTGGTTTACTTTTGCTTCAAAATATTTCCGTTGTAATTTGTTGCTTACACACTTGACAGAAAAATGTCTACGCCTAACTTGTTCCCATATGAATTTTATGTAATTTTTCAGGGGCGCAAACATAATAACGTCACCAAGAGCAGCAAATCGTTTCTGAAGACACAAATATTGAAGAATTGTGGAGTACGACGAAGGGCGAGATATTGACGGCTGCGGAAATGAGCATCGGTTATGTCCAAAGAAACCAGCAACACTGGATCTCGGACACAACCTGGCAACAAATAGAACACAGAAGGGCCCTTAAAAATAACGTAAACTCTACAAACGAGCCGGAAAGACGTCACCAATTAGAACGGGAATACTCCCAATTACATCGGGAGGTTAAGAGAAGTGTCCGGCGTGATAAAAAGCAGCAGATAAATGAGCTCGCAGAAAAAGCGGAAAACGCGGCAAACACAGGCAACAGTAAGGTGCTGTACCAAATCAGTAAACAGCTCTCGGGAAAGCACTCTACTAAAAAGCATGCCGTTAAGAGTGCGGATGGAAGGCTGCTGTGCAGCGACGAAGAGCAACTCCAAAGATGGAGAGATTACTTCTTCGCCGCCCTGAATGGTACATTTACACAGGAACCTCAGGAAAACAACAACAATGCTCAGCCAATAAGAATCGCCACTCGGGCCCCATCCAAGACGGAAATAGTAACCGCAATTCATGCGATGGCCAATGGTAAAGCAGCAGGAAAAGATGGCATCCCGCCAGAATTGTTGAAAGCCGACTCAAGCCTCATAGCAGATGCGCTCCAGCCAATCCTAGAAATAGCATGGAACACCTGTACCTTTCCGGAGGATTGGACGGAAGGTATCATAGTCAAAATACCAAAAAAGGGGGACCTAACAATATGCGACAACTGGAGAGGTATCTGTTTATTATCTACTGTGGGCAAAATTTTGTCCCATATATTACTATCTAGGATAAGTGAGGCAGTTGATCGAACGCTTAGGAGGCAGCAGGCCGGATTCAGGAAGGGCCGCTCCTGTATTGATCATATTAACACCTTGAGAATAATAGTGGAGCAGTCTACTGAATTCCGATCCCCCCTTTACCTTGCTTTCGTAGACTATGAGAAAGCGTTCGACTCGGTTAATAGGAGCTTCATTTGGCAGGCACTACGGCGACGTGGACTGCCTGATAAAATAATAGAATTGATAAAAGCCCTATATAACAATTCCAAATGCAGAGTTCTCCATAATGGAAAATTATCCGACAGCTTTGAGGCGAGCTCAGGAGTACGACAAGGATGCCTACTTTCACCATTACTATTTCTTATAGTAATAAATGACATCCTTGTCGGCGCTCTAGATAATAGAACAGGCGGCATACAATGGGGTTTGGTAGACCGCCTTAAGGATCTCGACTACGCCGATGATATCTGTTTGCTGGCCCACAGACACCAGGACCTCAAAAACATGTTAAACAATTTGGCAACAGAAAGTAGTCCAGCAGGCTTAAGGCTAAATCCGACTAAAACTAACAGATGACATAGCCTTAGGTATATATTTGCAAGAGCAAGAACAAGCCTTAGGTATATTTGCAAGAACAAGAACAAGACTTAAGTATGTTTGCAAGAACAAGAACAAGAACAAGACTTAGCTATGCTTGCAAGGACAAGAACAAGACAAACTGAACAAGAACAAGACAAGAACAAGACTAGATTAGTCTTGTCTTGTTCTTACGTTTGCTCATCACTAGTGTGGACCGAAGGGGTCAAACCCACATCCCAACTAGTTGTGATCAAGATCTCAGGCGTGCTATTATTAATTTTATCATGATTTACTTGTGAGAAAATAATAACAAATGGCTTGATTAAACCAAAATATATCTGAGTATCTCATTTTTATCAAAAATGTACTCTTTTCCAATATAAAGCAAGATTCTGCAATCAGACGAACTTTTGCTGTTTTAAAAATGATTGACTTCTAATAATTGAAGCCGTTGGTTGGGTCTACAGTAATTAATTGTATATTCAATTAACTGTGAAAATGTATATATAAATTTTAGATATAATATTTGAATCGAAATTAATTAACGATTTAACAATTTTTAAATCTCGCGTATCATTTTAGTTGCTATGAGTTCAGCTTCCCCAAACAGAATGAGCAATTGACTCAATAGCACCTTGTGTTTGCACTTAGATAACAAACTACGATACTATTACAACTTTTTGAATAATGTATGAGATAATGCCATAAGGTAAATAGCATGTGCCAAATACAGTTTAATCAGAGCCATATTAATTATGCAACACATCCTGACGGAAGCCACCTGTGATTTATTCCAAGATGACTAATGCAAATTCATGCAATTAAGGTGTTGAGGGTTAATGCAAATGTTATTTCTAGTAGGGTACAACGTTCTAGATAAGAATTGCATGATTACGGTTGCTTAGAAAACACATACATATTTAGTTTATATAAGTATAGCTCTTTACGTTAGGAAATGATTAAAGTTGTTACATGAAACAATTGTATTAAAGTAAATGAATGGATTATGTCATATTTTATGTTCGATACGACTGTTCCATCCATTGAGTAATATCATGGTTTCAGCTTATTCTAAAAAACATCGTAATTTGATTTGAAGTCGCTGTACTAGCTAACTATTTGCAAATGGGTTAAAAAAAGTGTACATAATAGTGCAAGATCCGGTATTAGAAATATACTATACCCTCATCTGTTATTTGATAATGACAACTATTATATGTTAGATAATATATACATTGATAAATCGCACATGGCTTGCCTAGCCAAATCTCCTACCGAAGCTGTTAAATAAAAGAAATTGTAATAAACTTTTGTGGACCAGCTTCGTTGTCAGTTAATGGTCGATTTTTGTGATTAAAAAATGAGCGAAGTTGGTCCAAATAAGCTTATTACAATTTCTTTTATTTAACAGCTTCGGTACGCAATTTAGTTAGGCTAGGGGTTCCCAAACTACTATCCTAAGTACGTCGCGAGACGGTACGCACAGATTGCCTACGCCAGACGTAATGAATTAAGCTTGTGACATATACAAGCATACATGCATTGCATTCAGCGATTCCTTGAATGGTGATTTTCCTCTGACACATAATTGCATGATTGTTTTCCGTCCCGGCTTTCACACATAGCCCGAAAATCTAAGTAACGAGTGCATGCAAAGTGCATGTGTTGGTTGTATATGCTTGTGTATGCTATGTTGAATGCGACAATGCAGAAAAAGTTGAAAGTAGCCTGACCTGTGCGTGGCATGCATTCCATTCACGGAATATTCCGTCAGGTCGCATTTGAATACACACACTTTTATATTATCTGTCAACGAATGCAACGCATGTACGCTACGAATATGTCACCAGCTTTAGTATCTGTTCTATCAAGATATAAAATGCGACAAATATATGGGAAACAGCATTAATTAAAGCTTTGGCAAGGACAAGAACCAATGCAAGATCGTTCACCGGGCATCACAACTTCTCTTCGAAATTAAATGTTGCTCGATAAGAGAGGGGATGTCTCCAGGCAGCATCTGGATGAAGGAGCCACCATTTGGCACTCATGAAAACGTCGCCGAACTGGACAGAAGGAAGAATATTATTTCGTGCGCAAATTTAAAAATTATTGAGGGTACGGCAATTAATCACACCGAAAGGTGGAAGATTTTTTGTACATCCCAATAATTTTCGGGTTGTTATGGTGGTGAATGACTTCTCATAATTTCTTTATACATATATTAGATTCTTTGATTGGCAATATTTTTTTAAATAAAGTTAAACTAACGTAAGGCATTTTTTTTGGTTTATTTTTTCTTTTTATTTTTGAATTGTAGAGTAAATTTTCTAAAAATATATATTTTTTTTATATAGTGTAATGTGATCCAATGTTTTGATAAATAAATTAATAATGACAAAAATTCAATTTCTTTTCGTATAACATACACAAAGTTTTATCGCTAAATATTTTGGTCTTTCGAGCCGGATTTACAAAACACGGTCACATTATAAAAATTATATTATATACAAACTAGTGGGATGTTGTGTCTAAAGACTAGCCACTAATTACGCTTTTTCATGGTATTCTTTCTGTTGAATAACACAAATTTGAAAGAATTGATATATTTTAATTGCACCCATCTATGACAAAGAATAGTGAACACCATCTATGGCAATATTACATTACTCTTCGTTTTACCTATGATTATCAATTTCCATAAAATATACAAAAAACATTTCATAAATAATAGAAAATCTGTTGTCATAATTCAGTTGTTTACTTTCTTCGAAACTTTATGCATATCTAGCATTGGAATGTACCTTTTGACGTAAGCATGAATAAATGGGCCCTATTCTGATTCTCACTTTCACGGCGAGTGACTACCCAAGACACAATTTTACATTACACTTTTTATTTGAAAATGTGTCTTGGATTGTCACTCGCCGTGAAAGTGAGAATCAGAATACGGCCAAATATGTTTATTACCACATTCCTACAAGTTAGCGTTTGGCTTAATGGGAAAGCGCTAGATCGGGGTGCGAAAGGACCAGGGTTCGATTCTTGGTGATGGCCGCAAACTTTTTTTTTAGCAATGATGATTTATTGTAGTATAATAAACTAAGCCTGGTTTGATGGTAAAATCTCAAAGCGGCGACTAATTAAAACCTTTGGTACATATTCAATTGTGAGCTATAACTCAATCTATAATAAGCTAAATAAGCCAAATTCGTTCTTAACTAAAACTTTTATTTCACGTTGCATTGATTTAATTATTGTCATAATGCTGTATCCTAGTTTGGCCATGGAGACTCATAAGTATCACACTGACCAACGCTATATGTATATAATTAATCTTGAAAAGTTTTTGTTAAAGGCTTATGTAGGTTATAAGTTGTGAGACTGCGTAATCTAAAACTTAACAAAGTATTTAACAAACACTACAATATAATTATCATAGCTTAAAAAAAAGGAAATCAAATGTAAACAATAAAATTCTTTGATTCTTCACCCACGTCATTGTATATTTCTTTATTCAATATAAACAATAGTTTTTGAGCAGCAAATAAAAACTATATGCCATAATTTCGTTATCATCGGTTTTTGTTCTGGAAGCAAATTTAGAGACGTATTCATGTCAAAAACTTGGTTCATATGAAACAAAATCCCCGAAGGTAATTAAAAAAAATTATGACGAAAAAAAGCACCGCGAGCCGAAGGATCGAACTCGCAGCCCCGCAGACGAGGGACTTTCCCTAGCCCTTTATAGAAAAATGAAATGGTACTTTAACATTGCAAAAATGCAGGACAAGGTTTTATTTTTGGGATGTGTAGGGGGGGTCAGTGTGAGCTTAAGTTTGAGTTTTCGGGATTCTAACCCCCCCCCCCATTTGGCCGCCATCTTGGAAAACGTATGCAAATGGTTTTTTCACTATATCTCCGAAACGGCACATCTTACCGGAAATTTGCAAGGACACTTTTTGTTTAGAATTAAATAATCTACAATTTATTACCTGGAAATTTTGTGGTAAAATGAATAATTAAGAAGTTATAAGCTTTAGAACACAAAAATTAGTCACAAAATTTTCTTTAAAGGCTCTTTTTTGTTGTTTAAATATACTTCTGGTTGAAGTTTCCAGACCATTTTCTCAGTTTTTGGTCTTTTGACCAAGAGCTACATTTTAAGATATAGTCCAAGTCTGTAGCGGTAGTACTTTCAGAGATGAAAGTAGGCTTCAGACGGACAGACGGACAGACGGACGGAGCCTCTGTATAAGCTTTTTTTTTTTTTTTTGAAAAAGCTAAAATATTGCCAATCAATTAATCCATCACTTCCATTATATTTATTCCCAATTTAATGTGTAAGAGGCATCTTGTGTAAAGGTTAAAATTTGTTCAAAAAAAGACCCGTTTCGTCCAATAAAGTAACAATGGAGCAGCAATGCACCAGCCAAACGGTACTAGCTGAAAAAATCAAACGATCTATCAGCAACGGAAGAAAGACACCGTTAGATAGAAGAACAGTAGGTTTTTTTGAAAACAAACATGCGGAATTAAAACAAATGTGGGAACATTTTGATAATGAAGACACAAGGTTGAGGGAATTAATAGCAACTTCAGAGAAGGAATGCGAACATGCATATTTAGTAAATGACGTGTATTCCGTTATCGAAATAAAATATATTGAATATCTTGGTGAATTAACGGACGGTTTAGCCAAGAAATCTGTAAAGGGAAACGTAACCTCTTCTCCCAATAATTCTACGGTAAATTGCATAAACAATGCCCAAACATTTCTACCACGCATCACGTTACCTAAATTTGACGGAAGTTATTCCACTTGGCAGTCGTTTAGGGATTTATTTGTCTCTGGTATCCATGATAACGAAGCGTTATCTCCGGTGCAAAAACTGCATCATTTGAAGGGATGTCTGATCGGAGAAGCAGAGCGGCTTTTAAGACATTTTCCTATTACCAATGAAAATTATCAACCAGCATGGGAAAGATTACGGCTTCGATATGAGAACAAAAGGGTTCTTGTTAACACGCAACTGCAAATTCTAACAGGTCAAGCGAAGATAGTAAAAGAAACCAGCAAATCCATTAAAATGTTAATGGATACTACACAAGAATGTTTGCAGCAACTGATATCCTTGAAAATAAACATTTTATCGTGGGATACGTTGTTGATTCATTTGCTAGTCCAGAAACTGCCATTTGAAACATTAAAATTATGGGAAGAAGAGTTAGGGGCGGGTCAAGAATTGCCCACAATGGAGCAATTTCAGGAATTTCTACAAACGAGGTTCAGGGTTTTAGAATCTATGTCGCATACATTGGCAAGCAAACCGCCTACGCAAATTTCGAAGGCATATCATACAACACACACAAATAGGTGTCCAGCATGTGGACTAGGACACTTCCTCGGAACATGTCAGAAGTTTTTAAAAATGGAAATAGGGGATCGGATAAAGTGCATTCAAGATGCAAATCGATGTTTCAATTGTTTGTCAAGCAAACACCAAGCAAAAAAATGTACAAGCACCTACCAGTGTAAGATATGTAAGAGCGCACATCATAGTTTACTACATCCAGTAATCACTAGTGCAGAAGGCGAAGGTACAACAGGGGCACAAGCGAAGGGTGCCAATGAGCACACATCTCAAGAACATTTGATATTCAAGGAAGGGAATACAGCAAATTCAGATGGGTTTCAAAGTTTTTTCACGCGTACACAAGACACACTACTCGCTACCGCAGTAGTGGAAGTTGACGATACGGGTTTCCTTAAGATGTTTGGTAGATCCAGGATCGCAAACATCATTCGTCACAAGGGACGTATGTCTACGTCTAGGGTTACAAGGGGAACCTACAAGTTTAGAAATCACCGGTATAAATGAGGTTAAGGCAGCGCAGTCAAGCGAACAAGTAAACCTAGTATTACATTCATGCTACAACAATAAGCCAAACTTACAAATAAGTATGCTGGTAATTGACAAAATTTCTGCGCCGTTGCCTGCAACGACCGTTAAAACGGGTCGCTGGAAGCACTTGAAGGGCCTTAAGTTAGCGGATACAAAATATTGGCAACCAAGGCCTATAGACATGTTATTAGGCGCAAACGTGTATCCCAAAATTGTGCTTCATGGGTTAAGAAAGGGAGCAAGCGAGGATCCATGTGCCATAAATACTATTTTCGGATGGATAGTGGTGGGACCCCAGTCAGATTCGGAAATCCACCAAAGTACAGCGTTCGTAGCTACAAGCAACTCAACTGAACTGTTAAACCAACAACTTAAGAAATTCTGGGAAATTGAAGAGGTTTTCACGGAACCGATTGTAAACCCGGAAGATGAGGAATGCGAAAGGTTGTTTCAAAGCACACATCAGAGATTGGAAACGGGCCAATATCAGGTGCACTTACCTTTTAAAAATCAAACTCTACCCACCTTCGGCCCTTCGAGGCAGCTAGCGTTGAAACGTTTTTTCAATTTAAGACACAAATTGCAATACAAGCCTGAGTTCGAGGAGAAGTATGCCAACTGTTTAAACGAATATATAATGCTAGGACACATGGAAAAAATACAACCACAAATTCACCCTACCGCTAATGAATATTACATACCATATCATGCTGTCTGTAAGGAAAGCTCAACAACAAGCGTTCGAGTCGCCTTTGATGCATCAGCTAAAAGCTGCAATGGGAGGTCTCTCAACGAGCAATTACTAATAGGGCCCACAATACAAGAGAAATTATCATCAGTATTGCTAAGATTTAGGAAACACAAAATAGCAATGATGGCCGACATAGAAAAAATGTATCGAATGGTATTGATACATCCAGAGCACCGAGCGTTTCAAAGGATCATATGGCAGGACCCCACGACAAAGGTCATTGAAGATTATCAACTGCGCACCCTTACATTCGGAACAGCTTCTGCCCCATATCTCGCAATACGTACGTTACAACAATTGGCGCATGATGAAGCGGAAAATTATCCGTTAGCAGCAAGAATAGTGAAATCTGAATTCTACGTGGACGACATTCTGACCGGAGCTGATACGGTGGAAGAAGCTTTAGAGCTAAAACTACAATGCATTAGCATGCTAAAGACAGGACATTTCCATCTGAGAAAATGGTCTAGCAATAATGTAGAGGTCTTAAAGTCCATACCGTACGAACACAGAGAAGTAAAGGGCGAGTGCACACTACGAGAAAACGAAGTCATTAAGACCTTAGGCATACAATGGTGTCCTGCTGGTGACTACTTCACATTTGCGATCCACCCTGAATGCGGAAGTAGTATTCTAAGCAAAAGAAGTACATTATCAAAGGTAGCTTCACTCTATGATCCATTGGGCTGGATAGCACCAGTCATAATAGTAGCAAAATTATTAATACAAACATTATGGATCACTGGCTGCTCTTGGGACGAAGAAGTTAACGAGATTATCACAGTTCAATGGAGAAATTTCAAGGATAAACTAACCAGCTTAGAAAACCTGAGAATTCCGCGATGGATTGGCATGTCAAAGGGCATAACAAATATTCATGTGCATGGATTTTGCGATGCATCCAACAAAGCTTACGCTGCAGTCGTGTATATCCGAATCGAGGATAAAATCACAGAGTTATTAACTGCCAAAACCAAGGTAGCTCCGATACGACCCACTACAATCCCAAGATTGGAGTTAAATGGAGCACTTTTGTTAGCACGCCTACTAAAATCGACAGTGCAAGACCTACAACACGCACAGAATCTCACAATTATAGCATGGACGGATTCAATGGTGGTGCTTCACTGGATAAAAAGTCATCCTTCAAAATGGAAAACGTATGTTGCCAATAGAGTTGCTGAGATTCAACAACTAATTAAGCCGGAAAATTGGCGTTATGTTCCTACAGCGGATAACCCGGCAGACGTGGCTTCCAGAGGTAGCCTCGCTGACGAACTGTTGAGCAATCAGTTGTGGTGGCACGGCCCACCATGGCTGGTTAAGGGAGAATGTAAATGGCCAAGATTTCGTATAAGTTCAAATCAACCCCAACTGGAAGAGAGAACTTCACGAGTGTCACTTCATACTACAGTTGTTTGCGATATATTGGAACGTTACTCATCTTTGACTAAATTAATACGCATAATCGCATTTATTCAAAGATTCTTTCACAATACACAACCAAATGAAGACCGTAGAAAGGGAGCCCTGACCAGAACGGAGCTTACGGAAGCTCATAATACAATATGCCAAGTAGTTCAATCAAGCGCTTTCCCTTATGAGATTGAATCTATGAAGCAAAATAAACCCTTGCCCAAGAAAAGTAAGTTAGCAACATTAACACCTGTCTTCGATACTGATAAGTTGTTAAGAGTAGGCGGGCGTCTAGAGTTTGCCAACCTACCTTACAGCAGAAAACACCCTATAATTTTACCAGCAGAACATCATGTCGTAAATCTCATTATTGATGAAACACATCGGACCACGCTTCATGGAGGAGTGGGATTGGTATTAAATACTACTCGCAACCGATATTGGATTATCGAGGCAAAACGCATAATTTCTAAAAGAATAAATAAATGTAAAACTTGTATCGCGCATAGACAACAAACAAGAGCTCAATTAATGGGAAATCTACCTGCATCGCGTGTTACCATATCCAAGCCGTTCTCGCATGTAGGCATTGATTATGCTGGCCCAATACTGTTGAAGACGTCTCCACATAGAACACCAAAAACATACAAAGGGTACTTTTGCATATATGTTTGTATGGCTACAAAGGCAATTCATTTAGAACTTGTCTCTGATATGACTGCAGATGCATTTATCGCGGCACTGAAAAGGTTTGTATCGAGAAGAGGGTTGTGCACAGATATATATTCTGATTGCGGCACCAATTTCAAGTGGGCACAGCATAAACTTGAAATTGATCTGTGTAAGGCAATGGAGACTTCATCTTCAGAAATATCTCGATACCTGCAAACAAAAAACATTGTCTGGCATTTTAACCCCCCGGCATCTCCTCATTTTGGAGGACTATGGGAGGCTGGGGTAAAGTCGGTGAAATACCACCTCCAACGGGTAATTGGAAAGTCTGTATATACATATGAAGAATATGCGACCATCCTGGCCCAGATTGAATCATGCCACAATTCGCGTCCATTGTGTCCTATTGAAAACTCAATTGAAGACTTGGAAGTGCTAACGCCAGCACACTTTATAGTAGGACAAACTCTAAATGCGGTACCAGAGCCAGAGATCAACGAGCATAAAGCAAGTTTAAATCGCAGATGGAAGCACGTACAGTACATAACACAGCAATTTTGGAACAAGTGGTCCAAAGAGTACTTTAACAGGCTCCAACAAAGGCCTAAGTGGTTAAGGGCTAGTCCAAACTTGAAAATTGGAGATATAGTACTAATCAAAAATGAGAATACTGCCCCAACATATTGGCCTTAAGGACGAGTTGAACAAGTATTTCCTTTAACTGATGGTCTAGTCCGAGTAGTTCAAGTTAGAACAAGAACATCCACTCTGAAAAGACCGGTCATAAAACTATGCCGTCTACCTACGGAAGATGAATCTGCAAAAGACGACAAATGATTAACATGGTCCTCGTGTTTGTTTGTGTTGTTTTGTTCTGTCACTTCTTGTAAATATTACTATGAATTTAAACCTAGATTTATTGCAGATAAGATGTATTATCACGACGACGTATTGGAACTGGATGAGGAAGTTCACCTGTCGGGTTCTGAAAGTCCATCATGGAATCCATCTGAATTAGAAGCTCGCTTCTCGGGGTCAAGTGCAGCATGGAATCCATCCGAATTTGAAGCGAGTTTCTCGAGTTCGATAAGTCCAACCGGGGATCCATCTCTAATAGAAGGACAATCTACGAAGGCAGCGAGGAAGTCCGAAGACGTTTATCCGAGGTACAAAGCAAAACTGAACGCGGCGGAAGAAGAACATCTGACACCAGCAAAAATAAACGGTGTTTACGAGACGAAATGAAGTTTGCTTCGCCCCTCAAGAACCATCCAAGAGGTCCATATGCGTATAGCAAATCACATCCAAAAATTCGTGACCAAGGAAGGTGAAGACGTTTATATCCCAGGAAGCGTCTTAAAAAGAATTGACTTTGAAAAAATTCAGAAGTCCAAAAGCAAAGAATTTAAACTCAATCTTCCAGATCGATTTGAAATTCGACTTCGTGTGTTTAAAGACAATCGAGTGCAATTTCACCACTATCAGAAGCGAAAAAGAACAAAAAAAGCAGACTAATAAAACCACAAAACAAGAATGAATAAACACAGCGAATGACATTAAATTAAAATAAAGTATTGAAGTAGTAGATTTAAGAAAATGAAGTAACACATATAAAAATGAATTAATAATAAAGGAATGAATTTACAATAAAGGAATGAATTAATAATAATGAAGTTAGACTAGAACTAAGCACATCAAAGTGAACAAATATGAATAATGTTGAACGCATTTAGTTACAAAACCTGCGTTCAAGGGCTGGGAGGATGTTCTATCAAGATATAAAATGCGACAAATATATGGGAAACAGAATTAATTAAAGCTTTGGCAGGGACAAGAACCAAGGCAAGATCGTTCACCGGGCATCACAACTTCTCTTCGAAATTAAATGTTGCTCGATAAGAGAGGGGATGTCTTCAGGCAGCATCTGGATGAAGGAGCCACCATTTGGCACTCATGAAAACGTCGCCGAACTGGACAGAAGGAAGAATATTATTTCGTGCGCAAATTTAAAAATTATTGAGGGTACGGCAATTAATCACACCGAAACGTGGAAGATTTTTTGTACATCCCAATAATTTTCGGGTTGTTATGGTGGTGGATGACTTCTCATAATTTCTTTATACATATATTAGATTCTTTGATTGGCAATATTTTTTTTAATAAAGTTAAACTAACGTAAAGGCATTTTTAACTTCCCAGTATAGGAAGTTATTGTAATCGGTCCGAAAATCGAAATCGAAAATTTCAACGTATTTTCATCTTTCAAGGTCCCAGGAGCATTTTAAGCAAAAAATTGGGAGGAAGTATGTGTGTGTGTGTGTGTGTATGTGCGTACGGATGTGGTCATTTTTTCCTGCACGATATCGCGCGAACCAAAACTGATATCGAGTTCGTTGAGGTGTCGTTCGAAGCGTATTAACCGAAATATGATCTGAAAAGATTTTCATGAAATTCGGTCCAGCCGTTTTTTTGTTTAAGCGACGTAAGTGATTTTTGTACCTGCATGATATCGCCCGAACCACGAAAGATATTGACTTACTTGAGGTGCCGTTCGAAGCGTATTAGCGACAATATAATCTGAAAAGATTTTTATAATATTCGGTCCAGCGGTTTTTTGGTTTAAATGACTTAAGTGATTTTTGTACCTGCACGATATCGCGCGAACTATAAAAGATATCGACCTAGTTGAGGTGTCGTTCGAAGCGTATTAACCGAAATATGATCTGAAAAGATTTTCATAAAATTCGGTCCAGCCGTTTTTTTGTTTAAGCGGCGTAAGTGATTTTTGTTCCTGCACGATATCGCCCGAACCACGAAAGATATTGACTTACTTGAGGTGCCGTTCGAAGCGTATTAGCGTATATCGACTTCATTGAGGTGCCAAAAAACATTAATACATCAATTTTATATACATTTTCGTCATCCTAATCTTGTTAGTGCGCACATTAAGTTTGACATTTTAGCGAAAATATTGATAAACAATTGTGACAAATTCTCAGTATTATAGATATATTCTATATTGCCTGTTGTTCATTTATTATTAAAATATCCAATCATATATTCAACATCCATCATACTGGGAAGTTGATCGTGTGGACCGAAAGGGTCGAACCCACATCCCAACTAGTTTTTGGTTTATTTTTCTTTTTATTTTTGAATTGTAGAGTAAATTTTCTAAAAATATATATTTTTTTATATAGTGTAATGTGATCCAATGTTTTGATAAATAAATTAATAATGACAAAAATTCAATTTCTTTTCGTATAACATACACAAAGTTTTATCGCTAAACAGTATCATATCACCTCGCTCCCCGCTCTTGCACTTCCCCAACCATTTATCATTTGCGTATTTTAGTAGCTAAATTTCAGCCAGGCTTTTGTTTTCGTCGATTACAATTGCTGTGAATTTTGTTTTGATTTTTATTACACTGCGTATAATTATAATGGTTAACTTTATTCAAGCAAAAGTAGTGAAACAATTGTAGAAAAACAAAAAGAGTTCAGAAAGTATGACAGCCAATATTTAGATTGTCAATTTACCTACGTTAGCAAACGAAATGTGGAACTTCTTCAATATGTTGTTTGTCATAAGGTGCTGGCGGCATTTTGATAAGTATTTTTTCAGAAAATTTTGGTCTATACGACTGGATTAGAGACCAATTCCAATCGAGCCCACCCGCATCTGCACTTTCAATATGTATGTGTGTGTGTGTGTGCGTACGGATGTGGTCATTTTTTCCTGCACGATATCGCGCGAACCAAAAAAGATATCGACTTCGTTGAGGTGTCGTTCGAAGCGTATTAACCGAAATATGATCTGAAAAGATTTTCATAAAATTCGGTCGAGCCGTTTTTTTGTTTAAGCGGCGTAAGTGATTTTTGTACCTGCACGATATCGCCCGAACCACGAAAGATATTGACTTACTTGAGGCGCCGTTCGAAGCGTATTAGCGACAATATAATCTGAAAAGATTTTTATAGTATTTGGTAGAGGGGTTTTTTTGGTTTAAATGACATAAGGGTCATTCCAGCCATAATCGGCCGAAAAATGCACGACCGCCCAGAAAATTAGTAAAAACATTTTTTTCATGTTTCTCGCGATAAAAAAACATGTACAAAACAATGCGTAATTATCATACAAAAAAGTTAGAAAATAGTGGTTTTGTAGCCTGATATCCACTCTTCCAGAAAATTGTCATATTACAATGTTTGACCTTGAACTTTTTTCAATGACAGCAAAAACAACAAAAAAATCGGAAAAATTTCAAAAATTAATTTCTCAAAAACACCATCTTCGATTTGGCTGAAATTTTAACACAAAGTTCTTGAGTTTGCGAACTATCATCGTACAAATTTTCAGCGTGGGTTATTGAAACTATTTTAACATACTGACTTTTTAAATCAAAATTTTGTTTTTTTGTATGTAGTATGTAGTATGTTAAAATAGTTTCAATAACCCACGCTGAAAATTTGTACGATGATAGTTCGCAAACTCAAGAACTTTGTGTTAAAATTTCAGCCAAATCGAAGATGGTGTTTTTGAGAAATTAATTTTTGAAATTTTTCCGATTTTTTTTGTTGTTTTTGCTGTCATTGAAAAAAGTTCAAGGTCAAACATTGTAATATGACAATTTTCTGGAAGAGTGGATATCAGGCTACAAAACCACTATTTTCTAACTTTTTTGTATGATAATTACGCATTGTTTTGTACATGTTTTTTTATCGCGAGAAACATGAAAAAAATGTTTTTACTAATTTTCTGGGCGGTCGTGCATTTTCCGGCCGATTATGGCTGGAATGACCCATAAGTGATTTATGTACCTGCACGATAGTGCGCGAACTATAAAATATATCGACTTAGTTGACGTGCCGTTCGAAGTGTATTAACCAAAATATGATCTGAAAAGATTTTCATAAAATTCGGTCGAACCGTTTTTGTTTAAACGACGTTTATGATTTTTGTACCTGCACGATACCGCACGAACTAAAAACTATATCGACTTCTTTGAGATGCCGAAAAAATAATATTAATGAAGTAGATTATTTTTTGCAGCTTGGTTTTAATTTTGCTTTCACTTGAGAAATTTCTACTCATATAGTATACTCAATATATGGTTTGGATCCAGGGCGGTCATCTCAAGAAGACGGACTACCATTTTCTTCACAACCCCCTCGACATGGGTATCAAACAATAAGCTATGTCGTAAAATCCATATCGGCGGTCTCAAGAGGGCAGATTACCATTTCTTCTACTTACTTACTACTTATCATTCCATTTCATTTGATACCCATGCCAATATCAAATGAAATGGAATGATAAGTAGAATACAATAAGCACTAAAGTATACTCAATAAATAGTTAGATCCACCGCGGCCATCTCAAAAGGACGCATTACCATTTTCTTCACCACCCCCTCGACATGGGTATCAAATGAAAGGGTATGATAATTAGAATATAATAAGCTATGTCGTAAAATCCATATCGGCGGTCTCAAGTGGGCGGATTGCCACTTCTTCACCACCCCCTCAACATGGGTGTCAATTGAAAAGGTATCATAAGTAGAATACCATAAGTGATATACATAGTATACTCAATATATGGTTAGATCCATGGCGGTCATCTCAAGAGAGCGGATTACAATTTTCTTCACAATCCCTTCGACATGGGTATCAAATGAAATGGAATGATAAGTAGAATACAATAATCAATATAGTATACTCAATAAATAGTTAGATCGACCGCGGCCATCTCAAGAGGACGCATTACCATTTTCTTCACCAGAACGGGTCTCATTTCATCGATTTTATTAGATATTAGCAGAACTTGTCAATTTAAGGTCTTTCTAAAACTTATCCGAAGTTGTTTTTATGTCGTTAAAACTAAAAACGGATAGACCGAATATTATAAAAATCTTTTCAGATTATATTTTCGTTAATACGCTTCGAACGGCGCACAGTGGGGCTCGCTCATAGAAGGTTCTGCTCAAAACTCAATTTTCAAAATGTAAAAATTTTTCAAAAAAATTGTATCATCGTAGTTGTAATAATGTATCAGATCACGTGTAAAAATATTAAGTCGCTGACTGCTATGAGTCATGGAGCGCATGAGCATAAAGGTCATATTTTAGGCAAAATAATACTTCTGCGAAAAAGGAATGCCAGTTTATGCGCGATATAAAAACATTAATTTCTAACGTTTAACGATAAAATCTATGGAAGTGTATTATGTCGGTGATCAAGCAAGGTTTGTTAATTCTTATTTAATTTTGTATTATATGATACTAGCAAAAACCCGCGTGCGTTGCAACGCCTTTTAATAAAAAAAATTATGTGGGCATACTCCGGGATAGGAAATGGTTATAATGAAGCATGGTTATGGGTACATAAAAGAATTTAGAGTTACCTATAAAAAATATGCTTCAAATTTATTAAAATTCGAGGTTGAGCACCACCTATCGGAAAAAAAATTATGTGTGCGTTGTACGCGGTAGGAAAAAAAGTATAATGAAAAAACAATAAATCTGGAAAAAATTGCCTCTTCCCAATCTTATCGGTGATTCAATTAGAACAGCGTTATGTATTCAAGTAGATGCATCTAAACATATAACTTCTCGGTGAATTGGAATTTTAACTTTCTCTTTTCGGTTAGCCGTTACACTGCTCCCTTCTTACTCAGTATTCGTCCCGAACACAGCTTCCTCCAGGCCCCGTTTTTTCCGATCGAACTTTTTGGAAGCGATAGATGACATCGTTTAACCTCGTGATGACAATGTAGGGGCGCACAAATTTGCAAACTTCGACTCTTTCTACCGTTTTTACTGTTTCTATACTGGTTAGAGGGAATTTTAGAAATTTACTACATTTCAGAATGTGGCTTGGGGAAATTCGTGCGTCATATTGGACCCGCAATTTTGAATTTATAAGCTTTGATCATAAATTCGTTGTTTGCCACAAAAGCCCCCAGATACCGATTTTCATTGCAATCGGAATACAATTGGAAAAATTCGTCGGCCATATTGGCGCGGCCATTTTGAATTTATAAGTTTTGATCATAAATTCGTTATTTGCAACCTTAAAAACCCCTAGATATTCACTTTCATTGGAATCGGAATACAATTGGAAAAATTCGTCCGCCATTTTGAATTTATAAGTTTTGATCATAAATTCGTTATTTGCAACCTTAAAAACCCCTAGATATTCACTTTCATTGGAATCGGAATACAATTGGAAAAATTCGTCCGCCATTTTGAATTTATAAGTTTTGATCATAAATTCGTTATTTGCAACCTTAAAAACCCCTAGATATTCACTTTCATTGGAATCGGAATACAATTGGAAAAATTCGTCCGCCATTTTGAATTTATAAGTTTTGATCATAAATTCGTTATTTGCAACCTTAAAATCCCCCAGATTTCGATTTTCATTGGAATCGGAACACAATTGGCAAATTCGTCGGCCATATTGGCACGGCCATTTTGAATTTATAAGTTTTGATCATAAATTCGTTATTTGCAACCTTAAAATCCCCCAGATTTCGATTTTCATTGGAATCGGAACACAATTGGCAAATTCGTCGGCCATATTGGCACGGCCATTTTGAATTTATAAGTTTTGATCATAAATTCGTTATTTGCAACCTTAAAATCCCCCAGATTTCGATTTTCATTGGAATCGGAACACAATTGGCAAATTCGTCGGCCATATTGGCACGGCCATTTTGAATTTTTTTATAAATTATAGCCTATATGTTATTCTGATATATGAGCTATATTATTGTAAAGTTTCATTAAAATCCATTCAGTAGTTTTTGCGTGAAAGAGTAACAAACATACATACAAACATTCACGTTTATAATATTAGTAAGATGTTCATTGGTTTATGATACAGGGCTTAAAATTTGTGGTAGTGTATATTTTTTCATAGGAGGTGCTTTAAATGACATTTTCTCAAAAACGCGCAAAGTTCTATTGCTAATTTTTTCGATTAACTAATATACAAAGCCTTCCTTTTATAATAAAAAAAGAATCAAAAATAAAACTTTGCGCATTTTAGAGAAAATGTCATTTAAAGCACCTCCTACGAAAAAATATACACTACCACAAATTTTAAGCCCTGTATCATAAACCAATGAACATATCATATAATACAAAATTAAATAAGAATTAACAAACCTTGCTTGATCACCGACATAATACACTTCCATAGATTTTATCGTTAAACGTTAGAAATTAATGTTTTTATATCGCGCATAAACTGGCATTCCTTTTTCGCAGAAGTATTATTTTGCCTAAAATATGACCTTATTGCTCATGCGCTCCATGACTCATAGCAGTCAGCGACTTAATATTTTTACACGTGATCTGATACATTATTACAACTACGATGATAAAATTTTTTTGAAAAATTTCCACATTTTGAAAATTGAGTTTTGAGCAGAACCTTCTATGAGCGGGCCCCACTGTGCGGCGCCTCAAGTAAGACGATATCTCTGGTTCGGGCGATATCGTGCAGGTACAAAAACCACTTATGTCGTTTAAACCAAAAAACTGCTCAACCAATTTTTATAAAAATCTTTTCAGATCATATTTCCTTTAATGTCGAACGACACCTCAACGAAGTCATTATCTTTTTTGGTTCGCGCGATATCGTGCAGGGAAAAATTACCACTTACGTACGCACACACACATACTTCCTCTCAAATTTTTGCTTAACATGCTCTTGGACCTTGAAAAATGAAAATACGTTGAAAATTTCGATTTTGAATTTCGGACCGATTACAAAATCTGGGAAGTTAATAAAATTATCATGCTAGTCAGGTACAGGTATAGCTAGCAATAGTCAGAATATAAAATATTATCTTTAATTTACAAAGGAGGCTTAAACAGATATAACATAACATAAAATGTTATTCATAAATTTTATTTGGAATTTCATCGATTGGAGAACCAAATTAACTTTTACATTGCTTATATAAATGTCAATGGTCCAATTATTTTGGTTGTTTATTGTTAGTTGTCCCAAAAATTCCTCAGCTGTTTCTTCCAAACTGTTATCGACGACCCTGGTTTCACTGTCCATATGGTGAACGGTATGTTCTTTCTGACCTGCATTATTGATTTTCGATCTGCATTCACTTGCAAAGTGTATCCATTTACCACATAAGTTGCATATCTTCTGAATGTCCTGATTTCCGGTTTGCACTGCTCGATTTATGCTCTCATTTTGTTTTCTCTTTTGAAGAATTATTATTCCTTTTGATACTACCATTTTAAAACGTTTTTATTAGCTCGCTTTCTTGTCTGTCTGTTTGTCCTGTACAAATCTTTCAACCGATTTTTTTCAATACTTCTGGTTAGGGGGCGTTCAAGTATTACGTAACGCAATTTTTGAAAATTTTTGACCCCCCCTCCCCCCTGTTACGCGCCGTAACGTTTTTCTGTACCCCCCCCCCCCTCCCTAAACGTTACGTAACACCCAACACTTTTACCTGAAAGTGACAATTATATGACGCAAAGTACCAGAAAGCCGCTAAAATAGCTTATTTATTGTTTTAATCGCGATTACCCGTAAAACATAAACGAAAAGGGTTGCTAAGTTGGGAGATTTGAAAGCCCTATTTTTTTTATTTAAACAAAAAACAATGTTGCGTAACGCGTTGTTCGAACCCCCCCCCCCGCCCCTGTAACGCATCGTAACGTTTTACAAACCCCCTCCCCCCAAAATGCGTTACGTATTACTTGAACGCTGTAACTGTCGGGATAAGGGGGGTGCTGTAGCACGAAGTAAAAGTACCTAAAGATTCAGAAAACGACTATGGTTACAAAAAAAAAACGAGAAAGTTCAGAAAAGGGGCTGAAAAGGAGGTGGCTGGGAAGGCTCGACCGCCAAGGATTACCGCCGAAAAGGTATGCATCCGCTGCACCGATCGTCGGCACGACGTGCGGTGCACAAACTAGCTCGCCGGATGGGGTGGGGTTCGCGGTGCAAGGATGCAGAAATGTGACAGTTTATGATTATCGAAACTCGTGCCTAATACGAAATTATGAAAGGAGGCGGCGGCGGAGAGAAAACGAGCCTATCGAGGTCAACGAGAGGGGACCGATCAAAAGAGTCGGAAGGGGTGGTTCGGTCAGCGAGAAACGGTCATCCCCGAGAAAGCTAAGTGCCCGCTGGTATCCGGCGGAAGGGACTCGCCTTTCGCGGAAGCATCATTATCCCAGAGGGCCTCACGTGGGGGTTTTTATTCGTTCATCTTAACAATGATTTAAATGTTTATCTTTAGGTTATTTTATTAATTCTTTTTACTTTAGGATATTTTATTAATTCTTTTTACTTTAGGTTATTTTATGATTTGATGTGTTATTTGTTGTAGTATTTATAGTTCATCTATGTTAGAGTACTTCATTAGCTTTTTGCTTATTTGTTTTACCCTCAGAAATGTATGTTTTTTTTCTTATTCATACTGTATCATCATATGGGAAAACATATATTTATGTGATAATTCATAATATAATTTTTTTTTTCGTTATAATTCATATGTTTTAGATCATGTATTATAATTATGGGTTATATTTCATGTATTATCAAATTAATGTATTATCGGTTATAATTCATATTTATTAACCCCTGTATTATTGTTATTAGTTATATTTCATGGATTATCAAATATTATCATATCGGTTATAATTCACGATTAGGCGGTGGCCATTATTGTTATAGGTTGTACTCTAGCACATTTTTCTCAACGTGCTCTATTTCTAATTACTTTTTCCCGACAAAAATAAATTTGAACGCCAAATACTTATTATTTTCACGTTTTTAACACGAGGTCCAGCGTTTTAACTTTAGTATCGCTATTTTACTATACTCTCCCCCCTGGGTTAAGCGTGACTAAAATCCGAAATATTAAGGAAATTTTATAATGTCCTCTCACTCTTTTTTTTTTACAGAGAAAAAACGACGGCAAGAAAAAGGAAACCAGTTCGCAAAAAAAAAAATCTATCACAAAATGTAACCACAGGGATCCCAAAATCAATCCTGACTCCACAAAATCATCCCAAAAATCATCTCCAAAACGCCTAAAATCATCCCAAAAATCATCTCCAAAACGCGCTGTAAACTACTCTTTAAAAAAAACTGCACCCACGATTTTCCTTGCATTTATCAAAATATATGAACAATTAAGCAAATGTATAAATACCTCAAAGTACTTCTTTGGATTGTAGTGAGCTTTGTCACCATGAATCGCTTAAGATCTGCACAAACCTTCTCCTTTTGGCACTTATTCCTCAGCAAAAACTTTATTTGTAAAAATATTCCATCTCCCGACTCTTGAAAAAAAAATTGTCTCTCAGGTTTTCTGGAATATATCCCTCTTTTTTTTTTGTTTCAATTCAATCTGGAAAAGTCTTTTAGTATTTAAAAATGTGTTTATGTTTTATTTTATGTTATGTTTTTTTTTTTTTTTTTTTTTTTTTTTTTTGAATTAGTAATGATTCCGTTGAAACCTGTAATCCTGAAAAAAAAAACTCCAACTGTCAACAAAATCTCTCCTACATTCGTCTCGCTAATTGCCTTAGATACTCTTCATGTTTTTTTTAAAAAAAAATTTTAATATGTATAATGGAAACATAAATGAACTATATTCGCTTAACAAAGAGAATGATAATGAATATACCGTGCTGCACACGGGACGGCTTACCAATTATCCTTTTCTCGGGTGACAGGCTTACAACGAGATATCCTATTAAATATTTATATTATGACGTCGCTGCCGCCGACCGGTTCGGTGGCAAAACTCAAAATTACTCGATTATTATTTTAATTTTTGGTTGCGGCTAAAAGTGTTTCTCTCCCTTTATGGACAATCGCACCACATATTCCATACAAGAAATTAAAAATTCAAAAAAAACTGACTTCGAGTACGAATCACGGACTGTCATATTTTGAACGTCATCCAATAATCGAAAAAATGGGGGCTCGCTTCGAATTGAGAAAAGGGCCCTTAAGGTCTGGATATCGCCCACAAATTGCGAAAGAAAAAAAATTAAAAATTAACCTGGAACTATATGACAACTTCGCTTAGCACATTTTGCACTCCAGCGAAATACAAAAAAGGAACTATGTATATGAAAACTTCGCTTAGCACATTTTGCACTCCGAAAAAATTTAAAAATTAACCTTATATGACAACTTCGCTTAGCACATTTTGCACTCCAGCGAAATACAAAAAAGGAACTATATGACAACTTCGCTTAGCACATTTTGCACTCCAAAAAAAATTAAAAATTAACCTGGAACTATATGAAAACTTCGCTTAGCGCATTTTGCACTCCAGCAAACAAAGGAACTATATGACAACTTCGCTTAGCACATTTTGCACTCCAAAAAAATTTAAGATTAACCTTGAACTATCAGAAAACTTCGCTTAGCACATTTTGCACTCCCCCGAAATCAATGCTTTTTATCAAAATTCTTTCCGCACAACTTTTTGTTTTCCGTGCACAAGAAATGGCTGCGCGGATGACAAACTCGCACACCAACCAAACGGTTCTTCACGAATTCTTCTCACTTATCCTGTTTCACTTCCCCCCCCCCCGTCATTTGGAAAAAAAATTCTTTCTGTTTAAATAACTAACGGGAACTACTGAAATATTTAATCATATTATTTCAACGCGCCAATGCCCCTCCACACGCCCCGCCGAACCCAATGCATTTACTGTTATGTATAAATGGTAAATTATCCTCACAAAGGAAATATAGGAAATTTTTAAGGAGAGATACCTGTTTTATGGTGATTCCAGTGGCTGGTATCGAGTTTTTCTTTTCTGTTTCAAAATTCTTCAAATTAGGGTGACAATTTATTTTGGCAAGTACTGCAATCTTACGGGAGAATCATTATTATTCGCCTTTCCTATGTAAAACAAAATCGCTCGACGGAACGAACGGCCACGCTAAGGCCGAATCTTACCGGTCTTCTAAAAAGAAAAATAAACCACATAAATAAATTAAATACTACCTGTGTAGCACCTCCAATCTCCCAAGTAACAAAATGTCCTTCACTTAGTATTCCCTTCTAGCTACCTCGAAAGTCCTCCGGGATACGTTGAGTAAGATCCTATCCTCCTAATTTCCTTTTTCTATTTCACAAAAAAAAAAATCTCTACCCACGACGTCAATCTCTAACGACGGTCATCACTCAACTGCCAGCTGACTTTCGGGAAGCTCTCTTCCCCCAACCAAAAAAAACGCCCGATCAGGCGATCTCTCGTAGGCAGGAACGAACAGAGAACAAAAAAACCGTTAGCCCGCATTCCTGGCGATTTTATCCCTTTTCGACGTTTCAGTGCCGTCGGAGTTAATTTTCGTCAAACGGTACGGACAGTTTGTCGTAGTATTAGTGCCGAATTCTACTGAAAAGTTAATGCGTGGGGTTGCCAGCTAATAAAAATTGTCGCGGAATGATGAAATGAGGAAAAGGTCTGCCAGTCTGCGAGGTTGCCAAACTATCTTTTTTTTCTTTGGAAGATTTATGGTTGTATCAGTTTATAATTTTTACAGGCGACCGTTACAGCGCGCGTCACCTAGATGTCGCCAGAGGAGAGGAGACTCGAAAAGAATAAACGGGGGCCTGGTATGGTGATTTTGGGCAACGTGTGGCTCACCCACTCCCTGAGATAAGAGTCTCATGCTCTGTCACTTGTTTTCATCTTAGAGAAGGTAATGGTAGAATTTCCTCAGGTTCTTCCGAATTGTTTTCCGCCAGTGTATGAGGCAACATGCATCGGCCATTCCGCCGCGCCATTGTAGGGACAACCTCGCGTGACGCTGTTTTTAAACGCTTCTAAATTCTACGCTTCTTTGTGGATTTCCTTGAGTACGAGCAATCATTTTGGACAACGGCGCTCGTCAACGGCCACGGCTTTGCTTGGTTTTCCTCTAAAACCATTACACCATGCGCCTCCTACTGAGGGTGGCACGAGTGACGTTTTGTACTGTCAGGAATAATCCAAACTCTGCATGACACTTGTGCTCTTTTCGCCAGGCGTCTTATAGGGTCGATTGGGCCTCATGAGCCTGGAGGGTGTCTAGATTCGTCGGCTCCATACTCAAACGGACATAATCCAAGCGGTGTTAGGTCTCCATGGAAGATGGTGGCGAAGGTTTTGGCGGTCGGCGCGATGATGGTGACAGAAGCGGTGGCTTCAGGCAAAAACTCATAGAAGCATGGGAGGCTCAGAACAATTTGATGAGGACTATGAAAATTGATTTGGGGACTCGTGATATTGCTTTGGTAAAAGGGATGGTCAAGAAGGAGGTG
This sequence comes from Thereva unica, assembly GCA_949987705.1. NCBI lineage: Eukaryota > Metazoa > Arthropoda > Insecta > Diptera > Therevidae > Thereva > Thereva unica. The sequence continues at coordinate 154,469,542 of OX465281.1, read as the reverse complement.
GGTGAGGAAGAAGAAAACACGACGAAGAGCGTGGAGATGGGGATAAGGCAACAAAAAAATCCAGAGAGATTTTCAACAGGCAATGAAGAAGAAATCTTCAATTCGGGAATCAACAGCGGAATTAATTTTGACAAATACGAATAGATTCCTATCAAAGTTGCTAATGGAACACCACCTGTTATCAATTCCTTTCAAGAAACTGGATTAAAATTTCTTCTTGGAAAATGTATGGAAGCCAGGATATACCGTACCGACACCGATCAACAAAAATGCTATTCCAATAATAATGGCTAAACGTGTTTGGATGGCTTGTGTTCTGACTGGTTCCGAGAAAACGTATAAATTTTTCTACTTATTGTTCATGATTCGTTACTTGATAACCAAGATTTGTCGATTGGAAAGCCGCACGTTTTGATAGTTTCACCAACCCACGAACCTAGCATACAGGTATTTAGTGAAGTAAGAAAATTTGCATTGAATTCGCATCTAAACTCAATCGATTACATATCTAATATGATCGTCATGGGCTTTCTGTTGTTGGTCGAGAGGATTATGAATCATCCATCAGTTCCTTGAAGAGGTACGGAGGTGGTCGAGCCCATTCTTAAATGATTACGTATTCCTATCCTTTGGTATAGTTGTAGGGTCGTTTGCTGAGGTAGAACCACACTTTTATCAGGTATCCAGTTTCGAGAAGGGAACCAAAGTAATTGAAATTCTAAGTGCGTCGGGACCCAGTGGAACTGGGGCGTGCGTTGAAACACAGCGCACTGCTGGCCGTGTCACAGTGCTACTATCGGAAGTGAACGTCGCGAAACTCGGGTCTAAGAACTCCTCGTTCCAGGGTGAAGCGGCATGACATGAAGACTGGTCTGGCAGCCTTAGGATAAATGTTGACATTAAAACTTGGTCCCAGACGGCCAAGTGTAACAACACGGTGTACCATCCGCTAGGGAAGCTACCTAAGCGGACCTCGCCGGGTACCCTATTATTAACCGGTGAAGCCGGCGAGATGCCTTATTAGGGCTACTCGGGGTTGGACTTGCTTCGAAACAGGCTGGGTCGCGACATGGTGAAACTGTTGGTAACCTAATCGCCTCGGAGTGAATTAGTGTTCCCGAAGGGAGATTCGAGGCAAATCCACTTTGTCCCGAAAAATCCCTACGGAAGCGCTAAGTCATTCCTTCGGAAAGTGCCTTCGCCCATGGATTCGATCCTCCGGCAATGCCATATTGTCGTCGTCCTGAACTCATGGTCGGGGGGCTACTTTCCAATAGTTTGCTCATCAGGTCCTAATGTCTTTGGCGTGGTAGATACCTAGGCTACGCCCGGTCAGGTCCTCCAACTCGTATCGGCTGGTGCCTATCGGTCTCTTCACCCGTGCCTTTGTGAATTTGTCCGCTAGTTTGGCGCAGAAGCGTTCGGCTTTCTTACTGATTGGGAAGGTCCTATAATACACGGGCTGACCTGGCGAGAAACGTACGGCCTTACAACGTAGGTTATAATTTTTCTGGTGCCTAGCGTGGGCTGTGGCGAGCTGGTGTTCTACTTGCTCACGTAGGGCTTGTCCGCGGTCCCCAGCCGGTAGTACGGCAATCTCTCCTTCTTTCAGAGCTCCCAGGGTTTTCAGCAGTGGATACGCTGATCCGTGAAGGACCATGGGGTATCCGAAAAGAGCCTGATAGGGAGAGGTGCCGATGGACTCATGACGAGCGCTACGGAAGGCGCACTCTATAGCCGACAGGTGTTTGTCCCAGTCACGGTGATCGGTACCAATATAAGCGCGGATGGCTGCCAGCACTGAACGATTTACTCGCTCAGACGCGTTGGGGTGCGGAGCATAGACTGCCGTGCGTAGGTGTTGTATGCCGTAGTCAGTTAATAGCTTCTCGAACTCCTTAGAGGTAAAGTGCCTTCCATTGTCGGAAAAAATTTTCTCCTGGACACCATAAGCATGGAATATACGGTGCTCGAGGAAGCTGGTGGCGGCACTAGAGGTTTCGGCGGGTACGGGATGGAGAAACGTAAATTTGGAAAACGCGTCTAAGACCACGAAGATGGCGGTATAGCCTTTTTTGGATCTGGGGTATGGGCCCATATAATCTACGTATAAGACCTGGAAAGGACGTTGAACCTCCATGGCATCACCCATAGGGGGCCTTAGGATAGTGTTGGGGGCCTTAGTGGTTTTACATGTGTCACAGGCTGCGATGTAGGATCTAACTTGGCTTGTCATGCCTGGCCAATAATATTTTTCGCGCAATCTTTCGAGTGTCTTACGGATACCGCCATGTGAAGCTTGGGGGGTGCATGAGCGGACTCGACCAGAGAAGTGGTTAGTTCTGCAGGGATCCACAATTTCCATATTAGGTCATCCATCTCAGGGTCACCAGTACGGGGGGCCGAGCGGTGGAACACATATCCGTCCGAAACCTGGAGGTCAGGTAACCGTTCAGCATCTTTGCTGATTTTATCAGCGAGATGTTGATAGTCCTCTGTCCTGAAGGCTGGGGACGTAAGGTCCACGTCACGGCAGAACTGCACTTCATCAATGCAGTCGACTCGTGACAGTGCGTCCGGCACCACGTTCTGACTACCCTTGCGGTGCTCAATTGAAAATTGGAAGCCCTGCAACTTTAGGCTCCACCGTGCTAGGCGGCCGTTTAGGTCAGTCTGGCTCATGAGCCACCTCAAGCTGGCATGGTCGGTAATGGTGGTGAAGGTATGCCCTTCCACATACGCCCGGAACTTCTTAACACTCAGCACTGCAGCGTAGCACTCTAACTCGGTGATCGAATAGTTGCGCTGGGCACTGTTCAGTTTTTTTTGAAAAATAGGCGATGGGGTGTTCTTCATCGCCGCGTCGTTGGAACAGGACGCTCCCTACTCCGGTTTTACTGGCGTCGCATTGGATAAAGAAGGGGCTGGCGAAATCTGGGGTTACCAATAAAGGAGCAGACATCATGGACTTCTTCAGATCCTCAAATGCACTGAGGGCTTCGTCGGTCCAAACAAATTTGCCGCTCTTTAAACAGTCGGTGATGGGTGAGGCAATGCTGGCATAATTGCTTATGAAGCGCCTATACCATCCCGTCATGCCTAAAAAACGTCGCACCTGTTTGGCAGACTTTGGGACTGGGAAGTCTCTGATGGCTGCAACCTTGTCGGGGTCGGTTTTGAGTGATCCATCGCCGATGATAAAGCCCAGATATTTCACCTCCCGGACGCAGAACCTGCTTTTGTCCAGGTTCACTGTTAAACCAGAACCTCGCAGACAGTCTGCGACCTGTTCCAGCATCTGGACGGGTGTCTCGAAGTCTGGAGACACTACCAATAGATCGTCTAAATAGACGAAAACGCGTTCTCGAAGAGAGCCTGGGATCACCTTGTCCATGAGGCGACACATGCGTTGCGGGGCGTTACAGAGTCCGAACGGCATCACTTTAAATTGATAGAGCGGTCTTCCAGGGACGGTGAAGGCCGTCTTCTCTCGAGACTTTTCCTCTAAGGGGATTTGCCAGAAGGCATCCTTGAGGTCAATCGCCGAGATAAAGCGGGTATCCTGCAACCGTCCTAAAAGGCCGTCTATGTGAGGCAGCGGGTAGGCATCCTTCACTGTTACTGTGTTCACCTTGCGCGAGTCCAAACAGAGGCGAACCTTTGCGGGCTTGCGAACCAAGACTACGGGCGAGTTCCAGGGACTGTTGGACTCTTCGATTACACCTAGACTCAGCATGCGATCGACCTCCTCATACATGAGGGCCTGAATGGCGGGAGAGACAGGGTAGTGCCTCTGCTTAATGGGTACCGCCTCGCCAGTGTCGATCACATGCTGTTCCAGGTGCGTTCTACCAAGTCCACAGGTGTCGAATGACGGGAACCGCGCTCGAGCCTGGTTCAATCGCTCCTGTTGGGACTCGTCAAGGTGATGACTGTTGGGGTCCGAGGATGGGGTGTGGTGTATTTCCCCTATAATATGTGGGGCCAATTTAAAGGCCCTCCAAAAATCAACGCCAAGATACAGAATTTGAGACAAGTCAGGTACTATATACAGAGTCATTACGATGGTGCGGGACCCGTAGGTGATAGGTACGACTATATAACCCAGCACATTCTTTGCCTTGCCGTCAGCTACCTGGACGGAGGTGTGCAGCCGGTGCAGCTTAATTTCAGGGTTATGCAGGAGGAACGACTCTGCCCCTCTTCCCAAACAGCTGATGCTGGCGCCTGAGTCCAATAATCCTGACATACTGGTGTTGTGAATCCGCACGTTGGCGAAGGGTCGGTCATCGCCGTCATCCTGAAATAGGGTGGCGATGATCTTTCGGACGTGAGTCCGCTTTTCATTTGCACGTTGCCGAATGTGTGGGACTCTGCAGGCTGGTATGGTCTTACCGGGTTCTTCGAAAATTCGTTTACGGATTTTGTGATAGTTAGCCCAGCGTTGCATGAAGGAGGCTCTGACCTGAGGAGATGGGAAGACCGGTAAGGGATCTATTGTCGGCAGATCCGAACTATCCATGGCAATAGGTGACATGGCCGGGTAGACATTATTGGTAAGGAATCCTAAGCAGGGTGCGGCCTCGCAGGGAGTCTCGCACCCAGACTCTAGTTTCCCGAGCAGCTGGGACAAGTTGGTGCATACGCGTCTGGTCGCCCACATCGATAACAGAAAATGCTGCGAGTAGGGGAGGTGCACATCATGAACCCGTGTCCCTCTTGTCGGCAATTCCAGCACTTGGGAGGTGGTCGGCTGGGCTGAGCCTTACGGACTTCTTCAAGGGCAGGCGGCTGATTAGTGTGAGATTCCGCGCGGCAGCCAGGCTCCGGGGCGTAGGGCTGGTAATGGTTTGAATAAGGCTGGGGTTGAGGTGACTCGAGCTCGTGGATCCTGGGCGTGTGTCGGTGCTCGCCCTTCCTTTCCCGCTGCCAGCTTTCCACCCTTAAACAAGCCTCGCGAAGTTGGCGCACATCTTGATACGAGGATCCCATGATGGCGGACCCTAGGGAGACGTTCAAGTTTTGCATCAAGATGCGAACCAACTCCGTCGGAGGCATCGGCCTGGATAGCCGGTTGTGGAGGGTGAAAATCTTGGCCGCATAGTCATCAAAGGCCAAGTTCCCCTGCTTGGTCTCTAGTATTTCTTTGATGACCTGGTACTCGGAGGTTTGACCGCCAAACTGCTCCACGAACCTCATGCGGAAATCTTGCCAGGTAGGAGTAGGATACCCCCTCCGGAACTGTGTCCAATACCACTCTTCAGCTCTTTCGGTTAGTAGCGCGGAAATGTTACGTAGCAGTTCGGGTGGCTGGACTCCCTCGTCTTCAGCTCTCGTCCGCACACGGAACAAAAATTCTTCTGCGGGGAGTGCATTTTCGCGACCCGAGAATCGGATCTTCCAGTGGACTACCGGGGACTTGTACTTGGCCGGGGCTGCTGAGGAACGGACTTCAGCTGGGGGTAATGGGGGCCCCATAGTAGGTCTGGTTGCCCATACGTCACTGGGTCCCGGATGACACGCTGTAGTGTACGATGCGTAGAGGGAGGGGCGCTAACACTAGTAGTCCTCTGGCGAAAATCTAAGGCCAGTGGGACCTGAAGGCTGGCAGGTCTGGGGGCGCCTCTGGGAGAACACGTTCAGGCTCCGAGGAGCAATATGGTAATGCCTTGCCCAAGGCGCTCTTCAGGTCGGATTTAGAGATTTTGGAGGGACCTTCTCCGGCGGCTTCCGGCGGGTCTTGGCCAGCTGTCTCATCTTCAACACCAGAGTGGTCAGAGGGTTCTAGTTGGTCTGATGCGCCCGTAGGATCTTCGGCCCCTTGTGCGGCAACTGCCCCTTTCCTCTTAGGCTTAGTCCGGCCAGTCATGATGGAGCGTAGGGACTGCCCTGGGACAAAAAAAATTGGCAGATCGCGTTAGACCACTATTCGCTCACAGATATATACTACCCGTGGTAGGCACCAAGTTGGAGAGACTACTTTGCGAGAACCAATGTGAATAACTAGGGAATAAGACTAACGACCGAAATTTATTTTGCTTTCGAGATGGGTGTGAGGGAAAGAGTAATATGTGGAGAGTGTTATCATAGAAAACATAAATATCAAAGAACTCATAAGCAAGGATATGTTATCAAGACCCAAAAAATGTGTGAAATATCAAAACTGTTATGAGAAAAGCGAATATGTTATCTTAGAACAAATATGGAATATCAAAAAAATTCAATATGTAGAAGTATGTTATCCTAAAAGAATATATGAAAGATCAAAAAAATTCCGTGTGTAAAAGTAAGTTATCCTAAAAGAATATATGAAATATCAAAAAAAAAAATTCAAGGTGTAAAAGTAAGTTATCCTAAAAGAATATATGAAATATCAAAGATTTCAGTGTATAAAAGTATGTTATCCTAAAGGAATATATGAAATATCGAAAAAAAAATTCACTGTGTAAGAGTATGTTATTCTCAAAGAATGTATGAAATATCAAAGCTTATACAAATGTATAAAAATATGTTATCCTGAAAAAAAAAAAATGTTTTGTAGAAAAAAAATATTGTCATATAAAATGTGAGCATCAGGCAAATATACGCGAAAATTTCTATGAACAGAAAGTGCTAGTAATGCTTATTAAGGGGCCCTCCGGAAAAATGACACCCCCAACAAGGCGGCGGTGACTGGCGGCGGCAATGTCAGTCAGATTGCCTTCGGCGCTGAGTGGAATTCTCGTCGCCAGCAACCACAGTGCCTCCACTTGTGGGACCGAAGTAAGGATTGCCGCTAGACTACTGCCTATCAACACTCCCCACATCGACGTCCCTACCATCGGACATCAGCGACCTCTACGGTGACCGGATCCCGATGACTCAACAACACCAGATAGAGAGTGATAGAAGGTGGTAGAAGGGGATAGAAGCAGAAGAGATAGAAGCCTCCCTTATGAACTAGGTAGAATGTTCTGTCAATCTACCACGACTGGTCAGCAACTCTGCTGAGTTCCAGGAAGGCGGATTGACAGACGGCCATTGGACGGGGGCGGGTGTATTCCGGAATATCGACCCTGTCGCAAGGCCAGGCGATAGGACGCCTGGTAGCCCAGACGGTGCAGGTCCGACAATACGAAATGCACCCGTCCATACTATGGGCAGGAAAGAAAAAAAAATCCAAAATGCTGTGTTCCCTGTCAGGTGTGGGCTCGCGCAGAGTCAGGCGGTATACGCCTGTTAACCAGACTCCGAGCCCACGTGGCAAGAACAAAAAAAAACTAGAGAGGCTACCGCAGTAAGATAGTAAAAGTTGAAGTGGTTGAAGGAGAAGAAAGATAGGAAAGAGGAAGCGGAAGAAGTTATGAGGGCTAGGGTACCGCGGTAAGTACCTTCACCCAATAGCCGGGGGGACTTGGACTGAGAATTGGAACTTGTACGTATGAAGGAAGTCCACTCCTGGCTCCTCTCGCTGGCCTAAGCCACAAAGAAAAGTTTTAAAAGAAAGCTCGGCTGAAATTTTCAAAACAAAGTATTTAAGACCGATGACATGGGGGGGGGGGGAAACAAACTATAAGAATATGAAATGCCGAAGGGAAAATTTAATAATGTCAACAGGTGACAATCAGTCAATGTCTATGTCATCAGACCGTTAGACTAAGAAGCTCAAAGGATATTAAGCTACTTAGCCAATCGTTGGGCGCCATTTGTAACTGTCGGGATAAGGGGGGGTGCTGTAGCACGAAGTAAAAGTACCTAAAGATTCAGAAAACGACTATGGTTACAAAAAAAAAACGAGAAAGTTCAGAAAAGGGGCTGAAAAGGAGGTGGCTGGGAAGGCTCGACCGCCAAGGATTACCGCCGAAAAGGTATGCATCCGCTGCACCGATCGTCGGCACGACGTGCGGTGCACAAACTAGCTCGCCGGATGGGGTGGGGTTCGCGGTGCAAGGATGCAGAAATGTGACAGTTTATGATTATCGAAACTCGTGCCTAATACGAAATTATGAAAGGAGGCGGCGGCGGAGAGAAAACGAGCCTATCGAGGTCAACGAGAGGGGACCTATCAAAAGAGTCGGAAGGGGTGGTTCGGTCAGCGAGAAACGGTCATCCCCGAGAAAGCTAAGTGCCCGCTGGTATCCGGCGGAAGGGGCTCGCCTTTCGCGGAGGCATCATTATCCCAGAGGCCCTCACGTGGGGGTTTTTATTCGTTCATATTAACAATGATTTAAATTTTTATCTTTAGGTTATTTTATTAATTCTTTTTACTTTAGGATATTTTATTAATTCTTTTTACTTTAGGTTATTTTATGATTTGATGTGTTATTTGTTGTAGTATTTATAGTTCATCTATGTTAGAGTACTTCATTAGCTTTTTGCTTATTTGTTTTACCCTCAGAAATGTATGTTTTTAAACTCTTTTCTTTACTTTCACTTCGGAGCATCAAATCTTGTAACGTTAATTTAACCGCCTTTTACTCAATGCAAATGGATGAAACTTTGCAGGCATACATATTCCCGATGACAATACACGAATATGACATTTTGTTACATTTTTTGTTGTTGATTTTGTTGTTGAGTAACAAAAAACGATTTTTAATAAAAAATGCTTGGAATTATTCGTTCTACTCAATGTAGAGTCTTAAAATTCACTTCCCTTCAATAAAAATTGGTAAAAATTAACAGACATGTGTATTTCCGACGAAAACACACGAAAATGATAGTTCCAAATTAAAAATGGCGGCCAAAAAAATATGATGGATTACATTTTTCTTTACAAGCCACTCGTTCGATATGGGTATCAAATGAAAGGTTATAACAAGTTGAATACAATTAGCGTCATCCTAAATTCAAAATGGCGGTAGAAAAATGGCGGCATAAAAGTGGCGGCCAACACAAAACAGAGGATCAATGTTTCTGTACAACGCGCTCGGCATGGGTATCAAATGGAAGGGAGTGACAATTAGAATACTGTTGTCTGTGTCCCGTCATTTCAATTCAAAATCGCGGCCAACACAAAATGACGGTCTACCCTTTAATTTACTTCGCTCTCGGTATGGATATCAAATGAAAGTGTATTAAAGTGAGTAAGAAAGTAAACTGTATGACGTCATTTTAAATCAAATATGGCGTTCACTCAAAAATGGCGGAAGACATAACATAGCTACCAATAGCAAATAAAAATATGATTTAAAAAGATGCAAAAAAATATGTTTCCAGTTTTTAGTTTTTATTGCTCCAGCCAGTATACGCGAGCACACTACCTTTCAAAATGTAAAAAAAATCGTAGAGCGCTATTAGATTTTTGAGGGGTCATCAAATTGTGCATTTTTGGGCTGCACTTGAGAACTGTTGTAAAGAAACAAATACAAAACATGTAAAAAAGTTTCCTTATTTAACATGATAATCTAATTAAGAGTTTGGAAATTGTAATGTATTAATTAACGCTATTCGTTACTAAAAAGTAAAAAATAAAAAAAAGAAAAAAAAAATTTTTAAGAAACTCTTTTCTTTACCTTAATATATTGATCAGTTGTGAACACAAAATTAATATAGATACTAAAAAAATCGACTAAAAGGTAAAAAATAAGAAGATTTTAAACAATATAAACTTTTAAATCAAAATGGAAAAAATCTCACACATTCCTTAAAGAAAAGCGTGGGCGGCCCATACCAACCTGAACTTAAAAAAACATGACTGCCGTGAGTACATTTTAACATTTCAGACAGCTACGAATTTTCACTAATTGAGCATTTTGTTTCATAAAAACGCACCCCACGCTTTTCTTTAAGGAATGTGTGAGATTTTTTCCATTTTGATTTAAAAGTTTATATTGTTTAAAATCTTCTTATTTTTTACCTTTGAGTCGATTTTTTTAGTATCTATATTAATTTTGTGTTCACAACTGATCAATATATTAAGGTAAAGAAAAGAGTTTCTTAAAAAAATTTTTTTCTTTTTTTTTTATCAAAATTCTTTCCGCACAACTTTTTGTTTTCCGTGCACAAGAAATGGCTGCGCGGATGACAAACTCGCACACCAACCAAACGGTTCTTCACGAATTCTTCTCACTTATCCTGTTTCACTCCCCCCCCCCCCGCCATTTGGAAAAAAAAATTCTTTCTGTTTAAATAACTAACGGGAACTACTGAAATATTTAATCATATTATTTCAACGCGCCAATGCCCCTCCACACGCCCCGCCGAACCCAATGCATTTACTGTTATGTATAAATGGTAAATTATCCTCACAAAGGAAATATAGGAAATTTTTAAGGAGAGATACCTGTTTTATGGTGATTCCAGTGGCTGGTATCGAGTTTTTCTTTTCTGTTTCAAAATTCTTCAAATTAGGGTGACAATTTATTTTGGCAAGTACTGCAATCTTACGGGAGAATCATTATTATTCGCCTTTCCTATGTAAAACAAAATCGCTCGACGGAACGAACGGCCACGCTAAGGCCGAATCTTACCGGTCTTCTAAAAAGAAAAATAAACCACTCAAATAAATTAAATACTACCTGTGTAGCACCTCCAATCTCCCAAGTAACAAAATGTCCTTCACTTAGTATTCCCTTCTAGCTACCTCGAAAGTCCTCCGGGATACGTTGAGTAAGATCCTATCCTCCTAATTTCCCTTTTCTATTTCACAAAAAAAAAATCTCTACCCACGACGTCAATCTCTAACGACGGTCATCACTCAACTGCCAGCTGATTTTCGGGAAGCTCTCTTCCCCCAACCAAAAAAAACGCCCGATCAGGCGATCTCTCGTAGGCAGGAACGAACAGAGAACAAAAAAACCGTTAGCCCGCATTCCTGGCGATTTTATCCCTTTTCGACGTTTCAGTGCCGTCGGAGTTAATTTTCGTCAAACGGTACGGACAGTTTGTCGTAGTATTAGTGCCGAATTCTACTGAAAAGTTAATGCGTGGGGTTGCCAGCTAATAAAAATTGTCGCGGAATGATGAAATGAGGAAAAGGTCTGCCAGTCTGCGAGGTTGCCAAACTATCTTTTTTTTCTTTGGAAGATTTATGGTTGTATCGGTTTATAATTTTTACAGGCGACCGTTACAACGCTCCCTTACCCGATCACCCTGAAATTTTGCACACAGCTTCAGCTCCGATGAAAATGCAATATGGTATACTCATCATACCGTTAGATCCTTGAGGCCGTCTCAAGAGGACGGATTACTGTTTTCTTAACGGAACAAATTTTCAATCGACTTTTACGTGACAACGTCTATTAAGACGATGAACGCCGGCCTGCATGCACGAAAAATGACGACTCATTGTCCCGTTATGTCCCCGTAGTAATTTTAAAAATTTGATTGTAGTAATTTTAAAAATTTGATTAAAAATTGTCAATATTTAATTAGATTAAATTTGTCAAATTGTCAACAATAAGCAAAGCAAGCCAAACACTCTGTCTCCTAACAGGGTGCCGGTGTATAAGAAAATAGTGAACATTACACTGACGAAAACTGTGAAATGCAAACGAAAACAGTTTCCTTGCGTTCCCTGCCTGTGCTATTACCATTCACAAGTCGCAAGGTGGGACGTTTACTGTTATTGTTTATAAATACTCCTCGGAGCAACCACAACAGTTGGTGTACGTGGCGCTGAGTCGGGTAACGAATATAGACGGCTTGCACATCATCACGGAAAAAGATGGGGCTTTTATCTTCAAACACGGACGGGATGAGAACAACTCACAGACTACGCGAGATATCCGTAACGAATACATTCGACTCCGTGGAGACGCCCTTCAAACAATCACTTCGAAAAGCAGTAAAAATTTTGTGATGACGGTAACAACGCTGGGGCAAACTGTAGTGACAAACCTTAATGTTCAGAGTTTGCCTGCGCACTTCGCCAATATTGAAACGGATCCCGTGATACCAAGATCGGATTATTTTGGTATTGACTGAAAACGTGGATGCGTGACAATTTTGATTCCAGTTTCCAATCAAATAATTATGAATGTATAACCAGGCAGAATAATCGATCGGATTCTGATACAAACGCAGCTAGTGGAGTGGCAATCTATCGAAAATTAACATAAACATCCACGGCCAAAGTTTCTCCACGTTGAATTGTCGGACACAACTCGTCTCATCAGAAACACAAGTATTAAGGATTTTGTAAATTAAAACACCGGTTCTTTATTAAATTTGAATTTTTATTTAGCAATTAAAGTGCGTACTTGAAGAGATCTCTTACAAGAGTGCCAACTGGGATTTTTACAGCTCGGTTAGAGTCGATGTTGGACGTTGCGTCGGTGGGTGGTAATTTTTAATATCCTCCGGGCGCCGAAATTAAATTTATTTCTAACGGATAAAGTAATTGTATGGCTCTCTTGAGTCTCAAGCCATTAGCAAGTCGTATCTGACACGAGCGAACTTTACCATCTCTACCTGGATACGTTTCTTCAATTAGTGCCAGTTTCCAAAACTGGCGAGGAGTCGCTGGATCGTGTAAAAGTACAACATCTCCTACTTTGATGTTTTGAAGCGCCCTTGCCGTTATTATGATGGACATGGCGTAAATGCTGAAGGTACTCGTTAAAGAATCGTTTTCTTGAAGGAGCCTAGTAGGCGTAACCGATCTTTCCAAATTTGCCTAATTTCGGTGAGCACTAATATTGCTATCTTTACCGGTTGTGATAGAGAAAATTGAGGGTTGTACTCCTTGAAGGAAATTTGCTGGAGTTTAGCGGTAACAAGTCCTTTAGGGTCATCACCAATATAAGTCAATGGCCGCGAGTTAATCACTTTTTTCCACTTCGGTAAGCACAGTCTGAAGCTGATCGTAATCAAGAGTAGATCGACCGATGACCATCTTCAAAGATCCCTTTACAGAGCGCACCATGCGCTCCAGAAACCGTCCCCCACCAAGGTTCTCCCTCCACAATAAACTTCCAGGTTATACCATGTTGACTGATGAATCCTTGTAGGTCTTCCGCATTGATAAACCTTTCGAGCTTTCTTAATTCTAATGCAGCCCCTTTTAAATGTTTTTTGCGTTATCGGAATATATAATAGATGGTGCTCCTCTGCGCGCGATGAATCTACGAAGTCCAAGAAGACAGCTTTCTGACGTCAAATCTGGAGTTAGCTCTAGATGAATTGCTCTTATAGCAGCACATGTGAAAAGCATTATGTAGCATTTACACCTATCTCCTGAATTTTTTTGGATTTCCTTTGGTATATAATGGTTCCGAAAAGTCTACACCAGTTACATCAAATGCTCTCACCAAATTTAACCGATCCCTTGGGAGAGGTGCGAAAGGCTGTGAAGCGGGTTTTTGCCTTTATCTTCTTGCAGACTGTGCACGCACTGCAGAGCTTACGGAGGAGCTGACGTGCTTGAGGAACCCAATACCTTTGTCTAAGACGAAATAAAACTTGTGAAACACCACCATGCAAGGTTCTTTCGTGGATGTCCTTAACGATAAGGTAAGTGATATGCGTCGATTTCGCTAAAATAATTGGATGTGGATTTAAATCATAGTGGGTTGAATATTGCAGCCTACCGCCCACACGCAGAAGTTCGTCATGCAAAAATGGATTAAGTGATAAAATCTTGGAGTTGGAAGGTACTTCGATGAAGAGCTTCGATCTCTGGCTGATAATTCGTTATTTGCGTGTAGTGGATCCAGAATTTCTCAGCACGCTTAAGATCCTTTGCTTGTAAGAAAGGGGCTCGAGGAATTTTTAACCTGAAATCAATGATACGCATAACATATGCCGTTACTCTTAATAATCGAATCCAGCTGCTGAAATTTAGCGGACAAACAGGAGGCTCGATCTGGCCTTCGAGTAGGGCGATATTCGAATCTGGTTGAAGTAAATCTCCTACCATCGATATAAGAGAAGTTGATAAAACGGTGTGGCTGCCGCTGCTCTCCAAAACTGGCCAATTTTCTTCACCTTCAGATAACCATTTCGGTCCTGATAGCCAAAAAGTGGAAGAGGATAACACCTTTGCCTTAATGCCTCTCTTAGAGCAAGAATGAACCCTTCTAGCACAGAAGGCGCACTTTTCAGCTAAGCATGAAAATCTATATATACATACACATACATATATATATATATTATATATATATATATATATATATATATATATATATATATATATATATATATATATATATGTGACGCGATTCGAGAAAAGGGACCTACTGTCCAAAAAGAAAACTTTACAGGAGAAGCGATTGAAAGAAAGACGGAGGAGAGCGAATACACTGAGCTGCCACTTTAAACACTTTTGAAGACACATTTGTAAATATTTATTGCTCAGAAAGTAATTGGAATAAATTAATTCTGATTGCACAGAATTAAAGAGGAGATTTAAAACCTTAAGAATCACTCATAATCCGAAAATCGATTTTTTGGACAGTAGGTCCCTTTTCTCGAATCGCGTCACATATATATATATATATATATATATATATATAGGGGTGTCCCAACATAAACTTACAAAGCGGCCGGCTGTGGATAGGTCTTGGATAGACGAACAAAAAATCGTATGGGTGGGGGGGGGGGAAACGTAACGGTTTAGCCGCTAGGGCGTTTTGAAGTTTTTTTGCTAAAGTTTTACATATCACCCTGTATTTTTGTAACCGTATAACCTATTTTCATGGTTATGGTACCAGTGCACGCAGAATTCCTCCACCTATCTACAACGGTAAAAACCGTAACCGTATAACCCATTTTCATGGTTATGGTACCAGTGCACGCAGAATTCCTCCACCTATCTACAACGGTAAAAAACAATGGTCTTATCTTACCAACTTTTGGAGTTATGAATCGCCAAAGTCAAAATTTTGTTATTTTTTCACTAAAATTTCAACTAAAACCACCTTTTTCTCCAAAAAATACGTGATAAACCAATATTTTTTTTAAAAAAATTGGAAAGCTTGGACACTTTCCTATGAATAATGTAATACAACTTATACGCTACAGCCTCCAGTTTTGAAGTTATAAGCATTTTTAATGTTGAAATTGGCTGCATTTCGTCCTTCTTTAGTACTTTTATCGAAAAAAAAACTGAACCTCTTTCCATGAAATGAATTTTGGACCGCCATCTTGGCTGCCATTTTGAATTTTGAAAATCTGGCCGCAGATTCGTAATCAGCCGTCAAAAATAACCCTTTATACAAGTTTTGGTGAAAATTGATGACGTTTCAACTATATCCAGGGCAAAGAATTCAATAAATATCGTAAAAAATTAAAGATTATAAACAAATACTCATAACTTTCAAAATCCTTAAGGGCCCACCGAGATTTTTGATCGAGGTGTTAGAGTGACTTCTCCCGAACATTTTGACACCAAAAACGTCCATTTTCGAGATGGGGTATTTGAGAAAATCAATTTTAAAGTTTTTTACTATTTTTTGACCTTTTGACCTTGAATTCGAAAATATGTTTATGTTTTTCAGCAAATTTGTTTGTAAACAACAGAGCTGCACAGTACTTGAAGTAAAGTACTTGAAAAAGTACTTGAATTACTTTATATAACTTGAAGTATTTTACTTCAATTACTTTTCTAAACCAACGAAAGTAATTGATGTTGCAAGTACTTTACTCAAATACTTGTACTTGGTAATTGGTTTTGATATTTTTAGTTACTTCAAGTACTTATAAAAACTTGAAGTACTAATAGAAACTTGAAGTACTAATAAAAACTTGAAGTGCTAATAAATACTTGAAGTACTAATAAATAGTTCAAGTACTTATAATAATTGCTGTCTTTTATTCTCTCTGTCCGTTTTTCGGGTTACCAATCGCTTGCACCACCTTTGCTTAAACAGCTTTCACTTGACTTTCATTTAGGCTTCTTTGCACACGTTATGTTTCCCGGATTCCAAAGACAGTCTGGTCAGAAAGTTTTACCTTAACTTTACTTTTAGAACCTCGAAAATTATGATTCTTAGCTGCTAATTTTCCTAAGTAGTTAAATAACCCAAAATATAGATAATTCAGGGCGTTACATAAAATTCTAATTCATCCGACACGCGAAACTGGCTGGAAGCGAGTTATTGCTCGAGAAGTGTCACAACCTTCGCGGTTGACTTTTCACCCGTTATGTCGCGGACATGAAACGACATAGAGTTTCGGCCAATAGCCCATTTGAAAGATATTTTAATACCCGTATTCCTGCTTCTTACTACATTATCATATGAGCAACCGTTAAAGAAATATTTAAAAAAAATGGCGTTATCAGTTATTTCAGGCACGTGCAGTACGAACTTTGGCGTTGGATTACTCGCAAACTGTACAAGCGAGAACGACGACTAAGGGCTTATTCTAAAGGTAATTACTAGCACGTTAAGTTTGGTAATCGGCATTAACCCACTCAAATTAATATCTTACGAGTTAATCGCAAAAAACTGCATTCAACCCCAACCACATGATCAAGGTTGAACTTTGAGCGGCCATAACATTGAGCCAAATCAACTTACAGACCTCGTTGAGAGCTGATTTTGTAGATAATTTTATTCTCCAATACCTTGCCAGTGATCATTTGCAGCTATCACTGCATGGAAACTGGTTATTTGGTATAAATGACCTCTACCTCTTTTTCAAGATGGCGGCTTTTCCCAACACACTGCGACCCCACAAACTTGGTTTTAACATTGTCAGATGTACCCAAACATATTCCAAAAAAAAAATTTCGTACATCATGAAATGCAATTTCATGCCCTTTTTTTCGACTTATTGCACTGGACTATTCGTATTTTTCTTGAAATATTTGTATTGAAAAATATGAAATATTTACTTCAACTACATAGGAAAACTTCAAGTAATTGAAGTATGTAGTTAGATATTTCAAATACTTAAAATATCAATGTACTTCAATTACTTGCAATTACCTGAAGTTTTTTTATGTACTTGAAGTAAATATTTCAAGTACATTTTGGAAGTAATTGATAATTCAAGTACTTTAAATATTAATGACTCATAGTACTTGGTACTTCAAATACATTTACCAATTACTTAGTACTTACTACTTCAAGTAATTTTGGTCAGTACTTTGTGCAGCTCTGGTAAACAACCCCCCTGACCTGAAAACATGTAAAACCTATCAAAAACGTCGACCCCAACGAAAGATATAGAGCCAAAATCAAAAAATAAAGTCAAAATTCATGAAAATCCCGAAAAAACACATTTAATTTTTATTGATCAATAGATTAATGAAAAAATTCTAAAAATTTTTTTTTTTGTAGTCTTAAATAGTTGCCCAAAGTCCCTGAAAAATTTCAGCCAAAACGGAGGGGAGTCGAAAAATGTTGTCCGATTTGACGTGGAATGTCCCATATATATCCTTACTAATATTATAAATGCGAAAGTAACTCTGTCTGTCTGTCTGTCTGTCTGTTACGCTTTCACGCCTAAACCACTAAACCGATTTTGATGAAATTTGCAACAGACATAGTTTAGACCTTGGAGACGGACATAGGCTACTTTTTATGGAGAACAAAAGGGTTGAAGGGGGTGAAATGGGGTTCAATAAGTTGCAAGGGGATTTTTTTCTATTGTATAAAAAGTAACTGACTGACAGACAACGCACAACTTAAACCGCTAGAGCTAAAGGGCTGAAATTTTGACTGTGCATCCCTATAATGGCGTGGACATCCACTAAAAAGCGATTTTTCGAAATTCATCCCCTAAGGGGGTGAAATGGGGTTTATCCAAACCGCTGGAGCTATAGGGCTGAAATTTGGACAGTGCATCCCTATAATGACGTTTACATCCACTAAAAAAACGATTTTTTGAAATTCATCCCCTAAGGGGGTGAAATGGGGTTTATCCAAACCGTTGGAGCTATAGGGCTGAAATTTTGACAGTGCATCCCTATAATGGCGTGGACATCCACTAAGAAGCGATTTTTCGAAATTCATCCCCTAAGGGGGTGAAATGGGGTTTATCCAAACCGTTGGAGCTATAGGGCTGAAATTTTGACAGTGCATCCCTATAATGGCGTGGACATCCACTAAGAAACGATTTTTCGAAATTCATCCCCTAAGGGGGTGAAATGGGGTTTATCCAAACCGTTGGAGCTATAGGGCTGAAAGTTTGACAGTGCATCCCTATAATGACGTTTACATCCACTAAAAAGCGATTTTTCGAAATACATTCCCTAAGGGGGTGAAATAGGGTTTATCCAAACCGTTGGAGCTATACGGCTGAAATTTTGACAGTGCATCTCTATAATGGCGTGGACATCCACTATAAAGCAATTTTTCGAAATTCATCCCTTAAGGGGGTGAAATAGGGTTTATCCAAACCGCTGGAGCTATAGAATTGAAATTTTAACTGTGCATCCCTATAATGACGTGGACATCCACTAAAGAGCGATTTTTCGAAATTCATCCCCTAAGGGTGTGAAATGGGGTTTATACAAACCCCTACAGCTATACGGCTGAAATTTTGACAGTGCATCCCTATAATGACGTTTACATCCACTAAAGAGCGATTTTTCGAAATTCATCCCCTAAGGGTGTGAAATGGGGTTTTTACAAACCGCTAAAGCTATAGGGCTGAAATTTGGACAGTGCATCTCTATAATGGAGTGGACATCCACTATAAAGCGATTTTTCGAAATTCATCCCCTAAGGGGGTGAAATGGGGTTTATCCAAACCGCTGGAGCTATAGGGCTGAAATTTTGACAGTGCATCCCCTTAATGACGTGGACATCCACTAAGAAGCGATTTTTCGAAATTTATCCCCTAATTTTTTTTTTTTTTATGTGACAGTGCTAAGCTCAGGAGTCACCCTTTGTACTACCAGTCCGTCATGTCATTTGTCACGTCATGGTGCAATGTCTAGCAGTAAGCTTAGTACGGGGAGGGGAGGGGGGTATAGGTTAAGGGTTAAAAGGAACGGGGGGGTATTGAAGAAGGTGGTGATGAACCCTGCGTTTGACTCTTGGATGTTGTAGGAGCTCGGAAATACTGACTGCGAGAGACTATTCCACAGTCGAGTTGTTCTATTAACAAACGAATTCATATCTTGTTGAGTGCGTGAAAGGGGGAGTTGCAGGTGGAGGGAATGAGACGAGTGGGCTAATCTGGTGTTGCGGTTATAAGATTGCCGTGGAGGCAGGAGAGCGTTTAACTCGGAGGAACAGTCATTATGATAGTAGCGATAAAATTTTGTCAGTGCTGCTACATTCCTACGGTGGCTGAGGGGGTCGATTGTGGAGCCAGCGGTGTCGTCATCAATTAATTTAAGGGCCTTTTTTTGGACCTTATCTAACCATGCCAAGGTGGTTATTGGAGCGCCGCCCCAAACGAGGGAGTTATATTCGAGAAGAGGCCGTATGTAGGATTTATAAATAACAGCACGGGCCGATGGCTGGAGGAGGAACTTGCACCTCTTAAGAAATCCAAGCACTGGGATGCTTGTTTGGCGATTTGGAATATGTGATCATTCCAACGAAGGTCTTTGGCTAATGTCACGCCTAAGATGTGTAGGGATGGGTCGGCCTTTAGTTCAACGTCATCCACTGTCAAGGATGGTGAGGTGTTGAACTTCTTTTTTGAGATAAGACAGTACTTGGTTTTAGAGGCGTTGAATTTGACACGATTCTTCTCTCCCCAATCTAGAATTAGTTTGATGTCTTTTTTAATAGAGTTGAACATTAGTTCACGATCATCAAGACAGGATCTGGCATGTGTCTGTCTTGTATCGAAGCTGTACGAGTAACGTAGAGTACCGTCGTCAGCGAAGCTGAGAAGTGGGTTGGAGGGGATTGAAAGTAGGTCATTTATAAAGATAAGGAATAGGGCCGGCGATAAAATTGACCCCTGGGGGACCCCCGCAGAAATGGAGTGAGATTCAGATTTGACGCCATCCAATAATACCTTAATTGAACGGCCGGAAAGGAAACTCTCAACCCACTTATACAGAAGTGAGTCAATTCCAATAGCTTGGAGTTTAGCTAACAAGGCTGAGTGCCATACTCTATCAAAAGCCTTGGAGATATCCAAAGCAACCAAGCTAGATTCGCCAGATCCATGCAAACTTCGGCTGAGGTGTTCTGTAAGGCAAACTAAAAGATCACCAGTGGATCTTTTTTGACGGAAGCCGTATTGTTTGTCGCTGATAAGTTGGTTGGATTCTAGATATCCCATAAGCTTTTTGTTAATTATCGTCTCCATGGTTTTGGAGAGAATAGAAGTAATTGCTATTGGGCGGTAGTTGGAGGGATCGCTGGAGTCACCTTTTTTCGGTATTGGCTGAACATGGGCAAGTTTCCAAGAGTCTGGGTAAACTCCGGAAGAGTATGATAGGGCAAAAAGTTTGCGCAGAGGTCTAGCAAAGGTGAGGCGCATTGTTTTAAGACGATAGGGGGTATATTATCGGGTCCAGTCGATTTGTTTACATCGAGCTCCTTGAGGCACCTGTACACCTCGCGAGTCCTGAAGAAAACCCTGTCCATTAGATGAGCGCTGAGCTCAAGAACCGGGGTAGCATATCAGTTTGGGGTAAAGAAGAATTGGAAGCAAACAGAGATGCTAATAAATCGGCCTTGGATTTGCTGTCTGTTATCACCTTCTCATTGTGGATAAGTGAAGGAGTTGTGATGAAGTGAAATTCTTCTTAATGGAGCTTACCAAGGACCAGAAGTTCTTGCTACCAGAGGTTGCATTAAGGAGTTTACTTCTCAACTTGCTGTCAAATGAATTTTTGACATTCCTGATGGTGACTTTACAGGAATTTCTTAGTTTTATATACTCTGCACGGAGCGATTCACTCGAGGAGCTCTTGTAAGCTCGAAAGGCGGCTTCTTTATTTCTGATTGCATTCATACACTCCTGATTAAACCATCTGTTGGGCCTAGCCTTCACAGATTTAGTAGTATGAGAATGAACAAATGCATTCCTGCCTGTATGATCCTAGAAATACGGATAGCGGCAGAGTTGACGTTTTTGTTTCGGAAACACAGGTTCCAGTCAGTAGATTGGAAAAAATTAATAAGCCCCAGCCAATTGGCCTTCCCATAATGCCATACAGTTCTTCTAACTGGTTTGGGAGGGGTGGGAAATTTGAATGGGAAGCTAGCGCTAACTAGGCAGTGGTCCGAATTGCCGAGAGGTGAATCAACTTCAACGGAATAACGCGCTGGATGAGAAGTTAGAAAAAGATCAAGGAGATAGGTTCCTTGATCAGCAACATCAGGGACTCTCGTGGGATGATCAACAATTTGATGCAAATTATTGGTGTCTGCAAAGAGCTCGACGTCCTTGCCAGAAACACTGGTGCCATTTGAGTAAGTCAGCCAGTTTACATTGTGAACATTGAAATCACCCGCAACGATGATTTCACACTCAGGATTGGACGACAAGAATCCCGAGATTTGTTCGGAAATAGTATCAAAAGATAAGGTGGAGGCTTCGTTACTTATGTTAGGGCTTCTGTATAGGAAGCAGAAGAATATGACGTGGCTTTGGAAAATGATTTTAATCCAAAGATAATTAAAATCTGAAGTCGCGCTGGAAAATATTTTATAATAAGCCACGTCGTCCCTAACATAAATGGCAATACCCCTATGGGGGGAGAGGTTGTGCACTAAAGTGTACCCCGATATCTGGTAATGACTTGAGTCATTATCCGGTGATATTTGGGTTTCACTAAGTGCGAAAATTGGGGGTTTAAAAGTCAGTAGGTGGCACTCAACAAAAGAGAAATTCGCATGAAGTCCACGAATGTTACATAAGTCAATGACAAAGCGTGACTCGTAACGGGACTTCGTTTGCGCGGGCTCAATCGCCACTTTCTTGGAGATTTTTCCCGGAATTACACTTGTCGCAACCATCAGGGTCAATGAAATTTGTCTGCGTCAAAGTGTTATGCTTTTGAGACGGGGCAAACTTCATCGACCGACAGATTTTGGGCGCGACACTGGGGTGAAATGGGATTAACCCACACCGCTGAAGCTGGAGGGCTCTAATTTTGACCGTGCATCACTACAATGACGTGGGCATCCACTTAGGGACGATTGAAATTTATCCCCTAACGGGGTTAAATGGGGTTAAGCCAAACCGCTGGAGCTAAACGGTTGAAATTTTGACAGTGCATCGTGGACATTTACTAAGAAGCGATTTTTCGAAATTCATCCCCTAAAGGGGTAAAATTTGGTTTACCAAACTACTGGAACTACAGGGTTGAAATTTGGACAGTGCATCCCTATAATGACATGGACATCCACTAAGAGGCGAGTACTCGAAATTCATCCCCTAAGGGGATGAAATGGGGTTAACCCAAACCTCTGAAGCTGAAGGGCTGAAATTTTGACAGTGCATTCCTATAATCACGTAGAAATGAATGACTCGAAATTCACTTTATTTAATATTCATTTGTGATTGCTTCATAATTTCTTACATCCACGTAAATAGGCGAACAAACTTAACGAACGTTCGTCAAACCCTAAAATGTCACTTTTCTTGATGACATATACATGCCAATCTACTTTAAAACTTGCAGATTTGTTGAGAAGAGGTGATATTCGCAGTAATTTGTTTACCAATATTTATTAAAAAAATGCACTATAATAAACCCTTTTTAGGGATAATAACAGCTGACTTTTTTGTTGGTTTTTTTAAGGAAAACATTGCACATAATGAACAGTTTTTAAAGGCGTTGCAAGGCACGCGGGTTTTATGCTAGTATATATATATATATATATATATATATATATATATATATATATATAGGTATATATATATATATATATATATATATATACAGGGTGTCCCACATAAACTTACAAAGCGGCCGGCTGTGGATAGGTCTTGGATAGACGAACAAAAATCGTATGGGTGGGGGGGGGGAAATCGTAACGGTTTAGCCGCTAGGGCGTTTTGAAGTTTTTTTGCTAGAGTTTTACATATCACCTGTATTTTTGTAACCGTGTAACCCATTTTCATGATTATGGTACCGGTGTACGCAGAATTTCCCCACCTATCTACGACGGTAAAAATAATGGTCCTATCTTATAAACTTTTGGAGTTATGAGTCAAAATTTTGTATTTTTTTCACTAAAATTTCAACTAAAACCACCTTTTTCTCCAAAAATACGTGATAAACCTAATTTTTTTTCCAAAATTAAAAAGTTTGGACAATTTCCTATAAATAATGTATTACAACTTTTACGCCGCAGCCTCTATTTTTGAAGTTATAAGCATTTTTAATGTTGAAATTGGCTCTATTTCGTCCTTTTTTAGTACTTTTCCATCTGAGCTTTGTCGAAAAGTGCCAAATAAGCATCGAAAATGGCCAATATTAGCTTTAAAATTGCTTATAACTTCTAAAGTAAAGGCCCTAGAATAAAACTTGTAATACATTATTTATAGGAAATTGTCCAAACTTTTTAATTTTGGAAAAAAAAGTTTAGGTTTATTACGTATTTTTTGGAGAAAAAGGTGGTTTTAGTTGAAATTTTAGTGAAAAAAATACAAAATTTTGACTTTGGCGACTCATAACTCCAAAAGTTTATAAGATAGGACCATTATTTTTACCGTCGTAGATAGGTGGGGGAATTCTGCGTACACAGGTACCATAATCATGAAAATTGGTTACACGTTACAAAATACAGGGTGATATGTAAAACTCTAGCAAAAAAACTTCAAAACGCCCTAGCGGCTAAACCGTTACGATTTCCCCCCCCACACATACGATTTTTTGTTCGTCTATCCAAGACCTATCCACAGCCGGCCGCTTTGTAAGTTTATGTGGGACACCCTGTATATATATATATATACAGGGTGTCCCACATAAACTTACAAAGCGGCCGGCTGTGAATAGGTCTTGGATAGACGAACAAAAAATCGTATGGGTGGGGGGGGGGAAATCGTAACGGTTTAGCCGCTAGGGCGTTTTGAAGTTTTTTTGCTAGAGTTTTACATATCACCCTGTATTTTTGTAACCGTGTAACCCATTTTCATGATTATGGTACCGGTGTACGCAGAATTCCCCCACCTATCTACGACGGTAAAAATAATGGTCCTATCTTATAAACTTTTGGAGTTATGAGTCGCCAAAGTCAAAATTTTGTATTTTTTTCACTAAAATTTCAACTAAAACCACCTTTTTCTCCAAAAAATACGTGATAAACCTAAACTTTTTTTTCCAAAATTAAAAAGTTTGGACAATTTCCTATAAATAATGTATTACAACTTTTACGCCGCAGCCTCTATTTTGAAGTTATTAGCATTTTTAATGTTGAAATTGGCTCTATTTCGTCCTTTTTAGTACTTTGCCATCTGAGCTTTGTCGAAAAGTGCCAAATAAGCATCGAAAAAGGCCAATATTAACTTTAAAATTGCTTATAACTTCTAAAGTAAAGGCCCTAGAATAAAACTTGTAATACAATATTTATAGGAAATTGTCCAAACTTTTTAATTTTGGAAAAAAAAGTTTAGGTTTATCACGTATTTTTTGGAGAAAAAGGTGGTTTTAGTTGAAATTTTAGTGAAAAAAATACAAAATTTTGACTTTGGCGACTCATAACTCCAAAAGTTTATAAGATAGGACCATTGTTTTTACCGTTGTAGATAGGTGGAGGAATTCTGCGTGCACTGGTACCATAACCATGAAAATAGGTTATACGGTTACAAAAATACAGGGTGATATGTAAAACTGTAGCAAAAAAACTTCAAAACGCCCTAGCGGCTAAACCGTTACGATTTCCCCCCCCACCCATACGATTTTTTGTTCGTCTATCCAAGACCTATCCACAGCCGGCCGCTTTGTAAGTTTATGTGGGACACCCTGTATATATATATATATATATATATATATATATATACCTATATATATATATATATTATATATATATATATATATATATATATATATATATATATATATATCTGACCTGAAAACATGTAAAACCTATCAAAAACGTCGACCCCAACGAAAGATATAAAGCCAAAATAAAAAAATAAAGTCAAAATTCATGAAAATCCCGAAAAAACACATTTAATTTTTATTGATCAATAGATTAATAAATAAATTCAAAAAAAATTTTTTTTGTAGTCTTAAATAGTTGCCCAAAGTCCCTGAAAAATTTCAGCCAAAACGGAGGGGGGTCGAAAAATTTTGTCCGATTTGACGTGGAATGTCCCATATATACCTATATATATATGTATATATACAGGGTGTCCCACATAAACTTACAAAGCGGCCGGCTGTGGATAGGTCTTGGATAGACGAACAAAAAATCGTATGGGTAGGGGGGGAAATCGTAACGGTTTAGCCGCTAGGGCGTTTTGAAGTTTTTTTGCTAAAGTTTTACATATCACCCTGTATTTTTGTAACCGTATAACCTATTTTCATGGTTATGGTACCAGTGCACGCAGAATTCCTCCACCTATCTACAACGGTAAAAATAATGGTTCTATCTTACCAACTTTTGGAGTTATGAATCGCCAAAGTTAAAATTTTGTTATTTTTTCACTAAAATTTCAACTAAAACCACCTTTTTCTCCAAAAAATACGTAATAAACCAATATTTTTTTTTTTAAATTGGAAAGCTTGGACAATTTCTTATGAATAATGTAATACAATTTATACGCTACTGCTTCCAGTTTTGAAATTATAAGCATTTTTAATGTTGAAATTGGCTGTATTTCGTCCTTCTTTAGTACTTTTCCATCTGAGCTTTATCGAAAAGTACCAAATAAGCACCAAATTAGGCAAATTTTAACATTAAAATTGCTTACAACTTCCAAAGTAAAGGCCCTAGCGTAAAAGTTATTATACATTATTCATAGGAAATTGCCCAAACTTTCCAATTTTTTAAAAAAAATATTGGTTTATCACGTATTTTTTGGAGAAAAAGGTGGTTTTAGTTGAAATTTTAGTGAAAAAATAACAAAATTTTGACTTTGGCGATTCATAACTCCAAAAGTTGGTAAGATAGAACCATTATTTTACCGTTGTAGATAGGTGGAGGAATTTTGCGTGCACTGGTACCATAACCATGAAAATAGGTTATACGGTTACAAAAATACAGGGTGATATGTAAAACTTTAGCAAAAAAACTTCAAAACGCCCTAGCGGCTAAACCGTTACGATTTCCCCCCCCCACCCATACGATTTTTTGTTCGTCTATCCAAGACCTATCCACAGCCGGCCGCTCTGTAAGTTCATGTGGGACACCCTGTATATATATATATATATATATATATATATATATATATATATATATTCAGCAAGAGTTAACCCTTCTAGCACAGAAGGCGCACTTTTTAGCTAAGCATGAAAATCTATATATACATACACTTACATTACATACGATTATATATATATATATATATACATACATATATATATATATATATATATATATATATATATATATATATATATATATATATATATATATATATATATATATATACATATATACATATATAGAGTTTCCCTTCTAACACAGAAGGGACACTTCCCAGCAGGGCTGAGAAATATTTACCACTGCCGTGGCTCAGCTGAGACATGCAAACATAAAATATTAGTAACATAAAAATTAGTAAATAAAAACACAAATCCTATCTCTAAAAAGATATTGAACATAAATTAAAATAAAAAGTAAGGGCATCCAACATGTAACCCACCAAACAACATAAAAAGTAAGCAATCACGTGAGATTAAAAAGACTCCTTTTAAGGACATCTTTACCAATACTCACGTTAAACACATTAATATTGTTGTTCACGTTAATGAACATGCGATTGACAGGTTCGAATCTGCCGTAATTCGTATTAGAAGAGTTGATTTGTAAGAGAGGTGGTCCTCTTAGATTGTAACGACTCACTCTAAACGATGCACGGTGATCTAGAAAACCAGAGTCAACCTTTCCATTAAGGAGCTGCTGAACAAATACAACATCGGCCACCTCACGACGCTTATGAAGAGAGCTTAAGTTGAGTAACTTAAGCCGAGATTCATAAGATGGAAGAACTAATGGGTTTTCCCAAGGAAGATGATTCAGTGCGAATCGAACGAACCTTCGTTGGACCGATTCAATAGTTCTAACATGCACAGAGTAGTGAGGAGACCAAACCTGGGACACATATTCGAGTAATGGTCTGACAAGAGAAATATGAAGGTGTTTAGTAATTAAGGGGTTGTTAAATTCTTTGGACCACCTTTTTATAAAACCCAGGACTAAACTACCTCTAGAAGAGATATAGTTGATGTGAGTGGAAAAATCCAGCTTACTATCAAATCTAATCCCGAGATCTTTAACAAAGTTTACACGAGGGACACCTTCATTAAGAAAGGGATCACGTCTCCTACTAAAAGTAGGACTTCACATATTATTAATAATTAATATTAAGAACCAGGTTGTTATAAGTACACCAAGTGTCAACTCTAATCAAGAAGGAACAGTAGGCCAATGAAAAATAAAAACATCAAGGAAGCCTTGGAATGATTTAATTAGAATTTTAGTTAGTTGCGTTAATGAGTAGGCGATGGAAAGACGTTCATTGGAAAACAAATAAATTATTTTAGAACTGAATTTGCATTTCCTTAAATCTTTTGAATTCTTTACTTGTAGGAATTCTCTTTGGCCTGGCCTAACTGACATTATCAGAAGTGGGATTATTCGAGATCTTGAGATTGGACTGAAGAGAATTTAAAGATGACTTCGACCGTAAAAGATTTGAGGGCGAAATTAAGAGGCGCTGGTTTGTCTACGAGTGGAAATAAAGACGTTTTATCGAGAAGGTGGAGTAGTTTTTGCGCGGAGGGAATCGGTGGTGACCACGAGGCTGAGAGTCAGCAGGGAGCCCGCGAGGATTTCCTACCGGATGTGCAGAGTGTACAGAACTACAACCCAACGGGAGACGTGATTCGTGGAAACCATAATCGTGTAGCGGATAAGCACCATTACATATTTACTCCACGAGACATCATTGATGTGCTACCGAAATTTAATCCCGATACGGGGATGACAGCTCAACAATGGGTTACGAGAACAGACGAATTAAGAAAAATCTATTGTTGGGACGAGGTACTTCTTCTGTTTTGCGTGGGAGCAAAACTGGAAGGTGGTGCGAAGACATGGCTGGATACACATTCAGCGTTTAAAAGCTGGATGGAGTTCTGCATGGCATTTACTAGCCATTTCATACCTATTACAAATGAAGCCGACGTACATTTATCACTGATGTGACGAAAACGGGAAATGTCCGAATCGTTACCAGAATATTTGGACGAAATTATCAAGATTGGTTGTCCGGCAAAAGTCAGCGAAGCTGCTTTAATCAAATATTTCCTGTTAGGAATGCGAGAGGATAGATTTCTGGTGTCAGTTCAAGGGCAAAGTGTTATGACAATTTCAGATCTCCGAGACAGAGTGGAGTGGTACTGGAGTTTGACAACGTCGAAGGAAAAGACGAAATCAACGATAACTCAAAACTGCACTCCAAGGGAAACCGTCAAGAAGTTTGTCAGCCGTTATGACAAAGAAAATATTACTTGTTTTAATTGCAGAATGAAAGGGCATATGTCTCGGGATTGCACGCAGCCGTCAAGAAAATCTAGGTGTGAGTATTGTAAGAAAACTACACACGAGTCATCTCAATGCCCAGGACTCGTCGGTGGACCCCAAGCACGAATTCAGCGAATTACATCGCAGATACTACGCAAAGAGATCAAGGTAAACGGGAATGAACTCAAAGCGATTGTGGATTTGGGCAGTGATTGCTCACTAATACGAAGATCAGACCTTCCTAAGTCGGCAAAGTTAATCAACACGATTAAGGTACTACGTGGATTCGCCGGTAATACAGTGTGTAAGGAAAAAATCGAGGCGGTAATCGAAATTTATGATGTCGTATTGAAGGGTGATTTATTAGTGGTCGACGACGAACTGCTAGAGCTCAATGTTCTTCTAGGACAAAACTGTTTTACGAGTGGCATCAGGGTGATTCAAGAGAACAATAGGTTGCGAATTCAACAGTCGACTGATGTTCAGAACCGACGAGCAAATTCATACCAGCTAGATGACTTGAAGGTGAACGAAAATATTACAGATGAGGAAAAAAGATGCACCTTGGATCTCGTTAACAAATATAGAGAATGCTTTGCTGAAAGTACAAGCGAACTAGGCACGTGTGTAGATGACGAGATGACGATTAAACTCACAGATGAAACTCCAGTGAAGCAGAAACCATATCGGATCCCGTTCGGAATGCGAGCGAAGGTGAGGGAAATTGTTGACGATTTGAAGAAACACAAAATTATTAGGGAAAGTACATCACCATATGCATCACCAATTG
Organism: Thereva unica; assembly: GCA_949987705.1. Taxonomy (NCBI): domain Eukaryota; kingdom Metazoa; phylum Arthropoda; class Insecta; order Diptera; family Therevidae; genus Thereva; species Thereva unica. The sequence continues at coordinate 154,440,265 of OX465281.1, read as the reverse complement.
TGATTGTTCGGAAATCCAATGGTGAACCTCGATTATGTGTGGATTATCGAGTGTTGAATTCGAAAACGGTTAAGCAACCATTCCAGATGCCAATTGTAGAAGAGCAGCTCCGTTTACTCCAAGGTAATAAATTTTTCACGAAATTAGACGTGCGATCTGGCTACCACCAAATAACAGTGTCAGAAAACTCACGGAAATACACTGCATTCTGTACGAATGAGGGCCAGTATGAATATTGCAAAATGCCTTTCGGATTGACAAATGCACCAGCGGTATTTCAACGTGCTATAAACAAGGTAGCAGCGAAGATGCGTTCAGGTGAAGTGCTAACATACATCGACGATATGATTGTGTGCAGCCAAACGGTGCAACAAGGACTTGAACGTCTAGAGAGATTCTTTAAGTGCTTGACGGAAAGTGGATTCACCCTCAGACGAGAGAAATGCGAATTTTTATACACCAAAATTGAATTTCTGGGGCACGAGATTAGTCAAGACGGTATAGTACCGGGAAAACATAAAACGAATTGTGTTGCGGATTATCCGAAGCCAGAAAATGTCCGTGAAGTCAGGCAGTTCTTAGGCCTAACCGGGTATTTCAGGAAATTTGTTGCTGGATATGGTGAACTCTCAAGACCATTGACGGCGCTGCTGAAGAAGGAGCAAAGATTCAAGTGGGGCGTTGAAGAAGAGAAGTCGTTCGCAACTCTCAAGAAGGAACTTACTAAGCGCCCTGTGCTTGTGATATACAACGCGATGGCCCAGCATGAAGTGCATACGGATGCCAGTTCTATTGGGATAGCAGGGATTCTAATGCAACGTGAAGAGGATGGGACCTTACGACCAGTACAATATTATAGTCGTCATACAACTTCGAGTGAATCTAACTTTTTCAGTTACGAGCTGGAAATTCTAGCGATTGTGGAATCATTGACCCGATTCCGTGTGTATATTATGGGCAAACGAATCAGAGTGGTGACCGATTGTGCTGCTATCAGTACGTGTAAGCTGACCAAGCCATTACCTCCCCGGATAGCTCGTTGGTGGCTCAAATTAAGCGAGTACGACCTCGAGTTGGTACATCGAGCGGGTGTTGGAAATCGACATGCTGACGCACTAAGCCGCCAGCCGAATGAACCTGCTGTTGACGCGGAAATTGTGGGTGAGGATATATTAAGAATCAAACTGAGTGAAGAGGACTGGTTGATGACAATGCAAAAGCAAGACGAAAAAATCAACCATATCATTAAAATCCTGAAGTCAGGAGAAGGGGACGATGAGACAAGACAATTACGACAAGATTATATTGTTCAGAGAAGAGGACTATTTCGAAAAACATCCGATGGAGCCAAATGGGTAGTTCCTAGTGCAGTAAGATGGCGAATCTTGAAAATATGCCATGACGATGTAGGACACTTGTCAGTTGAGCGGACTTTGCAAAGGTGTCAGAAGAACTTCTGGTTCGCTAGAATGAGGAACTTTGTGAAGGGGTATATTTCGTCATGCGTGTCCTGTTGTTATCATCGACGTCCAGGGGGTCGTTTGGAGGGAGAACTTCATCATATGCCTCGTGTCACTGTTCCCTTCCACACGGTGCACTTGGACCATCAAGGGCCCTATCCAACGAGCAAACAACGAAATACCCATACTCTTGTAGCTGTAGACGCGTTCACAAAATTCGTGATCATCAAAGCTGTGAAGAATACTTCCACCGCTCCGGTCTTAAAATTAATCAACGAGATGACAAGTTACTTTGGATTACCGACAATATTGGTAACAGATCGAGGGACTGCATTTACCTCAAAGGCGTTCAAGGCATATTGTAAGGAGCATTAAGTGAGGCACATAAAGACAGCTGTTCGAACTCCTAGAGCCAATGGGCAAGTGGAGCGTCTCCACCAAACGATTAGAACTTCAATTGCGGCTAGTATAGAATCTAACAATAAGGATTGGGATAAGTATATCACAACCATACAATGGACTATCAATTCGACGATGAATTCAACAACGAAGAGGTCGCCTCATGAACTAATGTTCGGTTACCGACCAACAGACTTATTGGCCAACGAATTGATCTTGGCCCTGCATGACGACGACGCATGCTTGGAGGATACCTTTGGTGTTACGCTGGCAGAGCAAAGGAGTGCAGCCGTCGGAAGGATGATAGCCGCAGCAGCAAAATGGAAGCAGCGATTCGACGCCAACCGACGCACACCGACTACTTACCAGGTCGACGATATGGTAGTGGTTCACCATGAACCTGCAGCTTCAGGGGAATCGAAGAAGTTGGAGCCGAAGTTCAAAGGGCCATATGTCGTGACGAAGGTGCTTCCGAATGATAGATATGTGGTCGAGGATTTGCCAGAATCACAGAGGACTAAGAAGCCATATGTCGGAGTGTTCGCGTCAGATAACATGAAGCGTTGGTGTTGCCTGCCACCAGATTTTTTTTTTTTTTTTTTTATGTGGCAATGCTAAGCTCAGGAATCACCCTTTGTACTACTAGTCCGTCATGTCATTTGTCACGTCATGGTGCAATGTCTAGCAGTAAGCTTAGTACGGGGGAGGGGGGTTGGAGGGGTTATAAAGGAACGGGGGGTTTTGAAGAAGGTGGTGATGAACCCTGCGTTTGAACTCTTGGATGTTGTAGGAGCTCGGAAATACTGACTGCGAGAGATTATTCCACAGCCGAGTTGTTCTATTAACAAACGAATTCATATCCTGTTGAGTGTGTGAAAGGGGGAGTTGCAGGTGGAGGGAATGAGACGAGTGGGCTAATCTGGTGTTGCGGGTATAAGAATGCCGTGGAGGCAGGAGAGCGTTTAGCTCGGAGGAACAGTCACTATGATAGTAGCGATAAAATTTTGTCAGTGCTGCTACATTCCTACGGTGGCTGAGGGGGTCGATGTTGGAGCAAGCGGTATCGTCATCAATTAATTTAAGGGCCTTTTTTTGGACCTTATCTAACCATGCCAAGGTGGTTATTGGAGCGCCGCCCCAAACGAGGGAGTTGTATTCGAGAAGAGGCCGAATGTAGGATTTATAAATAACAGCACGGGCCGATGCGATGGTTGGAGGAGGAACTTACACCTCTTAAGAAATCCCAAGCACTGGGATCCTTGTTTGGCGATTTGGAATATGTGGTCATTCCATCGCAAGTCCTTGGCTAATGTCACGCCTAAGATGTGTAAGGATGGTTCGGCCATTAGTTGAACTTCATTCACTTTCAAGGGTAGAGGGGTGTTGAACTTTTTTTTGGAGATAAGACAATACTTGGTTTTGGCGGGGTTGAATTCAACACGATTCTTCTCTCCCCACTTTAGAATCAGTTCAATGTCGTTATTAATAGAGTTGGACATACGTTCGCGATCATCAAGACAGGATCTGGCATGAGTCTGCCTTGTATCGAAGCTGTACGAGTACCGTAGAGTACCGTCGTCAGCGAAGCTAAGGAGTGGGTTGGAGGGGATTGAAAGAAGGTCATTTATAAATATGAGAAATAGGGCCGGAGATAAGATTGACCCCTGGGGGACCCCCGCCGAGATCGGGTGGGATGCAGATTTGACGCCATCCAATATTACTTTGATTGAACGGCCGAAAAGGAAATTCTTGATCCACTTCTGTAGAAGTGAGTCGACTCCAATAGCTTTGAGTTTGGCTAACAGGGCTGAGTGCCAAACTCTATCGAAAGCCTTGGAGATATCTAGAGCAACCAGACTAGACTCGCCAGATCCATGCAGGATATGACGGATTATGATTTGGACGAGGACGTCCAGGAACAGGATGGCCGAGCTGTCAACTCTAATCAAGAAGGAACGGTAGGCCAATGAAAAATAAAAACATCAAGGAAGCCTTGGAATGATTTAATTAGAATTTTAGTTAGTTGCGTTACTTAGTAGGCGATGGAAAGACGTTCATTGGAAAACAAATAAATTATTTTAGAACTGAATTTGCATTTCCTTAAATCTTTTGAATTCTTTACTTGTAGGAATTCTCTTTGGCCTGGCCTAACTGACACAAGAGTAAAAGGTGTCAAGATCAGCTTGCAAAAGTTTGCAATCCTCAATACTCTTAATGTGACGGTATAACTTGATGTCATCAGCGTAAATCAATATTCTACAGTGTCTTAGCAAGGAAACAATGTCATCAATTGATAAAATGAAGAGAAGAGGGCCCAGATGACTTCCTTGAGGGACACCGGATGATGCTTCAATGGGTACTGATTTGGATCCTCGAAAAAGAACTTGGTAGGTCCGGTCAGCTAAGTAAGACTGGAACCACACCAGAAGTGCTTGCGGAAAGCCAAGCCTTCTTAATTTGAGAATTATAATAGAATGGGAGAGCTTGTCAAATGCCTTGCTAAAATCAGTGTAAACGCAATCAGTTTGACAACCAGAAACGAAGCCCTCGACAGCATGAGAAGTGAACTCAAGAAGATTGGTGATAGTGGAACGACCTGCAAGAAAACCATGTTGATTCGTTGAGACAAGCCTCTTGCAGATCGGAGCGATCGCAGAATAGATAATTGATTCGAAAAGCTTCGGTATAACAGACAACTTCGCAATTGGTCTATAATTCGATATTTCGTTTTTGCTACCACTTTTGTGAACAGGAATTATAAACGAATTCTTCCAAAGCGTAGGGAAGCACCCTTTATCCAGGGATTTCTGAAACAGGGTTTTCAGTGGAGACTGGAGAACCTCCACACAGGACTTCAGGACAGCAGGTGGAATACTGTCAGGGCCCGAAGTGAAGTCGAAAGTTCAATAATATGTTTCACGATATCAGTAAGGGTAATTGAGAGAAGTAAAAAATGAGGCTCTCGGATAGGGGTAATGTGACGAAAATTATTGTCATTAGGCTGAAAGTCAGAAGGTAAAAAAGATTGATGAAAGAATGATGCAAACATGTTGCAAATCGCAACTCAGAACTAGACCAGTTCGTGTGCTGCATAGTATTAGGGTAGTTATCAACTTTTTTCTTAGAGTTGACAAATTGAAAGAAGTTCCTAGGATCAGTAAACAGTTTATCACTCATGCTGCTAAGGTGTTCACGATACAGAGTAAAAGAGAGTGAACGAAATCTGTTATAGCAATTGATAAATGAATTGCGACTAGGAGAGTCCTTTCTCTTTAAATAGGTTTTCCAAAGTCTATTCTTCTGATTTTTTAAATGCCTGAGTTCATTATCAAACCAAGGTGGAGAAGAACTGGGCAGTTTTTGGGGCTCATAAGGTACGCAAGAAACGAGGGCCTCGTATAGTACGTTATAAAACAGTGCCACGTCGTCATCCAGCTCATTTGCGGAAAGCAAACTGTTAAAATCGATCGAGGCAAGCTTAGATGACAGCTCCCCAAAGTTAGCCTTTCTAAAGTTAAAGGAATGGGTTACCTCCTCCGAACAAGGCTTATTCTCTGAATTGAAGCAATAATTAAGCAGAAGCGGAGGATGGTAACTGTCAACAGACGTCATGACTGTTGGACTGAGTTCGACAGTCATATTGACTGCGTCAGTAAAGAATACAAGATCTAACTGCCTCCCCAAAACGTTAGATACACCGCTCATTTGATTCAAGCCAAGTGAGAATAAGGAATTAAGAAAACAGGATTCCTTAGAATTCAGGTTGCCTTCAGGAAGGTAGTTATCGTCATCTACATCCGTTACCCACTGAATATTGGGTAAATTAAAGTCTCCAAGGAGAAGTAATTCATCGCCAGTGTCCATCATACTCGAGATATGATCAACACGAGAGATGAGAATATCATAGAGATTTTTACCTCTATCGTCAAGAGTGCTTATCATATCTGGTGGGATATAGCAGCACAGCAGAAAGAGATTAATTTTTCATAAGGTAATTTTAAGAGCGACAAGCTCAATGTCAAGGTGGATAGAAAAACTAGGAAGAGAAATTGGATTACAAGACAGATGGCTACTACAAGCAAGAAGTACGCCACCTCCACGAGCATCCGAGTCAGTGTAACGATCCTTCCGAAACACTTGGTAAGAGGAATCAAAGAGTTCTGTATTAAGAATACCTTCATGAAGCCAGGTTTCAGTAAATGCTATGACATCGAACCCGCTAGCCATCGATGCCTGAAGGATGTCGTTAGTTTTTGACCTAGTCCCTCTTACATTCTGGTAGTAGAGGGAAAGCGTCTCGAGGTTTTTGGCATCTATATAGTGCTCGGAGTAGAAGCGTTTGCACGATGCGCTTGAGTACGGGTACGCGGAACAAAAAGCTTGGTAAGGGCACCAGTAGGCCAGAAACCGGGATCTAAAAGAGTCTCGGCAATAACGAGCGGTGCAGACAAAACAAAAGAAGCAACAGGCTTGGAAGCCTTGCTGACTTTTCTGCAGGAGACAGTTCCAGGGTCTATAGATTTCTTCCTTAAATATTCACAGACAGACTCCGTCATAGTTTCAGGAGAGAATCGTGATATAAAGATATCTAAGGGTCTCGGTATCGTAACCAGAGGGGTGCACGGTTGTAGGGGAACTGTAGCTGCCGTGACCGGGGGGTTGGCCACTATTAAGGGCGAAGAGGTTGATACTGAGACCGGCCTAGAAGTCGACTTCATCTCCGGAACACGGGGCAAGGAACTCAAAGTGACACCGTCCCCAATGATGGCTTGGCGATTTCGATTTTTCCTGCGACTTTTGCGACGCACCTTAGTAACAGGTGCAATCGAGTTGACGGCCTCCTGTGGCAAAAGGACGTTCTCCGAACGGGAAGTAGCCGCGGGGCAGGGTGAAGGCAGAGGCTGCTCCTCAACCTCCTCTAGTTACTAGATCTGCTGGATTCTCTGAACCAGGACAATGTCTCCAGTCTGCTAAGTTGCTATGACCTCTGATTTCGTTGACTCTATTTGCTACGTAGGGCATCTATTTTTTATTCGCATCTCCTAAAATCCAGCACAAAGTTATCTTTGAATCTGTCCATAACCATATTTTCTTTGGGAATGCCTTCAAACTACGTTTTAAATACGTTATCAACCTTGAAGCAAGGAGAGCAGCTGTAAGCTCTAACTTAGGTAAGGATAATCCCTGATTTTCATTTCCCTTTAAAGGAGCTACTCTGTTTTTAGAACAAAGGAATTGTACTCGATAGGCCTCATCCTTGAAAATTCGCAGATATGCAACGACTCCATAGGCACTCAGGCTGGCGTCTGCAAATACGTGAAGTTGAGCCTTGGGTAATTCATTTTCTGCACAGACTTGGCGTGGAATCGTTAATTCTCTTAAATCGTCTAACTCATTACAGATTGCGTTCCAAGTTGTCATCAATTCGTCGGGTAAGGTTTCATCCCAATCGAGCTTTTTGCGCCATAACAACTGAAAGAGAATTTTTAGGCGTACTATCCATGGACTTAAAACACCTAGGAGATCATAAAATGAGGCCATTACCTTTAAGTCATTCCGTTTCGTGCCAATCAATGCTAATTCTAGTAATCGTGCTACAGTATCGATATCAACAGCGAGCTCGTCCGTTATGACATACCAACGCAAACCTAAAATTTTTTGAACATTCGGAACCTCATCGTTATTGCAAAACTGTTGTCTAATGTGAATATCGTTCGTGTTCCATTTGCGTAAGTTCATCGAAGCGCCTTTTAATATCGCAGTGCCTCAAGGTAGAGTCGTTTAGCCGTTTGTCTTTCGTCTGTTGAAATAACAAAGTCATCCATATAGAAGCTGTTCATCAAAGCAGTGCTGGTCTCGGGGTATCGTTCCATTGCTTCTTCTAAAATAAGCCTAATCGTTGCTCCCAATAAGAAAGGACTGCAATTCACTCCGAATGTAACTCACGTCATCCGATATTCCTGAACTGGTGGAAGGGTCTGAGTGTCCGTTACCCTTTCTGAAAACCATAAAACCCTAGGGCTATCTTTGTCTTTGTTGCAGAACAAAATCTGCAAAAAGGCTTTTTCGATGTCAGCTACAAGTCCAATTCCTCCAATCCGAAAATTTAATAGCATCGCGAGGACGTCAGGAAGCAAATTTTCACCTTTTTCCAGATGATCGTTAAGCGATAATTGTCCAGACGCATGCGAGGAGGCGTCAAACACAATGCGAAGCTTCGTGGTAACTTTCTCATCTCGATAAACTGGCCTATGCGGCATATAATATATTCGGTCTCCTGCTGTAGTTATATCCGATACCTTTTCTACTATTCCGATTAAAACTAAATTATTAAATGCTTCATCGTACTCACTTAGCTTTGAATTGGCGGATAGCTTACGGACCAGTGATTTTAGTCGACATAACGCCCCAGTATAATTGTTGTTTAATGGAGTATTAGTCCTGATGGATTTCCAAATAAGCCTCGCCTCAAATCGATCACCAACTCTTTGAATATAATTATTTAAATTATCACTCACCGCTTTTGAATTATCTTCTTCAATCCCGATTGCCTCGAGCCGCCAAAATTTCTGGATATTTTCGCAAGCACAAACATGAAGGGCTGTTGACAAGCTGCTTTCAACGTTCATAGAAATAGGTGAGGGGCCGTGGAGGGTCCAGCCCAAGATAGTATTTATTGCTGTCAAATCCTCGTTCAATCGCTTGAATTCTCCAGTAACTAGCTTCCAATATTTATCCGCACCTACTAGAAGGCTGATACCGTCTTCCAATTTGTGGTCAGGAAGAGATGAATCTGCTAATGCTAAGCTAAAAGAAATTTCGTTAGAATTAGGAAATGGCAAAACGTCAATACAAATCTCAGGAACTTCTAGCGCCTCCAATTCTACAACTCTCCCATTGTGTTGACTGCGAAGCGACAAACGGACTTTATTACATAATTGAGGACTTAAGTTTCCTTTACTGCCGAATGGAATGACGGTGAGACTATGCGTGCCAATTATTGGCAGTTTCAAACGACGGGCTATATTTGATCGAATAAATGTCATCTGACTACCACCATCTAAGACAAGACGAATATAGAGAGAGTTGCTCGTTTGGGAACCATACACGAATGAACAGGCAGTTTGTAAGTAAAAAGAAGAAAGTTGTTTAGCTGCATATGTTAAGTTAATCGTTGGTTGTGCAGCGTCTTTATTGAATGCTGCAACAGCACTACTCCCTTTACTTTGTTTAAATGAATTTAATCGTTGTTGTTTATAATGAGGATCACACATAGACGTGGCATGACGACCCTTGCAGTTACAGCACGATAGAAATCGATTTCTGCAGTTTTTAGAATTATGACCACGTTTGCAGCACCGAAAACACCGGCCGTCATTCTTCAGCATATCCTTCTTTTCAGCTAATTTCTTCACAGAATCACTGCACTCTTTCGTTTCATGTGTAGAAGACTTGCAGAAAAAACACTCACTTTCAGTTGTCAAAGTTGTAAACAAACCGATAGCTGTTTTTTCAGTTTTAGCACTTGAATTAAGCTGCTGGCGGTTGCTCTGCGGCTTCGCGTCATTGGACTTTTCGAGTGAATCCACTTCAGTTTTCAAAAATTTAAGCAACCTTTTCACTTGATTATTCACATTAATATCTTACGATGAAGCCGTGCTTACAGCGGAGCTTACGTCATTATTTTCGTCACTATTCAAATCTCCTTTCTGTGCAAATAAATCCGGTTGTACACATTCCGATGAACTGTCGCAGCGCCGATAGAATTCCACACGCATATCTGTAGGCAAACCCCGCAGCAGCACACCCTTTAGCATAACAAAATAATTTGATACGGGAATTCCCACAGCTGACAGTGACCGAGTGCAAACTAATACAGAGTTATACAGTCTCAAGGCTAACTGCATCGGTCTTTGAAGTCACCGGCTGTATTGATAGTAAGCGCTGCTGCATATGATGATCGACAATTTTTCCTGTGTCACCGTATTCTTCCTTCAGCAATGATATAGCCGCATCGTAGCATGATTCTGTCGGGGTTAATCCAGCTATCGTTGCAGCAGCCTTCCCCGTTAATAATGATTTTTTTTTATGTGAAAGACTAAAGTCACAGGAAACGCCCTTTATACTGTGTCGACAATCTATTTTCTTCATATAGAGTGCAATGTCGAACAGCAGCTCTAGTCGAGGAAGAAAGGAACTGTCACAACCTACCAGCGATATTTTGCAGTCCACCTACTCCAAACCATTACTGGCGACTTTGTCATCGGGGCATCGAGAAACAACTCGCTGGAGTGTTATGCCTCCTGAAACGAGTTGAATCTCATCAACCAACCAATGACATGCGCTTTGGTGAAGCGGGGAAGGGCTAACTAAGGCTATGACAGAAGGAATCAGGAATGTAAAGAGGGAAGAAGAACGAAGGAAAGTTATGTAGGTGGGAAAGTGGAAAAGGCGAAGGACCGTGGGGCTGGCCGGGATTCGAACCCGGGACCTCTGGGATAGTAGCCAGACGCCTTACTCCCTAGGCTACCGATTGCAAGTAATTGAACTTGTCGATCGTTGAAAGTGAGTTATCCTCAGGGATTAAAATTCGAAATTGTTCCCAGAAGGGAATCCAATCATTGAAGTCACCTGAAAACATCTTGGGATGGAGCTTCTTTAATTTTACCCCTGAAACATGCTCATTAGGCTGTTGGGAATTTTTACCTACACGAGTACTTACATATATTATAACTGCTATATTGTCGCACCTTATTTAAACGCTGCTTTAGCAGAGTGATCGTTGCTATGGCCTTGCCACTATATTCCGCAATGCCGTCCGTTTCCTTCTCTGCGTCTTCTAATTTAATAAAAGGACGAATATCTTGATTGGCTTTAAGAAGATTTTCATGTGCCCTAGTAAGGCGATCAAGGAGGACCGTTAACTCTTCCTCGACACTATCTAGATTCTCCGTTTTTTCACTGATTCGAGCAGCATCTGATTGCAAATACTCCTGAGCACTGTTCACAAGTTTGGTTGCCTGTCCACGATATGTTGCACGTATCGCTTGTTCCATTTTAATTAATAAAATCTATATGCGTCACTTGCCGGTATATATTTTTTCAATTGCTTCGTTCGCGAACTCAAATCTACGTTCGTATAATTTTATTAAACCTTTTCCCGGGTTTCGGTGTAGCAGTCGCTACTTGTATATACGTTTTTCGTTGTAATAAGTTTTATTCAAGTATCCACTCAGTTTCTGTTCTAATAATTTTAAGTACAGTGTTTTTGGTTACGTCACAATTTGGATTCTCACTACTACTATGAAATACACTTGGGGAATTTGGATTGTCATATCACGTATGTATACACTGTACACAGAATCAATTTTAAAAACATAGCCACACAAATATTGTGATATTAAAAATTATTTTGAATATTTGTGAGAGTATTAGTTAGGAGCTTATACAAAAAGGAAGTCTCCTATAATAACCCAGTGGGAAAAATTGGGAGCGATGCACAGGGGAGTGCACTTGGAGCACTCTCAAGGGAGCTTTCTTGGAGTTTTCATAAATTTTATATAAAAAAAGAAAACGGGCAATTATCCTCATGCCCATAAAATGTGACATTAGCAAACTCAATAGCCCGGCTCTCGTTCGATACGGAGGACAAGCAGCTTTGGAAGTTGATAGAGTTTAGTTGGGGGACTGCTTTGGTAAAGCCACTCTCGGGCTTGGAAAGAAAAAGGCAATTGCAAAAGATAAACAAAATAAAAGCTTTTCGATACTGGATTACATACCCACAGGCGCCCATGAATATTTCTTTTTTAAAAAGCTTTTTTATAATGCTCCAACAACGCGTTTTTGGGAGCTTAAAAACGTATGCTCCCTCGCAATGACATGCAATGTTAAAAAGAATATAGAACGGGTATGGAAACGGGAGCACTCTATGCTCCTTTTGGAGCGCTCCAAGATGGCTCTTGGAGCACTCCTTTTTCCCACGGGGAAGTTATCTAATTAAAACCGTTATGTAATTTTTTAATGTGACATAATAAAAAATATAAAAATCTTAACTTATTAAATTTAGTAATAAATAAATATTAAATAAATATATTAAATAAAAGTATAACATTAAAATAAAATATGTGAAGTAAAAGTTTTTATTGGCAATATATATATGTATATCCCTTATATATTGCTATGAAATGAGGGAAGACGGCAAAAATTAGTCCGACCCCATTTCATATTGGTGACCCCGACATTGGAAGAACAAAGAAATTTTTCAAAAAAGAAAAAAGAAGAATCAAAAATTTTTATGAAAGAAAATTTATCAAGAAAGAAGTTATGAAGAAAATTTAAAAATTTTACAAAGAAAGGAAGAAAAATCAAGAAAGAAATCCATTTGATGAAAAATTTAAAGAAGAGGTTCATTTTTATTGATAGCTAGGGAGCTGGTGGCAATTTAGGTATATGATTTCATCGTCGTTGATACTAAGACGTCATGTAGTCTTCAACTATGTGAAGTAGAAAAATGAGTGGGCGAGCTCAGGTAGCGCTGATTTTTTTTTATAAATAATTTCAAAATTGTAAAAAAAAAACTGTCATAAATTATATTATCGTGTCTGCCATCAATTATATCCTATAAAATACATTTTATAGATAACGGAATTAAAGCTGGCAGACGTCAGGATTGTGGGAGTTTTTATAAAAATAATTATTAAACTGTAAAAAAAATAATTAGTATTAAATCATTTCATCGTCTTTTTAATAATTATTTTTATGTTTTATAGAGTCTTTGTAACAATATAAAAAAGGTAGCAGAAATCTACAATTCTGATTTTAGATGTAATATCAAAAACAAATATTTAATGTTTTATTTTTTGATGTATATTTCAAAATAAAATATTGACATTTTATATCATTATTATTTATTATTATTATTAACTATTGTTACACTTATTATTTCAATTGTTATTTATTGCATAAAATAGTCATTGATTTCTTCGTCACTTTCATCCAGAATTCTGTTGTTATTGGCGAGATCCGCAATTTCATCCATTATCGCTTCTTCATCTGAGAATAAAAAATCCATTAAAATCTAAATTTTCATTTAACATAAAGTAAGTAAATTAAAAACTACACAAAAATTACCTGTTTGTCCTTCATCAGTTGATTGCTCATCTGTTAGTAGCTCATGAATTATGTCGCTGTATGACGATGGTAGTTGCTCTCCTTCAAACCAGTTGAAATTTAAATTATCATCTTCTTGTGTCCAGCCGTAATTTATTGGTTCAAAATCTTCTGTTGGATTTTTTAAGTATGACTGCTTCCATAATTTGGTGATATATACTGCTCGAAGAAATTGTTGTGTAAATTCACTTTTGCATGGTGGCAAGTTGGAGGCATCAAAGTTATACTCGTATATCGTGTTTTTAAATGGTTGGTTAATATTATTAACGTCATAAGTTTTTAAGAAAATTTCATATCTGGCTTCATTAACTGTACTGGCTTTTTTTGTATTGTACACACGACAAATGAATTCTTGAAAAATATTAAAAATGGCTGTATAATTATCGTTGTTTACTAAATGAAGTTCAGAGAAAGCTTTTTGATATTTTTCGTTCGAGACTAGTTTTTCTAATGGCTTTTTCTTGCCTTTGCGAAAAAATGCTGGATTATAATCACAGCCAGTTAGAGCATGAAATCCGGGCAATGCATTACATACCAATGCCCCTAATTTTTCATAAATTTTTTTAACATTTATATATCGTCGTGTATTACCTGTACCGAAATCAATCCAAATATTTAATGACCTATTCAATGTCTCCATATTTCCTAATGCTGCGATGAGAACGTCGGTGTCGGAACAACGTATTACAACATTAGCCTCTAACTCAATATTATAGAGATGATAAATTATTTTCGTATCTGCTTCTTCGTGCCCAGAGCAATTTAAATTAAAATTTTCTGTACGGATAACCTGATCATTGAGGACTTTAAATTCATAGCAGGTGTCAAAATTAATGTTTATTATTTTGTTGCCGATAATTTGTGCCATTTCATTCTGTGCCCAATGTTGAATGAGAAACTTAGCTAATGCCTCTTTAAATTTACTATTTTTCATTTCCTTGGAAAAATCTATTGGTTTAACCTGTTGTGGCCCACAAATAAAGTAATCACGATTAAACATCCCGCGGGTACTCCTTTCAGTATTTTTTATGGATGGAATGAAATATCTGTCAAAAATAATATCTACTCTTTCCGAGCTTCTTTCACACAAATACATCAGAATTTTTTTGGATATATCCCCAAAAGTTCGTGGTATTTCTTTTAAAGAATTAATTAAGAAAAAACCATCGACAATAACGATATCAATATGCGAAGGGCTATCAGTTTCTACGTTTTGCTCCAAAACTCGTAATAAGGACGACTTATCTGTTTTGCAAAATGATTCATCCATATGTGCTAATGACAAAGGAAGAGGTGTTAGTGGATAACACAAAACCTTTTCGATATCTATACTACTATGCATTGATAAGGCGAGTAGACGCCCAAACAAATCTCTTTGAAAACGAGTCTCCTGTATTTTCCCAGACACTAATATTTTCTTCTTTTTCACCGATTCAACGAAAGTATAAACTTTATTTCTTTTTATTGGTAAAGCATACCTTTCCAGGTTATCATGCACTCCTTGATGAAAGTTTCACGTGCGAGATTGCCATTTTTTTCAATGCTTAGTAAAACCGTCTCAACTTCCGGTGTAGCAACTCCTCCACTCGTAATGTTGTACAGTTTATCATTATCCAAGGTAGAGTCGAAGGGATTGATATATTGATTTATAGATGATATAAAATTTGTAATGTTAGCACAATTTTTTTTCATTACACTCTCTTTCAAATCATTTACATCATTTTTTTTTCAATCCTACTTCATGTAATAAGTGAGTGATGATAGACGTACGTAATCCGTGGCTTCTTGCCCATCGTTGACGCGCTGATATTGAATTCGTCATGCTTCTCAGATTTCTGGCAGCATCTGCGTTTATTGTCTGCTCCAATGTCAAATCGATAGGGATTCTGCAGAAATCGTTATGAGTTCGTTTTATTCCTAATGAACCATTTTCTAAATCATATTTCAAACCAGGATGCGTCTCATCAATACTCAAAAGTTTATCATGGTATAATACTGTTGCACGAGAGTAATTTGGCTGGTTAAATATAAAAAATAAATTTGTTAAATGCGGTAAAATGTATTTAAAAACTTCAAAATTAGACGTTCGAATACTTCTTTCCAAAATTAAATAATAATCTATTAATTGAATGTAGATCATATAATATTGAGCAGTTTTCCCATGTATTCCATTCATTGTTTTATTCCGATAATTTTCATATTTTTCTAACAACCCAATAATTTCTTGTGACTGTACTGTGGGATTAGAGGATTTAATATTACCTATTTCATTGATATGTGTGAGTAATGAATCTGATATTTGCATTTTTTCATGAAGCAAAAATTGTTTAAAATGTATTATTTGCAATGATAAAGAAACCGTAGGATGAAGTCTTCGACATCTATTGAAATGAGTCCCGGTCAAAAATCCTTTTATAGAGCCACCAGCTATCATTCCACAATTTTCCATTATATTGGTCAATCCACACTCCTCGATAAATTTTCCTACAGTTTTAAAATATGCCATCATCACGTGAAAAGAACCCAGATGAATAAAGAGTCTATCAAACATCGGCTTCTCATTTGATTGAATAGCATAAGCTACTTTAGCTATTTGCAGATCATAAGAAACGTGTATATACTGAGCATTACATTCTTCAGCAACTTTATTACTCATCTTAAGCGTTTCGTATACTACTGATTCATTTGTTGGAGATAAATTTATTGGCGTTAAGTAGGAAATTTTTTGAACAGGCAAGAGGTCATCTAAAATTTTATTATTAAAACCAATCCACATTGGTTTTAGCCCTGTTCCCAATGCATGAGTAAGCATCCAAGCTAAATTTAAATAGTTGTAATTTTTGAGATCATTTGGAATGTTCGATCGTATTTCAGCAGATAAAGGTTTAAATTCTACAACTATTTTAGCTTTTTTATGATAATGTGTAATTTCTGGTATAATAGCATCGAACGTTCTTCTCTTTTTTTTTTGTGTTGTTGTAAAGCTGGTATTAGATGCATTTACTTCATTGTTAATACTTGTCGAACTCTTCTCTGACAACTCAATTACTTCGTCTTCATCAATATTAGATATATCCATAATACTAGCAATTTGTTCCTCATCTTCTTTTACATTTTGATAAATTATACCCACGGTATCATGAAGAGTATCCTTTCCGGTTATGGTGTCCACAAATCTATCAAAATTGTCAAATGCAACTCCAGTTCGCAAATCCGGTAGTTTCACTATGTCATCAGGACAAATTTCCTCTTTTTCAGATGAATATATAGTTGCTTCAGTTTCCAATTCCAATAATTGACTATAGTTTACACAATGACCTAGTCTGTTGATAATATTAATAACTTTCTTACTGTTTGTCATACTTTTTAAAGTCATACCAAGACAAATATGTTTTGATGGTTTTAAAGTACCACCTCTTGTACTGTACACTATATCTTGTGCGATTGACGATATAACCACTTCTTTAGGCACTTTCCTTGTATTACGAACGTTATCGCCGCAAAGAATAGTTTTTAATAATAAGATAAGAGAATCAGGGAGAGCCTGACATTCACCATCAATAAAATTTTTAGCAGATAATGCTTCAGGTAATTCTATCTTATTAATGGTTAAAATATCACTCCTCACTTTCATAGATGCCGTTAATATCAATTGATTATTTTCAATTTTTTTTATTATATCAATATTATCAACAATTGTGTATTCGTACGGTGCTACAATTTTTTTATTGTGAATAGTAGCAAACTTAATTTGTTTTGGGAAAGCGTTGAGAAGTTTAGCTTGAAGATGTTGTACAGAAAAAAAATTTGGACGATCATCATCATCAATATCTGCATACTTTTCATTCAAAAAATCTATATATTTTGATCTAACAAAATTATAAAAAGCGCATTCCCTCTTCTTAATAATATTAAGTGATACATATTCACATAAATTTTGAAACGCAATATTATGGTAGTCTCGTTTGTCATGCCATATTGTTGGTTCTTTGGATTGCGTACAGACTTTTATACATTTATTGTAATATGATACTTTACAGTGATGATGATATTTTGTGTCTTTTGAAGCTGATGTTATCTTCTGGAGCATTTCCATATCATTTATTTCAGTGGCTTTATCTTTGATACCATCCAACCAATTACCAGTATCTGAAGAAGATAGTTTCTGCACACGAGCCTTTACCGATTTTCTTGTTTTATTGCAGAAGAAACAGACACCATTTTCATCATCCAAAATAATAATTTTATCAAATGATTGCTGATTTTCTTCTTCTGCAATGCAGTCTCCACTAAAAGAAAATATTTAAAATTACATTACTTGATAATAACTTACACAATTTCCGAGTTAAAATTTGAGGTTCAGTGCAATCTTCTAAACCCGCAGATTATTTGATCTGTCGTTTTTCCAACAAAATTTAAATTATAAATACTCTTCTAATATCTCAACTGAAGATTATGAAGTGAAAACGAATGTACGATTTATATCAGTTCTTAATAGCTGTTCAAACTACTCATTTCATCTTTTTATTATAAATTATCAAAATTATATTGTTCACTTTTTATTAATTTATAAATAATTCTTATTGTTTTTATTAACAGCTTATAACATCCACGGAATTTAAGTAATTATTTTTTATTATATTGTCGAACCCCACTCTTCTCGCAGCTCTACTATAATACACAATTTTGATTGATTGCAAATGTTCAAATAGGTTCGATAAAATTAAGGCACAATTAATAACAAACCTTAAAATTTCATTATTAAAAATTCTAAAATATTTATTTATTTATTTTTAATTTTATCAAGTTCATTAAAATTTTTAATAATAATCAAAACCAAATTGATTGATACTTTCAATATACTCCATTTAGAATAAGAACAAAAAATTACTCATTTTATTATGTTGCTCATTGTTATTCACGCTCAAGAAAAATAATGGATCATATGAAATTATTTTTCTTATTGTTTATCGATATAATTAATATTAAAAAGTACATTTTTGTTAACATTATTTGGTCAAGTTGAAGCTAATTAAGTTTTAATTTACACCTAAACTTCTATTCCATTAATATGACGTAGAGATTTATTTTAATCTTCAAAAATCTCAAATGAGTTATTAAAGAAATAAAACTGAATCTGATATTTTTCCTCGGGTTATAATGTACAATGAATATAGAAATAGAAAAGGATGTATGTATATATTAATAAATACTCCAATTAATATTTACCCTGATTCTTCTAATTTTGGAGTAGATTGAGAAGTAGAAGCCTGTAATGAAGATTCACTATCATCATAATCTTCTTTATATTTCTTTTTCAAAGCTGAAAAGTTTTTGTAACAGGTGCTGTGGTAACCTATTGTTTCATTAACGGTTACCGGAAGAATAATATCATTGAATTTCAATGAAAATTTTTTACGCACTTCTAATATTTTGATACATTTATTAAATGTCTCTGTATTAAATAGAATAATACGTTCACATTTAATGTTATTGCAAATGCCACACTTTAATCCTTCCATTTTGTGGTGAAAAACAAGAAACTATCAGAATTTGTCAATAACGAAACACGTCTAATCTCATAGATGCTCCAAACTGTACTAAAACCCGCTACGTTGTTTGAGGGGTCTAATGCTGTAAACATGCTAAGGGCGACGGCGACGGTGCACACAAATTAAAAAGCACACACAAGAATAATCATCTTCGACATCCGAATGCTTCACACGCGCACAGGAACATACGAGAATAGCAACACAATCCCATGTCACACCGCCCAGGCATCTTTGAGGGGCGACGGCTACGAAATAGAACTTGGATTGATTGAGTCGCCACGCTCGGCGACCTCGTCGTCGAGTGGTCTGCATATTGTGCTGCACCCTTCATACTCATAGAAAAGCTGTGTGTTCTATTCGTTTTTTCCAGTCGCTGTGGAAACTATTTTCGCCCTTAGCATGTTTACAGCATAACGTGTTTTGAAGCGTCTATATTTCTCTCTATAAACTTCATTTCCGATTTTAAACCACGTATTCTTTCTAACATTGGGCCTAGTGAAATACGCAGAACTGCGGTCATTCTGCAGAATTCAGCTACAGACTTGCGTGAACTAGCCCCTGAATTGCGTGAACTAGCCCCTGTTCTCAGCTAGTAAGAAACTTCTGCCTTCGAAAAGACAGTATCGTTTTTGTCTGCCTTTCTCATTTTTATGCTTTCCATAACCAATAGAAACATTAGGCTTAAAGGCAGAAACGATGTAATAATTTTTTTTTTTTTTTAACATTTTTGCAACAATACATATTATTAATGCAACACCATCAGAGTGGCAGAAGTAACTTTTTTTATCTCTTATAATATAATTTCAATAATTATTCTAATCTGCCTGCCGATGAAGTAATTTATGTTTTTATATATCATAATAATTAAAAAAAAAATTAATTACTCTAAAACACAGCAGGAAAAACGTCTGCCATTAGCATTAATCTTTTTTTTATATTAAATACAATTTATTAGAACTATTGGCAGACGCGATAATATTGTTTATGATACTTATTTTTTTTAACATTTTTCGCAAGCTCCCATTTGATATTGCAGCAATAAATGAATGGCAGGAATTGTTTAAAATGATTATTTTTCTCAGTATTCTAACATTATCAACGTCTGTCAGACGATGAAATCATATAAAATTTACTGCCACCAGCTCCCTAGCTATGAGGAGATCAAGTATTTATTTTAATTAAATATTTTTCTTTAATTTTAAAATTTAAATTGTACAGAATTTCTTACACAAAAGAAAAGAACATTACACTTACATAATTTAGTAGTGGTGAAAATTCAATTTATTTCCTTTTGCAAATATTTTTAACTTCCCAGTATAGGAAGTTATTGTAATCGATCCGAAAATCGAAATCGAAACTTTCAACGTATTTTCATCTTTCAAGGTCCCAGGAGCATTTTAAGCAAAAAATTGGGAGGAAGTATGTGTGTGTGTGTGTATGTGCGTACGGATGTGGTCATTTTTTCCTGCACGATATCGCGCGAACCAAAACTGATATCGACTTCGTTGAGGTGTTGTTCGGAGCGTATTAACCGAAATATGATCTGAAAAGAATTTCATGAAATTCGGTCCAGCCGTTTTTTTGTTTGAGCGATGTAAGTGATTTTTGTACCTGCACGATATCGCCCGAACCACGAAAGATATTGACTTACTTGAGGTGCCGTTCGAAGCGTATTAGCGACTATATTATCTGAAAAGATTTTTATAATATTCGGTCCAGCGGTTTTTTGGTTTAAATGACTTAAGTGATTTTTGTGCCTGCACGATACCGCGCGAACTATAAAAGATATCGACTTAGTTGACATGCCGTTCGAAGAGTATTAACCAAAATATGATCTGAAAAGATTTTCATAAAATTCGGTCGAGCCGTTTTTTTGTTTAAGCGGCGTAAGTGATTTTTGTACCTGCACGATAAGGCCCGAACCACAAAAGATATTTTACTAGAGGTGCCGTTCGAAGCGTATTAGCGACAATATAATCTGAAAATATTTTTATAATATTCGGTCCAGCGGGTTTTTGGTTTAAATGACTTAAGTGATTTTTGTGCCTGCACGATACCGCGCGAACTAAAAACTATATCGACTTCATTGAGGTGCCGAAAAACATTAATACATCAATTTTATATACATTTTCGTCATCCTAATCTTGTAAGTGCGCAAATTTAGTTTGACATTTTAGCGAAAATATTGATAAACAATTGTGAAAAATTCTCGGTATTATACATATATTCTATATTGCCTATTGCTCATTTATTATTAAAATATCCAATCATAGTATTCAACATCCATCATACTGGGAAGTTGATCGTGTGGACCGAAAGGGTCGAACACACATCCCAACTAGTTTTTTTTTTCAGGAAGTGAGAACTTGAATAAAATTTTCGGGAATTTATTTAAGTTTGAGTGTTAATCGACTCTTTTCGCGAACGTCCACGGTTGTTATTTTAAAGTAGGTATCGCGAAGTTTTTAAGTAAAGTCAAAATTTTATTGAACTTCTTTTTAAGTGAGTTTTATTTAAAGAAATTGTGATTAATATAAGTGTCCAAGGTGGTGATAGTGAGAGAATGCACGTTGATAGTGAGAATATCAGTGCATCGGCTGTTAAGCTACCAACTTTCTGGTCTCCATGCCCAGAAGCATGGTTTATTTTAACAGAAAGCCAATTTAACTCGAAAGGAATTAGACTGGATGAGACTAAATTCGAACATGTGATACAAGCTCTTCCTTTAGAAATCATAATGAATATATTGGACTTCATTCAAAACCCACCATCGGAGAATAAATACCAAGCATTAAAAACAACATTAATTCAAAGATTTACAGAGTCTGAAGAGAAAAAGTTGGAACAATTATTATGCAATTCTGAGATGGGAGATCGAAAACCATCGGAATTTTATAGATCAATAGAGATACTTGCAGGAACATCTTCGAATTTAGGAAAGGACCTGATTAGAAAACTTTGGATGCGAAAATTACCGCCCAGTATTAACATCGCATTGATGTCCTCTGGCAAACAAAACATTCAAGATATTCTAATTTTAGCAGATAAAATTTTCGAATGTTCCAGATTTCAGTATACTTCATCCATCAATGATTGTTCTTCAAATCCTTTTGTAAACCAAAAATGTATTAATATAAATAACATTGATTATGCTAAGAAGGTTAATGATTTAGAAAATAAAATCGAAAATTTAACAGATTTAATTAAGAAACTTACATTTAATAGGAATAATGAGTTTCATCATAGGTCAAGGTCTAGAAGTAGAAGCCGTGATAGATCTAAATACAATAATAATAATAATAAACCATTTTGTTGGTTTCAAGTAGGTTATAGGGCGATTGGGCATGTGAAAATTTTGCCCACCGTGGGAACTAGGTCACGGGCATTGACCTTGAGACTGGTAGCAAATCTGTTTCAAAATCGTAGGTCAGTAATCAGAGAACAAAAGCCCTGTTTAACAAATCTGACTAAAAACAATGCATTGTTTGCCGATGAATAATCTCGACAGTAATCTGTGGACAAAAGACACTCCATGTGGAGTACGTCCGCATGCGGTAATTCTATAGATTACAAAAGAATCGTATTCGAATTGCAATATTTTATCAATTGCAATTCAATGAGCTCACACTACTCGCTACATAATAAAGCGTCTGGTAAAAACATTGTTACACAAAACGAGTTCATGAATTTTATTAACAATAGCCACAAATAAATTCATTATGAAAGGAAGCGTTCTTTTTCATTCGATATTTTTTTTTCTGTGAATATTAAAAGCAGAATAACGTGATGAAATGCTGTGTACACAAAACAGAATAACGTGATGAAATGCTGTGTACACAAACGAGTTCAAGACTCCCATCCCATTAAAAATAGACCCAAATAATTTCATTGTGATTGATAAGAAGAATCGTTGTTATTCAATAAGTAAATTAAAGCATACGCCTGCTGTACGAAAATAAAAAAAAACCCAAATCACATGTAGCTTTTATCGCAGTAAGAAAAACAAGATCATTTTTTTTTAATCTTTTATATTACGTCTTTTATATTAATCCAGGTGTTATGTTTTGATGAAAAACCAAGCCATTTTACTAAAACGTGACTTCCGCGTCTTTTTATAACCTTTTCTACTAAATAGACATCCGGATTCTTCACTGGCGCTAGTTCCAGCTCATAAAAGTGGCCTTGAATTATATTTCCCTGATAATCTTCGAGTATATAAGTGGTGGGGTAAATGGTCTTAACTTTTTTAATTTTAAATATTTCAGCGGACCAATTAGGTGTGTACCCCTTTTCAAATACATGTTTATGTCTACTTATACGAACAAAATCACCCATTTTATATTTCGGCCTTGATTTTATTTTAAGATATTTGTACACTGTGAATAGTAAACATTTTTCGTTACGTGGTCCAACATCTATAGGTCTCATTTTAATGGTACGATGTGTTGTTGTATTGTAGTCATCTGTTAACTTGGTTAACATACTAATCCAGTGATAATTGCCGTTCATACTGAATTCCTTCCACATCATATTTTTTAACGTTCTGTTGAATCTTTCCACAATTGAAGCTTTCAAAGTACTGTAAGTGGAATAATGGTTGATGTCGTATTTTTGCAACAGCTGACGTAATGGTTTATTAAAAAATTCCTTTCCGTCATCAGTTTGTAAATGCTTTGGTATGCGTCCTGTGTTAAAGATAGACTGCATTGCTTTAACCACTTCTAGAGCTTTTTTACTTTTAAGCGGTAAGGCCCATGCATATTTTGAAAATGTATCAATCACAGTAAGAAGAAAACGAAAACCTTGATTTTCTGATGAGTAAGAGCCCATTTCGACCAAGTCTGCCTGCCATAAATCATCTATACCTTTGGTAATGACATGTCGACGTTTAAAAATTTTCCGCGCTGGTTTATGCAGTTCGTTAATTATCTGTCTTCGACTCATTGTAGTGAATGTATAAATATCAGCGAATGGTTAACTGTTTATATATACTCTGCAAGAATGATCAAGTTTAATCATCCATTTACGATGATAGTGGCGGGGCCTTCAGGCTGTGGAAAAACGACATTCATAAAAAATCTCCTTAATAATAATGAACTGTTTATACAACCGCAAATTCAAAAAATTATATGGTGTAATGCAGAACCCGGTGCACTGCCAGCGGATATCAAACTAAAAAACATCGAATATTTAAATGCTATACCTGAGGAGTTTGTAAATCACGTAAACGAGCCAACGTTGATTGTTATAGATGACATGATGTTAAATGCATATAGTAAAGAAGTTTGTGAACTCTTCACTAAGGGGTCTCATCATCGTAATTTCTCAGTAATTCTTGTGACACAAAACGTATTCCATCAAGGAAAATTCAGTCGTGATATATCGCTCAATTGTAAATATCTTGTTGTATTTAAAAACCCCCGGGATAAAAGTCAGTTTACACATAAAAAAAACGCACCAAAAACTCTACCACAGGGGTTGGTGTGGAAATGAGTTCCATATTTGTTAAGATATACATATAAGACATTAAAATATGTATTTAAGAGTCATTTGATATTTTCTCTTGGATAGTTAAAGTCATGAATTCTGCAACAGTTATTTTGGATATACAATTTATCAGTGGAGTAAATGGTCAGCTGTTTGCTAAGGAGATGGTAGTTTTACAACACGGATCACTTTTACCGAGCTTATACTACTTTAAACCACCTTTTCCGTATAGTGAATTGACACCAAGGCAGGATGATTTCAACTTTAGCAAAATAAATGGATTAAGATGGAATGGTGGAAATATTGACTACAACGAATTACCCAACCTATTGACAAATTATTCAAATTCAACAATTTATGTGAAAGGATTGGAAAAGGAGAAATTTATCAGGAAATACCTCTCTGAAGCGAAAATAATCCAGCTGGAAATACCAAAACTAAGTAATTTGGAAAATTTTGAGTCTTTCTGCATGATACACGGAAAGTCACCTACTCTCCGATGTGCCGTTCAAAATTGTGTTAATATATATTTATACATGTTAGTGAATAAATTTTTTAAATAAAAGATATCTTTAGTTTTATTTTATTTATCTGCATTTAAAATTTATCGTATCAAAAACAAGATTTGCAATACAATACAACGGTATTTCATAGAAAAGTCGAGAATAATTTAAGTGTACATAAGATGTTCGACTTGGAATAAAAAAATCTTCACATGCTAATGTTAGTACATTTTTTTCTTTACATTTTTCAACATATTTTCTATAATACTCTTTCACACTATCTGCAGCATTGTTATTGTGGTACATAACGATGTTTAAAAATTTCAGCATTTCAAATAGTTTACAAAGTTCAGCCTGTCTTAAGGTGATGCTGCCACTGCCAATGGGGATTTTGTGTTCTTTTTGCAGCTTTGGTTCATTTACTGGAGATGTATTTTCCATTTTAGTTTTTAAAGCGCCAAGATAGCTGTAAATTGATGTCCATTCAGAATAAGATACTGATATTGGTATGAGTCCATGGCGATGAAACACTATTTTTGCCTCAAATGATGATGGGTCAAATCCGAGAATTATTTTCCGGTTGTGACAATCGTCCAGATGATATGTGTAGTTTAATAACAGATTTTCACCCACAATTTTTGCTTCACATTTGGACAACTTCTTTTCTCCTTTAGCAGCAGTGATCCTTTGTCTCTTACGCGATGGCTCCATGCTACTCAATTTAAACTTACACACTGAATATTAACATTCTCTGTTTGGGGTTTTTATAGTACTGACCTCTGCTTTGCATGATTGGTTACAGAAATCTCCACCATTTTGTGAAAAATTCTTTAAATATAAATTAATAATTTTATTATCATTTGAACTGAAATCGCTGGAGACGAATTCTTTTAAAAAAGTTTTCAAGCTTTTTCCTCTGCATCGTGAATATAGAAATATACAGCAATAATGTCCACAAGTTGCTGAAAATTGACTTTGCAATCGTTTTTTATTATTCAAAAACGAAATTGAATTATCTAATAAAAATTTTTTAAAGTAGAAATTGGTGGGGTATCTTCCAAATGAGTCAAAGTACTCAGCCGGGCCTTGTTTCGGGAAATAAAATGCAACCCAATGAGTTCCACCTTTATGGGCAGGATCCGTATTAGCTATGACGCATGCTGGTTTTTTTATTTTTTGTGGTAAATGATTGCATGGAAAGACTCCTCTAAAAAACTTGTTTGTTACGCGATTGTTTGTCAATGCAGTTGCAAGCTCAATCGTGTTCATTCTTGTTCATAGGTAAATGCTGCTTCTACGTCAATAACCCTGGTGAGTGATGTAACATAGTTATTTATAAACTCCTTAGTTGATGCCCCGCGAACAAAAATTGTACTAAATTTCGCCAGCGTTTTTATAAGATCTTCGTCTAGACGTTTAAGTTCAAGGTTGCCAAATTTACTTAATTGGTGCTGCTGTTCAACGCATCCGGTTGTACTAGCTGAAGGATATTTAAACACAATTTCCTTTGTAAATATTTTATTCTCCTCTGTGAATCCAGTTAAAGAGACTTTTTTAAAGAAAGTCAATTCACTCCCGGATGAGTATTCGACATTTATCAAACAGGTCATTGTAACGGTAATAAAACAAACCTCGAAATAACACATGACACAGTTATAACTCCCCTTTATATAGGTTTAAAAGTTGGTGTAAACATTTCGATCTTTGTCTATTTCAATGCTCCCATCATACTCTGCATATACCACACATGTCACACTATTTTTTAACGCGTCTCTAAATTTTCCTTCGACTCGTACTGTTCCCTGATTTAGTAAATTGCCGCAGGTTGTGTTATATGAATTGTCTGTTGTTAAATCGAAAGCGAGAAGAAAACATCCCTTGTCAAATAATTTCTTGGATATTTGATGACCTTTATCGAAGTAATGAATACCTGTTCCTCTGAATAAAGTGTTGTATCCGCGTGTACTAATAGGATTATCCTTTGAGTAGTCAAATTCGAGAGGTTGATTTGGTATCTGCACACCATTCACGGATAAATTGAATCTGGTAATGTTGTTATGTTTAAAGTTGAAGGGGTTCTTTGTTCTTCTGCCAGTGTAAGCATCATTGTCCACCATACCAAAAATTATTAAGTTCGGTAACTGTCCGATGACGATATTATCCAGTGAAAGTGTGAATGTGTTTGCTGGAATAGTGTAACTTTTAACTTCAACTCGCTTGTATGGGTATATGGCGTTTGATCGCTGTAAAACTGTCTCATGTGCTAATAAAATATTCGGATTAACTGTCACGTGATTCATGTACATGGTTGCATCTAAGATTTTTAATTGTGGTGAGTCGGTACCGTCCTTGGATAAAATATAAAATTCTGGTTTTTCAAGCGATAAAACTACACGTAAATCGACACCGTTTAATAGCAGCTTATCCTGATTAAGCAAGTCAGTATGGATTTTCCCCATCAATTCAACTACATTACTTTTATTGAAGAGTTTCTGACGATCTAAATAGCCTTGATGTAATTCAGCGACGGGTTTATCGATATCTGCAATTTCCGCGTCATCTTTGTCAAGATACCAGCCAACCAACTCCAAATGGGTAGATGCCGCATCTTTGCCGTAATTTAATAAATTTTCAATATAAGCGCGATAATTGTAATTGTGGTCGGTTTGGCCAATTGGTTTTCCATTCAAATATACAGTGCACTGGCGAAATATGGAGTGTAAAATATTGTTTATTAAACCTGGAGCATCACCATCATCTGGATATAGTTCTTCTTTTCCGTCTTTTATTTTAATTAATTGCAATTTTAAGCGAAGATAGATGCTAGATAAGTCACGGTATGTATCTCCATGACCCAAAGTTACAAACTCTAGAACGGAGGAGTTGTCGAGCGAGGCTATTGGCTTATATGCTACTTCTTCTGTTTTCAAAATATTGCTCTGAACTGGCGGTGTTGAAAAAAGATCTAATTCCGATTTCATGCATTCTTTGTACGACATTATGATTATTTATCAAATATGTCCAGTATACGTTTACGCATCTTTCGTTTTGTTTTCAAAACTCTTGCTTTTATTCCTTTTCTTTGATTTTTAGTTTTACAATTTCTCGACCGTTTAGGTGTTTTTCCACGTCTTTTGCGTTTAAGAACTGGTTTTATATGCAAGGTTGTAAACGGATTCGGTCTTTTTATACCTGCACCACTCATACCGCCAAACAGTTTATTTATACCTTTCTGAGCTAAATCCTGGGCGGCAAGTTTACCGTGTTCTTTTAAAATATCTTTAACTGATTTGTTTTTGATGTTTTTATCTTGTATTACAGCCTGCCCTGTTTTTACAGCCTGTTGTGCCAATGTTTTTAATCCGGATGTAGCTAGAGGTTTTAAGTGTCGAAATAATGCACTGAAAAAGCTACCGATACCTCTTCCGCGCTGATAAATAAGTGGACCACGATATAATTCTCCAATATCTGACAGACCGCCGCCGCTTTGTATTAAATAATAACGTGTATAATAGGAATCCATCCCGTAATTCTATTTATACTATGCTAGAACAGTCTGTTGCGTGAATATTTATAGTTTTTATTGTCTTTTTAAAATGAAGCATTACATAGGTTGGAATGTAGCTTGGTTTGAAATCAATTGATTCACCCAGATGGTCAGTTATTTTTATAGAAATATTCTCAATAAAGGTCTTCTCTAGTGGACAATATTCTACATACTGAAACCTTAGTATACTCTTACATTCTTCTTCAAGCGGTATAACACGCAAGTATCTTACTAACTTATTTCCGATAACTCGAGGCTGGATAATATCAGTATAAATATATAAAATTGATCTCTTGCATTCCTCTTTTTCGTCATCTTCCTCAGGATAATATTCCCCCTCAAGATCATATGTTTTTTCTGGAACTAAAGTTTCGTAAGTTAATGTTTGTAATTTCAATGCTGCCTCCATACTTAACGATGGCTGTACATACAGATCAAGAGCCTTAAGTATCTCAAAATGATTTCTATTCCCTTTCGGAATTTGACCAATAATATCTGTAAAAAATGGTGCATGATTGTGATAGTGTTTGCATTTTAAAATAATTTCTTGTTCACCCTTTTTCAGCCCCGTATTATCATTTATCAATAAAACATAGTCTCCAGGTTCTCTTTTAAAAGTCGTTTCAGGAATGACTTCTGTCCTCGTCGGTTCAATCAAATTTGCTAAATCTATTTTAACATTATGTAAATACTTATCGGATTCCGTAATTTTCAGTGCACTAGAAAACGATCCTAAAAATGCTGCAAAGTCTATTTGTTTTTTATCGTTGGCAAGTTGTTTAAGATCATCACTAGTCCATTCAAGATTAAAATTTTTATTAATTCTTACCGTAAGGCTTGTTTGATTGTTGGGTGTCTTATGTTTTAATCTTGTATAATCGAAACTGGGCATTGAGATCTCGGTAATCCCAACACACCATCCTCCGTCAAGTTTGCATGGCCTAGCCAAGTTATTGGTAAAACCCGACAATGTATTTTCAGGATAGAATTCTAAAGAGTTATTACTCAAAAGGCATACATAAAAATCATTTTCTTTTATTTCCACCGGCATTGTTTACAGTCTTTCCCAAGGAATGTCAGAAGTACTTGCAGGTCTATCCTTTTTAGTCTTCAAACGCTCACTCTGTCTAGTACCGAGCTTGCGTAAAGGAAATGAAAGCATATATTGACCAGATTCTAGCTGAGAGGGTATTAATATAGACTGTTTCTGGGCTACTTTTTGTTTTTCACTTTGTTCTAATTCGTCTATATGTTCGCTAGCTTCATCGGGACTCATAGCCGCAGGTACAGTATACTGAGTTACACCATCCTCAGCTGTGATTATTTTATAATCCTTTTCACGTGCATTAGGTGGAGCTGTTGTTCTTAGTAATTTTGGTGGTGGTCTTAGAGTTTTTGCTATTCCGCTGGCTGATAATCGTCTTTTAGCGGCTGGTGATAAAGATCTTCTTGGTGGGGTTATGTTATGTGCTTCTTCAAAGACTTCTTCTTCTTCAGCTAGGAAATCCTTTGCTGGTGGTGGTGAAGTCTGTGTTAACACATCATCTTTAAATATAATTTTCGTTTGTGTGGTACTATCTCTTAAACTTTTTTGTTTGATATTATGTTCACGTGGCAAGTAAAAATTTGTTTCTTTATCAAGGGTTCGTTTGGATTTCCGATTGTGATTTAAAAAGGAAATTAGTTGATTTCGATAGCTATACCATTTTTCGGAATCATTCATGTCTTTATTCTGTAGTATTTTATTCATTGCTCTATCAAAAATGGACTGATTTGCAGTCATTTCAATTTCATCTTTAAGCCTGTTGTAAACCTCTGGCGACAGAAGTAGCATCTTGTTAAGTCCATTATTTCTATGCATATTTTTCAATTAATGAGCCGATAACTCCTGATAGTACACTTCCTAATAAAACTGGTAAAAAACCTCCTCGTTGCACTAGTATTTTACGCTGTTTAGCAACAGATCTCTTTGCGCAAATCAATTTACGCATGTCCTTTTTATACCTACACAGTGAGTTGTAGATATTTCCATGCGGCATGTGGTTACCTTTTAAAGTGTTGAGTGTAATTTCACAAAGAGTTTTTATAACCTCAGGGTCAGCATTTTGTATGATGGACTTTCTCAGATTTGGTTTAGCCTTTTTAAGCACATATAGCATATGCTTGTTCTCCCTTAATCGTTTCATTCGTGACGCCATTCTTACCATTTAAAGAGTTTTGCGGGCAAAAACAGGTTACAAAGTGTTTATTAAATATATCAGTACGAAATCTTAAGACGTCGTTAATGTCCTGAGTTAAATCAATTAGCAAATACCCGTAAGGCATTTGAGTTATCTCTTTATATACATATTCTAACAAGCTCTAAACTATTTTCTGGGTAAATTTGTCGGGCCAGATGTGTAAATTGACTTTTATCCCGGGGGTTTTTAAATACAACAAGATATTTACAATTGAGCGATATATCACGACTGAATTTTCCTTGATGGAATACGTTTTGTGTCACAAGAATTACTGAGAAATTACGATGATGAGACCCCTTAGTGAAGAGTTCACAAACTTCTTTACTATATGCATTCAACATCATGTCATCTATAACAATCAACGTTGGCTCGTTTACGTGATTTACAAACTCCTCTGGTATAGCATTTAAATATTCGATGTTTTTTAGTTTGATATCCGCTGGCAGTGCACCGGGTTCTGCATTACACCATATAATTTTTTGAATTTGCGGTTGTATAAACAGTTCATTATTATTAAGGAGATTTTTTATGAATGTCGTTTTTCCACAGCCTGAAGGCCCCGCCACTATCATCGTAAATGGATGATTAAACTTGATCATTCTTGCAGAGTATATATAAACAGTTAACCATTCGCTGATATTTATACATTCACTACAATGAGTCGAAGACAGATAATTAACGAACTGCATAAACCAGCGCGGAAAATTTTTAAACGTCGACATGTCATTACCAAAGGTATAGATGATTTATGGCAGGCAGACTTGGTCGAAATGGGCTCTTACTCATCAGAAAATCAAGGTTTTCGTTTTCTTCTTACTGTGATTGATACATTTTCAAAATATGCATGGGCCTTACCGCTTAAAAGTAAAAAAGCTCTAGAAGTGGTTAAAGCAATGCAGTCTATCTTTAACACAGGACGCATACCAAAGCATTTACAAACTGATGACGGAAAGGAATTTTTTAATAAACCATTACGTCAGCTGTTGCAAAAATACGACATCAACCATTATTCCACTTACAGTACTTTGAAAGCTTCAATTGTGGAAAGATTCAACAGAACGTTAAAAAATATGATGTGGAAGGAATTCAGTATGAACGGCAATTATCACTGGATTAGTATGTTAACCAAGTTAACAGATGACTACAATACAACAACACATCGTACCATTAAAATGAGACCTATAGATGTTGGACCACGTAACGAAAAACGTTTACTATTCACAGTGTACAAATATCTTAAAATAAAATCAAGGCCGAAATATAAAATGGGTGATTTTGTTCGTATAAGTAGACATAAACATGTATTTGAAAAGGGGTACACACCTAATTGGTCCGCTGAAATATTTAAAATTAAAAAAGTTAAGACCATTTACCCCACCACTTATATACTCGAAGATTATCAGGGAAATATAATTCAAGGCCACTTTTATGAGCTGGAACTAGCGCCAGTGAAGAATCCGGATGTCTATTTAGTAGAAAAGGTTATAAAAAGACGCGGAAGTCACGTTTTAGTAAAATGGCTTGGTTTTTCATCAAAACATAACACCTGGATTAATATAACAGACGTAATATAAAAGATTAAAAAAAAAATGATCTTGTTTTTCTTACTGCGATAAAAGCTACATGTGATTTGGGTTTTTTTTTATTTTCGTACAGCAGGCGTATGCTTTAATTTACTTATTGAATAACAACGATTCTTCTTATCAATCACAATGAAATTATTTGGGTCTATTTTTAATGGGATGGGAGTCTTGAACTCGTTTGTGTACACAGCATTTCATCACGTTATTCTGTTTTGTGTACACAGCATTTCATCACGTTATTCTGCTTTTAATATTCACAGAAAAAAAAAATATCGAATGAAAAAGAACGCTTCCTTTCATAATGAATTTATTTGTGGCTATTGTTAATAAAATTCATGAACTCGTTTTGTGTAACAATGTTTTTACCAGACGCTTTATTATGTAGCGAGTAGTGTGAGCTCATTGAATTGCAATTGATAAAATATTGCAATTCGAATACGATTCTTTTGTAATCTATAGAATTACCGCATGCGGACGTACTCCACATGGAGTGTCTTTTGTCCACAGATTACTGTCGAGATTATTCATCGGCAAACAATGCATTGTTTTTAGTCAGATTTGTTAAACAGGGCTTTTGTTCTCTGATTACTGACCTACGATTTTGAAACAGATTTGCTACCAGTCTCAAGGTCAATGCCCGTGACCTAGTTCCCACGGTGGGCAAAATTTTCACATGCCCAATCGCCCTATAACCTACTGTTTCATTTTAAATTCAGCGACAAAGCTAAAAGATGTATTAAACCTTGCAACTATAATAATCAAAAAAACTAAATATCCCTTCAGCGTGTTTTAAAAATAATACTCCAAAAAAATCTAATAGACTTTTTATTTACGATAAAGAAAATAAACTTAAATTTTTAATTGATACAGGAGCTGAATTATCAGTAATACCGAATTCATATTGTGGAAAATGTAAGAGAAATCAAAATTTAATTCTTACGGCAGCTAACGGATCAATTATCCATACTTACGGAACAAAACTTCTTAAGATTGACTTTGGATTAAGACGAGATTTAACTTTTCCGTTCATTATAGCAAGCGTCGACAAACCTATTATTGGCGCAGATTTTCTTTCTGGATTCAATTTGCTGGTTGATCTTAAAAATAAGAGAATAATAGATGGTAACACCGAGTTAACAGTTAATGGAATCATGATTAAAGCAGATTCTCCTTCACCCAGGCATTGTACCTTTGATAGTGAATATGGTAATGTTTTATCTAGATTTCCCTCACTAACTCAACCTCCACGCTATGATTTACCTGTACGACATAATATAGTGCATACTATTACCACTAAAGGTCAACTACCATTTTCAAGACCTAGAAGACTCGACACTAATAAATTTAAAATCGCTAAATTAGAATTCGAGCACATGGTAAAATTAGGCTTATGCAGAACATCTTCATCATCAGTCTCATCAGCACTACACATGGTTCCAAAGAAAGATTCCACTGATTGGCGACCATGCGGAGATTACCGCAGACTAAACTCAATAACAATTCCAGACAGATACCCGATTCCTCACATTCAAAATTTTACGTTAAATTTGAATGGTTGTACCATATTTTCGAAGATTGATTTAGTGAGAGCTTACCATCACATACCTATGGCAGAGGAAGATATCTATAAGACAGCGATAACTACACCTTTCGGTTTATTCGAATTTACTCGAATGCCCTTTGGACTTAGAAATGCTGCTCAAACTTTCCAACGATTTATGGATAGAGTTTTAACTGGTTTGGAATTCGTTTTTGTCTACATTGATGATATATTGGTTGCAAGCAAAAATAAGGAGGAACACAAGAAACACTTTGAGCAGGTGTTCGGCCGTTTAGAAGAATACGGAATAAATATTAACCCAGGGAAATGTCTTTTTGGTGTACATGAAATTGAATTTTTAAGTCACAAAATTACGAAGGATGGGATTCTTCCTTCGGCAAATAGAATTAAATTCATCCAGGATTTCCCTTCACCTACTTCCATTAAGCAGATTCAACAATTCATAGGAATGGTAAATTACTTTCACAGATTCATTCCACGATTAGCAGAGTTGTTAAGCCCCATTCATATACATTTAGTTAGGGAGCTTAAAAAACCTAAGAGTTTAAAAAATTTTGACTGGACGGAAGAATGCGAAGACGCGTTCGTCAAAGTGAAGAAGGCTTTTATTTCGGCAACGTTATTAGTGCATCCAGCGGAGAATCCTACTTTGAAGTTGACGGTTGATGCATCAAACATTGCGATTGGAGCAATGTTGGAACAAATTAACAACAATGAAAGCGAACCTTTAGCGTTTTATTCCAGAAAATTAAACAATGCAGGAATTAAGTATTCTACATTTGATAGAGAGCTTTTGGCAATGTACTCAAGTATTAAACACTTTAGACAT
The DNA here is from genome assembly GCA_949987705.1 of Thereva unica. NCBI lineage: Eukaryota > Metazoa > Arthropoda > Insecta > Diptera > Therevidae > Thereva > Thereva unica. The sequence goes on along the minus strand of OX465281.1, from coordinate 154,405,935 downwards.
TTTTTGGAAGGTCGTGAATTTACAGTATTCACGGATCACAAACCTTTAACATCCGCAATTTGGACCAAAGCGGAGAGAAGTCCAAGACAAGCAAGACAATTAGACTATGTTACCCAATTCACCTCCGATATAAGATACATCAAGGGAGAATCAAATGTAGTAGCTGATACTTTATCACGGGTAACCGTAGAAAATAGCAATTGTGACGCGGTTAGCGAAAAGCAAATAGATTTAAGCATTATCGCAGAAGCACAAAAGGAAGAAATCGTCCATTCGTACCAGAGATATTACGAAGAAGCGTATTTGATAAAATCCATAACTTATCACATCCAGGAATACGAGGTACGAGGAAATTAATTACAAGAAGATATTTTTGGCCTAGGATGAATACTGATATTAATTTATGGGCGAAGTCATGTATAACGTGTCAAAAAGCGAAAATTCACAGACATACAAAATCTCCGATACAAAAATTCCAGATACCTATGGGAAGGTTTGAACACATCCATGTAGATTTGGTAGGCCCATTGCATCCGGTGGAAGGATTCGTATACTTGTTAACCGTAGTGGATCGATTCACCAGGTGGCCGGAAGTATACCCACTAAAGAGTATCACAGCCAGCATAGTAGTCAAGACATTGTATGAGCAATATTTTCCGAGATTTGGGATTCCATTGACAGTTACTACGGACCAAGGAGGTCAATTTGAAGGAAAACTTTTTGAGGAATTTTCAAAATTATTAGGAACCCATAGGATTCGAACAACAGCGTATCACCCACAATCAAACGGAATGGTGGAAAGGCTATACAAACAGTTAAAAGCATCTCTTAGAGCTACAATGTCTAATCCGAATTGGTTGTTGCACATCCCAGCTATATTACTAGGTTTAAGAACAACAGTTAAGGAGGATCTTAATTGTAGTCCGGCTGAATTAGTTTATGGTCAAACACTACGTATCCCCGGAGAATTCTTTGTGAGGGATCCACACCAAGTATCAGATCCAACAGACCTAGTAGAACAATTACGTGATCACATGAGGAACATCGTTCCAACAGATTCTCGGGATCAAAGAAGAAATTTCTATGTTCCAAAAGACTTAGAAGATTGCGAATTCGTGTTTTTGAGGACAGATAGAGGTAGGGGATCCTTGCAGGATCCTTATGAAGGTCCTTTTAAAGTTATTAAGAGAAATAAAAAAGTTTTCACGATTGACGTCAACGGAAAAATAATGGTAGTATCAATTGATAGATTAAAACCCGCCTTTATTGAAAAAAAGGAAGACACTGAAAAACCAGTAACTAGAAGTTCAAAGAAAAAAGTTTCATTTCGGTTATAAAATTAAAAAAAATTTTTTTTTATTTGAGTAATTAAATATTAAAATAAAGTATGATAGTACATTCATGGACGCTCGCGCTGAAGGGGGAGTTATGTAGCAGTCGCTACTTGTATACACGTTTTTCATTGTAATAAGTTTTATTCAAGTATCCACTCAGTTTCTGTTCTAATAATTTTAAGTACAGTGTTTTTGGTTACGTCACAATTTGGATTCTCACTACTACTATGAAATACACTTGGGGAATTTGGATTGTCATATCACGTATGTATACACTGTACACAGAATCAATTTTAAAAACATAGCCACACGAATATTGTGATATTAAAAATTATTTTGAATATTTGTGAGAGTATTAGTTAGGAGCTTATACAAAAAGGAAGTCTCCTATAATAAGTTATCTAATTAAAACCGTTATGTAATTTTTTAATGTGACATAATAAAAAATATAAAAATCTTAACTTATTAAATATAATAATAAATAATTATTAAATAAATATATTAAATAAAAGTATAACATTAAAATAAAATATGTGAAGTAAAAGTTTTTATTGGCAATATATATATATATATCCCTTATATATTGCTATGAAATGAGGGAAGACGGCAAAAATTAGTCCGACCCCATTTCATTCGGCACCAATATTAAGGATTTTGTAAATTAAAACACCGGTTCTTTATTAAATTTGAATTTTATTTAGCAATTAAAGTGCGTACTTGACGAGATCTCTTACAAGAGTGCCAACTGGGATTTTACAGCTCGATTAGAGTCGATGTTGGACGTTGCGTCGGTGGTGGTAATTTTTAATAACAGGCGAGGTCTGCTTGGCTGAAATTATATGCTTCACTGCTGATACAACGTTTAAAATTGTACTTGGCGCAGTGTATATTCATCCTGGCGCAAGTGTCTCAAACACTAGTGTATTGATGCACCAAGCACTCTTTCCGTACGTGCATAACAGGCAGTATGTGCATCCGATCATGCAAGCTGATACCAATGTACCAATTCTTCTTTGTGGCGACTTCAACACAATCGTGAAAATGATGATACGTTCCTCAAATTCATGAAGGATATGTACAATCTCGAATGTAACTAAGATGTTACTAAGTCAACAACGCTGAGAGGAACAACCCTCGATTTGACTTTTTCAAGGTACATTACACTTGAAACACTCCCATTCATTTCATACTTTTCCTGTCATCGACCTATCCGTAACAGAATAACACATATTGCAAGAAGTTACATATCAGACATGTATAAAAGCTGTAAATGAATTTGTTACACACATTTTTACTTGTAAATAATCTGTTCATTAAAGTAATAAACATATTTGAATTTATTAGTGCAAATAAAAGCTAATTTATCAATCAAAATGAATATTTCATTTCACTCCTTTTTGTATCCATACAAAATAATGATAATTTAATTTAAATGATTCAATTTTATTCATAAAAGTATGCAATCATTTCACCAATGTTTTCTCATGACGTTGTCACCTTAAACTATCGTCCGTAAACCCTCTTTACAGACAACAAATTTTTTAATACAGTTTTAGCTCTGATGACAATGCCATATGGTGCTGTAGCCTTTGTGCGAGTAGACTATACCAGGACAAGGGAGTGCTTTTGGTTAAGAAGGTCACCTGCCCTTTTCTTGCCTTTACCTTAAATAGTTTAAATAAAACTAATACTGGCCTTAGAACACAATTTATTCGTGGACGTTTCTCACAATTTTAATTTAATAATTAAAATTGCTTACAACTTCAAAAGTAAAGGCCCTAGCGTAAAAGTTATTATACATTATTCATAGGAAATTGTCCAAACTTTCCAATTTTTTAAAAAAAAATATTGGTTTATCACGTATTTTTTGGAGAAAAAGGTGGTTTTAGTTGAAATTTTAGTGAAAAAATAACAAAATTTTGACTTTGGCGATTCATAACTCCAAAAGTTGGTAAGATAGGACCATTGTTTTTACCGTTGTAGATAGGTGGAAGAATTCTGCGTGCACTGGTACCAGAACCATGAAAATAGGTTATACGGTTACAAAAATACAGGGTGATATGTAAAACTTTAGCAAAAAAAATTCAAAACGCCCTAGCGGCTAAACCGTTACGATTTCCCCCCCCCCCCCACCCATACGATTTTTTGTTCGTCTATCCAAGACCTATCCACAGCCGGCCGCTTTGTAAGTTTATGTGGGACACCCTGTATATATTTTTTTTTTATTTTTTTTTCCTGGGGGTAAAAAAGCATTCGCTACCGGCATGACTCATGTGCCCTTTACTGGCCGATCCCGCATGGCGGTTATGTTTCACGTAAATCCACACATACACACATATGGACACATAAGTGCACATACGCATATATGGGTCTATGAACATGAGAACTTAAAAAGCCCCTCCGACGTGATCCACTCCCCGCGGGACTGGCTAATAAGCATTACATCGCGGGGGTCGTTCAGCTTCATTCAGCTGCTTCTGCTCGCGGCATTTCTGTGCCTTTCTCTATTTCTTACGGCTTCTTCTTGCCTTAGCTTTCTGTGAATGGTCTTTAGGGTTGCTTCCACGTCCCTCCACATTTCCTCAGACCTCATCATATGGTCTAGGATGTTTTCGGGCGCTAGTGGCTCCTCGACTATTTCTTCTAGTTTCGCACTTTCCTCGGCGAATCTCGAGCAGGTAAAGAAGACGTGTTCTACGTCTTCCTCCGTCGCTGGGCATACCGGACACAACGGTGAATCATCGTGCCCGAAGCGGTGGAGGTATTTCCTATACCCCCATGTCCGCTCAGGAACTGCGTGAGGCCGTAACTTACTTCCCCACGCTCCCTCGGAGCCCATATTTCCACATTAGGGATAAGTCTGTGGGTCCAACGACCCTTAACAGACTCATCCCACTTCGCCTGCCATTTCCATAAGGACTCGCAGCGCGCAATCTGCCGCCGCACCCTTCTTGGCTCCCCTCCACCATATTCTGGGTCATAGAGACGCATGCCCTCCCTCGCCAGAATGTCTACGGGAATCATCCCCGCTATCACGCACGCCGCATCGTCGGACGTGGTCCTGTACGCGCAGCAAGCGCGAAGTGCACTCAACCTGTATGCGGCCCTGCATTTTCGACTGTTTGCAGCCCTGCTTAACGCTGCTGCCCACACTGGCGCTGCGTATAACAGGACTGAGCTGACCACCCTCCCCAAGAGGAGGCGGCGACTCGGTCTATGGCCTCCAACATTGGGCAGCATTCTTGCGAGTGCTGCACAAATCGCAGACGCTTTGTCTGCCGTGCCCTCCAAGTGCGCTTTGAAGTTTAGCCTCCGGTCGATCATCACTCCCAGGTACCTTAGTGCGGGCTGTGAGTGGATGATCTGTTCCCCTACTTTTATCCTTACGGACACTAGCTTTCGTCGCTTGCTGATCAGCACTACTTCCGTTTTGTGCTCTGCCAGCGCCACGTTCTAGCCACGCTTTTATTTCCCAGATCGCTTCGTTTGCGAACAGTTCGATGTCATCTGGGTGTTTTCCTACGACAACTACCCCGATATCATCTGTAAACCCGATCGCCACTGCTTCCTTTGGAAGACGAAGCCCCGCCACCGCATGTTGTCCCGAACACTTTAGGACCATCATCCGAATCAAAAGGAAGCGACCTATCCTGGAGGTAGTCGGCCACTACACGCACTAGGTACTTTGGTGTGCCTAGCTTGATCAACGGCTCAACTATTTTGCTCCACCTCGCTGAGTTGAAAGCATTTTTAACGTCGAGGGTTATCAATGCGTAGCAGTGATTTTTCTCTATGGCGGCTCTTGCTATGCCCACCCCCATATTGACTGCATCAGTCGTCGACCTTGCCTTTCTGAAGCCGAATTGCTTGTCCGACAGGCCACCTACCCTTTCGACGCTAGGGAGAATCCTGTTACAGATTACCCGCTCGAAAAGTTTGCCTATACAACTAAGGAGGCATATCGGTCTGTGGGACGAAGGGTCCCCTAGAGGTTTGTTCGGCTTCGGTAGGAGCACGAGTTTCTGCTGTTTCCATCGCTCCGGGAAGATCCCCTCTCTCAGGCACGCTGTGAAGACTTCAGCGAACCTGTCTGGCGCTATTTAAGCTGCTAGCTTCGCCGCTTTATTTGGTATGCCATCCATGCCAGGGACCATATTGATGGCTACCTTTTTTGCAGCCTCCAGAATCTCATCTGCGGTCACCGCAGGTATCTCTTCTGGGTCCACCTGGAGGATGGGTAGATCGACCGTGCGTACGTTCTGTGGAAACAGGACGTACACAATACTCTGGAGCAGCGCGGGGCAGGTGATCGGCGGAGAGCGTTTGCCCTTGACCGCTGACATAACCATTTTATAGGCTCCACCCCAGGGGTCCGAGTCTGCTTCTCTGCACAACCTTTTGAAGTGCTCGGATTTACTTCTAGCGATGGCCTTGTTCAGCCTTTTTCTCGCTTCCTTATATCTCTGAAGGAGCTCGTCGAAATCCGGACGGTTCCGGCCTCTCTGAGTTCTCCTTCTCGCCTTCAGACAGGTCTTTCGGCATTCATCGATCTCTGCATTCCACCAGAAGTTTGGTGAAAGCCTACGATTGCCGGCGCGCCGTGGCATGGATGCGTCACATGCCCGTTTCACCGATTCTTCTATTTCCTCTGCCCCTTCCCTGGCACCTCCTGCCGACCTCGTATCATGCAGGAATACTTCCTCGATCACCTCTGCGTCGAGTTTCTTAACGGCCCATCCTCTAGCCGTTCCGTACCTAGGATTCCTCTTTTCTATACGCTGACCAACCTCGAAGATGATGGCTTGGTGGTCGCTGTGCGTGTACAAATCGCTCACCCGCCACTGTAGGTCTTTGGCCACTGAATCGTTCACATAAGTGACGTCGACTACAGATGTTCTCCCACCCCTTTGGAAGGTGTTTTCGCCTCCAAAGTTAACTAACACTACGTTAAGTAGCGAGAATACTTCTAGAAGTATGCGCCCTCTTGCGTTCGTTTGCCGACTGCCCCATTCGACAGCCCAAGCATTGAAATCACCCGCTAATATTACCGGGTGATGGCGGCTCGCGTCGGCGGCTAACCTATCCAGCATCGACTCGTAATCGTCTAGTGTCAGGCTTGGCGCCGCATAGCAGCTGTAGACGTGTATTCCGCCTACTTTTGCCCGCGTGAAGCCATTCTCTGGGCTTCTCATGGTATCTTCCATGGCTCGGCTCCCGCACGTCCATATCGCTGACGTGCCGCTGCTATCGTTTATCCAGACGCCGCTGTGCAGGTTTCTAACACTGCTCGGAGAAGATTGCGACGTCGATTTTTTCCTCGAAAACTGTCTGTGCCAGCAAATCTTGTGCCGCTTGACAGTGGTTCAAGTTAATCTGTATGAACCTTATCTTCGACTTCGACTTCTTTGGAGTGCTGCCCTGTACAGTGGGCACCTATTACTCCCCGTAGCGTGAGCGTCGTGCTCGCCCTTCCCCTTATCTCCTTTACATAGGAGGCATTTAGGACTCTTATTGCAGTCCTTAGCAATATGTCCCCCCTCCCCGCCTCCCGCATCTCCAGCATAGCTCCATCATGCTCTGAGCGCTGGTGCATTTCTTAGCGATATGACTTGGTGCTGTTGTCTCCCGTATCCGGCAAACAACCCAGCCGATGCGAATTTTCCCCACCTCAAGTGCCTTTTTTGCGCTAGCGACCGGAAGGCTTATTATGGCCGTCTGCGTACCACCATATGCCTCCCTTACTCTAACATCATCTTCCTGCACCTCCGTCAGTTTCAGCTGCTCCCGCAGCGCATCGCAGACCTCTAGCTTAGTGGTAATCTCGTCCAGATCCCTGCACTCGATTAACACGCGGTTGGTACCTGCCCTAACCTCTGCCGCCTCCCCGATTGACGTCTTCATCTTTTGCTTTAGATCCTCCGTCTTTCCCTCGCCAGCTGCCAGTTCCATTAGAACAGTGGTCGGCAAAGTGCGGCTCCAGAGCCGCATGTGGCTCTTTGGCTCCTTAAGTGCGGCTCTAGCACAAATATCCTCGGAAGGCGCAGGAATTTTAAATATGAGGGAAGCATTTCTCAGCAGGTTTCAGGAATTTAAAAACAGCAGAGCAACTTTAGCATTTGTGAAAAAACCTCTTAATGCTACGATAACAGGGTTGAAATTTTCTCCTTTTGAAGTTGACATTGTTATCTTTGAAATACAATTTCTGGATTTAAAACACAAGGAGATATGGCGCTCTAAATTCAAAAGTCTTTAGGTCAAACCTAAATGGGAAGTGAAGTGAAGTAAAGTTAGGTGGCATTGCATATATATGTATGAGAGTAGCCAAAGTGGAAGTAAGTGGAAGTTACATTTACATCAGTGGAAGTAACGTCTACTCCACTTCTTCGTTACTTTTCATTTAGGTTTGGCCTTTCAATTGGAAATATTGGAGAAGAAAAAATGTGAGCTTAGTTCACAACACAAGTTGTCTGCTTTGCCTTTGAATGACCTGGAGAAGGAAGACATGATCATCATTAACGCTTGGAATAGTATTCCTGACTCTTACGAGCAGCTGAAAAGTCTCCCGTTTGCTGTTCTTTCCCTTTTCGGTTCTACATATATATGCGAACAATCTTCTTCAAGCATGAACATTATCAAGACTAAACTGAGAAGTCGTCTTATTAATGACAACTTGGAATCATGCCTAAAATTAAAAACAGCAACATACAAACCTGGCTTACTCAAACTTTCCAAGGAGATGCAAGCACATTGTTCGCATTAATAAATATTTATTAAGTATGAAATTTAGTTTTATTTAGTGTAATAAAAGTTTACTTAACAAGCAAGTAGATTTGGCTCCCAATTTTTTTTAAAATTGCTGTAATGTTCATATTTGGCTCTTTGGCTAATAAGTTTGCCGACCACTGCATTAGAAGATCGCCCTTTTGGGTTCTTCTAATGCGCATGACGATATTCCCCAACTCCGTAAGGGAAGCATCCGTTCTGACTTTCCGTAGGATGTCCGCATACGACGTCCCACTAGTCGCTGTTATAATCAGCGCGTCAGGCCTTTCTTTTTTGTGGGACTTTCTGTCCTCTTTTTTCTTTTTCTTTCTTTTCCTCGCTTTTTTGTTCTCCACTTTAGTCCAAGCGGAGCTCTTCTTTTCTATCTTTTCGGAGGACTCTTCTTCCATGGGGGCGCCCACGGTTATCTTAATGGCCTCTCGCTCTTCCTGGGGTTTTCTTTCTTTATTTCCCCCTCTGTTTCTCTTTGGGGCGCTGTGTGAGGTTTGCACTTCCTCGCTGCTATCCCGTTGGCGTTTACGGGATTCCCCAGTTTTCTCGACCGTGTGCGGGTCCTTAGCTTCCCCAACCTTCCTTTTTACGACGGTTCTTACTTTAGGGGCTTCTGGAGTTGTTTGTGTCGCCATCTCCATCTGCTCCTTAACCATCTTTATGGTTTCCTCCTTTGCCTCTAAATAATCTGCCCTGAGGTCCTTAATGTGTCCGTGGATCACATTTGATACATTGCTTCTAGAAGCAATGTAGTCCGACAAGGTCTTTATCGTTTCACCCAGCTTTGCTAGGCACCTTGGCAAGGACTCTTCTTTTTCATTTGCTACTACGCTAGTATTTGCGTGGCCGCTATTTTCCCTCTTTTTTTCTGTTCGGGACTTATCAGACTTACCTTGGCTCGGCTTACCAATCGAGCTGGTGCTGCTTGACCGCACCTTTTTCTTGGTACGGTCCTCCGCGGGTTTTGTGGATGGTGACCTCACTACCTTCGCGGATCTTGCGAAAGTCGCTTTTCTTTCTTGCTCTTTAGGCGCGATGAGTTTGCCACTGGCGACTGACCCCTGGCACCTACTGTTGCCAGTTTCCAGCCGTACGCCGGAGACCGCGGCCTCCTCCGACGTTGGGGCATATATCCCTACCCCGATTTTTTCTTTTTCTTTTGTCGTACTCATCATTTTTAATATTTTCGGGTGTTCTTTCAAGTCTACTCACCCGAGGAAAGACTGAAGACGTAAAAAAATGAGGATGGGAAGTAAGGACTTTAGGATGGGAAGACAGGGTTATGAAGGAAGACGACTGTCTGCTACGTGTTGGAAACGCATTGCCCGGAGTGAACCAGCGTGATGGACCGGTCACGCATACTAGGAGGTCGCCGACGCTCACCCCATATATATATATCCTTACTTACTTATAAATGCGAAAGTAACTCTGTCTGTCTGTCTGTCTGTCTGTCTGTCTGTCTGTATGTTACGCTTTCACGCCTAAACCGCTGGACCGATTTTGATGAAATTTGCAACAGACATAGTTTAGACCTTGGAGACGGACATAGGCTACTTTTTTTTGGAGAAAAAAGGGTTGAAGGGGGTGGAATGGGGTTCAATAATTTGTAAGGGGATTTTTTTCTTTACTTTTTTTCTATTGTAAAAAGTAACTGATTGACAGGCAACGCACAACCTAAACCGCTAGAGCTAAAGGGCTGAAATTTTGACAGTGCATCCCTATAATGACGTGGACATCCACTAAGACTAACTTTCCAAGGAGATGCAAGCACATTGTTCGCATTAATAAATATTTATTAAGTATGAAATTTAGTTTTATTTAGTGTAATAAAAGTTTACTTAACAAGCAAGTAGATTTGGCTGCCAATTTTTTTTAAAATTGCTGTAATGTTCATATTTGGCTCTTTGGCTAATAAGTTTGCCGACCACTGCATTAGAAGATCGCCCTTTTGGGTTCTTCTAATGCGCATGACGATATTCCCCAACTCCGTAAGGGAAGCATCCGTTCTGACTTTCCGTAGGATGTCCGCATACGACGTCCCACTAGTCGCTGTTATAATCAGCGCGTCAGGCCTTTCTTTTTTGTGGGACTTTCTGTCCTCTTTTTTCTTTTTCTTTCTTTTCCTCGCTTTTTTGTTCTCCACTTTAGTCCAAGCGGAGCTCTTCTTTTCTATCTTTTCGGAGGACTCTTCTTCCATGGGGGCGCCCACGGTTATCTTAATGGCCTCTCGCTCTTCCTGGGGTTTTCTTTCTTTATTTCCCCCTCTGTTTCTCTTTGGGGCGCTGTGTGAGGTTTGCACTTCCTCGCTGCTGTCCCGTTGGCGTTTACGGGATTCCCCAGTTTTCTCGACCGTGTGCGGGTCCTTAGCTTCCCCAACCTTCCTTTTTACGACGGTTCTTACTTTAGGGGCTTCTGGAGTTGTTTGTGTCGCCATCTCCATCTGCTCCTTAACCATCTTTATGGTTTCCTCCTTTGCCTCTAAATAATCTGCCCTGAGGTCCTTAATGTGTCCGTGGATCACATTTGATACATTGCTTCTAGAAGCAATGTAGTCCGACAAGGTCTTTATCGTTTCACCCAGCTTTGCTAGGCACCTTGGCAAGGACTCTTCTTTTTCATTTGCTACTACGCTAGTATTTGCGTGGCCGCTATTTTCCCTCTTTTTTTCTATTCGGGACTTATCAGACTTACCTTGGCTCGGCTTACCAATCGAGCTGGTGCTGCTTGACCGCACCTTTTTCTTGGTACGGTCCTCCGCGGGTTTTGTGGATGGTGACCTCACTACCTTCGCGGATCTTGCGATAGTCGCTTTTCTTTCTTGCTCTTTAGGCGCGATGAGTTTGCCACTGGCGACTGACCCCTGGCACCTACTGTTACCAGTTTCCAGCCGTACGCCGGAGACCGCGGCCTCCTCCGACGTTGGGGCATATATCCCTACCCCGATTTTTTCTTTTTCTTTTGTCGTACTCATTATTTTTAATATTTTCGGGTGTTCTTTCAAGTCTACTCACCCCAGGAAAGACTGAAGACGTAAAAAAATGAGGATGGGAAGTAAGGACTTTAGGATGGGAAGACAGGGTTATGAAGGAAGACGACTGTCTGCTACGTGTTGGAAACGCATTGCCCGGAGTGAACCAGCGTGATGGACCGGTCACGCATACTAGGAGGTCGCCGTCGCTCACCCCATATATATATATCCTTACTTACTTATAAATGCGAAAGTAACTCTGTCTGTCTGTCTGTCTGTCTGTCTGACTGTATGTTACGCTTTCACGCCTAAACCGCTGGGCCGATTTTGATGAAATTTGCAACAGACATAGTTTAGACCTTGGAGACGGACATAGGCTACTTTTTTTTGGAGAAAAAAGGGTTGAAGGGGGTGAAATGGGGTTCAATAAGTTGTAAGGGGATTTTTTTTCTTTACTTTTTTTCTATTGTAAAAAGTAACTGATTGACAGACAACGCACAACCTAAACCGCTAGAGCTAAAGGGCTGAAATTTTGACAGTGCATCCCTATAATGACGTGGACATCCACTAAGAAGCGATTTTTCGAAATTCATCCCCTAAGGGGGTGAAATGGGGTTTACCCAAACCGCTGGAGCTATAGGGCTGAAATTTTGACAGTGCATCCCTTTAATGATGTGGACATCCACTAAAAAGCGATAAGGGGGTGAATTGGGGTTTTTACCAACCGCTAAAGCTATAGGGCTGAAATTTTGACAGTGCATCCCTATAATGGCGTGGAAATCCACTATTAAAGCGATTTTTCGAAATTCATCCCCTAAGGGGGGGGGGGAGAAATAGGGTTTACCTAAACCGCTGGAGCTATAGGGCTGAAATTTTGACAGTGCATCCCTTTAATGACGTGCAAATCCACTATTAAAGCGATTTTTCGAAATTCTTCCCCAAAGGGGGGGAAATGGGGTTTACCCAAACCGCTAGAACTATAGGACTGAAATTTTGACAGTGCATCCCTTTAATGATGTGGACATCCACTAAAAAGCGATGATTTTTCGAAATTCATCCCCTAAGGGGGGGAAATGGGGTTTACCTAAACCGCTGGAGCTATAGGGCTGAAATTTTGACTGTGCATCCCTATAATGATGTGGACATCCACTAAAAAGCGATTTTTCGTAATTCATCCCCTAAGGGGGTGAAATGGGGTTTACCCAAACCGCTGGAGCTATAGGGCTGAAATTTTGACAGTGCATCTCTTTAATGACGTGGACATCCACTATTAAAGCGATTTTTCGAAATTCTTCCCCTAAGTGGGTGAAATGGGGTCAACCCAAAACCGCTGGAACTATAGGGCTGAAATTTTGACAGTGCATCCCTATAATGGCGTGGGCATCCACTAAAAAGCGATTTTTCGAAATTCATCCCCTAAGGGGTTGAAATGGGGTTTATCCAAACCGCTAAATTTATAATGCTGAAATTTTGACAGTGCATCCCTACAATATCCCGGACATCCACTATTAAGCGATTTTTCTAAATTCAACCCCTAAGGGGGTGAAATGGGGTTTACCCAAACCGCTGGAGTTATAGCGCTGAAATTTTGACAGTGCATCCCTATAATGACGTGGACATCCACTTAGGAGCGATTTTTTGAAATTCATCCCCTAAGGGGGTTAAATGTGGTTAACCCAAACCTCTGGAGCTAAACGGCTGAAATTTTGACAGTGCATCTCTATAATGACGTGGACATTCACTAAGAGGCGATTACTCGAAATTCATCCCCTAAGGGGGTGAAATGGGGTTAACCCAAACCTCTGAAGCTGAAGGGCTGAAATTTTGACAGTGCATCCCTATAATCACGTAGAAATGAATGACTCGAAATTTACTTTACTTAATATTCATTTGTGATTGCTTCATAATTTCTTGCACACACGTAAATAGGCGAACAAACTTAACGAACGTTCGTCATACCCTAAAATGTCACTTCCCTTGCAATTTGTTTACCATATTTATTAAAAAAATGCACTATAATAAATCCTTTTTAGGGATAATAACAGCTGACTTTTTTGTTTGGTTTTTTTTTTTTTTGAAGGAAAACATTGCACATACAGTTTTTAGCTTTTTCAAAAAAAAAAAAAGCTTATACAGAGGCTCTGTCCGTCTGTCCGTCTGTCCGTCTGAAACCTACTTTCATCTCTGAAAGTACTGCAGATACAGACTTGGGAAATATCTCAAAATGTAGCTCTTGGTCAAAAGACCAAAAACTGAGAAAATGGTCTGGAAATTTCAACCAGAAGTATATTTAACAACAAAAGTATATTTAACAACAAAAAAGAGATTTCAAATAAAATCCATATATCGGTAGCCTAGAGGTAAGGCGCTGGAGTCCAATCCCAGGCGAACCAAGTTCAATCCCCGACCGCAAAATGGTGAAATAAATTTTTTTTTACTTCGGTGTAACATGTTTTAATTCTATTTCTCACTAAATTATATTATTTAATAATGATACTCAGGAGAACATAAACATTTATTTAATTAAAAGTGCAAAAAAATCATTTTCTTGAGTTTTTATGGCTCTTCGGTGGCTTTATAAATCATTAAGAAGTTTCGCGGAAATAATATAAAGTATTTATTTGTTTATATGCATATTTTATATGCTATTCATTTTATTAAAGTTTATAGTCATGTAGGTGGTGCTGTAGACCAAAACAAAAATTCAATCTTATCGAACTTCGCTGTGGATTTGTCACAATCAACCAGAAGTATATTTAAACAACAAACTAGTGGGATGTTGTGCCTAGAGACTAGCCACTAATTACGCTTTTTCATGATATTCTTTCTGTTGAATAACACTTCAGACTGGATGACAATATACATATTAAGTGGAGATTGTGAAGATTCGAGGTGGTTACTCAATTCGACGTGTAGGTATTTTGTAGTCCTGTTCACGCATAACTTTGTAACCCAATGACTTTTTTTGCCTTTTTTTGGTTCATTTGAAGGGGGAGTTTCCCACGGTGGTCCCGTTAAATTTTTTCGAAATTCTGATAAAGGAGTTCGAAGTTAGGCCTAAAAAACTGTTAAAATTAGTTTAACCTAAACATTTCATAGGCACCGAACAAATTACTTTATTGTTGTAAATCCGGCAGCAGGCCGATGGTGGAGCGGGTAGAGCGTCGGATCCTCGGTTCAGCGGCGTGTAGCGTTGAAGGTTCGAGCCTGGTCGGGCAGCATTTTTGTTTTCTTTTTCTCTTTTTCTTCTTTCTGAAATGATTTATTAGCATATTAGTCAACCACCGGTAGTGTCTGCCATGGCGCAAGGGCTACGGAAAAATCCTTCGCCTGTGGGGCTGCGGGTTCGATTCTTCGGCCCGCGGTGCTTTTTTTTCGTCATAATAATTTATTTTTTATAATTTCCTTCGGGGAATTTTGTTTCATTTTTTTTTATGGCATATAGTAGCCGTGTTTTTTTAATGAACTATATGGTTCTTTCATCGAGTTCATTAAAAAAAAAGCTAAAGCGACAAGGGAAATTTCATGTAGCGCCTACTTCGATGCGAAAGTTAAGTGTTATTTTTTGCACTGTTACACGAACTCCTCGCTAGAAAATAATAAATCTGCTTCTAAAAAATTAATTATTTGTTATAAATTTGCTCTCATCACTTTCCTGTTGTTTTTATTTTTAAATTACGTCTTTCCGACCCCCGAAAGTATGCAACATGCCAATCCCCGAAACAACATGCCAACACCCGAACGTATGCAATAGGAAAATTAAGAAATTTCCCAAAACCTCGATAGAAACCCCGATAAAACCTGGGTTTTCAGATTTGTATGGGAAAGAACTATATAGTTCATTAAAAAAAACACGGCTAGTGTAGTATAGTATAAACTATTGTTTATATTAAATAAAGAAATACACCATGACGTGGTCGAAGAATCAAAAAAATTTATTGTTTACATTTGATTTCTCCGATATCAATGGCAATTAAGCTTATATTTCCTAGATTTGTATGTGTGTGCAGTGTAAACAAATCTTGCAACTTGATTTTGACCCACTTCCATATAAGCGATCAGCTGCAAATTTTACACATGCGTATAATGACGAGTATAGTACAGTAGATAAGCTATTTCTTTTAATTTTCGCCATCTGTAGCATAGCTTTTGCATTGTATCTTTATGTTTTATTTGCATACAACTTAATTTGTTCTCTTTATTCTTTATTCTTCTTCTTTGTAAGCTTGTGTCACTTGTATAAGCGGGCCGTATGGAGGGCTATATAATAAATTCATAGTTATCGAGTACATCCGTGGTTGTTTTCTTTTATTTTCATTCCTTGCGCCAACACAAAACAATACAATGAATAACTGACAACGCCACTCTTCCAAGACAATAATCGCGGATCCTTGTCAGATATCGAATTTCAACGCTCAAATTAAAAAAACTTAATATACAATTAAATTATCATATGTATATCTGTATGAAGACTGAAGATAAAAAAACGCGTAGTATTGGTACCAGTACTCCTCGTTTTGTACAAACGATATCACAAACAACAGGTTCACTTAAAGGGAGAACAAATTGCCCGGAAACAACAAAGAATAAAATATTTCTGACAAGGAGCAAAACAAATTCACAAATAATTATAAATAAGATTATAAAGTTAATACTGACTACCATTAAAATTATTATTTTAGTAATAAATTTAATAAATTAAATCAAAAAAAAAATTTGTTATTTTATTTTGTGTGTTTTTTGTTCATGCAGCAGAACTGCGGCTTAATTTTTCGGCTTTGTCTACAAATTCACAGCAGTAAGTCAAAAAGATTTCTTCAACCTGCTGCAGGATTTTTGCGAAATAATATGTAGGTAACTTCAACGACCGAAACAGCTTTTGGGAAAATTTTCTTCGACTAGACTTCCCTTTTTTGCCACAAAGTTAAACAAACACCACTTCCAGAGGCCGCAATCCTAATACTCGTACACACACGCCTAGTGCGCATATGTGTTGACCAGAGGCGACAATGCACTTTGTATGTGCACTTCGCTGGAGATCATTGGTTTCCTAGACCACGAACTGCCTAAAAGGGTATGAAAATTTTGGGGTGTAATTTTTTCGCATCCCTCGTTTCAATTTTCCCAATACCTCCAAAGTGATTTCTAAAAAGTTTTCCAACCAAAATAAATTTTAGAACCGACCGTTACAATATATATATATATATATATATATATATATATATATATATATATATATATATATATATACCTATATATATATATATATATATATATATATATATATATTGTAACGGTCGGTTCTAAAATTTATTTTGGTTGGAAAACTTTTTAGAAATCACTTTGGAGGTATTGGGAAAATTGAAACGAGGGATGCGAAAAAATTACACCCCTAAATTTTCATACCCTTTTAGGCAGTTCGTGGTCTAGGAAACCAATGATCTCCAGCGAAGTGCACATACAAAGTGCATTGTCGCCTCTGGTCAACACATATGCGCACTAGGCGTGTGTGTACGAGTATTAGGATTGCGGCCTCTGGAAGTGGTGTTTGTTTAACTTTGTGGCAAAAAGGGGAAGTCTAGTCGAAGAAAATTTTCCCAAAAGCTGTTTCGGTCGTTGAAGTAAAATAAATAAAAATAAAATAAATTTTAGAACCGACCGTTACAATATATATATATATATATATATATATATATATATATATATATATATATATATATATATATACCTATATATATATATATATATATATATATATATATATATATATATATATATTGTAACGGTCGGTTCTAAAATTTATTTTGGTTGGAAAACTTTTTAGAAATCACTTTGGAGGTATTGGGAAAATTGAAACGAGGGATGCGAAAAAATTACACCCCAAAATTTTCATACCCTTTTAGGCAGTTCGTGGTCTAGGAAACCAATGATCTCCAGCGAAGTGCACATACAAAGTGCATTGTCGCCTCTGGTCAACACATATGCGCACTAGGCGTGTGTGTACGAGTATTAGGATTGCGGCCTCTGGAAGTGGTGTTTGTTTAACTTTGTGGCAAAAAGGGGAAGTCTAGTCGAAGAAAATTTTCCCAAAAGCTGTTTCGGTCGTTGAAGTTACCTACATATTATTTCGCAAAAATCCTGCAGCAGGTTGAAGAAATCTTTTTGACTTACTGCTGTGAATTTGTAGACAAAGCCGAAAAATTAAGCCGCAGTTCTGCTGCATGAACAAAAAACACACAAAATAAAATAACAAATTTTTTTTTTGATTTAATTTATTAAATTTATTACTAAAATAATAATTTTAATGGTAGTCAGTATTAACTTTATAATCTTATTTATAATTATTTGTGAATTTGTTTTGCTCCTTGTCAGAAATATTTTATTCTTTGTTGTTTCCGGGCAATTTGTTCTCCCTTTAAGTGAACCTGTTGTTTGTGATATCGTTTGTACAAAACGAGGAGTACTGGTACCAATACTACGCGTTTTTTTATCTTCAGTCTTCATACAGATATACATATGATAATTTAATTGTATATTAAGTTTTTTTAATTTGAGCGTTGAAATTCGATATCTGACAAGGATCCGCGATTATTGTCTTGGAAGAGTGGCGTTGTCAGTTATTCATTGTATTGTTTTGTGTTGGCGCAAGGAATGAAAATAAAAGAAAACAACCACGGATGTACTCGATAACTATGAATTTATTATATAGCCCTCCATACGGCCCGCTTATACAAGTGACACAAGCTTACAAAGAAGAAGAATAAAGAATAAAGAGAACAAATTAAGTTGTATGCAAATAAAACATAAAGATACAATGCAAAAGCTATGCTACAGATGGCGAAAATTAAAAGAAATAGCTTATCTACTGTACTATACTCGTCATTATACGCATGTGTAAAATTTGCAGCTGATCGCTTATATGGAAGTGGGTCAAAATCAAGTTGCAAGATTTGTTTACACTGCACACACATACAAATCTAGGAAATATAAGCTTAATTGCCATTGATATCGGAGAAATCAAATGTAAACAATAAATTTTTTTGATTCTTCGACCACGTCATGGTGTATTTCTTTATTTAATATAAACAATAGTTTATACTATACTACACTAGCCGTGTTTTTTTTAATGAACTATATAGTTCTTTCCCATACAAATCTGAAAACCCAGGTTTTATCGGGGTTTCTATCGAGGTTTTGGGAAATTTCTTAATTTTCCTATTGCATACGTTCGGGTGTTGGCATGTTGTTTCGGGGATTGGCATGTTGCATACTTTCGGGGGTCGGAAAGACGTAATTTAAAAATAAAAACAACAGGAAAGTGATGAGAGCAAATTTATAACAAATAATTAATTTTTTAGAAGCAGATTTATTATTTTCTAGCGAGGAGTTCGTGTAACAGTGCAAAAAATAACACTTAACTTTCGCATCGAAGTAGGCGCTACATGAAATTTCCCTTGTCGCTTTAGCTTTTTTTTTAATGAACTCGATGAAAGAACCATATAGTTCATTAAAAAAACACGGCTACTATATGCCATAAAAAAAAATGAAACAAAATTCCCCGAAGGAAATTATAAAAAATAAATTATTATGACGAAAAAAAAGCACCGCGGGCCGAAGAATCGAACCCGCAGCCCCACAGGCGAAGGATTTTTCCGTAGCCCTTGCGCCATGGCAGACACTACCGGTGGTTGACTAATATGCTAATAAATCATTTCAGAAAGAAGAAAAAGAGAAAAAGAAAACAAAAATGCTGCCCGACCAGGCTCGAACCTTCAACGCTACACGCCGCTGAACCGAGGATCCGACGCTCTACCCGCTCCACCATCGGCCTGCTGCCGGATTTACAACAATAAAGTAATTTGTTCGGTGCCTATGAAATGTTTAGGTTAAACTAATTTTAACAGTTTTTTAGGCCTAACTTCGAACTCCTTTATCAGAATTTCGAAAAAATTTAACGGGACCACCGTGGGAAACTCCCCCTTCAAATGAACCAAAAAAAGGCAAAAAAAGTCATTGGGTTACAAAGTTATGCGTGAACAGGACTACAAAATACCTACACGTCGAATTGAGTAACCACCTCGAATCTTCACAATCTCCACTTAATATGTATATTGTCATCCAGTCTGAAGTGTTATTCAACAGAAAGAATATCATGAAAAAGCGTAATTAGTGGCTAGTCTCTAGGCACAACATCCCACTAGTTTGTTGTTTAAATATACTTCTGGTTGATTGTGACAAATCCACAGCGAAGTTCGATAAGATTGAATTTTTGTTTTGGTCTACAGCACCACCTACATGACTATAAACTTTAATAAAATGAATAGCATATAAAATATGCATATAAACAAATAAATACTTTATATTATTTCCGCGAAACTTCTTAATGATTTATAAAGCCACCGAAGAGCCATAAAAACTCAAGAAAATGATTTTTTTGCACTTTTAATTAAATAAATGTTTATGTTCTCCTGAGTATCATTATTAAATAATATAATTTAGTGAGAAATAGAATTAAAACATGTTACACCGAAGTAAAAAAAAATTTATTTCACCATTTTGCGGTCGGGGATTGAACTTGGTTCGCCTGGGATTGGACTCCAGCGCCTTACCTCTAGGCTACCGATATATGGATTTTATTTGAAATCTCTTTTTTGTTGTTAAATATACTTTTGTTGTTAAATATACTTCTGGTTGAAATTTCCAGACCATTTTCTCAGTTTTTGGTCTTTTGACCAAGAGCTACATTTTGAGATATTTCCCAAGTCTGTATCTGCAGTACTTTCAGAGATGAAAGTAGGTTTCAGACGGACAGACGGACAGACGGACAGAGCCTCGTTTCAATTTTCCCAATACCTCCAAAGTGATTTCTAAAAAGTTTTCCAACCAAAATAAATTTTAGAACCGACCGTTACAATATATATATATATATATATATATATATATATATATATATATATATATATATATATATATACTAGCATAAAACCCGCGTGCCTCGCAACGCCCTTAAATAAAAACTGTATGTGCAATGTTTTCCTTCAAAAAAAAAAAAAATACGAGTGTGCGTAGGACCACACTTTAGAAGTGTTAACTTCTATGGCTAGTCTAAATGTCCAAATCAATCTTATTACAAGACGATAAGGATTAATATATTTTATTTATGAATATTCTGTTAAAGTTTATTTAATTGTTACTTATATATGCACTCCCTCCAAAATGTGTTGCAATGTTTGGAAATTAAACAATTTATCTTAAACTTATCACACAAAGATCGGACGATGGATGACTGGGATAATGTAGTTTTTAGTAAAAATAGTAGATAATACATATGTATATAGTAATAAATACATAGTACATAGTTCATAGGAAAAATGTAGTACATAGTACTTGTCGTCGGGTTGATGCAATAGTCACGAAACAGAAATTTTTGCTATTTTAAACATTGTGCAAATATGCAAAAAAGTCATATTATATTCAGCCAAAGTCACGGATCTAAATTTTTATGGGAATCCACTGGATTCATTTTGAATTCTTTCAGAACATAGTACATAATATGCAGTACATTGTATATAGTACGTAATAGATAATATATAATACATAGAAAATAATATAACATAGGGAAGTTAGGGAATGGAATTACTGGAAAAACTACTTCTACAGAAGCAGTTCAGTACTTCCACCCAGTACAAAAAAGGCATTACATTAACACGGCGATGGCCTAGGCTGGGAAGTACTTTTTTTCCCTTCCATTTGGAAGTACTTATACTACATTTATTACTAAACTCATAATGCAAAGTTATTATACTGTAAATTTTTATAATGTAATTTAGTTGGCGTAGGCGTGAAGGGGTGGGGTAGCTTGAAGTAAAATTAAGCGATTTATATTTATATCATAAACATAAATTCAAATATACATATGTTTATACATTAAAGACATAAAACTTAATGGCTGAGACAACTGTGTTGATTAACAAAGAAAACGAGCAGCTACGAAGTTTTTCAACACGCTTTTTGGGCGAAATCAAACGCTTGGTCACCAAACCCATTCTCCTCTGCATTACTTATAAGTCATTACAGAGAACACTAATTAAAGAAGTACTTCCAAATTGACTTCCCACAGTAAATACTTGCGATTTTCCCTACTGGGATACTACCTCAGATATGTACGTAAAATACAGATGCCCAGTCGAATAGGCGAAACGCCGAAACGTATTCCATGTCGCCGAAAGCGATTAATCCAAGCAAAAGATTTAAATATTGCAGCCATTTAGTTGGCTAGAGCATGGCAACTTTTAGTCGAGGTCCAGCAACAGACATCAGCGATGGTGACGCGCATTTTTGGTTCGCACCCGTTTCTGGGCACTTGTGCCTATGCAGCTGGCTAGAGCATGGCAACTTTTGGTTTAGCTCCACATAGAAACAGCAGCGTATAATTCTATGTGTGCGAGGAAAAATAGCCCGCGCTTGGTGAGAGGGATTCAAAATTCATGTCATATTCTCGCACGCCATCGCACACAGCAGCGAATGTATGAATGTATGCAGACCCGCTCTCAAAATCCATGGCATATTCTCGCACCCATTCACTTCATATTTTCGCAATGCAGACGCCGCTCTTAGCATTCATTTCATCCTCTCGCATACATTCGCTGCTGTTTGCGATGGCGTGCGAGAATATGACATGAATTTTGAGAGCGGCGCGAGAATATAAAACGAATGCTGAGAGCAGCCTCTGTATTGCAACATTCAAACACAATCCCTCTCACCAAGCGCGGGCTATTTTGCCTCACACACTTATAATTATACGCTGCTGTTTGTAAGTGGAGCTCAACTAAAAGTTTCCATGCTCTAGCCAGCTGCATAGGCACAAGTGCCCAGAAACGCGTGTAGCAACAAAATGCGCGTGTCGCCATCATTGCAGCAAGTGTCCAGAAACTCGTGTAGCAACAAAATGCGCGTGTCGCGAATTCTTTGTTTTACCCCCAGCGAAAAAGTGCCAAACGCGCCTAAAGAAGTTAACACTTCAAAAAAAAAAAAAACAAAAAAGTCAGCTGTTATTATCCCTAAAAAGGATTTATTATAGTGCATTTTTTTAATAAATATTGTAAACAAATTGCTGCGTATATCACCTCTGCTCAACAAATCTGCAAGTTTTGAAGCAGAGATTGGCATGTATATGTCATCAAGGGAAGTGACATTTTAGGGTATGACGAACGTTCGTTAAGTTTGTTCGCCTATTTACGTGGGTGCAAGAAATTATGAAGCAATCACAAATGAATATTAAGTAAAGTAAATTTAGAGTCATTCATTTCTACGTGATTATAGGGATGCACTGTCAAAATTTCAGCCCTTCAGCTTCAGAGGTTTGGGTTAACCCCATTTCACCCCCTTAGGGGATGAATTTCGAGTAATGGCCTCTTAGTGAATGTCCACGTCATTATAGAGATGCACTGTCAAAATTTCAGCCGTTTAGCTCCAGCGGTTTGGGTTAACCCCATTTAACCCCCTTAGGGGATGAATTTCAAAAAATCGCTCCTAAGTGGATGTCCACGTCATTATAGGGATGCACTGTCAAAATTTCAGCCCTATAACTCCAGCGGTTTGGGTAAACCCCATTTCACCCCCTTAGGGGTTGAATTTAGAAAAATCGCTTAATAGTGGATGTCCGTGATATTGTAGGGATGCACTGTCAAAATTTCAGCCCTATAGCTTTAGCGGTTGGGAAAAACCCCAATTCACCCCCTTAGGGGATGAATTTCGAGAAATCGCTTTTTAGTGGATGTCCACATCATTATAGGGATGCACTGTCAAAATTTCAGCCCTATAGCTCCAGCGGTTTGGGTAAACCCCATTTCGCCCCCTTAGGGGATGAATTTCGAAAAATCGTATTTTAGTGGATGTCCATGTCATTAAAGGGATGCACTGTCAAAATTTCAGCCCTATAGCTCCAGCGGTTTAGGTAAACCCCATTTCACCCCCTTAGGGGATGAATTTCGAAAAATCGCTTTTTAGTGGATGTCCACATCATTATAGGGATGCACTGTCAAAATTTCAGCCCTATAGCTCCAGCGGTTTAGGTAAACCCCATTTCACCCCCTTAGGGGATGAATTTCGAAAAATCGCTTTAATAGTGGATGTCCACGTCATTATAGGGATGCACTGTCAAAATTTCAGCCCTATAGCTCCAGCGGTTTGGGTAAACCCCATTTCGCCCCCTTAGGGGATGAATTTCGAAAAATCGTATTTTAGTGGATGTCCATGTCATTAAAGGGATGCACTGTCAAAATTTCAGCCCTATAGCTCCAGCGGTTTAGGTAAACCCCATTTCACCCCCTTAGGGGATGAATTTCGAAAAATCGCTTTTTAGTGGATGTCCACATCATTAAAGGGATGCACTGTCAAAATTTCAGTCCTGTAGCTCTAGCGGTTTGGGTAAACACCATTTCCCCCCCTTTGGGGAAGAATTTCGAAAAATCACTTTAATAGTGGATTTGCACGTCATGAAAGGGATGCACTGTCAAAATTTCAGCCCTATAGCTCCAGCGGTTTAGGTAAACCCTATTTCCCCCCCCCCCCCCTTAGGGGATGAATTTCGAAAAATCGCTTTAATAGTGGATTTCCACGCCATTATAGGGATGCACTGTCAAAATTTCAGCCCTATAGCTTTAGCGGTTGCGAAAAACCCCAATTCACCCCCTTAGGGGATGAATTTCGAAAAATCGCTTTTTAGTGGATGTCCACATCATTAAAGGGATGCACTGTCAAAATTTCAGCCCTATAGCTCCAGCGGTTTGGGTAAACCCCATTTCACCCCCTTAGGGGATGAATTTCGAAAAATCGCTTCTTAGTGTATGTCCACGTCATTATAGGGATGCACTGTCAAAATTTCAGCCCTTTAGCTCTAGCGGTTTAGGTTGTGCGTTGTCTGTCAATCAGTTACTTTTTACAATAGAAAAAAAGTAAAGAAAAAAAATCCCCTTACAACTTATTGAACCCCATTTCACCCCTTCAACCCGTTTTTCTCCAAAAAAAAGTAGCCTATGTCCGTCTCCAAGGTCTAAACTATGTCTGTTGCAAATTTCATAAAAATCGGTCCAGCGGTTTAGGCGTGAAAGCGTAACATACAGACAAACAGACAGACAGACAGACAGCGTTACTTTCGCATTTATAAGTAAGTAAGGTGTTTAGGAAACAACATACCAGCAGACAACAACAATCTCGCAACAATTATTGACCCAATTCTGACCCATAGAACCATAAAAGAACTGACACAACGTATTGGCAAAATGTCTTGCAATCAACCCATAATCATTGGGAAATTGCAGAATTCATCAACATTAATTAGGCCATAAGTTAGTATAAAAGTAGCATAGCAATTAATGTAAATTCAGTCTAAATACAGAACTCAAATTATTATAACCATACAAGTTTCCCAAAACCGCTACCCAAACCGTTGAAGTTGTGCGGTCTTCAACATTCCAACCAACCCCAAATCCACTACTCACCCTGAACAATCATTGGTCCTTCGAGCCTACTTTTTCCCATAAAGTATAAAGTGAAAGTAATTTCCGCCAGTGGAAAGCGCAAGAGTTAATTAACTGATAATACTAAAATCTATCTACAAAATCAGTGCCAATACCTAAAAAAAAAAAAAAAAAAAACAACCACTAACCTACGACAATGGAATTAATCGACAAACTCACGTCTTCTCAAGTTACAATCGCTGAGACCTTGATCAACAAACTGGAGTTGATAGGTAAAGAACCGATAGCCAGGAGAACATGGGCCTACATACAAAAAACCCAGCAGGAAATAACAAACCTATGGGACACCTTTGAGGAGCAGCACCAAGAAATCGAGGCACTAAACCAACCGAATCATAATTATTTCCTCAGAAATTACTACGATCAAGCCCAAAGTGTAAAACAAAAGGCAATGTCAAAGCTAGAAGCGTATATGTGTGCACTTTCTCGGCCATCAGAGTCAACAACATCAAAGGGAAATGACCCAGTGCTGCAAAAAGCTGACAAGGCAAACAACGCAGAAACCGAAAAATTAGTACGGCTAAAAAGAGCACACATACGAATGGAATCATTCCAAAAACAATTGCAGAAATTAATGGCGAATGCGGAAATAAGCAATGCGGGTATTGAGTTACACTCAAAAAATTTAACCGAAGATTGGAGACAACTGGAGTCATTACATGAAGAAATTCTGATATTCAATGATGATGAAGACCTGGAGAATGTTGACCTGCGATTCGAAATTCTGAGAAGCGAATATTTGGATGTTCTAACCAAGCTGCAAGAAAAAATAACATCTGCTACTAGACCAACAGAAAGCGACGTACGCCTTCCTCGACTTAACATACCAATATTTGAAGGCAAATATGAAAACTGGACTGCATTTCACGACATCTTTCTTAGGCTAATCCATGACAACAAAAGGTTAGCCAATGTCGAGAAAATGCATTATTTAAAAACTAATTTGAGAGGAGAAGCAGCTAGGCTTTTAAATCATTTGGAAACATCTGACAGCAATTACACAGTCGCCTGGGAGATAATAAAGGAAAGGTATGAAAATAAAAGAAAATTATTTTCTGTTCATATACAAGCTATACTCACACTACCAAAATTGGAAATGGAGTCAACCAATGGACTAAAAAGAATTCACGATACCATGAAAGAGAGCCTTCATAGCATAGCAAATCTCAGTATTGACACTAGTTCATGGGCTCCAATTGTTATCCATTTGATGATTCAAAAATTCGATTACGAAACCCTAAAGCAGTATGAACAGTCACATTCGAGCCCAAGAGAGATACCAACATTCGATAATTTCTACAAATTTCTGACCAACCGATTTCAATCACTAGAAGCCGTGGGGGATACAAAGAGCCGCGGTTCTGTACAAACGCAGAGTAGACAAACTGAAAGACTTAAATCCTTCAACGTAAAGAATTATATAACAACAACCGATGCAAAATGCCGATACTGCCACAACGCGCACAGTATTTACAACTGTCCAGAGTTCCTGTCTTTGGATGTACCACAACGTAATGAAGTTGTAAAAAGAAATAACCTATGCAGAAATTGTATTAACCATACCACGAACGAAAAGTGTCGCAGCCACCGAAGCTGCACTATATGTAAAAACCCACACCACACCCTACTTCATCAAACAATAAACAAAATCATGGAGAAGCCCAGAAATGTCCACGTGCAAAATACAGCAAAAAGGTCAGACAATGAAGTTCTATTAGCTACAGCTTTAATCAAGGCAACATCGCGTAACGGAAGACAAGAAGTACTGCGGGTGTTGATCGATACTGGATCACAAGCCTCTTGCATTACAGAGCAAGCAGCCCAAATACTACTGTTACCTAGAACTAAAACCTGTGTGAAATTGTCAGGATTAGGAGCTACAGAAGCAACCACAGCTCTAGCAAAGGTGAATGTACAAATACAACCAAGGTTTCCATCAAACTTTCAAATGAACTTAGAAGCCTTGATTCTACCGAAATTAACAAAGATATTACCAAACACGAATTTAGCGGTGTCCATCCCATGGAAAAATTGCATGTTAGCTGATCCAACATTCAATCAACCAGGCCCAATAGATATGATAATCGGAGCAGACGTTTATACCACCATAGTGCTGAATAAAATTCGAAAATCAAAGAGCATTCTAGCTCAAAATACAGAATTCGGATGGGTCATTTCTGGAAAGGTCCCAAATACCCACAATTCTATCAAGGTGGTTACGGTAATATCCAGAGACCAGCTTGACAGCCAACTTAAACTCTTCTGGGAAATCGAAGAAGAACTAACAACCACCTTATCTCAAATAGAGGCAAGCCTTAATTCCAGACCACTATGCCCACTGAATGACGATCCAACAGACTGCAGCGTCCTAACACCCGGACACTTCTTGATGGGGCGAGCACCAATAAGTCCGCCGAGCGTAGAAAACGGAGAAAAAAACAACGAGTCATTTAACGAGATGGAAAATGACTAACAAACTTAGTGAAGACTTCTGGAATATATGGTCGCATGAGTATCTATCACATCTTCAACAGAAGCCAAAATGGTGGAAAGAAAAGGATAATTTAAAGATAAATGAATTGGTACTCATTAAGGACGAACAAATGCCTTCTGCAAAATGGAGACTTGGAAGAATAATAGCAGTGCATCCCGGAAAAGATGAAAAAATACGTGTTGTTACTCTCCGCTGTGGAAATAACACAGTGCTAAAA
Organism: Thereva unica; assembly: GCA_949987705.1. NCBI lineage: Eukaryota > Metazoa > Arthropoda > Insecta > Diptera > Therevidae > Thereva > Thereva unica. The sequence continues at coordinate 154,378,607 of OX465281.1, read as the reverse complement.
CGCCCTGTGACAAAACTATGTAGACTACCAATATATGATAATCCCATCGAGGAAAACGCACAAAATCAGGAACAACAAGATGACAATAACCATATAACTACAGTCAATGTATCGCCAATATCTACTCAAAAAAGAAAGTTACCAGATACATGCTCGACTCCTCAACAAGTAAAGAAAAGATATATTCAAGAGATTGAAGAAGCTAAAAGACTTCACAAGTCCCGAAGTAATGGTATCCGAATTCGGCCCGTAACAGGATACAACAACTTGGTTCCAATGGAAAAACAACGACTCGCCAAGGAGAAATATGAAGCAATGAAGTCAAAAATAAAACAGATCAAACCAGCAAGCAAACAAGCTAAAGGCAATCAACCATCTGTATGGAATACAGCAGTAACTTGCCTGAGTCTTCTATCGACAATATCATTGGCAAAAGGCGCATACACAATAACTCATCCGGAACCTGGGTTATACATCGAAGACATGGGTAAGGTAAACCTAAGGCGAGGGACTCTTCGAGTTGAATTAACCCTGCCACTAAATGCAAACGCCGATATCATCAAAGTGAAAAACGTTATTCAACAGATGCAAGATGTATGTACGGCGTCCCAAAGAACCTCTGAAGAGATCCATTGCGAAGCGTTTGTTCACCATTTGAACACTCAAGGAGACTACTTACTACGGGAGATAGATGTATTAAGCGAGAAAAATCTCACCCGTAATAAGAGAGGATTACTAGGAAAGGCGTTAACCTACGTGTTTGGCGTTAATGACGAAGCATACGCAGATATCTCCACATTACAACAAAACCAACAAATGCTTCAACAAACAGCACTACATCAATCCTCAATCATGTTGACGACCATCTCACACCTGAATGACACAGAAGCAAGGGTTACGGAAAAAATTAATTCATTTACAAAAAAATTAAATGAAGCATTGATCGAAATCAATACAGTTCAAGGATGGTTTACAAAAATTAACACCAACATGATAAACCTTCACATCTTGACAGCGTATCAGATCGCAACGAATATCTTAGATGAACTAGAGAGACAATATAGTAGACTAATAACCATCGTAATGAGGAGAGGCAGTATAATTGAGATTCTACCACTGAACAAAATGCGATCCATTATAAAAGATGCCTCGGGTAAACTTCCAAGCAATCTCTATATCACAGCTATACCTGAAGAGAGAATTAATCTGAAACAAAATAGCACCAGCATCACTCTATTCGGGTACTTCAACATTGTCGAGGTGGATCAATATACGATCATGAAGACTACACCAATTCCATGGAGGTTAAAAAACAATACCTACTTAATAGCCGACGTTTCAAACACAATACTCGCCATCAATTATAATAGTCAGACATACTTTGAAGTACCTGACAACGAAATAAAGAATTGTCTAAATAGGGACAATCACCAACTATCATGTTTACCAACAGCCATTAGCAACATACAAGACAATACAAATTGTGTGGTCGATGAAGTTTATGATCGTCCATTTAAGCACCAGTGCCCAATTAAAACCCTTCAAGTGCCAACCATCTTGTGGAAACAACTATACATGACCAATACCTGGTTATTCATCACAACAACACCAATCGCAGCCGGTGTAGTGTGCAACGGCACTCGTCAGGACATTGAATTAAATGGAACCGGAGTTATCCAAATAACAAAGGATTGTGTCATAAAAACAAAAAGGAACACTATCCTACCTGAAATATTCGACAGCACTTATGTATTGTCATCGTTGAACAAGCCTCTGGAACTAGACCGTGCGATTAATTCTCCCGAACTCATCAAGACACCAGATTCAGTATCCTCGGAACATATCCTAAAGCCATCGGACCAACTCCTGGGAGCCATCAAGGAGCAACAACTTCTACATAACAATTTAAGATCAACTACGCTACAAACAATTGGACATCACACACTGTCTGTAACCATCGCAGTACTTATCTCCGTAGTCATCATCATACTTGGAACTATATTTAAACGGAGGAGCAAGAAAAGTAAAATCCAACCGTCTGCTCATCAACACGACTTCATAATAAAAACTCCGTCCACTCCTTACATCTCTAAGAACCAAAAATCATTTTCCGCGGAGGGGGAGAATGTTTAGGAAACAACATACCAGCAGACAACAACAATCTCGCAACAATTATTGACCCAATTCTGACCCATAGAACCATAAAAGAACTGACACAACGTATTGGCAAAATGTCTTGCAATCAACCCATAATCATTGGGAAATTGCAGAATTCATCAACATTAATTAGGCCATAAGTTAGTATAAAAGTAGCATAGCAATTAATGTAAATTCAGTCTAAATACAGAACTCAAATTATTATAACCATACAAGTTTCCCAAAACCGCTACCCAAACCGTTGAAGTTGTGCGGTCTTCAACATTCCAACCAACCCCAAATCCACTACTCACCCTGAACAATCAAAGGATATATATATATATATATATATATATATATATATATATATATATCCTCACCTTGTCGCTGTGGTGAGGCTTAGGCTTGTGGCTGACTAAGATAGATACACGAAATCCCAAGGTGGAAACTATCGTGCTGAGGGGATGAATGGTACTGCGTCAGTGTACCGCTAACGATGAACTCCGAATACCAGGCGACCTTCGGTTTCAATGTAGCCTTCCCGTGGTAATGCGGAGCTCTGCCATGGGTGACTGTCCTTTTTCGCGCAACTCGTGGGATTCAAAATAGAGAAACCATCAAAAACCAACGAGGTTGGAGCACCTCCCAAAGCTCCAAACACAGCTAGGGCTTTTATGGTCCAACCAAGGGCGACTCCGGAAGATGGAAATTCCATCCAAAGGAGCAGAAAGACGGTGAGAAGACCACCAGTTAAGAGTGCTAAGGACTCGGAACATCCAGGTCCTGAGCAACAAAGTGCGACTCCCCAAGAAGGAAATCCAAAGAATTCCATCCCAAGGAGCAACAAGACGGCGAGGACACCGCCGACAAAGAGTACAAACGACCTAGAGCACCTTGGGTCAGCGAAAAATGGTGAAGTGAGGGTGAGCACTCCGGCGACCACAGCGGAGGAGGCTCAATCATCCCCTTTTGAGAAATTAGGGGTTATGAAAAGAGACCTCATGGAATATGTCGACGCTAAGAAAATCGTCCAGCTCGCCATAAAAGAGAAGATTAGGTGGGTTAGGTCAACCTACCTCAAAGCAAAGGAGGAAATAGTGAAGCAGCAAAGGGCGAAAGAGCTGGTGGATACATCGGCTCAAACGGAAGAATTGCCGCAACATAAAGAGAGCCGATCAACCGGGGATGCTGGAGAGAAACGGCCCCAAGAGAAGAGTAAAGAGCCGCGGCCGCGCAAGCGCCGTAGAGAGCTCAATGAGGAGGTGCAGCTGCAGCAGCACACCCCCAAGAGGAAAAAGGGAAAGACTCCCGAAGCAGTGGCCGAGCCAGCCCCACTGCAGGCGACACGCCCCGTCATAAACGAGAGCAGGAACCCGGAAGGTTCTGCCTGGACGACGGTGTAGCGCAAAAAGAGGAAACTGAAGAAAAGTAGGTTGAAAGAGGGAAGCAAGCTGAAACAAAAGACCAGGTCGGATGCCATCATCATCACGACCAAAGGGGAGGCGACTTACGCGGAGATCCTTCGCAAGGTGAGGACAGATTCCTCCCTCGCAGAGGTCGGAAGTAGCGTAAAAAGGGTCAGGAGAACGCAAAAGGGCGACCTCCTGAGTTAAAGAGGGGAGATGCTAAGACCGGAGACTTAGAGCAGAAGGTAAAAGCATCGATAATCGGGGTGGCTGAGGTGAGAGCCAGCACAAATACGGTGGTGATCGAGTGTAGAGACTTAGATGAGATCACAACCAAGGAAGAGGTGTGCGAAGCACTGAGGACCCAGCTAGGTCTGACGGTCGAAGAAAAGGATGTCTTCAGGCTAAGAGAGTCGTGGGGGGGCACACAGACGGCGTTTATAAGCCTGCCTGTTGAAGCTGCGAAGAAGGCTATCGCAGCAGGTAAGATTCGAGTCGGCTGGGTTGTATGCCGAATGCGGGAGCGGGTATCGCTAAAACCGTGCTTCAAATGCATGAACTTCGGTCACATAGCGAAAAACTGCAGCAGCAGCCAGGATAGAGGAAGGCTGTGCCGAGGCTGCGGGAAAGAGGGTCACAAGGTAAAGGAGTGTGGCCAAGCTGCAAAATGTCTAATTTGTAGGGAAATTGAGGGCAGGGATAGTGGGCACGTGACCGGTGGTAACAGATGTCCGGCGTTCAAGGAGGCGCTGAAAAACAGACGAAGATAAGGTTCATACAGATAAACCTGAACCACTGTCAAGCAGCACAAGATCTGCTGGCACAGACAGTCTACGAGGAAAAAATCGACGTCGCAATCGTCTGCGAGCAGTATAGAAACCTGCACAGCGGCGTCTGGATAAACGATAGCAGCGGCACGTCAGCGATATGGACGTGTGGGAGCCGAGCCATGGAAGATACCATGAGAAGCCCAGAGAATGGCTTCACGCGGGCAAAAGTAGGCGGACTACACGTCTACAGCTGCTATGCGGCGCTAAGCCTGACCCTAGACGAGTACGAGTCGATGTTGGAAAGGTTAGCCGCCGACGCGAGCCGCCATCACCCGGTAATATTAGCGGGTGATTTCAATGCTTGGGCTGTCGAATGGGGCAGTCGACAAACGAACGCAAGAGGGCGCATACTTCTAGAAGTATTCTCGCGACTTAACGTGGTGTTAGTCAACACCGGAGGCGAAAACACCTTCCAAAGGGGTGGGAGATCGTCTGTGATCGACATCACTTACGTGAGCGATTCAGTGGCCAAGGACCTACAGTGGCGGGTGAGCGATTTGTACACGCACAGCGACCACCAAGCCATCATCTTCGAGGTAGACCAGGGTATAGAAAAGAGGAATCCTACGTACGGAACGGCTAGATGATGGGTCGTAAATAAACTCGACACAGAGGTGTTCGAGGAAGTATTCCTGCATGATGCGAGGTCGGCAGGAGGTGTCAGGAAAGGGGCAGAGCGAATCGAAGATTCAGTTAAACAGGCATGTGATGCATCCATGCCTCGGCGCGCCGGCAATCGGCAACACCCACCAAACTTCTGGTGGAACGCCGAGATCAACGAATGCCGAAGGGCCTGCCTGAAAGCGAGAAGGAGAACTCAAAGAAATCGAAACCGTCCTGATTTCGATGAACTCCTTCAGAGATATAAGGAAGCGAGGAAAAGGCTGAACAAGGCCATCGCTAGAAGTAAATCCGAGCACTTCAAAAGATTGTGCAGAGAAGCAGACTCGGACCCCTGGGGTGGAGCCTATAAAATGGTTATGTCTTCGGTCAAGGGCAAACGCTCTCCGCCGATCACCTGCCCCGCGCTGCTCCAGAGCATTGTGTACGTCCTGTTTCCACAGAATGTACGCGCCGCCGAACTACCCACCCTTCAGGTGGACCCAGAAGAGGTACCTGCGGTGACCGCAGATGAGATTCTGGAGGCTGCAAAAAAGGTAGCCATCAATAAGGCCCCTGGCATGGATGGCATACCAAATAAAGCGGCGAAGCTAGCAGCTTCAATAGCGCCAGACAGGTTCGCTGAAGTCTTCACAGCGTGCCTGAGAGAGGGGATCTTCCCGGAGCGATGGAAACAGCAGAAACTCGTGCTCCTACCGAAGCCGAACAAACCTCTAGGAGACCCATCGTCCTACAGACCGATATGCCTCCTTAGTTGCATAGGCAAACTTTTTGAGCGGGTGATCTGTAACAGGATTCTCCCTAGCGTCGAAAGGGCAGGTGGCCTGTCGGACAAGCAATTCGGCTTTAGAAAGGCAAGGACGACGACTGATGCAGTCAATATGGGGGTGGGCATAGCAAGAGCCGCCTGTTCGGTGCAGACCGATGACCACCAAAACTAGGTCATCCACCAAAACTAGGTCATGACCCAGTCACGAATGGCTACACACCAAAACGAGATGAACTTTACCTAAATACCAGAAACATAATCATCATAAGTATGTACTAGTAAAATTGAATTTTGTTACAATAAATTTAACTCACCAAGTAATAAATAATCTTAATTGCCGCACTTTACCGCACTTGTCAAAACAAAGTAAATACCCACTGCAGGGTGACAACTTACTAACAATACATCCCACAAAATAGAATCCACATTTTCGAACTTACAAAAACACGCCTATTGGAGTGGGGAACCCGATCGGTTCTTGTCGGAGGTACTTCAGCCGACTTAATCAACTTCTAGAAAGAAAAGAAAGTATTCTAAAAACCGGGAAAATTCTAGAAGGGAGAACTAAGGGTACTGAATAGTCAGTGAAGCCGTTAATTTTCACTTTTTCACTGACTGCGGAAGAGAACACAGGAAAACTTGGTGAGTTAGATTTATTGGGTGAGACATTTTGTACATTTTATATTGAAATCGAAATTGAAGTGTATTTCATATTCAATAGACTAAATTTTATAAGTCATTGGACTAAATTATATTGATAAATTTTTGGGACTAAATTATATTCATTAACTTCTTATTGGACTCAATTACATTTATTAAATTCAAATTTGCGATTCGTTAATATTATACCGGGTTCATTTTAATTCATTGATTTTAAAATTGTGAATAAACTGTTTTTTTTATGAGAGTGCTCGTTTTTATTTAACAATTGGCGAATTCTTCGATGTAATACTGTGGTTCGAATGGTTGAGGCGTCATCTCTTCTGAAATAGTGTCGTGGGTTCGAATCGTGGTGAAATTCTTAATTTTATTTTTATTTTTTTCATGTTTTTTGGAGAGAATTTTAAGTGGTTTAAAGAAGCTGAATATCAATCCTGCATTTCAAATTAGCGTAATTTAGTAGGAAACTCCACTTCAAAACATGGTCCTTCGAGCCGGATTTGCGGGAATTGATCTCAACGGAATTTAGACTATAACGGAACCCATCAGCACGTGGAAGAGTGAAGGATATCCAATCGGAAAAACTGTGAAAATTTTCAAGTGAAGCCTTGTGAACAAATGTGAGAAACAGTGTGTGAAGTCTAATAAAAAACGAAAAAACTGTGAAAATTATCAAGTGAAACCTTGTGTACAAATGTGAGAAACAGTGTGTGAATTCTAATAAAAAACGAATTATAACCCAATAAACTAACTCTAATAAAGAAACCTCCATAAAATCTAAACGTGAAATCTAAAGAAAACTGTATAACTTTAACGTGAAATCTAACGAAATTTCTATAAATCTAACGGGACATCTAAAGAAACCTCCATAAAATCTAAACGTGAAATCTAAAGAAAACTGTATAACTTTAACGTGAAATCTAACGAAATTTCTATAAATCTAACGGGACATCTAAAGAAACCTCCATAAAATCTAAACGTGAAATCTAAAGAAAACTGTATAACTCTTACGTGCAATCTAAAGAAAACTGTATAACTCTCACGTGCAATCTAAAGAAAACTGTGTAACTCTAACGTGAAATCTAACGAAAATTCTATAAATCTAACGGGACATCTAAAGAAATCTCCATAAATCTAAACGTGAAATCTAACGAAAATTATAGAAATCTAACGGGACATCTAAAGAAATCTCCATAAATCTAAACGTGAAATCTAAAGAAAACTGTATAACTCTAACGTGCAATCTAAATAAAATCGTATAACTCTAACGTGAAACCTAAAGAAAATTCTAAAGCTAAGTGAAATATCTAATAAAGACAACTCTAACCGAATCGAGAAATCCAATAAATAAAACGCTAATAATCGAACGTGAAAATCTAAACTTCAGTGTAAGGAGCTGCAGACATTCTCAAGTGCAGTGATTCGATCATCAGACATCAGAAGGCAACTGAAAAAAGGGAGAAGACAACAGTCCAAGATTAAATTCAAGTAAATTAAAATCAAGGTGAGTCCATCCCTATTATTAAAACATATTAAAGAAAAAATAAATAAAAAAAAAAGAAAAAAAAATGAATGTTTTATTGGATAGCCAGTTTGCTCAAGGTGAGCTATTAGAAAAATGTATAAAAAATTTAAAAAAAGAACCAAAAGATCGACGGACCCTTACATTTTACCATAAAAAGTTGGAACAATTCGAAGAATTGTGGTCTCAATACCAAAACACGCATAAACAAATCGTTATATTACAACGTAATACGTTAGTCTTTGACCCCAGCGATCACGAATATTTCGCAGCTGATATATACTCAAATATGGAAGAATTTGTCATGACAAACATTGCCGCCATCCAAGATAAAATTGATAGTTTATCTCCACAAGAAAAACCCTCCGCTGAAAGCTCTGAAATTTCATCTAAAATTGTTATTCGAGATCACCTTCCATCAACGTCAATCAAACTCCCAAAAATTGCCATCGAGAAATTCAATGGCGATTACACCAAGTGGACCACATTCCATGATCTCTTCAAAAGTTTAGTTCATGAAAATAAAAGCTATTCCCCAGTACAAAAATTACAATACTTAAAGCTTTCATTGGAAGGAGCAGCACAAAATCTAATCCAACATCTTCAAATTACCGACGGCAATTATGCATCTGCTTGGGCATTGTTAATTGAACGATATGACAACAAAAGGGTGCTTGTTAATACTCAACTAGATGTTCTAACGTCCCAAGCTTCACTCACAACGGAATCTGTCCACGGCATTCGCACTATCCTAGACACCACGACCGAGTGTTTGCATGCTCTGACGAATTTGAATGTTGACGTCACTAATTGGGATCCATTTCTTGTCCAACTCATCGTAAAACTCTTACCGTCCACAACACATCAACTTTGGGAACAGGCCATAAGCGATAAAGGGGATTTACCGTGCTGGAAAACCCTCCAAGATTTCTTAAAAATGAGATTTAGAACCTTGGAAGCAATTTCACCTGTGGGAGGTCGTCAACGGGAAGGGTTACAACAAATTAAAAATGCCAAATTGATTCGCAAGTCTTTCCATACATTCACCGCGCCAGTATGTCAGGTTTGTGCACAAATGCACAGCATCAGACAATGTTCCCAGTTCCTATCGTTTCCTCCACAACAAAGGATGAATGTAATTAGGTCAAAGGGGATTTGTATGAATTGTTTAGGATCCGGACATGTAAGTGCTAGTTGTCCCAGCAAAAGGAATTGTTTACATTGCAATCGGCGCCATCATTCGCTTCTCCATACCTCTTTAAATAATATGAATTCAGGTAAAACTAATGATCACAAACGCACCACGGAAAATGTTTCAGCTGAAGCATCACCGTTCAAGCCAGCAAATCCAGCGGATGTGCATTCCTTTGTAGTTAATGAAAGCCAATCAAATGAAGTCCTTCTAGCCACCGCCTTGGTGAGAGTCGTCTCTCCTACCGGCCAAGAACAAATAGCTCGCGCATTAGTTGATCAAGGATCGCAAGTTTCCATTATAACAGAAGCTTTAGCCCAAGATCTCAAGTTACGACGAACAACAGTGAGTGCTAATATTAACTCGGTAGGGAAAAAGGTTGTCAGTCATACCAAGAGTAACGCTCATTTTAGTATAAAATCCTTGTATAATGATGATTTCAGTATTCCAGTTTCTGGCTTGGTGATTAAGCAAATAACTGATCTATTACCATCGACACCCGTACCCGTATCACATGGAAGATGGAACCATTTAGGTCAATTAGAACTAGCCGATCCCGAATTCCATCGTCCCGGAAAAATTGATCTTCTATTAGGAGCTGCAATATATGGGAAAATATTAATGGAAGGCGTAATCTTGGGCACCGATGGGAGCCCCACCGCTCAGAAAACGCAGATCGGATGGATTCTATCAGGAGAGATCCAAGAACAGGCACAAGCGTCTATAAATGTGCATGTTCACACATGTATTGAGCTGGATGACAGACTGAAAAAATTTTGGGAACTTGAGGAAGTAGGAGAATCAAGTATGTACACAGAAGAGGAAACCGAGTGTGAAAATCTATTCCAGAAAACCACCACACGATCAGCTAATGGAAGATATGAGGTTCAATTGCCACTCAAGCCCGCAACTGACACACATTACTTAGGTAAATCACGTCACATCGCAGTCTCTCGGTTGCTTCAAATGGAACGCATCTTCGCGAAGGACCCAATCTTACAAGCGGACTACAGAAGATGTCTAAATGAATACATAGAATTAGGACATATGGAAAAGGTCAAATCATCTGAAGCCGAACATAGCTATTCTCTAAATCAACACGTAGCATATTCTTGTAGTTACTTACCTCATCATGGAGTAAAAAAGGAAACAAGTTCCACGACGAAGCTGCGAGTAGTTTTTGATGCATCCAGGGCAACGGACAGCGGAACTGCATTAAACGACATGATGCTAAAGGGACCAGCAGTCCAAGACGAGCTTACATCTCTCTTAATTAGGTGGCGAAAGTACCGCATTGCATTCAGCGCCGATTTAGAAAAAATGTATCGGCAGGTTCAAGTGAGATACCAAGATGCTGACTACCAGAGGATTGTCTGGCGGGATTCTCCAAACATGCCAATCGAGGATTACAAATTGTGCACAGTAACTTTCGGAACTAAGAGTGCACCATATTTGGCGACTAGGGTTCTGAAACAACTTGCCTTAGATGAAAAGGAACGCTTCCCCAAGGCATCAGAAATAACCCTGTCTGATTTCTACGTGGATGATCTGCTTTCAGGTCAACATACTGTCGAGGATGCTCTCGAAGTACAACAGCAACTACTTAATTTAATGAAGGCTGGCGGATTTTCTTTGCGAAAGTGGTCTTCCAATTGTACTAAGTTACTCGAATCATTACCACCAGAATTCTGCGAAACCAATCCAAATCTGGAAATTACCAACGACGATATCATACGTACACTGGGGACCTTTTGGAATCCTCGCACCGATATGCTGACTTTTTCTTATATACAAAATGAACATCCAAGCAAATGGACACAACGTAACATCCTGTCCGAAACAGCAAAATTGTTCGACCCTCCCGGCCTTTTAGCTCCCATCATCATTCAAGCCAAAATTATGATTCAACGTCTGTGGCTTCGAGGTCTTGGATGGGACGAGGAGGTTCCACAGGATTTGAAGGATGGGTGGGTGCAATATCGAAACAATCTGGCTGAAATCAATAAAATCAAAATCAATAGATGGATATATTATTCAGGAAATGACACAAAGATAGAACTACATGGGTTTGCAGATGCATCTTCAAAGGCATATGCAGCGGCGGTCTATCTCTGCACAATTGACAAACAAGGAAATCGAACATCATGTTTAGTAGCAGCAAAAACCAAAGTCGCACCCGTAAAGACGGTCACTCTACCCAGATTAGAATTATGTGCAGCAACCTTGCTCGTGAAGCTGATAAGCTACGTCACTAAAGCACTAAACTTAAACAAACCGTGCCCGACGTATGCTTGGACGGACTCCGAGATTGTGCTCGCCTGGCTACGAGACCACCCCACTAGATGGAATACCTTTGTTGCAAATAGGGTGTCCTATATCCATCAAGTATTAGGCAGAAATATCTGGAATCATGTACCAACTAAACAAAACCCGGCGGATTGTGCCTCACGAGGAATGACTCCAGGGGAACTGCTAAATCATGAACTATGGTGGGTTGGCCCCACATGGTTGAGAAAGGATGAAAGTCAATGGCCAAAGGCCAAACCCACCGTCAACATGGAACTCGAGCAAAGAAAAACTTGGATAGTCTCACATGTGCAAACCAACGAAGGCTCCCATGATTGGATTACTAAATATTCATCTTTAACAAGACTGCTGCGTGTTACTGCATATTGTCTACGATTTGCTTTCAATATCCAAAGAAAGCCCACTGAACGCAAGCTGGGATTCCTTAAGGCAGAGGAATTAAAACTTGCACTACACTTTTGCTTAAAACTACATCAACAGAAACTGTTTACAAATGAATTCAACTCTCTTAAGCAAAATCAGTCATTATCAAAATCCAGTCGACTACATAAACTCTGTCCTTTCATCGATGAAGTTGGACTGCTACGCGTTGGAGGAAGACTCAGATATGCAGAATTACCATTCGGTGAGAGATTTCCCATCATATTGCCAGATAAAGGTCACCTGACGACGCTGATCATCGACAAAATCCACAAGGATACACTGCACGGTGGACCACAATTAATGATGCACGTCCTCGCAAAAACATATTGGCTTATGAATTCAAGAAATACGATCCGATTCCACATACATAAATGCATAATCTGTGTTAAGCAAAGGGGCCAGACACACAGTCAACTCATGGGGGCACTTCCGGCACCAAGACTGCTTATATCCCGACCTTTTACCAACACTGGAATTGACTACTGCGGTCCTTTTGATATGAAGACTCACAAGGGGCGAAATTCGAAGAAGTACAAGGCCTATATTGCCCTTTTTGTCTGCATGACTACCAAGGCCTTACATTTGGAGATCGTCACAGATTTAAGTGCAGAGGGTTTCATTGCTGCATTTCGCAGATTCAGCGCAAGACGAGGTTTGTGTCATAACGTATACTGTGATTGCGGAACTAACTTCGTGGGAGCAAGTAAAGTTTTAAGGCAACAACACCAACAATTAATGCAGCAAATAACTGAAGATTTTGGAACGTCATTAGAAAATGAAGGCATAAAATTCCATTTTATCCCACCATCCTCGCCACATTTCGGCGGCCTATGGGAGGCTGGGGTGAAATCCACCAAGTATCACATAAAGAGAGTGATAGGAGCCCATTCCTTAACGTATGAAGAATTTGCGACGGTGCTCACGCAGATTGAAGCGTGTCTGAATTCAAGGCCGTTAACCGCAATGAGTGCAGATCCTAGCGACCTTAACCCGCTAACACCAGGCCACTTTCTTATTGGAGACTCATTGATGACTCCTCCAGAACCGTCAGTACTAGACGTCCAAATGAACCGGTTGGATAGATGGCAACTATTACAGCGATTACTACAAGGATTCTGGAAGAGGTGGAAGTCGGAGTATCTGAACCGACTCCAACAACGGCCAAAATGGACGATCCCCCGCGAAAACGTGAAGGTTGATGAATTAGTTATCATAAAGGAGGACTCTTTACCGCCAAGTCGATGGGCTCTAGGGCGAATTGTGAGCACACATGCAGGAGACGATGGTTTAGTACGAGTTGTATCCATACGAACAAGAGATAAAGTGCTCAAACGACCAATTACCAAGATCTGCAGACTGCCCATTCAGACGCAAGAAGAAACTTCTACAAATTTGAATTAAATTAATTTTATTAAACATTTTACAACAAATACTAAACCAAACACTATACCGCCTTTTCCAAACCCCTCTCAATCATCCTGCATCCACCTACATGTCCCGAGCATTTTCCCTAGTTTCTTTGCAGAACTTCGCAACCAGAAGGACGCTGAAGGTATAGTCCACCATTGTCTATAATTTTGACATCGTTCAAGCAACGACGCCAACGGGGGGAGTATGTTCGGTGCAGACCGATGACCACCAAAACTAGGTCATCCACCAAAACTAGGTCATGACCCAGTCACGAATGGCTACACACCAAAACGAGATGAACTTTACCTAAAAACCAGAAACATAATCATCATAAGTATGTACTAGTAAAATTGAATTTTGTTACAATAAATTTAACTCACCAAGTAATAAATAATCTTAATTGCCGCACTTTACCGCACTTGTCAAAACAAAGTAAATACCCACTGCAGGGTGACAACTTACTAACAATACATCCCACAAAATAGAATCCACATTTTCGAACTTACAAAAACACGCCTATTGGAGTGGGGAACCCGATCGGTTCTTGTCGGAGGTACTTCAGCCGACTTAATCAACTTCTAGAAAGAAAAGAAAGTATTCTAAAAACCGGGAAAATTCTAGAAGGGAGAACTAAGGGTACTGAATAGTCAGTGAAGCCGTTAATTTTCACTTTTTCACTGACTGCGGAAGAGAACACAGGAAAACTTGGTGAGTTAGATTTATTGGGTGAGACATTTTGTACATTTTATATTGAAATCGAAATTGAAGTGTATTTCATATTCAATAGACTAAATTTTATAAGTCATTGGACTAAATTATATTGATAAATTTTTGGGACTAAATTATATTCATTAACTTCTTATTGGACTCAATTACATTTATTAAATTCAAATTTGCGATTCGTTAATATTATACCGGGTTCATTTTAATTCATTGATTTTAAAATTGTGAATAAACTGTTTTTTTTATGAGAGTGCTCGTTTTTATTTAACAATTGGCGAATTCTTCGATGTAATACTGTGGTTCGAATGGTTGAGGCGTCATCTCTTCTGAAATAGTGTCGTGGGTTCGAATCGTGGTGAAATTCTTAATTTTATTTTTATTTTTTTCATGTTTTTTGGAGAGAATTTTAAGTGGTTTAAAGAAGCTGAATATCAATCCTGCATTTCAAATTAGCGTAATTTAGTAGGAAACTCCACTTCAAAACACCGCCATAGAGAAAAATCACTGCTGCGCACTGATAACCCTCGACATAAAAAATGCTTTCAACTCAGCGAGGTGGAGCAAAATAGTTGAGGCGTTAATCAAGCTAGGCACACCTAAGTACCTAGTGCGTGTAGTGGCCGACTATCTGCAGGGTAGGTCGCTTCATTGTGATTCGGATGATGGTCCTAAAGTGTTCGGGACAACATGCGGTGTCCCGCAAGGTTCCGTCCTGGGCCTCTCCTATGGATCGCAATGTACAATGATGTGTTGGGGCTTCGTCTTCCAAAAGAAGCAGTGGCGATCGGGTTCGCAGATGATATCGGGGTAGTTGTCGAAGGAAAACACCCAGATGACATCGAACTGTATGCGAACGAAGCGATCTGGGAAATAAAAGCGTGGTTAGAACGCGCTGGGTTGAAGCTTGCTGAGCACAAAACTGAAGCAGTGGTGATCAGCAAACGGCGAAAGCCAGTATCCTTGAGGATCAAGGTAGGGGAACAGATCATCCACTCACAGCCCGCTCTAAGGTACCTGGGAGTGATGATCGATCGGAGGCTAAATTTCAAGGCGCACTTGGAGGGCACGGCAGACAAAGCTTCTGCGATTTGTGCAGCACTCGCAAGAATGCTGCCCAATGTTGGGGGCCCTAGACCGAGTCGCCACCTCCTCTTGGGGAGGGTGGTCAGCTCAGTCCTGTTATACGCAGCGCCAGTGTGGGCAGCAGCGTTAAACAGGACTGCAAATAGTAGAAAATGGAGGGCTGCATATAGGCTAAGTGCACTTCGCGCTTGCTGCGCGTACAGGACCACGTCCGACGATGCGGCGTGCGTGATAGCGGGGATGATTCCCGTAGACATTCTGGCGAGGGAGGGCATGCGTCTCTATGACCCAGAATATGGTAGAGGACAGCCAAGAAGGGTGCGGCGGCAGATTGCGCAATGTGAGTCCTTAAGGGAATGGCAGGGGAAATGGGACGAGTCTGTTAAGGGTCGTTGGACCCACAGACTTGTCCCTAACGTGGAAGTATGGGTTTCGAGGGAGCGTGGGGAAGTAAGTTACGACCTCACGCAGTTCCTGAGCGGACATGGGGGGTATAGGAAATACCTCCACCGATTCGGCCACGATGATTCACCGTTGTGTCCGGTATGCCCAGCGACGGAAGAAGACGCAGAGCACGTCTTCTTTGCCTGCTCGAGATACGCCGAGGAAAGGGCGGAATTAGAAGAAACGGCCCAGGCGCCACTAACGCCGGAAAACATCGTAGAGCATATGATGAGATCCGAGGAAATGTGGAAGAAAGTGGAAGAAACCCTGAAGGCCACTCACAGAAAGTTAAGGCAAGAAGAAGCCACAAGAAACAGAGAAAGGCGAAGAAATGCCGAGATCAGTAGCAACCCCTATGGGTAAACACCAGAGGGACACCTAAAGGGTCATGGTGGTGACGCCCGCCCTAAGTAATGCCTCGCGGCGGTTCCGGGCGGGGAAAGCGTCACACAAAGGGGTGGTGAGTTTATTCAGTAGGAGTCTGAAACTCGGTCTGAGTGCGGGAACCTCAGAAGTGTCTATGTAGAGTCTCACCATCCCCCGTAAAAGAAAAAAAAAAAAATATGTAGGTATATATATATATATACTAGCTGGAACCCGGTGCGCCTCGCTGCACAAATAAGCCAATAGTATGGCGTGCGCCAAAACAATTGGGAGTCTCAAATCCCGGGATGCAAGTACATTCGTAAAGAAAAGTGTAACTCCGTTCGTTTAAAAACCCAAATCACTTGCTCATTTATATCCCTAATCACAATTCAGCGGTCTCACTGCCACTCTTGTCGTGGTCAGATGCTATGAGGGAGTGTTTTTGCCCGTAAATGAATTTCGAAGAAGAAATTACAATGCACGTCCGCTTGAACTTTATCCATACACGAAATTTTAATGGGTGTGAAATTGTCAGTTCGCCGCCTGTGTTTATATTTCCAATTCTTTTGGTACGCGCTATAGCTTCCGTTTATTTTACAGTTGAGGTGATAAGAATTTTAATATACAGTAGGAGCCATTTTCGTATTTTTGATTCCGAATAATATCGATGCTATCGATTGAAATTTCGCTATTTGAAACGACCAAAAGTTGGTTTTTTCAATACTGTTCCATAGATGTGATGCTTTCAAGCATGCATCCGTTCAGCTCATTTGCAGGCTTTGATCGAAGTATACCAGGCAAAGTTGAGCAAGTAGTGTCAGAGCGCCTACCATGGATTAGGTTTTCCTCGGAAATCTTGAAAAGTCCTGTCATGCGCTTCGACCTATTTTTTATAGGCCATGGTGCATTCGCTCCAAAATAATAATTTTGCAGGGATGTGGCAATACGGGAGTTTTTACTGATGTTACATGTAGGTGTTTCTCTCTGGTTCAAATTCAATAGGAACTTGGGTGCTCAATACACTAAACATCCACCAGCAAGCAGCGTTGATGCAATTCCCGATGATGTCACACTTCACACTATGAATGGAGACAGTTAATACGTTCAATAAGCAACGTTTGGCAACATTGGGCGAACTTTTCAAACATTTAACGGCATGATAAAGAGTAATTTTTCCGTAAGAAATATGAAAAAAAATATGTCCCATGCAAAATTATTGTATGTTGAAAAATTAAGCACCTTGAAATCTATGCAAATTTCCAGGTACCATAGCTCAAAAAGAAAAAGCGACGAACATCCTGATTATTGAATTTGTCGTCTTTTTGGTTTCGAGACCTTTCATTTAAGCCATACATTGCTAAAATCAAGCACATGCAGCCGAAGTTACTTCAATCCAAGTTCAGAGAACCGCGTCCTTCGCGATAAATCTGATTTTTTAAACAAAATTGTACGGCAACTATCCGTAAATAAACTCCGATCGATCTGAAACTTTGGAAATTGTATTTTTTCGGAAAAAAACCAAAACAAAATGGATCTGACTTCTTTAGCAGAAATTTGAAGAGTACCTCCCATACAAAAGTTTCGGATTTTTCTATATCAGTACACTACAGCTACCCGAAGGTTTCGAGATAGCGTATATGTTATTCTGAAGTATGAGCTATATTATTGTAAAGTTTCATTAAAATCTATTCAGTAGTTTTTGCTTGAAAGAGTAACAAACATCCATACAAACATTCGCGTTTATAATATTAGTAAGATAGCCTATAGCAAAAAACCTGTGTGCGTTGCAAGGCTTTTAAATAAAAAAAAAATTATGTGTGCGTTGTACGCGGTAGGAAAAAAAACAATAAATCTGGAAAAAAATTCCCTCTTCCCAATCTTATCGGTGATTCAATTAGAACAGCGTTATGTATTCAAGTAGATGCATCTAAACATGTAACTTCTCGGTGAATTGGAATTTTAACTTTCTCTTTTCGGTTAGCCGTTACACTGCTCCCTTCTTACTCAGTATTCGTCCCGAACACAGCTTCCTCCAGGTCCCGTTTTTTCCGATCGAACTTTTTGGAAGCGATAGATGACATCGTTTAACCTCGTGATGACAATGTAGGAGCGCACAAATTTGCAAACTTCGACTCTTTCTACCGTTTTTACTGTTTCTATACTGGTTAGAGGGAATTTTAGAAATTTACTACATTTCAGAATGTGGCTTGGGAAAATTCGTGCGTCATATTGGACCCGCAATTTTGAATTTATAAGCTTTGATCATAAATTCGTTGTTTGCCCTAAAAGCCCCCAGATACCGATTTTCATTGCAATCGGAATACAATTGGAAAAATTCGTCGGCCATATTGGCGCGGCCATTTTGAATTTATAAGTTTTGATCATAAATTCGTTATTTGCAACCTTAGAAACCCCTAGATATTCACTTTCATTGGGATCGGAATACAATTGGAAAAATTCGTCCGCCATTTTGAATTTATAAGTTTTGATCATAAATTCGTTATTTGCAACCTTAAAATCCGCCAGATTTCGATTTTCATTGGAATCGGAACACAATTGGCAAATTCGTCGGCCATATTGGCACGGCCATTTTGAATTTATAAGTTTTGACCACAAATTCGCTATTAGCGACCTTAAAAACCTCTATATACCAACTTTCATTGAAATCGGAACACAATTTGCGTGGCCATTTTGAGTTTTCGGCGGCCATGTTGATTTTTTTTTTATAAAATATAGCCTATATGTTATTCTGATATATGAGCTATATTATTGTAAAGTTTCATTAAAATCCATTCAGTAGTTTTTGCGTGAAAGAGTAACAAACATACATACAAACATTCACGTTTATAATATTAGTAAGATATATATATATATATATATATATATATATATATATATATATATTACTAATATTATAAACGTGAATGTTTGTATGTATGTTTGTTACTCTTTCACGCAAAAACTACTGAATGGATTTTAATGAAACTTTACAATAATATAGCTCATATATCAGAATAACATATAGGCTATAATTTATAAAAAAAAAATCAACATGGCCGCCGAAAACTCAAAATGGCCACGCAAATTGTGTTCCGATTTCAATGAAAGTTGGTATATAGAGGTTTTTAAGGTCGCTAATAGCGAATTTGTGGTCAAAACTTATAAATTCAAAATGGCCGTGCCAATATGGCCGACGAATTTGCCAATTGTGTTCCGATTCCAATGAAAATCGAAATCTGGCGGATTTTAAGGTTGCAAATAACGAATTTATGATCAAAACTTATAAATTCAAAATGGCGGACGAATTTTTCCAATTGTATTCCGATCCCAATGAAAGTGAATATCTAGGGGTTTCTAAGGTTGCAAATAACGAATTTATGATCAAAACTTATAAATTCAAAATGGCCGCGCCAATATGGCCGACGAATTTTTCCAATTGTATTCCGATTGCAATGAAAATCGGTATCTGGGGGCTTTTAGGGCAAACAACGAATTTATGATCAAAGCTTATAAATTCAAAATTGCGGGTCCAATATGACGCACGAATTTTCCCAAGCCACATTCTGAAATGTAGTAAATTTCTAAAATTCCCTCTAACCAGTATAGAAACAGTAAAAACGGTAGAAAGAGTCGAAGTTTGCAAATTTGTGCGCTCCTACATTGTCATCACGAGGTTAAACGATGTCATCTATCGCTTCCAAAAAGTTCGATCGGAAAAAACGGGACCTGGAGGAAGCTGTGTTCGGGACGAATACTGAGTAAGAAGGGAGCAGTGTAACGGCTAACCGAAAAGAGAAAGTTAAAATTCCAATTCACCGAGAAGTTACATGTTTAGATGCATCTACTTGAATACATAACGCTGTTCTAATTGAATCACCGATAAGATTGGGAAGAGGGAATTTTTTTCCAGATTTATTGTTTTTTTTCCTACCGCGTACAACGCACACATAATTTTTTTTTTATTTAAAAGCCTTGCAACGCACACAGGTTTTTTGCTATAGGCTATCTTACTAATATTATAAACGCGAATGTTTGTATGGATGTTTGTTACTCTTTCAAGCAAAAACTACTGAATAGATTTTAATGAAACTTTACAATAATATAGCTCATACTTCAGAATAACATATACGCTATCTCGAAACCTTCGGGTAGCTGTAGTGTACTGATATAGAAAAATCCGAAACTTTTGTATGGGAGGTACTCTTCAAATTTCTGCTAAAGAAGTCAGATCCATTTTGTTTTGGTTTTTTTCCGAAAAAATACAATTTCCAAAGTTTCAGATCGATCGGAGTTTATTTACGGATAGTTGCCGTACAATTTTGTTTAAAAAATCAGATTTATCGCGAAGGACGCGGTTCTCTGAACTTGGATTGAAGTAACTTCGGCTGCATGTGCTTGATTTTAGCAATGTATGGCTTAAATGAAAGGTCTCGAAACCAAAAAGACGACAAATTCAATAATCAGGATGTTCGTCGCTTTTTCTTTTTGAGCTATGGTACCTGGAAATTTGCATAGATTTCAAGGTGCTTAATTTTTCAACATACAATAATTTTGCATGGGACATATTTTTTTTCATATTTCTTACGGAAAAATTACTCTTTATCATGCCGTTAAATGTTTGAAAAGTTCGCCCAATGTTGCCAAACGTTGCTTATTGAACGTATTAACTGTCTCCATTCATAGTGTGAAGTGTGACATCATCGGGAATTGCATCAACGCTGCTTGCTGGTGGATGTTTAGTGTATTGAGCACCCAAGTTCCTATTGAATTTGAACCAGAGAGAAACACCTACATGTAACATCAGTAAAAACTCCCGTATTGCCACATCCCTGCAAAATTATTATTTTGGAGCGAATGCACCATGGCCTATAAAAAATAGGTCGAAGCGCATGACAGGACTTTTCAAGATTTCCGAGGAAAACCTAATCCATGGTAGGCGCTCTGACACTACTTGCTCAACTTTGCCTGGTATACTTCGATCAAAGCCTGCAAATGAGCTGAACGGATGCATGCTTGAAAGCATCACATCTATGGAACAGTATTGAAAAAACCAACTTTTGGTCGTTTCAAATAGCGAAATTTCAATCGATAGCATCGATATTATTCGGAATCAAAAATACGAAAATGGCTCCTACTGTATATTAAAATTCTTATCACCTCAACTGTAAAATAAACGGAAGCTATAGCGCGTACCAAAAGAATTGGAAATATAAACACAGGCGGCGAACTGACAATTTCACACCCATTAAAATTTCGTGTATGGATAAAGTTCAAGCGGACGTGCATTGTAATTTCTTCTTCGAAATTCATTTACGGGCAAAAACACTCCCTCATAGCATCTGACCACGACAAGAGTGGCAGTGAGACCGCTGAATTGTGATTAGGGATATAAATGAGCAAGTGATTTGGGTTTTTAAACGAACGGAGTTACACTTTTCTTTACGAATGTACTTGCATCCCGGGATTTGAGACTCCCAATTGTTTTGGCGCACGCCATACTATTGGCTTATTTGTGCAGCGAGGCGCACCGGGTTCCAGCTAGTATATATATATATATATATATATATATATATATATATATATATATATATATATATATTGTTACGAAATTAGCATTAGAAACACTCATCCCCTGTTACTGTACTTATAATAATTGAGTTGTCTGTTTATGATCTATTTACCTTAGCTTGAATAATAATAATAATTTGTTAATTAATTAAAATATATTATCTGTCGTTAATTGCACCTACGCTGTCGTTTTTATTTTTCAACAAAGGTTATGGGCCCAGATGCCAACTAAATAAAAAATTATTATATAAAACTTATTAAAGAACAAAAAGCTTTTAAATATAATAAAAATGAGTAACATAACGACAAGAATTGAAGCGTTAGGGAAATGCAATTTTGATACCTGGAAGATTCAAATGGAGGCACTGCTGATAAAGAATGATACGTGGAACTACGTATGTGGAAAAAATAAATGCCCCAATTTGATCGCGGGAGCGGAAGATTCCCAGAAGGGGATAACGGAGTGGGAAGAAGCAGATAGGAAGGCACGGTCGGATTTAATTTTGTCAATAAGTCCATCGGAATTGAAGCAGGTTAAAAACTGCATAACATCTAATGAGGTGTGGGTCAAGCTTCACTCCATATATCAGTCCAAGGGACCCGCAAGGAAAGCTACATTGCTCAAGAAATTGATACTATGCAAGTTACAGGATGGTATGGATTTATTAACGCATCTGGCAGATTTTTTTGATGTAGTCGACAAATTAGCAGATATGGGAATACGAATCAATAACGATTTACTTTCGGTAATGTTGTTATATAGTCTTCCTCACTCTTTTGAAAATTTTAGGTGTGCCATTGAATCAAGAGATGAATTGCCAAACCCCGAAGCACTTAAGGTAAAAATTATTGAAGAATGTGACGCACGAAAGTCACAAGGTGGTGACACTACGAAGGCGCTATTTGTAAGCAAGAAGGAAAAGAGCGAAAACTCATATAAAAAGGAAGCATCATATCGACAGAAACAAAGATTTCCATTTAAATGTCATCGATGCAGAAAGACTGGTCACAGAGCATTTGAATGTCGGTCAATTCTACCAAACAAAGGAACAGAAAGCACAAGAGTATGCGTAGAGCCATCTGCGGAAGAGCGGGAGGAGTTCGCTTTCATGCAGAATACTTGCAGCGCTGATAGTAATTGGTGTCTTGACAGCGGGTGTACATCTCATATGGCTGCTTTAGGAGATAATTTTGATAGCATAACTAAAATAACTAAACCGTTAAATTTAGCCAATGGAGAATCCGTGGAAATAAAAGGTATTGGAGAAATGAATGTGCGCACGTATAATGGTAAGAAAATAGTCAAGTTGACAGATGTGATGTATGTACCCGATTTGAGAACCAATTTACTGTCTGTGTCAAAAATCACTAATAAGGGATACGATGTATTATTTACGAAAGAAAACGCGAAAATTATGACACAATCTGGAAAGACGGTAGCGATGCTTGTAGGCAGGGCGATTTATATTTTTTACGTAAAGATGAAGATAATAAAGATAGAGTATACTTCATGCAGAATAATTATCAATCAGAAATAATGAAATGGCATGAAAAGTTAGGCCACCTTAATATGTCGTCACTTTTCTTTATGGTTAAAAATGAGAAAGTGAGGGGCATGCATTTAAAAGGTAATGAAGCCATACAGACATGTGAAACGTGTATACAAGCGAAACAAACACGGTTACCATTTCCTAAAAAAATAAATGGCAGAACTACAGATTTGTTAGAAATAATACACAGCGATGTTTGTGGTCCAATGCGGCACGCATCAATTGGTAACGCAAAATATTATGTTACCTTTATTGATGACAAGTCGAGATGGTGCGAAGTGTATTTCCTCAAACATAAAAGTGAAGTTTTCGAAGCATTTAAGGAATATAAATCCCTAGTTGAAAAACAAACTGGAAGGCAGATCAAATGTTTACAGTCTGACAATGGACTGGAGTACTGCAACAGTTCTTTTGACACATTTCTTGCTGAACACGGAATAAAGCGAAGACTTACAGCGCCATATACGCCTCAACAGAATGGTGTGGCCGAAAGAAAAAATCGCACTTTGGTAGAAATGGCGAGGAGTTTGATGTTGAAAGCAAACTTAATTAGTATGTTTTGGGCTGAAGCAATTAACACGAGCTGTTATATCAGGAACAGGTGCTCGAGCAGGTCAATTAAGGGACAAACCCCATACGAAATATGGAAAGGAAAGAAACCGAATCTACAACACTTACAAATTTTTGGCACGAGGGCATTATGCATTAACGAAAAATCCACAAAGAGGAAAATTGGACAAACGATCGACGGAATGTATATTTTTAGGGTACTCCAAAGAATCGAAGGCATATAGGCTATGGTCGACTGAAGGAAACAAAATAATTATTAGTGGTGATGTCAAGTTTGTAGATAATTTTATTAAGGATACTAAATATGAAGAATTTTTAGACAAAGAAGTTAACAATCAAAATCAAGTCCCAAACCTAGAAATTACATTAAATAATAAAAACGACAAGAAGAATGAACCTGAAGGTCAAAACATTCCAAACCGGGAAAAACCAAAATTTGGTAGAGGTAGACCACGAATCTTAAGAACAGGGAAAATAGGAAGGCCCCGAAAGATGCGCCATAACCGTCTCAAGGAAGCAGGGTCATCATTGTCATGTGAGAAGGAGGATTCTGACCTAGAATACGAGTCAGCTAATCTCGTGGTCAGCACTCCTGAGAATCTACGGGAAGCTTTATGTTGCAAGGAAGCCACTGAATGGAGAAAAGCTATCCATGAAGAAATGTCAGCGCATGTTAAGAACAAAACATGGAAGATAGTAAGCCGTCCGAATCATCGCAACGTAATAGGTAACAGATTTGTGTTCTCGACGAAATTGAAAGATAATTTAATTGAACGAAGGAAGGCAAGACTAGTTGCAAAGGGCTGCGCACAGAAGAAGGGAATTGATTATGAGGAGACGTTCTCCCCCGTTGTACGATTAAAATCTATCAGAATGATAATGGCTCTGGCTGTAGAAAACGAGTGGGTCGTACATCAGATGGATGTCACGACAGCATATTTGAACGGTGTACTGGAAGAAGAAATATATATGGAATTGCCAGAATTACTACAAGAGAGTCTACAAGAAATTTTGAAGAAATCAACCGATAAAGATATTCACGTAACTGCTACATCCTGGCTTACCGAGCTTAAAGAAAAAGGTGGTAAAGTATGTCTTTTACAAAAATCATTGTATGGACTTAAGCAAACGGGGAGGCAATGGCACCAAAAACTATCTAAAGAATTAGAACAGTTAGGAATGAAAAGGATTGATTCGGATCCCTGCATTTTTAGTTTGAATCGAGACGGACAATACCTGATAATCGCTGTTTACGTGGATGATCTCTTATTGTCATCGAGAGACGAAAACTGGATATGTGAGATGAAGCAACATCTAAGTAAATGTTTTGAAATGAAAGATTTAGGGAAGATTCAACATTGTCTCGGAATCGACTTTCACCAAAGCGAAGGCAGGAAGCAGATCACAATGCATCAGGCTAAATACGCAAAGCAAGTATTGATGCAATTTGGAATGGAAGAATGTAAAAGTGTTTCGACACCAGTCGAAGTTAACGTGAACAATTTATATGACAACTTGAAACACACAAATGAGAGGAAGAATGACGGTTCCTACCCTTACCAGAACTTAATTGGCTGTTTAATGTATCTAGCAACATCGACCAGACCTGATTTATCGTTTGCAATAAGAATGCTAAGTCAATTCAACCATTGTTTTACAACGAGTCACTGGGCAGCAGCTAAAAGGGTTTTAAGGTATTTGAAAGGAACGATTAATTATGGTTTAGTTTTCAGAAAGACTGGGAAGGAACTAGTTGGATACGTGGATGCTGACTGGGGTGCATTTGTGGTTGATAGAAAATCATACACTGGATTTTCATTCATTTTGGCGGGAACGAGCATTAGTTGGGAATCCAGGAAACAGCCAACGGTTGCACTTTCTAGTACGGAAGCTGAGTACATGGCGCTTACAGAGGCGACGAAGGAAAGTATTCATCTGCAGAAGTTGATGTCACATTTTGGTTACAACTTGGAACATATAAATATATATAATGACGACCAGGGAGCACAACGTTTGGCACAAAACCCTGTGTTCCACAATAGAACAAAACACATCGACATCCGTCACCATTTTATTCGCGATGCTGTAACGGATGGAAAAGTCAAGTTGATCTACAAGCCATCTCAAGAGATGCCAGCCGACATTTTAACAAAAGGAGTGACGAGGATCAAATATGCAGCATTTGTCAAGGAATTAGGCATAACAAAAATATTAGAATAAAATTTCGAGGGGGGGATTTGTTGTTACGAAATTAGCATTAGAAACACTCATCCCTTGTTACTGTACTTATAATAATTGAGTTGTCTGTTTATGATCTATTTACCTTAGCTTGAATTGCTAATAATTTGTTAATTAATTAAAATATATTATCTGTCGTTAATTGCACCTACGCTGTCGTTTTTATTTTTCAACAATATATATATATATATAGGTATATATATATATATATATATATATATATATATATACATACATACATATATATATATATATATATATATATATATATATATATATATATATATATATATATATATATGGGCCATTCTTTGTGAAACCGCCCACACGCTCTGACCACTTGTCGTTCTAAGATACTGATGAGGAAACAAGGTTTTTTGATTGTACGACGTACAACGACTGATTTCAAGTGACAAAATTGGGGGTGATCTCTAATCGCAAAGCAAAGGTTTTATATAATTCAAATTTTACATAGTTTATAACGGTAATGGAATTCCAATAATTCAAGTAAATAAACTCTCAGAAGGAGAGTGTGAAAGAGAGAAAGTGATTCATGCATTAATCCAATATAAACCAATACAAAGATGTTTGATTAATAACAGTGACATACAAATTTAAGATCACCACAACGATCGTGAATATTATTATTAATTCTTACATACTAAATTTGTGTATGACGGAACATCCCGCCGCCTTTGAAACGATCTGATAGTTTCAACCAACTAATTGTCTTCCGGTAGCAACGCCACTTTCTGGATCGCTCTGTGGATTAAGCCTTGTGGGGTTTTAATTTCTACGACTCGAACGTTGCCATCTGGACCTGCTATAGTTTGGACTATACGACCAAGTCTCCATTTGCAGGATGGAAGATCATCTTGATGAATTAAGGCCATAGTACATACCCGGTTTAACGTCGAATTCTTCTTGGTACGTTGCTGCAACTGATGGATATATTCTTTCGTCCACCGGGTCCAAAAATGCTGATGAAGAGCGGAGAATCGCTGCCACCTGTGAAGATAGTTAATTTTTTCAAGAGGATAAGGAGGTTCTAGGATACTTTCCATCGCGGCTTGGGTTAGGAAATGAGAGGGTGTTAAAGCGCGGAAATCGTTGGGATCTGAGGACAAAGGTGTTATAGGTCTGGAATTTAGGATTCCTTCGATTTGTACCATAACTGTAGTTAGTTCCTCGAATGTTAGCAAAGCTCCTCGTAAGGTTCGAAACAGATGTGCCTTAGCCGATTTTATGGCCGCCTCCCAGAGACCTCCAAAATGTGGTGCTCGAGGCGGAATATGATGAAATTCAATCGAGTTGTTAGAACACCATGAAAGGATTTCCCTCTGCGTAGCTTGCTGGAAGAATGCGTGCCGTAGTTCAGCTACTCTCCTTCGAGCTCCAACGAAATTCGTTGCCTTATCGCAATATAAATGTTTACATAAATTTCTACGTCCCGTAAATCTCTTCAGAGCGGCTATAAATGCGTCAGTTGTTAAATCCGACACTACTTCTATGTGGACGGCTCTGGTAACAAAACAGACGAAAACTGCAACGTAAGATTTGTATGGTGACTTTCCTCGAATACCGTAGGTGGTTGTTAATGGGCCGCCGAAATCCACTCCACAGTGAGTAAATGGTAAAGAGATGTTCACACGTCCTGCTGGTAGAACGCCCATAAGCTGCTGGGTTAATTTTGGACGATAACGTTGGCAATGAATGCACCTTCTGACGGCCTTTCTGGCGTAATCACGAGCATTGATGACCCAGAATTTTTCTCGAAGGAGGGATACAAGTGCTTGAGGGCCGGCGTGGAAAGTTTTGATGTGGAGATGTCTAATGCAGGTTTCAATGAAGGGATTCTTAGGAGGAAGTAATAGAGGAACTCTCTGTTCTATTGGCATTTTGGCCAGCTTTAGTCGGCCTCCTACTCTTAATAATTTAAGTTTGGTGATAGGACATTGTTCGACGAAGGGATTCCCGTTCTCTAGCGCGCAAATCTCTTCTGCAAAGGAGTGTTGTTGAATTGCCCACACTATGTGAATTGAAGCGTTCTCGATTTCTGAAGCTGTTACAATGTTGTTGTTACGAATTTGCCAACGATCCTTAGTTTGACGAAGTAGCTTGATGAAGCGAAGTACAAGTGCAAAGCGACGACAAATTTGGATATAGTTACTGCAAGAGTATATGATATCGAGGAAGGAATCTGCAATTGAACAAACTAGCACCGATTTTTGAATTTTCCGTTCAGGTAATGTCTCTAAGTTGGTATGTCGACGTTTTGTAGGAGGCCATTCTTCTTTTGGCAATTTTAGGAACTCCGGTCCGGAGAACCAGTATGACTTAATAAGCGCTTCGGTTGTCATGCCTCTCGAGACGATGTCGGCTGGGTTGGCCTTGGAGTTTACATGTCTCCAAGGGATGGTTTTTGTAAGGCACTGAATCTCAGCAACCCGGTTCGAAACATAGGTTTTCCAATAGGATGGATGACAAGAGAGCCAATCTAATACTATCTCGGAGTCCGTCCATAAGACTTCTTCATCAATTGTTTTTGGAAAATTCTCTCGGATTTTGACGAATAATTTTGCCAAAAGTAATGCTGCACACAACTCTAAGCAGGGTAATGATCGGCTCACCCGGATGGGAGCTACTTTAGATTTAGCCGCCAACAACTGCACACTTGTGGTTCCCAAGTCGTCTTTGGATAGAGCGTAAATACAGCAGCCAAACGCTCGACAGGATGCATCAGCAAAGCCATGGAGGGCGACGTAGCTTGTCTTACCTGAGCAAAATACCAACCGCGGAATACGAACTTTATTAAGTTCAAGCAATTGAATTCTAAAATTGGACCAGCGATTTGCGAGGTCTTGGGGAATGGATTCATCCCAATGTAGTTTCAGAAGCCATAGCTCTTGTAAAAAGATTTTTCCACGCACAACGATAGGATTGATAAGGCCTAATGTGTCAAACAACCGTGCTACCTCAGATAAGATTGATCTTTTTGTAATTTTAGACGATGAAGTATTAACCGGCCGATAGCTAAAATGAAATTCATCTGCGGTTGGTTCCCATATCATTCCGAGGGTCTTAATAACATCTTTATTATCAATATTTAAAGTTTTACTTCTTTCATTCTACTGGATTTCGGAACAAAGTTGCGTATTGTTTGAATACCATTTTCGGAGGTGAAACTGGCCACATTTTATAATAGCGTCTACTTGATGCCGAATTTTATATAAATCTTCGCAAGTGTCGGCTCCTGTTAGGAGGTCATCCATATAGAAATCTCTTTCCACTATGTGCGAAGCTTCTGGGAGCCTTTCTCGATGCTAACTGTAGCAAACATCTAGTCGCCAAGTACGGCGCTGATGCCGTGCCATAAGTAACGGTTTTTAAACGAAAAATGCGAAGTTCATCAGTGGGATTTTCTCTCCACAGAATTAACTGAAAATTACGATCTTCAGGGTACACTAACACCTGCCTAAACATGGCTGTTATATCTGCAGTTAGCCCGAACTTGTGACAACGAAATCTATTTAGAATAGAGAATAAATCATTTTGAACCGTAGGTCCTACCATCAGCCTGTCGTTAAGAGAAGTGTTGGTGGCATCCCGACAGGATGCATCGAAAACAACACGAAGTTTTGTAGTAGAGCTATCGGGGCGTATTACACAACTATGAGGCATAAAGTAATAAGACATAGGCAATTCCTTGAATCAAATTTCCTCCATATGACCTGTCGTCAAGTAATCTTGCAGAAATTGTGAATATTGCAGTTTGAGCTCAGGGTCTCGAGTTAATCTCTGTTAAAAATATTCCCAACGATAGCGGCTCTACAACAAACGGTAGTTAGTAACGTTAAAATTATTTCCCCCTTCTTGTACATTTTCATATTCATTTACATGTTGTCAGTCTAGAATTTGCCTTGTAATAAATAACACGTTGTTTCAAATCGGACTTTTTATTTTTGAGTTCCTGCCGGGTCCTTTAAACGGATATATATTTATCATTTGGTGCCGAAACCCGGGAACTAAGGACTGTACGCAAATAAAGAAAGGATTGTGCAATAAGCTTACCCTTTACGCGTGAAAAATAAAAATCAATAAACGATGGAAATAACGGCGCGCGCTGCATATCGGGGTCAGGTGACAAAATTAACGAAAGCCGCAAATGACTATTTAGCCGCTCCGGAATCCAAATTAAATACCAATAACGACTCTAGACTCGATGAAATTCAGGAAGAACTTGTTTCTTTTATACAACGTCTTATTTCTGCCCAAGATAATCTTAACACCACCGATCGTGATATAAGAGAAAAGGGTCTATTAAAGGCAGAAGAATGTGAGAAGGTGGCAGACTACCAAGATCTTACCGTTAACACATTGTCGCGATTGCAGTGTCGATTAGAAAATTTACGGAAGCGACAAGTGCCAACGGTTACTAGTGCTCAAAACATTAATAACACCAAAAAGGAAGGATCAACGAAATTAGAGCGTTTAAAGCTTAAAAAATTTTCCGGGCATAGTTCCGAGTGGCTGCCATTTTGGCAACAATTTCGAGTTGCAGTTCACGAAAATTCTAGTTTAACCGGTGCTGAAAAGTTTCAATATTTGCAAACCGTTTTAATGGGAAATGCCGAAAAAACTATTGCCGGCTTTAATGCAACGATAGTGCAATTGCGCTTTTGCAAGAAGAGTATGGCGATAATCAAAAATTGATCGACAGTACATTTAATCACCTTATGTCATTGTCTCCAGTGGCGAGTGAGACAGATGTAATAAGCCTCCGGGCATTATATAATAGTATAATATCCTCCACTCGTACGCTTACCGCATTGAATGTGTCATCAAATAATTATTCTATCATGCTAAAAACAATTCTTTTAAAAGCTTTGCCCAATAAACTAAAAGTTGGTTATTATCGTTACTGTGAAGATTCCGCTAATAAATCGGCGAAAAAATGACGTTTCTTTACAGAAAGACAATAATCATGATGAATCAGAATCAGTTAATGAAAGTTCTATTTCAGTTCTCGACGGCGACGATCAGGTAAAATCCATTTTAAAATATTTGAAACGCGAAGTGGATTCGCTGGAGAGAGCTTTGCCGGCTAAACCTGTCAAACCATTATCGCATAATAGAACCAGGGCAGCGCCTTCCACCGCGGCAGGCTTAGTGGCGTTCAGTAATCCACCGAAATGTTTATTTTGCCACTCAAATAATCACGATACAAAAAATTGTGATGCAAATTTGACCATCACACAAAAAAAGAATTGTTTACAAAGAAATGGTAGCTGTTTCCGATGCACAACGAAAGGTCATACATCAAGAAAGTGCAAGGTTGTTATTGCATGTAAAAACTGCACACGAAGGCATGCTACATCAATGTGTGATCCAAATTTCGAAGTAAAAACATCTACAATGGGAGAGAAAAATATGAGTAAATCGGCAAATCAAGAAGCGGTAACTTTGTATTCAGCTTTTGACAATTCGGTCGGAATTAGTAATGTGTTTCTGCAAACCAGTAGCCAACGTTCCTATGTACGTCAATCTGTCGCTGATCGGTTAAACCTACCAGTTATCGGTGTTGAAAAAATGAGTGTGTTATCATTTGGTGATGAAAATATTTCAGACTGTAAAGAAATAAAAAAAATCAGGTGCGGTCATGGGACCCCCGTCAGGAACGAAGTTCCTTACGATTTTTCTACAACTGCGAATGTAACTCCAAATAAAATCTGAATATTTTATTTATTTTTACTTTATACCATTTTTCAAGCAAATAATGTAAAGGATCGAATCAAATCAAAAATTTAATTTAATATTTTAGGAAAATATTCATTATAATATTAACATTCCAAAACTTTCCAAAAAAAAATTTCACTTATCATACTCTTTCATTTGATACCCATGTCGAGGGAACTGTGAAGAAAATGGTAATCCGCCCTCTTGAGATGGCCGCCATGGACCAAACGATATATTGAGTACACTATGTTCCTTATGGTGTCCCACTTATCATACCCTTTTATTTGATACCCATGTCTCGGGTGTTGTGAAGAAAATAGTAATCCGCCCTCTTGAGATGACCGCCATGAAGATAAAGACATAGCCTACTGCATTTTACTTATAATGCCCTTTCATTTGATACCCATGCCGAGGGAGTGGTGAAGAAACTGGTAATCCGCCCTCTTGAGATGACCGCCATGGACCAAATGATATATTGAGTATGCTATATTGCTTAAGGTATTCCACTTATCATACCCTTTCATTTGATAGCCATGTCTCGGTGTTGTGAAGAAAATAGTAATCCGCCCTCTGATGGCCGTCATCAATATAAAGACATAGCCTACTGCATTCTACTTATAATGCCCTTTCATTTGATACCCATGTCGAGGGAGTGGTGAAGAAAATGGTAATCCGCCCGCTTGAGATGACCGCCATGGACCAAACGATATATTGAGTATACTATATTGGTTATGGTGTTCTACTTATCATACTCTTTCATTTGATACCCATCTCAAAGGGGTTGTGAAGAAAATGGTAATCGGCCCTCTTAAGATGGCCACTATTGACCAAATGATAGATTGAGTATACTATAATGCTTATGAAGTTCTACTTTTCATAGCCTTTTATTTTGATACCCATGTCTGGGTGTTGTGCAGAAAATGGTAACCCGCCCTCTTGAGATGGCCACCATGAATATAAAGACATAGCCTATGGCATTCTACTTATAATGCCCTTTCATTTGATACCCATCTCAAGTTGGTTGGGAAGATAATGGTAATCCGCCCTCTTGAGATGACCGCCATGGACCAAACGATATGTTGAATATTCTATATTGCTTATGGTGTTCTACTTATCGTACTCTTTGATTTGATACCCATCTCGAAGGGGTTGTGAAAAAAATGGTAATTCCCCCGCTGGAGATGTCCGCCATGGACCAAATGATATTTTGAGAATACTATATTGCTTATGGTGTTCTACTTATCATATCCTTTCATTGGATACCCATGTCGAAAGGGTTGTGAAGAATATTTCAATCCGCCCTCCTGAGCGGCCTCCATGGATCTAAAGGTATATACTATATTGCATTGTCATGGGAGCTAAAGCTGTGTGCAAAATTTCAGCATGATAGGATACCCGGAAGTATTTGTAAAATCGATTGCAAAATTTGTTCCTTGAAGAAAACAGTAATCCGTCCTCTTGAGACCACGGCCATGGATCTAACGGTATAATGAGTATACCATTTTGCATTGTGTCATCGAAGCGGAAGTTGTGTGCAAAATTTCAGGGTGATCGGGTAACCAGAAGTATTCAAAAAATCGATTGCAAGATTTGTACCGGACAAACAGACAGACAAGAAAGCATCAGCATCTATCCTCGATAATGACCAATGCAAAAAGTGTGCACGTTCGTCATGCATGACACTTTGCATCATCATTTCTTCCTATAGCTATCGGTGCAAATTGATTCCAATTTCTAAAGAAAAACACTGCATTCTGATTTAATAAATTCACAAATTGCCTACTGGGATCGATACTCGCACGCATACATACACAAAATATCGCATTTTGTTACGTGACGATTTCTCCCAATTCACTCTACCCGCAAGCCGCGTTAAGGAACTTCGTTCCAAAAGGTCATTGTTACTCTTAAAAGTCAATATAGTGACAAAAGTATCGATATAGTGGCACTGATCGTTCCTGAAATATGCATTGATGTGCTTGCAGAACCTAATATAGAATGTGAAGAATTAAATAATATATCATTGGCCGATGTAAACAAAAGCGGTAGCAATCAAGTGGATGGCTTAAGCATCCTTATAGGTGCTGATTTTTACTGGTTGGTGGTTACTGGAATGCAGAAAAGATTAACGACTAGGCTTACAGCTGTTGAAACCGTTTTTGGCTGGACTCTTCACGGACCTGTTTCCTGTTCTCCTGTTGTAAACATGTGTGCTGTAACCAGGTATTGCTTGGATAATTTTGACGAAATTTTGCAGCTTCAAGAAAAATGCATTTTTAGATGTGGCCAACGATATGCAGTTTCTCTGCCATGGAAGAATATGACCAATACGTTACACTCCAACAGAGCTGGTGCGTTGAAAAGAGTAGAACAGCTGGTAAAACGTTTGTCGAGAAATTCTGATGACTTACTTCAGTATCACAAGGCCGTTAGAGAATTTATAACAGCAGGCTTTGCTGAAGTCGTTGAAAACGAAAATGATGGATTTAAGCCCTTTTATCTACCACATAGACCTGTCTATCGTCCTGATAAGGAGACGACAAAAATTCGTGTTGTATTTGATGCTTCGGCACATGCGCCAGGTATGCCGTCATTAAACGAGCAATTGCATACAGGAACGAATTTACTACCAGGCCTTCTACAGATATTGTTAAAATTTCGAATGGGTCAAATAGGTTTGGTTGCCGATGTGGAAAAAGCATTTCTGCAGATTCTTCTAGCCGAGAGAGACCGAGATAGCCACAGGTTTTTTTGGTTTGAATCTAAAACCAATTCGGATGAAATCGACCTTCAAAGTTATAAAGTCTACCGTATTACCAGAGTAACTTTTGGAGTTACATGTAGCCCGTTTCTACTTTCAGCAGTTATTAAAGTGCACTTAAACAACGAGTTAAACAACTATCCCGAAACGGTAAAGATTTTACAAAATTCTTTCTACATGGACGACTTGATTTTAAGTGTAGATAGTTCCTTAATAGCCCTACGAATTTACAACGATTCCATGAAGATTATGACGAAAGCAGGAATGCATCTTCGCAAGTGGGTTTCCAACGCAACCGAGATGCAAAATATTTGCAACGAAAATACTACTGTTAACCAACAAAAGGTTCTCGGAGTCATCTGGCACATTTCTACAGACGAACTTTCAATTTGTCTTAATTCTGCCAACGAATTCATTGAGAGGTCGCCGCCAGCATCCAAACGAAGTGTTCTGCAATTGTTATCAAGGATTTTCGATCCGTTCGGATTTTTAACCCCAGTTATTGTAAAACAAAAGCTCCTTTTTCAAACTGCCTGGAAGGAAAAACTGGATTGGGATGTGAATTTACCAGACTATATGCTGAAGGAGTGGAACAAATGCTTAAAGGATATACCTCTTCTGCAAGGCACTACTCTTCCTAGATGCGTTTTTCCAAAGGACAATGTAATAAATCGCCAATTGCACATATTTGCAGACGCCAGTTCGAAAGCCTTCGGCGCCGTTGCTTATATAAGGAGTGAAATGGATCGAGGAATTTACGTCGAATTTTTGTGCACTAAAAGCCGAATTGCCCCCTTGAAGAAAACGAAAAAAGCATACTTCGGATGATAATGATAACCCTCAATTTACCGAATTGACCTCAGCACGCCTGGAGCTTACAGCTGCAATGGTTGCGTCACGTATGTATTCTTATATTAAAAAGTCGATAGACATCGAATTTGACACGTATTTATGGTCTGACTCGAAAATCACTTTATACTGGATATATGGAGAAGAAAAGAAATGGCAGCCATTCGTATCAAATCGTTTAAAAGAGATTCGCTTACTAACGAATAAAACTGATTGGAGGCATTGTGCAGGAAGAGATAATCCGGCCGACTTACTTACTCGAGGCATTTCTGGAGTACAATTTCTGAAGGACGACCTTTGGTTCCATGGCCCTGCTTGGTTACGTCAAGATACTAGTGAGTGGCCTCTGAATGTGGCGAATACAGATTTCAGCTTGGACAAATCGACGACATTATTTAGAGTTCAAGTTGAACCTACTTCTGAATTGAAGAAACCCATATTAAACTTTGAAGAATTTAGTTGCTGGAATCGACTTTTACGAGTGACCTGCTATATTATGAGGTTTATTAAAATTATAATGAAAAGAGATTCATTACCAGTGAATCAATACCCAGATGTAACGGAATTAGCAGATGCAGAAAGATATTGGATAAGTTTCGTACAATTAATGAGTTTTTCTAATGAAATTTATCTTTTACAGAAGGGAAAACCTGTTGAACGAACATCTAGCTTATGGACATTACGCCCTTTTGTAGATGATGATGGATTATTGCGCGTGCGAAGCCGGTTGCAGTTCGCAAACGAACCATTAGATACAATACACCCAATAATTCTCCCCAAAGCGTCACATATTTCTAAATTAATCGTCATTGACGCACATCAGCGAACTTTTCATCGAAGCGTAAACATCGTACTCACAAAACTGCGTGAAAGGTTTTGGATTTTGAAAATGCGGCAATTAACTAAAACTGTAATCGACCAATGTTACCTTTGTCGCAAGATGCGCGCTAAACAACTGGATCAACCATTTGCTCCTCTACCTCGCGATAGGGTGTCATTAGCGAGACCCTTTGAAACTACTGGTGTGGACTTTGCCGGGCCGTTGTATGTTCCGGATTTAACGAATAAAAGCGAGACAACGAAAGTTTACATCATGATTTTTACGTGTGCCGCGATAAGGGCAATTCATTTAGAAATGGTGTGTAGCTTGTCTACCGAAAATTGTTTATTGGCTATGAGACGGTTTGTATCCAGAAGAGAATGTCCACGTGTTATATATTCGGACAATGCTAAGACTTTCAAGAGAGCGTCCCTCGAACTTTCTCATCTCGGTGAAATTTTGAAAAGTGAAAAGTTCCAAGCATTTTTAAGTTTGCAACGAGTACAGTGGCGATTTATTGTTGAGAGAGCCCCTTGGTGGGGGGGTTTTTGGGAAAGACTAATACGAGTAGTTAAAGATATTTTGAAGATTACAATCGGCCGAGCGAAACTGAATTACGAACAGCTTCAAACACTGCTTATTGAAGCGGAAGATGTAGTCAACTCAAGGCCTCTAACTTACGTTAGTGACACCCCCGTTGACATGTCACCTTTAACTCCGAACTCATTCCTGAAAGAGGAAATATCTGAAACAAGTAGCGAAGAAATAAAGGGACTTTGGAAGTTGAGGCTACAATCGCTTTACTTTTTGTCCAAACGTTGGAGCAATGAATACCTGAAGGCCTTGCGAGCTCATCATCATTGTAAACAAACCTCGCCTTCATTTGTTAAACCAGGAGATGTTGTTATGGTTCAGGATAATGCTGTACCTCGTATCCATTGGAAACTAGCTAGAATTGAATGTGTTTATCCTGGCAGAGACAATCGAATTCGTGCTTGTTTGGTACGTTTAGCTGATGGTTCAACTTTGCGACGCGCAATTCAGATGCTTTACCCGTTGGAAATGCAAAGCAGGTCGGGGCCGGAGGATGTTAAAAATATTCCCAACGATAGCGGCTCTACAACAAACGGTAGTTAGTAACGATAAAATTGTTTCCCCCTTCTTGTACATTTTCATATTCATTTACATGTCAGTCTAGAATTTGCCTTGTAATAAATCACACGTTGTTTCAAATCGGACTTTTTATTTTTGAGTTCCTGCCGGGTCCTTTAAACGGATATATATTTATCAATCTCATTTCAAGAGAAAACTAGTTGGGATGTGGGTTCGACCCTTTCGGTCCACACGATCAACTTCCCAGTATGATGGATGTTGAATATTATGATTGGATATTTTAATAATAAATGAACAATAGGCAATATAGAATATATGCATAATACTGAGAATTTGTCACAATTGTTTATCAATATTTTCGCTAAAATGTCAAACTTAATGTGCGCACTTACAAGATTAGGATGACGAAAATGTATATACATAAAATTTATGTATGAATGTTTTTCGGCACCTCAATGAAGTCGATATAGTTTTTAGTTCGCGCGGTATCGTGCAGGTACAAAAATCACTTAAGTCAGTTAAACCAGAAACCCGCTGGACCGAATATTATAAAAATATTTTCAGATTATATTGTCGCTAATACGCTTCGAACGGCACCTCAAGTAAGTCAACATCTTTTGTGGTTCGGGCCATATCGTGCAGGTACAAAAATCACTTACGCCGCTTAAACAAAAAAACGGCTCGACCGAATTTTATGAAAATCTTTTCAGATCATATTTTGGTTAATACTCTTCGAACGGCACGTCAACTAAGCCGATATCTTTTATAGTTCGCGCGATATCGTGCAGGTACAAAAATCACTTAAGTCATTTAAACCAAAAAACCGCTGGACCGAATATTATAAAAATCTTTTCAGATAATATTGTCGCTAATACGCTTCAAACGGCACCTCAAGTAAGTCAATATCTTTCGTGGTTCGGGCGATATCGTGCAGGTACAAAAATCACTTACGTCGCTCAAACAAAAAAACGGCTGGACCGATTTTCATGAAAATCTTTTCAGATCATATTTCGGTTAATACGCTTCGAACAACACCTCAACGAAGCCGATATCAGTTTTGGTTCGCGCGATATCGTGCAGGAAAAAATGACCACATCCGTACGCACATACACACACACACACACACACATACTTCCTCCCAATTTTTTGCTTAAAATGCTCCTGGGACCTTGAAAGATGAAAATACGTTGAAATTTTCAATTTCGATTTTCGGACCGATTACAATAACTTCCTATACTGGGAAGTTAAAAAGCGACGACGAGCAATATCTAACGAAGAAGGGAAATGTAACAATGACGAAGACTTGAACGGAAGCTTAACGACGAAACGACCATCAGCTAACCGCTTAGTAAATTCACTAAAGAGTTTCTCACACTGGAGCTGTTCCGGATTCTGATTTGTAATGGTATCATTCATTACTTCTTCCTCTTTCCAGAATTGTTCGACCAATTTATCTAAAGCTATACCTTCGGCATCAACACCTTCCGAGTTTTCTTGTATTATCGATGTCCTACAGATCAGCGTAGAATGCGAGTGAGGACGTTCAATGTATCGACCGCCGACTATCCAACCAAACACTGTTTTTTGTAATACGGGTAAATTATCTTTCAATTTGATTTGACCAATACACAATAAATTAAATAAGGTACTTGCACCAATAAGTATATCTACCTTTTGCGATTTGAAAAATAGCGGATCCGCTAGTTGTATATTCGGATTATATTCCAATCCTCCGTAACTACACTTTCAGAAGGCTGCAGTCCGGTTATGCTGGGCACACAACAGCAGGATAAAGTTCTTTGAAAATTGCTGGTTCTAGATTTGATGTGCACCTGAGTGGTCCCCCGGACTTCAGAACGTTGGTTCATTATACCGTTAATGGTATGGTGGGTGCATTGTATAGGTAATTTGAGCAATTGAACAAGCCGCTCGGTTATGAAATCCAACTGTGAACCACAGTCTAACAACGCCCTCGCAGATATGTACTGGCCCGTGCTATTTCTGACATCAACTATCGCGGAAGCTAGAAAAACTTGACTCTTTATTTGCTCTTCAGCGACCAATACTGTCGCTGATGAATTTGCAATGTTGCAGGAAGAATCTGCTGGGGATTGGCGATGGTTATTAGTCGCTACTTCCGCGGGAGACGTTGCGCCAGTATACCGATGGAGCAATGTATTATGAGGCATAGAACAGACGCGGCATACCAAGGCTTTACAATTTTTTACACTATGGCCCTTGGAAAGGCAATTGTCGCACAATGCGTTAGTTTTTACTTGTTTAAATCGAGCTATAACCGGAAGCTCCAAGAATTTTGGGCATTTGTGAATCGAATGACCAGCCTGTTTACAAAATAGGCAATTAATATTAGCCGTTATTAATGAAGTAGGGTTTGAACTAGGCCTCTTCCCCTTCTCGGATACGGTAGGCCGGTGCAACGACGACGACGAGTATTCTTTCGAATCAGGTTTGGTATCGCTAGCTTCTAGAAATTGGCAACGTTTGCCTAATGATGTCGAACAATCTTCCCATGAAGGTATTTTATCCTGGTCTATGACCTCCTCCCATTTACTTACAGAATCTGGATCAAGTTTTCCACAAACCAAATGGATAATAAGCGCATTCGAAATATCTTCAGTAGAACCTAAACTATGTAAAGCGCTCAGATGACCATCGGTACTATCCACTAAAAGGCGTATCTGAGTCGCCGTGGGCTTAGTGACCTTCGGTAAATTGCACAAACTAATAATATGCTTGCGGAAAGTTAGATATTTATTGTTGAATCTGGATTTCAAATATTCTAAGCCGTTAGAGTAATTGCTCTCGCTGACTTCATATGCTTTCACCGCACGCAGCGCAGCCCCATTTAGACAATTGAGTAAGTGGTTGAATTTCTCAATAGAAGTAAGTGATCTATTTGAATCGACTAGTTTCATGAAGGAACCTATGAAGTTAGGGAACTCGGAATACTTTCCCGAAAATGTTGGTAACTTTAACTTAGGAAGGTTATTATTAGGCGTGTATGAATTTACAAAGGTGGAATCTATGATGGAAGTAGATCCTCGACGGTCTGTTAACGCGGATAATATCCTTGATTTAACCAGGCAATATAAATCTTCCAATTCTCCTCTGACCTTACTTTCTTGAGCATCATCAGGACATAATTTTTCTATTGACGATTGATAGGATAAAATTTGCTTGAAGTAAGATTCGAGTAAGCCCAAACGGCATTCTAATTCTGTAGCAGACAGAGTGTCGAGCTTAGTTTCGACGATATTTTTAACCCTAGTTATACACCCCTAAGTGGATGCTCGTTGAGTTTTAAGTTCCGCTAATTCGGCCATTTTCCACGCACTTAGAATAATTTCTTCAAGAATATCCACCTTTAATTAGATCTAAACACTAAAATATAAATATATCTCCCTATAATTTGGACAATATTTGATATTCGAAGTTAGTCGAACGACAGATTATTGGCTTGGCTTGAAATTCTGTAATTTATTTGTTTATTGAGGTTCTACGCAATATATCGCTATCAAGAAGCAAATGGTCTTCTTATTGTTTAGAAAAATCAAGTTAAGTTGGCCTGTGCTAAGAACCAATACGACGATTATTTTCACAATAAGTTAATCTATAAAAGACGTTGAAATTTCAATTATTCGAGCTATATTTTATTTATTTAAACCAAATAAATTGACGATGAACTACATTTAGCAACCACAGAGGGTACTTTAATGCAGATTAACTGTCACAATTTTCTAAGCACAGAATTTCAAATTATAAAGCCACTAGAATAACCCACGAATATTGTTTAACACTACTACGCTTAATGGAAACCAAGCACAAATAATAATATAATTCAGGCACTGTTAAGGGTAACGGCGATAAGGGAACCAATGTGACGGATGAACTCTATGAAATTAATTTGAGCACAAATTTTTTAAACCATCTGTAATGTGGAGTCCTTATACCGCTCTCCACTGTTCTCGTATTGAATCCGTTCAGAAGTCCTTTACTCGGTTTTCTCTTCGTAAGATCAATTGGCAGAATTCTATCCCTTCGTACAATTCTAGATGTTTGCTTCTTGGCCTTCAGAAATTAGAGACTAGAAGAAATATTGCGAGTATTATGTTTGTCAGAGATGTGTTATGTTTTCGTATTAAGTCTGCTTTATTACTTACTCTGTTTAACATTTATGCGCCTGGCGTTTCCTTGAGATCTAGACCTCTATTGTTTGTTTCTCCGCATAGGACCGTTTACGGCCAACATGAACCAATAACGCATTGCTCTCGCCTGTTTAATCAAATTTATGCCATGATTGATTTAACTGCAGATAGAGTAGCATTCAAGTCGGACTTATGTCATCTTATTAAATAAAGATTTTGTCATTCATGTAAATTTCATTTTTAGCTTACTTTAGTCGTCTACTTCAATTTAATATGTTTTTATAAATTTTATGTTATTTGTATTGTAATTTTAATTATTAATTTTTGCATTCTGTCTGTTGGAGATTTACTCTGTAGACAAGTAAATAAATAAATAAATAAACCTTTCAGTTATTTTCCGAAACAAAATTAAAAATATTTCAAAATATAAATGTTCAACAAAAGCCACTAATTTTATCCATATATTTATGAATGTGTTTTTAAATATATTTAATTATATCAGCACTCACCGCTATAAAATATTATCCAACAAATTAACTGGATTACTGCAATTTGCTTCACTTCACTCGTTTTTTTCTTTCGTACATATCAAAGACAATTAACGCTTCTAGACGGTTACAGTTGTTACTGTAATCGACACAGACCCAGCCCAATCAATCCTGTCATTATGTTTTTTTTTTGGAAATGCACTTGAAAAATTCCGTTATTTATGCACGATAACCGCATGGATTTTTTTTTCCTTTTCAATTAGCTAAAAATTTAAGTTTTAATATTTGAATTTAAATGACCACTGAAACTACACAATAATCAAAAAGATTTACTTACGACCGTTGTTGGCATTTACGCAAGTAAGCAAACCTGGAACAATTCCCTCGACGATGATAATTAATAATCCGGAAGAATGGAAGACGGTGAAGACCAACGAATATGGCGACATCCACTTTGCCTATAATTTATAATTTCTCCGATTCCTTCTTTGATTGAAGATGCCCTTTGGCAGAAACGACGACGACGAAAATTATTAATTATTTTAATATTAAGAAATTGTCCCTGCTCGGGCGCCAATGATGAGGAAACAAGGTTTTTTGATTCCTATAAATTTATTTTGAACTAAACTGGTACAACGACTGATGTCAAGTGACAAAATTGGGGGTGATCTCTAATCGCAAAGCAAAGGTTTTATATAATTCAAATTTTACATAGTTTATAACGGTAATGGAATTCCAATAATTCAAGTAAATAAACTCTCAGAAGGAGAGTGTGAAAGAGAGAAAGTGATTCATGCATTAATCCAATATAAACCAATACAAAGATGTTTGATTAATTACAGTGACATACAAATTTAAGATCACCACAACGATCGTGAATATTATTATTAATTCTTACATACTAAATTTGTGTATGACGGAACAGATACAAATGTGCAGATGGGCTCAAAATTTTCGTTGAAGTGTCTACTTTTTGATTTTGAGTGGCAAGAGTTTTGATTTTTATAAAATTGGGGTGATCCGCCCACTTCTTTGGCCAAGGATTTTGAGAAAAAAATTTAAAACTTGAATAAAATACGTGTTTTTGTTTTTTTTTGAACGGATATAGTGGCATCTATTTCCTAACACAAAAACTGAAATATTTTGTCTTATGTAAAATTTTCAAAAAATTTATTTATTTATTTATTTACGCCAAACAAGGCATGCTTAAACTATAATACACAGGGAAAGTAACTTATGAATATATACATATATCGCTAAAAGTACATTTGCATTTAACAATTTATCACAGGTATATCTTTATAACTTATGGTACATTAGTTATAGTGTTATGTTAGTTCAGGATAATTCGGATGACTGGAAGGATATCAGTTTTTTCTTGAAGGATAATTTGCTCATTCCAGGGGAGAAGCAGGAACTGTGGCCATTGAAAATCATACAACATCTGTTGACGGGCTCGTTCTTTCCATACTCGGTCCGATGAGAATATTCCCTAAGCATTTTCGTATGCCTATTGTGACGGACATCGTCGTTAACTTTGATCCTGTCCTGCTTCTTTTTACGCGATCCTACTTCTTCGCAATTAATCGGGTTGACGGAAAAGTCTTTGAGAAATAATCTGCTTACCCAAGACGAGTCCGCTTGTTTTGGTGCGCCTCTGAGGAAGAAGATTGAGGTGTCGTTATTGTGCTGCGAAGGGCTTGACCTACTGGTGTTCCGGTTAGGACCTCGAGGTATTTTGTTTCGGTGTACGCTGTCCCCTTTTCGGTTCGTAGCTGCCGCCTTATTCACCTTACTGATTTTTTCCAATCTGCTGGCCCATTCATCCATTGACCACGTAGTTCCGAATTTTTTTATATTGTTCACAGGCAGGTGTAGCGGAGGCAAATTGTGAGATGGGTGCCAGGGATCGTAAATAACTGTTATACTAGTATTTTTGACTTAAAAAATCAAATAGTAAATGTTGTCTGATCTGCATAAAATTTATACTGGATACTCAGAGTAGCAAGTTCTACGCGGTGGTGGGGTTACTTTTAAATTGTAGACTTTTATTATAAAAGTCAAGTTTAATAGTTAAAATTAATTTAAATTTTTTAAATAAACAATAACAGTTATACTTAACTAAAAAAGCTTTAGGTCATTAAAAACTCTTATTTTTGTTTTTTATTTTTAAAGTCTTCCAAAACTCTTATGGGAAGACTTTTATTTTTAAAATCAAAAATAACTGTTAAAAAAGACTTTTATTTTTTTCGGTCTTGCATAAAAGTCTTTCTAAGATTTTTATTTTTCCAGTTTTTTCTATAAAAGTCTTTGAAGACTTTTATTTTTAAAATATAAAAATAAAAGTCTTTTGCTGAAAACAGATAAATAGTCCATTCAAACCGTTAAGAAAATCGAACCCTAAAGGTTTTTGGGGTCGCTGATCACGAAAATCGGGGTCCTGCGGTCCTAAAACATGGGCGTCACCCTTAAAAATGCAAAAAAAAACCTTTTTAGGGGTTTTTCGCGATTATTT
The DNA here is from genome assembly GCA_949987705.1 of Thereva unica. NCBI lineage: Eukaryota > Metazoa > Arthropoda > Insecta > Diptera > Therevidae > Thereva > Thereva unica. Next base: position 154,334,341 of record OX465281.1, on the reverse strand, counting down.
CGATAATAATGAAAACTAATGCAATGGAATACACTTTTTTTAATATTTATTTGCGAAGGTGGTTGATTTGTACTAAATCAATGCGAACTTTATGATAAGGGGTGATCCTAGAGGGTTGAAACCACCCCTAAATCGGCTACAAATAGAAACTAGTAGGGATGTGGGTTCGACCCTTTCGGCCCACACGATCAACTCAAGGGGGTGAAATAGGGTCAACTCAAAACCGCTGGAGCTATAAGGCTAAAATTTTGACAGTGCATCCCTATAATGACGTAGACATCCACTTAGAAGCGATTTTTCGAAATTCATCCCCTAAGGGGCTCAAATGGGGTTTATCCAAACCGTTGGAGCTACAGGGCTGAAATTTTGACAGTGCAGCCCTATAATGGCGTGGACATCCACTATAAAGCGATTTTTCGAAATTCATCCCCTAAGGGGGTGAAATGGGGTTTATCCAAACCGCTGGAACTATAGGGTTGAAATTTTTACACTGCATCCCTTTAATGACGTGGACATGCACTAAGAAGCGATTTTTCGAAATTCATCCCCTAAAGGGGTGAAATGGGGTTTTTCCAAACCGCTGGAGCTATAGGGCTGAAATTTTGACAGTGCATCCCTTTAATGACGTGGACATCCACTAAGAAGCGATTTTTCGAAATTCATCCCCTAAAGGGGTGAAATGGGGTTTTTCCAAACCGCTGGAGCTATAGGGCTGAAATTTTGACAGTGCATCCCTTTAATGACGTGGACATCCACTATAAAGCGATTTTTCGAAATTCATCCCCTAAAGAGGTGAAATGGGGTTTTTCCAAACCGCTGGAGCTATAGGGCTGAAATTTTGACAGTGCATCCCTTTAATGACGTGGACATCCACTAAGAAGCGATTTTTTGAAATTAATCCCCTAAGAGGGTTAAATGGGGTAACCCAAACCGCTGGAGCTGAAGGGCTTTAATTTTGACAGTGCATCTCTATAATGACGTGGACATTCACTAAGAACCGATTTTTCGAAATTCATCCCCTAACGGAGTGAAATGGGGTTACCAAACTACTAATTTAAGTAGAAATTAAACAGGGAGCCAAAAAATTCAAAAATATAAAATCAGCCGCACCAATTTATCCACCTAATAAATCATTTTTTACATAGTTTTAGTTAGAATTTCTATAGCCTGATCAACGTGCTAGGCTTTAAGCACAATATCACAATTGTTTTTATAGTGTAATTTTCGAACTACGATAGCTATTTTATTTGTTTTCAGCAAAAGACTGACCTGCCTAAATGTCATTGTAAAAAAACGGAACACCCCATTATTCAGAAGTAACTCAAATACATTAGGGTACGTATTTCCAATTATTGTGTGATTGTTGTTTTTATCCTGCATTTTGACTTTATTTAAAAATTCCACGAAAAGAAATATTTCTCCATGTACTTTTTATTTTGCTTCGGTTTAGGGGTGGTTTAACCACCTTAAAAAAAGGGTTTAAAGTGAAATTTTCCAAATGTTTCAATGAATAAAAATGGAAAATAAAATTTTAATGCAAAACAATAAATGTCAATTTTTTTCAATTACAATTTTAATGCAGGGGTAGTTTCACCCCCTTAAGGAGTTAAAATAATAAATTTATGGCTGATAATACCTTTTGAACCAAATTTCAAGCAAAAAGCAAAAAACAAAAAAAATTTCTAATTTTTTTTATATAAAATTGATTTTTATAATTGTGGGGGTAGTTTTAACCCCTTAAGGGTTGAAAATAATTTAGTTTTGCCTGACAGTACGCCCACAATCGTATTTGAAGCATATACTTGGAGAAAAATTTTTTTACAATTTTTTCTATTTGTAGCCGATTTAGGGGTGGTTTCAACCCTTTAGGATCACCCCTTATCATAAAGTTCGCGTTGATTTAGTACAAATCAACCACCTTCGCAAATAAATATTAAAAAAAGTGTATTTCATTGCATTAGTTTTCATTATTATCGAAATAATCGCGAAAAACCCCTAAAAAGGGGTGTTTTTTGCATTTTTAAGGGTGACGCCCAAGTTTTAGGACCGCAGGACCCCGATTTTTGTGATCAGCGACCCCAAAAACCTTTAGGGTTCGATTTTCTTAACGGTTTGAATGGACTATTTATCTGTTTTCAGCAAAAGACTTTTATTTTTATATTTTAAAAATAAAAGTCTTCAAAGACTTTTATAGAAAAAACTGGAAAAATAAAAATCTTAGAAAGACTTTTATGCAAGACCGAAAAAAATAAAAGTCTCTTTTAACAGTTATTTTTGATTTTAAAAATAAAAGTCAATTTTAATTATTATTTCGAACAAAAAAAGAAAAAAATCTTTAATAACAATTTTAAAAGATTTAAAACAATACTAGTCAAAGATAATAGTTAAAAATAACTTTAAATATTTTTGGTAAAATTTAACTGTTACTGTTGTTTTATATCATATAAGTTTCAAAATAATGATTATTTTCTGATTTTTTCGATATAAGTTATAACAGTTACGATCCCTGGATGGGTCAGATGAGATTGATAAAGCCTGTCTGTGCAAATTAGGAGGGCCGAGTGTAAAGTTGGTCTGATCCAGCTCGTCCGCGAGTGAGATTGGCTCTTCGTCATAGTCACAAATTGTTGGCGCGGGGTCATCCTGGGTGGAAAAATTGATTTTGTTCTCAGCCGTGGAGAGTGATTTGACTTTCGTCAACTCCGTTTCAATGTTATGCAATTGTGATACCACGTCTTTTTTAAACTGCAGAATTCCATCATCGAGAACGCAGAGCTTATGTATGCAGTCCGAAATTTTTGCTGGTAGATCGGACTTTGTCAAGCTTTCATTATTGTTGTTGTTGTTATCAGAACTGAGCTTTATTTTTTTCAGAGCCGAGTTAATTGAATTGAGCTCGAATTTGATAAGTCTTGACAACTCCTCAATTATTTCATTTTTTATGGTATCCTCTTTGGGAGCAGATAAGTTATCCAACTTCATTTTCATGTTCTCCAAATTTTTATAGTAGTCATGGAAATTATTGTCAGTTCTTTCGACAACGGTTGAAAGCTCATCTATATTGTCCATTAATACATTAACGTTCCTCTCTGTGCTAAAAGCTTTGGCCTTGCAAGCTTCAAAGTCATTTTTCATGCATGTAAATGACTCAGTTAAGCTCACAATGTTGTCGTTATTGGACTTAATCGCCAAAAGAATGTGAGAGAGGTTAACAGATCTGCATTCTGTGCAATAAAATTTGAAAGCTCTTTTATACTCGTTCATATATCTGAACGCAGTACGCGAAAGTCCAATGCACGATGTGTGATAAGAATTGTCGCAAACACCATTGCATGCAATCAATTCGTCAGCAGAGGTGTTGTCGACGAGGCACGAGCTTTTTCTGCATTTGTTCATCTTGACTTAATTAACGGCGGGACACGTAACACTGTGGCACTTATTATAAATCGAACGAATTAATTACACAATTATTATGTAATTATAAGAGTTCAAAATCCAAATGAATTATAACTGTGGCAACCGAGAAATAATGATTTATACTTATTTATTATTGGTTTAAATATTTTAGGACACACAGAACTTTACACTGTCACTAAATTGTTAATCAAAGGGGAGGTTTAAATTAAAAGATTATGTCTGTAATCTGTCTTTAGAAGCGAAAAAAAGGTAAGAAGCCGGACGACACGACTGTAACTGTCAACGGTTGAACCTTCCTTTGCCAAAGTGGGTGGAAAAAATTATCCATAATTGAATTTTAGCAAGTTTTTACCGGAAAACAAAGCTTTCTAAGAAAAAAATTTATAGAACAAGATATGTTTAGAATTCATCAAAGAATATGTGTGATTTTTTTCAGAATTTTTGGAGCCATTAAAAAAATTTTTTTTATCAATTTTCGAAAAATTAAAACAAAAAAAAAATTCTGAAAAAAATCCCAAATATTCTTTGGCAAATTCTAAGTACTTCGTGTTATACAAACTGGCTTTCTAAAGTTAATCCTTTTCGAGTAAAAAATAATATAACATATATAGAAAACTATGATTTAAAAAAAACGGCCAAATTTTGGATTCTTGGGTATGGTAGGCCTCAAAGTTGAAACCCCATTTTCTCCCCTTTTTATAAATATTCCATTTTTCATTTTTATTTGTTGTTTCAAATGACAACAATATATTCAAGTATTCATACAAATATTTTTAATGAAAATCAGTGTTTTGGTATGGCATGGTATCAACGTTTCCATAAGGTTGAAAAACCAAAAAAATTCTTGAAAGAAATTAAAATCATACTCGGTGAAATTTTTCGTTATAAGTGATTTATTCGTATATGATATCCGTTATAATTGTGATTAAAACTATTGTGGTGTAAAAAAATATTTGATTTCATGATTGATTAAGCGTGAATAAAAAATGTCGAATACATATCATTCAGACAGATGTGTGAATCCGCATACAGGAAAGAGGAAAGATCTTAGAACAATTTTTTCTAATATTTCTAAGAAATTTCCTAAATTGTCAATACATTCTAAGGTATGTATTGATTGTGGGAGGAGGGCAAAGATTGAGTTTGAATGTGAAAGTAGGGATAATAAAGCCATAATTACTTCTAATAAGTTTTAAATCATAGTTTTCTATATTTGTTATATCATTTTTTACTCGAGAAGGATCAACTTTAGAAAACCAATTTATGTAACACAAATTACTTAGAATTTGCCAAAGAATATTTGTAACTTTTTTCAGAATTTTTTTTTTTATTTTTCGAAAATTGACAAAAAAAAATTTGTTTTAATGGCTCCAAAAATTCTGAAAAAAATCACACATATTCTTTGACGAATTCTAAACTTTTCTTGTTCTATTAATTTTTTTCTTAGAATGCTTTGTTTTCCGATAAAAACTTGCTAAAATTCAATTATTGATAATTTTTTCGACCCACCTTGGCAAAGGAAGGTATAGGTTTTTGAAAATTTTACATAAGACAAAATATTTCAGTTTTTGTACAACGAAATAGATGCCACTATACCCGTTCAAAAAAATCCAAAAACACGAATTTTATTCAAGTTTTAATTTTTTTTTCTCAAAATCCTTGGCGAAAGAAGTGGGCGAATCACCCAAATTTTGTAAAAATCAAAACTCTTGCCACTCAAAATCAAAAAGTAGACACTTCAACGAAAATTTTGAGCCCATCTGCACATTTGTATCTTAGAACAAGTGGTCAGAGTGTTTTTGTATTAAAAACTTCAAACGAATACAGGAATTTCTCGGACGCAATTAGCTTCTAACTGCAGTACACCTGTGTAAAAAAGGTAAAGAAAATAAAAACAAAAAAAGAAGAAGAAGTAAGATTCAATTATAACATTTCAAATTTATTCATAATAGTCAAGATATCAGTAATTCAATAAAAATTCAAGTTTCATATAAATTAGTTCATAAATTAGCTATTTAGTTTTAGTTAATTAATTTAGTTAGTAAGTTTATTAATTCAAATTTCAATAAAGGACAAAAATTCTGATAAATTAGAAATTTATCAAAGTATTTATTCAAGTGACGATTCGCTCAAAGTTTACTTAAATCACCCTCGACAATGTTGGAAATTATAATTCAATTTCTTAATAACTTCAAGATTCAACTAGTTGGGATGTGGGTTCGACCCTTTCGGTCCACACGATCAACTTCCCAGTAGGATGGATGTTGAATATTATGATTGGATATTTTAATAATAAATGAACAATAGGCAATATAGAATATATGCATAATCCCGAGAATTTGTCACAATTGTTTATCAATATTTTCGTTAAAATGTCAAACTAAATTTGCGCACTTACAAGGTTAGGATGACGAAAATGTATATAAAATTGATGTATTAATGTTTTTCGGCACCTCAATGAAGTCGATATAGTTTTTAGTTCGCGCGGGATCGTGCAGGTACGAAAATCACTTAAGTCAATTAAACCAAAAACCCGCTGGACCGAATATTATAAAAATATTTTCAGATTATATTGTCGCTAATACGCTTCGAACGGCACCTCTAGTAAAATATCTTTTGTGGTTCGGGCCTTATCGTGCAGGTACAAAAATCACTTACGCCGCTTAAACAAAAAAACGGCTCGACCGAATTTTATGAAAATCTTTTCAGATCATATTTTGGTTAATACTCTTCGAACGGCACGTCAACTAAGTCGATATCTTTTATAGTTCGCGGGATATCGTGCAGGTACAACAATCACTTAAGTCATTTAAACCAAAAAACCGCTGGACCGAATATTATAAAAATCTTTTCAGATAATATTGTCGCTAATACGCTTCGAACGGCACCTGAAGTAAGTCAATATCTTTTGTAGTTCGGGCGATATCGTGCAGGTACAAAAATCACTTACGTCGCTCAAACAAAAAAACGGCTGGACCGAATTTCATGAAATTCTTTTCAGATCATATTTCGGTTAATACGCTTCGAACAACACCTCAACGAAGTCGATATCAGTTTTGGTTCGCGCGATATCGTGCAGGAAAAAATTACCACATCCGTACGCACATACACACACACACACATACTTCCTCCCAATTTTTTGCTTAAAATGCTCCTGGGGCCTTGAAAGATGAAAATACGTTGAAATTTTCGATTTCGATTTTCGGACCGATTACAATAACTTCCTATACTGGGAAGTTAATAAAAGGGATAAAATTTCTGACAAGTCATAAGTTTAACAAAGCAAGTGAAGATTCACTCAAAATTTACTTGGATCACCCTCGACAATGATGTAAGCTATGAATTAATTATCGAATTGCAAAAAACACCTCTACAACGTTGTTCACTAAATCGCGAAGTTTAAAATTTAGAAGAAACGAGAAAAATGGTAAAATAAATCACCGAATCACAGAAGAAACAAAAGAAAAAATATATATATATAGAATTTTATCAGCATGTAAAATGAGGTACTCACCTGATTTCTAGAGTTGACCTTGAACTTGTATGAAAAAAGGGAATTACTGTTGTATGAAAACAACAAGGAAAGGAAGTAATGTGTTGATGGTCGAATCCCAACAACACAGTAAATATTAGTAACTTTGTTGATGGTCGAATCCCAACAACAAAGAAAGGTTAGTAGTTTGTTTATGGTCGAAACCCAAAAACAAACGAAATATTAGTAAACCTTGTTGATGGTCGAATCCAAGGAAAATTAATAAATCTGTTGATGGTCGAAACCCAACAACAGAGGAAAAGTTAGTATTGGAATTAAAAAAGGGAGGAAAAAGGGTACAAGTTCAGGACAACTTACCTCGGTGAAGCTCCGGTGCAGAGAGAGCGTGCGTTTCGTTCGCAACAATATTTAATCGTTTGCTTGAATTTCAAGTTCAAGTGGAGATACAAAAGAAAACCGTAACGTTTGAAGTGATTTTTGCTTCGATGATAAGAGTGGGAATGCTAATTTATACGTAGGCATGTATTGAGGTGATGGGGTTACCAGAGTAAATTTTGAATGAATATCGTAAATTGAAAATTAATTCTAATAAACTTAAATTATATTAGTATGATGATGTAATTTGATGATGGTGGCGATCTTGGCCAAATATGATGATGTTTATGTTTTGATGGATGTCCATTAGTAGCCAAATGACCAAGCTTCCTTATCAAGTGGTTCCGAAAGTGTGTAATTAAACCTGTTCTTCATCAGTTAATGTTATCCATCTGTAATAATAAAAAAATTAAATGCCCTAAAGGTGATTCGGTGATTGGATTCTAATCCGACAAAATTCAAAGGATAACCAAAGGGAACTCCTGGCTGTGAAAGTATTTGAACATACTCCCCCCGTTGAAACATTTTGGTATGTTTCAAAACAGTAAATTAACAAATCACCTTGAGGTGTTGAAAGTAAATGGGAGAAGAGGAAAGTGAGAAACAATATATAAACTAAAACAATGATGCTAGACTCAGGATCCTTGAATAACTTAAGTCGACCTTGATGAATTGAGAAAAAAAAAAGATTTGAGAAGAGGAAATATCAAAGCGATAAATAAACAACAATGATTTTACATTCTAGTGACCTTTATTAAACCATTTTGCAACACCTTAATTTCAATAGTGTCTCCATTACTAAAATGAAACTCATTTTGCGTTGGGACGTTTGCAATAAATATTTAAATGAAAAATTTTGTTTCTACATAATTGTCCTCATCGTTTCAAAACTAAGTAGCAAATAAATAATAACAATGATTCTAAAATTGAATTGGTAAATGATCAATGGGATTGGCTAAAGGGAAGCACAATACAAACTAATTGTGTAATTTTGTTAATCCATCCAGCTAGAAATGTATCTTCCTTAAGATACGCATGAAATTGAAATTTTATAATCTCCAAGTAATTGATTTCTATATAATATGCAGTCTATCTAATTTTCACTAGGACCTTGAGAAATCAAGGGAGTGGCCCAAAATATGAATTTAATTGTCTAGTTATCGATCTCGGTTACGTCTTTGTAAGAGACGATGATCCTGTGACTCGACTGTTTTGAACTTTTTACCATATTATCTGTCTGCGTTTTCGTATATATGCAATGATCGGTATGAGTTGTTCAAAAATAGCTGTGACAAATAATTAATTGATAACAAAGGGATTTGAGAGAGCCTTTTTGATAACAGAATTGTTAATAGTCAACTGTTAGAGAAATTTTATTACAAGGAATTTAATTACAGTTGACTTTCAAGTTCAAGGTTAAAGGCGCGTTTCCAATACAGCTTTCAGCGCAACGTCAGCGTAGCCCTGTTTCAAATAGCAGCTTCAAGTTGGTCGGAGCAAGTCAGCTTTTTCGAAATTATAATATTTTTCAAATAATTTAACTGTCAAATGTCATGTTATAGAAATATTGTTCACTACTTAAACAAGCCATGATTTATTTTTGTGATATTTTCCAATAAGCAGTTTGACAGTTTAACAACAATTCGAAAATGCACAATACAGCTTTTTCGAAAATACAAGTTTCAGTAATAAATAATTGCTGAAATAATAATAACTTTTCCAAAATTAAATTTTCTTTTACCAAATTATGAAATACAGAATTGAATAAAATCCGTTTAATTAGTTTTTATTTGCTAATTTCTTCATTCAACAAGAACATTGCGCCTTTGTACCATCTTGTGTCAAATAGGTGCAGCTAAAATTTCGAAAGCTTTCGCAGTTGCCAACGCGAAAGTAGAACTAGAACCAACTTTTGCGCTAGCGTCCAGCGGCAATGTGAAATTTTGAAAGAGAAAAAAAATACGATGCTGTAATGTGAAACGTAGAGATACCAAATAACTTGAAGCTCCACGCTGTATTGGAAACGCGCCTTAAGTGACTATTGAGGCTGTTAATGAAGAGATTTGTACAACTAAATTTGAAAATGAAGCAGAGTGGATGGACTGAAATTAAATGCGATTTGTTTAACTGATACATATTAGGTTATGTATGTATGAGGAAGTGGATTCAAATTCAATTTTCAGACTGGGAATGCATAATCCTTAGTACAGGGCTTGTAATTAGCTTGATACCTGGTGAAAGTATCAATTATGTAAACGGAAATAATATTTTTTCAGATTTTATATGTGTGGGATTTATATGATTGTTAAGAAAGTTAACGGCGGTAAAGAAAGTTGAATTATTTTATGCGGACACAGAATCTCAAGACATAAATTATAGCCAGTTGTTATGTAGGTTGATCATGATTGTTCTGATTTAAAAGGGGATATGAAATCTTCCCCTGAGATTGCGTAGTGCGTAGTTGTGCAGGTTGTTGTACTAATTTACCTGCAATTCGAGGAATATTGAATTTGAAAGGGATAATAGTTATTTTATGAAGTGGTTAAAGTTGAATTGTTTGCGTTACTGGCATTTATTGACTGGGTAGAATATTGTTAGGAAAGTTAGAATATGAGGGTTATTTTGAAGAATAAATAAAATACGAAGAAACGCTTGATTTTGGTTTCATTATGCGACGTTTACTGTTATTACTTGTGTAGCAAATTGGTTTAGATGAGCTAAGAAAGACGTTACAATTATTGGGAGATGAAATTAATTTTAATTTAGGTAAGGTTCCTGTAGATGTAATCGGAAAGGGATCTGTTTTCAAATTTGCATTTCTTTTACTTGATAAGTTAGTTTTGCCATTAATTCTATTGCTGAATTCTTTACATGTAACAGTTTTCGAGGACGTCATCGTCTTCTTATCAGCTGTTAAAGATATGAATAAGGGTTTGTTAAGACTAGTATTTGAAATATTTTCAGAATCTGTAACAACTGGTAGTAGCTTGGGAATGTATGCCAATGGACGAGGTGTGCACACAGGAGCTGTTGATCGTGGTGAGTGCGATCCATTTAAGAATGGTTTATACTTTTTGGAGAAACCCTTGTAATTAGGTTGACCAAAATTAGTTAGTGTGGTTGTGATTGTATTTTGGTATTTAGTGGTAATGGGATTAGTGGAAGAATTTTTAATAAAGTTTTTAGATTGTTTTCGATTTTCTTTAGTGGATCTTGAAACATAACTTGAAAAGCATTTTGCAGTGACTGTGTTAAGAGCAGATAAACATGAAGATTGTTCGGGTTTTGGAAGTGGGGATATAGCTTGAGTAATTGGTGTTTGTATGGTAGATTTTTAAATTCTTGAATTTATTGGTCCGAATAAAAGCCAACCAAGTACGGTATTTGAGCTGTAGGCGTACCTTTAGGGCCTTTAATTAGGCCATCTAAGATCAAATCTGAACACACATCGGCTCCAAGTAGTAAGTCAATTTTTCCAGGCAGATAGTATTGGGGGTCAGCAAGATTAAGATCTGTTAAATGGATCCAACCATCTCTCGTAAGTGGAGACGGTGGTAAGAAGTTTGTGATTGAAGGAACAACTAGGGCCGTCACAGAAACTTGCTCTTGAGTTGAAAGATCTCTTGGCTGAAAAGAAAATTCTATTTGTTTATGAGCTTGGGTAATTGGCGTTTCACATACTACATTAATTGTTACTGAAGCAGGGGAGTCTTTCAGTTGAAGTTGTTTCGCTGTTCTTTCAGTAACAAAAGAAACTTGTGATCCCGGGTCAACAAGAGCTCGTAGAGTCACAACACCTGCTCTAGTTGGAACATTTAGCAAGGCAGTGGAAAGAAGGGTTTTAGAGAAACGATTTTTCTCCTTAGTACAGCAGAACGATTGTGTAGAGAGAAATACCACTATTTAATTTAATTTTTCACTATTTAATTTAATTTTTAATTTCTTTTTTAATTTTATATTTTACAGTAATGTTATTTATTTTTTAGTCCTTCTTCCTTTTCTCTATTTCTTTTCCTTTTTCCGCTCGTTAGTTGCCTCTGAGATCGTGGTTGTGCTCTGCATTTGTAATTATAAATCATTTTCCTGATAGAATGCACAACGAGGGAACGCTACTTAATATCTTTTGCTCGTCCTCCACGGGACTGAATACACTGGTCTGCACATTTTTTTTCCTTTTCAATTTAATAGTCGTATCCTAAGTATTTTTTCGCGCTGAATCCGAATCCGTTGGCCAAATTGCCCTATCACGTCAGGATTTTGAGCAATCCTAACCTAAAAGTGCCAAAAAGCGTGTTTTTTTGCACTTTTGCGCGTTAAATATCTCAAAACTAAGGAATGATAGGGCAAATCGGACAACGGGATCGTTTTCAGCATGCCAAAATCTACAGAAAACCATGTCGAAAGCGTGAAATTTGAAAAAAACTTTTTTTGTAATACTGAAAAGAAAAACTTCTTGGCGCGAAATCGACGATTTTTATTAACACATGATATCATCGTTGCACCGAAGTTTTTCTTTTCAGTATTACAAAAAAAGTTTTTTTTCAAATTTCACGCTTTCGACATGGTTTTCCGTAGATTTTGGCATGCTGAAAACGATCCCGTTGTCCGATTTGCCCTATCATTCCTTAGTTTTGAGATATTTAACGCGCAAAAGTGCAAAAAACACGCTTTTTGGCACTTTTAGGTTAGGATTGCTCAAAATCCTGACGTGATAGGGCAATTTGGCCAACGGATTCGGATTCAGCGCGAAAAAATACTTAGGATACGACTATTAAATTGGAAAGGAAAAAAATGACCCGTTTTTTGCAGACCAGTGATATTTGCGTTTTAAATGCTCGTAGCTTAAAAAACAAAATGGATGAGCTGAGGCATATGTTTGAACACACCAGAATACATGTTTTTCTCGTAAGCGAAACTTGGTTGAAACCCGAAATCCCCTCCGCTTTTGTATCCCTTCCGGAGTTTTCATTACATCGCAATGATCGCATTGGTCGCACAGGTGGGGGTGTTGCTATTTATGTTACTTCTTCACTTTCCTCTAGAGTTATTGGTATGTCCAGTGGCTCACTATTTGAATTTATAGCCGTTGAAATTAAATCTCCTTATGAAAAATGTGTTCTAATCAATGTATATTGTCCCCCTAATGTTTTTAATCCTGACCTAGCTGCTGAGCTCTGCCACCTCGTTTCAAGCCTATCTCATCATTATGAGAATATAATTGTTGCAGGTGATTTTAACGTTGATCTGTTGAAGGATAATGCTCGTGCTAACACCCTTAGATATTTCCTTGAAGCTCTGGACCTACATATTCTGAATCAACTTCCTACCTTTCTGAATTGCCAAAATCCTTCCTTACTTGATGTTCTAACTGTTACCTCCACTGACTCAGTGCTAAAACATAATCAAATCTCTCCTCCTAGCTTTCTCGACCATGACTTACTATTCCTTTCTACTCGTTTTACCTTTTCTCCCTCTCCTTTATCTTCTTCTTTTTCATTTCGTGATTATAGCAACATTAATTTAGACTCGCTTACTGAATTAGTCTCCTCCTTCCCTTGGAGTATTATCTATAATACAACCTGTGTTGACTCAAAAGTCGACATCTTGAATTCTTTTATCTTATCTCTTTACGATCATTGCGTTCCCTTAGTCACAAGAAGGCGCAGATCGTCGTCACCAAATCCTTGGTTTTCTCGTGAAATCAGCGACTTAATAGTACAGCGTGAGTTCATGTATAGGCAGTATCGCAGAACTAGGGTGCGTAGTTACCTTACTTATTATAAACAGCTTCGTAACATCATCAATATTAAGGTTAAGTCTGCCAAACGTGAGTTCTATTCCCGCAAACTTGATCCTACTCTAAATCCTAAATAACTTTGGTCTAATATTCGTTCGCTTGGCATTCATTCTCCTACGTCTATCCCTTTTGATATGGATGTAAACGTTCTCAACGCATCCTTTATTCAATCTGCTTCTAATCCCTCATCCTCCTATAATCCTAATTCCTTTTCATTGGATTCACTTAGTTCTGATGGTTTCATCTTCCGTTGTATTAGCGCATCGGATGTTCTTAAAATTTTGTTTTCCATTTCCTCTAATTGCATAGGCTATGATGAAATTTCCCCCCGTTTTCTTAAACTCCTCTCCCCTTTAATTGTTCAAACTATCACGCATATATTCAATTACTGCTTGACCACATCCCAAGTTCCTTCGGTCTGGAAAAAAGCCATAGTGATCCCCTTACCAAAAAAGTCGTCACCCTCGGACTTAGCCGATTTTCGCCCTATCAGCATTCTTCCATTTCTTGCTAAGGCCTTTGAGAAAACTCTCTTTATGCAAGTCCTCCCTTATCTTGAAACCAATAACTTCCTTTGTAAATTCCAATCTGGTTTCCGTAAATCCCATAGCTGTGAGACTGCTGTTTTAAAGGTGGCTACTGATCTTCGTTCTGCGCTCGACCTGGGTGACTTTGCGATATTGGTCCTTCTTGATTTTTCTAAGGCTTTTGATTCTGTGGTGCACTCAGTTTTACTTTCCAAACTTAGTCAGCGATACCACTTTTCATCTTCTGCTACTCGGCTTATCTCTTCCCTTCTTACCAATAGGCTTCAATGTGTTCGCCATAATAGCTCTTTATCCTCTTTCCTTCCCGTGCCCTTGGGAGTACCGCAAGGCTCAATTCTTGGCCCTCTCCTTTTCTCTTTGTATATTAATGACCTTCCCTCTATAATCCGTCACTGCTCCTTCCACCTGTATGCTGATGATCTCCAACTATACACCTCATGTCCTCCGAATCAGATTGAATCCTGTATTTCTCAATTTAATAGTTCCTTATCCCAAATAAGTGAATGGAGTTCTATCAACTTCCTTAAACTAAATCCTAAAAAATCTCAAGTACTTCTGCTTAGCCATCGTATTCAGTCCCCTGACAGCATTCCACCTGTTCTACTTAATGGTATTCCTCTCCCTATTCTTGAGCGTGTTAATAATCTTGGCATTGTTATTAATTCCAAATTATCTTGCTGTAATCAAGTCTCACTTATGCTTTCCAAGATTTATGGGACACTGCGAAAGCTTTGGCTTTATGGTAGTCTTCTGTCGACCGCTGTTCGGCTCAAGCTTGTTAAATCCCTCATCGTACCACATTTCCTCTTTGGTTCCCTTGTATATATTTCCTTAGATTCAGCCTGCCGACAGCGCCTTAAAGTAGCTTTCAATGATTGCTTAAGATACATTTTTCATATGCGAAGGTCAGATCATGTGTCGAGTATACAAAATTCCTTGCTAGGTTGTGACCTCTTTCGTTTTATTGATGTCATGGCTTTAGTTCTTTTAAATAAGGTTCTATCCTCTAAAAGCCCTTCCTACCTTTTCGACTTCCTCTGTCCTCTTCGATCCTTGCGTTCAACCAAATTTCTCATTCCAGCTCATTGTTCGTTAATTGGTAGTCGCTCCTTCTTTGTGCATTCATTTCGACTTTGGAACAATCTTCCTTGTGTGATTCAAAGAATGAGCTCAGCCACGGCTTTCAAAAGGCAAGCATCTCTTTTTCTTTCTTCCTCCTCTTCTTTTTCTTAGATTTTCTATCCACTTATTTTCATATCTTCTTCTGTAACTATTAATTATCCCGTCCTCTTTATCCCACTCACTACATTCATTTATTTATATTTAAGTTAGATTACCTGTTTTAAAATGTACTCTAAAAGATGTATGATCTTGTGTACCTTGCCAATAGATTTATTATTTGTTGCAGAAAACCGCACTATACGGGATCCTTAACCGAAGCATGAATTTTACTTCGGTGACGAGTTGCTTAGAATCTGCGGCAGCAGTCAGTCTTTACTTGAACTTCCTACTAGCTACATAGTCGAAATAATATTAATAAAATAAGTCTAATTAAACGATTCCGGGTCTTTTATTTATAAAACCTTTATTTTCGAAACATTGGTGCCGAAACCCGGGAATAATAACGGATAGACTTTTTTCTTTAAGATTAATTATTAATTCGGTTTGTTTATAATGGAAGCCTCTCGAGCGGTATATCGTGGACAGGTTACGCGCCTTGTTAATAGTGCTACAGAGTATTTATCCACGATAAAAGGAGAAGAGGATCCGACAAGTTTAGACTCTATCGAAGAAGAATTAACTGTCGCTATTCAACGGTTATCAGCAGCACACGAAAGTCTCAATAAAATCAACCTTGAATTACGTCCTTCAGTTAACACCAAAGAAGAAGCTTCAAAGGAATGGGAGAAGATAGCCGAGTACGAAGATCTTGCTATTGGAATTTTATCTCGTCTGCAGCTTCGTCTAAGTAAAATTAAGGAAAAGCGAAATAATATGCCGAAAAGTTCTTCCTCCATAGGTGAAAATCAACAGTCAGGTAGTGCCACCAAGCTGCCGAAACTACCATTGCAGCGATTTTCAGGATCGCTTAAAGATTGGATACCGTTCTGGGAGCAGTTTAAAACTGCAATTCATGATAACAGCTCTCTGTCAGGGGCAGAGAAATTTAATTATCTTCGTTCTGTCCTGACCGGCAAGGCCGAAAAATCAATTGCGGGATTTACTCCTTCTGCCACATGCTATGATGGAGCAATTTCACTCTTGCAGGAAGAATATGGAAATACAGAGAAATTAATAGACCATAATATGCAAGAATTAATGGCATTACAACCTATACACCAAAGGTCTGACGTAACAAAGCTCAGACAATTATACAACACCGTAATGACATGTGTACGGTCCCTTACAGCTTTGGGTGTAGCTACTAGCAATTATTATATAATGCTAAAAACGATCTTGCTAAGATGTTTACCGAATGATTTAAGAGTGGAGTACCATCGGCGGCATGACACGGCTGAAAAGACAATTAATGCGTCGCTAGAAGTAAATTCGCAGTCAGATTCCACATCGGAAATTACATCGACGTCCACAATTGCGTTCGAAGGTGATAAATCGGTATCAACTATTTTAACGTTCATAAAAAAGGAAGTTGAGTCGCTTGAAAAGGCATCAGTCGACAGGGAACAACAATCGCATTCCAGTAAACGGTTTTCTACTGCAGCGGCTATGACTGTGGCAGCAAACGAAGTGTGTATTTTCTGCAAAAGTCCAAAGCACACATCGACAGCATGCGATTCTTTTAACATGAATTTAGATCAACGTAAAGAAGTGTTGAGAAGTGACGGGCGATGTTTTCGTTGTTTAAGGCAAGGACACATGTCAAAGTTCTGCAAGGTTAAAAATGTGAAGTGTGATAAATGTAACGGAAGGCATCCATCTGCTCTGTGCGATCCGAGCTTTAAAGCTCAGTGTAAAGCTCAAGCTCCATTTTTTAAGTCCCAGGCTTGTAAAAAAGCTAATGTTTTGGAGACAACACAAGCAATTAATTTATGTGCGCAAAACAATAATAAAAATAAACCTTTCAGGTACAACGAAATTTTTCTTCAAACAGCACGAGTCATCGCTTCGGATATTGGAGTTGACAGACGGTTGTTAGTACGCATAATTATTGATAGTGGAAGTCATTATTCTTAAGTCTCTGAGACGGTGCTGAAAAAATTAGGATTGTCAGTTATAGGAACACAAAGGCTAAATTTATTGACATTTGGTAGCGATGGGCAGTCTACAGGAATGAAATACAAACAGGTACGTTTAAAATTGAAGAGCCAATTTAATAATTCTTGTATAATTCTCGATGCATTGGTGGTTCCACAAATTTGTGCTGATATCTTAGAGGCTCCTAATAAAAAGAAATTCCAGTTGCAACAATACCAATTGGCTGACTCCTTGCAAATTAATGATCAAATTGAAATTGAAGAAGGACTTAACATATTAATAGGCGCGGATGCATACTGGTCAGTTGTTACGGGTAAACTACATCGACTTACTTCAAAATTAACTGCTGTGGAAACTATTTTTGGTTGGACTCTTCATGGACCAGCAGATGATAATACTTGTGTTCCAAGAAAAAACACAGGAATTTGTTTGACTCTAAGTGTCATGGTTACTGATAGAGAAATCTCAAAGTTATGGAATCTTGATGTTTTAGGGATTTCCAATGAAGTGGATTGTGTTAAGGACAAGGAATTATTTGAAAGTTGTATAACAAGATGCAACGATCGATATAAAGCGAGCCTTCCCTGGAAAGATCCGAATATCATTTTAGACGATAATCGAGATGGTGCACTTAAAAGATTCCACAACTTAGTCAGAAAATTAACACAAGATTCGAAAAGGTTATTTGAATACGATGTGGAAATGAGAAATTTTATAGATTTGGGATTTGCGGAACGAGTAAATGACATGTGTTCAGGAAAAAGGACTTACTATTTGCCCCATCGCCCAATTTATCGCGAAGATAAGACCACCACCAAATTAAGGATAGTTTTTGACGCCTCAGCACACGGGCCAAACGCTACTTCACTCAACGATAATCTACATACAGGAGAAAATTTATTGCCAGATGTTCTGAAGGTAATTTTGAAATTTCGTTCTAGGAGAATTGGACTAGTATCCGATATAGAGAAGGCGTTCCTGCAAATTGTTCTGGACGAAGATGATCGAGACGTGCATAGGTTTTTTTCGTATGCTAACTCAATTAACTCGTTGCAAGATTTGCCGCCATTAGCTATTTTTCGCCTTACAAGAGTGACTTTTGGTATCACTAGCAGCCCATTTCATTTGACTGCCACTATTAGGAGACATCTTTCACTTGAAGCATTACGATATCCTGAAACTTGCGAAATAATGAGAGACTCATTTTATATGGACGATTTGCTGTTTGGCGCTGATGATGAAGCGGAGGCAGAAAAGTTATATTCTGAGGCGAAGTTCATTATGCAGAGGGCATCTATGCGGTTATGTAAGTGGAATAGCAATAACCCTAAATTACGAGCTTTATTTGTCGCGCATGGCGAAAAATGCCCTGTTATACAAAAGGTGCTAGGAGTAGTGTGGAACACCATCAATGACGATTTAACCGTGAATCTGGATCCGGTCATACAATTTATAAAGAACGAAATTACTTATACTAAACGATGTGTTTTGCAAGTTATTTCCAGGATTTTTGACCCTATTGGCATGCTTAGCCCCGTCACAGTGAAATTAAAAATATTGTTCCAGGAATTATGGAAACGGAAATTATCATGGGACGAGCTGCTGGATAAAGAAATGAACGTAAAATTCTCTGAATGTTGTAATGATTTATTAAATCTTTCAGACTTCTTTCTGCCAAGAGCGATCATCGGCTGGGTGTTATCTACGGTACAACTTCATGTTTTTGCTGACGCCAGTTTACGTGCTTATGGTGCTGTCGCGTATGTTAAGAGCATAAACCAAACAGGAAATGCTGAAGTACACTTCCTTTGTTCTAAGAATCGAGTAGCACCTCTCAAGGAAGATAATAGCTCTGGAGAACTAACTCTACCAAAGTTAGAATTAACGGCTGCTTTAATTGCTTCGCGATTATGTGATTACATAAGAAGATCTCTGAAGTTGGAATTTGAAAGCACATATTTATGGACAGACTCGCAGATAACGCTACATTGGATACGTGGGCGAGCTGATCAGTGGAAACCATTTGTGCGTAATAGGGTAGAAGAAATTCAAAAGCTTACGAGCATCGGATCTTGGAAACATTGTCCCGGAAAGTGTAATCCTGCGGATTTGTTGACACGAGGAAAAGGCGCTGAATTTTTAACAGAATCTGTTTTGTGGAAGAACGGCCCAGATTGGCTTCGTGAAGAGATCGAACATGATTATCCAACAGAAGAATGCTTGCCAATGGCTGATGCGGTGGCAATGCTACATCAGTCTACATCATCATCGATTGTTAAGGTTTCCGAGCCAGTTATACCACCATCAACATATAGCAGTTGGAGGCGTTTATTACGAGTTACGTCTTGGATTATCCGTTTTTGTAGGGGAAAGAGCAGACCGGTGACAAGTTTTTTGGCCGCTGAGGAAATTAATCAGTCAGAAAGGTATTGGATCAAATTTGTACAAAATTCTCATTTTCAGGAAGAGATTAGTGCATTAATTAATCAAAAGGAAATCGCTCGTTCTTCAAATTTGCTTACTCTAAATCCAAAATTAGATGAGGATGGTTTGTTAAGGGTCTCGAGCAGAATGCAGTTTCTACAGAGCAATGAGGATGAAATGTCTCCAATCATCTTACCAAAGTCATCAACGATTACTCATCTAATAGTGAAGGATGCTCACGAAAGAGTCCTTCATGCTGGAGTTAACTCAGTTATGACTAAGTTAAGAGAAAAGTTTTGGGTAATACGAGGAAGAACTTTAATAAAAGCTATCGTCAAGCGATGTGTAACCTGCAAGAAACTTAAAGGAAAGGCCTTTTCGCAACCTTTTGCACCTTTACCAAAGGAGAGGCTAATATCTTCCAGACCATTCGAATCCGTGGGAATAGATTTTGCTGGTCCACTTTTTGCTAAGGGCAAGGAAGGCGGCGTAACGAAGTGCTACATCATGGTATTAACTTGCGCAGTAGTTCGTGCTGTGCATCTCGAACTCGTTTCTTCTTTAACTACCGAAGGATGCCTATCGGCACTAAGAAAATTTATAGCGCGAAGAGGAGCTCCAAAGGTAATATTTTCAGATAATGCCAAAACTTTTAGGAGAGCAGCACTTGAACTATCAAACGTGGATATAATAAATAACGAAGTATTTCATGGGTTTTTAACACATCATGCCATCTCCTGGCGATTTATTGTGGAGCGCGCCCCGTGGTGGGGGGGATTTTGGGAGCGCATGGTGCGAAGCATAAAGGAGATCCTAAGGGCAGTTATTGCAAAGAAAATTTTGAATTATGAAGAAATAGAAACGTTGTTAGCAGAAGCCGAGAGTGTCATAAATCAACGCCCGTTGACCTACATCAGTGATGATCCTGCCGATTTAACGCCGATAACACCTGCTCACTTCTTGACGGGATACGGAGAACGCTCGTCCGAGCTGCCAGATAATTTTCCATCGTTTAAGGCCGGTGATATCAGGAAGAAGTGGAAATTACGGTTAGGTATGATTCGTTCTTTGTGGAAGCGATGGCGCCATGAATATTTGCAGCTGTTACGATCTCATCATCATACGCATCCAAGAGCAGCCTCAGTCATAAAGCCTGGCGAGGTGGTGCTGGTATTTGATCAATCTAAGCCTAGATTGCTTTGGAGACTTGCTGTAATAAAATCTACCTTTGAAGGAAGAGACGGAAGAATACGAGCCTGTGAGGTGCGATTTGCTGACGGAACAAGCCTTAGGAGACCTATTCAGCTACTTTACCCTTTAGAAATCAACTCTTGTCGCGGGCCGGAGGATGTTGCAGAAAACCGCACTATACGGGATCCTTAACCGAAGCATGAATTTTACTTCGGTGACGAGTTGCTTAGAATCTGCGGCAGCAGTCAGTCTTTACTTGAACTTCATACTAGCTACATAGTCGAAATAATATTAATAAAATAAGTCTAATTAAACGATTCCGGGTCTTTTATTTATAAAACCTTTATTTTCGAAACATTGCTCATCTACTGCAGTTTCTGCATCTAAACTTACTAGAGCAATTTGAAGTGGAGTGAGACCTTGAAAAACAGTTAAAACACAACTTGTTTGACTTTATAATGCTATACTTTTCTTGATGGGAGAGATTTGAAAATTTAGAGCATGTTGACAATGTATGAGATTTTTTACAGCACGGACAAGTAATCGTTGCGGTGGAAGAAAAATGGGTGAGAAATTTGGAATTTGATCCCATAGATGGGCGTTGATGAATGTTAGATTTGTGTTCTGAAATAGCTTCAAGCATGCGAAAACGCTTCTCGAGAAATTGCTTGAGTCTTTCGAACGTTGGAAGTGTTGATTCTCCATTGAGTTCTGTTTCCCACATTCGATGAGATTCGGAAGGAAGTCTTTGAACAATGAGATAAATAAGCAAGGGATCCCAATAAGTAGTGTTAACACCTAAAGCCTCCAACTCGCACAAACACTCGTTAGATCTATCCAATAATGATTTAATAGAATTCACCGATTCACAAGACACTTGTTTAAGATTGAATAAATTTTTTAGTTGAGAATTGACCAGAACCCTGTTATTATTGTATCTGTTGAACAATATTGACCATGCCTTTTCATAATTAGCATCTGTTATTTGAAACTGTCGAATTAAATGCTCGGCTTCACCAGATAACACAGATTTTAAATAATGCAATTTTTGTGCATTAGAAAGAGAAGGATTTTGATGTACTAAGGAATTGAACAAATCATGAAAAGAGCGCCATGATTCATAAGAACCTGAAAAGGTGGGAAGTGAAATTTTTGGAAGTCGCAGCAGCTGTGTCAACATTGATGAATTTAAGTGCGTCGACTCATGCGGTGAAGGGCTTGGTGGAGGTGTTTGATCCTCAAATTTACTAAGAGCAGCTTTTATTACTCCCATGAATTCAAAATACTTATCCTCAAGACTTAAATATGTATCATTCATAAAATAATCACAATTGGGTTTATCAACTAAATTTGCACACAGTAATTCAAGCTGAATATGATTCTGTTCTATTCGCGACCATTGTTCTCGAAATTGAGTAATACGTTCGGATATGTATTCTTTAGTTCTTTTAACAAGAGCAGTCTTCTTATAGTTGGAGATGGCCTTGTTCAAAAGATCAATGTAAACCTTTTGTAATTTTAAAGCTTCATTAAAAGATGATTCTGTAGCCATGTTGAACTAGTCACTCACAAACCTTCAAAACAACTATGAATTAATGTATCACAAATGTACCACTTGCACTCGATCAAAGTTAGGGCGTTATTCCCTGAAATATAAATCGTGGACTAAGCTTTAATAAATTAGGTGTGTATGTAAGAACTAAACTCTCGTAAACACTTGGTGTGGAAGAAGTTGATATAAATGAGAAACTCGCCTCGAGTGTGTAATAAATTGGGTTGGTATGAAAACCTTATAATTGATTTGATTTCAAATGAGGGACTTGCCTCTGAAAATAATATAGTTGAGGACTAAGCTCATGTAAATTTAGCTTGGTGCTTAAGACCTTGCTATGGGTGAGGGACTTGCCTCGAAAAAAAATAATAAATTTAACTTGAAACACTCGAGTAAATAGTTTGAAATAATCCCTTGAGTTTGATTACTTGACATAAAACACCTTGTCTTGAAATAGAAAGTCTTGAGCACTAGGTTCACAGAACTGTTTGATATTAGAATCTTATGAATTGAGGAACTTTACCTCCCTCCACTTAACTCTTTTTAACACTATGCACTGCACCTTAAAGCACATCCGGCTCGAAGGACCATATGTTTTTGTATTAAAAACTTCAAACGAATAGAGGAATTTCTCGGACGCAATTAGCTTCTAACTGCAGTACACCTGTGTAAAAAAGGTAAAGAAAATAAAAACAAAAAAAGAAGAAGAAGTAAGATTCAATTATAACATTTCAAACTTATTCATAATAGTCAAGATATCAGTAATTCAATAAAAATTCAAGTTTCATATAAATTAGTTCATAAATTAGTTATTTAGTTTTAGTTAATTAATTTAGTTAGTAAGTTTATTAATTCAAATGTATATATATATATATATATATATATATATATATATATATATATATATATATATATATATATATATATATATTTTTTACGGGGGATGGTGAGACTCTACATAGACACATAGACACTTCTGAGGTTCCCGCACTCAGACCGAGTTTCAGACTCCTACTGAATAAACTCACCACCCCTTTGTGTGAAGCTCACCTCGCCCGGGACCGCCGCGAGGCATTACTTCGGGCGGGCGCCACCACCATGACCCTTTAGGTGTCCCTCTGGTCCTTCCCCATGGGGGTTGCTACTGCTCTCGGCATTTCTTCGCCTTTCTCTGTTTCTTGTGGCCTCTTCTTGCATTAACTTTCTGTGAATGGCCTTCAGGGTTTCTTCCACTTTCTTCCAGATTTCCTCGGATCTCATCATATGCTCTACGATGTTTTCCGGCGTAAGTGGCGCCTGGGCCGTTTCTTCTAATTCCGCCCTTTCCTCGGCGTATCTCGAGCAGGCAAAGAAGACGTGCTCTGCGTCTTCTTCCGTCGTTGGGCATACCGGACACAACGGTGAATCATCGTGGCCGAATCGGTGGAGGTATTTCCTATACCCCTCATGTCCGCTCAGGAACTGCGTGAGGTCGTAACTTACTTCCCCACGCTCCCTCGAAACCCATATTTCCACGTTAGGGATAAGTCTGTGGGTCCAACGACCCTTAACAGACTCGTCCCATTTCCCCTGCCATTCCCTTAAGGACTCACAGCGCGCAATTTGCCGCCGTACCCTTCTTGGCTGTCCCCTACCATATTCTGGGTCATAGAGACGCATGTCCTCCCTCGCCAGAATATCTACAGGAATCATCCCCGCTATCACGCACGCCGCATCATCGGATGTGGTCCTGTACGCGCAGCAAGCGCGAAGTGCACTTAGCCTATATGCAGCCCTCCATTTTCTACTATTTGCAGTCTTGTTTAACGCTGCTGCCCACACTGGCGCTGCGTATAACAGGACTGAGCTGACCACCCTCCCCAAGAGGAGGCGGCGACTCGGTCTAGGGCCCCCAACATTGGGCAGCATTCTTGCGAGTGCTGCACAGATCGCAGAAGCTTTGTCTGCCGTGCCCTCCAAGTGCGCTTTGAAATTTAACCTCCGATCGATCATCACTCCCAGGTACCTTAGAGCGGGCTGTGAGTGGATGATCTGTTCCCCTACCTTGATCCTCACGGATATTGGCTTTCGCCGTTTGCTGATCAGCACTGCTTCAGTTTTGTGCTCAGCAAGCTTCAACCCAGCGCGTTCTAACCACTCTTTTATTTCCCAGATCGCTTCGTTCGCATACAGTTCGATGTCATCTGGGTGTTTTCCTTCGACAACTACCCCGATATCATCTGCAAACCCGATCGCCCCTGCTTCTTTTGGAAGACGAAGCCCCAACACATCATTGTACATTGCGATCCATAGGAGAGGGCCCAGGACGGAACCTTGCGGGACACCGCATGTTGTCCCGAACACTTTAGGACCATCATCCGAATCACAATGAAGCGACCTACCCTGGAGGTAGTCGGCCACTACACGCACTAGGTACTTAGGTGTGCCTAGCTTGATTAACGCCTCAACTATTTTGCTCCACCTCGCCGAGTTGAAAGCATTTTTTACTTCGAGGGTTATCAGTGCGCAGCAGTGATTTTTCTCTATGGCGGCTTTTGCTATGCCCACCACCATATTTATTGCATCAGTCGTCGTCCTTGCCTTTCTGAAGCCGAATTGCTTGTCCGACAGGCCGCCTGCCATCGACGCTAGGGAGAATCCTGTTACAGATCACCCGCTCGAAAAGTTTGCCTATGCAACTAAGGAGGCATATCGGTCTGTAGGACGATGGGTCCCCTAAAGGCTTGTTCGGCTTCGGTAGGAGCACGAGTTTCTGCTGTTTCCATCGCTCCGGGAAGATCCCCTCTCTCAGGCACGCTGTGAAGACTTCAGCGAACCTGTCTGGCGCTATTGAAGCTGCTAGCTTCGCCGCTTTATTTGGTATGCCATCCATGCCAGGGGCCTTATTGATGGCTACCTTTTTTGCAGCCTCCAGAATCTCATCTGCGGTCACCGCAGGTACCTCTTCTGGGTCCACCTGAAGGGTGGGTAGTTCGGCGGCGCGTACATTCTGTGGAAACAGGACGTACACAATGCTCTGGAGCAGTGCGGGGCAGGTGATCGGCGGAGAGCGTTTGCCCTTGACCGAAGACATAACCATTTTATAGGCTCCACCCCAGGGGTCCGAGTCTGCTTCTCTGCGCAATCTTTTGAAGTGCTCGGATTTACTTCTAGCGATGGCCTTGTTCAGCCTTCTCCTCGCTTCCTTATATCTCTGAAGGAGTTCATCGAAGTCAGGACGGTTCCGATTTCTTTGAGTTCTCCTTCTCGCTTTCAGGCAGGCCCTTCGGCATTCGTTGATCTCGGCGTTCCACCAGAAGTTTGGTGGGTGTTGCCGATTGCCGGCGCGCCGAGGCATGGATGCATCACATGCCTGTTTTACTGAGTCTTCGATTCGCTCTGCCCCTTCCCTGGCACCTCCTGCCGACCTCGCATCATGCAGGAATACTTCTTCGAACACCTCTGTGTCGAGTTTATTTACGGCCCTCTAGCCGTTCCGTACGTAGGATTCCTCTTTTCTATACCCTGGCCTACCTCGAAGATGATGGCTTGGTGGTCGCTGTGCGTGTACAAATCGCTCACCCGCCATTGTAGGTCCTTGGCCACTGAATCGCTCACGTAAGTGATGTCGATCACAGACGATCTCCCACCCCTTTGGAAGGTGTTTTCGCCTCCGGTGTTGACCAACACCACGTTAAGTCGCGAGAATACTTCTAGAAGTATGCGCCCTCTTGCGTTTGTTTGTCGACTGCCCCATTCGACAGCCCAAGCATTGAAATCACCCGCTAATATTACCGGGTGATGGCGGCTCGCGTCGGCGGCTAACCTTTCCAACATCGACTCGTACTCGTCTAGTGTCAGGCTTGGCGCCGCATAGCAGCTGTAGACGTGTATTTCGCCTACTTTTGCCCGCGTGAAGCCATTCTCTGGGCTTCTCATGGTATCTTCCATGGCTCGGCTCCCGCACGTCCATATCGCTGACGTGCCGCTGCTATCGTTTATCCAGACGCCGCTGTGCAGGTTTCTATACTGCTCGCAGACGATTGCGACGTCGATTTTTTCCTCGAAAACTGTCTGTGCCAGCAAACCTTGTGCCGCTTGACAGTGGTTCAAGTTAATCTGTATGAACCTTATCTTCGCTTGCTTTTTAGTGCCTCCTTGTACGCCGGACATCTACTACCTCCGGTCACGTGCCCACTATCCCTGCCCTCTTTCTCCCTACAAATTAGGCATTTGGCAGCTTGGTCACACTCCTTTACTTTGTGACCCTCTTTTCCGCAGCCTCGGCACAGCCTTCCTCTATCCTGGCTGCTGCTGCAGTTTTTCGCTATGTGGCCGAACTTCATGCATTTGAAGCACGGTTTAAGCGATACCCGCTCCCGCTATCGGCATACCACCCAGCCGACTCGAACTTTACCCGCTGCGATAGCCTTCTTCGCAGCTTCAACAGGCAGGCTTATAAACGCCGTCTGAGTGCCCCCCCACGACTCTCTTAGCCTGAGGACATCCTTTTCCTCGACCGTCAGACCTAGCTGGGTCCTCAGTGCTTCGCACACCTCTTCCTTGGTTGTGATCTCGTCCAAGTATCTACACTCGATCACTACCGTATTTGTACTGGCTCTCACTTCGGCCACCCCGTTAATCGATGGTTTAACCTTCTGTTCTAAGTCCCCGGTCTTAGCATCTCCCCTCTTTAGCTCTAGCAGGAGATCGCCCTTTTGCGTTCTCCAAACTCTATTTACGCTGTTTCCCAGTTCTGCCAGGGAGGCATCTGTCCTCACCTTGTGAAGGATCTCCGCGTACGTTGCTTCCCCTTTGGTCGTGATGATAATCGCATCCGACCGGGTCCTTTGCCTCAGTTTGTTGGCCTCTTTCAGTCTTCTTTTCTTTTTCTTCCTCTTTTTTCTTTCCACCTTCTTCCAGGCGGAGCTTTCCCGGTTCCCACTCTCGCATTCAACCGGGCGTGCCGCCTGTAACGGGGCTGGCTCGGCCACTGCGTCGGGAGTCTTTCCTTTTTTTCTCTTGGGGGTGTGCTGCTGCAGCTGCACCTCCTCGATGAGCTCTCTACGGCGCTTACGCGGCCGCGGCTCTTTGCTCTTTTCTTGCGGCCGTTTCTCTACAGCATCCCCGGTTGAACGGCACTCTTTTTTGTGCGGCGAAACTTCTGTTTGAGCCGACGTATCCTTCAGCTCTTTCGCCCTCTGCTGGGTAGTTATTTCCTCCTTGGCCTTGAGGTAGGTAGACCTAACCCGCCTAATTTTCTCCTTTATGGCGAGCTCGACGTTTTTCTTTGCGTCGACATACTCCATGACGTCTCTTATCATAACCCCTAATTTATCAAAAGGGGGATGATTGAGCCTCCTCCGCTGTGGTCGCCGGAGTGCTCAACCTCACTTCACCATTTTCCGCTGACCCAAGGTCCTTGATGCACTTTAATGGCGGTGTTATAGCCGTTTTGTTGCTCCTAGGAACGGAATTTGGATTTCCTTCTTGAGCCGCACTTTGTTGCTCAGAACCAGGATGCTCCTGGTCCTTAGCACTCTTTGGCGGAGGTGCTCTCACCGTCTTTCTGCTCCTTTGGATGGAATTACCATCTTCCGGAGTCGCCCTTTGTTGGACTATAAAAGCCCTGGCTGTGTTTGGAGCTTTGGGAGGTGCTCCAACCTCATTGGTTTTTGTGTTTTTCTCTATGTTGAATCCCACCAGTTGCGCGAGAAAGGACAGTCACCCATGGCAGAGCTCCGCATTACCAAGGGAAGGCTACATTGAAACCGAAGGTCGTCTGGTATTCGGAGTTCATCGTTAGCGGTACACTGACGCAGTACCATACATCCCCTCAGCACGATTGCTTCCACCTTGGGATTTCGTGTATCTATCTTAGTTAGGAACAAGCCTCACCACCACGACAAGGTGTAGATACGAGGTGAGGATATATATATATATATATATATATATATATATATATATATATATATATATATATATATATCAAAGCCTTCTATATTTACAAGCCATGCATAAAGAAATCTCACACTCACAATGAAACCATAATGGGACTTCAATTTTTCTGTCAAACTGTGTGGAGTGCGGTTATGTACGTTTATTGGGAATAAATAATTGGGGATAAAATCTTCTTTAAATCAAATAAAAACAAAAATTATGGACATTAATTGTAACATTTATTAACTACATATTACAAAGTTGTGATAATA
Source organism: Thereva unica (assembly GCA_949987705.1). Taxonomy (NCBI): domain Eukaryota; kingdom Metazoa; phylum Arthropoda; class Insecta; order Diptera; family Therevidae; genus Thereva; species Thereva unica. The sequence goes on along the minus strand of OX465281.1, from coordinate 154,306,137 downwards.
ATGTAAATAATAAATGTAATAGCATTACTAACTTCCTTCTTTAATGAATATTATTTCAAATTTTATTCCGTGTTTAACTTTCCAAGCAAACGCCGTACCTGGAGGTAGGAAACTACCGCTAAAAATAAACTTATATAAATATTTCGGAATTTTTAGCAAACTATTCGTTTCAACTTATCTTTATTTTCTTATTTTGCTTTAAAACTAGAACTGGCTGCAACAAAAACTGGCTGGTCCTTCTTCTGACACTGTGCCCCAGAGAACAATTTCGGATATTTTAGTAGCAATCAAAGCTCAAACGAAAATTTTGCTTTTATCTTTATAAAAAAACTCTTATTTTTAACAAAAAATCCCGGCACTTTCATTCATAGAAAACTTTCCGTGGCACGAAACACTTGTTTTCCTCGTTGTCAAAAGGATTTTAATATTTTTTTCTCCATTGCCAACATAAACCCCGTAAATCTTATTAATAACACATGTTTATTTAAATTGCAAAATTGCAAATTTATGACAGTTAATTTGGGTACTTTTTGCAATATTGTACGTTTTTTACATTGATGGAATAGCTCTTATTTTCAATAAAATCACACTCGAAACAGCACTTTCCGCGGAACGAAAACTTCTTTCCCTTTGATTTTATTGGGACTTTGATATTTCACGAATTTAAGTTGGGACTTCATGCAACCACACAAACACACCTACAGCATGGCTTGTAAATATAGAAGGCTTTGATATATATATATATATATATATATATATATATATATATGTATATATATATATATATATATATATATATATATATATATATATATATATATATATATATGGGCGATTCTCCAGAACCTTTAACCTGAGCTAATTGGAAAAATGAAATTTCAAATTGATAGCACAACCGTGCCATGATATTTTTTGTGTTTCTTATTTCATAAATAAATGTTTTCTGATGTAGAACATTAAAAAATTCAATGCGCATTTTTTTATGACATGGTTGTATTGACATGGTTACAATTTTGACATCAAATTTGACATGGTTACAATTTTGACATTCGCTTAAATTACTTTTTTTTAAGATTCATGAAACAATTTAAGTGAAGGAAACGTTGCATATGATTTAATTAGTTACAATACGTCATAAGAAATTTTACGGGGATGAATTCAATGTAATATGAGCAAATTAATTGCAGTTACAACTTTGACATTTAAATGTAACCTACGTTCATGTTACCCAGTTTTGCCTAAAAATCAACCGATTTCAACTTATTTTTGTCACAAAATGTATGCACATGTTCGTTAGTGTCTGAACAATAAGTGCATTTAAAAAAAAATATGATAAAATGAGACAATTCGGAGTACTTCGACTTACCATGCGGGTTACAACTTTGACGTCAAAACCTGTAACGGTCGGTTGGAAAATTTATTTTGACGGGGGAATTTAGTTTGGAAATCACCCTGTAGGCAAGGGGAAATTTACTGTAAAATTACTTGGGAGGAAAAGGAAAATTTAAAAAGGGTAGGCGAGGAAAGAAAAAACAAAAAATAGACGAGAAAAATTTAGGAGTCAGTCTGGGAAAAAGTTTAGGTTTGGACGGATATCTAATTAGAGTCAGTAGAAAAGTTTCGGTTTGGACGGATATCTAATTAAAGACAGTAGAAAAGTTTAGATTTGAACGGATATATAAAATACAATCTGGAAAAAATTAAGTTCGGACGGATGTAGAAAATACCGTATGTAAAAAGTTTAGTTTGGACGGGTATATAAATACCGTATGTAACCAGTTGTTCGTCGGGAAAAGTACATTGAGAAGGACGTGGCAGTATCGACTAGAAGGACGACTTGGTGCTATTGGATAGAGGGAACTCGTGGTTGAAGAGCTGAAGGTTTTATTCGGAGAAGAGGACCAAGAATTAGCAAATATCAGCAAATTAGAGCGAAGCAGGTAGTAATGGCTTTGAAAGGGTAGAGGTGCAATAAGGTCAACGTTGCCAAGGGAAGTAGATAACGAACCGGCAAGTACGTAAGTCTATTTTATAATTTAAATTATCTCCGGATACGACGACTGGAGAAAACTAAAATTCAATTGAGGGGCCACCATCAATTGTCCCTGCCATTTCATATTGCTTCCTGTCTACGGTTCGGTAGAGCAGGGCACGGAAAACCAAACTTAACCTAAACTAAGGAAAGATCACTGGCCAGTTGGAAAGGCTATAGAAGAGAACCACCAGCAATTTTCATAGATACAAGATACAAAAATTGACCTTCACTTCAAATTTTCGCTTGCATTTTGAGGACGATTTAAATAACTTCAGGTTACTGACACTAAAAGACCATACCAAGAATTTTTTTGCTTTAATTTTAAATAAAATTTACTACTAAAATATTACTAAATACCGTCTTACTAAAATATATTGATACAAGTTGTTACTAAAATATTACTAAATAATTTTTTTTTCTAAAATATATTAATACAATTTATTACTAAATTATAATTTTAACAGTAGTTAGTCTTAACACTTCATACTCTTAGTTATCATTATTGATGAATTTGTTTTGCTCCACATCATTTATTCCTTGATTGGTTTCGTTAACTTGTTGTTTCATTAGGTTACGTTTGTACAAAGTGAGGAGTATTGGCCAGTACTGCGCGCTTTATTCTTATCTGGAGCGTCATGCATATGTACCTATAAATAAAACTGAAAGAATGTAACGTTGACTGAATCGAGTGTGATCAATTATTACTAACTAGTGTCGTTGTTGCTACTATGCCTTGTATTGTTTTGGGTTGTTGAATATTAAAGTAAAGGATTATAAACTTAAAATGTCCATGTGGTAAATTTTTTTTGTGGAATGGTTGAGGGAGAGATTATTCCTTTTCAGGGTTTGACGCGTCACAGACGATGATCGGGAAAGGATGATGGCGGAATTCAAGTTACATAGTCACAGGTAAGTGGTGAACCAGCCTCGGTAAATCCCGGCCACACACCCCACGACCCCTCCGGCGAGCTAGACAACTCCGTGTGGCCGGCGTAGGAGTTCCGGATTTTCTTTTTATTTCTTATGTATGGTGTTGGCTCCTTGGCCATGCTCTTCCGGGCTTGTGGCTAAGGGGGTAACACCTCGCATAAGTGGCGCCCACTATTTATATCGCGCCATTATGCTGTTACATAAATGGCGCCCAACGCAGCTTTTAAAGCCCGTTGACTGTCCTACACGGACCCTGAAGTTTAAATTTTTTTTGGTTTAGTACCACTTGTGCCTTCACGGACAATGTTTGATTTTTTTTTTTTTCGTCTACGGTTCACCACTTTTACCCAGCGCTCGCTGTGGGCTAAGGTAGTACCGCGAGGCCTTAGCCCTTGTCTATTTTTTCGAATTTTTTTTCAGCATCTTTGTCTAAATTCTATGTGAATTTTTATTTGTCTTCGCTTTTAGGCCTACCCGTTCTATTCAGCGGTAACTTCTTCGTTTTGGAGTAGCTTCGAACCGTGCTATCCTGCACGGCTTGCTAACAAGCGGTGTTCGCTTGGCTATGCGTGTAGGTGTAGTAGTGGTTCATCTTTGTCCTGTTTCTAGGGTCGGCGACTCTGGTATCAGGCGTGATACCGCCTGCCACTGCGTCGGTCTTGGAACAGGATCTTCGAATTATTTTTCCTGGTGGAAGGTGAAGTTGGTACAAGGGCTTAACCGTCTTTGGTAACAGGCGTGTTACCGCCTGCCACTGCGCCCCTTGTTCCTTCTGAAAGTCCATTCAGATTTTTAAATTCTATTTTTTGTTTTGTCCTGCGTCCATTTTTTTGTTCGTCTGTTCATCCCAACTGATTGATTTTCCGAAAGGTAGCTCAGTTGTGATTGAACAGCGGATTCCCCAAATTTTTTTATTTTTTGAAGAAGTTTCCCTTTCGTGGCGATGCGATTTTGAGTTCCGTTTCCGTCCTTCGTTTCGGTTCTACCTGAAGCTGGGTCGGCGACCTGGATGACACTTGGTGATGACTATGCTTCATGGTTTTCACCAACTGCCATCGAGGCCATCGACATGCGGGAGCCCTGAGGGGATTGGTGTCTGCCTCAACCATTCCTCGCTTATACTGAATAAAGCATATAATTACTCAATTACACTAAAACATATATACACCTTTATTGTTTTGTTAATACCCACAGTTGTTACACCAATTGTAGCGGATTTTTTTTGGGCTGTAATTTGGCGCACGAACTTTTTCTTCTTCGAACTTTTTTTTTGCGTGTTATCGGTTGTTAATACTATAGTAGGTAACCATGGGCGACTCTTGCGGACGCTCCTATTATGGTCTGCCTATCGTACATAAGGAGTTACGAAGACCCCATTGTTGTTCGTATTCAGCTCCACTCTCGAAGGAGGTTGTTCTTAAAAAAGGATATTGTCCATCATCGAGTAGCGCTTATGCTGCCCCGACGGCAGAACATGATTCAACTGCACCAGCTCCGTGGAGGTGGGGAACAACACCCGACGAACGCTTCGTGTTGAATTACGCCGTGAATATTGTAGCTTGTTTAAAGGCTAATTCGGGAGCCTTCGACACAATTGCGTCGCGAGCATTAAATTTTTTTGGATATTTTGAAAATAGCCACGTTGTGCTAAGCCATGTTATAGAGATTATTTTCAATGCGGCGATAGATGAACCGAATTTCGGTGTTATGGGAGCGAAATTGTGTAGGCTACTGGACTCGATGAATCCAGGGAACAACAGTGTTTTTGTAAGTTTAGTAAGGCTAACACTGGCTTACCATCGTGAGAAACTTGCGTCGTACAAGACTTCAGACTGTCGCTCGGAGAGAGGAATCCTCTTATTCCTCGTCGAATTATATTGGCATTTACCGACGCGTGGCTGGCTTAGGAAGGAAATGGCCCAGAGTATGGTAGCTACCATGAACCAACTACTTCGAGATGCAAGCCGCGCAAATATCGATTGCGTTAGTCATATCTATACGCTAACAGGACCTGTGCTAGCATTGCATTGTCCCTCCGCACTTTACGCGGTACGAAAGGGATTAAGAAAGATAAAGGTACTTCGTCAATAACTACTATTCCAACCATTGCAATCCGATTTTATTACACCCCCGGGTTAACTTTGCTTAGTTATAGTTGCAGTTAGTTTATTTGAGTTACTTCGTTCAACTTGTTCGCCTTGGTTAGTATTAATGGCCGGTGTAGTATTAGATAAAACTTTGATTTAAGTATTTCAGCAACGGCAGTGTAAGTTAAATTACGATGCGTATACCAATTCTGTCTACGTTTTTTCCGGAAAGATTAAGCCTTACATCTTAAAATCGGGGTCCGGTGTTAGTTTATAAATTTAGGGCATTCGTTGCTGGTCTTGTTACTTTTCGGTCAGTCTGGAGAATATCTCTCAGAAGACTGTTTGACTATCGTTTCACCGGGGGGAGTCAAAGGCAATGTGGTATTGCTGGAGACTGGCCCGGTGGAGCGAAAGCACCCGGGGTTTGTGTGAGAATGTTTGGAGACTTGTTGATATCCGTCGGGGGACAATGTGGTATTGTCTTCCGCCTGTTATTCGCAGCTCCAAATATTTCTCCGGGAGATTTTTCCAGACTGGCCATCGCAACTTACGGTTGCAAGCATGAACCTAAATTATAGTTAGCTTTTCACTCGGTTCGTATATTATCTACTAGTTCACGTATGCCCGGCTAACTCACTAGAGCATGAGACTCCTATTCTCAGGTCGTGAGTCGAGACCCACCTTGGCGCCAACAAATTAGGTCTTATGGCATAAAAACCGTCCGTTTTTTTCGGCTCCTCACTGCCTCGCAAGTCGGCCTTGTGGACCCGAGGGTATGTAACGGTCGGTTGGAAAATTTATTTTGACGGGGGAATTTAGTTTGGAAATCACCCTGTAGGCAAGGGGAAATTTACTGTAAAATTACTTGGGAGGAAAAGGAAAATTTAAAAAGGGTAGGCGAGGAAAGAAAAAACAAAAAATAGACGAGAAAAATTTAGGAGTCAGTCTGGGAAAAAGTTTAGGTTTGGACGGATATCTAATTAGAGTCAGTAGAAAAGTTTCGGTTTGGACGGATATCTAATTAAAGACAGTAGAAAAGTTTAGATTTGAACGGATATATAAAATACAATCTGGAAAAAATTAAGTTCGGACGGATGTAGAAAATACCGTATGTAAAAAGTTTAGTTTGGACGGGTATATAAATACCGTATGTAACCAGTTGTTCGTCGGGAAAAGTACATTGAGAAGGACGTGGCAGTATCGACTAGAAGGACGACTTGGTGCTATTGGATAGAGGGAACTCGTGGTTGAAGAGCTGAAGGTTTTATTCGGAGAAGAGGACCAAGAATTAGCAAATATCAGCAAATTAGAGCGAAGCAGGTAGTAATGGCTTTGAAAGGGTAGAGGTGCAATAAGGTCAACGTTGCCAAGGGAAGTAGATAACGAACCGGCAAGTACGTAAGTCTATTTTATAATTTAAATTATCTCCGGATACGACGACTGGAGAAAACTAAAATTCAATTGAGGGGCCACCATCAATTGTCCCTGCCATTTCATATTGCTTCCTGTCTACGGTTCGGTAGAGCAGGGCACGGAAAACAAACTTAACCTAAACTAAGGAAAGATCACTGGCCAGTTGGAAAGGCTATAGAAGAGAACCACCAGCAATTTTCATAGATACAAGATACAAAAATTGACCTTCACTTCAAATTTTCGCTTGCATTTTGAGGACGATTTAAATAACTTCAGGTTACTGACACTAAAAGACCATACCAAGAATTTTTTTGCTTTAATTTTAAATAAAATTTACTACTAAAATATTACTAAATACCGTCTTACTAAAATATATTGATACAAGTTGTTACTAAAATATTACTAAATAATTTTTTTTTCTAAAATATATTAATACAATTTATTACTAAATTATAATTTTAACAGTAGTTAGTCTTAACACTTCATACTCTTAGTTATCATTATTGATGAATTTGTTTTGCTCCACATCATTTATTCCTTGATTGGTTTCGTTAACTTGTTGTTTCATTAGGTTACGTTTGTACAAAGTGAGGAGTATTGGCCAGTACTGCGCGCTTTATTCTTATCTGGAGCGTCATGCATATGTACCTATAAATAAAACTGAAAGAATGTAACGTTGACTGAATCGAGTGTGATCAATTATTACTAACTAGTGTCGTTGTTGCTACTATGCCTTGTATTGTTTTGGGTTGTTGAATATTAAAGTAAAGGATTATAAACTTAAAATGTCCATGTGGTAAATTTTTTTTGTGGAATGGTTGAGGGAGAGATTATTCCTTTTCAGGGTTTGACGCGTCACAGACGATGATCGGGAAAGGATGATGGCGGAATTCAAGTTACATAGTCACAGGTAAGTGGTGAACCAGCCTCGGTAAATCCCGGCCACACACCCCACGACCCCTCCGGCGAGCTAGACAACTCCGTGTGGCCGGCGTAGGAGTTCCGGATTTTCTTTTTATTTCTTATGTATGGTGTTGGCTCCTTGGCCATGCTCTTCCGGGCTTGTGGCTAAGGGGGTAACACCTCGCATAAGTGGCGCCCACTATTTATATCGCGCCATTATGCTGTTACAAACCTAGGGACAAACTTCAGGGTTGTTTTTTGGAAAATATAGCGATTTGACACTGCACCGAACACAACTGCATTTTTCCTTAAGAGTTGAACTACAACTTTTCACTTTACACTATTTGTTTCAACGCTTCCTATCACAAATATAAATAGTTTTTCATTCAGATTAGCGCTAAAGACAGGCCGAAAAGTGACAGGTAACGGAACATTTTTTCAAATTTTATTGCAATATATCGTTTTAAATGACTTCGTACTTATATCTTATTGTTCATTAATAGTTTCTTAACATTATTGATAGCTTCTTTTATTTTTAATCTTCTTATAAAAATTGTTAGTCATAAAAATTTCGAAGCGACAAGCAGGTTAAAGGTTCTGGAGAATCGGCCATATATATATATATATATATATATATATATATATATATATATATATATATATGTATATATATATGTGTGTGTGTGGGTGGGTGTGTAATTCCACGTCAAATCGGACAAAAAAATGACGACTATTTTTTATATCGGTAAACGTATATTTTTTTTTCGTTAGTTCTAATCCCAAATCTACCAGAAATAACGTTGTTTTAACGAAATAGTCGTGTTAACGCTGGAAATTAATTAATAACAAATTATATCAAAAATCGCGGTTTTATTCAAACTAAATTTACTAAATGGCTTAAATTTAATGTTTTACATCCAAATTCATTAGGGAAAAAATATTTTCTACTTCTAGGGGATGTGTTTTAATAGACTGATACGATTATAAAATGTAATTACAAAACTATTTGTTTTTATTAGCTATTCAGTCACAATTTAGTCACAATTTAGTCACAAACTTAAAACATCTGTCATAATTATTGAAACTATCAATTTAATTCGTTTACAATTCTTTATTATAATACTTCATGTGATCTTCACTAAATTCTAAATTCGACTGCATGATAACTTTCATGCACTGGCTTAATGATCTCTGGTCTGACCGATGATACTGTTAATCAATCCAGTGATCATTGCCAGCTCTAATTCCTACACCTTCCCCCTTGAGTTCTAATCAAACAATTCAAGTGTTACTTTTTTTTTTACAGTTCAAATTTTCTTCAATTCCTACTTTCTACTTACACTAAAATACTATATGTTACTAATTCTTGAACTCGTAAACAGGAGGTCTAATTTCCACTTAGTTTATTACATTATTAATTAAATGTATAAATTTATTCTTTTTAATTTGTTTTACATAATATTTTTGGATAATCTTATTAAATCTGTGTGAAGGTTTTACACCTTTACAAAGTAAATTTATGTTTACTTTCTAACAACAAAATTATATTACCTATGAGTGACACCACAGTAAAATGTATTGGCATTGACTTGTAGTAAAGCTTTTTTTTACCGTTTTCTTAATACGCTCGAGTTTCTTCTTAGTTTTCTTCCATCCTCAAGCTCTGTCCAGTAAGATCTCGGTGTCACATCCTTTCTCACTATGTTTGCTTTTAGCCATCTTTTCCCTTCCTTGAACCAAATTAAGTCCCGTTCTTTAAACTCGTTTCTGAGTCTTGAATTTTTATCATAATACATTTTGTTACGGATTGAATTTTTTTGGACTACTTTATGTGATGCTGGTGGTCTTTATTTTTAAATAAGGTCTCTTTTCCCGGAATACACGACCTAGTTTTTCTACCAAATAGTACTTCTACTGGTGAGACTTTCGTACCCTTGATAGGGGTGTTCCTATGTTCTAAGAGGACTTTCCATACTTCTACCTTGCTTTCCTTTGCTTTTTGAAGTAACGCTTTCGCAATTTGTACAAATCTTTCGGCGAACCCATTTGATTGAGGGTATCTCGGACTCGTTGTTATTATTTGAATATCTAGATCTTCTGCGAATTTTTGGAAAACATATGAACCGAATGGCATATTGTCTGCTATTATAATTCTAGGTATCCCATGTACTGAAAACAACATTTTTAGTTTACTTATTATCTGTTGCGCAGTTTTAGAAGTTAAACATATTATATCGAAGTACTTTGAAAAGTAATCTGCGACTACGAGATAGGATTTACCTTGCAACTGCATAATATCCATGCCTATTTTATCGTATGGAATTTCTGGGATAGTGTGCGTTATCATCGGCTCTTTTACATTCGCATTCCTATATTTTTGACAAATTTCACATTTAGCAATCATAATTTCAATACCTTCATTCATTCCAGGCCAGAATAGCAAGCTTCTTGCTCTTGCTTTAGTTTTTTCTATTCCCATGTGCGATTCGTGTAATTTTTTTAATAGCTCCTGTCGTAGTGACGTAGGTACAACGACTCTTTCGTTAAAAAATATCATGTTGTCTTCAATATAGAGATTATCTTTAAATTTCCAAAAATATTTGATATTGTCTTCGAGACTAGCCTTTCTGGTCGGCCAACCCATTTTTAATACTCTCATCAAATTGCTTAATACTAAATCTTTCCTAGTTTCTTCTTGAAAAATCATCCTATTTGTTGGGCTAATATTAATAGTGTGAACGATTTCATTTAAATCTAAAATTTCTGGGTTTAAATCTCCTATTCTATAGTTTCTGGAAAGAAGATCAGCTATGAACATATTTTTACCGGGGATATGTTTGAAAAAAAGTTTGTACTTGAGTAGTCGGAGTTTCATTCGTTGCAACCGAGCATTAGGTATGTTGCCTAATTCTTTATCCATAACTCCTAGAAGCGGTTTATGATCTGTGAGAACAGTTACATTTCGACCATAAATATATTGATGGTATTTATTACAAGCGAACACAATCGACAATAATTCCTTTTCTATTTGACTGTAGTTTTTTTCTGCTTCTGTCATACTTCTTGAACTAAAACTAATTGGTTTATCTTCTTGAATCAAACAACATCCGAGGCCCGATTTAGAAGCGTCGGCTTGTATAGTTATTTCTTTTTCATTATCAAAGGGTTGTAAAGTGGGTGCTTTGCTAATTTCTTGCTTTATTTTTTTAAAACTCTCATCATGGACAGGTAACCATCTGAAGATATTATTCTTTTTTAAAAGTTCCCTTAATGGTTGGGACATTTCTGAAAGATTAGGCAAAAATTTTCTTACATAATTTACAAAACCTAATACACATTGGAGTTCTTTCTTATCTTTTGGAGGGTTTAAATTTTTAATCGCTTCTACTCGCTCAGGATTAATTTCTATACCATTCGCGGAAATTATGTGCCCCAGATAGCAGACTCTATTTACTCTGAATTGAATTTTATTCTTGTTAAATTTTATGTTTTTTTCTGTAGCTCTTTCCATGACCTTTCTCAAATTCTCATCATGCTCTTCTAGCGTTGCCCCTCCTACTAGAATATCATCGATGTAAACTATTGTCTTTTCTAAATTAGCAAAATTCTGTTCATTCATTTTCTGGAATGCTTCAGGTGCTGATTTTATACCAAAAGGTAATCGAAGCCATTTGTAACACCCGAATGGGGTTGAAAACGTGCATAACCTTGAAGATTCTTCATTTAAAGGCACCTGCCAATATCCCTCAGCCAAATCAAGAACCGTAAAGTATTTACAGTTTGCCACCTTTGCAGCAATTTCTTCAAAAGTAGGAATACAATGTGGGTTATCAAGTATAACTTCGTTTAAGAATTTTGGGTCTAAACATAATCTCAAATCTTTGTTTTTCTTCTCAACTATGACCAGATTTGACACCCATTCCGACGGCTCATTAACTTTTTCGATTATTTCACGCTCCCACAAGGAATTCAGTGCCTGTTTAAGTGGTTTCATTAAAGTTAGCGGTATTCTCCTAGGCGGCTTCGCCACTGGTTTAGCACCCGGTTTTATTTCAATTTTATACGAATTTTAAAATTTCCCTAGTCCACTAAACACTGAAGCATATTTTCTTACAAAATCCTCAGAACTCATATTTGCAAAACTTTTTTCGTTTATCATTTCCCAACATTCTGCTCTTTTCACTAGCCCTAGATCAATGCAAGTCTGTAATCCCAAAATTGGGGTAGATTCAGTCTCTACAATAACAAACTTTTGCTGTGAAATTTTGTTATTCACCGATCACTCTAACTCTACGATCCCTTTAGTTTTTATTTCTGTCCCCCCGTAACCTTCTAATTTTATTAAATTTTCTGAATATTTATTAATACCGATAACTGGACAAAGCTTGAATGGAATTATATTAACTTCGGAGCCTGTATCTAATTTAAAAGCTATTAAATGATTATTAATTTTTACATTTTCCATCCAAGTAATTTTCTTCACTTCATTTATATGTGATATAATGTCAATATAAAGTAGATTATCAGTGACTGTACCTGCCGTTATTTCTTCTATCCTGTTGTAACACGCAACAGCCACGTGGTTTCTTTTGCCACAATTATTACAATTTTTCCCGTATGCAGGGCACTTTCCTTTAGGGTGATTTTTTGCACAATATTTGCACTTCAAATTACTGTGATGTTTCTCATTTGCATCATTAGACCTAAAATTAAATTTATTTTGACTTAATTTATTTACATTATTAGTATTACTTCCTTGTCTACTTAACTTAGAATTTCCGTTATTATTCCAATTCATCCTTTTGTTTTGGTTGCCCGGTCTTTGTTTCACTGTATGGGCATCTAGAAGTCTCGGGAACGTTACTTGGCGGTTGTGCAGAATTTCCGTTTGTTTTTTTGATGCCTCCGCAGCTCGTGCCATATCAATCACTTTGTCTACGTTTAGTGTGTCACTTTCCAAAATTTTTTTTTGTAGCGCCTTGTCGTTTATTCCCAATATCAATCGGTCTCGCAGCATTTGTCTTTCACATTCCAGGGTTCCGAATTCACATGGTTTCACAAGTTTTTTTAAATCCATTAACCAATTATCAAAAGGCTCGTTTTCCTGCTGATTACGACTGTGGAATAGAAAACTGGCGTACACCTCATTGCTCTTAGGCTTGCAAAAATCTTCGAAAGATTTCACGACCACGTTGAATTTTTTCTTGTCCTCCTCTTGTCCAGGTTGAACGTGTTAAAAAGATCAATTGCTTGGGAGCCTACAGCATTTAAGAATATTGCCGCTTGCACTTCTTCCGGTTTTTTATTTAACTCTGCAGCTATATAGAAATAATCAAAACTTTCCTTAAATCTTCTCCAATTTTCTGACACGTTGCCATTAAACTGCAACGGGTCGACTCTCCGTAAGAAATCCATTGTTTTAGTCACCGTTATAATCCTCGTTTTAGGCGGCCTTCCACGTTTTTTCTTTTCACAAAAACTCTTATCTTTTTTTTACCACTCCCATTCAACACGTTTACGCATTATATTATTTATATCATGTTATCACCACCTTAAATAGGTAATCCACGTGCGGCACATATTCACAATTAATACGCGGCGTAAAATATAACTATATAAAATATATTTCGATTTATTTCTATGCTGCCGTGATTTTCATCCTCGTCGCCATGTCATAATTATTGAAACAATCAATTTAATTCGTTTACAATTCTTTATTATAATACTTCATGTGATCTTCACTAAATTCTAAATTCGACTGCCTGATAACTTTCATGCACTGGCTTAATGATCTCTGGTCTGACCGATGATACTGTTAATCAATCCAGTGATCATTGCCAGCTCTAATTCCTACAACATCAATTTCTCAAAAACCCCCTCACCGATGTTGACGTTATTAGCGTCAAATTAAAGGGAAACGTTTATATTTTAACACAAAAAAAATCCACGGTATTGTTTTTTGATTTTTTAAAAATAGCGCAATTTAAAATATGCGCTCTTTAAAATTAGCTCTATACATATATATATATATATATATATATATATATATATATATATATATATATATATATATATATATATATATATGGGAATTTTATATCCCAACTAGTGTAAATATTCATCATTGTGACTTGCCAGATTTATACTTGTAACCAACTTCAATATCATTATTAATTTTCGAAAATAATTCCTTTACAAAGAACCGATGGGCTGGCTTCCTCCTTCTTGATCGAAACGTGGACGTGGACGGAGAACCAACTTGGAGTCAATCATAATCAATAATTGGATTTCGTTAATTATAAAAATATATTTAATATAATAATAATAATAATTGGATTCTATCAATAACTCTATATCTTACTTCTTACTAATATTATAAACGTGAATGTTTGTATGTATGTTTGTTACTCTTTCACGCAAAAACTACTGAATGGATTTTAATGAAACTTTACAATAATATAGCTCATATATCAGAATAACATATAGGCTATAATTTATAAAAAAAATTCAACATGGCCGCCAAAAACTCAAAATGGCCACGCAAATTGTGTTCCGATTTCAATGAAAGTTGGTATATAGAGGTTTTTAAGGTCGCTAATAACGAATTTGTGGTCAAAACTTATAAATTCAAAATGGCCGTGCCAATATGGCCGACGAATTTGCCAATTGTGTTCCGATTCCAATGAAAATCGAAATCTGGCGGATTTTAAGGTTGCAAATAACGAATTTATGATCAAAACTTATAAATTCAAAATGGCGGACGAATTTTTCCAATTGTATTCCGATTCCAATGAAAGTGAATATCTAGGGGTTTCTAAGGTTGCAAATAACGAATTTATGATCAAAACTTATAAATTCAAAATGGCCGCGCCAATATGGCCGACGAATTTTTCCAATTGTATTCCGATTGCAATGAAAATCGGTATCTGGGGGCTTTTAGGGCAAACAACGAATTTTTGATCAAAGCTTATAAATTCAAAATTGCGGGTCCAATATGACGCACGAATTTTCCCAAGCCACATTCTGAAATGTAGTAAATTTCTAAAATTCCCTCTAACCAGTATAGAAACAGTAAAAACGGTAGAAAGAGTCGAAGTTTGCAAATTTGTGCGCCCCTACATTGTCATCACAAGGTTAAACGATGTCATCTATCGCTTCCAAAAAGTTCGATTGGAAAAAACGGGACCTGGAGGAAGCTGTGTTCGGGACGAATACTGAGTAAGAAGGGAGCAGTGTAACGGCTAACCGAAAAGAGAAAGTTAAAATTCCAATTCACCGAGAAGTTACATGTTTAGATGCATCTACTGTTCTAATTGAATCACCGATAAGATTGGGAAGAGGGAATTTTTTTCCAGATTTATTGTTTTTTTCCTACTGCGTACAACGCACACATAATTTTTTTTTTATTTAAAAGCCTTGCAACGCACACAGGTTTTTTGCTATTGGCTGTCTTACTAATATTATAAACGCGAATGTTTGTATGGATGTTTGTTACTCTTTCAAGCAAAAACTACTGAATAGATTTTAATGAAACTTTACAATAATATAGCTCATACTTCAGAATAACATATAGGCTATCTCGAAACCTTCGGGTAGCTGTAGTGTACTGATATAGAAAAATCCGAAACTTTTGTATGGGAGGTACTCTTCAAATTTCTGCTAAAGAAGTCAGATCCATTTTGTTTTGGTTTTTTTCCGAAAAAAATACGATTTCCAAAGTTTCAGATCGATCGGAGTTTATTTACGGATAGTTGCCGTACAATTTTGTTGAAAAAATCAGATTTATCGCGAAGGACGCGGTTCTCTGAACTTGGATTGAAGTAACTTCGGCTGCATGTGCCTAATTTTAGCAATGTATGGCTTAAATGAAAGGTCTCGAAACCAAAAAGACGACAAATTCAATAATCAGATGTTCGTCGCTTTTTCTTTTTGAGCTATGGTACCTGGAAATTTGCATAGATTTCAAGGTGCTTGATTTTTCAACATACAATAATTTTGCATGGGACATATTTTTTTCATATTTCTTACGGAAAAATTACTCTTTATCATGCCGTTAAATGTTTGAAAAGTTCGCCCAATGTTGCCAAACGTTGCTTATTGAACGTATTAACTGTCTCCATTCATAGTGTGAAGTGTGACATAATCGGGAATTGCATCAACGCTGCTTGCTGGTGGATGTTTAGTGTATTGAGCACCCAAGTTCCTATTGAATTTGAACCAGAGAGAAACACCTACATGTAACATCAGTAAAAACTCCCGTATTGCCACATCCGTGCAAAATTATTATTTTGGAGCGAATGCACCATGGCCTATAAAAAATAGGTCGAAGCGCAGGACAGGGCTTTTCAAGATTTCCGAGGAAAACCTAATCCATGGTAGGCGCTCTGACACTACTTGCTCAACTTTGCCTGGTATACTTCGATCAAAGCCTGCAAATGAGCTGAACGGATGCATGCTTGAAAGCATCACATCTATGGAACAGTATTGAAAAAACCAACTTTTGGTCGTTTCAAATAGCGAAATTTCAATCGATAGCATCGATATTATTCAGAATCAAAAATACGAAAATGGCTCCTACTGTATATTAAAATTCTTATCACCTCAACTGCAAAATAAACGGAAGCTATAGCGCGTACCAAAAGAATTGCAAATATAAACACAGGCGGCGAACTGACAATTTCACACCCATTAAAATTTCGTGTATGGATAAAGTTCAAGCGGACGTGCATTGTAATTTCTTCTTCGAAATTCATTTACGGGCAAAAACACTACCTCATAGCATCTGACCACGACAAGAGTGGCAGTGAGACCGCTGAATTGTGATTAGGGATATAAATGAGCAAGTGATTTGGGTTTTTAAACGAACGGAGTTACACTTTTCTTTACGAATGTACTTGCATCTCGGGATTTGAAACTCTCAGTGCCCATCGATTTTGAGATTCCCAATTGTTTTGGCGCACGCCATACTATTAGCTTATTTGTGCAGCGAGGCGCACCGGGTTCCAGCTAGTATAAAATAATCATTGAATTTCATTAAAACTTACATTTGGATTAAATTAACTCTTTTATTTAAGCAAATAAACTACATTTGGGGGCTCAACCGGGATTTCAGGAGCAGTTATCTTCGTCCCTGAAAAGAATCGCGAGGAAATCGTCCATAAAGGATCTTATAACTTATAAATTGAAACTAAAAATTTTTGATAAAAGAATCAAAGTCATAATTCATAAAAAAACTGAAAGCCCATTATAAACTTTCAAAAATTAATTTTTATAATTGCGGTACAATTTTTTCTATTTGTCACCACGAGGCGCATGAACAAAAGATTTTTGGTAGTGGTAGCAGCGACAATAATATCAACAGCGGCAGTCAGCAATTACAACTGTGCTTCTTGTGTGTGGACGGTGCAGCGCGGTGCATAGAAGATTCTCGTGATTGACGAATAAAAGTGAATAAACATTTACTAAAAGACGTTGTAAATTTGTAAACTAAGTGTATGCACAATTAATTACTCGGATTCATTTAATTGCTCGGTCATTTATTATTGGGAAATAGTTAGAATCATGAGCTCGCGAAGAAGACAAAATCGCCAAAACAGTAACATGTCGGTAAATTTCGAAAACGCTGGAGCGTCGTCGTCGCGAATGGATTTTAATGATGATGGTGTAGGAGTACGCATAAATTTCAGTGACTTAGAAAATATGATCTGTAAATTCGCCGGTGACGGAACAAATAACATAGGAAAATGGTTAACAGAATTTGAACAATACGCAGTAACCTTCCTTATGAATGATCTGCAGAAATTTACTCTGTGTAAAAGGTTACTGACAGGTTCCGCTAAATTGTTCATAGATTACGAGGCAAAGCCGCTAAATTATAACGAATTAAGAAGTGCTCTGTTACGTGAATTTATCCCCAAATTTAATAGTGCCGATATTCATAATCAATTAAGAGAACGAAAAAAGAAGGTCAACGAAACATTTCGTGAATATCTATATGTCATGCTCGACATAGCATCGCAATCGGAGATAGATGACCAATCGGTTATTTCGTATGTGATTGAGGGAATTAAAGATTTTTCGCACAATAAATTAATGTTGTATGGTGCAAAAAGCATAAACGAATTTAAAGAAAAACTCTTAGTGTACGAAAGTGTCAAAAGTAAAATCGCTACAAAAGCAAAATACGATGACGGAGGAAAAAGTTTTGATAGTGGTCGTACGAATAGAACGAGTGACGCGAGAAACAATAGAGGGGGCGATATTGATAAGAAACGTCGGTATTGTTTTAATTGCGGAAGTTCAGCCCATGAGTTTCACACATGTCCTCAAAAAGATAAAGGACCAAAATGCTTTAATTGTGGTAAAAATGGACACAAGCGACCAGAATGTCCGCATTTAAAATATAGTGTTACAGATGCACGGGCGCATATGATAACCATAAATTCCAGGTATATGACAGTCAAAATAAATAACACCGTACTTGAAGCATTAATTGATACAGGAAGTGATATTTGTGTAATCAAAGAAACTCTCTTGAAGCAAATTAGACCAGTTCACGTTTTCCGAAAATCTACACTTTCTTTATCAGGTTTAGGTGCAACCGTTGCTACAAAAGGATATTTTAAGGCCTCAGTCGAAATAAATGAAGATTTATACAATGACGTAGAAATACACGTGGTTAACAATCGATGCATGCGCACTGGGTTAATATTAGGAATGAGTTTGTTGCAGCAAGCAGTGGTGAACATGGATGGTGGAATAATTAGGATAACCAAGAAGAAGAAGACCCAAAACGATGAAAATAGGGGAGAGGACGAAGAAAATCCGATGTGCTTTTTAGCTAATATTAACGTGGACGTGGAACCTGAAAACGAAAACTATCTGCCTGCCTTAGCTCATTTAAAAGACAAAAAATTAATCAATAACGTTGTTTCTTTAATAGATAATTACTTGCCTGAAGAACCAGCCCAGTCAGCAATACAGATGAAAATTGTGACAGTTGATGACGAACCAGTTTATAGACCGCCGAGGCGATTTCCGCCTATTGAACAAAAAATAATCGAAGATCAAGTACAAGAATGGTTGCAGAAAGGAATTGTGCGAGAAACGGTGTCAGATTACTCTAGCCAGGTACTTTTAGTGAAGAAGAAGGATGGAACCTACCGATTATGCGTGGACTACAGAGGGATTAATAAAAAAATTCATAAGGATCGATATCCCCTACCGAACATAGAGGACCAAATCGACAAATTACAAGGTGCTAAATTCTTCACCACATTAGATTTGGAAAATGGATTTTTCCACGTAACTATAGAAGAGAACAGCAGGAAATATACAGCATTCGTGACTCAAGCAGGACAATATGAATTTACTAGAGTACCGTTTGGTCTCTGCAATTCGCCCAGTGTTTTTCAGAAATATATTAATTTTATATTAAAAGACTTAATTAATGAAAATTTCATTGTAGTATATATCGATGACATAATTATCCCCTCCGAAACGATGCAACACGGATTAGAGAAGCTAGAAAGGGTTTTACAGGTGGCAGCAAGGCATGGATTAAAAATCAAATGGAAGAAGTGCCAATTTTTGCAGAACCAGGTTGAATACTTAGGACATTTAGTTCGAGATGGCAGCATATCACCATCGCCATGTAAAACGCAGGCGGTGCAAAAGTTTCCAATACCAACGACGATTAAACAACTTCAAAGTTTCATTGGACTTGCAAATTATTTCAGAAAATTTATACCAAGTTTCGCTTTAAGAGCACGAGTTTTAACAGACCTGAAGAAAACGTCACGCTTCCAGATAAACGAAGAACATCTGGATGCAATTAAAGATTTGCAAAATGCTCTCTCATCTAAACCGCTATTGAAAATTTTTAGATATGGGGATGTAACAGAACTGCATACTGATGCGTCAATTGATGGCTACGGCGCAGTCCTGCTGCAAAAAGATCCTGATGATGGTGCTCTTCACCCCGTTCAGTACATGAGTAAACGTACTACTGACGCAGAACGAAAATATACAAGCTACGAATTAGAGGTCTTGGCAATAGTGGAATCATTAAAGAAATTTAGAGTTTATCTTTTGGGACAACATTTTAAATTGGTTACAGACTGCAGAGCGTTCGAGTGTACGATGAAAAAACGAGATTTGACAACACGAGTAGCTAGATGGGCTTTGCTCTTGGAAGAATTTAATTACGAGATCGAGCACCGTTCCGGTAGTAGGATGAGACACGTGGATGCGCTGAGTAGAAACCCGATAATGATGTGTGTGCAAAACGACAATAATTTCCTCAAAAAACTCTCTAAAGCACAAGAAGATGACGATCAGCTGCAAGCCATCATGGAGTTAGTAAGAAAGGAACCGTACAAAGATTATGTTTTAAATAATAATATACTTTGTAAAGCCGTAGATAATAATTTACTTTTTGTAGTTCCACACAGCATGAAGGCAAACATCATCAAAGAAATACACCAAAGGGGTCATTTTCACTTCGACAAGATGAAAAACATTATTGAAAAGGAATTCTATATACCAGGTCT
This sequence comes from Thereva unica, assembly GCA_949987705.1. Classification (NCBI taxonomy): domain Eukaryota; kingdom Metazoa; phylum Arthropoda; class Insecta; order Diptera; family Therevidae; genus Thereva; species Thereva unica. The sequence goes on along the minus strand of OX465281.1, from coordinate 154,286,215 downwards.
TAAGCAAAGAATAGAAAGATGTATCTCCAACCGCATCAAATGCATTTTATCTGAACGAAAACGCGGAAAAGCAGAAGGCTACCTGAACCCCATTCCGAAAGGCAACATACCATTGGAAACTTTCCACATTGATCATCTTGGCCCGATGCAGCAAACAAAGAAGGGATACAGATATATCTTCGCAGTGATTGATGCGTTCACAAAATACTGTTGGTTATATCCGACGAAAACTTTAAACAGCGATGAAGTTATTCAGAAGATGGAGATCATAGCTGAAACATTCGGAAACCCGAGTAGATTAATTGCAGACCGAGGAGGAGCTTTTGTGTCTAAAAATCTTAAAGAATATTGCCGAGAACGAGAAATTAAGCTACTCTATATTACACCAGGTGTTCCACGTGGCAACGGACAAATTGAAAGGTTACACGGAACAATAATTCCAGCACTTACGAGGAGATACGAGGCTTATGGAGATTATAGAAGAAGAGTTTACTAAACAATTCACTGATCAACGAGCAGAGGACCGCGAGCAAGCAAGGAATGAAATAGCAAAGATTCAAATGGAAAATGTAAACCAATACAACCGAAAGAGAAAACGTCCTAGAAAGTATAACGTTGGAGATCTTGTGGCGATCGAAAGAGTTCAATTCGGAGTAGGATTAAAAATAAAACCCAAGTTCTTTGGACCATACAGGATCATTGCTATTCAAGCGTTTGATAGATACAAAGTAAGAAAAGAAGGAGATCACGACGGACCTAGAGATACGGAATGCAGCGTAGACAAGATGAAACCGTGGGCAGAGGAAGAGGATGAATATGATGATGATGATGATGATGAAGGTAGCGAACATAGGAAGGATTATGTAACCAGCCACGAAGAAGAAGAAACTGCCGAAGAAGCTCCAGATGAGGACATCTGAAACCCAGGATGGCCGAAATGTGGGAATTTTATATCCCAACTAGTGTAAATATAAGCTTGGACAATTTTCTATGAATAATGAATAACAAGTTTAATTCTAGGGCCTTTACTTTAGAAGTTATAAGCAATTTTAAAGTTAATATTGGCCTTTTTCGATGCTTATTTGGCACTTTTCGACAAAGCTCAGATGGAAAAGTACAAAAAAAGGACGAAATAGAGCCAATTTCAACATTAAAAATGCTTATAACTTCAAAACTAGAGGATGTGGCGTAAAAGTTGTATCACATTATTTATAGGAAATTGTCCAAACTTTTTAATTTTGGAAAAAAAAGTTTAGGTTTATCACGTATTTTTTGGAGAAAAAGGTGGTTTTAGTTGAAATTTTAGTGAAAAAAATATAAAATTTTGACTTTGGCGACTCATAACTCCAAAAGTTTATAAGATAGGACCATTATTTTTACCGTCGTAGAGAGGTGGGGGAATTCTGCGTACACCGGTACCATAATCATGAAAATGGGTTACACGGTTACAAAAATACAGGGTGATATGTAAAACTCTAGCAAAAAAACTTCAAAACGCCCTAGCGGCTAAACCGTTACGATTTCCCCCCTCCCACCCATACGATTTTTTGTTCGTCTATCCTAGACCTATCCACAGCCGGCCGCTTTGTAAGTTTATGTGGGACACCCTGTATATATATATATATATATATATATACCTATATATATATATATATATATATATATATATATATATATATATATATATATATATATATATATATATAATATATATGTGGGAAATCCGTTTTTAGTAATGACTAATAAACCATTTTTCAAAACAAATTCTTTTAATGCGATTTTTCCACAATTATTTATAAAAAAATAATTCACAAAATGAGTTTTAACTGGTAAGGTAATGAATGGCTTTTAATTTAATGTTTTCTTATAATTTAATAATGACGTTTACTCCATAGCGCGGGTCGTTGCTTCGTTGCGTCGTTGCGTGAGCCTTTTTCTGACTGACTCTCTCGACAGCCTTCATGGCTGTTGATGCTTATTATTATGTGAGAGTGTATGTTTGTTCCTACATTCAGCCTTCATGGCTGTTGATGCTTATTATTATGTGAGAGTGTATGTTTGTTCCTACATTCAGCCTTCATGGCTGTTGATGCTTATTATTATGTGAGAGTGTATGTTTGTTCCTACATTCGGCCATCCTGGCTATTGTCTGCCTCAGACAATTCACTATCATCCTCCTCATTCACCCAAGGTTTCATGAAGTCAGCTGATGTGTGAGTACTACCTGGTCCATCATGGAGGCCGACTTTCTTAACTTCGTACCGATCTTTCCTTTTGACTTTTACTATTTCATAAGGTCCTAGGAACTTCGGACATACTTTTAGCCCAGGCCCGAATTGGGTCCTTTTGATCGCGACTAGTTCGCCCAGAGTATATTTTCTGGCAGACTTTCTTCTGCGATCATAAGCCTTTCTATTTTCTTCCTGAATTTTTGCTATTTCATCTCTCGATCGTTGCCTCATGTCTGTACGGTTGTCTTCGAATTCTTGAATTACTGCTTGTTCTATGGATTCTAAAATTTCGGGTGCAATTTCGCTTCGCATCTTTACTCCAAAGAGTAGCTCGAAAGGGGTCCGCTTCGTAGCACGGCTGGTAACTGAGTTGAGTGTCTTCTGTAATCGTGGTACGTGTTTGTACCATTTCATTGGATCATCTATGGATAATTTTGTCAAAACTTCAATTATGGTTCTATTAATTCTTTCCACTTGACCATTTCCACGAGGTACACCGGTAGTGACAAGTACGTGCTGAATATGTTGGGTGTTGCAAAACTCCTCGAATGCCTTTGCGGTGAAAGCTGTGCCTCTATCCGAAACAATTCTTGTAGGGTGTCCGAAAACTTCGCTTTGTAATTGGAGCTTCTTGATTACTTCCTCAGTAGTTGTGGATTTCACTGGGTAAATCCACACAAACTTTGTAAACCCATCCACCACAACAAAAAGATATTTATAGTTCTTAGCTGTTGACGGCAAGGGCCCCAAGTGGTCTACATGGTATGTATGTAAAGGTGTTTCATCTTTGTCAATAGGATATAGGAACCCTTCCGCCTTACCTTCTTTTCTTGATGCTAATATACACGTGACACAATTTGAAATAGCTGCTTCTATCTTGGCTAACATCTTAGGGATATAAAAGTCTTGCTTTAGGGCAGCTTCAACTCGCTTTGCGCTGATGTGTCCGTTATCATGTGCGTTCCGAATAATTTCCCTTTGCATGCATTTGGGCACCAATAACACATAGCGTCCATCTATAAATCTATAGATAATTCCATTGCGTATTTCAAAGTTTTTATAGGGTTTGTCTTGAAGAATTGTTGAGATTGCGTTGCAATGTTCATCATTTTGTTGAGCATTTCGAATTCGCTGCAAAATTCCATTTTCTATAATAAGGACTGCTGGATGGCGACTTAAGGCATCAACGTGACGCATTGTTGAGCGCTCGATGTAAAACAACACAATCAAACTCCTGTAGCGAAATTGCCCACCTTGCGACTCGAACACATAAATCCTTTTTTTCATCGTAGCCTGGAAAGCGCTGCAATCTGTAAATATAGTAAATCGTATCCCCAAAAGATAAACCCGCAACTTCTTCAAACATTTAATTATCGCTAATACTTCATGTTCGTAGCTGGTGTAATTCTTTTCAGCCGTCGTTGCTTTAAAACTAAGATAAAATACGGGATGGAATTTTTTGTCATCATGTTTCTGCAACAATACTCCTCCGTACCCAATAGCACTCGCATCTGTATGCAATTCTGTCTCAAGGTTGAGGTTAAAAAGCTTCAGGACTGGTTCCTTGCATAATAATTGTTTTAAAGTGGAGAATGCTTTTTGTTGGTCCGAATTGAATGTGAAAGACTGGTTTTTCTTGAGGAGGTCTGACAATGGCCTAGCTATGGTTGCATAGTTTGGTATAAATTTTCTGAAAAATCCTGTTAGACCTAGAAAACTTTGAATTTGCTTTGTTGTCGTAGGTACGGGATATCCTTGTACTGCTTTTACCTTTTCCATAGATGGCCTTATGTTTCCATCTTCTATAATATGTCCAAGGAATTGAATTGTCTTACTAATAAATGTGCATTTTGTCCATTTAATTTGCAGTCCATTCTTAGATGCCAAATCTAACACTATTTTTAGTTTTTCTAAATTTTCCTTTTCGTTCTTTGCCGGAATGATGAGATCGTCTATATAAATTAATACATGGCCCTGGCGTGATAGATCGTAAAAGACGGTGTTCACATATCTTTGGAATACAGATGGTGAGTTGCAGAGACCGAATGGAACTTTCCTAAATTCATATTGGCCATCTGGTGTTATAAAAGATGTAAATTTCCTACATTCTTCCTTTATGTCCACATGGAAGAATCCGTTCTTTAAATCTAAAGTTGTAAATATTTTTGCCTCGTAAAGACTTTCTAAGATGTCCTCAATAACTGGTAGGGGATATCTGTCTTTAATGATCTTGCGATTTAAACTTCGGTAATCTACGCAGAGTCGGTGATTTCCATCTTTTTTACTAGTTAGAACTACTGGGCTAGCAAAATCGGATTGACTATGTTGTATAACTCCGTCACTTAACCATTGTCTTATCTGTTCGTTCACAATACTTCTTTCCTTTGGTGCAAGTCTCCTTGCTTTCTGATAAACGGGATTTTCATCTGTCAGAACTATGTTCATTTCAATGCAAGACTTTTCTGTTCGTACCGGTTCATACGTATCGATTAGCGTCATGAGCTCCTCTCGGATTTCCCTATTTTTAACATTACGAACGTTGTCCATTGTTTTTCTTTCGATTAAGTTTACTACATCCATCTTGTCTAATGGGTTTTCCTCGATATTGTAATTCAGGTTGTCCTTTGTGGGAAATCCGTTTTTGAAGACACTAGCTTTGCCTTTGTCCACTACCAGTAATATCCCTTCTATAAAGTCTTTCCCCAGAATTATGTCATCCGAAACCCAGTCATCCGGGACGACTTGAAATCTTATGAGATATGTTTCTGGTTCCAATTCTATGTTGGCTGAACATGACCCTAATGTTAATGCTTTTTGTGATCCACGTGGTCCGAACCCGTTTAGAAACATTCCTGGCTGGTCGTAGATTAAGGTATTAAATCTTTCTTTCACTGACTTCCTCATCAAGGTGACCTCGCTTCCTGTATCAATTAGTGCTGGATAAGATATTATTCTCTATTTTTATTTCCACGGTGGAAAAATTTGCTGAAATTCGATTAACCCGGAATTCTTTAGAATTGTTTTCATTTTGATTTTGTTTTTTGCGAGTACATGTGGTAGAAATATGACCGAATTCGCCGCAAGTAAAACAACGTGTGCCTTTGCCTTTATTCGGACAAAAATTTGTCTGGTGGGAAAGAGCTCCACAATTCAAACACCTTTTCTTGTCTGTGTCGCTTTTCCCAGCAAGGTTTTTGCCTGGAAATCTTGTTTTACCTTCACTTTGCTGTTTTTGTTTTTCTACTTGTTGCTTAATGTTTTTATATACAAGATATTTCCTTTTTAGTTCCTCTAAACTAGTCGCTTCGTAGAGCACTGTTTTATTAGTTACGTCATCAGGAATTCCTTGTACTATATATGTTACGAGAGAAAGGTCATCCACTTTACCTTTATTTGCGATTTGCTGCATAGTAAAAAGATATTCTAAAAAACTTTCATTCATAATAACGTTTGAACAAATGGCGGGCCTTGTATTTTATAAACGGAATATGAAAGATTATTAAATAAGCTTCATTTTGGATTTTGTTTGAAATTTTTTCGTGCTATAGAACATGATTTTTTTCATTTTACAACTTACATTTGCAAAAAAAATGGTAAAAGTTAATAATTTTTTAAAAAAGCAATAGCTCATCGTAAAGTTCAACATTTCCTCTTTTAATCAAGACTAATTCGAAGTAAATCGATCAACTAGATTCGGAGTTATGAATTTTTCAAAAAAAAATGTAATAAAAGTTTAATTGTTTATAACTTTAAAATTGTTAAATTACAAAATCTGAAATTTGGCAATTATTTTTTGTTCGACTAAAGCTACCGATTGCACAAAGATTTAGAGTTTTTCATTAACATTGCAATTTTGGTTTCCCATTTGAGGAAGCCTTAGTCATATATATATATATATATATATATATATATAGGTATATATATATATATATATATACACATATATATATATATATATATATATATATATATATATATATATATACATATATATATATATATATATATATTTTTTTTTCTTTTGTTTTATTTTGCTCTTTTTTATTACTCATAGTTTCTCTTGCATGCTATTTATATTTTAACTTTTCCTTGTATTGTATTACTGTATAACCAACCTCTTTATTATGAATGGACAATAATTTAAGACTGTTAGTCTTTGTACATAAGCTGTCAATAAATAAATAAAATAAATAAATAAATAAATAAAATAAATAAATAAAATAAATAAATAAAATAAATAAATAAAATAAATAAATAAAATAAATAAATAAAATAAATAAATTAATAAAATAAATAAATAAAAATTATAGCGCCGCCTGGGATACCCTGTCCACGCGCTTCGAGAATAAGCGAGTTCTGGTCAACTCCAATTTAAACGCGCTGGTCAACATACAAGCTATGTCTGGGGAAACAGCTGCAGAACTACGTAGACTTGTTGATGGATTCCACTTAGCATTCCGAATATTGAACAATTTAGATCGCCCTCTCGACCATTGGGGTGGCTGGTTCGTATACCTACTCTCGAACAAATTAGATAGTAGTACACACAAGGACTGGGAAGGGAAACGTCTTTTATTTCATCTACAGACGTGCCCTCCTTCAAATCACTCCAAACTTTCTTGGAATCGCGCCTGCAAGCCTTAACCGCAATAAAAGATTTTGTGAAAACCCTACCGCGACCAGTAGTACGTCAACAGTCATCATCACCAAGACCTAATACTCGCAGCCATCATATTACGAAAACCAAATCTACCGACTGCGGCTGCTGTGGCCGTGGCCATTTCATCATGTTCTTCCCTCAGTTACGGTCCAAGACTATTGAAGAACGCATAGACTTATTAAAGAAGAAGTCAATCTGCACAAATTGCCTGAAGTCGAGCCACGTAAGTTCTGCATGTAGTTCAGACAAAACCTGTCAAAAGTGTAACCAGGGACATCATACGATGATCCATCAGGCACCTGTACCCGGCGTGGAAGGTCGACAGTGGCACAAACCAGAACAGCAACCTCCGTTAACAAAAACTTCTGGTCCTTGGTAAGTTCCATCAAGAAGAATTTCACTACAACTTCAACCGCTTCCTTTATTCACAATGAGAAGGTAACAACAGACAGCAAATCCAAGGCCAGTTTATTCGCATCTATGTTCGCTTCGAACTCTTCTTTACCCGAAACTGATGTGTTACCCAATGTTTCCGAGCGTAACGCTCATTCAATGGACAGGGTTTTTTTCAGGACTCGCGAGGTGTACAGGTGCCTCAAAGAGCTCGATGCCAACAAATCCACTGGACCCGATAATATACCCCCTATCGTCTTAAAACAATGCGCCTCACCTTTGGCTAAACCTCTGCGCAAATTATTTTCCCTGTCATATTTTTCCGGAGTTTATCCCGACTCTTGGAAACTTGCCCAAGTTCAGCCCATACCGAAAAAAGGTGATTCCAGCCTTCCCTCCAATTACCGCCCAATAGCAATTACTTATATTCTCTCCAAAACCATGGAGATGATAATCAACAAAAAGCTTATGGGATATATAGAATCCAACCTACTCATAAACGACAGACAGTATGGCTTCCGACAAAAAAGATCTACTGGCGATCTTTTAGTCTGTCTTACAGAACACCTCAGCTGTAGTCTGCATGGATCCGGTGAGTCTTGTCTGGTTGCTCTAGATATCTCCAAGGCTTTCGATAGATTTTGGCACTCAGCCCTGTTAGCTAAACTCAAAGCTATTGGAGTGGACTCACTTCTACAGAAGTGGATTGAGAGTTTCCTTTCTGGCCGTTCAACCAAAGTAGTATTGAATGGCGTCAAATCCGCATCCCACCCGATCTCTGCGGGGGTCCCCCAGGGGTCAATTTTATCCCCGGCCCTATTTCTCATATTTATAAACGACCTTCTTTCAATCCTTTCCAACCCACTTCTCAGCTTCGCTGACGACGGTACTACGTTACTCGTACAGCGCCGATACAAGACAGACTCATGCCAGATCCTGTCTTAAGGATCGCGAACTAATGTCCAAGTCGATTAATAACGACGTTAAACTGATTCTAAAGTGGGGAGAGAAGAATCGTGTTGAATTCAACTCCGACAAAACCAAGTACTGTATTATCTCCAAAAAGAAGTTCACTCCACCTTTGAAAGTGGGTGAAGTTCAACTAATGGCCGACTCATCCTTACACATCTTAGGCGTGACATTAGCCAAAGGCTTGCGATGGAATGACCACATACATATTCCAAATCGCCAAACAAGCATCCCAGTGTTTTGGGATTTCTTAAGAGGTGCAAGCTCCTCCTCCAGCCATCGGCCCGTGCTGTTATTTATAAATCCTTCATTGGGCCTTTTCTCGAATATAACTCCCTCGTTTGGGGCGGCGCCCCAATAACCACCTTGGCATGGTTAGATAAGGTGCAAAAAAGGGCACTCAAGTTAATTGGTGACGACACCGCCTGCGGCACCATCGACCCCCTGAGCCACCGTAGGAATGTAGCAGCACTGACAAAATTTTATCGCTACTATCATAGTGACTGTTCCTTCGAGTTAAACGCTCTCCTGCCTCCACGGCAATCTTATACCCGCAACACCAGATTAGCCCACTCGTCTCATTCCCTTCACCTCCAACTACCCCTTTCACGCACTCAACAAGATATGAATTCATTTGTTAATAGAACAACTCGACTGTGGAATAACCTCTCTCAGTCAGTATTTCCGAGCTCCTACAACATCCAAGAGTTCAAACGCAAGGTTCCTCACCACCTTCTTCAATAACCCCCCGTACCTTTTAACCCTTAACTTATTCCCCCCCCCCTCATCCCTTCCCAGTACTAAGCTTACTGCTAGACCATGACATGACAAATGACATGACGGACTAATAGTACAAAGGGTGACTTCTGAGCTTAGCACTGCCACATAAAAAAAGGCTGCTAGCATGACAACCAACCTATGCGAAGTGAAGCTTCTACATCTAGCTCTACACTTGCCCACGTAGCCAGTATGCACGCCAAAAAGCCTAGACAAGATACCACTTTACTAGCTACAGCTGTGGTGCTGCTAAGATCAGCTGATGGCGGAACTGTTCGCGCCCGAGCATTAGTGGACCAGGGATCAGAATCTAGCTTCATAACTACGTCTTTGGCTAATGCATCGCGACTGGCTAAAAGACCTACTGATATTTCAATCTATGGAAGAAGAAATATTGATGCAGACAAAGCTAATGCAGTCGTTCTTCATGAAGTTATACCATTGATCCTTCAAAAACCTATACAGTTCAATCTCTGGTACTTCCATCACTTACACATTTACACTAAAAAAACTGGCCACATATAGCAGGACTGCAGCTAGCAGATCCATTTTTTGATAAGCCGTCTGGAATTGATCTGATCCTTGGTGTTGATTTACATGCAAGAATTCTACTAGGCAACATTCGCAGTGGTCCAGATGGAACTCCCGTAGCTCAAGCTCCAACTTTAGGCTGGATCCTATCAGGGCCCATGGCCGAAGTAGTACAACAGGCTTCACTCACAACGAGTTTTTAAGTCACTACTACTACAAACAGCCTTGACACCCTCTTGCAAAAGTTCTGGGAAATTGAAAAGCCACCTCAGCAACACTTGCTAGACCCGAAAGATGCTGAATGTGAAAGGATCTTCCAGAAGACTCAATATCGAGATGTAAATGGTAGATTCGTAGCACGCCTAGCTATAAAGAATACCGAGCTCCAACTAGGAGACTCACGTGAAGCTGCCTTGACTGCTTTGATCCGCATGGAAAGAAGGTTCATTGAGATCCACCGCTACTTAAAGCATACTCGGGCTTCATGGAAGAATACTTATCTCTTAATCATATGGAATTGGTGCAGGACGAGAGGGAAACACAAGGTCCGGTATACTATTTACCTCATCACGCCGTATTGAAACCAAGCAGCTCGACGACAAAACTACGAGTGGTCTTCAATGCCTCGTAACCGACTCACACCGGAGTATCATTGAACGATCTACTGCATATCGGACCAAAGCTACAAAACGACTTCTTCGTAGTTTTAGCAAGATGACGCTTCTTCCCGTACGTCTTTACCGGTGACTTGGAGAAGATGTTCCGGCAGATTTTGATAAACCCGGCAGAAATAGACCTACAGAGGATATTGCGGCGATCTTCTCCATCACAACCAGTCAGCTGCTTCCGTCTTCGCATTGTTACTTACGGCACCGCCGCCGCACCCTACCTGGCCTGCAAGGTGCTCAAGCAATTGGCAGATGATCATCAACTAACGCATCCTGAAGGTGCAAAAATCATCCATGAAAACACCTATCTAGATGATGTTCTCTTTGGCTCCTACGATAAGGCAGCCGCAAGCCGCGTTCGTGACGAATTGAAAATGGTTTTCAAGTATGGAGGCTTCAACCTGCGGAAGTGGGTATCTAACACACCTGACTTGCTAGCAGATATCCCCGAGGCGGACAAGAATACTGGTATGAACGAGAAGCTCATTACGGACTCCCAAAAAAAAACATTGGGCCTTGGTTGGAACCCCCGGCTAGATGCCTTTCGCTACTACATCACTCTTCCAAGCGCTACGAGATCGTCCAAACGATCTATTCTCTCCGATATAAGCAAAATATACGACCCTCTAGGATGGTTGTCCCCAGTGACGATAACCTCCAAGATACTTTTGCAGAAATTATGGACTGCAAAGATAGGATGGGATGACCAAGTCCCTGTAGTTAATTCTTCCTAGCTGGACTATAAATCTGAACTAAAGCATATAAACGATCTTCACATCAAACGTTTGTTGGAAACAGGACAATCTTAAATCTGGATACTTTTCCCACGCACGCATGGTCGGATTCAACCGTGGTATTAGCTTGGCTCCGTGAGCATCTATCTAAATGGAAGGTCTTCATAGCCAACCGCGTCGCTCTGATCCACGAAAAACTTCCTCAGGCAATTTGGCACCATGTCCCCACGACGCAAAACCCCGCAGATTGCATAACCAGAGGTATTCCAGCAGCTAAAATGAGAGACTACCAGCTTTGGTAGTCGGGACCACAGTGGCTATCGAAACATTCTGCCGATTGGCCCAAGATAACTAACCTTTCCATACCTCCGGAAGTTTATGAGACTATTCGCCCGAACCACTCAACATCTACTTTCATCGCACACAGCGCGGATGATTCAAGAACATCCCTTATGCAGAGGTACTCAGACTTTTCGAGACTCCTTCGTATAACCGCCTACTGCCTACGATTCATCTACAACAGCAAAACTCCAGCAAAGTTGAGACATTCAGGCTACTTAAGCCTAGCCGAACTGGATTTAACCTTAGAGCAATGGATTAAAATTGAAAAACGGCAGACATACCCCAGTGAGCTCAACTGCCTAGCTTCAGGAGCACAAGAAGTAAACTTAAAGCCTTGAAGCCTATTATTGATTTCAAGCACATATTACGAGTAAGTGGCAGACTAAAAAATGCGCTCTTATCAGAAGACGAAACACAACCTATCATACTTCCAACTGATAGCTACTTAACCAAACTTCTAATTGCCAATGCCCATTCCAAAACTCTACATGGAGGCACACAAGCTACTCTCGAACAACTTCGACAATGGTATTGGATCCCCAATGGTCGACGAAAGGTGAGACAATTTATACATCAGTGCGTTTTTGCTGCAGAGCGCGGGCTAAAACTTTTACGCCGCTAATGGGCGACTTGCCCCCGGAGCGGGTATGTCCAGCTAAACCCTTCCTTCATAATGGCGTGGACTACGCTGGACCCTTTTTGATCAAACCGACTCGAGGCCGACAACGGAATCGACTCAAGTGCTATGTAGCAGTCTTCGCCTGCTTCTCTACGCGAGCAGTACATGTAGAATTAGTCACTGATTTAACTACTGAGGCATTTATCGCAGCCTTCCGTCGATTCGTAAGCCGACGTGGAAGATGCGCGAAACTATACAGTGACAACGGTAAAAACTTCGTGGGCGCAGACAGACAGCTGTCAACATATATCTTTACCAGCTTACCCACAGCAACGATCTTCCGCAGCTCACTCTCAAGGACGGAACAGAATGGCATTTTATACCTCCCGCTTCCCCTCATTTTGGTGGCCTTTGGGAAGTCGGCGTAAAGTCCTTTAAGCACCACCTAAAGCGAGTGGTTGGCAGTCAAATTCTCACTCTGGAGGAAATGTTCACCCTACTCGCACAGATCGAGGCCTGTCTCAACTCGAGGCCACTGAACGCCATCACTGATAACCCCACGGACCTGAAAGCGCTAACTCCTGGGCACTTCTTAGTCGGAGAAAACTTGCTGGCCGTACCTATGCCAAACACACTAGGTACGCCACTTAAGGGGGTAGAGCACAGTAACGGGCATTGTTTGTGGGTCATTTTCATTAATTTATTGCTAACTAACTAATAATATGTTACACTAATAATTTTTTTTAACTTCCCAGTATAGGAAGTTATTGTAATCGGTCCGAAAATCGAAATCGAAAATTCCAACGTATTTTCATCTTTCAAGGTCCCAGGAGCATTTTAAGCAAAAAATTGGGAAGAAGTATGTGTGTGTGTGTATGTGCGTACGGATGTGGTCATTTTTTCCTGCACGATATCGCGCGAACCAAAACTGATATCGACTTCGTTGAGGTGTCGTTCGAAGCGTATTAACCGAAATATGATCTGAAAAGATTTTCATGAGATTCGGTCCAGCCGTTTTTTTGTTTAAGCGACGTAAGTGACTTTTGTACCTGCACGATATCGCCCGAACCACGAAAGATATTGACTTACTTGAGGTGCCGTTCGAAGGGTATTAGCGACAATATAATATGAAAAGATTTTTATAATATTCGGTCCAGCGGTTTTTTGGTTTAAATGACTTAAGTGATTTTTGTACCTGCACGATATCGCGCGAACTATAAAAGATATCGACTTAGTTGAGGTGCCGTTCGAAGAGTATTAACCAAAATATGATCTGAAAAGATTTTCATAAAATTCGGTCCAGCCGTTTTTTTGTTTAGGCGGCGTAAGTGATTTGTGTACCTGCACGATATGGCCCGAACCACAAAAGATATTGACTTATTTGAGGTGCCTTTCGAAGCGTATTAGCGGCAATATAATCTGAAAAGATTTTTTTATAATATTCGGTCCAGTGGTTTTTTGGTTTAAATGACTTAAGTGATTTTTGTACCTGCACGATACCGCGCGAACTAAAAACTATATCGACTTCACTGAGGTGCCGAAACACATTAATACCTAATCTTGTAAGGGCGCACATTTAGTTTGACATTTTAGCGAAAATATTGATAAACAATTGTGACAAATTCTCGGTATTATACATATATTCTATATTGCCTATTGTTCATTTATTATTAAAATATCCAATCATAATATTCAACATCCATCATACTGGGAAGTTGATCGTGTGGACCGAAAGGGTCGAACCCATATCCCACCCAGCTAGCACTGATTTCAATTTGTAGCAAATTTATGTTTCAATTGGGTCGTATTCCAGTTTTTTTAAACAAATGTAGTCACATGAAGGTTATATTATTATCTCGAATTAAAACTTGGCAACAAATCATCTGGTTCAGTTACACTACAGTTTTATTTTTGTTGCGGAAAAATGCACTTGTTGTTCCATAACAGTTGCAAAAGAGATGTCATATTTAAAATAAATTAAAGTTATTAAAACATTTCCTTTAGTATCACATTTCATAAATGTTTTTATATTGCAACTGCTACAAATATAGAAAATAGTTAACAACCCTAATGTGGCTAAGTTGTTGTAAGTTTTTGTCAAGTTAATATTACATTTTAAAGGTTCAAAAGGCTTTATGGAGGTTTTTGTGCAGTTACAAGGACTTTGGAAAACATCTGTCAAAAGCTCCATACTCGCCATATTTTTCAACGTTCTAAGTTTTTTCTACACTACTCAGTTTAATTTAAGAAAAAACAAAAGCGGTTTTCTATGGAGTTTATCTTTCTTTTAACCATTTTTTAGTGCAATATTACACTAGGAGCTTAAAAAAATGTGTTTAGCTGTAGTTTTCAGAGTGCCATGCTAATATTAAAAACTCGAAATTCTTCTAATTTCCCAAATATTTTCCAAATTTTCTTTTTTTCGGGTGGCGCGTGAATTTTCCAGAGGTAAGTCACCCACATTCATCAACAAAATGGCATTCGTTTTATAATTTTGCTGTGAAATCCTACAATGTTTTAATTTTAAAGTGCTACATAGTGAGTTGTGTGTTGTTTTTTCGTTTCGTTCCATTATGTCTCTGACTTTTGAAACACACTTAACCTGCGATTTCTTTTTTGTTAAAAATATGTATATATTATAAAGAATAATAACTTTTCCCGATGTTCGAAATGTTTTATCTTGTTATGTGCAACTTCAGTTTGTGGCAACAACACATTTAAAACATAGCAAAAGCATATTTTTCGCCTCATTGCGACCAAAGTTGTTACAAAATAAACATTAAAGATCTGCTTTTTCAGTCGCAATGGAGCTACAGTCGCACTACATATCTTATCTTACGACTCTTTTACTAGTTAGATTAACTCCATTGCTACTATTTTGTGCTAGCTGGGCAACTAGTTTTATTATCTTCCGTACATATTAAAAAACTTTTAAAAATTTTTTTGTTATGATGTATGTTGCTATATTTCGATATATGTTGCTTCGCACATCCCTATGATTTTCACGCATTGTTGGATGGTGTACATGATTCTGCGAAAACCAGTCGTCTGAGGCAAAAAAAAACAAATATTCTCATCATCTATATGGTATTGGCTATCGCGTCACGTAGCCTTTTTAAACTCTTTTATTTAACTTACACTGTTTGTCGTCAAATCTTGGAAGTTAAATTTGACCCACTTCCCGGTTTCAGATAGAGCTGAAATTTTGCATACACGTCTAGTTTGGATGACAATGCAATCTGGCCATTTTGTAAAAATATCAAGATGGCGGTTCCAAAACGGCGCCCGATTTTTGAAATTGTGCTCCGCGTCAAATCTTGAAAGTTAAATTTGAGCCACTTCCCGGTTTCGGATAGAGCTGAAATTTTGCATACACGTTTAGTTTGGATGACAATGCAATCTGGCCATTTTGTAAAAATATCAAGATTGCGGTTCCAAAATGGCGCCCGATTTTTGAAATTGTGCTCCGCGGCCCTCTGACATGGGTATCAAACGAAAGGATATGACAGGTAGAACACAATAAGCTATGTGGCGTCATTCCAAATTCAAAATGGCGGCCAACACTTACACTGTTTGTCGTCAAATCTTGGAAGTTAAATTTGACCCACTTCCCGGTTTCGGATAGAGCTGAAATTTTGCATACACGTTTAGTTTGGATGACAATGCAATCTGGCCATTTTGTAAAAATATCAAGATAGCGGTTCCAAAATGGCGCCCGATTTTTGAAATTGTGCTCCGCGGCCCTCTGACATGGGTATCAAATGAAAGGATATGACAGGTAGAACACAATAAGCTATGTGGCGTCATTCCAAATTCAAAATGGCGGCCAACACTTACACTGTTTGTCGTCAAATCTTGGAAGTTAAATTTGACCCACTTCGCGGTTTCGGATAGAGCTGAAATTTTGCATACACGTTTAGTTTGGATGACAATGCAATCTGGCCATTTTGTAAAAATATCAAGATGGCGGTTCCAAAATGGCGCCCGATTTTTGAAATTGTGCTCCGTGGCCCTCTGACATGGGTATCAAATGAAAGGATATGACAGGTAGAACAAAATAAGCTATGTGGCGTCATTCCAAATTCAAAATGGCGGCTAACACTAAATTGCGGAAAGCTTATAGACTAAAAAGTAGAAAATATAACCGATCAACTTCCAATTTTGCACACACTCGTAGTTCGGGTGGTTAATGTGTATGAATGATGAGATGAATAGTTGAGTTAAGGGTGAGTTGATAATAAAGAAGCAATACACGTTACAAAAAATCACAAACAAGCACAGAGATGCTGCTGTCAATTAAATTCAACTACTCAAATACTGAACTCATGCCCGTATGCATAATTTCAACTAAACCCAGGTAGCAGAGCTGAGTCGAGTTCAGTCAACCTTGACCCAACTCGACTCCCGTTTACATGTAGTTAGACTTGGGTTCAACTTGAGTTCAACTCATCATGTATAAGTACTAAATGCAATCTGACCTTTTTGTAAAAAAATCAAGAAGACGGTTTCGAGATGGCGGCCGTTTTTGCAATTATGTTCCACCGAGCCCACGACATGGGTATCAAATGAATACAGTAAACTGTGTGACGTAATTTTAAATCTAATAGAATTGCCATCATAAAATGGCGGAATACATATAATAAACTAAAAAGTAGAAAATAAAATAAATGGTTAAAAAAATTTCTTAAAAAAATTCTTTTCATTAACTAAAAAATGTACTGAAAAGTAAAAAATAAAAAATATTTTAAAGAAAGCGTGAAATTTCAATTTTAATGAAAAAGTTAATTAAAAGAATGGCGCATTTTTCATCAAAAAATTTTGTTAGAATTTGAAATTAACAAAGCAAAAAATTGAGGGTTATTGTAAATCTCACGCGATTTACAGTTATATTTTCAATTTTTGATGAAAAATGCGCCATACTTTTAATTAACTTTTTCATTAAAATTTAAATTTCACGCTTTCTTTAAAATATTGTTACGCTTTTACGGCTTAACGGATTCGTAGGATTAATTAAGGAATACACTTTTTAATTATCCACACAAAATTTATTTATTACGAAAGAAAACACAATTTAATCACACAAACACAATTCTTACAGTTCACTATAATCACTTTCAAATTTACTATCTCGCACTATTAAATTCTATCTATCGCTTTATAGTTCACTTTCAAATCACTACTTTTCACTGTTCTCACTTTAAAACACTTTTATCGCCTTTTAAATCAAAACTGACTCAATAGCGGCTGCCAGGCGCTTTTATATAGGCAGCTCCACCTTTGTCTACTTTCTGGAACCTTCGTTTTCTGGTTCCTTGTGGTATGTTCTTTTATTTCCTTAAGTTTCGACCAGCTTCAAGTTGTCTTCGCTTATTGCTCGTTAGTTTAGTACATAAATTCTTAGTTCAGACAACAACCGAAAATCGTTGATTCATCCTCTCGACAAACAGATGGCGCATAATCATCACATTGCCCCCTTCTTAGGACTGTTCGTCCCGAACAGTTGTCCATCCTGGATCCGGCTGATGATATGGGCACAGCCTGTCTATGTGCACAATCTTCTTCTTTGCTTTGGGTCCTTGTTGAATCCTGTAGACCACATCGTTGATCCGTGTTACGATTTTATAGGGCCCCTCCCACTGACGCTGAAGTTTCGGAGACTTGCCTTTCCGTCTTCGAGGGTTGAACAGCCAAACGAGGTCACCTTCCTGGAATCCGCCACAGTTTGCTCGGAGGTCGTACCTTGTTTTCATCCTGTCACTGGCTATCTTGAGATTCCTCCTTGCGAGCTGGTGGATATCTGCAAGTCTATCACGAAGTTCACCTGTATAACCGCCAGTAGATTCGTTGCTTTCCACAGGTGTCCCAAATTTCAAGTCGCTTGGCAGCCGGATTTGTCTTCCAAAAATCACACTAGAAGGGGTTTGTCCTGTGGAATTATGAACTGCTGTCCGATATGCCATTAGAAAAATAGGGATATAACTGTCCCAGTCGCGCTGGTGCTCGCTAACGACTTTCCTTAAGTGCTCTAGCATTGTCCTGTTGAATCGTTCTACCATTCCATCGGATTGGGGATGAAGGGGCGTCGTCCTGGTCTTCTTCATTCCGAGTATCTTACATACTTCTTGAAAAACTTGAGATTCGAAATTTCTCCCTTGGTCAGAATGAAGCTCATGAGGAACACCAAATCTGCAGATCCAATTGTTCACTAATTCCTCTGCAACAGTGATTGCTTCCTGATTTGGAATGGCATATGCTTCGGGCCACTTACTGAAGTAGTCCATAACCACCAAAATGTAACGATTCCCTCGGTCTGATGCTGGAAAAGGTCCCGCCACATCGATTGCAATTCTTTCAAATGGGGCTCCCACGTTGTATTGCTGCATTTCTCCTTTTGTTTTTACTCGAGGGCCTTTGCTGCTGGCACAAATTGTGCATTTACGGCACCAGTCTGTAACATCGTCCCGCATGTGAAGCCAATAGAATCTATCTCTTATTTTTGCCAAAGTTTTATTGACTCCCAGATGTCCTCCTGATGCGCCATTATGACACTCCTCGAGAATATCTCTTATTCTACTGCGAGGGACTAACACCTGCATTCGGTGAGAGGTACCGTCAGCGGTTTCCCATTTGCGCTTTAACACTCCTCGCTCGATGTGCAATGAATCCCATTGGGCCCAATAGCTCTTCAGGGTTTCGCTTCTCTCTGCAATATCCTTCCATTCAGGCTTCTCCTCGTATTCCTTCCATGCCAGAATCGAAGAAATATATGGGTCGTCGCGTTGGGTGTCTCGGAGTCCCTGGTCGTCCCATCCTGTCGTTGGCTCAACGGTCGTCCTTTGACACTTTTCCTCAATACGCCCACAATGTTTGCAATCTTTTACGCATGGTCGCCGGGAGAGTGCATCTGCATTTCCATGGTTTCCTTCTTTTCTGTGGCCTATATTAAAGTCGTAGGACTGAAGTCTCTCGATCCATCTTGCCACTTGTCCTTCAGGATTTTTAAATTGCATCAGCCATTTTAATGCTGCATGATCCGTTCGAAGGATGAAGTTTTGCCCATAGAAATACTTGTGGAAGTGCTTAGTTGAGTCCACGATTGCCAACAGTTCTCTCCTTGTGACGCAGTAATTCCGCTCCGATTTTGACAGCGCTCTACTGTAGTAAGCTATGACCTTTTCCTGCCCTTCGAAGTTTTGTGATAGCACTGTACCAATTCCGACATTACTCGCGTCCGTGTCCAATATGAATCTGTCGCCTGGCTTCGGGTATGTGAGTATTGGTGCTTGGCAAAGTCCTCTTTTTAGTGTGTTGAAACTTTCCTCGCACTTTTCTGTCCAGATAAATGGTTTTCCTTTTTCTGTCAGTTTATGTAATTCCTTAGCTATGTCAGCAAAATTCCTGACAAAACGCCTATAATAGGTGGCAAGTCCCAAAAAGCTTCGAAGTTCATGTTTATCCTTCGGTGTGGGCCAATTCTTAACCGCTGTTCTTTTCTCAGGATCTGTTTGAACTCCATTGGATGAAACCACATGTCCGAGATAGTTGACTTGGTCTCTGAACAGTACGCACTTTTTAGGGCTGAGTTTCAGTTGGGCTGTTCTCAACTTTTGGAAAACCTCTCGTAGATTGCCCAGATGTTCCTCGAAACTTTTTCCAACGACGATGATATCGTCCAAATAAACCAGATAAGTCTTCCATGTCAGTCCTCGCAAGACGCATTCCATCAGTCGTTCGAATGTAGCTGGGGCATTACACAGTCCAAACGGCATGACTGTAAACTGCCACAGGCCGTTTCCTACAGAGAAGGCTGTCTTTTCTCGGTCCTCCGGGTGAATTTCGACTTGCCAGTAGCCGCTCTTAAGATCCAAGGTAGAAAACCATTTAGCTCCAGAGAGAGTATCCAGTGTGTCATCGATACGAGGTAATGGGTAGCTGTCCTTTTTAGTGATGTTCTTTAACCGCCGATAATCCACGCAAAATCTTGTACTGTCATCTTTCTTTCTGACTCCTCTATAAGGCCTTGTTTTCTCATATCTTCAATCATACCGGCTGCCTCTTCCCGCTTGGCTAGTGGTAGTCTTCTCGGCGGTTGTTTAATTGGCTGGGCATCTTTGGTGTCGATCCTGTGTTGAACGATGTCTCTTTTCCCAAAGTCATCATCTCTCATGGCGAAGATATCACTGAAATCCTCTACTAATTTCCTTGCCTGGAGATACTGTTTTTGTTCAAGACAACTAGTTGAGAGCACTGCGTTTACTAATTTCGTGGCCTTTGGCTTTGGTTTTGGAACCGTTTCGATGTTAGCGCACTCCACTAATGTAATCTGTTCTGCCGGTTCTCCTTTCCCCAAAACCGTCCCTTCTTCAATCGTACTTCTCGTTCGTTAGTATTTAGCACTCTCACGAATACCTCCTTCTTGTCGTCGATGCTCACCAGACATTTTCCAATTGCTATATTTTTGCTTTGTTCCGTTTTTTCTGGTTCTATAAGGTAAAATCGGTAGCTCCCGGGATCACCATCGACTATCGCTCGTACCAATTTCTCAGCACACGGAGGAAGCACGGTATCTTCACGAGCGACGACCTTAAGCTGCGAATAACAAGTGGCCATTGGAATCTCCTTGTTGTCATTGTAATGGTGTTTCGTTCGGGTCGTTCTCTAACCTCCTTTTTTAAGGGAGGGTTGCCGGGGGCTCTCGAGTTGTCCAGGGTCGTGTGAGAACAAACACCTTCTTACAAAATAAAATTTCTTTATTTATTCAAATATGGTTCTTATATACTAACAATTTCGGTAAGTCTAAGTAACGGCTTACGATATCTGGTTACATGTTTACATAGTGCGGGCAAGTCTATCTACATAGCTAACTACAGGTTATATCTAGGTGTAAGATTTTACTAGTATATTGCTGAGTAATTTTCTACTCGCTAACTACGGGTCACATCTAGGTATAAGTGTTTACTAGTATATTGCTAAGCAGTTCTCTACTCACTACTGTAAGCTACATGTTCGAAAGCTGGGTTCGGTGGAACTACTGGTGTACCCTACTGGGGTCTATATGTGTAAAGCGGAAATTCGGTATATAGTTGGTCGGTGTATCGGCCAAATGTTTACATAGTGTGGGAAAGTATGTCTACATAGCTAATTACGGGTTATATCTAGGTGTAAGATTTTACTAGTATATTGCTGAGCAGCTAACTACGGGTTACACCTAGGTATAAGTGTTTACTAGTATATTGCTAAGCAGTCATCTACTCACTACTATGAACTACATGTACCTAATGTGTGTAGGGTGTGTAGGTCTGACTGTGCCGGATCGTACACCTCGACACGGGCTAGGAATCGCTACCTCGGCACATTGTCGGGCCGTACACCTCGACAAGGCCTCGGAAACATTCCTCGGGTAGTGTGTATTGTGCGTAGTGTGTGTGTGTGTGTTATGTGTAGGGTGTGTATGTCTGACCGTGCCGGATCGTACACCTCGACACGGTCTAGGAATCGCTACCTCGGCACATTGTCGGGCCGTACACCTCGACAAGGCCTCGGAAACATTCCTGAGGGCAAAAGTATGACCGTGCCGGATCGTACACCGCGACACGGTCTAGGACCAGAGAGGGTGACCTCTCCGGAACGAGCCTGAGTAAAGACTGAATTTTAGACTGGTGAAGCCGTTTATTTTATAGCCGTGAAACTGTCAAAGGATAATCACCCAGCCTGCTGGGTGAATATTTTATTTTCCTAAAGTTTACTTAAAAGAATTTCCCCGCCTGCTGAGTGAATAGTTCTCCTTATGTTCGTGGAGTGAAATTCTTAGTAACGAAAACTTGGTTCGTTACATCATATCTCAGTACTTCCTCTCCAATGTCCAGTAGAATTTTATGTGTTTTCATAAAGTCCAGACCGAGAATACACTCGTCTGTTATATCAGCTACCAGGAACGAATGTGAAAATCCAATGTCAGCAAGAAAATCCAATGTCAGCAAGTACTAGCTCTCCTGTTGCAGTTTTCAGTCTGTATTGGCGGGCGTCTTTCAGCCATTTATTGCCGACCATGTCAGACCGGATAACAGATTTTGAAGCACCAGTGTCTACAGTTATTGTGCATTTTTCTGCTCCAATCTTTCTTTCGATGACCAGGCTGTTGCCACTACGCTGCAGTTGTTTGATAGTGGTGATGATGACACCGGGGGCTTCGATTTCCCCGAACAACTCCCGCCCCATGGAGTTAGTCTTTATTCGTTTCCCTGCTGCTGCCTGCGGGGAGACACGGAGTCATTGCTTTCGGCCTCCCTCTGGTCACCTTTCTGCCGATGTCCGCATTTTTCACAGCAAGTTCCGCCACTCCTATTTTCGGGAGACTCTGCTCTCCTTCGCTTTCTGCAATTCCTTTGCAAATGACCCGGTTCACTACAGTTCCAGCATCGGAGTCGACCGCGTACTTCCGTTGCATTCATTCTGTTGCAACTATCCTCTGTTGTGTGGATCTCTCTGAGGCGAACTGCACTTCTTGATGCTTGCCTCGCTGCCTCGTATGCCAGAGCATATGCCAAAACTTCTGCGGTATTCTTCTTTAAGGCCAATCTGGCTGCCTGTTGTAGATCCCGGTCAGCAAAAGAGTTAAGGAAAGCCTCTCTTGCTACTTCGTTGATGTAGTCTCGGCCGAAGCTAGGATAAGCCAGATGCACTAACCTCTCGATATCGGCGCATAGTTGTTGTAAAGTTTCTCCTGGCTTTTGAAGTCGATTGCGAAGTTGAAGTCGATAAACCTCTTGCATGTGCTTATCACCGTAACGCATTTCCAGCGCTTGAACTAAGAACCCGTAGCTGTTGCGATGTTCTGCTGGTATTGACTGCAATATTTCTGCTGCTGTGCCCCTTAGTGACAACGTTAAGGCCGTTGCTTTCTCCTCCTCAGTCCAGCAATTGCCTGCTGCTGCTGCTTCGAATTGGAGCTTATAAGTAGACCATGGGCTTTGCCCGTCGAAAGTTGGAGGCTGCAGTTTCCTAACTCCGATGACTTCGTGAGATGCCGTCGCTGGGTGGTGAATCTTTACCCTTTCTAGCTCTGCTCTGACCGATTCTAGCTCAACCTTCAACTTTTCATCATTTTCCCTCATGGAATTTTCGAGCTTTTCCAGATCATTCTCTACATTTGCTTTAATGGAAGATTCGAGATTTTCCAGCTTTTTGTCAACAGAGAATGACATTAGTTCGAATTTCTGCTCCATCTGGTTTCTCTGCTAACGAGCGTACTGCTAATAATTTCTGTTCATCTTTTAACGCCAACACTTCCGCCTTGATCTCTGTTGTCGCTTCTTTCATCTCTGCTGATGACCGTTCTTGCGCTTCCTTCATCTCTGCTGATGACCGTTCTTGCGCTTCCTTCATCTCTGCTGATGCACGTTCTTGCGCTGCTGATGTCCGTTCTTGCGCTTCCTTCATCACCATAAATGTTTTAAAAAGTTCTGCCATACTCACTGTCGTTTCTTCTGGCTCCGCTTCTACCTCGTCTTCAAACATGTAGGTTTCAGGATCCTTACCTTCGTTTACCATAGCTTCTCGAAGCAGGGCGGTTAGGGAACTTTTAGCCCCCACCGTTGACAACGAGCGTTTACTTAATTCTTTTTTTAACTCTACAGTGCGCAAATCCACTAGCTTTCGACCCATTTTATTAATAAGTCCTTATTTCTCACGCACAAAATTTAAATTCCAATCACAATTTTTGTTCAAGTTCACTTAATTCACTTATCTCTTAATTAATCCCACTTCTGACACCAATTGTTACGCTTTTACGGCTTAACGGATTCGTAGGATTAATTAAGGAATACACTTTTTAATTATCCACACAAAATTTATTTATTACGAAAGAAAACACAATTTAATCACACAAACACAATTCTTACAGTTCACTATAATCACTTTCAAATTTACTATCTCGCACTATTAAATTCTATCTATCGCTTTATAGTTCACTTTCAAATCACTACTTTTCACTGTTCTCACTTTAAAACACTTTTATCGCCTTTTAAATCAAAACTGACTCGATAGCGGCTGCCAGGCGCTTTTATATAGGCAGCTCCACCTTTGTCTACTTTCTGGAACCTTCGTTTTCTGGTTCCTTGTGGTATGTTCTTTTATTTCCTTAAGTTTCGACCAGCTTGAAGTTGTCTTCGCTTATCGCTCGTTAGTTTAGTACATAAATTCTTAGTTCAGACAACAACCGAAAATCGTTGATTCATCCTCTCGACAAACAGATGGCGCATAATCATCACAATATTTTTTATTGTTTACTTTTCAGTACATTTTTTAGTTAATGAAAAGAATTTTTTTTAAAAAATTTTTTTAACCATTTATTTTTTTTAAATTCTTTTATTTAACTTACACTGTTTGTCGTCAAATCTTGGAAGTTAAATTTGACCCACTTCCCGGTTTCGGATAGAGCTGAAATTTTGCATACACGTTTAGTTTGGATGACAATTCAATCTGCCCATTTTGTAAAAATATCAAGGTTGCGGTTCCAAAATGGCGCCCGATTTTTGAAATTGTGCTCCGCGTCAAATCTTGGAAGTTAAATTTGACCCACTTCCCGGTTTCGGATAGAGCTGAAATTTTGCATACATGTTTAGTTTGGATGACAATTCAATCTGCCCATTTTGTAAAAATATCAAGATTGCGGTTCCAAAATGGCGCCCGATTTTTGAAATTGTGCTCCGCGTCAAATCTTGGAAGTTAAATTTGACCCACTTCCCGGTTTCGGATAGAGCTGAAATTTTGCATACACGTTTAGTTTGGATGACAATGCAATCTGGCCATTTTGTAAAAATATCAAGATAGCGGTTCCAAAATGGCGCCCGATTTTTGAAATTGTGCTCCGCGGCCCTCTGACATGGGTATCAAATGAAAGGATATGACAGGTAGAACACAATAAGCTATGTGGCGTCATTCCAAATTCAAAATGGCGGCCAAGACTTACACTGTTTGTCGTCAAATCTTGGAAGTTAAATTTGACCCACTTCCCGGTTTCGGATAGAGCTGAAATTTTGCATACACGTTTAGTTTGGATGACAATGCAATCTGGCCATTTTGTAAAAATATCAAGATGGCGGTTCCAAAATGGCGCCCGATTTTTGAAATTGTGCTCCGCGGCCCTCTGACATGGGTATCAAATGAAAGGATATGACAGGTAGAACACAATAAGCTATGTAGTGTCATTCCAAATTCAAAATGGCGGCCAATACTTACACTGTTTGTCGTCAAATCTTGGAAGTTAAATTTGACCCACTTCCCGGTTTCGGATAGAGCTGAAATTTTGCATACACGTTTAGTTTGGATGACAATGCAATCTGGCCATTTTGTAAAAATATCAAGATAGCGGTTCCAAAATGGCGCCCGATTTTTGAAATTGTGCTCCGCGGCCCTCTGACATGGGTATCAAATGAAAGGATATGACAGGTAGAACACAATAAGCTATGTGGCGTCATTCCAAATTCAAAATGGCGGCCAACACTTACACTGTTTGTCGTCAAATCTTGGAAGTTAAATTTGACCCACTTCCCGGTTTCGGATAGAGCTGAAATTTTGCATACACGTTTAGTTTGGATGACAATGCAATCTGGCCATTTTGTAAAAATATCAAGATGGCGGTTCCAAAATGGCGCCCGATTTTTGAAATTGTGCTCCGCGGCCCTCTGACATGGGTATCAAATGAAAGGATATGACAGGTAGAACACAATAAGCTATGTGACGTCATTCCAAATTCAAAATTGCGGCCAATACTTACACTGTTTGTCGTCAAATCTTGGAAGTTAAATTTGACCCACTTCCCGGTTTCGGATAGAGCTGAAATTTTGCATACACGTTTAGTTTGGATGACAATGCAATCTGGCCATTTTGTAAAAATATCAAGATGGCGGTTCCAAAATGTCGCCCGATTTTTGAAATTGTGCTCCGCGGCCCTCTGACATGGGTATCAAATGAAAGGATATGACAGGTAGAACACAATAAGCTATGTGGCGTCATTCCAAATACAAAATGGCGGCCAACACTAAATTGCGGAAAGCTTATAATAGACTAAAAAGTAGAAAATATAACCGATCAACTTCCAATTTTGCACACACTCGTAGTTCGGGTGGTTAATGTGTATGAATGATGAGATGAATAGTTGAGTTAAGGGTGAGTTGATAATAAAGAAGTAATACACG
This sequence comes from Thereva unica, assembly GCA_949987705.1. NCBI lineage: Eukaryota > Metazoa > Arthropoda > Insecta > Diptera > Therevidae > Thereva > Thereva unica. The sequence continues at coordinate 154,260,093 of OX465281.1, read as the reverse complement.
TTACAAAAAATCACAAACAAACACAGAGATGCTGCTGTCAACTAAATTCAACTACTCAAATACTGAACTCCTGTCCGTATGCATAATTTCAACTAAACCCAGGTAGCAAAGCTGAGTCGAGTTCAGTCAACCTTAACCCAACTCGACACCCGTTTACATGTAGTTAGACTTGGGTTCAACTTGAGTTCAACTCATAATGTATAAGTACTAAATGCAATCTGACCTTTTTGTAAAAAAATCAAGAAGACGGTTTCGAGATGGCGGCCGTTTTTGCAATTATGTTCCACCGAGCCCACGACATGGGTATCAAATGAATACAGTAAACTGTGTGACGTAATTTTAAATCTAATAGAATTGCCATCATAAAATGGCGGAATACATATAATAAACTAAAAAGTAGAAAATAAAATAAATGGTTAAAAATTTTTTTTAAAAAAAATTCTTTTCATTAACTAAAAAATGTACTGAAAAGTAAAAAATAAAAAATATTTTAAAGAAAGCGTGAAATTTCAATTTTAATGAAAATGTTAATTAAAAGAATGGCGCATTTTTCATCATTTTTTGGCAACGAGAAAGAAAATCCTGAATTATACATACGTTTTTTCGGCACAAATTTCATGTTATGATTGTTAATAATTATTGAACAAAGCAAGATATTGACAAAATCCTACGTGACGCCAGAGGCACTCATCCATAAAAGAAGTGTGTCAAATTTCAAGTCAATTCGTTAATTAGATCTTGAGATATCATGTACACCGTTTTGAAAAAAACCGGTGCCCCGGGCCACGGTGCTTCGCGCTGTGACGATTATTACGTGACAACTACCATGTTGCTCGTTATCTGTTATTCATTACATGCAATATATAATAAACACAATATACATATAATTTTGCAGTATTTTTATTTTTTTATTCGTTCTCAAATGTAACAATGACAGTAATATCCCAGCGGGAAATGTAATGGGTAGGTAAGCGAGGTGGTAATGAGATGGACACATTACCTTTGTGATGAAATCATAGGTTACTTTTACATAGGGATGCCCTAGAGCGGTAAGTACTTACAGTAGGCATTACAGACGAGGACTTATTTCAGAGGCGAAATGTATTAGGTGAATACACAGATTACCATGTAAGGCATGCCGAATAAATTACTGGGTACCCTTTTAGCAATAAAAACAATGCTTTCCGAAAGTACCATTCCATTTTTGCTACATTTGGTATGGATTTTTCTAACAAGACATCTTTTTGATTTTGTTGCTCATTGTTAGTGGTATAAATTAATCTTATAAAATTGATGAGGACGGAATAAACTCAAGAAGAGAGGCTTTGACCAGCCAAAGACAAAGAATGACAAAAGCACATCACATTTCCAACGAAAGTATTTCTCAAGGCATTACCTAGTCGCTTACCTATTCATTACAACGTAAAGACCTCCATTTTCCTAAATTTCCAGTAGAATTTTTCGATTACCAGGTAGGCGCTTACACAAATCATTGAAGAATTCGTGGGTTACCAGGGTAACCACTTGCTAGTTTTCCCGCTGGGATATAAACACAATATATATAAGCGGCACTCATTGCCACTACTACAAATGCAGCGTAAGCCACGCCCACTCACACGGTTATGCGACACTTTATCGCTTGGGCATCCCGGCTAACCGTTTTAAGGTAGAAACAGATTGGCGCGAATTTTGTCGCGGAGGCGGTGTCCGTGGCGGCAAAATCGATTAAAATACACGCACCACCATATATGCTACCACAAAGGCGCGGAGGCGACTTGTCGCGCGGACAAATTCGAGCTATTTCGAATTCTGCCGCTGGTCGCCCAGTGGTACCAACCATGACGAGCTGATTTAGTACACATTTTTTGCTTTGAACTGCTGTCTGCCTGCAAATTGACAATTTGTTCGTGGCGGTTATTTTTAAATTGAATTCGTGATTTTTTTAGTTTTTTAATGCATTTTATTATAAAATGGCAAAAAAGAAATTTACCAATTATGGGGCATGAAAAAGACTGTGTTGCAGGTATTTAAAACTAATTATTGTAATAAAATCAAACAAAAATAGTCAACAATAAAAAAATTTTGTCTCTATTTAGCAACTCAATGTGACGGTTAATTTAAGCTTTTGGAGGTATGTACTTCAAGTTTATTTTTTAGTGAAATGTTTATATTTATCCCAGAGGAATTTAACATAGTATTAAAAACTATAAAATTCCGGAGCCGGAGGAAAAACAGGAGCCACAGTAAAAGTAAAGTGTTAAATTAATTTCTGGGAAAGTTTTTAGTTAAAGTTTTTGGTCAGATAAAATTTGAATTAAAACATGCTGAGGGTTCAAGCTGGAAATATTGATGATAGATATTTTAGGCGGAAACGTGGAAGGAGAATTTTTTATTACTTTCTAATGATGTAATATAGGTACATAGTTTAAATTTTCAGGTTGTGAAGCAGGTGGTATTAAATAGGCAAAAATAGTTTTTTTTAAAAACTACGCAAACAATTACAATCACTAGCAACGTTTGAAATTTTAAAATCAACTGATATGGAATTTTTAAAACTAAGCTATTTAAGTGATTTTAGGCAAGTCCTATAAATGGGAAAAACAATTCCGAACAAACCCACCCTTTTATTTTAATTTTGCGGGTAATATTCGGTGAATGGAAAAATACCATTAAGCAGCCCAATGTAAACAACAAATCGCCCATTGTTTACTTACAGGTAAACTTATATAATGTAATATCATAAATCAGGTCATGGAACTACCCTCTTTCAAATCAAACCCTTTAATTTTTAAATTCTAAGTAATTTTGGGTACATGGGAAAATGTCATTATGCAGTTCAATGTAAAAAACAAACCGCCCATCTCCTACTTGAAGGTAAAATTATCTAATTTAGTATCATAAAACAAGTCATGGAACCACCCTCTTTCAAATAAAACCCTTTAGTTTTTAAATTTCAGGTAATTTTCTGTAAATGGCAAAACATTATCTAACACCTCAATTCTTCCTTTTTTAATTCCAAGTAAATTTTACTTTATTCAAATATTGAAAAAAAAAACAATATACGTATATATATTGAAAATAGCTTAAATTTTTATTTCTAGGTAAGAGCACAGTTATAATTAAGGATCATGTGTTTTCACATAATAAATAATTAAAAAAGTACAAAATAAATTCATTAATTTATATTTACATTAAAAATTTCAAATTCATTTATTTAAATTCCATCGTCCGTTAAATTCCGTTAAATTGTCCGCGCCGCGCCAATCTGTTAGCTAAGGCGGAATCTAAAATCCGTCGAGCGGCGCGGCAAAAGTTGTCGCGCCAATCTGTTTCTACCTTTATTAGACGTTGTCACGTCAAAACATCGTTTCGAGAAAAACGCGTTTGAACATTGCACTGTGGGACAGAGTCCCAAATTTCTGGCCAAAACTTGAAATCTTGATTATTTTGTGATGAAATTTCTAACTCGGTGGTTTTCGAGGTGGCTGATTTCAAATTTAAAGCAAAAAAAAAGAAATGAATTTTTTGAAAATTTTACTGTAGTCTACCCCCTTAATAGACTGGATCGTTGGCAACTTGTACAGCATGCGTATGAAATCTTATGGGCTCGCTGGTACAAAGAGTACATATCCCACTTGCAGTCCCGTTACAGGTGGCAACACAAAACTAGATCTGTAACCGAGGAGGACAAGCTACCCCCTCAACACTGGCGGCTAGGACGCGTCACAGAACTTCACCCAGGAGCGGACGAGCAAGTTCGAGTCGTGACCATAAGGCACAAAAATGGATACTATAAACGTCCCGTGACGAAACTCTGCATCCTTCCGATCGACCCTAACCCAATTAATCTAACTTTAAACTATTCTAAACAACTTGAAAAAACAATAAACTAATCACTCTTCTGTCCGTAGATTTACTAAACTTTTACCCACACCTCCCTATGGCGGGCGGCCTAGGCCTAGAAACTTCCTCATGGCGGGCGGCCGAGCTTAATTAAGACGTAGCCCTAATATCAACCTGGAACCGAAAGCTGGCAACAAGACACCATTTAAGTCTAAAATTTAACTAAAATAATAACTGTACTTTGATAATTTCATTTTGATTTTTCTGATGAAAAAGTCACTTCTCTTCCTTGCGTGCTAGAGATCACACGCTACTGTATCCGCGAGTAAAATTTTGTATTAGTAAAGTAATTAAAGTATTATAACGTTTTTTATTTACTTTAGACCCGATCCAGAAATATTTACATTTCGAAATCCTTTCTTACCTTTAACTTGTTCAACATACACCTCCTGACATCGTGTGTAAAAATAAGCATGGTAAGGCCTACCCCTTACTATTAAGTGCTTATTTCAGTACTTCGGTAAGCTTACAGGTCCCACTGGGTATTAAATAATAATTAGACGACGATTACTAAAACCATTCTATGTCAAACTGACCAGTATAGCAAAGTCGATATCTATTCACAAGCTAAAGCGGGCCGCGCCCTGTTCGAAAATTCAAGCGAAATTCAGAGAGTGATTTGATTTTTAATTTAAGTAAGATTAAATAATTTTAATTAAAAAAAATAAATGGTTAAAAAAAATTTTAAAAAAAAATTCTTTTCATTAACATTAATGAAAAAGTTAATTAAAAGAATGGCGCATTTTTCATCAAAAATTGAAAATATAACTGTAAATCGCGTGAGATTTACAATAACCCTCAATTTTTTGCTTTGTTAATTTCAAATTCTAACAAAATTTTTTGATGAAAAATGCGCCATTCTTTTAATTAACTTTTTCATTAAAATTGAAATTTCACGCTTTCTTTAAAATATTTTTTATTTTTTACTTTTCAGTACATTTTTTAGTTAATGAAAAGAATTTTTTTTAAAAAAATTTTTTAACCATTTATTTTATTTTCTACTTTTTAGTTTATTATATGTATTCCGCCATTTTATGATGGCAATTCTATTAGATTTAAAATTACGTCACACAGTTTACTTTATTCATTTGATACCCATGTCGTGGGCTCGGTGGAACATAATTGCAAAAACGGCCGCCATCTCGAAACCGTCTTCTTGATTTTTTTACAAAAAGGTCAAAAAGGTTGCATTTAGTACTTATACATGATGAGTTGAACTCAAGTTGAACCCAAGTCTAACTACATGTAAACGGGAGTCGAGTTGGGTTAAGGTTGAATGAACTCGACTCAGCTCTGCTACCTGGGTTTAGTTGAAATTATGCATACGGACATGAGTTCAGTATTTGAGTAGTTGAATTTAGTTGACAGCAGCATCTCTGTGTTTGTTTGTGATTTTTTGTAACGTGTATTGCTTCTTTATTATCAACTCACCCTTAACTCAACTATTCATCTCATCATTCATACACATTAACCACCCGAACTACAAGTGTGTGCAAAATTGGAAGTTGATCGGTTATATTTTCTACTTTTTAGTCTATTATAAGCTTTCCGCAATTTAGTGTTGGCCGCCATTTTGAATTTGGAATGACGCCACATAGCTTATTGTGTTCTACCTGTCATATCCTTTCATTTGATACCCATGTCAGAGGGCCGCGGAGCACAATTTCAAAAATCGGGCGCCATTTTGGAACCGCCATCTTGATATTTTTACAAAATGGCCAGATTGCATTGTCATCCAAACTAAACGTGTATGCAAAATTTCAGCTCTATCCGAAACCGGGAAGTGGGTCAAATTTAACTTCCAAGATTTGACGACAAACAGTGTAAGTGTTGGCCGCCATTTTGAATTTGGAATGACGCCACATAGCTTATTGTGTTCTACCTGTCATATCCTTTCATTTGATACCCATGTCAGAGGGCCGCGGAGCACAATTTCAAAAATCGGGCGCCATTTTGGAACCGCCATCTTGATATTTCTACAAAATGGCCAGATTGCATTGTCATCCAAACTAAACGTGTATGCAAAATTTCAGCTCTATCCGAAACCGGGAAGTGGGTCAAATTTAACTTCCAAGATTTGACGACAAACAGTGTAAGTGTTGGCCGCCATTTTGAATTTGGAATGACGCCACATAGCTTATTGTGTTCTACCTGTCATATCCTTTCATTTGATACCCATGTCAGAGGGCCGCGGAGCACAATTTCAAAAATCGGGCGCCATTTTGGAACCGCCATCTTGATATTTTTACAAAATGGCCAGATTGCATTGTCATCCAAACTAAAAGTGTATGCAAAATTTCAGCTCTATCCGAAACCGGGAAGTGGGTCAAATTTAACTTCCAAGATTTGACGACAAACAGTGTAAGTGTTGGCCGCCATTTTGAATTTGGAATGACGCCACATAGCTTATTGTGTTCTACCTGTCATATCCTTTCATTTGATACCCATGTCAGAGGGCCGCGGAGCACAATTTCAAAAATCGGGCGCCATTTTGGAACCGCCATCTTGATATTTCTACAAAATGGCCAGATTGCATTGTCATCCAAACTAAACGTGTATGCAAAATTTCAGCTCTATCCGAAACCGGGAAGTGGGTCAAATTTAACTTCCAAGATTTGACGACACACAGTGTAAGTTAAATAAAAGAATTTAAAAAAGGATTATTTCAACAATAAACCATCAATGATGTTCCGCTAGAATAATTTTGCTTTAAATCAACTACATATTTAATTACAGAAAATAAATGCCTTTTTTAATAATTTTTGCGACATCTATTATCAAATTATTTAATTAGGAATAGATTCCTATGAATAACATTCCCTACTATGTTATTTGGTGTTAAAATATCTAGCCTTATACGTGGCTTATACATTGTATTTTTGACATTAGCTTTACTTTAGGTACATGTATTTTTACAAGATATAAATAAAATCTGTGGGTGCTGTCAATAATGCAGGTTGCGTGAACATCTGATTTTGTACACAGCTTAGAGAATAGAAACAAAATTGTTTTTTATTTGTTTTTGATTAACGAAATAAATAGCAACCCAAAAACAAACAAACAATATAATTTCCATTCTCTGACTTGTGTGCAAAACCAACAAAATGAATTGCTTGAGCAACGTGCATTGTTGACAGTGCCATATTATTAGAGGCGTAGAATTATAAAGTCTTACATAAAATTATAGTCTCCAAAACGTATTTAATGGCATATTCCGCTCTCCTGGACCGCTTCCACTTGTGCGGAGTATTCATCATTCCAAACTTGTCAATATTACTAGTTAAAGCAAGCCACAATAAACTTCCACAATAAAAAAATTAACACCTTCTATATTACTGTACCGTAATTCAACGATCTATTTTTTTCCCTTCGGCATGCATACCTACTCTCGTTCCACAAAACCGGTTATAACCACGCGCATTATTGTATACATATAGTACTTACTCTAGTGACATTACAATCATCATCAGTTGAATTACATGCAACGACACGGAATCTTTTTTGAAATATCGGGAAAAGAACTTTATGATGTGAAACCTAGCATACGTAACCTCGTAGACAATTCATGAAGACGTCCTGTCTTCTGTGAATCTCGCCATGTTATTATTCCAATCAAAATACTATCTAAAATTGAACCTTCTCCAAAGATTTATCTTAATTAATAATACATATCCCATTCTTCAACGGTTAGATTTGCAATACTCTAGTTGTTAAAGCTCAAATCATTCCATTAATGGAAAAACATCATCAGACTATTCACTTTCCATCTGGGTTGTTTATGTTGAAAGAACTTCATCTGGCCGGGAAAATTATTTCCTTCGTTATGAATACAAAAAAGTAAGCTGGGTAGTAATCGCACTTTAGGATTTTCTATTCAAAGCTTTTTATTCTAGTGCATATCTCTATCGCGAAACGAGGTAACAACGGACGGGTCCACTACAAAGAATTGTCTTTAGACTGAAATTTAGGAAAATTTTCAGAAAACGTCGCAAGTAACAATTGAGTCTTCAGTGATTTTCATCATGAAAACTTTCTCGAAATTGTTATGCAAATTTTTATGTTCCCACAAATTTTCGGTGTGAGAATGAGGTTACTCCCTTAGGTTTTTAATTATTTTTATATTTCACACGGGTTAAAATGTTGACGTACGCTCAATGCATTAAGAAACCAATCATGAGTTACAAGTCAGTCCTATAAACAAATTATTCGTTCGCAAAACCCTTGTATACGCATATCAACAGTCCAAAGGATTGGCTTTGTTAGAATCCTTTTAACGATTATTTATTGACTAGTCCATTTCCCTTTTTCTTCGATTCATCTGTCTAATCCTGGACAAATTACCTTCCAGATGAATTATTCCATTGGAGCTTTAGAGGCAATTGACTAGCATCAATGCCCTTCCTGCAGAACACACTTTCCTGAAATTCTGGACCCTCCTTGAAGCAAAGGGTTATATGTTCATTCATATAGCAAGAAGGCCGGCAAGATAAATAACCACTTCCTCCGTGTTGCTTTTTTGCACACAAAAAAACGAAGATGAAGAAAGCCATATGAGCGAAAATTATTTTTCATCCCGGAAGGGGGAAGGTCAGCCCAACGGCGAATATTTCTTTGGGAACCTTGGCCTAGTTTTGTTGTAGATGTTCATGAGCTCGCAAATATTTTTTATTAGGACGGAAAAGTTAGATTTATGTCCAGCTAACAAAGAGAGGAAATTTGGAGGAAAATACTTTTATATTAATGGACGATGATGATGACATCATATTCGTAACTTTTAGGAGCAACAAAAAAATTGCTGAAAGCGGAAGTAATAATGGTAAGAAAATATTTTGAAGGAGTTAATTTTACTATAGAAAAACTCGACGGAAATTTGTAACTACACACTCGTATGTATTAGGCAGTGACGTAAATAACGCTCCCCAAGTCCCGCGTCTCGTCAGGGCGCAGCAAAGCTAGGAGCTCTTTAAGGTCTTTTGACAATAAATGAAATATAATTTAATAATATGTAACAAAATTAAATTGGGTAGAGCAGTTGCAGTTTTCTTTAAATTTAACTTTTTGCGAAAAATTACGTTTTTCTAAAAATGCTCCTCTTGGTCCGTGGGTTTATTTAGAGCAATCTTCTGCGGGGAGACAAAACCTTCGCTAGAAGGATGGCGTAGACCAGGACGCTCAGAGCTTAGAATTGCCAAACTGGATGACATCGGCTCAGAATCAGGACCGGTGCAGACAACAGTTGCGAGAGGGCAGCGCGGGATCCCAGTTGTAGAGCCGTAAAAGAAGAAGAAGAAGAATATTTGAGAGCTTGATGAAATTTTCTTCAAAAATTGTACTATCCACGAACAAGTAAAAAAGTCTATTTAAAACGGTTCCAATGCTCAAAATGACCCCCAAAAACACATTAATTATGTAAAAAACAGAGGTTTTATTGAAAAAAAAACTTATTTTCCGAGTGATAATTTCTAGTAACCCGCCGATTTTTTCACTGTTTGTTAGTACTTGTGCGTGCAATAAGATGGTCACAATGTCCTACAAATTAATTAGCCCGATTTACCAGGCCTACGCTCGGCTCAAATCTTCAATTGAAGTATTGATGGCCTAGTTATTTGCACATGCTGAGGCTGAGCGACCCTTCGATTGGACAAACTTTCTTTGAGTTCTCTATTACATTATCTCTTAATTTAACAAAATATTTACTAATAAAAATTTGGAAATCACCAAGCCCACGTTTTCGCTTAAATAGAATAGCTGGGCGTCTTGTCAAAATGTAAGCTTGTTACTAATCATTAAAAATATGGCCAGGGACTGAGGACTATTATTTTTTTCATCAAAAATAAAACTTTAGAAAAAAAAAAACTTATGGAATTTTATACTAAATCATATTCCCCTCCATCGCAGAAAGCTACCTACGCCACTCCAAAGCAACCCACCTGTAGGCTTTGCCTTGAGGAGAATGAGTCTCACTTCCACTTTCTCTGTGAGTGCTCCGTGAGTACCATGGTAAAATGCAATATTAGAAATATTATCATGTAACGTAGGGCCAGTTTAGACGCTTGTCTCTCAGGAGCGTTCCGCACGAACTTTGTGGATAAATGAAACATGGGGCGGTACCTCTCATCATCCCCACCTCCCGTCCTTACGTCCTTTCAAATGAAAATTGATTTTTTCTCAAAGTAAATTAATCAATATTCATTAACAAAAGAGCTCATAAATCATATTCTTTCCGATGTCAACTCGATGTCCGAGGATACAACCATTGAACTTAAGGTGGACGATGATGATGCCAACCCCATTTTATTATTTTCCTCTGGGATAGGTGTTGATGAAGATGACAGTATGAAAGAAGTGGGAATAGAAGAGATAGAGAGATGATAAACAAATTTTTTTTATGCTTGGTAACCTTTGGACTAGGCCTACTGCGGATACCATGTAAAAACGCTGTTTGCATTATAGTTCACAGGTGGTGCGGAAAAGAATGCAGTGCGATGCCCGAGTTTTCCCAGCTCCATATCTCAAAAACCATTGGTTCTACGTAAATTTCGTATAAGACATTTTTATGCAGATTTATCTTACGAACAATCTTTACTTAGCAAAAAATTGCATAAAACCGTTAATTTACGAGATTTTTGGGAAAAACTGATTTTCGTGACCTTTGACCTTCCATAACTCGAGTAGCCGGTCAGTTGGCTTTATGGACTTTTGGGAAATTATTTGTGAGCCCAAAATAAAGAGAATCCCGCTGATAAATCTCCAGTTGCATTTTTTCAGAGGTTCATATTTAAAGTGACTGGACTATTAGTTCTTATTTTAGGATACAAAAAAATCTGATTATTTTAATAGTTATTCTCAACTCACGATTAAGAAAATACAACCTCACCAGCGCTTTTTTCGAACGCGGTACGGCCAATGCAATCTAAGTCCGCGTATTGTGGACAATTAGAGCCGGCAACGAAAAGTAGCAAAATTTTATGACGAATTATCAGATGACTTTCAATTCAAGAAGCACAGGGAAAAAGTTTGCATTTCTGTATTCAACGCGTCGTTGGATATACAGAAAAGTCAAATCAAAAGCGCGTTTCAAAAGTATGCGGACAATTAAAAATAATTTAATGGTTTTGCATCCTTTGAAATTGATCAACTCAATAGAAAAATAAATTGGAACATTATCTCAGAAATTATGTGATAACAATGAAAATGATTTGTCCAATTGTCTTATTAATGAAATGTAGGTACTGAATGTCGTCGAATCTCGGCCGGCGTTCTCCAAGGGTCGATTCTCTCACCTGATCTCTTTCTAATATTCATTAATGATCTGCTCTCAATCCGCTCCAACCCACGTCACAAGTTTTGCCGACGACACTCTGCGTTACTCCTACGCACAGTGGGCTAGATTAGGAAAAAAGTGGACAAAAATATAATGCGTTGTCTTATACATTCGAAATTTTGACTACATGGGTGTTTCACATCGCTGATCACAAATCCGTTATTAAAACTATCAAAAACATTTTTAATTAAAATTAATTACTTTAAAATAATCATACATACATTTATAAACTTTACGTATATACATTAAATATAATTCCTTAATCGGAGCCTTCGTCGCTACTAGCGGACTCAGATGGTACGATTGCTTTACTTAAGTCCCTGCTAGTCTCTGTGTCGGATGTATGAAGCAACCTCAAAGCTTCGCCAGACAAACTGTTATTACATTTAGGGTATTTCCGTCCGGCACATGCTCGAAATATAAGGGTCGGATGTGACGAGAAGACGATTGAATACATCCTCCATATTTCCTTGTCTAGAAGTTTTTCTAGCAAAATGCTCACGATATTTTTTAAAATCTTTGTTACGCGCCTCCTGGGCGTCTTCAGACATTTCACCAAACGTTAATTAAATGAAATAAATTAAATTTTCATACATTTTTCCGAAAATTTCACATGGTAACATTACGTACAAGTTTTAACGTTTTTTCACGAAAGCACGCGATTCACGCCGTACAAAATATGAATTGGCAAGTTTTGGCACCCAAATCTTTCGAATTCTCATTGTATGAAGAATTTCCTACAAAATCGCGTTGAAACTATGCCGGGCGGTAGTGGGCAATAAACTATTTTTACAATTTAAGGCTAATAATTTAAAAAAAAAAAAATTTTTTTTCGTGGTTATTGATCATTCTCTTACATTAGCATGTATTATTATTTAATAACGGTAAAACACATAAAAATTTTCTATATACCTTCAGGATCACTCTCCATTGAACTTAATTAATATTACACACTCAGATATAATGTTATTGGGATTTAACGTAGGAAGTGTTTTTCGCGGTGAAGACACGCAAATGCAGTTATGTCCAAAGTATCTAACTTCGGAATGCCTCAGATCCGCAGGCTTTAAAGCTACCCGCCCCATTTTTCGGAAAAACGTCCAGGGGATCCCCCTCTATAAAATAATTCCTATAGAAAAGGGCATTTAAAAAAAATTTATTTTGATTTTTGTCCACTTTTTTTAGAATCTAGCCCACTGTGCTACGCCTTCGTCAATATAAGACAAGCACGGATCAGACCTTGTCTTCTAGAGCGTGAGCTTTTATCCCTATAAAAACTTGTACCATCCTTGCGTTTGTCTCCGTGAGCAAAAAGAATCCACCGAAGCAAACGAACATTTACTCGCGGGCCGAATGGCGTCACCAATAAAGTGCATATCGCAGCTGTGCATATCTGAAGCATCATCTTTTTATGTTTAAGTATACTACAGCTAGCTGTAGCGGCTAGCTTCCAGCACTTCGAGCAGCAGGGACAACGGGGCGATCATACCAGATCGCCCCCTCTTTGAAAATTCCACCTCGAGCAGGAAGTAGAGGCTTCTGGTTGGCGATCAATTTTGATCATGGAGCCGGTCAAAGTAGCACGGAGACAGATCACGGGTTATATTCAATTTTTGTTTTGCTTTACGGTCGCAAGTGTAGCGATCATCAACTTATTGATCATCATAACGTTTAACCAAAATATAATTATTCATTGAAGAAACCGCGTTGTTTCTATTTTCGTGCCTGGAGCAAAACCCTATACCTCATCAGATCCGTTGCAAACATTTTACGACATTATAACGTCAAAAGCCTGCGAGCAAATGCCTTGGGGGATTGTTACCTTTATGGGGTGCATACAGGAGCGCTCCATTCGACGACGCTGCGCCAAAATAATAAAAATTTTAACAGCCTACAGATTGTTGTTGTTTTGGCGTGGCGTTGTCGCATGGAGCGCTCGTGCCTTGGGCCCTTTGACCTATTTTATCATCAGGGGCCCTATTCTCTATTACAATATTATTAAATCCGATTCGAAAACAAAACAGTAAAAATTTTCCATGTCTAAAGGCGGGGCTATCCCTTTATCCCTTTTAATATTGTAGAAAAATAAGCACTTGAGAAGAAAACTTTTTTTGAAAATCAAGAAGGCTATGAAAAAAAAAAATAAAAAATAAATAAATAAAAAAGAAAAAAAAAGTTGAGATTTGTATTTTGGTTGGTGACAGAAATTAAGACATCGGTAGAATTTTGGAAAACAAAAAAAGTCGAATAAGTATACGGACGATTCTGAAATCAGAAGACACTATAATCAGGAATATCGGTTTAAAAAAAATTGGAAAAAAGTCGATACGGATGATTTTATAGAAAGATGAAGAAAGAAAAAAGTGTGTGTGTACTTATGTACACGCATTAGAAGTAATACTTCTTTGGCGTGATTTTAAGACTAATTTTTAATTTGTACACAAATATTTTATTGGATTCTTTCTATTTTCGTGCGTTGGAAGGTGCAAGCATTATGATGCCGACACGCTCAAGGCTGTCGGTTATACCGTATTCTAATCCTAACTCACCAACTAGTTGGGTCATTAGGCCTAATTACAATTATCTTAAGATCGGCTTAAGATGCCTCATATAATTCTGTTAAGACTGGTTAATTTTCTACCAAACCATAATGAATGTTAAGCTTAATATGCGTCGCAAGCTTGATCAGCAGTTATTTACCTGATAATATTAGTGGTATTTCTAAGCCTAACTCACTTCTTTTTTGTTCATTTCCGCCTTAGCTTCTGATTGAGCAATTTAGCTTCTCCTCAACTTTAGTCAGTAGATCAAACGATCGTACCACTATAGTCTAAGACGTTCGTTGCTCTTAGCCGTGCCTTTAGCTGCAGATTGCAGTGCAGCAGTTTGCTCGGCTAATCTCCGGCAATCCAAAAGGACATCGTCTGTGTCCTCTGTCACAATGAGGAATTCCAGGCGTTGCGTAAACTCATTTTGCAGGTATGCTCTCGTAACTCACCTGTGGGTTCATCGACCTTGGGTAGATTCATTCTACTTCCTTTGCCACTACTGAAATAAACGTCACTTCCAAATTCTGTTCACTTGCCTAACTTCTTCTTTTAGTTGTTACTCAATTAAATTGAGTGGGTTAGGGTAATTGAAATATGATACGAAGAGTTTCATACTAAAGACATTAATGTATGGGCAAATAAAGCATCAACGCTTCCAACGTTGGAAAGTGCTCATAGCATCGTTTAGAGCCGGCTTTAGCTAAAACTAGGATATGTAATTTATTTCCCTCCATAGCCTCTCGGTAAAAACGTCCTCACTCATGGACATCGTGAACGGACTTTGGCTACGAATTTTTATATGCCCATATAATAATAAACTTATTAGCTAAAGGATTGGAGTTGCAATGCTTGCCCTCCATAGCCTCTACCCCTTCGCCTATATTGTCCGCAGGCCGTTCCAGAACATCAAAGCGTGCACCAAATTAGGGCATGCTGCAATCAAAAGTATTTCAATTGGCGGAGGCTGGTAAAATGACAAGCAAAGCAGCGTGCTGCATGTTCATATGATGTCTTAAATTTCAGTACGCTGCATATTAGAAGTTGTGATAGGGCCTCCAGCAAACCCAACGTAGCTACAGGCCTGGAAGCAGCCAGTGCCGATCCTACATTTGCTTGAATGGATGACATTTCTCGTGTAATAACATAGTGGAGCCAAGTTTTTAAGTTTATTTTTGCAATAAAAAGTTGTAAAATATGTATTGTATTTTATCACTTTTTTCTGCACCTGGATTACCAGTGATTAGTGTTTCAGTGATTGAATTAAAACAATTTAAAAAAAATGAGTGAACCAATACGTTTTATTGGTTTAGTTGTGAATTTGACCAATTTTGTTTACATTCACTGTGGTTTTGTCGAGTTATTTTAGGGCAAAAATGTTGAATTTGTATAATGCTAAAATACAATATTTTGCCACTTTTTACAAGTTAAAGACTTGACGCCTCTAAGATATTACACTACGAGTGAGAGAAATTGCTTTTCATCCAGTAAAGCTCCTCACCCACAAACATCATACAATAAACACTACGTATCTTCCTAGGCCCACGAAAAACCAAACTTTATTTCCCTCCATAGCCTCAATTATTTCCCTCCATATCCTCAGCATAAAAACCCCCTCACCCATCGACATCGCGAACCAGCATCGGCTACGAGTTTTGATATGCCCATAGTAATCACGGTATTCAGAAACAAGGTAATGTAAAAGACTGTATACCGTATACGGTATTTTAGTGCGGATGTCACGTTGGGGACACTTCTCATATAAAATCGAAGCTGTTGTTATTGTTTCAGCATTACGGCTACGATAGCGCCAGACAGGTTCGCTGAAGTCTTCACAGCGTGCCTGAGAGAGGGGATCTTCCCGGAGCGATGGAAACAGCAGAAACTCGTGCTCCTACCGAAGCCGAACAAACCTCTAGGGGACCCATCGTCCTACAGACCGATATGCCTCCTTAGTTGTATAGGCAAACTTTTCGAGCGGGTAATCTGTAACAGGATTTTCCCTAGCGTCGAAAGGGTAGGTGGCCTGTCGGACAAGCAATTCGGCTTCAGAAAGGCAAGGTCGACGACTGATGCAGTCAATATGCTGGTGGGCATAGCAAGAGCCGCCTTAGAGAAAAATCACTGCTGCGCACTGATAACCCTCGTCGTTAAAAATGCTTTCAACTCGGCGAGGTGGAACAAAATAGTCGAAGCGTTGATCAAGCTAGGCACACCAAAGTACCTAGTGCGTGTAGTGGCCGACTACCTCCAGGGTAGGTCGCTTCAATGTGATTCGGATGATGGTCCTAAAGTGTTCGGGACAACATGCGGTGTCCCGCAAGGTTCCGTCCTGGGCCCTCTCCTATGGATCGCAATGTACAATGATGTATTGGGTCTTCGTCTTCCAAAGGAAGCAGTGGCGATCGGATTTGCAGATGACATCGGGGTAGTGGTCGTAGAAAAACATCCAGATGACATCGAATTGTACGTGTTTAAAAGCAAGTTAATTGGGAATTGGAATAAAAACAATCACTGATTAATGGGTTGGTACTAATTTATTGAAATATTAAACGTCCCGTCGTTTTGTTACTAATTTATACAAATATTAAACGTCCCGTCGTCACCGTTGTGGAATCTATTTTGGACTGGTGAACTTTCGTTCTTTCTTGGTGCTTGTTGGTGCTTGAGGCGGTGGTGAAAATGCTGATGCCAGTGCTGGGTGAGGTTTTTCACTTGTAGCTCTTTCGCAACTCCAATTGAACTTAAATTAGAGCAAGATATTGGTTTGCTCAATCACCACAAGTTTCGCCATCCCGGATGAGTTGGTTGATATTAATTAGGTTGTCCAAGGCGATGAACTGGGTTTATACATTCTGCCCCCCTTGAAATCTCCTTGATTTCAACAGCTGCTGGATTTCGGTACCAGGTGATGGTTCTGACGGGATCTAGTAAACATTTTAATTGTTGACCGGGGTAGATATGGAGGGATAGAGGGATTTCCTTTCGTTAAGGAGAGTAAGGTGTGCGATATTGGGATTTTCTGGTTCGGGTGATGGGTTATTAGGATTTTGAGCGACGACTGCTATTAATTCGGAAGTCGGATCATTTACGGGATGTGTCCTGCTCTGGAGATGATTGTGTACGACGAGATTTGTGAGTGTGTCCCATGTTGCAGCGATGATTCTCCAGTTCCACCCAAAGAGATTATGTAGTCGGCGGCCGTTTATAATAGTGTCACATATGAATTTAACTCCTTTTATGATACTGCATATTCCAATCACAATTAGATATATTTTTCCAACTTCACTGAGGGTAGTCCATATCTTAAGCTGCACGGTTTCCATTACGCTGTGCATTGCACCTGGTGTGATTAGTTTAAGAACATCCATATCTTGATGACCAACGTCTTCTCCCAGCAGTCTCTTCGTAACAATATTTGTAATCGCTTGTCTTTCTGATGCATACATTGCTTGGCGTCGGAGTTCATTTAGTGCATTGGTCGTATATATACCTGCCTTCATTAAGTCACCTGGCTCTTCATACTTCCAGTTGGTGGTTAGTGATGGGTGTAATTTCCCTGGGCTTCTTATCTTATGTATTGTGGGATTGAGTCCATACCAATCCCCTAAAATGTAGTAAGCTGGATTCAAGAGTGGAGAACAAGCAACTTCTGTTCCAAATTCTTGTATTAGATGCGTTTTCGGGGTCATAAAGAATGTCTTATTCATGTAGCTAATCGGTAGTTCATTAAAACACTTCTCACTGGCACATACAGCGACTTCGACTGGTTGACATTTAATTATGTATATGGCTTCGCCGCGAGGTACCGCCGTGTATCCTCGTTCTTTAATGTACCTCCAAGCGAATTCATCAGGATAGTGAGGTGCTATCGTTAATAGCGTCTGCAATACTTCCCGTTCTAGTTCACATCGACGTGTTATGAGATTAAGGTACAGTTGCTCTATTTGTTGTCTCATGTGCCTTTCTGCGTATACGAATTTAGAGTTTACATACGTTATGATATCTAAATTATTGGACGCTACTGATTTTTTGGTGAATAGGAACTGATTTGTTACCTTTGGTACAATTACTAGACGGGGATGTTCCGTTTGGTATCCTTTGGCTTGACAGATTGGTATTTCTCTTCTTATTTCCAGTGCGAAGATGTTGTCTTCTGTGTTTACAGTATATATGACTGTTGGATTTATGGTGGTGCTGTTATGAAGGCTAAGGACCTTACTTGCTTGGCCTTCCCATAGCACATCGTATTTGTAATCTTCACATCGTTCATCAGGCACTAATTTCCAAAATGTAATTCCGTTTTCAGGATCGGTGCACTTCGTATTGAGATAGGGGCACACAATATTGCCTCTTATTGTGATCTTGTTCTCATCTAGTCTAGCTGTACTAAGATTGTCGGTAATGGTTATGGCTTGTATAACTAAAGCGTTTGACCAGGAATGTCCGCTAGTTGTGTAGTGTTGTCCTCTACATGCACCGTTTTCATCTACTTCTCCCACGACCACCTCCGAGTAGCTTGAGGACGAATTGGGTTTTATTTCCCCGATTAATCGGTGGTTAGTTAATCTAAATTCCCCTTTTTGGTGTAGGGTCATACATTCTTCGTTCGATATGTCACTGATGAAGGTTGATAATCCTCCCGGTACCAACGAAATGTGACTAAACATGCCACAGGTATATACAGACTGGATAATGCTTACTTTACATTGGTAGGTATGTACATATGTAACTTCGCTCAATTGGAGTAATTGGATCTCTTCAAGTTCTACTTTTGTTGATGGTTTTTCTATATGGCATTCTTCGACCTCAATTAGTGATAATGTAGAGATATTTACGTTGTTGTGGCCGCAGTCGTAGGCGATAATACCGTGCACTGCTGTTGGGAAGTAGCCCATAAGTAATATGATGCAGATATGATTCATGACGCTGTAAAACATGGTTAATTATTGACTGGTTGTTGGGCTTTTGGGGATTTTTTTTTTTTTACTTATTTATAAATTATTATTTTTTTTTTATTTTTTTTGTATACAACTTATATGTAGAGTTTCTTACTTGTGCTAAAGTTACCTTCTTATTTTCTTTATCTTAGTTAATTGGGTGATTGGAGGAATTTGGGACTTGCTGTCGGTTTTCTTCGATTGGTAGTAAGCATATTTTTGAAATTGGTCGTTTGAGTATAGAGTTTCTTGACTTGATCGTAACTACTCGCACTAGTCCATCTGACCCAGGGTGCACTTCGATTACTCTGCCAAGTGCCCAGCAAGTTGGTGGGAGTCTTTCATCTTTTATTATTACTAGATTGCCTACTCTTATATTAGGGTTTGGTTTTAGCCATTTAGGTCGTTGTTGGAGTCTATGGAGGTATTCCTTCTGCCATTTTCTCCAGAAGCTTTGGTGCACATGTTGTATATGTTTCCAACGATTTATCCTACTGATGTGCTTATCAGAAACATTTTCTTCTGGGGGAGCAATTAGAGCACTGCCAATGAGGAAATGTCCTGGAGTGAGTGCTTCGGTGTCGTCGGGGTCATCTGACAGTGGGCATAGTGGTCGGGAGTTCAAACATGCTTCAATTTGGGTCAACAAGGTTGTTATTTCTTCGAATGTGAGTAACGAGTCTGCCATGACTCGTTTTAAGTGGTGTTTTGTGGCTCGTACGCCGCTTTCCCAGAGCCCTCCGAAATGTGGAGCACCTGGTGGTATAAAATGCCATTTGACACCCATTTGTTCTATTATACCATAAGTCTCTTCTGTTAATCCCCATTCTCGTTGTAGGTTGATTGCACCAAGCTGACGGTTGGCACCAATAAAGTTAGTGCCGCAATCACTAAAGATGTGCGTGCTAAGTCCCCGTCTGGCTACGAATCTTCTGAATGCTGCCAAAAATGCGTTCGTTGATAGTTCACTGACGGCTTCGAGGTGAATGGCCTTTGTGCATAGGCATATAAACACAGATATGTAACCCTTGGACGTCTTTACTCTTCCTCGGCATTTTGATTCTTTGAGTACGATTGGACCACAAAAATCTATACCTACATTTTGAAATGGTCTACTTCTGGTCACTCTAGCTTCTGGTAGATTTCCCATTAGCTGTTGCGATGTTGTTGCCTTATATCTCCAGCACGTAAGGCATTTATGGATTTTTTGTCGCACACATCTTCGCGCGTGTATAATCCAATATTCCATTCGGATGGTGGCAAGTGTCAATTGTACACCTCCATGTAGCGATAACTTATGTGCATCGTCTATGATGAGGTTCGTAACATGTCCGGTCGCTCCAAGGATAATAGGATGTTTCTCACTGTACGGTGCATCTGAATTTTTTAGTCGCCCGCCTACTCTCATAATGTTCTGATTGTCGAGGAACGGATTTAGGTTTTGGATGGTACTCTTTTTGTCTAATGGGAGCATGTTTTTCAATGCATGAATTTCGTTAGGAAATGCTTGAATTTGAGCTAACTTGATCACTAGTCGTTTAGCTGCTCTTATTTCTTCATTTCTTACATATCCTGTAGTTTTCTGTTGTGGTTTCCTACAGTTATTATAAAATCGGGTACATAGTGCTATTATTCTCAGTAGTTTCCTCCATATGGAAAACCTAGTCAGGAGGTCGTTGATCTCATCTTCTGATGTTTGTGTGGTGATCTTGGCTACATGAACTCTGATTTTTTTTGTCTCTAGTTTGGTCTCTTTTATTATGTTTTCAGGCCATTTCTCAGGTTCTTCCTTAAGCCATAATGGACCGTTCCACCAGATTTTATGATCCTTCAACTGTACAGGCTTTACTCCTCTGCTTGCACAGTCGGCTGGGTTGTCCTTAGTAGGAACGTATCTCCAAAAACATCCATCGGTGTCAGTTTGAATGGCACTTACACGGTTGCCTACAAAAGTTGTCCATTTTGAAGGATGCCCTTGGATCCAAGAGAGCGTTATGGTAGAATCACTCCATAGATAGACGGTGGTTGGTTTCATTAGAATTTTACAGAGAACTTGTTTTACAAGTTTCGCGAGGAGGGATGCAGCACACAGTTCTAATCGGGGTAAGCTTAGTTGTTTAGTAGGAGCGACTCTAGTTTTGGCTAGCATTAACGTTGTTTTATACTCATTACAATGAGGTGTGCGCATGTATAGAATTGCTGCGTACGCTTGGACTGATGCGTCACAGAATCCGTGTATTTGGAATTCGCCTTCTGGCTTGATGTATAACCATCGCGGTATATTTATTTTTTCTATTAGTGGCAAGTCTGCACGGAATTCTTGCCACTGGCGTGCTATTGTATTGGGTAATTCCTGGTCCCATTCTGTCTTTATCAGCCATAGCTGTTGCATCATGATTTTCGTGGTTACTACGATGGGTGCCAACCATCCCAGCGGATCAAAAAGCCTTGCTATTTCTGAAAGCAGGTCCCTTTTTGTCTTGGGATCATTTGTTAGTGGTTTAATTTTAAATTGAAAACAATCGCTTGACGGGTTCCAATGTATCCCTAATGTTTTTATCGTGTTGTTTATATTAAGTTCCATGTTGGTCTTTATTTCACGATCTTCATTGGGAACACCTTCCAAAATGGCATTTGAGTTGCTTGTCCACTTACGAAGATGAAATCCTCCTTTCTTCAAAACGTGTCGTAGTTTTTGTTGGAGATTTATGGCCTCGTCCTCGGTGAATGCTCCAGACATAAGATCATCAACGTAAAAATCCCTGAGGATGGTTTTGCAAGCTAAGGGGTAATCATGTTCTTCATCATGGGCTAATTGGTGTAGTGTGCGAATCGCTAGGAATGGCGCACTTGATGTCCCGTATGTAACCGTAAGTAATCGGTACTCCTTTATAGGTTCAGATGGGTCTTCTCTCCACAGTATGCGTTGATAATCAGTATCTTCTCTAGCAATCATGATTTGTCTGTACATTTTTTCGATGTCGGCGGTAAATGCATATTTGTGAATTCGAAAGCGTAGTAGTATATCGGCTAGGTCATCTTGTATGGTTGGTCCGGCAATCATGTGGTCATTAAGAGAGGTGTAATTCGTAGTCTTAGCTGAGGCATCGAAGACTACTCTTACCTTAGTAGTAGTGCTTTCTTCTTTTACTACACTATGGTGAGGTAGATAGTTGGGCATGTAATCGACTGGGTCGTCTTCATCGACGATCTCCATATGTCCTAAGTTAAGATACTCATCCATAAACTTTTTATACTCTACTTTTAATGTTGGGTTTCTGAGAAGTTTCTTTTCTACACTGAGAAATCTTTTCAGAGCAATTGCTCGAGACTCGCCTAATACGGGTGCAGTTGGATGTGATTTAAATGGAAGGTTTAGCTCATATCTTCCACTTGAGAGTCGTTTATGAGTGGTTTGAAAGTGGTTTTCACACATTACTTCTTCTTTTGTATGATGTTGTTTATTTGGAATTTCGTCGACTTCCCAGAATTTCTTTAACAATTCATCAATTGTGGGTTTATTCGTGCACACTAGACTTATGGTAGTTCGAGTTTCTGGTGTACTAGTAGTTGGTCCACAAAGGATCCAACCCAGGGAGGTACATTGGGCTATAGGACTATTAGGTGCCCCTTTGATAACTCGGCCTTCTATAATTTTTACATATGCATCTACCCCTAGCAGTATATCAATGTCCCCTGTGTTGAAGTAGAAGGGATCGGCTAGCTGTAACCCTTCAAGATGAGTCCACCTTTGAGGGTTAGTTGAATATGATGGTAGTTTTCCTGTGATTTGGTTAATCACGAAGGCTTGAAGTTCAATGTTTTGATCATCTTTAAAATGTGCTCCGAAATTGAGGTTGGTAACTCCGCGAATGGTATCCAATTCGACATTTCCGACACAGATGATTCCTAAATCTGTTGTTTTTCTTTTTAATTTAAGTAGTTGAGCACTTCTTTCTGTAATAAATGATACTTCTGATCCTGGATCTATCAAGGCTCTAAGGGTGATAGTACCAGCTTCAGTGCTGTGTACCTTAATAAGAGCTGTGGCGAGGAGCGTACTGGTGTGTGTTGGTTTCTTTGCTAGGTAGGTGTGCACAGGTGTCGTGGCCAAGTGATCTGGATCAGTTTGTGGAGCATTGTTTCGAGATGAGGCATTAATCTTATCAAGATTATAAGAAAGTGTTGTGTTTCTTTTGGCATTTATGGCATGAGGAGGTTTTTGGGCAGTGACTTGTAATGTGTGTATTCCCAAAACAGTTGCAGCATAGACCCTTGCGTTGAGTGTAATTAAGACGCTGGTTGGGGTTCATTTTTATAAACTGTGGGCATTCACGAAACAGGTGAAATTTGTTGCAGGGGCACTTAACTGCAGATCCTCTTGAATGTGTAGGGTTTGTTAATTGATGTGGTTGGGCTAAATGCACCTTGGTGCTTTCTGGTTTACTGTTGAATGGGGTTTCACGAGTAATATTTTTTGCGCCCCCAATGGATTCTAAGGTACGAAATCGTCTTTCGATGAAATTCTTAAATTCGTTGATGGTGGGTAAAGCGGTTGCATCATTGCGGGTGCTTAAATTTGTTTCCCAATGTGTGATTGTTTCACGATTCAATTTTTGGGTAAGAAGGTGTATTACTGTAACGGTCGGTTGGAAAATTTATTTTGACTGGGGAATTTAGTTTGGAAATCACCCTGTAGGCAAGGGGAAATTTACTGTAAAATTACTTGGGAGGAAAAGGAAAATTTAAAAAGGATAGGCGAGGGAAAAAATGGATAATGAAAGGAGTTTTTTCTTTGAGAAAGGAAAGAGTTCTATCTAGTTCGTGGGACAGAATTTCATTAAGCAGTCCTTAAAAATTACACATAACTACAATATCATATTATCGTGTTATAAAATAATGATATTAACACGTTGATTAAAAGTATACTGACGCGGTTCTATATTCGTAAGAATTAAATAAAAAGAAAAAAAAATAAAAAAGGGAACGACTAAATAATAAATCAACATCATCAAAAACAACCAAAAAACACGACGAGAGAAGATCAGAAAGGAAAGAAGACGACGACGAAGTACGGCTGCTCTACACCACCAACACACCACAACCAACGGGGGGGGGGAGAAAAAAAGAAGCCACAAAAGATGACGTAAAGCCAGAGTTTATGTTACATCGGAATTCAATAGAAATCCTTTTAAATTCCGTGCAGCAGTAAGTAAAAATTTCATACATCAAAAAATATATGTAGCTTTCGTGGGTTAATTAAAACACAAAAAAAGGAAAAAATTAATAAAATAAAAAAAAGAAGAAAAACAAAAAAACAAGAAGGATTAAAAAAACGCACACGGGAGGAAAGTTTCATGTACATTTTGTTTTGCTATTGAAACACAAAAATCGGTATATAAAAGAAAATTTATATTTAGTTATTTTTCTTTGATATCGATAATATTCAGCGGAGAAGAATTATTTCAATAAAAACTGAGGATTTTTGTCTATAATTCGGTCGCAGATCGCAAATTACAAAAAAAAAGAAAAAAAAGGAAAAACTTTAAAAGCGGCTGAGGACGTCTAAAATAAAAAAAAAAAAAAAAAAAATTTAATTGAGTTTGTGTGGTTGGGTTTTTTTGGTTAGAGGAATAAAATAGAGAAGAAAAAGAGGGGGGGGGGAAATTTCGTGTGCTCTGAAAACCCCGTAGGCGGCGTTTTTACAAAATATATTATACTTATATATATAAACTGAGGACGAGAGCTATAGTCAATTAACTGTCTGGGGTGGAGAAGTTCAACCAATTCTTGCAGTCCAGAAGAATATAAAAACAAAAAAAAAAAAAACTTTCTTGTTGCTTTAATTTAAACAAAAAAAGAAAAAATTTATTACTAAAATAACAATTTTAATATTAATAGTATTTAGTATTAACTTGATAATATTCTTTATACTTAGTTGTGATTTGTGTTGCTCCTTGTCGGTAATAATTACATTTTGTTTTTTTTGTTGGTTCAGGAAATTTTTGTTTTCCTCTTCTGTTGATTGTACTATCATTTGTACAAAGTGAGGAGTATTGGCCAATACTGCGCACTTTAGTGGTAACATCCATAAAGTACGTAACTCGTATTTTTTTTTATTTTATTGTATTCGTTCACGATTATTTGACATGGGCAACTAATCCGTGTTGTTGGTATTAAACTTCCATGTACTGTTTATGTTTAGTTTTCCAGATTAAATGATTATAATCATGAGAATGGTCCAGTGGTAAATTTTTTTTGGTGGAATGGTTGAGGGGGGGATCATTTCTTTTCAGGGTTTGACGCGGCTCAGGCGACGATCGGAGAATTATGGATGAAAGTCAAAGTGGCACCGATACAGGTAAGTGGTGAACCAGCCTCGGTAAATCCCGGCCACACACCCCACGACCCCTCCGGCGAGCTTGCTAACTCCGTGTGGCCGGCGTAGGAGTTCCGGATTTTCTTTGTATTTCTTATGTACGGTGTTGGCTCCTTGGCCATTCTCTTCAGGGCTTATGGCTAAGGGGGTGACACCTCGCATAAGTGGCGCCCAATAAATGGTCGCGCCATTATGCTGCTACATTACTAATGGGTCCCAATTTGTGGTTATGACCTTAAGACCTTTTAGTGCTTCTAGCACTTCATTTAATTTGTCCAGCATTCTTCTTAATTGCTGAGCAGTCTCTTGACTGTGGGTAGGCATGGATATTAGCAGGTTCAGTTGGGCGGTAACAAGGATGCGATGATTGTGATATCGCCCCTTCAGTAGTTCCCATGCTGAAGTGTAGTTGGAGTCCGTGAGCTGAAGATGTTTAATAAGATTTTCAGCTTCTCCACTGACACTATTTCTCAAATAATGCAATTTGTGAACATTACTCAATTGCTTATTTTCGTGAATCAGCGAGATAAATAAATCGTGAAAAGAAGGCCAGTTCACGTAATTTCCGGACAAGGTAGGTATATTAATTCTTGGTAACTTGATCTCGGTGTTTTCTGACCGAGTCGCTGGTGCAAGGGGAAATGGTGTTGACGGAACGGGTGATGGAACTGGTGCTTTTGATGGTGGCTTTAATGCCTGCAGTTGATCACTCATTAATCCACAGGCTTGGCAGTAGGTTTCTTCTAATTCACTAAAGACATCGTCTTTGAAGTATTTAATGTTTTTATGCTCGCTGCTGTATAGCTTCAACAACATGCGATGGGTTTTTTCTATAATTTGCCACTGTGCATTTAATAGAAGTTTACGCTCAGTGATGTATCCTTCCTTTAATCTGTCTTTCGACGTTTTTTTATAATTTTTTATAAATCGTTCAAGCTCTGTCTGATTAATAGCTTGATCAGAAATTAATTCGTCGACAGTGGGAGTCAAATTACGGGTTTCCGAATCACCTTCCATTGCGATTTATGGAATTTCTTAGCTTACGGCACTGAGTGATGGAAATTTTTATTTTACTTTGTTTTGTAATTAAAGAACTGGGGCACTCGTGTGTTGTAGCAAGTTCACGGGAGTTGGGTGGTATTGTGGTAGGCAAAAGTTCCGGGATCGATCAACAAAAAAATGTTTAATAACCTTAATTCCTTATTAAATCAAGTTCTGCTTAAATTGGTTGTGGTGCTCGATGTTCCTCGATGTTCCTCTGGTGATTCTGATGTTATGGTGATGAAGTTGATGTTGGTTGTAACTTCACGATTACTGCCACTTCACTATCACTTTCACTGTCAACTTTCAATGTTAATTTTCGGATCTTGATAAACGTATCGCAAGATCCGGCTCGAAGGACCAACAAATGTTTAAAAGCAAGTTAATTGGGAATTGGAATAAAAACAATCACTGATTAATGGGTTGGTACTAATTTATTGAAATATTAAACGTCCCGTCGTTTTGTTACTAATTTATACAAATATTAAACGTCCCGTCGTCACCGTTGTGGAATCTATTTTGGACTGGTGAACTTTCGTTCTTTCTTGGTGCTTGTTGGTGCTTGAGGCGGTGGTGAAAATGCTGATGCCAGTGCTGGGTGAGGTTTTTCACTTGTAGCTCTTTCGCAACTCCAATTGAACTTAAATTAGAGCAAGATATTGGTTTGCTCAATCACCACAAGTTTCGCCATCCCGGATGAGTTGGTTGATATTAATTAGGTTGTCCAAGGCGATGAACTGGGTTTATACAGTACGCAAACGAAGCGATCTGGGAAATAAAAGCGTGGCTAGAACGCGCTGGGTTGAAGCTGGCAGAGCACAAAACGGAAGTAGTGCTGATCAGCAAGCGACGAAAGCTAGTATCCGTAAGGATAAAAGTAGGGGAACAGATCATCCACTCACAGCCCGCACTAAGGTACCTGGGAGTGATGATCGACCGGAGGCTAAACTTCAAAGCGCACTTGGAGGGCACGGCAGACAAAACGTCTGCGATTTGTGCAGCACTCGCAAGAATGCATTGCCTTAGAGCTTTTTTGTAGAGCATTTTATTACGAATAGTTTGATGTGGTCATTTATTGAATTTGGATTGTTTTTATTGATTTTAATGCAGTGCCAAACGAAGGTACGTCCAAGGTAAATGTATTTTTTTATACAATTTTTTTGACGGTATTTTATCACATTTTTCTGCATACCGTGTTGGAGTAAAAAGTTTTACTCATTTTTAAAATATGAAAATTGAATGAATTGGTCATTTTAGTTTATTTTACAAATGGTGGTCGCTTTACAATTAGACGAAGTAATAAGTTTTGGAGCGGAATCATGTCTGATCAAACCATTGAGCAGACACTTATGAGGATGATGAAAACGTCAGGTGGACTAACCCGAGGGCGTGGGATTTCTAGCAGTACACTTGCTTCGTGGACTTTAGGAATGATTTCTTTACAGGATGTCTGCGAGCAGGTAGAAGATTTCTGTGATTTTTCTATGGAAACCTCCGACCAACATGTCGATCACAGAGATTCACGAGTACTTCGGGACAATGAGGACGTAGAAAAATTAAACCATTGGCTTGCATCGCATGAACCATTTTTGGAGAGATAGGAATTAATTTCAATTTTTACCGGTGTCGTTGCTCATGATGGCATTAATTGCTACCGTGCGATCGAGATTGGAGATGCATTAATTTCTCAAAATATTGGAGCACATTTTCAAGATTTATCATACAAGAGAAAGAACAAAGTACTTCCTTTGAGTGCGCTCTCGAGTTCGATTGAGGTGGAGAAAACTCCCGTCGTTATAAATCCCTTGCTTCTCTTTCAACGAATGTGTGTCGAAGGAGTCTATTGGTCAAATGAAGCAATATTTTGAGTATGAACTCGCCCCTTTCCCATTATCTTTGTTTTCTGAGGAAGGTATGCGAAAGGGCACTAAATCCATGTTGTTTAACGCCTTCGCACCGCTTGATGATCCCGTTGACCTTGGGTCAAATAAACTTTTTGTAATCGATGGCGGCTATCTTCTGCACGCTGTTGTATGGGACCGAAATGTATCATTTCAAATAATTTTAGACAAATACGTAAAATACGTTCAAAGTCATTACGATTCTAACGTGATAATTATATTTGACGGTTACTCAGATGATCCAGACATCGCTGGTACTAAGTCATATCTACTGATTTCATTTTTAATCGCAGTAGTGTTCCGACAATTTCACAGGAGAAATTTCTTAGTAACCAAAACAACAAAAAAGCCTTTATCGACTTTTTGAAGATACAGTTATTAGAAACGTGTTATCATATTGATCAAGCAGAAGGAGATGCAGATACACTTATCGTAAATATTGTGCCCTTGAAAAATTAGACTTTTTTGATTCCGTGACTATTGTAGCGGAGGATATTGATATCCTTGTTTTGCTCACCGCTCTAGGCCGCGATCACCCGAATGTTTTTTTCTTAAAACCCGCAAAAGGGCGTTCACCGCAAAAAAGGTATTCCCAATCAAGTCTTCGACATGGAGATATAATAGCTAAAAATATATTATTTATTCATGCCTTCTCTGGATGCGACACAACATCGGCAGCTTTCAGTCATGGAAAAATTAAATTTATTCACGCCCTTGAGAAAAAATCAGAGTTAGCTTCGGAAGTTGAGGTTTTTCAAAATGATAAAGCTGACCCCGCTGTACTGAGTATTATCGGAGAACGTTTCTTTATTGCCTTATATGGTGGTGAAAAGCAGGAAACATCATTAAATATACTACGGTATAGGCGATTCACAAAAGCAAATTTAATCTCTCTACCCTCCCTCCTACACAAGATGCAGCTCGTATGCATATATTTAGAGTATATCACCAAGTACAAACGTGGTTAGGACAATATAAAGATCCCGAATGCTGGGGCTGGAGAAAAATGTGCGAATGTTTATACCAATTAAATGGACCATGGCGCCGGCGCCTCCGGATCTGTTAAAACTAATTTTTTGCAGGTGCAGCCTGCGGGTGCCGGAAGAGTGGCTTAAAATGTTCTGCGATTTGTCAAAATTGCAATGGTGAAACATGTGAGAACGTGGTAGAAGTCTCAAAGTTATTAGACGAGGATGAATTCAACTATGAATGCCCATCAATGTTGCCCCAAGAAGTCGACAACAGTTTTCTCGACGAGGGCACTGAAACTCCCACGGATGATAACTGTGTAATTATTATAGAAGATGAGAACGCTTCAATAAATGACCCACAACCTGGCCCTTCAAAAACAAAGAAATAATAATGTTACCAATGTTAAGTGGATTAGGCCTACAGGGGAACCACATTAAAAAAACGCGCCGACAACTCTACCTCGCGGGTGGTGTGGAAATGAGTTCAATTTAAAATAATTCGATAAGACATCCTACAATAATATTAAGTATTATATTACGAAATAGAAGCATATGCAGAACTTTTGTTATAACTACTCCGTTTGCATTGATACAAAATCAATAATAACAACAATAATTTAATAAATGACCACATCAAATTATTCGTAATAAAATGCTCTACAAAAAAGCTCCAGGCATTTTTTATGTAGAATCAATAATAAAAAAGTTATAACTTTAGTTCGTCACCCCCAAAATTTTTGTCATTTTTCATCCATATCTTTTTTTTATGAGTATTACGGCAAAACATTATTAGCCAAAGTTGTAGATAATTTGATTATCTAAAAAAATTGTATTCACAAAAATTCTGTACGTCTCACGGTTTCCGAGATATAAGACAAACCATTTTACATCACTAAAAACAAGATGGCGGCCGAACGTCACGTGTCCGGATCCCGAAAACTCGGTTTTATACTCCCAACCAGCCCCCCTAGACAATGAAAAAAAAATTGCTGTTTTCAGAAAATGCAGAGTGAAAGTACCATTTGACTGGACTATTAGTACAACCAGGGCTTGGAACCCCAATAACCATAGGGTAAATCGGGCCGCCATACCGCCATACACCACGCCTCATTAAAGTGCGCTTTTACGCCTCACTCTGCCAACCCATCTTCATAAAAAAGGGTCTAAGATATCACCAGAAAAATCTCACTTGCGCTACGTCAATCAAACTCCCCCTAGTTCGCAAAACGAACCCAAAACATTCACACAAACTATCCAAACAGATAATCGCTCTACTAACTACGTTTTGTAGCGATTCTCTTATTCCAGGGGGGAAGGAATATTACATACAGAATTTCTAAGGGTCTCGGTGAGAAACGAGATCCTTAGACAAATTCTCTTATCCCTTCATACAGGGAGCCTTTTACATCAAATTCGCAATGAATTTGATGCAATATGAGTTCCCTGTGAACAACAAATCCTAAACGGAAAATAATTATCTAATTTCCATTTTCAAATGTACAAAATTCCTTAACGGACAAATCTTCAACGTACAAAAATCCACTTCAACAAATGTAACATTCTCAGACGCAACCTGATCGCGTTTATTTTTCACAAGCTTTTCTGGCCATTAAAAAACAAAAAAGACATCCACGGGAGGAACGTAACTTTACCCACCCGATCTAGCGCAATTTGCAATGCGCCGCGTGAGAAACGCGCGGTAAGCAAGTTGCGCAGGTGGGAAAAAGTTCAAGGGCGCGTTTCTCCCAGCCTGTGGTCAATTTTAATGAATTGAGTGTTGTCTAAACCCTTGACCGCGGCGGGCGCGCCCCGAATTTTTAAGAGTACTGCTTCAACTTTGATCCGTGGCGAGTCTTGATTTTAATTTCGATCGCGGCGCATCATGATTAATAAAAATAATTTAAAAAACGCGGTCGGTGGTGGACACGCTGGCACCGTGGCGGCTGCCAGTACAAAACTCTTAAGTTAAAAAACAGATAATAAAAATTTAAAATTAATAAATAAAAGTAAAAAACATTTTTTTTTGCTGTGACTAGTAAATATAAAAAACATTGTGACTAGTAGATAAATATAAAAAACAAAAAAAATTAAATAATGATAAATTAAAATATCTATTTTGTTGTTTGTTAAAGCAAAGAGAAAATAAAATACATAAAATTGTGCTCAAAAATAATTATTGTGAGTGATGTTTTTTTATAACAATTTATTGTGAAATCATTCAGTAAATAAAGAAAAAAACCCCAGGGATATATGAAAATTTAAACAACAAAAAAGATATAAAAGAGAGTTGTTTTATAATACAACAACATCTATTAATGGGCTCGTTCCTTGCGTAGTCGGTGCGATGAGAATATTCCTTAAGTAGTTTCGTGTGCCTAGTACGCCGAACTACTTCATTGAGTATTATCCTATCCGACAAGAACTTCACCTTGAGATCGCCGTTTAAAATATCCAAGGTGAGGCAAGAGATGAGCATTTTTCTCATGCATGACAGCGGTAAAAGATCCAAAACTTTGAGCCTGTCTGTATAGGGTGGAAGACTATGATAATCAGCGGGGTTATATAGATTTCTTAGTGCGAACAGGACAAATTGCTTTTGAATGGATTCAATCCTGTTGCTACTGGCGTGATATATGGGATCCCAGACAGGGCGAGCGTATTTCAGGATTGGGCGAACCAGTGAGCAGAAAAGAGTTTTTGTGACCCAGATGTTATCAAATACCTTAACCCTTCTTTTTATAAAACCAAGTAGTTTATTAGCTCTGGCAGTATACTATCGTAGTGTAGGTTAAAGTTTAGGTTGTTGTCTAAGACAACGCCTAGGTCTACGATTTGATCAACATGGTTTAGTAACTTGTTGTCAAGATACTATTGCTGCAGTTGTACGCTTTTTTCCGGGAGAAAGTTATTGCATGGCATTTGCTAGTGTTAAGTTGCAACTTATTACTCCGTTCGAACTGTCGTTCAGGGAGGACGTGAAACTGCGAGCGCAAAATAATTGGCTTTTTTACTAACGAATTAATTGTCGATATTAATTGAAAATAGAAAAATAATTTTACTCTAGTGAGTAGGTGCCGCGTTAAAACATTAGTGCCGGCCCACATAAAATAATATTAAAAGAAAAAAAAAATTATTTAGAACTTCAAAAATAAATTAAGTGTAAGGCGCAACGGACGCAAGGGAGTGGGCCATAATATGGACCCCCGTCCCTCTAATAGTGCAGTGCAAATAGACACAACAAAAAAAAAGAAGAAAAGTTATAAAAAAACGCCTAATTCCCAGAAAATCGGAAACTTCGCCTGCGGCGGAACCGGGAACCACAAACGGCACTGGCATCGGCAGCGGTGAAGATGAGAGCTCTTGCGAGAGCCTGTCAACTACACCAGTAGAAAATTACAAAAATAATACCCAGTCAGCCAGAAATGTATTTAAAATGCATTTATAATGTCTTTCATGTAATATGTCCCAGTCAGCCAGAAATGTATTTAAAATGCATTTATAATGTTGTTCCGTCGTGTCAACGGAAAAATAATCGCATTTTGTCCACTTCTGAAAAGTAAACAAAATTACCGCAAAGAAAATAATTCCAAATAAAAACACTCACCTGATAACCCCAAATCCTTCCATTAGCCGAAACGCCTTGTTCCATCTTTCCCGCAGCTTCTCCCAAACTCTAAAAATATACAAAGACCAAATTAGAAATGAATATAAGAAAAATAAAACAAATCATAAATCTTACCTCCACAGCTTCCAGAAATGACAGATCGTCGCAGCTCACCCATACATGAACCAAATCCATTATGGAGGGATAGATTCCGAAGTTCCCCACCAACATCTATTGTCTGCACCAAAATAAATATCGCAGCAAGGTGATGCAAAAATTCAGATCACTTTTGATCTCCGAAGGAGGTCGAGCACGGAGAATTTCAGCATAAAGCTAGTGATCCGAATCCCATTACATCCAACGAGCCGAGTTGATGTAATTATTGGTCACATTAACATGTTACATGTTACGAGACGAGTTCATGTAACTTCCCAATCCCGAAATTTTCAAATAATCATTTTTTCTCACCAAAAAATAGAACTTAGCCAAGATTCATACCGAAAAACGTAGGATCAAGATTCACAGCGCCAAGAGGATCGCGTGCGAGTTAAAATCGAACTATAAAAAAAAACGAGTGTGCGTAGGACCACACTTTAGAAGTGTTAACTCCTCACCGATGTATCTACACCTTGACGTGGTGGTGAGGCTTGCGTGGTCCCGTTAGGACGCCCTGACTAAGATAGATACTTAAAAGCAATGGATAAAACAAAGGAAATTTGTACCCCAGGTGGTAAACCTGCAAGCCAGGGAAATCCACCCTCTACGGAGGTCGGCCTCATGGATTCTGGGGGAGGCCATCTATTGCTTACGAGGAACAGGGAAGTGGACGACTCGCATGTCAACGCAGTCACGCAGGAAAGCGTAGAAGCGGCGGCGAGCGAGCTAGTGAAGCTGAACCTGGAGGTATGCTCAGAGAAGGTGGACAATGCGATGCAGCAATGTGTCAAGAGGTCAGCCGGCTCTGGGCCTACGTTAGCGCAGGAATCCGACTCGGAAATGAGGCTGCGAAAGCAGCTGAAGCAGAAGAGGAAGAGGGAGCGCAAAAGACAGAAGAAGGCAACTTCCTCTGTTGGGAGATCGGCCGAGTCCACTCCGGAGGAGGTGGGACCCACGAAGAGGTTTAGAGGTGAAAGTCTCTGCACCTCAGCCGTGGGTTCTACTGTCGAAGGGGAGGATAAGGCCAGGGAAAGGAAGGGTGGACAAACTCAACCTGTAAAACAGGGAGGAGTCAACCCTTCTGTCTCGGGGGTCGTGCGTGCGGAGCCTGTGGCGGAGAATACCTACGCAGGCATAGCAGGCTGTGACCTCCGTTTGGGTGTGACCGACGATGGAAGGGAGGAGGGTCTGGGCACGAAGCAGGTAACCGTTTTTAAAGCGGCCCTGCTCAAGGCACTAGACTCTCTGCCTGACAACGCTGGCGACATCGGTATTACCGAGGTAGACTTGGAGGACGGGGTCATTGCACTCAGGTGCGTGAACCAAAAATCCAAGGCCTGGCTGTACGAAGCTGTAGGAAAGATGACTGACCTATGGGAAGGAGTCAATCTGAGAGTGGAGCGCCTTCACACCCTTAAGGATGTGAGGAGGATGATCATCCGAGTTCCCGGTTCACCGGAGAGCAAGGAAACCATCCTAGCCAGATTACGTCGTCAAAATGCCTGTGTGACGGACACTTCTAAGTGGAGGGTCAGTCGCATAGGCAGATATGGTGACGCGAAAAACGGCGGTACCATTCTCACCGTATGGTGTCCGAAGGAGGAGGCGGAGGCGGTCAGGCATGCAGGGGGGGAAACTCAACTGCGGGCTGGACCTTGCCTACGTGCGATTCCAGAAGGACAAGCCGGAGGAAATGGTAGAGCCGGCCGGAAAGGCAGCTGAACAAGGGGACCAGTGAAATGGAATCCTCGTCAGCTGGGCGGGAGGTTGGCCAGTTCCGGCAATTAAAGGTTTGCCAGTTGAATCTACACCATAGCAGAGCAGCATCAGCAATGATGACGCGAGGCTTCGGTGAGATGAAGCTGGATATTGCTCTCATACAGGAACCCTGGATCTACAAGGGTAGGATTAGGGGACTATCTGGGAGCTTTGACACTCTGTACGTTCCCAATGCGAATGAAAGAGTGAGGACGTGTGTGCTGGTGAAACACGGAGTGCAGGCGGTTTTACTGCCGCACTTGTGCACACCAGATCTCACAGCAGTACGCGTAGGTACTGGAAGTGGGGCTTTCATTCTAGCCTCAGCCTACCTTCCGTACGATTCGCCAGATCCTCCGCCCGCCAGGGAGTTGGAAATTCTGGTTATTACCTGTGGCGAAAAAGGCACAGGGTTAATAGTTGGTTGCGACGCAAATGCACACAACACGGTGTGGGGAATCACCAACGACAACCATAGAGGAGAGGCTTTGCTCGAATTTGTGGAATGCAACAATCTAGTTATTGCAAATTGAGGGGTAGAACCAACTTTCGTCGATGCTAGACGAAAGGAAGTCATAGATATAACTCTATGCAGCAACCGGATGTTGACAAGATTGACCAACTAGGAGGTGATGGATCGGACGACTATGTCAGTTCACAGAGCCATTTCATTTGAGATAGCGTACGGAACCCCGGGCAGGGGAGACGGAATTAGAACAACGAGAATTCCCCGCAACACGGACACGTCTAGATATACTGAAATGTTGCGCAGGAATCTCGGGGAGCGCGTGCCAAGGGCACCGAAAACCACAAGAGAAGCAGAGTCTCAGTTGCATGTCCTGCAGACAGCGATAGAGAACGCTTTTCGAGTGGCGTGTCCTCTTACGTCAGTGGATGACCATGATCCCACACCCTGGTGGTGTAGGGAACTGGAGAAACTGAAGAAAGAGGTCAGAAGGGCTTGAGGTGCAATGACCCGGTTGCCTGGGAGAATTACAAAGCCAAAAAAAGAGAAATGAAACAAACTCTGCGACGACGGAAAAGGGAGTCGTGGAGGGACTTCTGCTCGAGCATGGAGAGCATATCTGAGGCCAGCAGACTTCAGAAAATGATCTCCAGGGACCCGGTCTCCAAAGTCGGACTCGTTCGTGACCCGTCGGGGAGGATGACGGAGACGCTGGAGGAAACGAACAAGATCCTGATGGAAGTTCACTTTCCTGGCAGCTATATCTCGGGTAAATCTTGGGCTATTCGTAACAGAATGGCTACAAGGATGAACCGAGAGGAGATTAACGGGGTGGTGACGGAGGAAGGGGTGAGACGTGCAATAGACACATTCTCTCCCTCCAAGACATCGGGGCGTGACGGAATATTCCCTGCGCTGTTTCAATGGGGCAAAGAAATCATTGCACCCAGGCTTAGGGGAATATTCGTTACCTGTCTAGCAACAGGATACATTCCGGCGGTGTGGAGGGAAACCAAAGTGGTATTTCTCCCTAAGCCAGGCAAGAAGGACTACACCGAGGCGAAGTCCTCCAGGCCAGTCAGCCTAACATCCTTTCTGTTGAAAACAATGGAAAGAGTGGTGGCAGACCACCTGGAGAGTACTATGCTAAGGAGGCACCCTTTAAGTAGAAGCCAGCACGCTTACCAGGCTGGCAGATCTACAGAAACGGCACTTCACCAATTGGTGCGAGTAGCCGAGGGGGAACTGTATACCGGAGGCATAGCGATGGCCGTTATTATGGACATCGAAGGCGCCTTCGACAAGATACAGTTCAACAAACTCAAAGACGCTCTGGTGAGGCGCGAGGTCAGCCCCATGATTGTAAGGTGGGTGGACAGCATGCTGAATAACAGAGCGGTAAGGATTCAGACAGGAGACTCGCGGCTTCGAGGGAGGGTCAGCAAGGGATGCCCACAGGGCGGGGTCCTATCGCCCCTCCTGTGGAACATCACTGTGGACACTCTGCTCAGGCGGCTAGAGGTAATGGGCGTGCATACCGTTGGGTATGCAGGTGATGTAGCGATTGTGGCACGTGGCAAGCTTATGAGCACTACGGCAGATATCATGAGGAATGCACTCCAAGTGGTTGAGCAGTGGTGTACGGAACAGGGCCTCACCATAAATGCCAATAAGACAGACGCGATAATCTTCACTAGGAAGATTAAAGAGCTGGATTTTCAGCCCCTCATGCTTTTTGGATCGAGGATCAAGGTGTCTGGGATGGTCAAGTATCTGGGTGTATACTTGGACTCGCGACTAACCTGGAAATACCACGTTGAAGAGAAGATTAAGAAGGCGACAAGGGTGCTTCACCAGTGCAGAAGAGTATGTGGACTAAGGTGGGGTATCTCACAAAGTTTAGCATACTGGACATATACCATGATGGTGAGACCCATCATAACTTATGCCTCGGTGGTCTGGTGGACTAAAGCCACACAGAAAACCGTCAAGAGGCATTTGGACAAGGTGCAAAGAATGGCCAGCGTAGGTGTGAGCGGTGCTTTCCGCACCACACCCGCCGCGGCATTGGAGGCGCTGTTAGGTCTGCTGCCGTTAGATCTCCAGGTGATGAAGACTGCGGCAGCCTCAGCGATTCGGATGAGACGGAATGCCGCATGGCAGGCGTCAGGAACCTTATATGGGCACATGAAGATCCTGGATCGCATTAAAGGGATTAGGGAGCTCATGATGCCCATGGAAGGTGTTCGGAGAACAAGGGTGAACACGCAAAAAATGGAACAACGACCGCACGTCGCAATCGATAATACTTATCAGCACGCGGCGATCGTTCACCTGGTATGTCAACGTCTAAAAACGCTTACGATCAGCTGGGTCAACGTGGTTCAACGGCGCCTTTGGCCCAAATCTGCTGACGGTGCAACAGGGGTCATCGCCACCACCTGCAGGGGACACTACCTGGGCTCATCGATGCGACCAGACCAGGAGGTTGGAAAACCGTCACCGACAAGAGTACACCACCGCCGCGAATTAACTAAACTATTAACTTAACGAATAATTAATGTAACTGTGAGATAAAATAAAATATTGTAAGTGTTCAAGTTTCTAGTGTTTTCATATTGAGGATTTTTTAGCTATCAAAACATGGTCCTTCGAGCCGGATTCACGGAATAACGAGGTGAATCAGTGATATTAAGTGCTTTAAAAAGGGTGAAAAAAAACCGATCGAAAAACAAGAACCCAGAACAGTGTGAAGTGTATTAAGACAAAGATTAGTGATTGTTTGTGCTTAGTGACGGTGTACAGAAGCTATTGCAGAAATCACCACGCCACTCCCTTCGTTGCCCAACCAATACAGACTCTGAAGGTAAGAACACAATTTTATTTTTATTTCCCTGAAAATGAGTAAAGACCCGAAAGAAACCGAGATGGAAGAGCTCATCATCGATCAGGAGGAGCTCTTAATAAAAATGAAAAAATTCATGGAGAATTACCGTAAGGATGGCTCTGTTAGAAAGACTTTGCCAAACTTACAAAGAAGGCTGGACACCATGCAGATCTATTGGGAGGAATTCAGGGCCAACGACAAAAAACTATCTCGACAAAAAACACCAGAATCGTTAAAGTTAGATTATTTCGCGAAAGATAGATACACCGACGCAGAGGAGTTTTATATAACGTCAGTTTCCGAGATCGAGTCATACAGACTGACAATATTTCCACCTCCCCAGAACGTTGTAGAACAGACTACAACCCCTAACTCAGAGGAAAATAACAGACCCTCTAATAGTTTGCCAAAACCCGAGATCCGACTGCCAAAAATAGAATTGCCGAAGTTTTCTGGAGATTATTCTGCCTGGCCCTCATATCATGACATCTTCAGAACTCTTGTGCACAACAGTCGGCTAAATAATGTAGAAAAACTGCATTACCTTCAGACGAGCCTTTGCGGAGATGCACTCAAGCTCGTAGGGCACTTCCAGAAAACCGAGGCAAATTATGAAACAGCATGGTCTGTGTTAGTGAGTAGATACGACAACAAACGCGTTCTTGTTAACACATACCTTAAGAAGTTATTCTCAATCTCTAATATTACGATAGATTCAGCCGAAAATAACCGCAGATTAATAGACGAGATTGAAGAGTGCACTCAATCATTATCAAACCTTAAAATAGATACGGCCAACTGGGATCCCATTTTAATCTACTTAATTGTGAAGAAACTCCATCCCGATACTCATACACTGTGGGAGCAATCATTGAAGAGTCAAACAGAGCTACCAACCTTTACAGAATTAAAGAACTTCCTAGAATCAAGATTCAGAACGCTGGAAGCAATCGGCGCAAAACAACCTACACGTTCCACCCAGCAACGAGATTTGTCGTCCACTTCCAAGCCACGGCAATCATATGTCACTACTACAGAAAATGCCTGCATCATTTGTAATGTCCCAAGAAAATGCTCAAAACTCATCAACGCTAACCCCACCACCAGATTAGAATTAGTAAAACGAAAGGGTCTTTGTGGGAACTGTTTAGGTTACCGTCATAAGGCCAATGGCTGCCCAAGCACATTAGGGTGCTTGAAGTGTGGACGTCGTCATCACACACTCTTACACAATTCTACTTTCACTAAATCAGAGCCCATCGAAAATGCCAAACCAAAGCAAACAAATCCAAAGGATACAACATTCAACTCCAATAAACAAGAGGAAAGGGCGTCGTCTTATTCTTGTCATGGTACACGAAAGCAAGTTCTTCTTGCAACAGCTTTAGTAAGTGCGGAGACTTCGACAGGATCGCACACACTAAGGGTGCTAATAGACCAAGGATCCCAAGCGAACTTTATCACAGACTCGGTGGTCCAACGCCTACGATTAAAAAGAGAACGCAGTGACTTTACAATAATAGGAATCGGGTGTGTAGAAGCAGGCAAGGCTCTTGATGCGGTGTCGCTCACAATACAATCTCGTACCCGAAAGGTAACCATTCCAATAGATGAAGCATTCGTTCTTAAATCTCTGACGGATGTTCTTCCTTCCACCAAGCCTAAAATTCCTCAATGTGCCCACTTGGAAGACCTATCGTTGGCCGACCCACAGTACCATCAACCTTCAAGGGTTGATATGGTGCTAGCAGCAGACATATATGGTGATATAATTCTAGAAGGCATTCGTCTCGGTGCACATACCGAACCAGTGGCACAGAACACACAACTTGGCTGGATCGTATTCGGCAGAGCATCACCAGCCATTGCACGTCCTTGCTATCAAAGAATCGCTACTCTCTGCGCAACCATTGACGTCGATAAAGAACTGCGGAAATTCTGGGAAATCGAGGAGGTTCAAACTAGTAGCAGTTCTCAAACTCAGGAACAGATAGATTGCGAAACGCATTTCGCACAATCAACAGAGCGAGAAGAAGATGGAAGGTACGTAGTAGCCATCCCTTTCAAAGAACCAGAACCATCTCCACTATTAGGAAATTCTAGAAACCTTGCATTAGCCCGATTCCGACAACTAGAAAGAAGGTTCGACCGCAATCAGGATATAAAGGAAGAGTATGTCAAGTGCATCGAGGAATACATAAAACTGGGACATTTAGAATTAGTGCCCGCAGCGGAAAAGGAAATCGACAACGCATTTTATCTTCCACACCATGCCGTTATAAAGGAAGACAGCACTACGACGAAATTGCGAGTAGTGTTTGATGCATCGTTAAAAACCAACACCGGAACTTCCTTAAACGACCTTATGATGATTGGCCCAATCATTCATGATGATATGACTCAGATTTTACTCAGATGGCGCAGGCATAAAATTGGATTTTCGGCTGATATAGAAAAGATGTATCGCCAAGTCAGAATCAGACCAAGAGACAGAGAGTACCACAGAATTCTATGGAGGAATTCTTCCGACGATCCAATCTTAGACTACAGATTGACCACAGTGACATTCGGAACTGCTAGCGCCCCCTATCTTGCAACGCGGACTTTACAGCAAATAGCAAGAGATGAAGGTGACAGATCTCCAATTGCTCGAGAAATAATCCTAAAGGACTTTTATGTGGATAACGTACTTTCAGGAGCGGATACACCAAAAGAAGCAATAACTATTCAAGAAGCACTCATTGAAATTTTGCAATTAGGTGGAATGCCATTGAAAAAATGGGTTTCCAACGACGCAGCGCTCATCGATCATTTACCCCAAGACTACAAAGAAGTGCCAATAGAAGTCAAAATCAATGTGGAGAAAGCAGTTAAAATATTAGGAATCTATTGGCACCCCATATCGGATACTTTTTCATACAAGGTTAACCTATCAACAGACCAGCCAACGTCCACAAAGAGAGCAGTCCTATCACAAGTAGCTAAATTGTACGATCCCCTAGGTTGGGTAGCACCCGTAGTAGTTACAGGCAAAATTCTCATGCAAACCCTCTGGTTACATGGATTGGAATGGGACAACACACTACCAAAAAATCTCGAGGAACAATGGAAAGCTTTTAAGCAATCACTTAATCACTTAGAACAAATCAAAATACCAAGATGGCTGGGGGTGACGAAATCATTTCACGGTCAGAAGATTGAGATTAATGGATTTTGCGACGCCTCGCTCAAAGCTTATGCTGCAGTTGTGTACCTAAAGTCTACAAATGAGAATCACACAAAAATTAGCCTGCTCACCGCAAAAACCAGAGTTGCACCAATTAAACTTGTATCTTTGCCACGGTTAGAACTTTGCGCAGTGCTCCTGGCTCGTCTTATCAATCAAGTGAAGGCATCTCTACAATTTGGAGATATCACTGTTTGCACTTGGACAGACTCAGAAATTGTACTAGCTTGGTTAAGAGGACAGCCCAACGCATGGAAAGCATTTGTCGCTCACAGAGTAACTGAAATTCACGCCATTTTAGGAAGCTGTACCTGGAGGCATGTGAAATCAAAAGATAATCCCGCAGATTGCGCCAGCCGCAGAATTTCGGCAGAAGAACTACTAAATCATCCTCTATGGTGGACGGGTCCAGAATGGCTGACACTTCCGGCCGACCAATGGCCACAAGAAAGGATATTAAAGGAGACCACACAAGAAATGCTGTAATGGCCCAGCCTCATTACACCGACCTCCAACCATTCTAAGATATAATGATCTCCACGATCACCACAAAACCCATTCAAAACTTCCCTAATATTCTTCCATGCAAACTATCTTGACCATACCCAATAAATATTTCATATTTATTGTAATTCAATACAATGCCTTGACCGTCAACCCATAGATTTCACATGACCACACGAGTCAACCACAGCGGGTACGGCCATAGACCCTTGTCACCGACCCAAGACAAAAACACTGCAGCAAGAGTGCTGACGGTGAATCATGCGCGAGTTAATTACCTCTGGCCAACTTTCGTGCGCTTGCACACTTGAATCGCTTGAAATTGCGACATCTGGGAAATGTCGAATTTCAACGCGGGGTGAACATTCTGGTGCCCCAAAAACAGTTCATCATAAGAAATCTAAATGCAGACTTTTCTTTTTCATATATGTATGTAAATAATTACGAAAGGCAACTCCCACTTAGGGACTGTCCAATCACCCTCGAGAAAAACTGAAACAAAGCGAAACGCCGATTTTGGTTTTCTTGGAAATGATTGGAAATAACCGATCGTTTTTGGTTGGTGGGGAGGCCCCTATTAATAGATCTGCTTGAATGTCCAACAGGGCTCTCACTCAGAAAAACAGAAGAAGTTACCAAAAGAATCACGAGACCTTCAGTCCGTGAAAATTTATAAAATTTTGAAGTGTATTAAGAAAGTATATTAAGAAAATAAAAAGGAGCCGATGCTCTAGAAAAAAGGGAAGAACTTTTTTTTAATTTTTTTTGAGATCAGTTGCTTTAGAACAAAGGGTCCGGACATCCCCCAAAAGGCGGCACTACGGATCCTGTGTGGAAAGGGACCACACAACATTTGGTGGCAGCGGACTTTTAAGGAAGGAAGGATAGCTACAGCCAGCTACTTTACCAAGGTGAAAAAAAAAAAAAAAAAAAAAATTTTTAAAAGAGGGACCCGGGTGGAAAACATAAACTTTTCCACTTAGAGGAAATAAACCCCATTAAAGGATCGACCCAAAGAGGTTATTGAGATCCTCAATATAATAAGTTTTTAGAGATCGACCCACGAGGTTATTGAGATCTCACAATAATAATAAAAGTGACACATTAAAGGATCGACCCAAAGAGGTTATTGAGATCCTCAATATAATAAGTTTTTAGAGATCGACCCACGAGGTTATTGAGATCTCACAAGGTTAATAAAAGTGTTGGTGTTAGTATATGTACCTACGTGGACAAACTATGAAGACACAAAGGAGCTACTCGCCTGGAAAAAGGAACAACGATACAGTCACCATGAACAACAGCATCAGAATAGCCGATATGTAAGTCTTAAGTTATATTTAAAATTATTTGATTAGAACTATTAGAATTTAAATGTGAAAATTTTTTTTTCTGAGTGAAAATTATAAGTGAAACCTTAAGATTAAATTATTCTTCCGAAAATATAAATGCAAAAATATTTTAAAATAAAATTTTCTTTGAATTTAATCGCAAATACGTACACTAAAACCCGAAACCGTGAGCTAAAATGTTCTTAAGCGAGTTTAAATAATATTAAATATTAACCTGAAATTTATCGTTCTCTCTCTAATCAATAAATAAAAACCAAATTACACTAGCTCTTACTTTTTTCTCGAAATATCGTAGTTTCGTGTGCAACGAATTTTTCACTAGCCGAATTCCTCTTGAAGTGTTGCATTTTTTATTATACTTTGGGATCGTACTTCTCTACAAGTGAAAAAAAAACCCTCAAAATTGTTCGTACCAGAGCTAAATCTTACTCTATCGAGATGACTGAACCACCTTCTGATTCGGTCAGAAATATGCTCTCCATCACTATCTCAGACGCCCGCAACTTAATACCGACTTTTGACGGTAACCCTAGTGACCTTCATCGGTTCCTATCCTGCTGTGAAATACTTTTTGCCCAAGCCCATACGGCTAACGATAAAAACTTGTTCTTAAACCTCCTAAAAACTAAACTGACAGGTCCAGCTTACGACATTTTTAAATACAAGTCGATTGACTCCTGGGAATTATTGAAAAATGAACTACAAGCCCAATTTATTGATGATCGCCCTAGAATCACTATTCAGGCGGAACTCATGAGATTGAGACAGGGAAATAAGGAAGAATTGAGGGATTATGCCCAGAAAGTCACGAAACTTCTTTCGGAGTTAAACGACGTCACCCTAAAAGGAACCAGCGACATCGCGGCCAGAAGTTTCCTCCTTATAGAAAACGAGGCAAACGCCGTTAGAGCTTTTGAAGATGGCCTTAGAAACGACCATCTGAAAATTATAGCGAAAGCTCGAGGTGAGAAAACCCTTAGAGCGGCTATAAATTACGTCCTGGAACAATCATTAAGATTATCCAATTCATCCGTTTATCCAACGAATGCAACTCCTTCACGGAACACAAACGCCATCACCTGCGACTTTTGTCATAAAAGAGGGCACACTAGAGAAGCCTGCTTCCAGCGTAGAAGTCTACCTTCTTTTAGCCCCAACATTCCTTCAGTTAAACGTGAAATAAACAGGCTGATATGCCGATACTGTAATCGACCCAATCACCACATAAGTGAATGCCGGACACGAATG
This sequence comes from Thereva unica, assembly GCA_949987705.1. Taxonomy (NCBI): domain Eukaryota; kingdom Metazoa; phylum Arthropoda; class Insecta; order Diptera; family Therevidae; genus Thereva; species Thereva unica. The sequence goes on along the minus strand of OX465281.1, from coordinate 154,215,887 downwards.
TACGACGAAAGAGATATGAATCGAAGAGCTTTACAAGGCAATGACAACCCGCGTCGTCAAGCACACCCTGATGCACGTAGGAACAATCCAAGGTTCGATCAAGGACCACCTGAATCATACAGGCGGATGCCCTTTCACAACAACCCGGTCAATAGACCGCCCATAAACCAAGGAAATTCCGAGCAACTTAGACCCCTACGAAATATTCAATGGTCGGAGTTACAGGAAAACATTATGGGGCGAGAGGAGACCAGCGGCGATCTCCCTCGCCTAATAGAAGCAGAGGGAGTAATGCAACCACCGCCCCAATCACAATACTCAGAATCCCCGTAAGAATCGTTCCTAAGGGAGTCTTCGCCACTATAAGGTCCTCAATATCAGGCGGTTATTCCACATACGCAGTTGACTGTGGATCACAAATTAGCGTCCACAGGGCAGAAACTGCCATAGGTGACACTCCAATAAATGAAAAAGACCTGTGTACGATTGTGACGGTCTTCGACCAATCAGACGGCAGCTATGGTACCACACCCGCTTGCTTGCAAGTGCCATTCAAAAACAATTTAATTAACCTAAGACATGATTTTCACGTCTTACGAGAAGGGAGCAACCTAACCTCTGAGGGCCTTATTGGGCATGATTTCTTAATGAAATATGACGGCATAGTTAATTACCGCACTCATGAATTAGAATTAAGTGTACACCTATTAGAAGATTTAAGTCTACCCCCAGCCAAAACTACAAGCGGGGAGCTTAGCACGAATAACCCTATGACCGAAAGCGAACAAGAAATACTTATTAATATTAACAAAACAAACCCTAGAGAAAAAGAATACAACAATAATACACAGTGCTTTTATAACGACCCAAAATTTACTGGGAATACGCAACGCTACGACCGCGGTTCCCAGCTGTTTGTTAAAAATTGCGCACTGTTTGAAAACGAGATTCCACAATGCTATGACCGTGGAACTCGAATGGTAACAGAAAATTTCGATGGTAAAAGGGAAAAGTCAGATGCTGCAGCGGAGGAGGTGACCATTCCCCCTAGAGTAGAAAAGTTAATCTCTATACCAGCAAAACACAGTAAAGAAGTTGTATACTTCCAACAAGAAATTGAACCAGGTGTATATATATCGGAAATAGTCTGATATCTCCAGAAGAGGAAGAAGCCAAATTATTGATACTCAACTCAAATGATTATGAGGTAAAAATACCTACCAACAAAATTCAACCCAAATACGATGATCTCGATTCTTATAACGTAATTAGTTCAAATTATTTAGCAGACCCGATCAAAAATAGGCTCAAAAGGCTCGAAAGCATACTAAAATTAGACCACTGCAGTTTCGAGGAAAAGAAAGCCATTCTTACCATATGTCGGAATTTCAACGACCTATTTTATTTAGAGGGCGACCCCCTCACTCACACAGATGCAATTTCGCACACTATACCCGTTTTCGCAGATAAACCTCCGGTCTACGTGAAACCATACCGCCTTCCAGTATCTCAACGGGAGGAGATAAATAAACAAATAGATCAGTTAATCACTGACGACATCATCAGTCCTAGCAAGAGTCCCTGGAACTCGCCTCTGCTCTTAGTCCCCAAGAAACCAGACAGCTCCGGAAACAAGCGTTGGAGGGTCGTGGTCGATTTTCGGAGGCTCAACGACATAACAGTCGGAGATGCTTTCCCTCTCCCGAATATTACCGATATCCTAGATCAACTAGGACGTTCTAAATATTTTTCCACCCTCGACTTAGCAAGCGGGTTCCACCAAATCCCCATGGAGGACAAAGACAAGGCAAAGACTGCTTTCAGCACCCCTTTCGGGCACTATGAGTTTAATAGAATGCCATTCGGCTTAAAAGGAGCCCCTGCGACCTTTCAAAGGTTGATGAATTCTGTGTTAACAGGACTTCAAGGATTGAGATGTTTTGTGTATCTTGATGATGTTGTCATTTACGGATATAACCTACAAGACCACAATAAGAAGCTAATCGAAGTATTAGAAAGACTTCGAGACAACAACCTGAAATTACAACCAGACAAATGTAATTTCCTTCAGAAAGAAATCATCTACCTAGGACACGTAGTAGGCCAAGATGGAGTCAGACCGGACCCATCCAAAATCGCCGTAGTAAAAACTTACCCCACGCCTAAAAAAGCCAAAGACATAAAATCCTTCCTCGGCTTTGCCGGGTATTATCGTCGATTCATCCCGAACTTCTCCAAAATCGCTAAACCACTCACTAATTTGTTAAAGAAGGATGTAACCTTCAAGTGGGACTGTTTCTGCGACGAAGCATTCACAATTCTGAAAGAAAAACTTATGACCACTCCCATTTTGGCATATCCCGATTTTACGAAGGAATTCAATGTGACCACCGATGCTAGTGATATCGCATTAGGCGCAGTATTATCGCAAGGCAAAATAGGTCATGATCGCCCTATATGCTACGCCAGTAGGACGCTCAACCAGGCCGAATCCAGATACTCAACTATCGAGAAAGAACTGTTAGCTATGATCTATGCTGTCGAACAGTTCCGTCCATACCTCTATGGCAGGAAATTTAATATCATAACAGACCATATGCCTTTAAAATGGCTAATGAATCTTAAAGACCCTTCCTCCAGGCTTATGAGGTGGCGAATCAGGCTCGAGGAATACGATTATGCGATCGTGCATAAACCAGGCAGACTTAACTGCAACGCCGATGCATTAAGTAGAATCGTCCCTGAAGAAACTGTTAAGAGCGTTAATATGATTACCAGGAGTCGGACCAAAAAACAAAACAACAAAGACGAGGCTACGGACGGTATAATGGACAACCATATCCCCATGGGCGATCATATAATAGAAAGCAGAGAAATATTAATTAACAAAACTCAAATCCAATACAAATTCTTCATCATAAGTACTAACGAGGACCTAACCTCCGAACTACTAACGGAACGCATCCCAGATGTGAACAACCTTATCAAGGGTCAAATTAAAGATTATAAACTTAAAGAAACTAATTACGTAATAGGAAAGGGACCGACGCACCTTCACACACAGGAAAGCAAGGAACTGCTAACCAACATATTACTCAAGTTCCGGGAATACCTTCAACAAAATACGAAACTAATTCAGATACATCTATCAATCCCCGAATACGACGCCCCCAGCCGTTCAAAACTAAGAGAATTACTTATAACCATGTTCCCATCAAACAAATTTCAAGTAACTTACTACATTACTGAGGTACAAAAAGTCACCGAAAAAAAACAAATAGCAGAAATTCTAAAGAACTACCATGAATCACCTCTAGGTGGACATCAAGGAGTTAAGAGAACACTACGGCGCATTCAAGCGAGATTCCACTGGCAAGGAATGTGTAAAGATATAAAGGAGTACATATCAAAATGTTCCCTGTGTCAGATTAATAAGCAAAGTAAAAATCCCAAAGTACCAATGAAAATAACATCTACAAGCTCTAAACCATTTGAGCGGATTTTCTTGGACATTGTTGGACCACTGCCAGTGAGCCACAGCGGTAACAAATATTTACTTACCTTTCAGGACGACCTTACCAAATATTCAGAAGCCATACCTATCGCGAACGCCGAAGCTAAAACAGTATCTGAATCATTTGTAACGCAAATAATATGCAGGCACGGTATTCCCGAGTCAATACTTACGGACCAGGGATCCAATTTTTTGAGTGAGCTCTTTGCACAAACGTGCAAACTACTTCGGATTCGCAAAATCCAAACTTCCCCATACCACCCTCAAACAAACGGTGCTCTCGAAAGAACACACCGAACCTTATCGGAATACCTTCGACATTATGTCAACAGAGATCAGATGACTTGGGATCAGTGGATCCCCTATGCTATCTTCGTATTTAACACCACGCCACACAGTAGTACCAACTTCTCACCACATGAACTACTATACGGATTCGCGGCGAATCTACCATCGGTTATACAAAATCAACCATCCGTATGCTACAATTACGAGAATTACAGAAACGAACTAAAGGCAAGATTGCAACACGGATATCAAATAGCAAGGGAACATTTATTAAATAACAAAAACAAAAATAAAGCCTTATATGATAAAAGCGCAAAGACGAAAACGTTTAATCTCGGAGACAAAGTGCTCTTAAAAAATTTCGCCCGCAAAAACAAATTCTCTCCACTATGGTCAGGACCCTTCGAGGTAATCAAACTGAACTCGACAGAAAACACCACTATAAAAGTAGGCAATAAAAATAGAGTAATCCATAATAATAATCTAAAATTATTTAACGAATGAACAACAAAACAAAAAAAAAAAAAAAAAAAAAAAGATTAAAATGGGTAGAATAAAAATATAAATATGATAAAATAAGCAAAATAAATCAAACAACACATGAATAATGAACAAATAAAAAACAAGGATACTTCTCCCCTCCAGGTGGCCCCTAGTACTGGTACTGGTTACAAATTTAATGACAAGAGGTGCATACGCGGAGGAACACACCGCCATCGAAATTACGCACCTGAGGGATAACCCCGGATTATATTTCGAGGAAATAGGAAGAGTGGGTCTATACGGAAGCGAATGGTGCATCATCGTTTACTACGACTTAAGTAATTACCAATACGAATTAGATAAGGTAACTACATATACGAACAAAATAAACTCAATATGTGAGAAAATACATGCCACCCGCGGCAACGAAATTCCCTGTAAAGAGATCACACGCCAGCTACGGTTATATATGGCTAATCTCGGGCAAAACTCACAACTTTTAAAACCAGAAAGCCATCGATACAAAAGAGGCCTTCTCAATATCGTGGGATCACTTAGCAAAACCCTATTCGGGACATTAAGCGAAGAGGACGCAGAACGATACAATGAGCAAATAGAAAACTTAAAAGACAACCAAGAACACCTATTAAATTTAATGAAAAATCAAACGACTATAATAGACACTACCATTAACATTTTTAATCAGAGTCGGAACGAAATAAAAAACAACTTCTTACATATGGAAGAAAAACTTGTTGTATTCGACCTCATGGTCAACCAAGCCAGTAAGGAAACAAGAATAAACTATTTGAGTAACCAAATGGAAACTCTTGTCTCCTTAACGACCCTTATGTTAGACCGTCTGCAAACAACACAAAACATACTTATAAACCTCGTTACCGATGCAAGGCACGGCAAGCCTCATCCATCCATCATTACCCCCAGTCAACTGAGAGATGCATTAGTGAAGATCCATAAAGGAATCCCAAAGACACTAATGTTACCCATAGATGAAGATAGGATTAACCTACTACATATCTACCAAATCAGCCATATGCGTACCTCGCTTGTAGAAAATAAAATTATATTCGAGATTAAAATTCCCTTACCATTCAAGGAAGAGTATCAACTCTATAAAATACACCCTTTACCCATTCCTCACGGAAACCAATCCGTCTATATCCAACCCACTTCGGAATATCTGGTAATCGACCTGAATCGTGAGCATTATTACACTCTGAACAAATTCGATTTCAGCCAATGTGTCACTAACAACCTAAAATACTATCTGTGTCAAATTAATCACCCTATATTTAATGCTCAGTCCAAAAACTATTTATGCGAGGTCGATTTACTCAACCACCTAGACAACATTCCTCCATATTGCGAAGTAAGAAGCACGGCACGAACGGACTTTTGGATACAACTTTCACAGCCTAATACATGGCTCTTTTCATTAGACAAACAAATAACATTCGACACGATCTGTAATAAGAACATAACTCCCGAAACCCTCTCGAACATCGGTATCCTTACTTTGAAGGACGGATGTTATTTAAAAACTCAAAATCTCGTAATCCAAGCCCATAATATAAAAACTACGAAAATCAACAACTATTTTCTACCTTCCCTCAATCTGACAAATAACCTAATCGAGCTCACAAGTAAAAATCAAACGGAAAATCCACTACAGGCCCCCGTTCGCGTGTTGAAATTTAATAACTTCGACGAACTCAAAGGTTTAAGCCAAACCATTCGATTCCAAAAAGGAAAAGAGATATTCGAAACGAAAACCCCAAGTGTACACCACGTACACCATTACGTGATCTTGTACTCCCTCGCGGCTCTAATATTGGCCCTAATCATTTATACCTTTAAGTCAAAACTCCAATGCGCCAAGAAAACCATCAATGAGACTAAGGAAAAAAAATTCGAATGCACAGAAGTTCGCGAAGAACCGTTATATACCCTTACTATGAAGAAATAAAAAAAAAAAAAAATCTAATAAAGAAAAGAGAGAGAACGTAATCCAGTAATATCAAATTAAATTTATAACTAAAACAATTCAATTCAATTCAATTAATTAAAATAGCAGTACTAATAAGAAAAACATATATGTAATAAAAATAAATTAAGAAAACAAAAAAATATAATTGTAAGAAATAAAATGTAGACAGATACCAATAAAAATAAAATAAAAAAAAAAATATTATTAAAATAACAAAAAAAATATATAAATCAACGTAATACATAAAGCAATGATGGTATGATTGAAGACATTGTTAATTTAAACTAGACATATATTTTCCTAGATATCAAATATTTTAAGTCATACAAGTTATCTAGTTACGCACAAAAGTATAAATAAATAAATAAATTAAAAAAAAAAAAAAAACACAACTAAAGCAGATCTATACTATAGGGACCACCTTCCCCAAAAAAAAAAAAATTTAAAAGAGGACAAACAAAACAAAAAAAAAATAATAAAAAAAAAAAAATACATATATATAAAATAATCTACTATTCCCAATTTTCATATTTTTACTTCTGCATTATTCGCAAGTTTCATTCTCTACGATCTGAAACTTTTTCTAAGGGGGATGGTGTGTAATGGCCCAGCCTCATTACACCGACCTCCAACCATTCTAAGATATAATGATCTCCACGATCACCACAAAACCCATTCAAAACTTCCCTAATATTCTTCCATACAAACTATCTTGACCATACCCAATAAATATTTCATATTTATTGTAATTCAATACAATGCCTTGACCGTCAACCCATAGATTTCACATGACCACACGAGTCAACCACAGCGGGTACGGCCATAGACCCTTGTCACCGACCCAAGACAAAAACACTGCAGCAAGAGTGCTGACGGTGAATCATGCGCGAGTTAATTACCTCTGGCCAACTTTCGTGCGCTTGCACACTTGAATCGCTTGAAATTGCGACATCTGGGAAATGTCGAATTTCAACGCGGGGTGAACATTCTGGTGCCCCAAAAACAGTTCATCATAAGAAATCTAAATGCAGACTTTTCTTTTTCATATATGTATGTAAATAATTACGAAAGGCAACTCCCACTTAGGGACTGTCCAATCACCCTCGAGAAAAACTGAAACAAAGCGAAACGCCGATTTTGGTTTTCTTGGAAATGATTGGAAATAACCGATCGTTTTTGGTTGGTGGGGAGGCCCCTATTAATAGATCTGCTTGAATGTCCAACAGGGCTCTCACTCAGAAAAACAGAAGAAGTTACCAAAAGAATCACGAGACCTTCAGTCCGTGAAAATTTATAAAATTTTGAAGTGTATTAAGAAAGTATATTAAGAAAATAAAAAGGAGCCGATGCTCTAGAAAAAAGGGAAGAACTTTTTTTTAATTTTTTTTGAGATCAGTTGCTTTAGAACAAAGGGTCCGGACATCCCCCAAAAGGCGGCACTACGGATCCTGTGTGGAAAGGGACCACACAACAATGCGAAATATCACTATGCACGTAGCAGTAGATCCCACAGACTCTATTTTCACGCGATTCTCTTCATTCACCCATCTGATAAGAACTTTCGCATACATACTCAGATTCAGTGCTAATCTCAAAAACAGAATGTCTCCAGATAAAGCACCAGATGAAAAAACGTTATGGCTTTCTTCAAATGAAATTAGGGTAGCGCTTAATAAAGTATTACTCATCGCACAAGCAGACACATTTTCCCGAGAACTCACCTGCCTAAGGAAAAATAAAGAATGCATTAGAGAAAGCAGATTATTAGACTTGAACCCATTCATTGGCAGCGACGGCCTTATGAGAGTGAGAGGAAGGATTTCCAAATCGTCTCTTCCATTCGAATCAAAACACCCAGCGATATTGGACAACACACATCACTTATCGCGATTGATCGCCGACTATTACCACAAAGCCACCCAACATGGAGGAGTACAATTAACGTGTGCAGCGATACAAAGAAAATATTGGATTCTGCGTATGAGAAATGTAGTTAAAGCAACAATTTTTAAGTGCGTCATTTGCCATCGCCAAAAGGGACAATCATGCCAACAGCTGATGGGAGAACTACCAAGCCCCCGAGTAAACATTTCAGAACCGTTTGCTCACACGGGAGTAGATTACTGTGGGCCATTTGAAATACGTATCAAACAGGGACGAAAACTCACATTAACCAAAGGATATGTTTCGCTTTTTGTTTGTTTAGCCACAAAGGCTATTCATCTAGAACTCGTGAGCGACCTAAGCACTTCGGCATTCCTTGCAGCCTTCAGAAGATTTTGCAGCAGAAGGGGAACGCCTTCGGACATTTATAGCGACAATGGCACAAATTTTGTGGGGGCAAAAACAGTAATCGAACGAGATTGGAAGAAGTGTATGTCCCAGATACAAGCCGAAATCGCAGAAGTTTTAGCAACCGACCTAATTACATGGCATTTTATACCACCATCTGCACCACACTTTGGTGGGTTGTGGGAAGCAGGGGTGAAGAGCTTCAAATACCATTTCAAGAGAATAAGTGGATGTAGAACTTGGACATTTGAAGAGATATGCACAATTCTGTGCCAAATCGAAGCTACGCTGAACTCGAGGCCGCTGTGCCCATTGAGATCAGATACCACCGACTTAGACTATTTAACACCAGCAAAAATCCTGAGTGGAAGATCAATTTTTACTCCCCCGGAGCCTTCACTTTTAGACATGAACGAGAATCGACTAGATCGATGGCAACGAGTGCAACGATTTCATCAACAATTTTGGATAAAATGGCAAACAGAATATTTGCACCGTCTGCAACAGAGGCCGAAATGGCGAACACCGGCAGAACACTTGAAGGTAGATGATATAGTAATATTAAAGGAAGACAAGCTACCACCCAGCAAATGGCTTTTAGGACGAATAGTGGAGCTGCACCCAGGGAAAGACAACCTTACGAGAGTGGTTACCGTGAAAAGCAAGGATAAATTATTCAAGAGACCCATTACTAAACTCTGCAGGTTACCATATGAAAACCACGACTCTATCAATCACAACCCCTGTCACAGAAATAAGGACGTAAACACGGGCTTTACTGAAAGTACATCAGAGACATCAGATAGAAAGGAGGAGGGCCAAAACGCTACTCGACGCACATTAAGATCCTCTTCTCTACTCACCACGTTATTAACTTGTGTTATGGTATTCTCATGAACCATAAAGAACTCCGTCGCTTATTCCGTATCATACCCAGATCCCGGCTTATATGTTGAACATCTAGGTGAGGCACAACTGCGACGTGGAACGTTGCGGCTGGACCTTTGCCACAAGGCCCATTTTCAAACCGACATAGAACGAGTTAACGGAGTCATGACCAGCATGGACCAGATGTGCGAGAGAGCTAAACAATTTACTGCTGATGCTCACTGCGATATGTTGTTGGAGTACATCAGCGAAAAGAAAGATAAGCTTCTAAACACAATTGATGTGCTTACCAGAAAAGAACTTACAAGAAGAAAAAGAGGCTTATTCGGGCAGTTGTTGCAATCCGTATTTGGGGTTAATGACGAGGCATATAGAGACATTAAGAATTTAGACTTAAATCAGAAACAACTCATCAAGGAACTAGGAAACCAACATGTACTTCTCCTATCTATGACGCACCACATAAATATCTCTGAAACAAGAATCACGAACAAAGTTAATACGCTCACCTCAAAGATCAACAAAGTCATGGATACATTAAATGATATGGAGCCCTGGCATGCTGCCATTGACGGCAATCGAATCAACATTCATATATTCGCAGCATACCATTCAGCACTAAACCTATTAGATGACCTGACCGACTATTATAACAAGGTAGTAACAGGATTACTAGGGCACGGGTCAGTAACCGATTTCATCTCTCCCTCACAACTAGCCACTGTCATTCAACAGGCATCTCATAACCTACCTACCACTCTAGAAATAAAAAGACAGCACACAGGACATGTAGAAGTAATGCTAAACGAATCCATGATCTGTGCATACGACTACTTAAATATTTTAGAACCAGTCCCATTCAAATTGGTGAAGGTCACCCCAATCCCTCGGAGAATGGAAGGGTCAACCTATCTCAACCCTGTGGCAGTGTTGGGCATTAATCAATTAAATTTTCAATCAATTAATTAATTGATTAAAAAATTAATTGCGATTAATTTAATTGCAATTAAAATTAATTGCGATTGAACTATTAATTGCACCCCACAATTAATTTATTTGGATTAATCTGTATTAATTGTATATTAGAACTAAATCAATTGCAATTAATTTATCAATTGCAATTAATTTTGTCAATTGTTCTAAAAAACAATTAAAACTAACAATTATTCCGCTTCAATATAGATATAGACACTCCAATTTTATATGATCCTGCCATTTTTTTGGAGAATAACTCATATAAAGAGCATAATATGAAAAAAAATATGGGGAGTATGGGGGCCAAAATGGCAGAAAGAAGAAAAATTCAAAATGGGGGACTAGTTTTGGCAATTGTGTTCCGATTGCGCTGAAAATTAGTGTCGGGGGGTTTTGAGGGATCCAAATGACAAATTTGTGGTTAAAATTTTAAAATTCAAAATGGCGGACTAATTTTGGAAATTGTGCTCCGATTGTGCTGAAAATTAGTGTCGGGGGGTTTTGAGGAATCCAAATGACAAATTTGTGGTTAAAATTTTAAAATTCTAAATGGCGGACTAATTTTGGAAATTGTGCTCCGATTGTGCTGAAAATTAGTGTCGGAGGGTTTTGAGGAATCCAAATGACAAATTTGTGGTTAAAATTTTAAAATTCAAAATGGCGGACTAATTTTGGAAATTGTGCTCCGATTGTGCTGAAAATTAGTGTCGGGGGGTTTTGAGGGATCCAAATGACAAATTTGTGGTTAAAATTTTAAAATTCTAAATGGCGGACTAATTTTGGAAATTGTGCTCCGATTGTGCTGAAAATTAGTGTTGGGGGGTTTTTTTAGGGATCCAAATGACAAATTTCTGGTTAAAATTTTAAAATTCAAAATGGCGGACTAATTTTGGAAATTGTGCTCCGATTGTGCTGAAAATTAGTGTCGGGGGGTTTTGAGGAATCCAAATGACAAATTTGTGGTTAAAATTTTAAAATTCAAAATGGCGGACTAATTTTGGAAATTGTGCTCCGATTGTGCTGAAAATTAGTGTCGGGGGGTTTTGAGGGATCCAAATGACAAATTTGTGGTTAAAATTTTAAAATTCAAAAGGGCGGACTTATTTTGGAAATTGTGCTCCGATTGTGCTGAAAATTAGTGTTGGGGGGTTTTGAGGGATCCAAATGACAAATTTGTGGTTAAAATTTTAAAATTCTAAATGGCGGATTAGTTTTGGCAATTGTGCTCCGATTGTGCTGAAAATTAGTGTCGGGGGGTTTTGAGGGATCCAAATGACAAATTTGTGGTTAAAATTTTAAAATTCAAAATGGCGGACTAGTTTTGGCAATTGTGCACCGATTGTGCTGTAAATTAGTGTCGGGGGGTTTTGAGGGATCCAAATGACAAATTTGTTTTTAAAATTTTAAAATTCAAAATGGCGGGCTAGTTTTGGCAATTGTGTTCCGATTGTACTGAAAATTAGTGTCGGGTTTTGAGGGTATTCCAATTGCAATGAAAATCGGTGTGGGGGTTTTTAAAGACACAAAGGACGAATTTTTAGTAAAAATTTATGAATTCCAAATCCACTGCTGATCCGGTCAAAAAATTCGATTTGGGTCCCATTCAATTTAACATTATAGTGAAACACGTGCCGAGTATGAATAGTATGGGAGGATTTGTTACAAAATATAGTTTAGTTAAATTTAAAAAATAGAGAAAGAGATAGTTGAAGTTGAAATTTTATTGGAAAAAAATACATACTCTGGAAGGTGCTGAGGTGGAGAGCTTTGACTTATGTAGTTTTATATGGGTGGGAGTATCATTGCTACCATATTCATGAAAATAGGTCCTAGGGTTACTTCTTCTTCTTTGATCCGTTAGCTGGCGGTCCGAGCGGGACGTCCCCGCAACGGATACGCTGCTGTCGGTGCCGCTGGGTCCCGAACTCTATTCACGATTCGCTTCCATTCTTCTCGGTTTTTGGCGGTGTCTCGAGCCTCGGTAACTGATAATCGTTGATTCTTTAAGTCACCCTCGATATTCTTCAACCAGGTTTTCTTCGGTGCCGATCGCTGTATTCTCCAGTGTGCAGGACGGTCTCGCCAGAGAAGTTTACGTGGCAAGCGGTTATCATCCATTCGGCAAACATGTCCAAACCACCGTAGTCGACGTTTTTGCATTTCTTCTTCGATCAGTGTTTGCTGATCGCATCTTTTTCTGACAACCTCGTTTCGAAGGCGATCACGGAGTGAGACACGGAGGATCTGCCTCAAACATCGCATTTGGAAGACCGCGAGCTTCTTAACGTCCGGTTTGAGCATTGTACTCATTCTAGAGTGGGGAAAGAAGAATCGTGTTGAATTCAACCCCGCCAAAACCAAGTACTGTCTTATCTCCAAAAAGAAGTTCAACACCCCTCCACCCTTGAAAGTGAATGAAGTTCAACTAATGGCCGAACCATCCTTACACATCTTAGGCGTGACATTAGCCAAAGACTTGCGATGGAATGACCACATATTCCAAATCGCCAAACAAGGATCTCAGTGCTTGGGATTTCTTAAGAGGTGTAAGTTCCTCCTCCAGCCATCGGCCCGTGCTGTTATTTATAAATCCTACATTCGACCTCTTCTCGAATATAACTCCCTCGTTTGGGGCGGCGCTCCAATAACCACCTTGGCATGGTTAGATAAGGTCCAAAAAAAGGCCCTTAAATTAATTGATGACGATACCGCTTGCGCCACCATCAACCCACTCAGCCACCGTAGGAATGTAGCAGCATTGACAAAATTTTATCGCTACTATCATAGTGACTGTTCCTCCGAGCTAAACGCTCTCCTGCCTCCACGGCATTCTTATACCCGCAACACCAGATTAGCCCACTCGTCTCATTCCCTCCACCTGCAACTCCCCCTTTCACGCACTCAACAAGATATGAATTCGTTTGTTAATAGTACAACTCGGCTGTGGAATAATCTCTCGCAGTCAGTATTTCCGAGCTCCTACAACATCCAAGAGTTCAAACGCAGGGTTCATCACCACCTTCTTCAATTCCCTCCCGTTCCTTTATAACCCCTCCAACCCCCTCCCCGTACTAAGCTTACTGCTAGACATTGCACCATGACGTGACAAATGACATGACGGACTAGTAGTACAAAGGGTGATTCCTGAGCTTAGCACTGCCACATAAAAAAAAAAAAAAAAAGTGTCCACGTTTCAGATCCATAAAGAAGAATCGGAAGAATCAACGTTCGGTAAAGACGTAGTTTTGTTTTGATGGAGATATTTGCTCGTTTCCATATGCACCATTTGAGCGAGGCGAATGTTGCTGTTGCCTGACCGATACGGCTGTGAACGTCGGCCGTCGATGCTACTTTCGTTCCCTCAACCAATGATCCCAAATATTTGAACCTTGGAACCTGTTCGATTTGGGTTCCATCGAGGTGAACACTGGCTCTTGATCCATCCGTTGTGAGCACTTTGGTCTTTTCCGCATTGATTTTTAACCCGTATGATTGGGCGATGCGGGAAATATCGTATAAGATGTCCGTTGCTTGGGCATCCGTGTCGGCGAAAACAGCGCTATCGTCGGCGAACATTAAGTCTGTTACGAAGTTGTTGTCGTCGTATTGAACTCCGAGTCGTCCATCGAATGCTTCACGCATAATCGCGTCGATCACAACGTTGAAGAGAAGTGGCGAAGCGACGTCTCCCTGTCGGACACCCGTCTGAATCGGGAACTCCTCGGATAAGTCGTTTCGAATACGAACGCTGCTGGTTGAGCCATCGTACGACGCTTGGAGAAGTTGGATGATTCTCAATGGCACGTGTTCGGTTACCAAGACTCTCCACAAGCTGTTCCAATCGATGCAATCGAAAGCGGATTTGAAATCGATGAAAACGACGACAATTCGTTTGCCGCAACGAATTCTTTCTTCCATTAACTGACGGAGGGCGAATATTTGATCAATGCATCCTCGATGTGGTCTAAATCCCGCTTGTTCCTCCCGGCTCGTTTGCTCTCGATGTTTCTGTAGCCTCGATTGTATTATTTTCGTAAATACTTTACCGGCGACCGAAAGAAGGCTAATACCGCGATAATTCTTGCATTCCCGACTGTCGCCTTTCTTCAAAATTGGGACAACGATCGCTTTCTTCCATACCGAAGGGACACGATCCGAATGCCATATGTGTGTTATGAGGACATGAAGTCGTTGTGATAAGACATCACCTCCAGCTTTGATCATCTCGGCGGTTACTTGGTCTATTCCCGGCGCTTTTCCATTTTTCAGCGATTTTATTGCTGTCTTCACCTCGATAATTGTTGGTTCGGTATCGAGAAACTGATTCATCGGCTGTTCGATAATCGGTGGTTCGGGTGCTGGACCTTGCGGCGGATCGTGGTTATACAGCTGGTGGAAGAATGCTCTCCACCGCTCCAGGCGTTCACGGGCAGAAGTCATAGGGTTACTTAAATTCAGGGTGATACGTAAACCTGCACCAAAACAAAATCGCACTAGCGGCTAAACCATTACGACTCCAACCACCCCCTTTCCCTCCCATACTATCCACAACCTAACCAAAGTCAGCCACTTTGAAAAATCAACGGATACTGTATATCAAAAACGAAACCGTAATGTTTTTTTTCCGTTGTAGTGGTGTATTTTATGTTATATGGTAAAGCGAATTACCGTAAAAATTGGCATGAATATAATACGCGTTAATACTGATCATGGGCGCAATAACAGTACTTGTTCCTTATAACCCTAATAAAATGTACTATCAATAACCTATCTCAAAAAACCTAAACAAAAATATATATCATAAAAAAATGAATGTGTGTCTGGGCACATTTTGGAAATTAAGACCTCTATGGTCATTCTATATGTCCAAATCAATCTTATTACTACAGAAGGATAAAGGTCAATAAATGTTGTATATACAATAATACATAATACATAATACGTAATCCGTAATATATAATACAATGTAAATAATACATAGAACATAATTCATAGTACATATTGCACAATATAGTACATAGTAGTAGTGAATAATACATAGTTCATAGTAAATAGTACATAGCACTTAGTACATAGAACATAATACATAGAACATTGTACATAGTACATAGTTCATAGTAAATAGTACATAATACATAATAGATAATACAAAACATAATACATAGTTCATAGTACATAGTGCAAGTACCTAGTACATAGTACATAATACCTTTTACATAGAACATAGTATAAATGGCGGACTAGTTTTGGCAATTGTGCACCGATTGTGCTGTAAATTAGTGTCGGGGGGTTTTGAGGGATCCAAATGACAAATTTGTTTTTAAAATTTTAAAATTCAAAATGGCGGGCTAGTTTTGGCAATTGTGTTCCGATTGTACTGAAAATTAGTGTCGGGTTTTGAGGGTATTCCAATTGCAATGAAAATCGGTGTGGGGGTTTTTAAAGACACAAAGGACGAATTTTTAGTAAAAATTTATGAATTCCAAATCCACTGCTGATCCGGTCAAAAAATTCGATTTGGGTCCCATTCAATTTAACATTATAGTGAAACACGTGCCGAGTATGAATAGTATGGGAGGATTTGTTACAAAATATAGTTTAGTTAAATTTAAAAAATAGAGAAAGAGATAGTTGAAGTTGAAATTTTATTGGAAAAAAATACATACTCTGGAAGGTGCTGAGGTGGAGAGCTTTGACTTATGTAGTTTTATATGGGTGGGAGTATCATTGCTACCATATTCATGAAAATAGGTCCTAGGGTTACTTCTTCTTCTTTGATCCGTTAGCTGGCGGTCCGAGCGGGACGTCCCCGCAACGGATACGCTGCTGTCGGTGCCGCTGGGTCCCGAACTCTATTCACGATTCGCTTCCATTCTTCTCGGTTTTTGGCGGTGTCTCGAGCCTCGGTAACTGATAATCGTTGATTCTTTAAGTCACCCTCGATATTCTTCAACCAGGTTTTCTTCGGTGCCGATCGCTGTATTCTCCAGTGTGCAGGACGGTCTCGCCAGAGAAGTTTACGTGGCAAGCGGTTATCATCCATTCGGCAAACATGTCCAAACCACCGTAGTCGACGTTTTTGCATTTCTTCTTCGATCAGTGTTTGCTGATCGCATCTTTTTCTGACAACCTCGTTTCGAAGGCGATCACGGAGTGAGACACGGAGGATCTGCCTCAAACATCGCATTTGGAAGACCGCGAGCTTCTTAACGTCCGGTTTGAGCATTGTACTCATTCTAGAGTGGGGAAAGAAGAATCGTGTTGAATTCAACCCCGCCAAAACCAAGTACTGTCTTATCTCCAAAAAGAAGTTCAACACCCCTCCACCCTTGAAAGTGAATGAAGTTCAACTAATGGCCGAACCATCCTTACACATCTTAGGCGTGACATTAGCCAAAGACTTGCGATGGAATGACCACATATTCCAAATCGCCAAACAAGGATCTCAGTGCTTGGGATTTCTTAAGAGGTGTAAGTTCCTCCTCCAGCCATCGGCCCGTGCTGTTATTTATAAATCCTACATTCGACCTCTTCTCGAATATAACTCCCTCGTTTGGGGCGGCGCTCCAATAACCACCTTGGCATGGTTAGATAAGGTCCAAAAAAAGGCCCTTAAATTAATTGATGACGATACCGCTTGCGCCACCATCAACCCACTCAGCCACCGTAGGAATGTAGCAGCATTGACAAAATTTTATCGCTACTATCATAGTGACTGTTCCTCCGAGCTAAACGCTCTCCTGCCTCCACGGCATTCTTATACCCGCAACACCAGATTAGCCCACTCGTCTCATTCCCTCCACCTGCAACTCCCCCTTTCACGCACTCAACAAGATATGAATTCGTTTGTTAATAGTACAACTCGGCTGTGGAATAATCTCTCGCAGTCAGTATTTCCGAGCTCCTACAACATCCAAGAGTTCAAACGCAGGGTTCATCACCACCTTCTTCAATTCCCTCCCGTTCCTTTATAACCCCTCCAACCCCCTCCCCGTACTAAGCTTACTGCTAGACATTGCACCATGACGTGACAAATGACATGACGGACTAGTAGTACAAAGGGTGATTCCTGAGCTTAGCACTGCCACATAAAAAAAAAAAAAAAAAGTGTCCACGTTTCAGATCCATAAAGAAGAATCGGAAGAATCAACGTTCGGTAAAGACGTAGTTTTGTTTTGATGGAGATATTTGCTCGTTTCCATATGCACCATTTGAGCGAGGCGAATGTTGCTGTTGCCTGACCGATACGGCTGTGAACGTCGGCCGTCGATGCTACTTTCGTTTCCTCAACCAATGATCCCAAATATTTGAACCTTGGAACCTGTTCGATTTGGGTTCCATCGAGGTGAACACTGGCTCTTGATCCATCCGTTGTGAGCACTTTGGTCTTTTCCGCATTGATTTTTAACCCGTATGATTGGGCGATGCGGGAAATATCGTATAAGATGTCCGTTGCTTGGGCATCCGTGTCGGCGAAAACAGCGCTATCGTCGGCGAACATTAAGTCTGTTACGAAGTTGTTGTCGTCGTATTGAACTCCGAGTCGTCCATCGAATGCTTCACGCATAATCGCGTCGATCACAACGTTGAAGAGAAGTGGCGAAGCGACGTCTCCCTGTCGGACACCCGTCTGAATCGGGAACTCCTCGGATAAGTCGTTTCGAATACGAACGCTGCTGGTTGAGCCATCGTACGACGCTTGGAGAAGTTGGATGATTCTCAATGGCACGTGTTCGGTTACCAAGACTCTCCACAAGCTGTTCCAATCGATGCAATCGAAAGCGGATTTGAAATCGATGAAAACGACGACAATTCGTTTGCCGCAACGAATTCTTTCTTCCATTAACTGACGGAGGGCGAATATTTGATCAATGCATCCTCGATGTGGTCTAAATCCCGCTTGTTCCTCCCGGCTCGTTTGCTCTCGATGTTTCTGTAGCCTCGATTGTATTATTTTCGTAAATACTTTACCGGCGACCGAAAGAAGGCTAATACCGCGATAATTCTTGCATTCCCGACTGTCGCCTTTCTTCAAAATTGGGACAACGATCGCTTTCTTCCATACCGAAGGGACACGATCCGAATGCCATATGTGTGTTATGAGGACATGAAGTCGTTGTGATAAGACATCACCTCCAGCTTTGATCATCTCGGCGGTTACTTGGTCTATTCCCGGCGCTTTTCCATTTTTCAGCGATTTTATTGCTGTCTTCACCTCGATAATTGTTGGTTCGGTATCGAGAAACTGATTCATCGGCTGTTCGATAATCGGTGGTTCGGGTGCTGGACCTTGCGGCGGATCGTGGTTATACAGCTGGTGGAAGAATGCTCTCCACCGCTCCAGGCGTTCACGGGCAGAAGTCATAGGGTTACTTAAATTCAGGGTGATACGTAAACCTGCACCAAAACAAAATCGCACTAGCGGCTAAACCATTACGACTCCAACCACCCCCTTTCCCTCCCATACTATCCAAAACCTAACCAAAGTCAGCCACTTTGAAAAATCAACGGATACTGTATATCAAAAACGAAACCGTAATGTTTTTTTTCCGTTGTAGTGGTGTATTTTATGTTATATGGTAAAGCGAATTACCGTAAAAATTGGCATGAATATAATACGCGTTAATACTGATCATGGGCGCAATAACAGTACTTGTTCCTTATAACCCTAATAAAATGTACTATCAATAACCTATCTCAAAAAACCTAAACAAAAATATATATCATAAAAAAATGAATGTGTGTCTGGGCACATTTTGGAAATTAAGACCTCTATGGTCATTCTATATGTCCAAATCAATCTTATTACTACAGAAGGATAAAGGTCAATAAATGTTGTATATACAATAATACATAATACATAATACGTAATCCGTAATATATAATACAATGTAAATAATACATAGAACATAATTCATAGTACATATTGCACAATATAGTACATAGTAGTAGTGAATAATACATAGTTCATAGTAAATAGTACATAGCACTTAGTACATAGAACATAATACATAGAACATTGTACATAGTACATAGTTCATAGTAAATAGTACATAATACATAATAGATAATACAAAACATAATACATAGTTCATAGTACATAGTGCAAGTACCTAGTACATAGTACATAATACCTTTTACATAGAACATAGTATATAGTGTTTGGTACAAAGTACATAATATTTAGTAGAAAATACATAATACAGAGTATATAGTGCAAAGTACATAGCAGATAACACATAGTTCATAATACTTAGTCATAGTACAGAATTAATAGTACATAATCGCAGTACATAGTATATAATACCTAATACATAGTACATTGTGAACAGTATATGGTACCTAATCATAGCCCCCAATACATAGTACATAATACATAATACATAGTACAAAGTACATAGTACATACTTCATAGTACATAATTCATAGTAAGTAGCACATAGTCCGTAATGCAAAGTACATAATACCTAGTACATAGCAGATTATACATAGTACATAATACCTTGTACATAGTACATAGCACATAAAACATAGTTGACAGTATATAGTAGGTAGTATATAGTCCAAAATAAATAGTATATAATACATAATACATAGTACAAAGTACATAGTACATAGTTCATAGTACATAATTCAAAGTAAATAGCACATACTCCGTAATGCAAAGTACATAATACCTAGTACATAGCAGATTATATATAGTACATAATACCTTGTGCATAGTACATAGCACATAAAACATAGTTGACAGTATATAGTAGGTAGTATATAGACCAAAATAAATAGTACATAATACATAATACATAGTACAAAGTACATAGTACATAGTTCATAGTACATAATTCAAAGTAAATAGCGAACTAGTTGGGATGTGGGTTCGACCCTTTCGGTCCACACGATCAACTTCCCAGTATGATGGATGTTGAATATTATGATTGGATATTTTAATAATAAATGAACAATAGGCAATTGTAGAATATATATATGTAATACCGAGAATTTGTCACAATTGTTTATCAATATTTTCGCTAAAATGTCAAACTAAATGTGCGCACTTATAAGATTAGGATGAAGCAAATGTATATAAAATTGATGTACTAATGTTTTTCGGAACCTCAATGAAGTCGATATAGTTTTTAGGTCGCGCGGTATCGTGCAGGTACAAAAATCACTTAAGTCATTTAAACCAAAAAAGCGCTGGACCGAATATTATAAAAATCTTTTCAGATTATATTGTCGCTAATACGCTTCGAACGGCACCTCAAGTAAGTCAATATCTTTCGTGGTTCGGGCGATGCAGGTACAAAAATCGCTTACGCCGCTTAAACAAAAAAACGGCTCGACCGAATTTTATGAAAATCTTTTCAGATCACATTTTGGTTAATACTCTTCGAACGGCACGTCAACTAAGTCGATATCTTTTATAGTTCGCGCGATATCGTGCAGGTGCAAAACTCACTTAAGTCATTTAAACCAAAAAACCGATGGACCGAATATTAAAAAAATCTTTTCAGATTATATTGTCGCTAATACGCTTCGAACGGCACCTGAAGTAAGTCAATATCTTTCGTGGTTCGGGCGATGCAGGTACAAAAATCGCTTACGCCGCTTAAACAAAAAAACGGCTCGACCGAATTTCATGAAAATCTTTTCAGATCATATTTCGGTTAATACGCTTCGAACGACACCTCAACGATGTCGATATCAGTTTTGGTTCGCGCGATATCGTGCAGGAAAAAATGACCACATCTGTACGCACATACACACACACACACATACTTGCTCCCAATTTTTTGCTTAAAATGCTCCTGGGACCTTGAAACATGAAAATACGTTGAAATTTTCGATTTCGATTTTCGGACCGATTACAATAACTTCCTATACTGGGAAGTTAAAAATAGCAAAAAAAATCAAACACAAAACGAAATTCTCTTCTGTAAAAAATTCTCTTCCGGTCAAACAAAAAAACATAAAATAAAAAAATCTCTTCTAAAAAATTGCTCCATTGATTTCGATTTCGAAAAATGTTGAAAATGGCACAACTAGAATGTTATTATAGATAATTCATACAATACAAACTAAAATCCCCAAAGCCAAATTGTTACCCCACGGCACGCAAAAAATTGACCGTGACGCAAAGGTGCTAAAAAAGTTTTTACTTTAAAAACTAAAAACACGCTTTTTAAAATGAACTAATAAAAAATAACATACTACTACTCTTTCCATATAATAATAAATTTTAATTTTTAGTTTTTAATCAAATCCATAAAAATGATTGACAATTGATTAATCGTCTTTAATTGTGGTAACTCACGACTAACAATTAATTAATTGTTAATTGCGAATTTTCACAATTACAATTAATTAATTGTTAATTGCAATAGACGCGATTAACAATTAATTAATTGTTAATTGCGAGTTTTCACAATTACAATTAATTAATTGTTAATTGCAGTAGACGTGATTAACAATTAATTAATTGTCAATTTTTAATCGTCCAGAAATTTAGTTTGGCCCAACACTGGATTTCCCCAATATCAAGGGGAATTAGGCTTATATTTCCTTGATTTGTATATGTGTGTACTGTAAACAAACGTTGAACTTTTGACCAACTTCCACTGCAAATTTTACACATACTAATAGTTCGCATGACAATACAATCTGATCATTTTGTAAAAAAATCAAGATGGCGGTTCCAAAATGGCGGTCGAATTTTGCAATTGGGTTCCCCGACTCCAGAAATGGGTATAAAATAAAAGGGTAAGACAAGTAGAACACACTTCGCTATGTGACGTCATTCAACACCCAAAATGGCGGCCAACACAAAATGGTGGCTTACTTTTTCTTTATATCGTTCTTGTTCTGGGTATCAAATGAAAGTGTATGACGAGTATAGTACAGTAAGCTATCGACTTCACAATAAATATTTCTTTTAATTTCCCCGGAGAATTTTGTTTCATATTAAATAAGTTTTTTTTTGTAAATTCGTTCGAAAATATGCAAATACATTACTGCAAAAACCATTCAGTTACTGCTTAGATTTTTTCGATGGCGCGGCGGCGTGTTATACTTCCCAGAATGGATTTAAAAAGAAGAATCATTCACGCAATACGTACGCTGCATCGTCGGTTAAACGATACTATGGCAGCGTCTCATATATATCGTAAAGGTAGGCTCATACGCAACAATTTAGTTTTTTTTTGATTTGTCTAGTCTGGCGCAAGTCGAATTGTGGAAATATACTGAGTGCAAATGACGAGTGAAAACTACCTCCATTAGTTATTGCGCATTATATTTATACTTATCTACGCGTTGTATTATATTACATTGATTGTGATAAGGTCGGAGGAGCAAGTGGTTGAACATCACAGACATATTTGGTACAATCCAAACATTTTACATTGTGCAAGCCGAACAGTTGAGTTCACACGCAACGATCTATTTGTGCCCTGTAGACCAACCTTAATATTTTTTTTATATTGCCCCCGAAAAAAATGAATGGACTAAAAAGTACGCAATAAAAAAATTTTAAAAACCGACTTCAGAAAAAAACCGCACAAAATGCACAAAAAAGGATGAAATAATTGTTTGTAATTCTTAACAACATTAATCCAATCAGAATGGATCTAGAAAGAAGAATCACTTTTGAAGACGGTGCCAGGTAGTAGTTGACTTTGATTGCACTAACTCTTGCTTCGGCAATTGTTTTCATTTCTTTGTTAGGCTAATCCCCTAATGCATCACCCACAGGGTTGAGCACCGTCTTCAAAAGTGATTCTTCTTTCTAGATCCATTCTGATTGGATTAATGTTGTTAAGAATTACAAACAATTATGTCATCCTTTTTTGTGCATTTTGTGCGGTTTTTTTTCTGAAGTCGGTTTTTAAAATTTTTTTTATTATTTTTAAATTACGTTTTCAAACCGCCGAAAAGTATGGAACATTCCGAAAAGAAAGGGATATTGAGAAATTTTCCAAAACCTCGATAGAGACCCCGATAAAACTTAGGTCTTGAGATTTGTATGGGGAAGAACTATATAGCTCATTAAAAAAACACGGCTATTAGCTATTTGAAAGTAAAAATAATTATATTTTATACAAAGTAGCAGTTGTAATGGAATATAAAGTTGTGATCATTTTAGTTTTCTTCTAAATATCAATAAAATATTATTGTAAAATATTTGATTAGAGCCTATCATACGTTAAATTTTTATTATTTCAGATTAGTTGTTTTACAACAAACTGCTACGATTTTGTCAGGTAAAATTTGTTCGTTTTGTGTTTGTATTAAATCAGCTGTTTTCACAGCTATTTATTATTATATAAATACATACATATAATAAAATTTCTAGTACAAAGATTTAGAACAAAATATGCCTCGAAAAAAATAATCGATAGCGCAAAAAAAAGAAGCAGCCGAACGACGTCGTACTCTTCGCACCGCGTCGCAGCGAAATAGACGTAGTAATAATGAATACCGTCACACACAACGACAAGTAGATGCAGAAGCTCATAAAATTGCACGTGAGCATGAGCATCGTCGTCGGCAAGAGCAAGAACGAAATACTGAGGCCCACCGACTTGCTCGCAACGATGAAGATCGCCGTCGACAAGAGCAAGAAAGAGATGCTGTAGCCCGCACATTTGCTCGTATGGAAGAAGATCGCCGTCGGCAAGAGCAGGACCTAAATACTCAAGCCCGCAGACTTGCGCGTACAGATGAAGATCGCCGTCGGCAAGAGCAAGAAAGAGATGCTGTAGCCCGCACATTTGCTCGTATGGAAGAAGATCGCCGTCGGCAAGAGCAGGACCTAAATACTCAAGCCCGCAGACTTGCTCGTACGGATGAAGATCGCCGTCGGCAAGAGCAAGAAAGAGATGCTGTAGCCCGCACATTTGCTCGTATGGAAGAAGATCGCCGTCGGCAAGAGCAGGACCTAAATACTCAAGCCCGCAGACTTGCTCGTACGGATGAAAATCGCCGTCGGCAAGAGCAAGAAAGAGATGCTGTAGCCCGCACATTTGCTCGTATGGAAGAAGATCGCCGTCGGCAAGAGCAGGACCTAAATACTCAAGCCCGCAGACTTGCTCGTACGGATGAAGATCGCTGTCGGCAAGAGCAAGAAAGAGATGCTGTAGCCCGCGCATTTGCTCGTATGGAAGAAGATCGCCGTCGGCAAGAGCAGGACCTAAATACTCAAGCCCGCAGACTTGCTCGTACGGATGAAGATCGCCGTCGGCAAGAGCAAGAAAGAGATGCTGTAGCCCGCACATTTGCTCGTATGGAAGAAGATCGCCGTCGGCAAGAGCAGGACCCAAATACTCAAGCCCGCAGACTTGCTCGTACGGATGAAAATCGCCGTCGGCAAGAGCAGAACTTAAATACTCAAGCCCGCAGACGTGCTCGCAATGACGAGGATCGCCATCGGGAAGAGCAAGCTCGAAACACTCGAGCACGTCTACTTAATCGAGAAAATTTGAACCAGTCCTGGCACAGTGCCAGTTCAACTTTTCTTAATACGATCAAGGAAGGCCCAACAGTATCATGCAATTGCTGTGAAGGACTTTGGTTCGCACGGTCTATAAAAACAATGTCCTTACAGCAACTTGAAACTAAACCAGCAGATTTCAAAATTAAAATTGGATTTATATCCCAGTCAAAAGGGTTATATAATCTATGTGGGACGTGTTATTCTGCCATTAAAGGGAACAAAATTCCGAATTTATGCCTCACTAATGGCCTTTCATTTCCATCGATCCCCATTGAAGTCTCACGCCTTACTAAGCTCGAGGCACGTTTAGTTTCACCTCGTCATGTGTTTCAATGTATTTGGGCTGTTTACGGAATTCGTGGTCAATATCGAACTAAGGGGCAGATTGTAAATGTGCCTGTCTCTATTGACACGACTGTCTCATCATTGCCAAGACAAGTCAATAACTCGGGGTGCGCATTCATTCGCCTTGCCAGACAAATGCATGTTTTGTCAAACTATGCTTCCGAAAATATACGTCCACAGCTCGTCTATGATGCTGCTCGTCGCCTTTCAGCTTCACCTCTTTATCGAGAGTACGGAATTTCACTTAGTTCCAACTGGATGCAAGAAGTTCAAAGACACAAATTCACACAAATTCAGGATATCGATGGAATTTTATTAGGATCACCATGGGCTGAAGAAGGTAATGCAAGTGTTGTAGGACATAATATTCAAAATATTATGATTGAGGCGCCAGATGATAGTGAGGAATTAAATCCGGGCGGTACTGAGACATTGATATCCGCTGAGATTCAACAATTGGACTCTGTAGAAGGAATTCGTTTGGCTCCTGCCGAAGGAAATCGGCCGATTTCTGTACTTTTCGATAAAGATTCTCCGTTTTTAGCATTTCCAAAACTATTCGGAGGGGAAAGGTTATCAGGCAAAATTAACGCTGCCGGAAAGGAAAAGGAACTCAGCAAAACTGAACTCTTTAAATCTTTGGTAAGGAGATCAGACAGAAGAGCAGCTGAATCAACTGAATTCGTTCTTTATGCTGCAAAAGTTCTTGAAATTAGTCGAATTTCAAGTAATCACCAAATTTGTCTTCGTAAAAGAAGAAACACTGGAGAGCAAGTTGTCACGGCAGCACAAATTTCTAATCCCGACTTTGTGGATGGTATGCTGCGTGATGCAGCTTACGCAGACGACATTGACATCATTGAAAGAACAACAACAGCTGTACAAGAAGCTTTCACTCAGATTGAGCAAGCGGCAGGAAATCTGGGACTGCACATTAACGAAAGCAAAACAAAGTACATGGTGGCTTCGTCTGGAAGAACACCTAACATTGGTCCCACAATCAAGGTAGCGGAACACGAGTTTGACGTGGTAAAATCATTTACCTACCTTGGGTCAATAGTAGCAGCCGACAATAGCATGGAACCAGAAATACGCGCACGACTGCTAAAAGCCAACAAAGCCTACTATAGTCTGTCAAGGCTCTTCAAATCCAAATATCTAACCATAACGTCTAAACTTTTACTATATAAGACGATGGTCTTACCCGTTCTCACATATGCATCCGAAACGTGGGTGCTTAGCAAAAAGCACTCAAACCTCTTGGGCGTGTTTGAGAGGAAAATTCTTCGGAGGATTGTTGGCCCCGTATGTGAGGAAGGACGATTCCGGAGACTCTACAATGACGAGATCTACGAGCGCTATCGCGACATAGATGTTGTGAAGAAAATAAAGCTCGGTAAGCTCCGGTGGGCAGGGCATCTAGCTCGTATGAGTGAAGATAAGCCTGCTCGGAAAGTTCTCTGCGGTAAGACCTATGGGGTGCGACAGCGAGGGAGGCCCAACCTTCGCTGGAAGGATGGCGTGGACCAGGACGCTCAGAGTTTAGGGATGCCAAACTGGATGACATCGGCTCAGAATCGGGACCGGTGGAAAGAACAGTTGCGCGAGGCCAGGACCGGATCCCGGTTGTAGAGCCGTTAAAGAAGAAGAAGAAGATGCTGCGTGATGACAATGCATATCGCATTTTTCAAGGAATTAGAAATTCTTGTCATCATTGGCATCAAGAGGGACTGAGAGTACGAGCAATGGTGCGTCAATTTGGTTTACCGAATTTGTTCCAAACTCTCAGTGCTGCTGAAATTAAATGGCTGGAACTTATTGTTATCCTTAAGAAAGTTCTTGACGATGAGGAGATTTCTATAGAACAAGCAGGTGAAATCACTAAGCATGAAAAAGAAATTTTAATTCAGCGTGACCCTGTAACTTGTGCAAGATACTTTGACAACCGATTCCAAGCGCTAATAAAAACGTTCAAATGTTCAGAAGGCCCTTTAAGAGATCGAGAAATTCTCCACTACTTCTATAGAGTGGAATTTCAACATAGAGGCTCTCCTCATGTTCACACGATTCTCTGGGTCGGTAACGCTCCCATTTACAAAGAAAACGATGTTCAAAATGTTGAAGCAATATGTCAATTCATAGATGAACTGATCTCATGCTCAACAGACTATCCTGAAGAGGACTCTATTCATCAACTCTTGCCTCTAAATACACATCGTCATACTTCCACATGCAGGAAGAAAAGTAACAGAGGAATAAAATGTCGGTTTGGAATTCCATTCTTTCCTATGGACCGCACACGAATTCTTACTCCTCTTCATATATCAGAAAATGAAATAAGGAGTTGTAAAAGTGAATTAAAACGGATCAAAATATATCTTGAGTCAGATGGACCTCTTGCATTAACCTCTTTCGATGAGTTTCTTAGAGCTCTTCATCTTGACAAAGAAACATATATTAATATAATCCGTTCTTCACTAGCGAGAGATAAAGTCTTCCTGCGTCGCCGGCCTTGTGAGATATTCATTAATAATTACAATGAAAAAATACTCAGAATTCACACGGCCAATATGGATATTCAGTTTGTCTTGGATGCATACGCTTGTTGTTGCTATGTAATTGACTACATTAACAAGAGTGACAAGGGTATGAGTGACCTTATGAAGAGAGCACTGGAAGAACATCGATCAGGTAATCAAAGTCTTTCATCTCTCATGCGTAGACTTGGGTCGGAATTTCATAGAAACAGTGAGTTATCAGCCCAAGAAGCAGTTTACAACATTCTGCAAATCCCGATGAGCAAAGCTTCATGAGCGATCGAGAATGTTATTATCGCCAAAACAGCTTAAAGAGCTTGCGGATTCCAATTCAGAATCGTCTGAAATCTTTGTGGCTGGACTTATTGACCATTATGAAGCGCGCCCGTATTCTCTTGAAGATATCAGTCAGGCTTACTCCAGTGCTTGGTACGAATATTCGAAGTCGAAAAGATCGACTCGAAACCAGCTTGATGTGAATGTAGATGATATTCAAGATTGCGATGTAGAACACTCCAATCCATTTTTAAGTTTAAAACAAAATTCTGGTTTTGTAAAGAAGCGATCTTTTCCGAAAGTGATCCGATTCAGACGCTTTAATGTCGCTCAAGATCCAAACAATTATTACCGCGAAACAATCATGCTATATTTACCTTGGAGGAAGGAAAGTGAAGATCTTGTAGACTGTGAGGCCAAGTATCGAATAAACATAGAACAGATTATCTTGAATCGAAGTGAATTCAATGCCTTCGATGATGAATTTCTCGAATCTCAAATGAGACGCGCCAATTCAGGTCACGAAAATCGGGCTGATCCAAATGACTATGATACTGATCGTCCCAATTACGATGAGTTTCAAAGATATGTTCTTCAAGATGGGATTGAACAAGTCAATGAATTTGGTGATTACGAGAGAAGATCATACTCAGAGAGATTCGTTCTTCCAAATCGTGTATCAAATGAAGACTTTTACAAGATGCTTTCTTCTCTAAACTTGGAACAACGTGATTTCATAACTCATGTTGTGTCTCATTTCAAGTTCTCACAACATCTCTATCTCAAAGGGGGTGCTGGGGTAGGAAAGTCTCATGTCATCAACACTCTCTACCAGGCTCTAATAAGAATTTTCAACTCAGAAGTTGGCGATGATCATGATAAACCTACCGTCCTTTTAACTGCTCCTACTGGGAAAGCTGCTTTCAATATTCTCGGGCAAACACTTCACACAGCTTTTCAGTTGCCCTTGCCAGTGAACCAACACACCGCCCATCAACTTTCAGACTCTGTATCAAATACAATGTCTACTTATTTATCATCGCTTAAGCTTGTCGTGATTGATGAGATAAGTATGGTCAGCGAGCAAGTTCTCCGAATGGTTGATAAGAGGTTAAGGGATATCTTCAATAAGAACAAAATGTTTGGAGGAATTTCCGTAATCGCTGTCGGAGATTTCTATCAATTACCTCCTGTAATGGCCACCTCATTAATTTCCACTAAATCATCTGACGCATTTGTCGAGCTTCTTCAAATACCTCTTTGGCATTATTTTAAGGTTCATGAGCTCACAACTATCATGAGACAAAGGGATGATGCTAATTTTGCAACAGCTCTTAACAACTTAGCAAAAGGAACAATGACGGAAGCAGATGTGAGTCTTATGCACTCAAGACAAAGGTCTAATTTGACAGCGGAAGAGAGTCAGCAGAAACCAATTCATCTTTTCTATAAGAATAAAGACGTCGATGATTTTAACACTTTAGCACTTCAGTCCATGCCGGGAGAAGCAGCGAAGAGTGATTCATGGGATATGGCAAGTGGCGAGGGAACTCCTAGTGGCAAACGAGCAATCTTCGAATCAGTGTCACGACCTACAGTTAAGCTTTCGGAAACTCTGGGCCTGGCAAAGAGCCTATACCTTAAAGTGGGTGGACAGTATGTAATGACTTGCAATCTTGATTGCTCGGATGGTCTCGTAAATGGCGTCGTTGGAATTTTAAGAAGAATTGATCGAGGTATCATACCTAATAGTCCATCAATGACAAAGTCATTACGAATATGGATTGAGTTCGAGACCCCACGATCTGGTCAGAAACTTCGACAGAAGCATCAGAATTTATTTTCAAATTTAGGAGTGGCGAATACTTGGACTCCAATCGAACCAGTGGCTTTAATAATCAAAAGAAAAGCCAACAGCAGCCTTCAAGTTATTAGAAAACAGTTTCCAGTAGTGCCTGCGGAAGCAATGACAATTCATAAGAGCCAAGGTTCAACATACACAAATGTTGCTGTACACTTACAGGGAATATCTAAGAGATCCCTGCTGTACGTGTCATGCTCCCGAGCAACAACAGCAGCGGGTCTTTTCTTAATCGGTACATTTGAAAAGACCAAACCACCTTCTGCGACAGATGATTTGACACAGGAAATGAATCGGCATCAGAATTCGATGCTTTGTCCTCAATTCCTTTTTCTACGCTCTGTAACAGAGAATATTCGACAAATCATATTCCACAATGTGCAGTCTCTTCATAAGCATTCTCAGATTTACTCCACAGATAATGTGTTTATGAACTCCCAAGTAATACTAATGGCAGAGACTTGGACTACTGCAAATGATGAACCGTTTCTTTCCGGACACTCGTTGATTGGCTCTGTCGATTGCACAGGTCGCCACCACGCAATGGGAGCGCGATGCTACTTGAAGGAAGGCTATCGTGATTCTTCGTCATCCGCGTTGAACATATTCTCCAGCGATACAGATGGCAGTGTTAGTGTCTCGAGCTTCATCTTAGAAGGAACTCTCATTGCTTCTGTGTATCGATCACCAAAAAGCACTTTTGAGAATCTCCGGAATTGTCTCCTGTTAGAATATCCAAATATGCCTACTGTAATTGCAGGAGATTTCAATTATAATCTTCTTGCATCCGACGGTGATCACCTTCGATTATTTTTAGCGGTATATGGATTGGAGTTAGTATCCCCATTGTCAGCCACAACTCGAAACGGTACTCAACTAGATGCCTTTTTTTCCAATTTAAGAAATACGAGTTCCGGACTGTATGTGTCATGTACAGGAGTACACATTCACGAACCAATCTGGATTCGTTATTTAGCCGAAAGAGTGTCGTGATAAAGCTTAGTGAAGGTTTGGCTTACATATCTGAGGTATGGAGCCTGCGTTAGAATATGACTTGAATAAACCTGAGTAACTGAATTTACCACTGCAGCTCTGTCAGCTAGTCCGATTCACCGCGTCCACGCCGTAACCCCTGGTTAATACAATATAATTTGACAAGCTCTCCCATTCCATTGTAATTCTAAAATTAAGAATGCTTGGCTTTCCGCAAGCCCTTCTAGCATGGTTCCAGTCTTACTTTGCTGACAGGACCTACCAAGCTTGGTTCGTTTTCGTGGTTCCAAATCATTAACCATTGAAGCGCATCCGGTGTCCCCCAAGGAAGTTATCTTGGCCCTCTTCTCTTTAGGTTATCAATTGATGACATTGTTCTCTTGCTAAGACACTGTAGAATACTGATTTACGCTGATGACATAAAATTTTACTGTCACATAAAGAGTATTGAGGAGTGCAAACTTTTGCAAGTTGACCTTGACACCTTTTATTCTTGGTGTGCTAACAGCAACCTGGTTCTTAATATTAGTAAATGTGAAGTCATGACGTTTAGTAGGAGATGTGGTCCTATAATTTTCAACTACACCTTTTCTAATGAGGGTATCACCACGTGTTAGTTTTGTTAAAGATCTCGGGATTAGATTTGATAGTAAGTTGGAGTTTTCCACTCACATCAACTATATCTCTTCCAGAGGTAGTTTAGTCCTGGGTTTTATAAAAAGGTGGTCCAAAGAATTTAAAAACCCTTGATCACTAAACACCTTTACATTTCTCTTGTTAGACCATTACTCGAATACGCGTCCAAGGTTTGGTCTCCTCATTACAATTCGCATGTTAGAACTATTGAATCGGTTCAATGAAGATTTGTTCGATTCGCAATGAATCATCTTCCTTGGGAAAAACCATTAGTTCTTCCATCATATGAATCACGGCTTAAGTTACTCAACTTAAGCTCTCTTCATAAGCGTTGTGAGGTGGCCGATGTTGTATTTGTTCAGCAGCTCCTTAATGGAAAGGTTGACTCTGGTTTTCTAAGCCGCCGTGCGTCGTGTAGAGAGAGTCGTTATAATCTGAGAGGATCACCTCTTTTACAAATCAACTCTTCTAACATGAATTACGGCAGATTTGAACCTGTCAATCGCATGTTCATTAACGTGAACAACAATATTAATATGCTTAGCGTGAGTATTAGTAGCTGACAACCTTTCACCGTAAAAACCTACCCGTCACGAATCCTCAAGGCAGGCCTCGGACAGGACGGACTCAACGGCAACGACTCAGGCAACGGAATATGGAATACGATCTTGGAACATGGAACGTCAGGACGCTCAACAGAACGGGCGCTCTGCGTTCGCTTTTATTAGTATTAAAAAAATATGGCATAAGGATCACAGCCCTTCAGGAAACAAAATAGACCCACAGTGGTATAATGGATCTAAAAACCCACACGGTACTCTCCAGCGGATCATCAAATGGAAGAAGAGAGTTCGGAGTAGCATTCATCGTAGAGAAGGAAATGAAATCTCTGATTCTGGACTTCAAACCAGTCAGTAATAGAATATGCACACTTCGCATTAAGACAAGGTTACATAACATCAGTCTTATAAACGTCCACGCGCCCACAGAAGAGAAAACGGATGAGGAGAAAGAGGAATTCTACCAAGAGCTAACAAACACCATCAGGTTAATACCGTCAAACGATATTAAAATGGTGCTTGGAGATATGAATGCCAAAGTAGGAAAAGAAGAGGAGTTCCTAGGAGTCATAGGAAAGCATAGCCTACATAACGTTACCAAGGACAATGGTAGTCGATTGATCGATTTCGCAAGCTCAAACGCAATGGTAGTAAGCTCAACAATGTTCCCGCACAAAGATATACATAAGATGACGTGGCAGTCACCAGACGGAGGAACTAATAATCGAATTGACCACGTCCTAATTGAAAGAAGAGGGGCCACGAGTATACTGGACGTAAGAACAATGAGAGGAGCGTGCTGTGGCTCGGACCACTATCTAGTCAAAGTGAAATTGAGAACCCGGATAGCAACTAAAACGCATAGAGGGCAAACTCAGCCAAAATACGATATAGATAAGCTAAAACGGGAAGAAATAAGAGATGCCTACCAACATGCTGTCATACAAAACTTGAGAGAGGTAGATGAGCAGCCCAGCATCAACGACAAATGGGAACAGGTCAAAAACAGCATAAAGGGGGCAGCAGAAGAGGCACTAGGCTGGGCCCCCAGACAGACTAGAATTGATTGGTTTGACCAAAACTGTAGAGCAGCAATTGAAGAAAGAAACCAGAGCCACCGAGAGTACATCGCAAGGCCAACAAGAGCAAGGATGGAAGTCTTCAAGGAAAAAAGAAAAACCGCAGACAAGTTATGCAGAAAAAAGAAGAGGGAATATCTAAATAGGAAAATCTTACAGATACAGGAAGACTTCAATGAAGGGAGAATTAGACAAGCGTACAAAGGAACTCGCCAGATCACCAACAAGTTTCAGCCAAGAACGGACATCTGCAAGGACATAGATGGGAACTTGTTGGCAGATCCTGATAGGATAAAGGAAAGGTGGAGAGAGTATTTTCAGAACCTATTGAACCCTATCTCCATATCAAACGAGAATGCAGAGACAGAGGCATTTGTAATTCCCCAAGATAACATCTCAATAGAACCACCAACATTGGATGAGGTGCGGGAAGCTGTAAAAAGGCAGAGCAGCAACAAATCGCCTGGCGCCGATGGAATAGCAGCTGAGCTGCTAAAGGAAGGAGGACCCCAACTGCTACAAACTTTACACGAACTCATATGCACCATCTGGGAGGAAGAAGTTATACCAGAGGACTGGAAGAAAGCGATTATATGTCCAATATACAAGAAAGGAGATAAACTAAACTGCAAAAACTACAGAGGCATCTCACTCCTCAGCACCAGCTACAAAATCTTCACAATCCTTGTGAAACAAAAACTGGAACCTATAGCGGAAGGCCTTATAGGAGAATATCAAGCTGGTTTTAGGACAAACAGGTCAACATCGGACCAACTGCTGACCTTAAGGCAAATTCTGGAGAAAACCTGGGAAAGGAATGTAGATGTATATCAGATATTTGTCGACTTTCAGCAGGCATATGATTCAATAAACAGAGAGAGGCTATATGAGATCCTATCGGAAATAGGAATCCCTTCAAAGTTGGTACAACTGATCAAATGCGCCACAAATAGCTCACTGGCGAAAGTGAGGATCCAGAATGTTATAACAGAGGAGTTCGAAGTACGTCAAGGGCTTAGACAAGGAGATGGGCTGGCCCTCATGCTTTTCAACCTGGCCCTAGAATGGGTGATAAGGAAAACGTCAGTCCAGAGAAGTGCATCAATAGCTACCCAGTCGGTACAATTACTTGGATATGCGGATGACGTAAACATCGTGGGAAGGTCCTTTTTGGCAGCAAAAGAAGTCTATGTCGAATTAAAAGAGGCGGCAAAGGACATAGGCCTGAAGATTAACGAAGAAAAAACGAAGGTTATGCAACAATCCAGAGCAGGACGATTTAAAATGGGAAGAAATATAACCATCGACGAACATAACCTAGAAGTAGTCGATAAAACAGTCTACCTTGGGTCTACTATCACAAAAAGAAACGAAGAAAAAGAAGAAATAACCAGACGAATACTACTGGCTAATAGAGCCTTTTATGCCCAAAAACAAATCCTGCACTCAAGATTTGTGCACAGGAAAACGAAACTCTCACTCTACAAAACAGTAATACGACCAGTACTGTGTTATGGTAGCGAGACTTGGACTATGACCCAGGACATAGAGGAACGAGTCAACAGGTTCGAGAGGAAAATTCTCAGATGCATAATAGGCCCAATCAGAGAGGATGGAATATGGCGAAGAAGATACAACAACGAGTTGTATGAAATTTTTGACGACCCACAACTCTCAACTTTAATAAAAATCAACAGATTGAGACTAGCCGGCCACGTGATCAGAATGGAGGACAATCGCATCCCAAAACGGCTTATGGCATCAGAAATTTCGGGAAGTAGGCCAGTAGGTAGACCCAGGAGGAGATGGATAGACTCTGTGACGGCTGACGCAGAGTCAATGCTCAACATCCGGAACTGGAGACATGCTGCAAGGGACCGTCAAAATTGGAGAAATGCCCTTGAGGAGGCCAAGGCTCGATTTGGGCTGTAGCGCCATTGGATGGATGGATGGAGTATTAGTAGATGTCCTTAAAAGGAGTCTTTTTAATCTCATTAGCCGTTAGATATGTTTCCTTTTACTTGCGTGGGTTACATGTAATTTGGGTTTTTTAACTTTATTATTGCATGCTTAGTTGTCCTCATCATAGCCTCATCTCAGCGCTTGGTTGCGCTAAGTAGGTAAATTTTTCTTGGCCCAGCTGAGAAGTGCGCCTTCTGTTCTAGAAGGGTTTACTCTATTATTATTAATCATAATTCTAAGAGCCGAAACTGCAAGCGTTTGTGCTCGATGCGTAAAAACTGAACTGACTGGTTGGCCATCTAACTAACAACCGGAAAAACTTTATGCTAAGGCATCGGACGTACACTTACAGTAGAGGTATAGCTACACTAAAATTTTTCTTAGGATCACGGCCCTACATTAGAACGACCTTGGGTTCGTTCATTGGTCAAATATGTTATATAATTCTTTCAGCAGCATCTACTTGAAAGATGCGTTAGTTTTTCAAGTTATTTGTTGGATAGTTTTCGTGAATCTTCACAATCTCCACTTAATATATTGTCATCCAGTCTGAAGTGTTATTCAACAGAAAGAATACCATGAAAAAGCGTAATTAGTGGCTAGTCTCTAGGCACAACATCCCACTAGTTTTATATGGCATGGTCAAGCTTAGGAATCACCCTTTGTACCACTAGAACGTCATGTCGTTCACCTCATGGTGCAATGTCTAGTAGTAAGCTTGACCTGAAAATATAAAATGAATAAGAAAGGTTAAGGTAGTCTAACGGATGGATAAGGAGAAGGCAGGGTGCCTCGCGTTTGCACTACTGGGTGTTGTAACGGTCGGTCGAAAAATTTATTTTGACGGGGGAATTTAGTTTGGAAATCACCCTGTAGGCAAGGGGAAATTTACTGTAAATTACTTGGGATGAAAAGGAAAATTTAAACAGGATAGGCGAGAAAAAAAATGAAGAATGAAAGGAGTTTTTTCTTGGGAGTTGGAAAAAAAGTTGGAAAGAAAATGGTCGGAAAATTTGGAAAAAGTTGTAAATAAAGTAGTATGTGAAGAAATTTTGGAAAAAAAGTTAAAAAAAAAAAAAACAGTTGGAAGGACGTTGAATCAATAGAATTGGGATTTATATTTTTTGGGTTGGTGCCGTAAAATCTAAAAATACGGACGAATTGATTATATATGGAAGAAAGAAATCCAGGATAACGAAGGGAAAAAGGTGTAGGCTGCTCTTCAGGAAAAGGCTGCTGAAGGAAAATTAACCCCCAGAATAAGAAATATAGAAGAAGAGGAAAGAAACAGGTCAAAGGCGTAGGAGTTCCGGATTTTCTTTGTATTTCTTATGTATGGTGTTGGCTCCTTGGCCATTCTCTTCAGGGCTTATGGCTAAGGGGGTGACACCTCGCATAAGTGGCGCCCAATAAATGGTCGCGCCATTATGCTGTTACAAAAATGGCGCCCAACGAAGCTTTTAAAGCCCGTTGACGGTCCTACACGGACCCTGAAGTTCAAAATTTTTTTTGGTTTAGTACCACTTGTGCCTTCACGGACAATGTTTGATTTTTTTTCGTCTATGGTTCACCACTTTTACCCAGCGCTCGCTGTGGGCTAAGGTAGTACCGCGAGGCCTTAGCCCTTGTCTATTTTTTCGAATTTTTTTCAGCATCCGTGTCCAAATTCTAGGTGAATTTTTATTTGTCTTCGCTTTTAGGCCTGTCCGTTTACTTACGCGGTAACTTCTTCTTTTTGGAGTAGCTTCGAACCATGCTGACCTGCACGGCTTGCTACCAAGCGAGTGGTCGCTTGGCTATGCGTGCAGGTGTAGTAGTGGTTCATCCCTGTCCTTTTTCTAGGGTCGGCGACTCTGGTATCAGGCGTGATACCGCCTGCCACTGCGTCGGTCCTTGAACAGGATCTTCTTTTAATTTTCCTGGTGGAAGTTGAAGTTGGTGCAAGGGCTTAACCGTCTTTGGTAACAGGCGTGGTAACGCCTGCCACTGCGCCCCTTGTTCCTTCGGAAGGTCCATTCAGCTTTTTAAATTCTAATTTTTTGTTTACGTCCTGAGTTTTTTCCGTCTGGTTCATCCCAACTGATTGATTTTCCGAAAGGTAGCTCAGTTGTGGTTGAACAGCGGATTCCCCAAATTTTTTTATTTTTTCTGAAGAAGTTTCCCTTTCGTGGCGATGCGATTTTGAGTTCCGTTTCCGTCCTTCGTTTCGGTTCTACCTGAAGCTGGGTCGGCGACCTGGATGACACTTGGTGATGACTATGCTTCATGGTTTTCACCAACTGCCATCGAGGCCATCGACATGCGGGAGCCCTGAGGGGATTGGTGTCTGCCTCAACCATTCCTAAATCAGTATTAAATCAAAGCATATACACACTCACCTACACAAATATATATACACTAATACAAACTTATTGTTTTATCACTGCACACTGGTCGGTGGTGATTTTGTTTCTTTGAGGTACACTCACATTAGTATTAATGTTTATTTGATTGTTCATACACACTGTGGTATAATTATTATAGCGGATTTTTTTTTTTTGCTGTAAGTACGTAGGGTACAATTTTTTTTTGGAAATTTATTTTGTGCCCAAAACTTTCGTTCTTCGAACTTTCTTTGCGTTTTAGTTATAAAAACATATATCGAACGGTGTTAACATCCTAGGTAATCATGGGCGATACGTGCGGACGCACCTATTATGGCCTGCCCATCGTGCATAAGGTGCTACGAAGGCCACGTTGTATGTCATCTTTATCTCCCCTCTCTAATGAGTTTGTTCCAAAAAGGGGATATAGGATATATTCCAGCATCGTATAGTGCGCATTCTACCCCTATGGCAGATCATGTTCCAACATCGGACGAGAGCTTTGCGGTGAGGTACGCCATGGATATTGTAAGTCTTTTAAATGAAGACCCGAGATCTTTTGAGACAATTGCCTCGAGAGCCTGGAATTATTTTGAATGTTTTAATAATAATCCCTTCGTGATAAGTCTTATCATGGAGATTTTTTTCAATAAATCTATCGATGAACCGAACTTCTGTTATACGGGCGCGAAACTGTATGGGTTATTGAACTCGATGAATTCGGGGAATAATAGTGTTTTTGTGGGGCTGGTTAGGTTAAAACTGGCTTATTACCGTGAGAGATATATGGATTTCAAGACATCCGACGGTCGCCGTATCCTAGTATTTTTGACGGAATTGTACTGGCACTTACCGAAGAGCGGTTGGCTTAAGAAGGAAATGGCCCAGACTATTGGGGTTACAATGAACCAGATACTTCGGGAACCAAGCCCTGAAAATATCCAGTGTGTTAGTCACGCCCTTAAGATGACAGGACCAGTGTTAGCACTGTACTGTCCCGCTGAACTCTATAATTTACGAAAGGGATTAAAGAAGGGTAAGTCGGCGATAACGACTACTCCCATCCATGACAGGGGCTCAGGTAAACAATAAGCTTTTCCTGTTAGATTTTATTGCACTTTAACGTTGCGTTATATATATTCATCATCGTTTTATATGGTTTCATTTCATTTTGTTAATTTGCTCCGTTAATTCGTTCCGGTTTGTATTAATTGCGATGGCAGTACTATATAAACATTTGATTCGATTAGTTAATCACCAGTATTATGCGTTATTGTTAAATTACTAGGTGTACACTCGTCTTATTTTTTAGGAATGGGAGTAACCTTGATATCGGGGCAAAATTTGTCCTACGAGTTACTTTCCTGGAATTTATTTCTTTAAGCGCACTTGGAAACATCTCGATCCATTTTAATTAATTTCTCTCGGTCAGTCTGGAGATTTTCTCGGCGAATTAGTTGCCTGTCGTCCTACTGGGGAACTCCATGCAATGTGGGATTGCGTGAGTTGGACTCCAGGGTGCGAGGGGAAACTGGTTCAGGCGAGAATTTCTGAAAGATTAGAGGAGCCGGAAGGGGACAATATGGAATTGCCTTCAGCCGGATCCTTGTCCTTCCAGATATTCTTCCGAGGGAACCTGCAGACTGTCCAACGGTCAACAGGTTTGTATACACTCCTCACACTGTCCTTCCTCTTCGGTCAGTCTGGAGAATATCTCTCAGCAGACAGTTTGACTATCGTTGCACCGGGGGGAGTCAAAGGCAATGTGGTATTGCTGGAGACTGGCCCGGTGGAGCGAAAGCACCCGGAGTTTGTGTGAGAATGTTTGGAGACTTGTTGATATCCGTCGGGGGACAATGTGGTATTGTCTTCCGCCTGTTATTCGCAGCTCCAAATATTTCTCCGGGAGATTTTTCCAGACTGGCCATCGCAACTTACGGTTGCAAGCATGAACCTAAATTATAGTTAGCTTTTCACTCGGTTCGTATATTATCTACTAGTTCACGTATGCCCGGCTAACTCACTAGAGCATGAGACTCCTATTCTCAGGTCGTGAGTCGAGACCCACATTGGCGCCAACAAATTAGGTCTTATGGCATAAAAACCGTCCGTTTTTTTCGGCTCCTCACTGCCTCGCGAGTCGGCCTTGTGGACCCGAGGGTATGTAACGGTCGGTCGAAAAATTTATTTTGACGGGGGAATTTAGTTTGGAAATCACCCTGTAGGCAAGGGGAAATTTACTGTAAATTACTTGGGATGAAAAGGAAAATTTAAACAGGATAGGCGAGAAAAAAAATGAAGAATGAAAGGAGTTTTTTCTTGGGAGTTGGAAAAAAAGTTGGAAAGAAAATGGTCGGAAAATTTGGAAAAAGTTGTAAATAAAGTAGTATGTGAAGAAATTTTGGAAAAAAAGTTAAAAAAAAAAAAACAGTTGGAAGGACGTTGAATCAATAGAATTGGGATTTATATTTTTTGGGTTGGTGCCGTAAAATCTAAAAATACGGACGAATTGATTATATATGGAAGAAAGAAATCCAGGATAACGAAGGGAAAAAGGTGTAGGCTGCTCTTCAGGAAAAGGCTGCTGAAGGAAAATTAACCCCCAGAATAAGAAATATAGAAGAAGAGGAAAGAAACAGGTCAAAGGCGTAGGAGTTCCGGATTTTCTTTGTATTTCTTATGTATGGTGTTGGCTCCGTGGCCATTCTCTTCAGGGCTTATGGCTAAGGGGGTGACACCTCGCATAAGTGGCGCCCAATAAATGGTCGCGCCATTATGCTGTTACAGTGTTATATGAGTGCATCCATTTTTTAGCAGCCGGGTGAGTCACAACCGTCAGGGCTAGCGAGACAGTTTTGTTGGAGTGCCTCTTGAAACAAGTGAATCCCACTAACCAGCTGACAAAGACTGTGACGCCAACAGTACAAGACTACCAGGTGAACAAGGAGGTGCACCGACCGCTAGATGAAGACCTCATCTAAGCGAATATTTGGTACCCTATTATTAATCGGTTAAGCCGGCAGGATGCCAGGCTACCTAATTGCGCGTAAGTTGAAAAATATACTTACTTATAGTACGTAGGTACGTGTACATATATTAAAAAATACTTACCGTTTAGTATAGTGAACGGTGAAAACATTCAAGATATACAAAAAGTGGAAATTCAGATAATACTTATTATAAAGAAAAAACATAATGATCAATGTTAGAGTGGTTTTTAAAAAAATTCAAGATTTGACGTCTCCACTCTAAGTAGGTCCAGCGCCTTCAAACAGTGAAAGACGGCCCTGCTCTCCGGCCTAATTAGAATGATCTAAAACTACTTTTTTTGTTAGTTGAGCGTTCCGTTGCCCGTTTTCTTTTTCCAGTAACAAAGCTGAATGCGATAGTCGGAAATTGCTTATATTACAATACAATATGATACAATACGCAAACTACAAGCAAGGTAACCGAAGATGAAAAACAACATAATGAAAAGTAGGTCAAAACTTTGAGAAAAAATGTAGCAGATATTAGGCAAGAAGCGTTAAGTAAGAGAGAAAGTATTTGAAAAAGTAAAATAAAATTACTATATGTGGCAGCACTGCTCCACGACCCGGATCCATTCCTAGCACCTCGCAACTTCTCTGCGCACTGGTTCCGATTCTTATCTGCTTTCATGCAGTTTGCTATACCTACGGCTGGGTTTCCTTTCCCATTGTACCCCATATATCTTACCACAGCAGGTCCATCTTAGCTTATACGAGCTACATAGATGCCACCACAACTATATCACGAAAGCACTCTTAAATTTCGTCTTTGTAGACCCTCCGGAATCATTCAACCCCTTATACTGTACTGTGTAAGAGCAGTCGAAGGAAAACAGTTTCAGTTTAAAAATCTTTCTCATTCATGACAAGAATTTACTATAACTGAACGTGTAAACACGTTTTAATGCAAAACTAAAGTTCAGACATAACACATTAAAAAAATCACGGTCAATAAAAATGGCGGATCGATATTAAAGGACATTTCGCTAACAGGAAAATAGATGGTTGAATCGTGTCGTGTCATTTGTTGTATTTTATTCATTTCATCCACTGGAGGAATGAATAAACGTCGGCGTACTACCAGCAAAATAAAATAAAAAATAAAAATATGTACACTAAAACGAAGCCGATCATATAAAATTCAACAAAACACTCCCAGCTGAAGAACAAGGTCTTCGGGGGGTCTTGAACGACCCTCATTAAATGTTCATTTTTACACCCAAATGAATTTGTTCTTAAGGGCAAAGTTTTCATTTTAAAACGAAAAGGAAGCAAAAAAAGCAGATTTTTTATGCAAAGCAAATTCCTTTTCGTTGTGGGATTTGTATCGGAGTTATTGAACCAGGAGTAATCTAAGTATGAATTTCATTGCGAATTTCATAAAGTCAAATTCCTTTTCGAGTTTAAGTATTTTCATAATGTTTTTCTTTTGGAAATGCAAGAAATTTTCTTTCAGTAAGGGCCGGTTTCACAGTGCGAACTTAAGTATACAAAATAAATGGTTAAAAAAAAATTTTTAAAAAAATTCTTTTCATTAACTAAAAAATGTACTGAAAAGTAAAAAATAAAAAATATTTTAAAGAAAGCGTGAAATTTCAATTTTAATGAAAAAGTTAATTAAAAGAATGGCGCATTTTTCATCAAAAATTGAAAATATAACTGTAAATCGCGTGAGATTTACAATAACCCTCAATTTTTTGCTTTGTTAATTTCAAATTCTAACAAAATTTTTTGATGAAAAATGCGCCATCCTTTTAATTAACTTTTTCATTAAAATTGAAATTTCACGCTTTCTTTAAAATATTTTTTATTTTTTACTTTTCAGTACATTTTTTAGTTAATGAAAAGAATTTTTTTTAAAATTTTTTTTTAACCATTTATTTTATTTTCTACTTTTTAGTTTATTATATGTATTCCGCCATTTTATGATGGCAATTCTATTAGATTTAAAATTACGTCACACAGTTTACTGTATTCATTTGATACCCATGTCGTGGGCTCGGTGGAACATAATTGCAAAAACGGCCGCCATCTCGGAACCGTCTTCTTGATTTTTTTACAAAAAGGTCAGATTGCATTTAGTACTTATACATGATGAGTTGAACTCAAGTTGAACCCAAGTCTAACTACATGTAAACGGGAGTCGAGTTGGGTTAACCCTTAGCTGGCCCACCTTGTTTTTGTAACATAGCTGGCCTATGGGGTGTCCACGCACCCCACGGAAAAAAACTATTTCCACGGAAAATATGCAATATTGACCTTTTAAAAAAATCAGTGGAGTTCTTTGACAACCCTTTTTTATGTTCCAATAGTTGAGAGACTTTTTTCTTACTACGAAAGAAAAAAAATTAAGGTGCGATAAAACATGAAAAATCGACATTTTGCTTCAAAAAATCAAAACTC
The DNA here is from genome assembly GCA_949987705.1 of Thereva unica. NCBI lineage: Eukaryota > Metazoa > Arthropoda > Insecta > Diptera > Therevidae > Thereva > Thereva unica. The sequence goes on along the minus strand of OX465281.1, from coordinate 154,172,904 downwards.
CTATGTTTTTTGAATGTATGGACACCCGCAACGGCGTAAAAGCCCTGTACATAACACCATCTAACACAAGTGAAACTTACAACCTTCAAGACACACTAGATGCTCCCACAAATATTGTTATTAGATTGTTATTAGATTGATATCATGAGGGTTTCTTTTAGGCCTGGGGTGTCCCTGCACCCCCAGGTCCAGCTAAGGGTTAAGGTTGACTGAACTCGACCCAGCTCTGCTACCTGGGTTTAGTTGAAATTATGCATACGGACATGAGTTCAGTATTTGAGTAGTTGAATTTAGTTGACAGCAGCATCTCTGTGTTTGTTTGTGATTTTTTGTAACGTGTATTGCTTCTTTATTATCAACTCACCCTTAACTCAACTATTCATCTCATCATTCATACACATTAACCACCCGAACTACGAGTGTGTGCAAAATTGGAAGTTGATCGGTTATATTTTCTACTTTTTAGTCTATTATAAGCTTTCCGCAATTTAGTGTTGGCCGCCATTTTGAATTTGGAATGACGCCACATAGCTTATTGTGTTCTACCTGTCATATCCTTTCATTTGGTACCCATGTCAGAGGGCCGCGGAGCACAATTTCAAAAATCGGGCGCCATTTTGGAACCGCCATCTTGATATTTTACAAAATGGCCAGATTGCATTGTCATCCAAACTAAACGTGTATGCAAAATTTCAGCTCTATCCGAAACCGGGAAGTGGGTGAAATGTAACTTCCAAGATTTGACGACAAACAGTGTAAGTGTTGGCCGCCATTTTGAATTTGGAATGACGCCACATAGCTTATTGTGTTCTACCTGTCATATCCTTTCATTTGATACCCATGTCAGAGGGCCGCGGAGCACAATTTCAAAAATCGCGCGCCATTTTGGAACCGCCATCTTGATATTTTTACAAAATGGCCAGATTGCATTGTCATCCAAACTAAACATGTATGAAAAATTTCAGCTCTATCCGAAACCGGGAAGTGGGTCAAATTTAACTTCCAAGATTTGACGACAAACAGTGTAAGTTAAATAAAATCGGGCGCCATTTTGGAACCGCCATCTTGATATTTTTACAAAATGGCCAGATTGCATTGTCATCCAAACTAAACGTGTATGCAAAATTTCAGCTCCATCCGAAAGCGGGAAGTGGGTCAAATTTAACTTCCAAGATTTGACGACAAACAGTGTAAGTTAAATAAAAGAATTTAAAAATTAACTTAAGTATGGATGCCTGTTTCACAGTCGCCACTTTTTTTTAACTTCCCAGTATAGGAAGTTATTGTAATCGGTCCGAAAATCGAAATCGAAAATTTCAACGTATTTTCATCTTTCAAGGTCCCAGGAGCATTTTAAGCAAAAAATTGGGAGGAAGTATGTGTGTGTGTATGTGCGTACGGATGTGGTCATTTTTTCCTGCACGATATCGCGCGAACCAAAACTGATATGGACTTCGTTGAGGTGTTGTACGAAGCGTATTAACCGAAATATGATCTGAAAAGAATTTCATGAAATTCGGTCCAGCCGTTTTTTTGTTTGAGCGACGTAAGTGATTTTTGTACCTGCACGATATCGCCCGAACTACAAAAGATATTGACTTACTTGAGGTGCCGTTCGAAGCGTATTAGCGACAATATAATCTGAAAAGATTTTTATAATATTCGGTCCAGCGGTTTTTTGGTTTAAATGACTTAAGTGATTTTTGTACCTGCACGATATCGCGCGAACTATAAAAGATATCGACTTAGTTGACGTGCCGTTCGAAGAGTATTAACCAAAATATGATCTGAAAAGATTTTCATAAAATTCGGTCGAGCTGTTTTTTTTTTGTTTAAGCGGCGTAAGTGATTTTTGTACCTGCACGATATGGCCCGAACCACCAAAGATATTGACTTACTTGAGGTGCCGTTCGAAGCGTATTAGCGACAATATAATCTGGAAATATTTTTATAATATTCGGTCCAGCGGGTTTTTGGTTTAATTGACTTAAGTGATTTTTGTACCTGCACGATACCGCGCGAACTAAAAACTATATCGATTTCATTGAGGTGCCGAAAAACATTAATACATCAATTTTATATACATTTTCGTCATCCTAATCTTGTAAGTGCGCAAATTTAGTTTGACATTTTAACGAAAATATTGATAAACAATTGTGACAAATTCTCGGTATTATGCATATATTCTATATTGCCTATTGTTCATTTATTATTAAAATATCCAATCATAATATTCAACATCCATCATACTGGGAAGTTGATCGTGTGGACCGAAAGGGTCGAACCCGCATCCCAACTAGTTTTTTTTTTATGTGAAAGACTAGAGTCTCAGGGAAGACCCTTTATACTGTCGACAATCTATTTTCTTCATATAGAGTGCAATGTCGAACAGCAGCTCTAGTCGGGGAAGGAAGGAACTGCCACAACCTACCCGCGATATTTTTCAGTCCACCTACTTCCAACCATTACTATGACGACTTTGGCATCGGGGCATCAAGAAACAGCTCGCTGGAGTGTTATGTCTCCTGAAACGAGTTGAATCTCATCAACCAACCGATGACATGCGCTTTTGGCGGAGCGGGGAATGGCTAAGGAAGGCTATGACAAATGGAATCAGGAATGTAAAGAGCGAAGAAGAAAGAAGGAAAGTTATGTAGGTGGGAAAATTGGAAAAGGCGAAGGACCGTGGGGCTTGGCCGGGAATCGAACCCGGGACCTCTCGGATAGTAGCTAGACGCCTTACTCCCTAGGCTACCGAGGCCCCCACTTAAAATTTACTTAAGTGTAACTTAAGTAGCAATTTCTCTAGACTTAAGTTTTTTTAAATCAGAATGCATAGAAAATTCAAATGTCAGTTGATTCCAGTACATTTCAAGAAAAACGCGATTAAAAGAAAATTTTACATGTAAAGTTCGGCCGTTGTAAGTTCATAATTTACAATATTGAATGCCGCCGTAAGAAACAAATATAATAGTAAGAAGAAGAAAAAATTGCACTGTGAAACCGAATTTGACTTAAGTTACACTTAAGTGAAGAAATTTACTTACCTTTAAGTAAAACTTAAGTTCGCACTGTGAAACCGGCGCTAAGTATTATATAAATTATATAAATATTCTCGTTCCTCCTGTTTGGTTGCAGCTGTAACGAGATTTTGTGGATATTCAACCAAATTTTGGCGAATGCCATGAGTTTTTTATGCTATTACGAAAGGATATTTTTTTTTTTTTATGTGGCAGTGCTAAGCTCAGGAGTCACCCTTTGTACTACTAGTCCGTCATGTCATTTGTCACGTCATGGTGCAATGTCTAGCAGTAAGCTTAGTACGGGAGGGAGGGAGGGGGAATAGGGTAAGGATTATAAAGGTACGGGGGGTATTGAAGAAGGTGGTGATGAACCCTGCGTTTGAACTCTTGGATGTTGTAGGAGTTCGGAAAAACTGACTGCGAGAGATTATTCCACAGTCGAGTTGTTCTATTTACAAACGAATTCATATCTTGTTGAGTGCGTGAAAGGGGGAGTTGCAGGTGGAGGGAGTGAGACGAGTGGGCTAATCTGGTGTTGCGGGTATAGGATTGCCGTGGAGGCAGGAGAGCGTTTAGCTCGGAGGAACAGTCACTATGATAGTAGCGATAGAATTTTGTCAGTGCTGCTACATTCCTACGGTGGCTCAAAGGGTTGGTGGTGGAATTAACTTAAGGGCCCTTTTTTGGACCTTATCTAACCATGCTAAGGTTGTTATTGGAGCGCCGCCCCAAACGAGGGAGTTGTATTCGAGAAGAGGCCGAATGTAGGATTTATAAATGACAGCACGGGCCGATGGCTGGAGGAGGAACTTGCATCTCTTAAGAAATCCCAAGCACTGGGATCCTTGTTTTGCGATTTGGAATATGTGGTCATTCCATCGCAAGTCTTTGGCTAATGTCACACCTAGGATGTGTAGGGATGGGCCGGCCTTTAGTACCACGTCATCCACTTTCAAGGATGGTGAGGTGTTGATCTTTTTCTTTGAAATAAGACAGTGCTTGGTTTTGTCGGGGTTGAAATCAACACGATTGTTCTTTCCCCACTCTAGAATGAGTTCAAGGTCGTTATTAACAGAGATGCACATAATTTCCCGATCATCAAGACAGGATCTGGAATGAGTCTGTCTTGTATCGTAGCTGTACGAGTAACGTAAAGTACCGTCGTCAGCGAAGCTGAGAAGTGGGTTGGAGGGGATTGAAAGTAGGTCATTTATAAAGATGAGAAATAGGGCCGGTGATAAAATTGAACCCTGGGGGACCCCCGCAGAAATGGGGTGAGATTCAGATTTGACGCCATCCAATACTACCTTAATTGAACGGCCGGAAAGGAAACTTTCAACCCACTTATACAGAAGCGAGTCAATTCCAATAGCTTTGAGTTTAGCTAACAAGGCTGAGTGCCATACTCTATCAAAAGCCTTGGAGATATCTAAAGCAACCAAACTAGATTCACCAGATCCATGTAAACTTCGGTTGAGGTGTTCTGTAAGGCAAACTAAAAGATCACCAGTGGATCTTTTTTGTCGAAAGCCGTATTGTTTGTCGTTGATAAGTTGGTTGGATTCTAGGTATCCCATTAGCTTTTTGTTAATTATCGTCTCCATGGTTTTGGAGAGAATAGAAGTAATTGCTATTGGACGGTAGTTGGAGGGAAGGCTGGAGTTACCTTTTTTCGGTATTGGCTGGACATGGGCAAGTTTCCATTAGTCTGGGTAAACTCCGGAGGAGTATGATAGAGCAAAAAGTTTGCGCAGAGGTTTAGCCAAAGGTGACGCGCATTGTTTTAAGACGACAGGGGGTATATTATCGGGTCCAGTGCATTTATTGACATCGAGCTCCTTGAGGCACCTGTACACCTCGCGAGTTCTGAAGAAAACCCTGGGCATTAAATGAGCGCTGTGCTCGAGAACCGGGGGTAGCATATCAGTTTGGGGTAAAGAAGAATTGGAAGCAAACAGAGATGCTAATAAATCGGCCTTGGATTTTCTGTCTGTTATCACCTTCTCATCGTGGATGAATGAAGGAGTTGTGGATGAAGTGAAATTCTTCTTGATGGAGCTTACCAAGGACCAGAAGTTCTTGCTACCAGAGGTTGCATTAAGGAGTTTACTTCTCAACTTGCTGTCAAATGAATTTTTGACCTTCTAGTCCAATCAATCTAAAATAGCTCCATGTAATTTTTGCGTTAATTGCCAACAGGAAACAAAAAATATGGTCATATAGGAAAAAAAATTCTAAAAAAGATAGCGTTTTTTTGTTCGGAATTGGGAATGGCGAACCTAACCTAAAAAATCCCGGAAACTGAAAAAAACGGTTTTTAGCGAATAAAAGAAAAACGTGACCTCGGATCGAAAAAAATCAAATTATAAAGTTTTAGCTATTCAAATTATCTTTCGATTGATGTATATTGAGTTATAGGTTATGGTAGAAAATATAGAGAAAAACGGGGAAAACAGTCGAAAATCACGTTTTTTTAGTTTGTTATTAACTTTTGTTTAACGCCACTTACATATTTGTTATTTGGTACAAATATTGCTTCTTGCTAGCTGAAAAAACGGTGTAATTTTTGTTGCGAAATATTGCACAGTTTCCTTGAAATTTCACTTTTTTCAAAAAAAGGCGTTCTTGTAAAAACGCTCCTCTTGGTCTGCGGATTCCTTTAGGGGAATGTGCGAGGGCTTAAAATTTTCTTCAAAGATTGCACTATTACCTACAAGTAACAGAAGGTCTATTTAAAAGTTGTACACTGCTCAAAATGGCCCCCAAAAATAGGCCTAATTTTGCGGACTGGGTTTTCTGTATTTTTTTCAATTTTTCATTTACAGAAACGAGACTAATGGCAATCGATAGCCTTTATGCCACACAATATACGCAGGGAATTGCAATTTCCATTGCTTAATAGTAAGAGTGATTGTTTTCAATGTAATATGTAAGATGTATGATATTTTATATATGCAATTATTTTGTGTATTTCTACAGAAAAGCACTTTAAATGATTTTTATATTGTTAAGTTATGTTACATTTGCTTTTAACAACAAAAAATTCAAAGCTTTTTGAGAAATCGAACGTTTGGTGCTGGTGCGTGACGAATGTGATTAGTTTCTCTACAAATCTTAAAATCATTATAGATAACGGTCAGTATATTTAACAATGCAATATACATACATGCTTAATAGTAATTGTTTTTGTATACAGGCCACAAAAAGAAGAATTGTTTACAGAATTATTACACATTATTTGAAAAAATGTCAGAGGCGTCAGAAGAAGTTTGTTTGCTGTGTAGCAAAATCTTAACAGAGAAGAATAAAATAAGAGTTTGCGAGAAAGGGATTCAGACTCTCCTACAAATAAGTAAAAGAAGAAATGATAAATTATATTTGAAAATGGCAGGTCTTGTATTTTTAAATGTACATCGCTTATGCTATGACGGTTATAGAAGGGAGAGAAGTATCAAGGCTGCAAGAGAACAAGCTAAAAACACCTTAGCAGAAACAAGACGACTCAACAAGGAAGCCCGACAGTTCAATTTTAATAATTTATGTTTCATTTGCGAGTGTGATGCCCAAAAGGATACGCATAAGAGGCCTGTTTCTGTAGTTAACAGTAATGTGAAAGAATCTTTTCTAAAAGAGTTACAATCTCGGCCCGAAACAGATTTTAACAAGCGCTTAAAACTGCGTCTGAAAAATGTGACAAATTTAAAAGATAACAATGCTCGGTATCACATGGTCGTGCTTTAGTAATTTTTATAAAATTCGGCCTACAAACATCGTCGGTCGTCCTGTAAGTGAGAATATGTCAGGAGTTTTACAGCATGTAATTACTTATATAATGCAAAATTCTGACGACTCAACCTCTTTATTGGAAAGCTCGTGATATTTTGTCACGCGTAGATCCGAAACAAGATCCACATAATATATCTTCAATAACTGTTAGACTAGGCGAATTTCACATGCTTATGTCCTTCTTAGGTGCAATCGGATTCATAATGAAGGGAAGTGGGTTAAAAGAAGCTTTTAGTTCGATTTATGCAGAAAAATCCGCTGAAAAGGCGTTGGAAGGACACGCATTTGCGCGAGCTGTAAGGGGGCACATTTTAAATCAAGCTGCCTTAGCATCAAAAATTTTTGAAGACTTCCGTTTGGATGATAATGACATTTTGTGCTTACATGAATATTATCACAGTGTCCTTCATTCGCAAACAAACAAAGCACAAAACAACAACAAAATATTTGAATTAAAAGATAGGTTTATGTCGCAAATTGAAGAAATAAAAGAAAGAGGTCCGACGTCAACTTTATGGGCACAGTATTTTCTCATGATCAATATTGTGAAAAGATTTATTGAGGCTGAACGAACCGGTAATTGGACATTACACTTGAGGTGCGTCGAGAATATGTTGCCATATTTTCATGCAAGTGGGCATCACCATTACGCTAAATCCAGCCATCTATACCTGCAAGATATGCTGCAACTCAAAAAATCGATGGATATTTTTGAATTTGACAAATTTACTAACCAAGGATTTTTCACTGTTAGGCGAACTAACAAAAGCTGGTCTGGCCTTTGGTCAGATCTTACAATAGAGCAGGTATTAATGAAGGCAATGAATACGATTGGTGGATTAACTCGGGGGCGTGGAATAACAGACAGTACCATTGCTAAATAGATTTTATCAAGCGTCGTACTTACTGAAGTTTCAAATGAAATGGAAAAGTATTGTAATGTTTCATACGACACGTCTGAGCAGCACGTCGACACAAGAGCTTCTAGAATTTCAAGAGATGCCATTGACATACAAAAATTAATTCAATTCTATGAAACTTACGATCCTTTCCCGAAAACAACATTTATTATGTCCATTTACTCAGGTCTAGTTGGAAGTACAGATATAAACTGTCACGATGCTTTTAATATAGGAAAAAAAGTGTTAGAAGGTTGTGTAGGAGAAAATTTTGAATCAATGAAGTCGAAAAAAAAAAATAAAGTACGATCTTTGGGATCTCTTACAACAAGTTTAAAAATACATGAAAATATCGTCACCATTGATCCGTTATTAATTTTCCAAAGAATCTCAATAAATATAACTAGAAAAAAGGATATGAAAACATATTTAAGATACGAACTTGCACCCTTTCCTCTATCTCTTTTCGATGAGAACGGCATGCGTAAACGTCAAAAGCAATTTTTTATGAAAATTTCGAAGCTGTACCTACCCCCCCTCTTTTAGATGAAAATTATACGTATGTTGTTGATGGCGGATATCTTTTGCACAGAGTGATTTGGCAAACTAATAAAACTATCCAAGAAATAATAAATTTATATGTATCATATATTAAAAATCATTATAAAAATGCGTTAGTTGTATTTGATGGATATCCGGACGACGTGAGAGATAGTTTAAAAACGTTTGAACGTTTACGTAGAAGGAAAAAAATTGCTGGAGTTGAGATAAATTTTGATATAAATACTTGCATTAGATTGGAGCAAGATAAATTTTTATCAAATTGTAAAAATAAAGAAAAATTAATCCATCTACTTTCGAATGCTTTGTTGAAAGCAGAATGTACGGTCAAAATTGCAGAGGAAGATGCTGATTTGTTGATTGTGCAGTCAACAATTGATTTAGCTAAAGGTAAAGGCTTCGTGATATTGGTAGGTCAAGACATTGATTTACTAGTGCTGTTGACGCAAAAAGCTCCAAGCGATTTAAATATTTATTTTCTTAAAGAAGGTAAATGTAACCAGCCAGACTGCTGGTATACTAATAATAGCTTGCGTTTACCACAGTTAAGGCAATACATATCTTTTTTCCACATAATTACGGGCTGCGATACAGTTTCTTGTATGTACAAGCAAGGTAAAAATAAAATTTTAAAAATTTTTGATGGTAAGCCAGCCCTCTTGAAGTTAGTAGATATTTTTTATGAGCAAGATGCTGATCGAGATAAAATTATTGACAATGGATGCAAAATAATCTCTCTGATATATTTTAAAAAAGAAACCGGATCATTAAACGAACAGCGTTATCAAGAATTCGTGAAATCTACATCTAGAGCTAGTTTTCAGTTGCAAAGTATTCCTCCTACTGAAGGAGCAGCAAAGCAGCACTTATTTAGAACATATTTGCAACTACAAAAATGGTTGGGAAATAGCTACATTGCCACACAGTGGGGCTGGAAGATTTCAAATGGTATATTACTGCCGATTTATAGTGATGAGCCGTTAATTCCAGACGATATATTAAAAAAGATATCATGTCGTTGCAAGAGCGGTTGCAAAACGAAACAGTGCAGCTGTAGAAAACATAGTTTAAAATGCAGTAATGTATGTCTTAATTGCGACGCGACACAGTGCAGCAATTCTGCAATGGAAGAACCCATGACTTTAGACAGAGATTCGAGCGATTTTTTACAATCTGTCTTAGAACCGGGCAAAATAAACTGCGAAGAAGAAAACGAAAGAATACTTGATGTTGACGAAGAGAACACAGGAAAGAGAAGAAAGCTCGAAGTCATATAAGTCAACTTTTATTTTATCAATTATTATTATTATTATCCTGCTTTACCTCTATTGAAAGCTTCCCCAAAGCTTCTCTATCGAACTCAGTTTTGAACTATCCTCTTGGTTTTAATCCAGGTTTTGTCAAAATATTCAATTTTTTTTCATTATTATCCTTCTCCATGTATTTTCCAACTCTGCTTCCCTGCGGATTCCATTTAAGTTCTCTTTTTTAATCCATTATTTTCTTTTCGTTACCTGTGCCCTATCTACTTCACTTTCTTTTATTTCCCTGTTTGATAATTAGTTCTTGTTTTGTCAAGTTTCACAATTCCATGTTTGTTTTTTTTCTGGGTACTATAAGATAAAGATCTATTGACGAAAGCTTGTATTTTGTTTACATCCGCTTAGTTTATAAGCCAGGTTCCCACTACCGTAGATAATATGGATTTCATGCAAGAGCTGAAAATATCCAACTGTACATTTCTAGATAGAGGTGGCGATTTCCGCACTTTAATTTTATTGAATAACAAATAATTATTTTTACTCTTTTCTATGAAAATATTATTGTAAAACCAATAATGGGTATATATTGAATAAATATATTAAATTGCTGGATTTTGAAAATGTTTATTTAGCTCTTTGTGCAATGCAAAAGATTTTAAATAATTTTTTTAGTGCAGATTTACTATTAAATAACATCATGTATAAATTTCGAATACCTGCAGTAACAAACAAGAACTTAGGAATATTTGGAAAAACAAAATCTCAGCCCCAGATAGTTAACTTTTTTCAAACTCTTCAAAAAATACAGCTATCGATTGCAATTAGCCTCGTTTCTGTAACTGAAAAATTGAAAAAAAAAAAAAAAAAAAAAAAAAAAAAAAACAGAAAACCCAGTCCGCAAAATTAGGCCTATTTTTGGGGGCCATTTTGAGCAGTGTACAACTTTTAAATAGACCTTCTGTTACTTGTAGGTAATAGTGCAATCTTTGAAGAAAATTTTAAGCCCTCGCACGTTCCCCTAAAGGAATCCGCAGACCAAGAGGAGCGTTTTTACAAGAACGCCTTTTTTTGAAAAAAGTGAAATTTCAAGGAAACTGTGCAATATTTCGCAACAAAAATTACACCGTTTTTTCAGCTAGCAAGAAGCAATATTTGTACCAAATAACAAATATGTAAGTGGCGTTAAACAAAAGTTAATAACAAATTAAAAAAACGTGATTTTCGACTGTTTTCCCCGTTTTTCTCTATATTTTCTACCATAACCTATAACTCAATATACATCAATCGAAAGATAATTTGAATAGCTAAAACTTTATAGTTTGATTTTTTTCGATCCGAGGTCACGTTTTTCTTTTATTCGCTAAAAACCGTTTTTTTCAGTTTCCGGGATTTTTTAGGTTAGGTTCGCCATTCCCAATTCCGAACAAAAAAACGCTATCTTTTTTAGAATTTTTTTTCCTATATGACCATATTTTTTGTTTCCTGTTGGCAATTATTAGATGGATTTGCGTAGATTGATTGGACTATTCCTGATGGTGACTTTGCAGGAATTTCTCAGTTTTATATACTCTAAACGGAGCGATTCACTCGGGGAGCTCTTGTAAGCTCGAAAGGCGGCTTCTTTATTTCTGATTGCATTCATACATTCCTGATTAAACCATCTGTTGGGCCTAGCCTTCACAGATTTAGTTGTATGAGGAATGAACAAATGCATTCCTGCCTGTATGATCCTAGAGATACGGATAGCGGCAGCGTTGACGTTTTTGTTTCGGAAACACTGGTTCCAGTCAGTAGATTGGAAAAAATTAATAAGCCCCAGCCAATTGGCCTTCCCATAATGCCATACAGTTCTTTTAACTGGTTTGGGAGGGGTGGGAAATTTGAATGGGAAGCTAGCGCTAACTAAGCAGTGGTCCGAATTGCCGATAGGTGAATCAACTGTGACGGTATATCGTGCTGGATGAGAAGTAAGGAAAAGATCAAGGAGATATCTTCCTTGACCAGCAGCATCAGGGACTCTTGTGGGATGATCCACAATTTGATGCAAGTTATTGATGTCTGCAAAGAGCTCGACGTCCTTGCCAGAAGCACTGGTGCCATTTGAGTAAGTCAGCCAGTTTACATTGTGAACATTGAAATCACCCGCAACGATGATTTCACACTCAGGATTGGACGATAAAAATCCCGAGATTTGTTCGGAAATAGTATCAAAAGATAAGGTGGAGGCTTCGTTACTTATGTTAGGGCTTCTGTATAGGAAACAAAAGAATATGACGTGGCTTTGGAAAATGATTTTAATCCAAAAATAATTAAAATCTGAAGTCGTGCTTGAATTTATTTTATAAAAAGCCACGTCATCCCTAACATAGATGGCGATACCCCTATGGGGGGAGAGATTGTGCACTAAAGTGAACCCCGATACCTGGTAATGACCTAAGTCATTATCGGGTGATATTTGGGTTTCACTAAGTGCGAAGATTGGGGGTTTATATGTCAACAAGTGGCACTCAACAAAAGAAAAGTTCGCATGAAGTCCACGGATGTTACAGAGGTCAAAAACAAAGCTTGACTTGTAACGGGACTTCGGTTGCGCGGGTTCAATCGCCACATTCTTATTGATATTTCCCGTAAAGTGTTATGCCTTTTGAAACGGGGCAAATTTCATCGACCGACAGATTTTGGGCGCGACACTTGCAGGTGTTAGTCACACACCTGTATTATCAATTAAGCTTAAAATTTTTGAAGGAAGGGAAGTTTTTAAGTTAATTTAGTTCTATAATATCAGTTGGCAATGAAGGAATTCGTGATGGACGATTTGAATATCCATAGTAAGCCTTTGATACGTAAATATTGAGGAATGTTTCAAGTATTTCTACGGGAAGTTCAGTTACCTCCCGACTGATACACTTATTTCCACAATAAATTTATAGCACACGTTGGGCTAAATTTATTTGTGTATCTCTTATGTAGGCTGATGGAGTCTGATCTGAGTGCTCGCCAAGTGCAGACGTCTCTCCTTGCGCATTTTGTTTTTCATAAGTTTTTTTTGGGAAATAGTTCCCGGCACGAAGCAAATTTAATTACAAACTGTAAAGCGTAATTTCGCTAGAGTCTAGTGGTGTTTAGTTTTATTTGCTGAATTGCTCTTTTCTGTGTTTACCATTTTTGGTACTGAAGCGAGGTGCGACAGAAATGCAAGCTAGCGGGGGCATGCCCCGCAAGACCATTTTGAGCAAAATACTTGACAGCGACCTAAAACAGTTGGCTCGAGATGATAAATTTGTGAAGGAAGTGTATGAGAATCTGGAGAACTGAACTGCAGGAAAAAGTCGAGTACAGAAGCTAATGGCAGCGGCATATCCAAGCGGTTCCAGTGAAGAGAGAAATTCTTTGACTGTTAGCAGCCTTGATGACATCATGGACACAACAGAGGATGACGGAGGGAGGGAGCGAAAGCTCGTCCGGCAGTGGGGAACTCTGTAACTACAGATATTGGTAGCAAAAATATATTTACCCCTCTGGCAAGGGCTGAGGGAGCTTAGCCTAGCTGTGAGCCCAAACCTAGGGAGGCAAAAATCAAGTGGTGCCCTCCAATTTTCATCACTGGGGTGAAACCTGCTGCGATTATGCGAATATGCAGAGAAAAAGTTGCTGAATTTAATTTCAAAGTTCAAAAAATAAATTTCATTAAGTCTAAAATCTTTGTTGATAACGTGGTAGTATATCTAATTATGGAGGTGGTTAGGACGTCGAGATTTTATTTTCAATTTCACAGTTAACGACTAGGACTGGACAGTTTGTCAATCCTACCAACTGCGCCAATTACGTTTACCGCCCGTCTTATGTCCAAAAAAAATAATAATAATTATAAGTCTGAACAATCATTTATTTAAAAATCACAAAATCTATTATTAATAAAACATATTTTATCAAACAAAATCAAAGTATCAAAGTTAGAATTTAAAGACAAAAATCAAACAGCAAGATAACAACGAATAGGAAGATAACGAACTTAACGGTACAAAGTCAAAATTAAAGGTGATCGATATTCATAATTTATAAAATGCTAAAGGTTCAAATGAACTCTACTTAACCTAAGCTGGAATGTGCAAGTTACTCTAAAAATCAAGGTGCAATTCTTATTCTAGGAATTTTTTTATAAAATTGATTATTTGGCGTTTGCCTTACTTTAAGTTCAATATAATTAAATTGCTGACGCAAGAGCATGTGCGGGAAGGTGAATACAGGTGCGCACAGGTAACATGCACTAGATTGGGCATGTAACTCGCGCGCATAATTTTGTGAAATAAGTGTCATTCGGTTATCTACAGGTAGGTAAAACCTCTTACTACGGTATTTGAATGTTTATGCTGTGTATTGGTGTAATATGTGCCTGTAAACCATGTGTTTTTTTGCTAATTTCAATGTTTGTACATTAAAGGTAGGTTATGTGTTATTCTATGTTTTTCATTTACTATTTCACCTGGAAGTTAGTTTATTTTCATGCTATTATACAGGAATCGTGTTGATTTTTGCTTTGTTTACATTTTATTGTACTTGTTGCTGTTGTTTTTATGTCATTTTGATATTTGTTATTGGAGTAGAAATTCCTAAACTTCGTGTGGAACTAAAATAAAAGTAGTACAAAGGGTGACTCCTGAGCTTAGCACTGCCACATAAAAAAAAAACTTCTACTTATTTTTAAATAAATTCAATATTTTTAATTAAATAATTAATATTTCTTGTGCATTTTAGATTTGGCCGAATAATTTGGAAATTCTGGATACAACCCGATAGGTATATGTTTTGTTCTTAATTTTATAATAATTCAATTTCTTTATAGGTATTTTTTGTGTGTTTTTGTTTTTTAGGTTTGGAGTTAAACAATGAGTGACACCGACGCTGGCTGTCGCCACATATTTATTTCACCGATCATATGTATTCAAACGTTGGCCACACCTGATATAAGGTTACGTATTTCTAAATACATATGTATCTGCTTTGAGCGGATTATATATTACTCTAAATTGTCATCAGGTTAAATTTTAATCTCAGGAAGAAAATTGCAATAATTTTTAACTTTCCAGTAAAGGAAGTTATTGTAATCGGTCCGAAAAACGAAATCGAAATTTTCGACGTATTTTCATCTTTCAAGGTCCCAGGAGCATTTTAAGCAAAAAATTGGGAGGAAGTATGTGTGTGTGCGTACGTATGGGGTCATTTTTTCCTGCACGATATCGCGCGAACCAAAAAAGATATCGAATTCGTTGAGGTGCCATTTGAAGCGTATTAACCGAAATATGATCTCTTTTCATAATATTCGGTCTAGCCGTTTATTCGTTTAAGCGTAAGTGATTTTTGGACCTGCACGATATCGCCCGAACCACGAAAGATATTGACTTACTTGAGGTGCCGTTCGAAGCGTATTAGCGACAATATTATCTGAAAAGATTTTTATAATATTCGGTCAAGTGGTTTTTTTGTTTAAATGAGATAAGTGATTTTTGTACCTGCACGATATCGCGCGAACTATAAAAGATATCTACTTAGTTTACGTGTCGTTCGAAGAGTATTAACGAAAATATGGTCTAAAAAGATTTTCATAAAATTCGGTCGAACCGTTTTTTTGTTTAAACGACGTTCGTGAATTTTGTACCTGCACGAAACTGCGCCAACCAAAAACTATATCGACTTTTTTGAGGTGCCGAAAAAAGAATATTATCGAAGAAATGCTCTGTAAAAATTTCATATTATTCGGTATGTTCTTTTTTGTTTAAGTAGAAAAAATTCGGCTAATTGTCAGAAAGACCTTAAATTGACAAGTTTCGCTAATGGGGCCTATTCTGAAATTTTTCATAAAATATTATTTTATGTTATGTTATGATGATAAAATTCCTGCTTCATAAAATGAAAATAAAATATTTTCGAAATTCCTATTCTGTCATGATTCCATAAAATTATTTTATGGAATCTTTTATGAACTCATAACATAAAAGATTTAGTATAATCCGCTCTGAGTTCTATTACGCTTTGAACAGTGCGGTCATGGAATGTGAGAACACTGCTGGCTGAGGGACGGCTGGATGAAGTCCTCAACAAGATGAATCGATATAAAATCAAGATCATGGGACTTAGCGAAACCAGATGGCCCGATGCGGGGGAACATATGTGCCCAAATGGTGAGTCCTTTTTGTATTCTGGGAGAAACGAAACTGAAAGCCGTAGGAGTGGCGTTGGTGTAATACTCACCAAAGAAGCCAGGTCTAGCCTCATTAGCTGGTCACCAGTTTCTGAGAGGATTATTACCGTGCGCCTGCGTACCAGACTAAGAAGTACTATGGTAGTCCAATGCTATGCTCCAACTGAAGACGCTGAAGATGACATCGAAGACGAGTTCTATTTGCGGCTGAATGAGGTTTTTCGCTCTATTCCAAGGGGAGACATCATTGTATTAATGGGTGACTTAAACGCACAGATCGGCCATAACAACACCGGCCTTGAACAAACAATTGGAAATCAAGGTCTAAGCCAAGTTACCGATAACAATGGTGAGCTTTTCGTTGACTTCTGTAGCTCCCACCAACTCATGGTAGGTGGAACTTACTTTTGTCACAAGAAGATACACAAAGAGACCTGGGTATCGCCCGATGGTAAAACGAGAAATCAGATAGATCATGTGGCCGTCAGCCGCAGATGGAGAACTATCCTTGAGGATGTCAGGAGTTTCAGGGGAGCAGACACTGGAAGCGACCACCATTTGGTTGTAGCAACTATTCGCCTTAAAATCGCCGCAATCAGAAACGTACAACGCGATGCTATAAACCGTAGACGGTTCAACGTAGACCTTCTGCGGGAGAGCGGTAAAAAGCGGGAATTTGCTGGAAACCTACAACAAATATTAAACCAGCACAACGTTTCTGACGACACAAATATTGAAGTGCTGTGGAGTAGGACAAAGGGCGCAATATTGACGGCTGCGGAAATGAGCATCGGTTATGTCCCAAGAAACCAGCAACACTGGATCTCGGACACAACCTGGCAAAAAATAGAACGCAGGAGAGCCCTAAAAAATAACGTAAACTCTACAAGCGACCCCGAAAGACGTTACCAACTTGAACGGGAGTACTCCCAATTACACCGGGAGGTAAAGAGAAGTGTCCGGCGTGATAAAAGGCAGCAGATAAATGAGCTCGCAGAAAAAGCGGAAAACGCGGCAAACACAGGCAACAGTAAGGTGCTGTACCAAATTACTAAACAGCTCACAGGAAAGCACTCTACTAAAAAGCATGCCGTTAAGAGTGCGGATGGAAGGCTGCTGTGCAGCGACGAGGAGCAGCTCCAAAGATGGAGAGATTACTTCTTCGCCGCCCTGAATGGTTCATTTACACAGGAACCTCAGGAAACCAGCAACAATGCACAGCCTATAAGAATCACCACCCGAGCCCTATCCAAGACGGAAATAGTAACCGCAATTAATGCGATGGCCAATGGTAAAGCAGCTGGGAAAGATGGCATCCCGCCAGAATTGTTGAAAGCCGATTCAAGCCTCATAGCAGATGCGCTTCAGCCAATCCTGGAAATAGCATGGAACACCTGTACCTTTTCGGAGGATTGGACGGAAGGTATCATAGTGAAAATACCAAAAAAGGGGACCTAACAATATGCGACAATTGGAGAGGCATCTGTTTACTATCTACAGTGGGCAAAATTTTGTCCCATATATTACTATCTAGGATAAGTGAGGCAGTAGACCGAACGCTTAGGAGGCAGCAGGCCGGATTCAAGAAGGGCCGCTCATGTATTGATCATATCAACACCTTACGAATAATAGTGGAGCAGTCTACTGAATTCCGATCCCCCCTTTACTTTGCTTTCGTAGATTATGAGAAAGCGTTCGACTCGGTCAATAGGAGCTTTATATGGCAGGCACTACGGCGACGGGGACTGCCTGATAAAATAATAGAATTGATAAAAGCCCTATATAACAATTCCAAATGCAGAGTTCTCCATAATGGAAAATTATCCGACAGCTTCGATGTGAGCTCAGGAGTACGACAAGGATGCCTACTCTCGCCTTTACTATTTCTTATAGTAATAAATGACATCCTTGTCGGCGCTCTAGATAGTAGAACAGGCGGCATACAATGGGGTGTTTTAGACCGCCATAAGGATCTCGACTACGCAGATGATATCTGTTTGCTAGCCCACAGACACCAGGACCTCAAAAACATGATTAACAATTTGGCAACAGAAAGTAGTCCAGCAGGCTTAAGGCTAAATCCAACTAAAACTAAAGAAATGCGGATAAATGCAAACACCATTGAACGGACTGCGCTGAATAACCGTGACGTGGAACTGGTCGATAAATTCTGCTACCTCGGTAGTATTATTACCGAAAATGGCGGTGCAGAAGAAGATGTCAGTTCCAGAATAAATAAAGCACGAGGCGCATATGCATGCCTGTTCCGCATATGGAGATCAACGGAGATCTCAACTAACACCAAATTGCGGCTGTTCAACTCCAACGTGAAGGCAGTACTTTTGTACGGTTGCGAAACATGGAAAGTCACCCAACTCATCACAGGGCGCCTACAAGTCTTCGTCAACAGATGCCTTCGTCGTATCCTAAAAATCCGCTGGCAGGATAGAATTTCAAACGAAGAACTATGGCGCCGTGCCGGCCAAGAAAGGATAGACGACCAAATCAGACGAAGGAAATGGAATTGGGTTGGCCACACCTTGCGACGCGGAAATGAAAGTCTAGCCAAACAGGCCCTCGACTGGAATCCGCAAGGATCCCGTCGAGTCGGAAGACCTAGGACAACATGGAGGAGAACCCTATTAGCAGAAGCCGCAACAACTGGGAGATCCTAGTCGGAGCTGAGAGCTGTCGCGCAAAACAGAGTCCGCTGGAGGGCAACTGTTTCCGCCCTATGTCCCATGAGGGATTAAAGGAGCAGAATGATGATGATGATGAATGAGACCCGTTCTAAACTAAGTGAACTTTTTTGGGTTCTTCACAGCGATAGCCTTCGAAGAAAACATCACTTGTCAAAATCCGACAACCTTTAAAAATCGTGCCAAAATTTCGATACCTTTTACAAACATCACGAATTTCTCAAACCTTGGATTAGCACTTTTTGACGGGGAATTGTTTTCTACGCGTGATACGGTTTAAGGAAATTGTGGTTCATCACAGGATTTCCAGTAATTACTGCAAAATGTGTTCTTTTTGGTTAAATCTGACAAGTAATTTTCAGTTACAGTTTTGCTAATATCTCCGGATAGTGTTGGAATTTCCAATTGAATTCTTTCGCTTCCCAGTTTGTCAACGTCGCTTCAGCACGCTCAGTACGAATTTGAACACCAGTTTTAGTGCAACGAACGAAATTCGGAGGAAATGTTTGTTTGCTAACGTTCAGGAAAAACAAATTCTCTAGAAAAATCTTGTGGATTTACCACTATTATAGTTACTTGAACTAGCTTCTCTCGGGATTGCTTTGTCATCAGTTCTGATACTAGCCAATTTTCCATTAGTGCTAAACGTATAACTATTTTGTAAGAAGTCAGTTTATTCCATCTACGTTGTTCATCATACTGGGAAGTTAATCGTGTGGACCGAAGGGGTCAAACCCAAATCCCAACTAGTTTTAGTGCGGTTTCGCCTAAATATCAGCCAGCTGTGATGGTCACCAACAATCAAAATCAAACGAGATATGAATCCTGCCAATGTCACGTCAAGTTTGGCATATTTTTGCAAATCTCAATATTGTTACAAATTATTGTCAACAAAAATTCTTCATTTTCTGCACTACATAAATTCACGGCTAATCGGTTTAATCTTCTTTTTATTTTCACTGGAATAATTTCTCTCGCCAATTCAATAAGAGATATGAATCATCAAATAACGCAAAATCAATACCAAACATCTTGAGGTAAAGAATTTTCCCTCTAGTTCCCAATCGAAAGGAGCTATCTAGCTCCTTAGAGGAAAATGTAATCTCCAAAATATTTCTAGGGAAAAGTTTTACCTTATCAGAGTGCATTAGCAAATTAAAGCAGAAATTGAATAGTTTTCCTTCTATTTTCCTAAATATTGGCAATCCCTAAGGCCAATCACAATATATTGATTCTTTTAATGTTATCCAAAATGGATATGTTCATTTGTAATTCCTTATTAAAGTTGCAGATTTTTCTTGTGGTTTGCCGAAAAAAACGAAACTTTTACCAGAAGAAAAACTTCAAGACCATGCTGAAAGAGAATTTCTACTAATGTGTTTAGGAAGTGAAAACCCATCCATCCTTGAACTCCACAACTCCCCCAGGAAAAAATCCAGGTATTATATTCACCTGAAAAGGAAGCTTGGTATCCTGTCGCCATCATCCAATCCCGCTTATACAGTAAAAATGATACGTGCTTATTCAGGAAATTGAATTGGGTCGAATTTTAAGAGTTTGGAATTTCGTTAAGAAGGAGATTCACAAGAATAAGGTTGAAATCCATTCAAAATTTACTGTTTGCACACAAAAGTGTTCTCTACTCTGCCCTTCTTATTTAATTTGGATATTTAATTTGATTGACAACTTTATTTTAAGTCAGTGGATTCCATTATTATTATTGTATTATTTTCCAGTTTGCAGTCTTTCGGTATAATTCTTTGTAAATTTTTTAACGTGTTTCAATTCAATTGTTTTCTAAACTTATTCAAGCAAGATTTTCTAACAGCTAAAAATATCATTGTGCTTACATGTACCTCTAAGCAATTTTAATAGTCCATTAGACAATATGAAACGAATAAACCTAATTGGCTTTTAAGATCAGAATTTTGAAAACTGTACAGGTTACTTGGATATTATTTGAGTGAAATGTATGCAAAAAGAAAACGTATAAGGGCTTGATGAGAGCTCGGTTACTGTTCCTGTCTATACGCTGTCGATACAATACAGATAAATAGTAACAGAAATAGTATTATTGAAAAATAAGAGAAAAGAATAATTGTATTACATAGCAAAATATTAAAGCATACACCCCAATGTTTTGATTGGTCCGGTCGAATGTATAAATTGTTTCAATATCGTAATGTTTTAAAATTTAAATAGAAGCACCTGTTCCAATGGCTCCACCTAAGCCACTCGTTTAGGTGGGTGGGAATATTATTTCGCTTGTGTGTTTTGTATGAGTTAGTGATGATATGGAATAATGGCTCATATTTGTTTTTAGTAGGGCCGTGTTTTTTGTTTCACATCGTATTAAACTGCCTTAATCAAATCATCTCAAAAATAATAGTCTATTAAAAAAACGTGGTGAGATTCCGTAATTGTTCAGTGTCATGTAGTACAAATTAAATATGAGGTTTTATATTTTCAAACCCTTCGCGTTGTCTGTGATGCCATAAAGGATCTCGTTAATGACTCTAAAAGGACAGACATATCACCCGACGACAATGTCGAACAAAATTATATTTTATAGCAAAGTCGTAATCTTCAGAAATGGCTTGAGTTTTACTGCGACACTTAAGTGAAATTACTCGACTGTTTATTAGGTAAGAACAACGAGAATAATAAAACTGATTCAATCATTTTCTGTCACGAATCTTCCCAGTAGTGCTGTAACGGAATACTTTACACTCTCTAATGTACTACTAAAGCACAGCAACGTATGCAGTCAGCTATGCAGCTGGGGAGTGTAATAATTTACCACATAAACCACGTCAACCATACTAATCAGATTTTGTAATTTTACTATCCTTAAAGTAATACAGTTTCCATTGAATATTACATTACGTCTGAAGTTAAATATGCGGTGGTAATTTCTTTTATCGTGCGTTATTAATAAAAGTCATGAAACAAGCCAATAAACGTGCATATCGAAAACACTAAGGCTGGCATCGTTAAGCTCCCAGCATTTTTTAATGCTGGGCGGAGCGTCATTTTAAATTAAACTTTTAGAGCTCTTTGAGTTTTCTTAATGGTACCCACATTCTGAAAAACACAACCAAGGAATTATTAAATGCTTCAAATTAATGTTGGGTTATTGCAGGAGAGCAAAACGAAATTATCGTAGGGCAATGATTCTCCACCTTTTCAGAACTACTATCACTTAAAATTTTCGGATTTTTTTAGAAACACATATGTAGTGCTTATAGTCCAGGAAGATTACCAAAAAAGTTGAAATAAATCTACCCTGCGATTTCTTGACGCTATAATTAAGAGAAAAATCGTTAATTTAATGAATGTGTTTTGGATAAAATTGGTCCAGGGCAACAGGTGGTAAAAATCTAATAATAGTAGTGAAAACACGTTTTTCCACGTTTTGGGTACAAAAAAAATGTTGTTTTGGAAAACAAAAAATACTACATAATAGTGCTTAAAAAGCCGAAAATTATGAGTTTTGGACCATTGAAATCGGTCAACAGGTTTTTGCAGAAAAATTCAAAAACCATCAAAAATTGCCGTTTTTTGACATTTAATTATAGGGAGTGTAATTATCGTAGAACCTTGTGTCAGGGCTTAAATTGTGGCCACTGATGGTGCCTACCTACAATAAAAAATTCATGGAAAAATAATGGTAACTTTTCCAGTAAATCTCAAAAATGTAAAAACACCTGTTTCACAAAAAAAGGTTGAACAGGGCCCACAATGGTCCTAGAAATTTTTTGATTGGCATTTTGGCTCGTAAAGGGTTGCTCTGCAACCCCATTTTCATGAAATAAAAGGTTTGATTTAACACCTTAAAAACCCGTTTGAAAACCACCCTTTTTCCAATTTTAGAAATTAAACTATTTGTCTTAAACTTATCACACAAAGATCGGACGATGGATGACTGGGATAATGTAGTTTTTAGTAAAAATAGTAGCTAATATAATATCGGGTTGATACAATAGTCACGAAACAGAAATTTTTGCTATTTTAAACATTGTGCAAATATGCAAAAAAGTCATATTATATTCAGCCAAAGTCACGGATCTAAATTTTTATGGGATTCTACTGAATTCAATTTGAATTTTTTCAGAACCAGTAAAATAAATAAAATTAAGCGATTTATATTTATATCATAAACATAAATTCAAATATATGTTTATACATTAAAGATCAGAAACTTAATGGCTGAGATAACTGAGATAATTAACAAAGAAAACGAGCAGCTACGAAGTTTTTCAACACGCTTTTTGCGCGAAATCAAACGCTTGGTCACCAAACCCATTCTCCTCTGCATTACTTATAAGTCATTACAGAAAACACTAATTAAAGAAGTACTTCCAAATCTACTTCCCACAGTAAATACTTGCGATTTTCCCTACTGGGAAACTGCCCCAGATATGTACGTAAAATACAGACGCGCAGTCGAATAGGCGAAACGCCGAAACCACTGACATATAGTAATGGACTGCTAAATGAACAAAATCCCATACAAAAAAGTGGCACCAAAAACTATTGCTGCCTCACTCCCACGTTAAATTCCTATGAACTGTAATCGTCAGCGCATGTCAGCGATGTAAACGTATTTAGCGAAAAATAGGCAGGTATAGTTTTTGTTCTTCTGTCTCACTCTTGAGCTATTTTGAAAAGTTCGTTAAACAGGTGAAATAACCGTCACAGTTATGAGATAAATACATTTATTTAATGGAAAAACTGCTGGTAAATAAAAATGAGTGATGGAAATATATTTCTTTTAATTATTACAGACATTTTATCACTTATTTCTTCATAAATTCGAAGAAATTTTTTTTTGTTTACGTAAATAAAAATGAGTGATGGAAATATATTTCTTTTAATTATTACAGACATTTTATCACTTATTTCTTCATAAATTCGAAGAAATTTTTTTTTGTTTACGTAAAAAAGGTTTTCTATATCTGGAGAAAAATGGTGCCATTCAGCATTGTCAATCAGCAGTCCATTCCTATATGTCAGTGGCCGAAACGTATTCCATGTCGCCGAAAGCGATTAATCCAAGCAAAATATTTAAATATTGCAGCCATTTAGCCGGCTAGAGCATGGCAACTTTTAGTCGAGGTCCAGCAACAGACGGCAGCGATGGTCACGCGCATTTTTGGTTCGCACCACTGACATATAGAATGGACTGCTTATGAGAAATTTTTCATGGCACCAATTTGTTCCATAGGCTAAAAACCTTTTTTCACTCCATGTAAACACCGGAATCACTTTTGAAATTTACATTATTTTAAATACGTACTTAAAACATTAAAACAACACAAATATTTTGTTTAAAAAAATTAATAAACACTATTTTCACTTTTTCACCTTTTAAAATGCCTTTTTTTCAATAATTTGCAAATTTTG
Source organism: Thereva unica (assembly GCA_949987705.1). Lineage (NCBI taxonomy): Eukaryota > Metazoa > Arthropoda > Insecta > Diptera > Therevidae > Thereva > Thereva unica. Next base: position 154,149,069 of record OX465281.1, on the reverse strand, counting down.
AGTGTGTTCCGTAATATACTGGGAGCACTGTGATTTTAGACGTCATGCCAGTGCACTGCGAAGCACGTTCCGTTTAAAAAAGTTATACTGAACTAAGCAGTACATTTTTGTATACGGAACGAGCGCACAGTATACTGGCTCCGCCTCCATATTTTACTGCTCACGATTACATTTTTTTACAGCCACAATGCACATCTGTCAAAACCTGTTGAAACTACTGGGAGCACATTACCTCTTTCAAAGCAGTAGTCCCAGTAGTAAAAAGGGGAATATTCATGACGTCATGAATGTTCCCAGAGCACTGCGACAGGGCACTGTTTGGTGAAAACGGAACGACAAATCCACCACTGGTAGTACTGGCGCAGTGCTCCCAGTATATTACGGAACGCACTCTTTATGTGTATCTGATTTAAGTTCTTAACGCCTGTCTTAGCAACTGACATTCTGTATGTCAAAATCCGGGGGCTTATGGGGAAAAGAGCAAAAGATATAAACATCACTATACCCGTCTATTTTTTTTCTAATTGATTTAACGCAAAAGATATAAACATCACTATACCCGTCTATTTTTTTCTAATTGATTTTATTTCTGAGTGCTTCTGTCAGTTTGGGGGCTTATGGATGAGCGAGCGACTATACCTTTTTGGTGCCATCGGTTTGTATGGGAATAATTGCTGATGAGCAGTCCATTATTATATGTCAGTGGTTCGCACCCGTTTCTGGGCACTTGTGCCTATGCAGCTGGCTAGAGCATGGAAACTTTTGGTTGAGCTCCATTTACAAACAGCAGCGCATAATTATATGTGTGCGAGGCAAAATAGCCCGCGCTTGGTGGGTGGGATTGGGTTTGAATGTTGCAATGCAGAAGCTGCTCTCAGTATTCGTTTTATATTCTCGCGCCGCTCTCAAAATTCATGTCATATTCTCGCACGCCATCGCTGCTGTCTGTTACTGGACCTCGACTAAAAGTGCCCCAGATATGTAAATAAAATTTGGTCGAGCTAGAGCAACAGACGGCAGCGAATGTGTGCGAGAGGATGAAATGAATGCTAAGAGCGGCGTCTGCATTGCGAAAATATGAAATGAATGGGTGCGAGCGAGAATATGCCATGGATTTTGAGAGCGGCGTCTGCATTCCGAGAATATAAAACGAATGCTGAGAGCAGCTTCTGCATTGCAACATTCAAACCCAATCCCACCCACCAAGCGCGGGCTATTTTGACTCGCACACATATAATTATACGCTGCTGTTTTTAAGTGGAGCTCAACCAAAAGTTTCCATGCTCTAGCCAGCTGCATAGGCACAAGAGTCCAGAAACGAGTGAGCAACAAAATGCGCGTGTCGCCATCATTGCAGCAAGTGTCCAGAAACGGGTGTAGCAACAAAGTGCGCGTGTCGCGAATTCTTTGTTTTACCCCCAGCGAAAAAGTGCCAAACGCGCCTAAAGAAGTTAACACTTCAAAAATGAGATTTTTCAACACTATAATTAAGAGAAAAATCGTAGGAATTATATGAATATATTCCGAATAAAGTTGGACCTGTAGAACATGTGAAAAACAAACTAATAAAACTGTCTCCAAAGTAAAGTATTTAATTCAAAAAACTGGAAAAAGGTGGTTTTCGAACGGGTTTTTAATGTGTTTAATCAAACCTTACATACATTGCTGGTGTCAGAAATTCTAATAATTATTTTGCTAAATTCATCCCAAAAGAATAGAAATGTGACCTTGGGAAACCACGATAGGAGTTTGAAGAAGTTCCAAGATTTTAAGTTGGACAAGAAAAGTTTTTATCTAGTGGTACTAAATCAGCATTGCTAGAAACTGCACCAAATAGTGAACGGTAAAATTCCATAACAGTCCGTGGATTCTTCTCCTAAACGACATTAAAGTAGTACAGTTGCAGGCAAATTATAGTGGACGCAAAATTACAGTCGTGGCCGGATTTTTGTAAACAGTAAATTCGCGAAATTTTGTTTTAATTTTTTTGCCTCATTTCTTTTCCTTTTACAACGAGTAGTTCAACCGAAATTAATATCTTGTAAGTGGTGTAAAATACGCAGCATTCTAGGACCCTTCGAATTGAGCGAAGAAATACACGGTAAAATATACGGTTACACAAAGTGAATTGATACTGTTGCTACTATGAGCGGACGAAAAAGAAGAAACTTACAAAGAAGCAGCCATGTTAACGACGCTGAAATGAGCATGCGAGAATCGGCGCGTAGTTCAATGAAGTTTGATGTGAGTGCGCCGGTAAATTATTCTGACATGGAGCATCTGGTGCGAAAATTTTCTGGTGATGGAAAAGTTAGTGTGGCGGCATGGATTGATGAATTCGAGATGTACACCGAAATGTTCAGGTTAAACAGTGTTCAACAATTTATCCTTTGCAAACGGCCGCAAACAGGGGCAGCGAAGCTTTTTGTGGAATGTGAAGCAAAATCTACTAACTATGCGCTAAAAAGTGCGTTGTTTGAGGAATTTAATCCGAAGTGTAATATCGCCGATGTGCATAGACTATTGCGGGAGAGAAAAAAGAAAGACAGTGAATCGCTAAGAGAATATCTTTATAGAATGCTTGATATCGCGTCGCAGGCGGCGGTAGATGATGTTTCGGTAATAAATTACGTGATAGACGGTATTCGAGATTCGCCGACTAATAAAACGGTTTTATACGGCGCGAGCACAATATGCGAGTTAAAGAATAAACTAATTTATTTACGACAAAATCAAAGCGGATAGGTCCAAAGTAGTGCACGAAGGTAGTGATGTTAGGAAGGGTCGAGACGATAAAAGAGTGGAGAAGAAGAAAGACAGGACCTATTGTTTCAATTGCGGGTCCACGACCCACGCGGCACGTTCGTACCCAGATAAGAAAAGTGGTCCTAAATGTTTCGGCTGCAATGAATTTGGGCATAAAGGACCAGAATGCCCTACAAATCCTCCAAAGACAACTTGTCTTGTAGGAAAAAGAGTATTCTACCATCCCGTAGAAGTAAATGGTGTTGCTATGGGTGGGGTATTAGACACAGGAAGCGAGATTTGTATAATTAAAGATTCTTTGATAAATTTAATTAACGTAAGTTCTAATTTTAGACGAAATAATATAACCGTTGACGGAATAGGTCCGAATATTATTACTAAGGGAGCATGTACAGCAAATATTCGTATCAAAGATACCACGTTTGAGAATACAATTATACATGTTGTAAAATCAACCTGTCTGAAGCCCGATATATTGATTGGGATGGATCTGATATCTAAGGCCATTATTGAAGTCGACGGGGGTAAACTAAAAGCCATCAAGAAGAAGGAATGCTCAGAAGAACACAACGAAAACGAAGAACGGGATTGTAACGCAGAAGCGGACTGCTTTTTAGCGCGAATTAATCCCTATGTAGGCGAACAAAAAGAAAGCAGCCAAGAGTTGTTCAGCTCACTAAACCCGAACCTAAGACAAGAAATTAAAGAAATTATCGAGAACTACACACCAGTAAATCCCCCCGAGTCACCTGTACAGATGACCATTGTTCCAATGAATAACGAACCGGTCTACAGACCGCCACGAAGTTTCCCGCCCTACGAACAGAAAATTATTGATGACCAAGTGGATGAATGGCTAAAGAAGGGAATAATTCGAGAAAGTGCTTCCGATTACGCCAGCCAGGTCGTCTTAGTAAAAAAGAATGATAACTCCTATCGTCTCTGCATCGACTACCGTGCGTTAAGCCAGAAGATACATAAAGATCGTTACCCCGTCCCTAATATAGAAGATCAATTGGATAAGTTACAAGGAGCGAGGTACTTCACTACGTTGGATTTAGAGAACGGATTTTTCCATGTTGCAATCGACGAACGCAGCCGCACTGCGTTTGTAACGCAAAGAGGTCATTTCGAATTTAATCGTGCGCCCTTCGGGCTTTGTAATTCTCCGAGTACATTTCAAAAATATATTAATTATATTTTTAGGGAACTTTTAAGAGAAGGCGTAGTAATTATCTACATGGACGACATCGTTATTCCAGCGAAGACTTTAGACGATGCAGTCCAACGGTTGAAGCGAGTATTGCAGGTTGCGGCGACAAATGGCCTGAAAATAAAGTGGAAGAAATGCCAGGTATTGAAGGAAGAAATTGAATATCCTGGCCATCATGTTCGAGAGGGCACAGTCACTCCTTCGTAGGCAAAATTCAAGGCAGTGATGAATTTCCCCCCTTTGAAGACTGTGAAGCAAGTGCAGAGTTTCCTAGGATTAGCGGGCTACTTCAGAAAATTCATTCCAAACTGCGCACTGTTATCCAAGCCATTGAGTGATGTTCTAAAAAAGGATTCGAAATTTACGATGGGTGATGAACAAACGGAAGCCGTCGAATTAATTAAAAGGTTACTATCGACAAAACCCGTGCTGAAGATATTCGAATACGGAGTTACTACCGAAGAGCATACCGACGCGAGTAAATATGGTTATGGAGCAGTCTTACTGCAGCGTGACGCAAACGACAATAACCTCCACCCAGTGCATTACATGAGTAAGAAGACAACTGAAGCTGAGCACAAATACAATAGCTACGAGCTCGAGGTGTTAGCAGTTATCGAGGCTGTAAGGAAATTCCGCATATATCTTCTAGGGCAGAAGTTCAAACTTATAACTGATTGTCAAGCACTGCAATGTACACTACGGAAAAGAGACTTGACAACTAGAGTAGCCAGATGGGCACTTCTACTGGAGGAGTACGAATACGAGGTCGAACACGGGGCAGGCTCAAAGATGAAACACGTAGACGCTCTTAGTCGTAATCCTGTTGTAATGTGATTGATAGTGATCAAATGTCTGACTAATACGTCTATCCGCGTCGCTGGTTTTTGTTTCCGCAATTTAATCTAGTTTCCTAGCTTCTAATTTACCAAATATTTATCCTATCACTCGCGCTCTGTGCTTGCAATTTTTGTCTTGAAATTAATATTCCAGTGATTATTAACATTATGGAAAAATCCACAACACAAAACCAACAGGGCATAATTGCTCATAAGCTTCAGGATGATAAGCAGCAGCAAGTGCAGCCTGCTCATGACGGTTTATCCCGCAACCATTCTCCTGCTTTAACTCGAGGGCGTGCAGCTCAGCCGAAGTCTTCGAAGGCCATTCCATCGACTGCTGTAAATCGTGGTGACTCAACCTGTGATCAATGTGAACAGCTGGAGAAGCGGTTAATCAGCCACTTTGATAAAATGTTGACGGAGCGTCTTGAAGCACTGGAGGCAAACCATACGGCGAAAATTGAAAATAGTGTTAAATCACTAAATGAAGACGTCTCTAGGCTAAATGAGCGTGTAGACTCCATACAACAGGACGTTTATCATCTTTACCAGATGGCTGATAAACTTGATCGCACGCAGCGGCTTAGCGACATAATTGTGTCTGGTATCCCTCGAATATCGACAGCAAAACCCCAGGAATCGCTGTCTAATTTAGCGTCGAAGATTGGGCATGATTTATCTGTATATTCGAGTGGGTTTTTTGTTGGAATGGATAGGACTAGTGATAAACCCGAAAGCAAAACAAAATCACGGCTTGTTGTTAAATTCTCTTGCCGTAATGAAAAAACTGAATTTCTGAAGAAATTTTATCGGAGTGGTGGAGTTAATTTAACGCAAATTAGTCCGTGCTTTAAATCTCCTTCAAAAATTTTTGTTTCCGAAAGCCTGTCTAAAAACACTCAACGTATATTTAGAGCTGCCATTAAATTAAAAGTGCAGAAAATGATTTATGGTGTTTCTTCACGGCGTGATATAGTTTACATCCAGAAAATAAAAGATGGACCATTTCTGAAAGTAACATCTGTGGATGCACTGGACCATGTTTTGGAATCAAATCCTGGTGATCATGGATATCGTTAAGTTTAGTTTTTATAATTTTAATTTTTATAATTTTAATCTTATCTTTTTACTATTTAATTTAATTTTTAATTTCTTTTTTAATCTTATATTTTACAGTAATGTTATTTATTTCTCAGTCCTTCTTTCTTTTCTTTATTTCTTCTCCTTTTTCATTTATTTCTTTGTATTATTCAGCTCGTTAGTTGCCTCTGAGATCGCGGTTGTGCTCTGCATTTGTAATTATAAATCAATTTCCTGGTAGAGTGCACATCGAGGGAACGCTACTTAATATCCTTTGCTCGTCCTCCACGGGGCTGAATATATGCGTTTTAAATGCTCGTAGTTTAAAAAAAATGGATGAGCTGAGGCATTTCTTTGAACACACCAGAATACATGTTTTTCTCGTAAGCGAAACTTGGTTGAAACCCGAAATCCCCTCCGCTTTTGTATTCCTTCCGGAGCTTTCATTACATTGCAATGATCGCATTGGTCGCACAGATGGAGGTGTTGCTATTTATGTTACTTCTTCACTTTCCACTAGAGTTATTGGTATGTCCAGTGGCTCACTATTTGAATTTATAGCCGTTGAAATTAAATCTCCTTATGAAAAATGTGTTCTAATCAATATTGTCCCCCTAATGTTTTTAATCCTGACCTAGCTGCTGAGCTCTGCCACCTCGTTTCAAGCCTATCTCATCATTATGAGAATATTGTGATGATTATGCGCCATCTGTTTGTCGAGAGGATGAATCAACGATTTTCGGTTGTTGTCTGAACTAAGAATTTATGTACTAAACTAACGAGCGATAAGCGAAGACAACTTCAAGCTGGTCGAAACTTAAGGAAATAAAAGAACACACCACAAGGAACCAGAAAACGAAGGTTCCAGAAAGTAGACAAAGGTGGAGCTGCCTATATAAACGCGCCTGGCAGCCGCTAGAGAGTCAGTTTTGATTATAAAGGCGATACAAGTGTTCCAAAGTGAAAAGTGGTGATTTATAGTGAAATAAAAAGCGATAATTAGAATCAAATAGTGCGAAATATTGAATTTGCTAGTGATTATAGTGAACTGTAAGAATTGTGTTAGTAATTAAATTGTGTTTTGGTTTGTGATAAATAAATTATTGTGTGGATAATTAAAAAGTGTATTCCTTAATTAATCCTACGAATCCGTTAAGCCGTAAAAACGTAACAATTGGTGTCAGAAGTGGGATTAATTAAGAGATAAGTGAAATAAGTGAACTTGAACAATAATTGTGATTGGAATTTAAATTTTGTGCGTGAGAAATAAGGACTTATTAATAGTGGGTCGAAAGCTAGTGGATTTGCGCACTGTAGAGTTGAAAAAAGAATTAAGTAAACGCTCGTTGTCAACGGTGGGGGCTAAAAGTTCCCTAACCGCCCTGCTTCGAGAAGCTATGGTGAACGAAGGTAAGGATCCTGAAACCTACATGTTTGAAGACGAGGTAGAAGCGGAGCCAGAAGGAACGACAGTGAGTATGGCAGAACTTTTTAAAACATTGATGGTGATGAAAGAAGCGCAAGAACGGTCATCAGCAGCGCAAGAACGTGCATCGGCAGAGATGAAGGAAGCGACAACCGAGATGAAAGAAGCGCAAGAACGGTCATCAGTAGAGATGAAGGAAGCGCAAGAACGGTCATCCGCAGCGCAAGAACGTGCCTCAGCAGAGATGAAGGAAGCGACAACAGAGATCAAGGCTGAAGTGATGGCGCTAAAAGACGAACAGAAATTGTTGGCAATAGCTCATGAACGTTCGTTAGCAGAGCTCAAAGAGTCGATGGAAGAACAGAGGAGCCAGCTGGATAACATGAAAGAAAATGTAAGGAATGATCTGGAAAGTCTCGAATCTTTCATCAAGGAAAATGTAAGGAATGATCTGGAGAAGCTAGAAAATTCCATGAGGGAAAATGATGAAAAGTTGAAGATGGAACTAGAATCGGTCAGAGCCGACCTGGAAAGGGTAAAGATTCACCACCCAGGGACGTCATCTCATGAAGTCATCGGAGTTAGGAAACTGCAGCCTCCAACTTTCGACGGGCAAAGCCCATGGCCTACTTACAAGCTCCAATTCGAAGCAGCAGGCAATTTCTGGACTGAGGAGGAAAAAGCAATGGCCTTAACTTTGTCACTAAGGGGTACAGCAGCAGAAATATTGCAGTCAATACCAGCGGAACATCGCAACAGCTACGGGTTTTTAGTTCAAGCGCTGGAAATGCGTTACGGTGATCAGCACCTGCAAGAGGTTTATCAACTTCAACTTCGAAACAGACTTCAAAAGCCAGGAGAAACTTTACAACAACTAGGCGCTGATATCGAGAGGTCAGTGCATCTGGCTTATCCTAGCTTCGGCTAAGACTACATCAACGAAGTAGCAAGAGAGGCTCTTCTTAACTCATTTACCGACCGGAACCTACAACAAGCGGCCAGATTGGCTGGAAAGAAGACTACAGCAGAAGTTCTGGCATATGCTCTGGCATACGAGGCAGCGAAGCAAGCAACAAGGAATACGGTCCACCTCAGGGGAATCAATATGACTGAGAACATTTGCCATCGAGTCAACACCTCGGAAGTACGTCGTCGTCTACCCGGGCCATTTACAAAGGAGTTGCCGAAAGCAAAGAAGATTGGAATCGCCAGGGAGTAGGAGTGGCTCAACATGCTGTGAAAAATGTGGACAACGGCAGAAAGGCGACCGGAGGGAGTTAGTGAGGAAAATGGAGACCCCTGATGTCATCGTCAACATCACCCAACTGCAGCGTGGCAACAACAGCCTTGTCATCGAGGGGAAAGTTGGTGATGAACAATACACAATTACCGTGGATACAGGTGCTTCAAGATCTGTCATCAGGGCTGATTTGGTCGGTAGAAAGTGGCTGAAAAACGCGGACCAGTACATTCTGAAAACTGTAACAGGAGAACCAGTGAAATTACATGGGGAAACAATGATGAACGTGGTACTCGGCGACATTAGGTTTACACATTCGTTCCTGGTAGCTGACATAGTAGACGAGTGTATTCTTGGTTTGGACTTTATGACAACACACGGAATACTATTGGACCTTGGAGAATTGATGATGAAACACCGCAACAGGGGAATTCCAATGGATACTGCACTGTCCCGGCGACCATGCGAACCAGGTTTTAAGTATCGTTGGCGTATTGGGGAAAAGTGTCAAAAGACGACTGCGGAGCCAAGCATAAAATATGAGGACCAAGGAATTCGAGATGCGCAACGCGACGACCCGGACATTTCTGCGATTTTGTCATGGAAAGAACACAACGAGAAGCCTAAATGGAAAGACATCGCAGAGAGAAGTGAAATCCTGAAGAGCTATTGGGCCCAATGGGACTCATTGCATATCGAAGGAGGAGTATTGAAGCGCAAATGGGAAACAGGTGATGGTACCTCTCATCGAATGCAGGTGTTAGTCCCTCGTGCTGGAATACCAGATATTCTTGAGGAGTGTCATAATAGCCCGTCAGGAGAACATTTGGGAGTCAACAAAACTCTGTCAAAAATAAAGGAGAGATTCTATTGGCTTCACATGCGGGAGGATGTTACGAATTGGTGTCGCAAATGCACAGCTTGTGCCGGCAGCAAGGGTCCTCGAGTAAGAGCGAAAGGAGAAATAAGACAACACCAAGTTGGAGCCTCAGTTGACAAAATCTCAAGGGAGAATCCTAAGACGGCCAGTGACAGGATGAAACCAAGGTACGACCTCCGAGCAAACTGTAGCGGATTCCAGGAAGGTGACCTCGTTTGTCTGTTCAACCCTCGAAGACGGAAAGGCAAGTCTCCGAAACTTCAGCGTCAGTGGGAGGGGCCCTATAAAATCCTAACACGGATCAACGATGTGGTCTACAGGATTCAACAAGGACCCAAAGCAAAGAAGAAGATTGTGCACATAGACAGGCTGTGCCCATATCATCAGCCGGATCCAGGATGGACAACTGTTCGGGACGAACAGTCCTAAGGAGGGGGCAATGTGATGATTATGCGCCATCTGTTTGTCAAGAGGATGAATCAACGATTTTCGGTTGTTGTCTGAACTAAGAATTTATGTACTAAACTAACGAGCGATAAGCGAAGACAACTTCAAGCTGGTCGAAACTTAAGGAAATAAAAGAACACACCACAAGGAACCAGAAAACGAAGGTTCCAGAAAGTAGACAAAGGTGGAGCTGCCTATATAAAAGCGCCTGGCAGCCGCTATCGAGTCAGTTTTGATTATAAAGGCGATACAAGTGTTCCAAAGTGAAAAGTGGTGATTTATAGTGAAATAAAAAGCGATAATTAGAATTGAATAGTGCGAAATATTAAATTTGCTAGTGATTATAGTGAACTGTAAGAATTGTGTTAGTAATTAAATTGTGTTTTGGTTTGTGATAAATAAATTATTGTGTGGATAATTAAAAAGTGTATTCCTTAATTAATCCTACGAATCCGTTAAGCCGGAAAAAAAACGTAACAATATAATTGTTGCAGGTGATTTTAACGTTGATCTGTTGAAGGGTAATGCTCGTGCTAACACCCTTAGATATTTCCTTGAAGCTCTGGACCTACATATTCTGAATCAACTTCCTACCTTTCTGAATTGCCAAAATCCTTCCTTACTTGATGTTCTAACTGTTACCTCCACTGACTCAGTGCTAAAACATAATCAAATCTCTCCTCCTAGCTTTCTCGACCATGACTTACTATTCCTTTCTACTCGTTTTACCTTTTCTCCCTCTCCTTTATCTTCTTCTTTTTCATTTCGTGATTATAGCAACATTAATTTAGACTCGCTTACTGAATTAGTCTCCTCCTTCCCTTGGAGTATTATCTATAATACAACCTGTGTTGACTCAAAAGTCACCATCTTGAATTCTTTTATCTTATCTCTTTACGAACATTGCGTTCCCTTAGTCACAAGAAGGCGCAGATCGTCGTCACCAAATCCTTGGTTTTGTCGTGAAATCAGCGACTTAATAGTTCAGCGTGAGTATAGGCAGTATCGCAGAACTAGGGTGCGTAGTTACCTTACTTATTATAAACAGCTTCGAAACCTCATCAATGTTAAGGTTAAGTCTGCCAAACGCGAGTTCTATTCCCGCAAACTTGATCCTACTCTAAATCCTAAACAACTCTGGTCTAATATTCGTTCGCTTGGCATTTATTCTCCTACGTCTATCCCTTTTGATATGGATGTAAACGTTCTCAACGCATCCTTTATTCAATCTGCTTCTAATCCTTCATCTTCCTATAATCCTAATTCCTTTTCATTGGATTCACTTAGTTCTCATGGTTTCATCTTCCGTTGTATTAGCGCATCGGATGTTCTTAAAATTTTGTTTTCCATTTCCTCTAATTGCATAGGCTATGATGAAATTTCCCCCCGTTTTCTTAAACTCCTCTCCCCTTTAATTGTTCAAACTATCACGCATATATTCAATTACTGCCTGACCACATCCCAAGTTCCTTCGGTCTGGAAAAAAGCCATAGTGATCCCCTTACCAAAAAAGTTGTCACCCTCGGACTTAGCTGATTTTCGTCCTATCAGCATTCTTCCATTTCTTGCTAAGGCCTTTGAGAAAACTCTCTTTATGCAAGTCCTCCCTTATCTTGAAACCAATAACTTCCTTTGTAAATTCCAATCTGTAAATCCCATAGCTGTGAGACCGCTGTTTTAAAGGTGACTACTGATCTTCGTTCTGCGCTCGACCTGGCTGACTTTGCGATATTGGTCCTTCTTGATTTTTTTAAGTTTTACTTTCTAAACTTAGTCAGCGCTACCACTTTTCTTCTTCTGCTACTAGGCTTATCTCTTCCCTTCTTACCAATAGGCTTCAATGTGTTCGCCACAATAGCTCTTTATCCTCTTTCCTTCCCGTGCCCTTGGGAGTACCGCAAGGCTCAATTCAACAATAACAACAATCCAAGCAAAATTACAATCCAAAGCCAATCAGCAATTTCTTATTAATAACAGAATGATCGAAAGATTTGAGAATATAACCACACATATAAACACTCAGCAAACTGAAATCAATAATTACCTAAAATCGAATCAATACTCATTACATAATCATATACGGGAAGAGCACTATCTCCTTCAACACCGTCAATATTTAAGTCAAATCAATTACAATATCGAAATCTTGCAAAGCCACTTATCTAATTTGGCCGAAGCAATACTATTCGCCAAAGTAAACATAATATCTAAACAAATTTTAAACCCCGATGAACTCGCAGAAACCTATGACTTACTAAAGAACGAAACGATTGACATTAAATCAATAGAGCATGTCTATGAATTATTAAAACTACAGGCATATCTTACAAACATTATTTTCAATATTCAAATCCCTATTGTCCAAAACATAACCTATTCATTCTTCCATGTAATACCAATCCCAATAAAAAACTCAAAAAGAATCCTTACACAACCCTACATAGCCCTGACAGAAAAAGATATTCAATTTTTTGACAAGAAATGTCCACAAGTAGAAGAAGATGCGAAAGATCATCATACCAAACAGCAAATGTCAACTGTATCATCCAAGTCATGAAGAATATTTTTTTTTTATGTGGCAGTGCTAAGCTCAGGAGTCACCCTTTGTACTACTAGTCCGTCATGTCATTTGTCACGTCATGGTGCAATGTCTACCAGTAAGCTTAGTACGGGAGGGAGGGAGGGGGAATAGGGTAAGGATTATAAAGGTACGGGGGGGTATTGAAGAAGGTGGTGATGAACCCTGCGTTTGAACTCTTGGATGTTGTAGGAGCTCGGAAAAACTGACTGCGAGAGATTATTCCACAGTCGAGTTGTTCTATTTACAAACGAATTCATATCTTGTTGAGTGCGTGAAAGGGGGAGTTGCAGGTGGAGGGAGTGAGACGAGTGGGCTAATCTGGTGTTGCGGGTATAGGATTGCCGTGGAGGCAGGAGAGCGTTTAGCTCGGAGGAACAGTCACTATGATAGTGCCGATAAAATTTGGTCAGTGCTGCTACATTCCTACGGTGGCTCAAGGGGTCGATGGTGGAGCAAGCGGTATCGTCATTAATTAACTTAAGGGCCCTTTTTTGGACCTTATCTAACCATGCTAAGGTGGTTATTGGAGCGCCGCCCCAAACGAGGGAGTTGTATTCGAGAAGAGGCCGAATGTAGGATTTATAAATAACAGCACGGGCCGATGGCTGGAGGAGGAACTTGCACCTCTTGAGAAATCCCAAGCACTGGGATCCTTGTTTTGCGATTTGGAATATGTGGTCATTCCATCGCAAGTCTTTGGCTAATGTCACACCTAGGATGTGTAGGGATGGATCGGCCTTTAGTACCACGTCATCCACTTTCAAGGATGGTGAGGTGTTGATCTTTTTCTTTGAAATAAGACAGTGCTTGGTTTTGTCGGGGTTGAAATCAACACGATTGTTCTTTCCCCACTCTAGAATGAGTTCAATGTCGTTATTAACAGAGATGGACATAATTTCCCGATCATCAAGACAGGATCTGGCATGAGTCTGTCTTGTATCGTAGCTGTACGAGTAACGTAAAGTACCGTCGTCAGCGAAGCTGAGAAGTGGGTTGGAGGGGATTGAAAGTAGGTCATTTATAAAGATGAGAAATAGGGCCGGTGATAAAATTGAACCCTGGGGGACCCCCGCAGAAATGGGGTGAGATTCAGATTTGACGCCATCCAATACTACCTTAATTGAACGGCCGGAAAGGAAACTTTCAACCCACTTATACGGATGCGAGTCAATTCCAATAGCTTTGAGTTTAGCTAACAAGGCTGAGTGCCATACTCTATCAAAAGCCTTGGAGATATCTAGAGCAACCAGACTAGACTCACCGGATCCATGCAGACTACGGCTGAGGTGTTCGGTAAGGCAAACTAAAAGATCACCAGTGGATCTTTTTTGTCGGAAGCCGTATTGTTTGTCGTTGATAAGTTGGTTGGATTCTAGGTATCCCATTAGCTTTTTGTTAATTATCGTCTCCATGGTTTTGGAGAGAATAGAAGTAATTGCTATTGGACGGTAGTTGGAGGGAAGGCTGGAGTTACCTTTTTTCGGTATTGGCTGGACATGGGCAAGTTTCCAGGAGTCTGGGTAAACTCCGGAGGAGTATGATAGAGCAAAAAGTTTGCGCAGAGGTTTAGCCAAAGGTGATGCGCATTGTTTTAAGACGACAGGGGGTATATTATCGGGTCCAGTGCATTTATTGGCATCGAGCTCCTTGAGGCACCTGTACACCTCACATACCAACCGAATGTGAACTTATAGAAACAGATCAGTCTTCAGAGATCTACCAACCGGAGCCGAATTTCATCTTATTTATCAACGTCACGGAGAGAGCAGTTAATTCCTCATGTCCCTTCAGCCCTAAAAACGTTACAGGAAGTGTGCTCCTTCACTTTGAAGCCTGCGATGTACGTACAAGTAAACGGAGTTACATATAGCAGCCACCCGAAGACTTTTTGGGATGAAATCACAATCTATCCTATATTTTTCCATAAAATAAACTTCACCACTATTCGGGAAAACATCACTCTACAAAAACTTCAAAATTACAACTTCCAAACCAGAAGACAAGTGGAATTCCTGGAGATTAATACCGACATCAGACATACCTCAACATTCATCCTACTTACTATTGAAGGCATTTCATTCATCATCCTGATCGTCTGCACCATCTTTAAACTACGAAAAAAGAAGCTGGAGATTACACCACCCACTCATGGACCAGAAACTCCCAAATTGCAGTTCCTGTTCCATCATCCTCTAGGGGGGGAAGAGTTACGTACCTCACAAACCCCAATTAATTTTAAATAAATGCATTCACATAAATAGATCAAATTTCATATTTCTCAATTCTTTGGTTTAATAAGTAAATTTAATAAACTAAGCATTCCAATTTCCTTTAGAACTTCCTGCCATGTACAGACAAAATTCTTAGAACTTTTAACATTCGATTAAATTGCCAATTCAGTAAAAAAGTAAAATTGTATTTTTGAATCAATCAGTTCAAATTTCATATTTCACAATTTTTCGTTTTAATAAGTAAATTTAACAAACTAAGCATTCCAATTTCTTTTAGAACATGTGCAGACAAAATTCTTAGAATTTTTAACATTCGATTAAATTGCCAATTAAGTAAAATGTATAAAAGTAATATTGTAATTTTGAATTAATCAGTTCTGTTTCAGAATTAAAGGTGTAAAGATCTAAAATAAATTCAAGTTGTTTCTTTAATCATTTTTTTTATTCGATTTCTCAACAAGTGAGTTAACTCGCGCTCCTGGTGGCTATTGAAAGAACCCAGTATGGCGTAGGACTAAAAATAAGACCGAAATTTCTAGGCCCTTATGAAATAGTAGCTAGTAAAGAGTTCGATCGCTACAAGGTAAAGAAGATAGACGAACACGAGGGACCTAAAGCCACAACCGTAAGCGCAGATAAGTTGAACGTATGGTCACAGGAAGAGGACGAAATTGAAATTGACGAAAGCTCAGAGGAGGAAACGAAAGGTATAAATCAAACCAAAAACGACGATGAGGAAGAAACAGGCGACGAATTATCTGAGGGCAGATAAACTGCAGGACGGCCGAATGTGGGGCGGTCAGCGTTATAAAAACACACTAAGGGTGAAAACATAGTGGAGCGGCGACGCTAGAATGTAGCGGGGAGCGTAGCTGAGTGGGTTAAAAATAATATACGTAGCAAACGAGCCAAAACATAGTGGAGCGTGGACTAGTCTACAATACCTTGTTTTTAAAAGTAAAAAAGAGGGGTTAGATTTGGAAAAATATGACCCGCCCCCTTGACCTCACCTACGTACTAGCGTACATGCGTTGCATTCGTTGACAGATAATATAGTAGTGTGTGTATTCAAATGCGAGCTGACGGAATATTCCGTGAATGGAAGGCATGCCACGCAAAGGTCGGGCTACTTTCAACTTTTTCTGCATTGCCGGATTCGAGATAGCACACACAAGCATAAGCACACAAACACATGAACACGTTACTTAGATTTTCGGGCTATGTGTGAAAGCCGGCACGGAACGCAAACATGTAATTATGTGTCAGAGGAAATTCGACGGATATCATGGAGCCTCTGAATGCAATGCATGTACGCTTGTACATGTCACCAGCTTAAAGATTACTCAAACCTCTTGGCTTGCCACGCTATTCTCGCCACTCCACTATGTGCGTGTCGAGCCCCGCTACCATCGGGGGTCTAAAACCTCACAGCTACGCTCCCCGCTACACTCTAGCCTCGCCGCTCCACTATGTTTTCACCCTAACATCATCATCAGCAGCTCCCCTCTAAGTTTTTCTGATTCTTGCCGTGGACGTAGATAATTTTTGCTCTCTCTTGACGTGGACGTGGACCAGGTATAATCGGATCGCTTAACTTGAATTATTAATTAACTATGAGGTTGCTATAAACCATTGATTATCTATAAGTAGATGCGTAATCATGGGACCTGTGAGGATGGCGGGTGTTGGTGTTTGGCGGCGCTGGCGTCT
The DNA here is from genome assembly GCA_949987705.1 of Thereva unica. Lineage (NCBI taxonomy): Eukaryota > Metazoa > Arthropoda > Insecta > Diptera > Therevidae > Thereva > Thereva unica. Next base: position 154,132,653 of record OX465281.1, on the reverse strand, counting down.
GTTTTCTTTTTGCGGTTTGTTCTTTCGGTAAAACTTGCAAGATTTGGAAGCTTTGGTTTGGAGTTTCGATAATACATAATAAAAAAGCTGAGGGTTATCGATGATGGAAATAAAGTGTACATAAGAAGGTATTTTCTTGGAACATTAAAATGAAGTTGAATTTATTTTGGCTGGGGCGCGGTGCCTATACAAATTTGAGATATCGAATCTCATGATTTTTCAGTTTTGGGACTTTTTGATTTTATGAGACTTATTTGCATTAGTTAGCGAAAAGTCCATTTGCAACGCAAAGGAATGGGAGGGGGAGGGGTGTCGAAACACCGTTTTGAAACTATGTCTCTTCATGTTTTTTGGTGGCTGATTATGAAAATCAGCAGGAAATTTTAGGACTGCAATAAAATATGGTGGTCAGTCATCAGCGGAATAGGGGGAATAACATGTAGCATAACATGCACGTGCCGTAACTATTTCGGACTGATGGAAGTGCGATCATAACCTCCTAGCGGTGGCCACTGGTAACTATTCTATGAGAGAGGATAGGCTAATATGATCGGGCTAGTCCCTTCCAAGTAAGGTTGGCGTGAGGCTAATAACCTCACCCGTAAAAAACAATTATTACGGAACGAGCAACATGCCTCGGATACTGGAATAAACGACGACGACCACGGCAACGAAAAAGGCAAAACGATTTACGAATTTTTTCATGGAACGTTCGAACTCTGTACAGAACTCGAGCTTCAAAACATCTTGCCGATACCCTGTCAAAGTATAAAGCTGACATTACCGCCATTCAGGAGATGAGGTGGACAGGGAATGGTGTTTTGCAAAAACCTGAGTATGACGTATATTACAGCTGTCATACAAAACACCATGTTCTAGGAGTAGGTTTTATGGTTAGCAAAAGAATGAAGCCTACCATTATCGGCTTTAAAGCAATAAACGAAAGGCTATGCTCCCTTCGTGTGCGAGGTAAATTTAAGAACATCAGCCTCATAAACGTTCACGCACCTACAGAAGAGTCCCCGGATGATGATAAAGAAGAATTCTTCGAATTAGTTGAACGGGAACTTAATGCCTGCCCCAGGTATGATGTAAAAATCATACTGGGAGATCTGAACGCCAAAGTAGGCCGGGAGCCCATATACAGGCAATATGTCGGCAACCACAGCTTGCATGAAAACACTAATGACAATGGACAGCGAGTTGTAGAGATGGCAGCAAGTAAGAACTTGGTCGTTGCAAGTACTAAATTTGCGCGTAAAGATATCCATAAAGCCACCTGGGTATCTCCTGATGGAGCCACTCGCAACCAAATAGATCATGTGTTGATAGACCGCCGCCACCTTTCGGGTCTGATGACGGTACGAACGTACCGAGGTGCCAACTTCGACTCGGATCACTATCTTGTTGGTATGGTGCTCCGAGAGCGCATTACAACGCTGAAAAGCTTTGTATCCGCTGATCAGGCTCGAATCAACACAGCTGCACTACGCAATGAAATGGCCAGAAACAGCTACGGTCATGCATTAGAACTCGCCCTAAGTCCTGGGGATGAGATGCCGGGCGTCGAAGAGAACTGGACCCGCCTTAAAAATACTGTCATTAGTACTGCTGATTCCATCTTAGGCAGAAGTCGTAAAGATCGGAACGACTGGTTCGATAATGAATGCAAGCTGGCAACTGAACGTAAGAATGCTGCGTACCGAGCCATGCAGCAGTCTCAGAGAACACGGGCACGCGAAGAGAACTAGAAAGAGCTCAGAAAAGAAGAAAAGAGAATTCACAGACGGAAAAAGGAAGTCTGGGAAAAAAATCTCGTCTGTGAGCTAGAACAGTACAGAGAACGACGGCCGCACCAGGCGCGGGAGTTCTACCAAAGAGTCCGCAGTATGACACAATTCACACCACGTTGCACATACTGCAAGGACAAAGAAGGGAATCTGATCACCGATCCTAAAGGCATCTTGGAGCGATGGGAAGAGCACTTTCATGAATTGCTAAATGGCGAGCTAACTGAGGATTCGGAGGCTCCACCAATATCTGATGACAATGCTATGCTGCCGCCACCAAGCATAGAAGAAGTTAGCAGAGCCATCAGCCGGCTCAAAAACAACAAGGCCTCGGGTGCAGACGGCATCGCAGCTGAGCTGGTTAAATATGGAGAGCCTACATTACACCAAGCGATTCATGAATTAATTGTGCAAGTATGGGAGCAGGAAGTGATGCCAGAAGACTGGAGAAAAGGCATCCTCTGTCCGGTACACAAAAAAGGAGATATCACAGCGTGCACTAATTATCGCGGTATAACGTTGTTGAGTACCGTGTATAAGATATTCTCCGCTATCCTACAAAACAGGATGGCCCCATACGCCAGAAACATCATAGGCCATTACCAGTGTGGCTTCAGCCCAGGCAAATCAACGACTGATCAGATTTTCACCTTAAGGCAGGCTATGGAAAAATGTCTAGAGTTTCAAAACTCAATTCAACACCTCTTCATAGACTTTAAAGCCGCCTATGGTAGCATAGCCAGGGTAGAACTCTACAAAGCCATGAGGGAATTCGGCATCCCCAACAAACTGACAAGACTATGTAGGTTGACCATGATCAATGTGTCAAGCCAAGTAAAGGTATCCGGAACACTGTCCAGACCAATCAACATCTATAATGGACTCCGACAAGGGGACGGTCTGGCCTGCCTCCTTTTCAACCTGGCGTTGGAGAAAGTGATCCGAGATTCGGGCGTGACATCTAGGGGTACAATCCTCCACAAGTCCACCCAATTACTGGCTTACGCAGACGACATTGACATCATTGGAAGAACAACAACAGCTGTACAAGAAGCTTTCACTCAGATTGAGCAAGCGGCAGGAAATCTGGGACTGTACATTAACGAAAGCAAAACAAAGTACATGGTGGCCTCGTCTGGAAGAACACCTAACATTGGTCCCACAATCAAGGTAGCGGAACACGAGTTTGACGTGGTAAAATCATTTACCTACCTTGGGTCAATAGTAGCAGCCGACAATAGCATGGAACCAGAAATACGCGCACGACTGCTAAAAGCCAACAAAGCCTACTATAGTCTGTCAAGGTTCTTCAAATCCAAATATCTAACCATAACGTCTAAACTTTTACTATATAAGACGATGGTCTTACCCGTTCTCACATATGCATCCGAAACGTGGGTGCTTAGCAAAAAGCACTCAAACCTCTTGGGCGTGTTTGAGAGGAAAATACTTCGGAGGATTGTTGGCCCCGTATGTGAGGAAGGACGATTCCGGAGACTCTACAATGACGAGATCTACGAGCGCTATCGCGACATAGATGTTGTGAAGAAAATAAAGCTCGGTAGGCTCCGGTGGGCAGGGCATCTAGCTCGTATGAGTGAAGATGAGCCTGCTCGGAAAGTTCTCTGCGGTAAGACCTATGGGGTGCGACAGCGAGGGAGGCCCAACCTTCGCTGGAAGGATGGCGTGGACCAGGACGCTCAGAGTTTAGGGATGCCAAACTGGATGACATCGGCTCAGAATCGGGACCGGTGGAGAGAACAGTTGCGCGAGGCCAGGACCGGATCCCGGTTGTAGAGCCGTTAAAGTAAGTAAGTATATTTAACTAAAAAAGTTTTAGGTCATTAAAAACACTTATATTTGTTTTTTATTTGAAAAGTCTTTCAAAACTGTTATGAGATGACTTTTATTTTTAAAATCAAAAATAACTGTTAAAAAAGGCTTTTATTTTTTTCTGTCTTGCATACAAGTCTTTTTAAGATTTTTATTTTTCCAGTTTTTCTATAAAAGTCTTTGAAGACTTTTATTTTTAAAATATAAAAATAAAAGTCTTTTGCTGAAAACAGATAAATAGTCCATTCAAAACGTTAAGAAAATCGAACCCTAATGGCCTTTGGGTCGCTGATCACGAAAATCGGGGTCCTGCGGTCCTAAAACATGGGCATCACCCTTAAAAATGCAAAAAAAACACCCCTTTTTGGGGGGTTTTTCGCGATTATTTCGATAATAATGAAAACTAATGCAATGAAATACTCATTTTTATTATTTATTTGCGAAGGTGGTTGATTTGTACATACCAGTGTTGGGCAAAATTTAATCTGATTGATGATTAATGATTGCGACTAAAAGCTGTAGTCTGTAATCATGATTAGAGATTGATATATTTAATCAGAGAAGGAATCATTTTAGGTGATTGATGATTGATCAATTTCAACCGCAATCATGATTAAATGATTAAAATTTTAGATTAAAAATGAATTTTTTTGGAGATGTTAAGTTTTAACGTTGGATTTCTATTCTTTAATGTTTTATTTGAATATTTTATTTTGTGAATCCGTCAGTTAAGAGTTTTGTGGTCGAAATTTGTGAATTAAAAAGTAGGAATAATTTTGCCAATTGTGCTCCGATTGCACTGAAAATCGGCCCAGAATTTTTACATTTAAGTACTGTAATTTTAAAATTATCTTTTATATTTTATTAGTTCATTTTAAAAAGCATGTTTGTAGTTTTTGATGTGAAAACTTTTTAGGCACGTTGGGCAATTTTCCGTCACGGTCATTTTTTATGCGTACCGTGGGAAAAATTTTCCTTTGGGGATTTCAGTTTTTATTGTATGAGTTAGTACTACGTAATATATATTATGTTTTATGTACTAAGTGTGTACTATGTATTAGGTACTATGTACTCGGACTATGAACTGTGCGCTACGATTATGAACTATGTATTATTCAGTATGTACTACGTACTGTATACTATAAATTATGAATTATCTACTATGTACTATGTACAAGGTATTGTGTACTATGTATTATGTACTAGGTATTATGAATATATAGTACATAGCTCTGTTTTATTTTGTACTATGTAGTAGATGGTATGATAAGGTACCATATACTCTGAGCTATGTTCTATGTACTATTTATTATGAACTATGTACTACGCATTATGTACTATGTATTATCTATACACGGTATATTATGTATTATGTATTACGTACTAAATATTACGTACTATGCATCATAAATTATATACCATTTTATATCTATTATATACCATGTACTACGCACTATGTATATTGCTATGAACTATGTATTATGTACTATGTATCAGTGTTGGGCACAATCAACTAATTTTTTAATCAGGCCAATAATCATGATTAAAACCAATAATGATTGAGGATTAATGATAATGAAATCTATTCTAAACCTGGATTGTGTTCCCATTGTATTGAATATCAGTATCGGGAGGTTTTAAGGGCTCCCAATAACGAATTTGTTGTCAAAATGGCGGACGAATTTTGGGAAATGTGTTCCGATTGTACTGAAATTCAGTATCGGGGGGTTTGAAGGGTTCCAAATGTCGGATTTGTGGTCAAAATTTTAAAATTCAAAATGGCGGACAAGTTTTGGCAAATGTGTTCCGATTGTACTGAAATTCAATATCGAGGGGTTGGAAGGGTTCCAAATGACGGATTTGTGGTCAAAATTTTAAAATTCAAAATGGCGGACGAGTTTTGACAAATGTATTCCGATTGTACTGAAATTCAGTATCGGGGTTTAAGGGGTTCCAAATGACGGATGTGTGGCAAAAATATTAAAATTCAAAATGGCGCATGACTGCTAAAAGCCAACAAAGCCTACTATAGTCTGTCAAGGCTCTTTAAATCCAAGCATCTAACTAGAACGTCTAAACTTTTACTATATAAGACGATGGTCTTAGCTGTACTCACATATGCATCTGAAACGAGGGTGCTTAGCAAAAAGCACTCAAACCTCTTAGCCGTGTTCTGGAGGAAAACACTTCGGAGGATTGTTGGCCTCGTATGGGAGGAAGGACGATTCCAGAGACTCTACAATGACGAGATTTACGAGCGCTTTCGTGATATGAATGTTGTAAAAAAAATAAAGCTCGGTAGGCTACGGTGGGCAAGCAGTGGCGGTTCCTCTTTGGAAGCAAAGGAAGCACTGCTTCCCTTGACCAAATAGGCATTTTCGTAAAAATTAATTTAAATTTATCAAGATTAAAATCTCAATATACATATTTTCTCATCTGGAAACACTAAGTTTACAATGTACAGCTTTTTTTATATAAAATGTACAATTCAAATTTTTCGCACTACTTTATACAAAGAGTAAAGCCTTGGCCACGATACGAACAGCGAGCGGTGAGCAGCAGAGTAGTAAATACTAAAGCTCCTCTCGCCGCTGTTATCGTGGCCGAGGGCTTACACAACATGGGGAAGCTGTAAGATCACCAGCTTCTTTGCCACAGAAAATCAACGTGAAAACTCCAACACATTCAATTTAATTGAACTCACACTAACCCGCAGGTTTGCGTTAATACAGTACCCTCAGAAGCTGAGCTAAACGCAGCTTCTTCGGAGCCAAACAGTGGGATACGGGAAGTCGAAAATAGAGAAATTTTCTGTATCCACCATACTCTCTGTGTTTTCTTGGCTTCATTTTATGGTACTCTGTTCTGGCTTAGAGCAATATTAAATTTGCTCTTGAAATTTTGCTTTGAAATTTTGTTTTTGACTCTTTTTCAAATAGGAATTTTCGTTTGTATATTGATTCAAGAAAAAAGAGATTGACGATATGTAAAGTTTCTCTTTATCTATAATATATTCTAGTGGGGCGGCAGGCGATGTATTCTGAATGTAAGCTGATAACTTTGTAGCTTCCATTCAATTTTTTATGATTCTCTTTAGTGATGATTTAAAGGGAAGAGAATATTTTTAGAATTGTATTTTCGAGTACGGGTTGCCTAAATTGTTTTTTTCCAATAAGAATATAAAGGCGGTGGTGTAGGGGGTGTATGAAGAGCCGCCTTTAGGTATTTTGGCGCCCCGTGCGAGATATTTTTATGCGTCCTTAACTTTTCAAAGAGGTTTACTAAGAACATTATATATTTGAGAAAGGCAGATTTGTTTTATTTTCCTACTGAAAATGTCCAATACATCATTAAGGTTAATTTTTACGCAGTCTTAATGGATTATGCATTGAAGCTAGACAATTCAAACAATCTTCTATCATTCTACGGCGAAGATATATTATTAGTCGGTGAAGGGTGGAGAAAGAATGCTCGGCAGTGTTAGTAGTTACCGGAAACTACCGGCACAACAATTAGCACAGAGTTATAATATTTGACAGTTTCCTTGCCTCTTTCTCATTTCTTGCCAAATCTTTAGCTCGCCTTGCCCACTGCTTCCCTTATCCTGAAGCTTACGAACCGCCACTGTGGGCAAGTCATCTAGCTCGTATGAGTGAAAATGAGCCTGCTCGTAAAGTTCTCTGCGGTAGGACCTATGGGGTGTGATAGCGAAAGAGACCCAGCCTTCGTTGGAAGGGTGGTGTAGACCAGGACGCTCAGAGCTTAGGGATGCCAAACTGGATGGCACCGGATCAGAATCGGGACCGGCGGAGAGGACAGTTGCGAGAGGCCAGGACCGGATCCCGGTTGTAGAGCCGACAAAGAAGAAGAATTTAAACACAAGTGGGTCTCTGAATCTTGGAGATGAAATACCTCGATTAAAATGAGACTTCCAAATTTTACTAATTATAATTTCATACCTTGGCACGTTATTTACCATTATGTTGGATTGAATTTCAATACAATCGGAGCACAATTGCCAAAACTAGTCCGCCATTTTGAATTTTAATATTTTGACCACAAATTCGTTATTTGGAACCCTTCAAACCTCCACATACTGAATTTCAGTACAATCGGAACACATTTGCCAAAACTTGTCCGCCATTTTGAATTTTACAATTTCGACCACAAATCCGTCATTTGGAACCCTTAAAACCCCCCATACTAAATTTCAGTACAATCGGAACACATTTACCAAAACCCCCTCCACCATTTTCAATTTTAACATTTTGACCACAAATCCGTTATTTAGAACCCTTAAAACCCCCCTATACTGAATTTCAGTACAATCGGAACACATTTCCCAAAATTCGTCCGCCATTTTGACAACAAATTCGTTATTGGGAGCCCTTAAAACCTCCCGATACTGATATTCAATACAATGGGAACACAATCCAGGTTTAGAATAGATTTCATTATCATTAATCCTCAATCATTATTGGTTTTAATCATGATTATTGGCCTGATTAAAAAATTAGTTGATTGTGCCCAACACTGATACATAGTACATAAAACATAGTTCATAGCAATATACATAGTGCGTAGTACATGGTATATAATAGATATAAAATGGTATATAATTTATGATGCATAGTACGTAATATTTAGTACGTAATACATAATACATAATATACCGTGTATAGATAATACATAGTACATAATGCCTAGTACTTAGTTCATAATAAATAGTACATAGAACATAGCTCAGAGTATATGGTACCTTATCATACCATCTACTACATAGTACAAAATAAAACAGAGCTATGTACTATATATTCATAATACCTAGTACATAATACATAGTACACAATACCTTGTACATAGTACATAGTAGATAATTCATAATTTATAGTATACAGTACGTAGTACATACTGAATAATACATAGTTCATAATCGTAGCGCACAGTTCATAGTCCGAGTACATAGTACCTAATACATAGTACACACTTAGTACATAAAACATAATATATATTACGTAGTACTAACTCATACAATAAAAACTGAAATCCCCAAAGGAAAATTTTTCCCACGGTACGCATAAAAAATGACCGTGACGGAAAATTGCCCAACGTGCCTAAAAAGTTTTCACATCAAAAACTACAAACATGCTTTTTAAAATGAACTAATAAAATATAAAAGATAATTTTAAAATTACAGTACTTAAATGTAAAAATTCTGGGGCGATTTTCAGTGCAATCGGAGCACAATTGCCAAAATTATTCCTACTTTTTAATTCACAAATTTCGACCACAAAACTCTTAACTGACGGATTCACAAAATAAAATATTCAAATAAAACATTAAAGAATAGAAATCCAACGTTAAAACTTAACATATCCAAAAAAATTCATTTTTAATCTAAAATTTTAAGCATTTAATCATGATTGCGGTTGAAATTGATCAATCATCAATCACCTAAAATGATTCCTTCTCTGATTAAATATATCAATCTCTAATCATGATTACAGACTACAGCTTTTAGTCGCAATCATTAATCATCAATCAGATTAAATTTTGCCCAACACTGGTATGTACAAATCAACCACCTTCGCAAATAAATATTAAAAAAGAGTATTTCATTGCATTAGTTTTCATTATTATCGAAATAATCGCGAAAAAAAGGGGTGTTTTTTTGCATTTTTAAGGGTGATGCCCATGTTTTAGGACCGCAGGACCCCGATTTTCGTGATCAGCGACCCAAAGACCATTAGGGTTCGATTTTCTTAACGTTTTGAATGGACTATTTATCTGTTTTCAGCAAAAGACTTTTATTTTTATATTTTAAAAATAAAAGTCTTCAAAGACTTTTATAGAAAAACTGGAAAAATAAAAATCTTAAAAAGACAGAAAAAAATAAAAGTATTTTTTAACAGTTATTTTTAATTTTAAAAATAAAAGTCCGTTTTAATTATTATTTCGGACAGAAAAAACAGAAATCTTTAATAACAGTTTTAAAAGATTTAAAACAATACTAGGTAAAAATTAGAGTTAAAAATAACTTTTATTATTTTTAGTAAAATTTAACTGTTACTGTTGTCTTAAATCATATATATTTCAAAATAATTATTATTTTCTGATTTTTTCGATATAAGTTATAACAGTTACGATCCCTGCTTTTTTAATAACAACTGAAACAAAATTACTGATTAATGCATTGGCCTGATATCTCCAATGGACATGTTAGGACCAATAAAAAATGATTCGTAATTATACCTGAGCTTTAAATTAACAACTGCCGACTTAAAAATTACACTTGATGATTAAAAAATTAAACTAAAAATGCCGACTTCTAAATACACTTGATGATATAAATTAAAACTAAAAAACTGCCGATTTAAAACTAAATTTGCTGATAAATTTGCCGAATTAAAATAACTTTGTCTTTTCCTGCCAACGGTTTCTGTAGAAGTGAAAAATTTTTATTCGTCCTCCTTGACCTTTGGCTCTCTCAAAATTTCCAATTTCCTTGGAAATTTGGAAGCCGGTAATTTCTTCGAGTTGTCCCTGTCTTTTTTGTTCGGATCATTTGCTCAGGTTTATTGGCGAAATCGCTGACATCCAGAATTGATTGTCAGTCAATTTTAGCACAACTTGACAGTTTGACGTCTCAAATTGTCAAGTTTCGGAGGTGGATTGTTTTTATTTTATTGCTATTATATGTTCAGTCCAAGTTATTTTTATTATATATTTATTATATGTATATATGTATACATATATTGAAGATGAAGCTGTTTTTTTTATTATAACTCTTTCGGCAGGATTGTGCTTGTGGAGTCCCAGGCACCAGGTATCTTTTTAAATATTTTGCTGTTTTAAATAATTTTGTTTACTTTTAGGGTTCAGCCTAAACATTCTCCCCCTCGTTGATCGGTATCGATCAACATATTCCTTTCCTTTGAGATTCCTCTTTTTCGGTAGTGGTGGAAGAGAATTGTTCCGTCAGCTCGTACCTTCACCTTCGTTTGATAGCGGCCAGGAAGATTTATGGTTTGTTCTCTACCCTTTCGTTTTGCTATTTTTTCGAAGTCGATTTTTTGAAATACCTTTTTAGGAAGGAAAATGTCGGTTCCTTCTCGAGTAATGAATCGTTGGAAGCTATTGTTTTCTCGGTCTTTAAACTCCTTCAGGCTGGTAGTGGGCCGCAGTATCTTTAGTGACGTTACATATCTGGAGTTGATTTTGGCAGGTTCGTTTACTGTAGATATAGTGTACCTGGTTTTCTCTGGTGGTGTTGGCGGATACTCCATCTTGGTAGTAGCTCTAGGTGGTGTTAGATTGTCGAGAGATCTTGTCGAACCATCCGGATGGGGAGGAGATAACGAGACCTCTTCATTTATGTAGGGGTAGTCTTCCCAGTAACCTTCTTCTTCGAACTCGTACCGGTTTCCCATCTGAAACAGTAATTGAAGTAGTAAAAAATTTGCTAACTGACATTGAGGGACAACACGTTAAACGCACGAAACACAACAGTGAAGGACGTTGCACTAGGCTTCTAGCGGTAGGGGACACAATTTGGTGATTGATCGTTTAAGTCTACCAAATTGAGTACGAGCTTATGCCACTCGAGTTAATCCATCCTCTCCTGGAAATGTTTCTTCTATTATGCCAAGTGGCCATACTGATGGAGGTGTATTATCGCCCTTTACGAAAACTACTTGCCCTGGCATCATATCTCTCCTTTGATGTTGCCATTTCGGTCTATGTTGCATTTGGTTTAAATAGTCCTTCGACCATTGTTTCCAAAACTGTGTCATCTTACATTTTATATGCTGCCATCGTTGATTAAGTGAGATGTTGTTGGGTTCTGCTTCTGGTAGTGTTAATAATGATTGACCTATTAGAAAATGTCCCGGCGTCAGAATGAGTGGATCGTCTGGTTTGTTGGGCACATAGCATAGTGGACGTGAATTTAGGCACGCTTCGATTTGGTTGATGACTGTCGTAAATTCCTCGAATGTGTAAATGGAATTTTTTAAGGTTCGTTTTATGTGATATTTTATGGACTTCACACCTGCCTCCCACAAGCCTCCAAAATGTGGGGCGGCAGGTGGATTGAAATACCAGTTTATTGATAATGTTGTTAAGTATTGTTCAATTTCAGGGCTGGATTCCTTGATTACTTGACATAATTCCTTTTCTAGTAATTTCCTACCGCCTACAAAATTTGTACCACAATCCGAGTAGATATCGGTGCACCTTCCTCGTCGAGCGATGAAGCGCTTGAAAGCAGCCACAAAGGTTTCGGAGGTTAAATCTGACGCTAATTCTATGTGAATTGCCTTGGTCGTCATACACACGAAAATGCAGATATACCCTTTTTGTATCTTTGCGTTCCGATGCCTTGCGGTTTTGATATTGAAGGGACCAGCATAATCCACTCCTGTCTTGGTAAAAGGTTACATCGGGGTAAGTTTCCCATTAATTGTTGGCTTGTGTTTTGCCGATATCTAGCGCAAGTCACACACTTGTGTAATTGCGTTGAAATAGATCTTCTGCCATCTATAATCCAGTATTTGTTTCTGGTAGTACCCAAAACCTGAGACACGCCTCCATGCAATGTCTCCAGATGTGTCTTGTTAATTATTAACCTTGTTATATGATGGTCTCGTGGCAAGATAATAGGGTGTTTTTGCGAATACGGGATCATGGCATTGTTTAATCGCCCACCGACTCTTATTAGACAAACCTTGTCAATAAATGGTGCTAACATAATTAATTTGCTACTTGGTGATAGTGCGTTGTTTGCTTGTAAACTGTGGAATTCTTGAGCAAAGGTGCTTTGTTGAACACGCCTTAAAATTGTATGCTCAGCCTGGTTTAGCTCCTCTATGGTTAATGGTTGAATTCGTTTATGTTTGGAATCCTTAGCGTTGTTAATGAATCGAAGTATTGTTGCTACTATCCGTATAAGTCTTGTGTAGGATGAGAATCGACATAGTAGATTGTCGTTTATTGTCGAGAATAGAGTTGTTGTGTTGTCCTTGGCTTCTAGTGTTGTTTCTTCCTTTATGGTGACATTCCGTGGCCAGTCCTCGGATGGTTTAATAAGCCAGGGTGGGCCATACAGCCAAATCTTATTATCAATTAAAGAGCTGGCAGTGGTTCCTCTACTTGCGAGATCAGCGGGGTTGGTTTGCGTAGGGTCATGCCTTCATCGATCATATTTGAGAAGCTCCTGAATTTCTACAACTCGGTTCGCCACATACGTCTTCCATCGGGCAGCATGTTGTCTTATCAATTGCAAAACTATAGTTGAATCGGTCCACGCTACCACTGGAATTCCTTGAAGATGCATACTTGAGACGGTCTCCTTCATCAAGCGAGCTAAGAGTAGTGCACCATTTAGGTCAAGACGCGGTATGGTAATAGATTTAACGGGTGCAACCCTTGTTCGCGAAGTTATTAAGGTCGACGTTGTGTTGCCTTTGTCGTCTGTGGCACGCAAATATATAACTGCAGCAATTGCTCGTATGGACGCATCACAAAACCCGTGTAATTGTATATCATATCGTGGTGAATAGTAAATCCACCTAGGAATTGTAAACTTGTTTAAGTTCTCTAGATCCTTCTTGTAGTTTATCCACTGTATTTTTACATGTTCCAGAACTGGCTGATCCCACGAACATTCTGTTAGCCACAAATCTTGGATTAGCATTTTGGCTATGATAATCACTGGTTGTAGTAGTCCTAATGGGTCGTATAAAGAAGCCACATCGGCAAGTATTGTTCTTTTTGTTACGTTGCTGTAGTCCTTGAGCAGTTTAAATTTAAATGAGAACTGATCCGTGTACGGTTGCCATCGCACTCCCAAGGTTTTTATTGAATCGGATTCCGAAAACGACACTATGTCCTTGTGTTCTTTAAACTCGGTTGACAAATGTTCCAAAATCACCCGTTCATTGCTGCTCCATTTTCTAAGATTAAACCCACCTGACTTTAGCATAGCGATTAGTTGAGCTTGCAACGTTAGTGCTGTATTTGTATCATCTGCGCCAGTCAACAAATCGACTACATAAAAGCCAGATTCAGTTGCCTTCAATGCTAGTGGATAGTTTTTACTCTCATCAGCTGCTAGTTGCTTGAGTGCGCGAATTGCCAAATACGGAGCAGCTGTTGTCCCAAAGGTAGCTGTGGTCAGCATGTAGTCTTGCACGTTGTGTCGTGAAGGATGCCGCCACAAGATTCTTTGGTAAGTTTGATCTTCAGGTGCTATTTGGACCATTCGGTACATCTTCTCTATATCTGCATGGACCGCAACCTTATGCTTTCTCCATTTCAGTAATGTGCAGAACAACTTGGGCTGTATAGTTGGACCAGATAGTAAGAATTCATTTAAAGATCGTCCACTTGTTGTCCTTGCCGATGCGTCAAACACCACTCGAAGCTTGGTGGTGCTGCTGTCCTTCTGTACCGCATGGTGCGGAATGTAATAATTTGGCTCCTTGTCCTTTGGAGGGCTCGTTTCAATCATTTGTCCTAGGTGTATGTATTCGTTCAGACAATCTTCGTATTCCTTCTTAAGATTTAAATTGTTGCTAAGTCGTTTTTCTAGGTAGTGAAATCTTTTGAGGGCTAGTTTACGGGAGTCGCCTAAGTTGGGCGCCTTGTTTTCTTTGAATGGCAATTTCACTTGGTATTTTCCATTATCCAATCGCTTGTGTGTATTTGTGGCCTGGTAGGCAGTTCCTCTTCTTCCCAGAACCGCTTCAACTGGCAGCTAAGATCTTCATTGGTCACTTGTATGGTAAATGTATTGGACTGTGTAGGTTGATTCTTGCTTGTAGGCCCGAAGATTATCCATCCAAGGCCAGTGTTGACTGCTATAAGGCTATTCCTTGAGCCTTGTCGTAAACCATCTTGTAAGATTCTTGCGTATGGAACGACACCAAGTAAGACGTCTATGTTGCCCGGTTTCCAGAATTCCGGATATGCCAGTTCGAGGTCCTGTAGATGTTCATAATCATGAAATGGAAGTATGGTCGTCGGCAAAGTATCTGTTATTTTGTTGACCACAAAACATGTCTCTGTAAATTGAAACTTGCTGCAAACGCGTGATGTTAAAGTAAGCATTGTTTGTTTTGTAGACGTCCCTAGTGGACATGTATTCATTCCTGTTATATTCAATGTGGTGGGGCTGCAAGTCAATCCTAACTTCCTGCATGCATTTTGCGTAATAAAAGATGACTCAGATCCATTATCTATTAAGCATCTTATGGTATGATGTTCCCATTGCTCCCCTTTGCATATACTAAAGCCGTTGATAGTAATGCGTGTGCTCCCCTTCTCGCCAGAAATGTTTGTATATTGTTTGAGTCGGTATCACTGTTGAGCTGTTGATTGTTTTGTTGCTGTATTAATGTAGATGTATCGTTTGTTGATTGACTTGAACGACAGGCTTCCTTAGTTGAAATGTTTGTAGTAAAGGGCTTCGATCGTTGTTGTGTTATAGTTGACCTAGAAGACCCAGTTTGTTTATCTTCGTGTAAGGTGGTATGGTGTTTTTCCTTGCACCGTTGGCATCGAAATTTGCTTTTACATTCCTTTATTGCGTGACTCTTTGACAGGCAATTGTAGCAGTGACCGACTGTAGTAACTAGTTTCCTTCTGGCACTTGGAGCCATACTGATGTATTTGGAGCATTGTTGTAACCAATGTGGTTCATGGCACGCTGGACATTGATCACCATGAACTGCGTGATAAACCCTTGTAGTAGTTCTCGTGCGGCTTGATTGTGATAATAAAGTTGGTTGTACCATATCGGATATCGATTCCAAAATCTTGTGTCGTTTGCATAAGAAGTCGTAAAATTCTTGGTATGTAGGAAGATCTTGAGAGGCTCCTTGTTCCTCTTCCCACAATTTCAGTGTGATAAATGGAAGCTTCTGAATAAGGATGTGTATGAGCAATATATCCCACGAATTAGTATCGATGTTTAAGTTCCTTATTTGTTGAAGGCAATCGTCAATAGTCGATATGAATGTCTTTAAACTGGTAGCATTCTCGGCACTTATTTTCGGTTGGGTTAATAATGTTTTTAAATGATGATTTACCAATATCCTTTTGTTTTGGTAACGTTGCTTCACCTTAACCCATGATGACTCGTAATTATCGTTTGTAGTTGGTATATGTCTTAATAATTTTTCAGCATCCCCCACTAGGCATGACTTGAGGTGGTGTAGTTTTTGAACTGGTGTTAATTGTGAATTGTTATGTATTAAGGAGACGAACAGATCGTGGAATGAGTACCATCTATCATAGTTTCCGTCAAACTTTGGTAGATCGATTTTTGGTAGCATTGTATCTTGCCGAATGACTGCTGGAGATGGTGGCTGTACTTCTGGTGGAGTAAATCTTTGAAGTCCTTCCATTAATTCACTGAGGTATTCCGAATATTTGGATTCTAATAACACATAGGTATCTTCGGGTAATGTTTCAGATTCCAATTCCTCAAGAATAAAGGAGTCAGTTAAATTCTGGTCCGTATCCTTGTAGTCTGCCCACAAATTTCTGAGCTCATCCAATTTGACTTCATAAAAGGATTTAGTGCGCTTCGCTAATGCCGTTTTTTGAGTTTTCAATAAATTTCTCTATTCGAGCTCTTAATGTTTGCTCTCTTTTCATTGCTTTCTTTAGCGTACTCATGTTTTTTAAACGTTCTTATATATTAACCAACACAATTGATTGCTGCTTCCTGGATGGAACCACCAATGTTTGAGCGGTCCGTGGTGTAGCGGCCTATACTTACAGCAATTTATATTGTCTCGGTTAAATTATGAACGCTATGAGTATGCCAATTAAAAGGAAATGAAAATGATATAACACTCTTCTTCACAAGATCACACGTATTTATTTTCCTTATAAAAATGTATTTCTAAAGCCCTAATTCACAATTCAAAATTTAATCGTTAAAAAATTCACTTCTTAAAAATAGATTACTAATTCACTTCTTCAAGTATTTACAGAATTCTCTTCTTAAAATTAGTTTCACAATTCACTTCTTAAAACTAATCACACCACCTGAAATAAAATCAATAAAATTGAAGCGATGTTCGTATGAACATGTTTGCCTTTTTTATTGATAGATTAGTGAAATAAATTCCTTTTTTAATAACAACTGAAACAAAATTACTGATTAATGCATTGGCCTGATGTCTCCAATGGACATGTTAGGACCAATAAAAAATGATTCGTAATTATACCTGAGCTTTAAATTAACAACTGCCGACTTAAAAATTACACTTGATGATTAAAAAATTAAACTAAAAATGCCGACTTCTAAATACACTTGATGATATAAATTAAAACTAAAAAACTGCCGATTTAAAACTAAACTTGCTGATAAATTCAAAAATTTGCCGAATTAAAATAACTTTGTCTTTTCCTGCCAACGGTTTCTGTAGAAGTGAAAAATTTTTATTCGTCCTCCTTGACCTTTGGCTCTCTCAAAATTTCCAATTTCCTTGGAAATTTGGAAGCCGGTAATTTCTTCGAGTTGTCCCTGTCTTTTTTGTTCGGATCTTTCGCTCAGGTTTATTGGCGAAATCGCTGACATCCAGAATTGATTGTCAGTCAATTTTAGCACAACTTGACAGTTTGACGTCTCAAATTGTCAAGTTTCAGCGGTGGATTGCTTTTATTTTATTGCTATTATATGTTCAGTCGAAGTTATTTTTATTATATATTTATTATATGTATATATGTATACATATATTGAAGATGTAGCTGTTTTTTTATTATAACTCTTTCGGCGGGATTGTGCTTGTGGAGTCCCAGGCACCAGGTATCTTTTTAAATATTTTGCTGTTTTAAATAATTTTGTTTACTTTTAGGGTTCAGCCTAAACAGTAGGCATTACAAACGAGGACTTATTTCAGAGGTGAAGTGTATTAAGTGAATACATAGATTACCATGTAACGCACGCAGAATAAAATTCTGGCTACCCTTTCTAGCATTAAAAACATTACTATCCAAAATTACCATTGCATTTCAGCTACATTTGGTGAGAATTTTACTAGCAAGATATCTTTTTGACTGCACTGCACGATCCACACCGAACGAATTTGGTGGACGGAATAAACTCAAGAAGAGAGGCTTCGACAAGACAAAGAATAATAAAAGCACATCACATTTCCAACGAAAGTATTTCACAAGTCATTACCTAGTCGCTTACCTAGCCATTACAATGTAAAGACCTCCATTTTACTATATTTGCAGTAGAATTTTTCAATTACCATGTAAGCGGTTACACAAATCATTAATGAATTCTTGGGTTACCTGAGTAACCCCTCGTTAGTTTTCCCGCTGGGAAATAAAGCCTTTGATTTGTTACATATAGGGTGTTAGTAATACTCTATTTACAAATTTTATAGCGCCAAACTATTAGGAGTCCTAGCATATGTACGTGACAGACCCTGTACAAGCAGTTGCGGAAAAATTGTAAAGATGAGAGGATGAATATTAACAAAACCAGTTAATACTAAGTAAAGCCGGTTTATAGTACACTTCAGCCTGTCCCTGTTATGCTGTCTGTAAATTTTGGAAAGAAGGATTCAATTGTTTTACAGTTCCAGGATAATATATTTATGTGGATCTATCATTAAAGCCAAGGTCCTAAATTAAAAGCAATGCCTTAATGCGAAAGGATCTTTTTGATTGAAAGCCGTGAATTATGCCTACTGGGGACACCACGATATAAAAAAACGCGCCCTTTACTCGACCTCTTAGGTGGTGTGGAAGAGAGTGCACAAGACTTATTATATTTATAAAGCACTTACAATTCCTGGTGCGTTATAAATTTTAAAATATTCTTTTGGAGTAAAGTGCGACAGTTTAGCATGGAATGGTTTTACATAAAGAAAGATTTTACTTTTCCCATATCATTAAACATCAAATCTTAATGAGGAGGCAAAATACTTCATTGCCTGGGATACTATATGATAAAAACCTCTTAATTTAAAACTTTTTACTGAAATTTTCTCAGGCTCAACTTTTGGTCGAAAATAGAAAAAATTTTATATTCTGTACAAAGCAGAAATTAAAATTTGCGGCACCGTATCCACCTGCATACAAAAAAATATGATTTCATAAAAAAACTAGTTGGGATGTGGGTTCGACCCGTTCGGTCCACACGATCAACTTCCCAGTATGATGGATGTTGAATATAATGATTGGATATTTTAATAATAAATGAACAATAGGCAATATAGAATATGTATGAGAATTTGTCACAATTGTTTATCAATATTTTCGCTAAAATGTCAAACTAAATGTGCGCACCTACAAGATTAGGATGGCGAAAATGTATATAAAATTGATGTGTTAATGTTTTTTGGCACCTCAATGAAGCCGAAATAGTTTTTAGTTCGCGCGGTATCGTGCAGGTACAAAAATCACTTAAGTCATTTAAACCAAAAAACCGCTGGACGGAATATTATAAAAATCTTTTCAGATTATATTGTCGCTAATACGCTTCGAACGGCACCTCAAGTAAGTCAATATCTTTTGTGGTTCGGGCCATATCGTGAAGGTACAAAAATCACTTACCCCGCTTAAACAAAAAAACGCCTCGACCGAATTTTATGAAAATCTTTTCAGATCATATTTTGGTTAATACTCTTCGAACGGCACGTCAAATAAGTCGATATCTTTTATAGTTCGCGGGATATCATGCAGGTACAACAATCACTTAAGTCATTTAAACCAAAAAACCGCTGGACCGAATATTATAAAAATCTTTTCAGATTATATTGTCGCTAATACGCTTCGAACGGCACCTCAAGTAAGTCAATATCTTTCGTGGTTCGGGCGATATCGTGCAGGTACAAAAATCACTTACGCCGCTTAAACAAAAAAACGGCTGGACCGAATTTCATGAAAATCTTTTCAGATCATATTACGGTTGATACGCTTCGAACGACACCTCAACGAAGTCGATATCAGTTTTGGTTCGCGCGATATCGTGCAGGAAAAAATGACCCCATCCGTACGCACATACACACACACACATACTTCCTCCCAATTTTTTGCATAAAATGCTCCTGGGACCTTGAAAGATGAAAATACGTTGAAATTTTCGATTTCGATTTTCGGACCGATTACAATAACTTCCTATACTGGGAAGTTAATAAAACTAGTAGGGATGTGGGTTCGACCCGTTCGGTCCCATTATGATGGATGTTGAATATTATGATTGGATATTTTAATAATAAATGAACAATAGGCAATATAGAATATATGTATAATACCGAGAATTTTTCACAATTGTTTATCAATATTTTCGCTAAAATGTCAAACTAAATGTGCGCACTTACAAGATTAGGATGATGAAAATGTATATCAAATTGATGTGTTAATGTTTTTCGGCACCTCAATGAAGTCGATATAGTTTTTAGTTCGCGCGGTATCGTGCAGGTACAAAAATCACTTAGTCATTTAAACCAAAAAACCGCTGGACGGATTATTATAAAAATCTTATCAGATTATATTGTCGCTAATACGCTTCGAACGGCACCTCAAGTAAGTCAATATCTTTTGTGGTTCGGGCCATATCGTGCAGGTACAAAAATCACTTACGCCGCTTAAACAAAAAAACGGCTCGACCGAATTTTATGAAAATCTTTTCAGATCATATTTTGGTTAATACTCTTCGAACAGCACGTCAATTAAGTCGATATCTTTTATAATTCGCGGGATATCGTGCAGGTACAAAAATCACTTAAGTCATTTAAACCAAAAAACCGCTGGACCGAATATTATAAAAATCTTTTCAGATTATATTGTCGCTAATACGCTTCGAACGGCACCTCAAGTAATTTAATATCTTTTGTGGTTCGGGCCATATCGTGCAGGTACAAAAATCACTTACGCCGCTTAAACGAAAAACGGCTCGACCGAATTTTATGAAAATCTTTTCAGATCATATTTTGGTTAATACTCTTCGAACAGCACGTCAATTAAGTCGATATCTTTTATAGTTCGCGGGATATCGTGCAGGTACAAAAATCACTTAAGTCATTTAAATTAAAAAACCGCTGGACCGAATATTATAAAAATCTTTTCAGATTATATTGTCGCTAATACGCTTCGAACGGCACCTCAAGTAAGTCAATATCTTTCGTGGTTCGGGCGATATCGTGCAGGTACAAAAATCACTTACGTCGCTTAAACAAAAAACGGCTGGACCGAATTTCATGAAAATCTTTTCAGATCATATTTCGGTTGATACGCTTCGAACGACACCTCAACGAAGTCGATGTCAGTTTTGGTTGGCGCGATATCGTGCAGGAAAAAATGACCACATCCGTACGCACATACACACACACACATACTTCCTCCCAATTTTTTGCTTAAAATGCTCCTGGGACCTTGAAAGATGAAAATACTTTGAAATTTTCGATTTCGATTTTCGGACCGATTACAATAACTTCCTATACTGGGAAGTTAAAAAATAAAAATCTTCCAAGACTAAATTTTTCCCTAAACCTGAAAAATCGTTTTTAAACAACACAACAACAAAAATTCCGAAAATTTTGTCTCAAAGAACGGTAGGCGCAATCCCAAGTATCCCAATTCATGCGATTGCTATATACATGAATTCAAAAGTTCAATGTACATAATAGTCCGGGAGGCAGCGTTGCATTTTGGGGGCTCTTACCACTTGATTTTTTTTGCAATTGATAGTTTAGATAAGACTAATAACAGAAACAACCGTCAGACGCCAGTATCGTGGTGGGGGTGGTCGTGGGAAAATGTGAAAGTGGTAAAAAATAAAAATTCGTCGGCTTATT
The DNA here is from genome assembly GCA_949987705.1 of Thereva unica. NCBI lineage: Eukaryota > Metazoa > Arthropoda > Insecta > Diptera > Therevidae > Thereva > Thereva unica. The sequence goes on along the minus strand of OX465281.1, from coordinate 154,111,205 downwards.
TCTTACCACTTTAGCATTTGCACAGTTATTGTTTAAGTGTTAATAAAAATTATAAAAAAAGTCAGCTGCGTACCTAGTGGGGGATTATACGTCAGTCGCTTGTATAAACGTGTCAAAAAAACACATTTTCTAAAATCATTTCAAATTCAATGAAACTTATACATAAAATTTATTATATAATTAGAAGAATAAAAAGCTGTATGCACAATGGGGGTAACACCGTCAGCTGACAGATAATAAGTGCTGATTAGCATTTTATAATGTATTCAAAAAAGAAACTGACTATTATTTCAAAAGATTTCTTGCGGCTGGAAAACAGCTTGGCTACAATATGATGGACTAAATCCATTTTGTTGTATTGTGAGCATTGTTTTACTAAAAAAATGACCTAGCTGACTATCTTTCCCCCGTTATGTTCACAGCTGACGGCCAGTTTTTGTTAATATAATCTGTAGACTCATCATTGCAAAAGGTTTCATGCGGCTAGAAAACAGCTTGGCTAAGATATGATGGATTAAATTCATTTTTTTGTATTATGAGCATGGTTTTATTAAAAAAATGACCTAGCTGACTATCTTTCCCCCGTTATGTTCACAGCTGACGGCCAGTTTTTGTTAATATAATCTGTAAACTCATTATTGCAAAAAGATTTCATGCGGCTAGAAAACAGCTTGGCTAAGATATGATGGATTAAATCCATTTTTTTGCATTGTGAGCATGGTTTTACTAAAAAAATGACCTAGCTGACTATCTTTCCCCCGTTATGTTCGCAGCTGACGCCCTGTTTTTGTTAATATAATCTGTAGACTCATTATTGCAAAAGGTTACATGCGGCTAGAAAACAGCTTGGCTAAGATATGATGGATTAAATTCATTTTTTTGTATTGTGAGCATGGTTTTACTAAAAAAATGACCTAGCTGACTATCTTTCCCCCGTTATGTTCACAGCTGACGGCCAGTTTTTGTTAATATATTCTGTAGACTCATTATTGCAAAAGGTTTCATGCGTCTAGAAAACAGCTTGGCTAAGATATGATGGATTAAATCCATTTTTTTGTATTGTGAGCATGGTTTTACTAAAAATAATTATTAGATAAAAAAAACTTTTTAATATAACACGTTTTTATAACGAACTAAAAAGTATAAAATAATGGCACTATCCCCATACAGATTTAGAACCTCAAACATATTTCTAACACCATACAGATAGTCCTGAAAATTTGTGATTGTGAATTTGTAATAGCTATGAAAATATATGTAAAATTTTAAACGAAAAACCGTGGGGCGTATATATTATTGATGCGAATGATTTCTCAACCCAGCTACTCTACACTCCTTACTATTGTCTACAGCAGTGATTCTTAACCGGTGGGCCGCGGCCCTCTAGAGGGCCGTAAGAAGTTTTGCCGGGGGCCGCCAAAAAATCATGAGTTTTCACTAATTGTGAAGTTTGAATGTTATATAAATAGACAAGGCATTAATAGGCAAGCCATTTTTGTATTTATTATATAAAAAAATAAAATTAATAAATATAAATTATTATTAAAAAAATGGGGGTCACAAACAAATTTTGAAATATTTGGTGGGCCGCGAGTATAAAAAGGTTAAGAACCATTGGTCTACAGCATGCGCCCCACGTTTTTTCGTTTAAAATTTTACATATATTTTCATAGCTATTACAAATTCACAATCACAAATTTTCAGGACTATCTGTATGGTATTAGAAATATGTTTGAGGTCCTAAATCTGTATGGGGATAGTGCCACTATTTTATACTTTTTAGTTCGTTATAAAAACGTGTTATATTAAAAAGTTTTTTTTATCTAATAATTATTATCTGCATTTTAGTCTTGTGTGCGACATTTTGCAATCACTTTTTAACATGGTCATGATATTATGACGGATACATGTGGAAAATTGTTACCTAAATCTACTAATAATATACCAATCTTTTTAATTTTGATATTCCTGAAAATTAAAATGAAGGAGTAAGCTAAATTAATTTTATATGATTTTTATTTCAATATTAGCTGCATCTCTTTTTTGATCATTTTTACTATTTTCACTCGTGAGTGCTCGCAACTACTCTTTTACTGAAAAGCGCTTAGCTGACTTTTGATTGTATTTAACTGCTTTCTTCATATAAAAACATTTATAAATTAAATTTGAGTCGTGATTATCTGAAACTTTTATCTTTCATTTTACTTTGAATAATTTACCGTATTAATTTAAATTATGTAACTGATACATGTGAAGGTTGTTGTAAAGTTAGGCAATCCACCAGTTTATGTCAGCCGCCCAGTTAAATTTACAATGACCTCATATAGCTTATTGTATTCTACTTATCACACCCTTTTCTGTAGTACCTACGTCGCGGGTGTTGTGATGAAAATGGTAAGCCGTGCTCTGAAGAGAATGGTAACCCACCCTCCTGAGGAGGTCGCCATGGACCTAATGATGTTCTGAGTATATTGTATTGCTTATGTTGTTTTACTTATCATACCCTTTCATTTGATACCCATGTCGAAAGGGTTCTGAAGAGAATGGTAGCCGGCCCTCCTGAGGAGGTCGCCATGGATCTAAGGACATAGCTTATTGCATTACTTTTGATGCCCTTTCGTTTGATACCCATGTCGAGGGGGTTGTGAAGGAAATGTTAATCCGTCCTCTTGAGATGGGCGCCATGGACCAAACGAAATATTGAGGATAATATATTGCTTATGGTGTTTTACTTATCATACCCTTTCATTTGATACCCATGTCGAAAGGGTTCTGAAGAGAATGGTAACCGGCCCTCCTGAGTAGGCCGCCATGGACCTAATGAGGTTCTGAGTATATTGTATTGCTTATGGTGTTTTACTTATCATACCTTTTCATTTGATACCCATGTCGAAAGGGTTCTGAAGAGAATGGTAACTCACCCTGCTGAGTAGGCCGCCATGGACCTAATGAGGTTGTGAGTATATTGTATTGCTTATGGTGTTTTACTTATCATACCCTTTCATTTGATACCCATGTCGAAAGGGTTCTGAAGAGAATGGTAACCGGCCCTCCTGAGGAGGTCGCCATGGATCTACGGACATAGCTTATTGCATTACTTTTGATGCCCTTTCGTTTGATACCCATGTCGAGGGGGTGTGAAGAAAATGTTAATCCGTTCTCTTGAGATGGCCGCCATGGACCAAACGAAATATTGAGGATAATATATTGCTTATGGTATTCTACTTATCATACCCTTTCATTTGACACTCATGTCAAAAGTGTTCTGAAGAGAATGGTAACCCACCCTCCTGAGTAGGCCGCCATGGACCCAATGAGGTTCTGAGTATATTGTATTGCTTATGTTGTTTTACTTATCATACCCTTTCATTTGATACCCATGTCGAAAGGGTTCTGAAAAGAATGGTAACCGGCCCTCCTGAGGAGGTCGCCATGGATCTAAGGACATAGCTTATTGCATTACTTTTGATGCGCTTTCGTTTGATACCCATGTCGAGGGGGTGTGAAGGAAATGTTAATCCGTTCTCTTGAGATGGCCGCCATGGACCAAACGAAATATTGAGGATAATATATTGCTTATGGTATTCTACTTATCATACCCTTTCATTTGACACTCATGTCGAAAGGGTTCTGAAGAGAATGGTAACCCACCCTCCTGAGTAGGCCGCCATGGACCCAATGAGGTTCTGAGTATATTGTATTGCTTATGTTGTTTTACTTATCATACCCTTTCATTTGATACCCATGTCGAAAGGGTTCTGAAGAGAATGGTAACCGGCCCTCCTGAGGAGGTCGCCATGGATCTAAAGACATAGCTTATTGCATTCGACACATGATTCCCTTTCATTTGATACCTATGTCGAGACCCTTTCATTTGATACCCATGTCGAAAGGGTTCTGAAAAAAATGGTAACCCACCCTCCTGAGGAGTCTGCCATGGATCTAAGGGCATGGCTTATTGCATTCGTCTTATGATGCCCTTTCATTTGATACCCATATAGAGCGGGTTGTGAAGAAAATGGTAATCCGCCCTCTGGAGATGACCGCCATGGACCAAACGATAAATTGAGTATACTATATTGCTTATGGTGTTCTACTTAACGTACCATTTCATTTGATATCCATGTTGAAGGGTTAGTGAAGAATATTTCAATCCGCCCTCCTGAGACGGCCTTCATGGACTAAAGGTATGTACCATATTGCATTGTCATCACAGCTAAAGCTGTGTGCAAAATTTCACCATGATAGGATATCCGGAAGTATTTGAAAAATCGAACGCAAAATTTGTTCCGTGAAGAAAACAGTAATCCGTCCTCTATAGTCCTCCGCCATGGATCTAACGGTATAATGAGTATACCATATTGCATTGTCATTGGAGTTGAAGCTGTGTGCAAAATTTCAGGGTGATCGGGTAACCGGAAGTAGTCAAAAAATCGACTGCAAGATTTGTACCGGACAAACAGACAGACAGGAAAGCGAGCTAATAAAAACGTTTTAAAATGACCTAGCTGACTATCTTTCCCCGTTATGTTCACAGCTGACGGCCAGTTTTTGTTAATATATTCTGTAGACTCATTATTGCAAAAGGTTTCATGCGTCTAGAAAACAGCTTGGCTAAGATATGATGGATTAAATCCATTTTTTTGTATTGTGAACATGGTTTTACTAAAAAAATGACCTAGCTGACTGTCTTTCCCCCGTTATGTTCACAGCTGACGGCCAGTTTTTGTTAATATAATCTGTAGTCACCACAATCGCTACAAAGCCAAGCTGTTTTCCAGTCGCAAGAAATCTTTTGAAATAATGTGTTTGCAGATTATATTCACAAAAAATTGTCGATAGCTACATTATAAAATGCTAACGTTAAAAACCCAATTAGCACTTATTATCTGTCAGCTGACGGTGTTACTCCCATTGTGCATACAGCTTTTTATTCTTCTAATTATATAAGAAATTTTATGTATAAGTTTCATTGAATTTAAATGATTTTAGAAAATGTGTTTTTTTGACAGGTTTATACAAGCGACTGACGTATAATCCCCCACTAGGTACGCAGCTGACTTTTTTTATAATTTTTATTATCACTTAAACAATAACTGTGCAAATGCTCAAGTGGTAAGAAATAAGCCGACGAATTTTTATTTTTTACCACTTTCACATTTTCCCACGACCACCCCCACCACGATACTGGCGTCTGACGGTTGTTTCTGTTATTAGTCTTATCTAAACTATCAATTGCAAAAAAATCAAGTGGTAAGAAATGAGCCCCCAAAATGCAACGCTGCCTCCCGGACTATAAGCAGCGAAACCGATAGACAGCTTTTATATATTTCGAGAGCTCTTGAGTCTCAGTTTTAACATGGATTTTTGAAATCAGTGTAAGTAAGGCCATCTAAGTCCAAAGCCCGCAAACAAGGTTACGTATCTACTTATAGATAATCAATGTATAAACTATAAACTATAAACTTTTTTGAATTTATTAAAAAAATAATATAACGCATGGATAAGATTGCTAACGCACTTTCTACATACAAAATAGCATTAAGTCATTTTTTAATGGTAGTCTTGATTTAAGACTACTGCATTTTCATCATCCAACTTTCAGAAGTAGTCTTGCTTCAAGACTACTATATATTGCATTGTTATAATGAAATAACCGCTAGGCTAGCTCTAGATTTTGCATTTGTTATCACTCTTGGAAATACTCTCTATGAATCCAGTCGGAATTTGTTAGAGCGGAAAATTAAAGTTAATTTGTTAAAATTAGTGTCGTGTCTCAATTAGTAAAATAAATTACATTGAATTTAAAGGTGGACAAGGATAATCTCCACCATTTTTCTGGTCCTTCGAGCCGGATAGCCCTTGGAATAGTGGTCTTATAATCTACATTTTTACGGTCTTCATTATCTTGGAATAGCGGTCTTATAATCTACATCTTTACGGTCTTCATTATCTTGGAATGCATTCTTAAACGGTATCAAATTTACATCTAAAACGGATAATCTTTCAATTCGGAGCTACATATCAATTCCAAGGAGTCTAATTATAAAAGGAATCTAATCATCTAATTTAAATGGTTTTCATGGATGCATTGTTGGATTGGCACGTGGTGTTTTTTACCTGTATGGAAGATAAGTGATTTATTTTAAACAATATTAACTTGTGTGTGCTGTGAATATAGGCATATATCAGTTATCAAATGTATGTATATTAAAATCGGTTAGCATAGATCATCGGTTCGGTTTCATGATATTTTTATTCTTTCCATGCTCATGGTGAACACATAATCAACAACTGTTATCCACATGTTAAAGGGATTAACAATTGAATCACGGTACACACACATAACGGAAACTATATTACTGTAATAATCAACTAAATAGAGTGAACTATAGTTATAGTACTATTAACAATATTATTGAAGTGAACTAATTACTAAACTATATTTTGAATTTAAATGCAAATTGAAATTATCTCAATAATAATCCTAACTGTCCTATGACTTTAAATATTATATTCATTGTTCTCTTTACATTGGTGGTCTCCTGTGACTGTTTAAGAATATCGTGTTAATACCGGTGTTATCATTTGAATCTAATAATTTAGGGACTTTAAATTAAATTGAATTAAAGGAGGTAATAGTGATTAGTGTTGTATAATCCCAAAATGTCAACTAACTCAAAATTAGGCCGAGTAAAGGGCATTTTGACGCGTTTGCACAGCTATTCCCATTCCATTGCCGATTCTACTTCAGTTGAAGATATCTCAGTTAGATTAGAAAAACTTGAAGACGCATGGAGTGAATTTTCGGTGATAGAAGACACATTAATAGATGAGGATGTTTCACAATCTGCTTAAGTCATGAAAATCTTTGAAGAATATGAATCTAAATATTATGAAGCAAAGTCAGCTTTTGTTCGGGAAATGTCGCTTCGTATTTCACACCCAGCGTCTGATCGTTCCAGCACTAGCCATTCTTCTACTACAAACGATACCCTCACTCTGCTTCAACAACAACAAGTTTTGACAAACAATCTCTTTCAGAACAGTTATTCTTATCATCTACCTCGCTTGCAAGTTCCTTCGTTTTCCGGAGACTAAAAAGAATGGCATTCATTCAAGGACTTGTTCGATTCCTCCATTCACAAAAATACCAATCTTTCGAAGGCTCAAAGATTTCAATTTCTTAAGGCTAGTTTAAAAGGTGCTGCCCTTGCTGTCATTCGTCATTTACGGGTCACTGAGTCTAACTACGACCATGCATGGAAACTTCTCAATGAAAGATTCAATAAACGGAATCATATTGCCACATCATTTATCAAATCCTTTCTCGAAATCCCTCCTGTATCTCAACCAACTATTAAGGCCTTGAGGGCCTTGTGCGATACTTGCGAAGAGGCAGTAAAAGGTCTCGCGGCATTAGGATCAGGAGCCGAAGGCAGAGACATATGGCTTATCCATCTACTACTTAGTAAATTTGATCTTGACACCAGGACGAGCTGGGCAAGAAGATCCGTCGATACAGAATTTCCAACTATTGGTGAACTTTTAACCTTTCTCAACAAACGTTGTTCAGCTATGGAAACAGCAACAATCGTAAACAAACGACCAACAGCAGTCAAGTCTCTGTTTACTTCCTCTTATAACACGACCACATCATGCCCTAAATGTAAAGGTGAGCATTTTATCTATCAATGTCCTCTTTATAAGGCAGATACTCCAGCCGCCAGAAAGATTTTTGCAATCAACAACGCATTGTGCTTTAAGTGCTTGGGGACATCACACTCAGCACAGCAATGTCGTTCCAAACTCATCTGTAACCAATGCAATGGCAAACATCATAGGTTACTTCACGGTAGTCCAATACAACAAGAATCAAATAAAGTACAGACCACTTTTCCAGCTCAACGGTTTTCGGCCAAGACTCAATCATCTTCAATCAACTCGGATCAGTCAACAGTCACTCAGCAGCCTACAATCATCATTAACAAGGCAGCACATTCATCGGTTTATCCCAAACAATCTCAGGATAGTACGAATTCTTCATCTGCGCATATTACCAGCACAGAGGAAGACGGTAACTTCACTTCTTCAGGCAATTATTCCTTGGCATTCAGTGCATCAATCCGAGGACCGGCTACAACTCTTCTACCAACAGCGGTGGTTTACGCCCTCGACGCCACCAATCACTCACAAAAATGTAGATTACTCTTAGACTCTGGTTCACAGGTGTCATTAATCACAGAATCATGTGTCAAACGGCTCGGTCACAGGCGGCAACAGGGTCGTCTATCTATCGACGGTTTCTCATCGGCAGGCATAGGAGTAACACGCGGAAAGGTCCAACTAACCTTAACTTCTTTGTGGGATGCCACTCAACATCTCACGATATCGGCGTTCATCTTGATCAATCTAATCCCGTCACTTCCTACAACGATTATTGATATCTCTCATGTGAAGGATTGCGAAAAAGTTCAGCTCGCTGATCCATTTTTTTTCGAACCATCTTCAGTTGACATCGTTCTAGGGGCAGACAAAGTATTTGAAGTACTGCTTCCAGGTAAGATCATCAATGTTCCGCATGCACCAATCTTCCAAGAAACTATCTTCGGTTGGGTAGCAGGAGGAGCCGCTAGAGCACAGGAAAACACAGTGTTGGCGTGCTTCAATCAAGTAGACCACGACATTGATAAACTACTAAGGTCCTTCTGGGAAATTGAGGAACTCCCAACTGACAAGTGTATGTACACCCCAGAAGAATCACAATGCGAGCAGTCCTTCAAGGACACTTTACAATGCAACCAATCTAATCGGTATGTTGTTGGCCTTCCCTTTAAGGATAACATTAAACATCTTGGAAACGGTTTATCACAAGCTTTATCTCGGTTAAAATCTATGGAGCGTAGATTCAGTCAAAATATAAAACTAAGGGATGCCTACGTAACATTCATGAGGGAATACGAAATCCTCGAACACATGGAGATGATTACTAATGAAGAATTGGAGAGCAACATGAAGAACTGTTTCTATCTTCCGCACCATGCGGTCTTCAAAAACGACAAAATCAGGGTTGTATTTGACGGTTCATCCAAATCATCATCGGGACTTTCACTAAATGATGTTTTAATGGTAGGCCCAACCATTCAAAGAGATCTCACCAGCATTCTAATAAGTTTCCGAAAACATAAATATGCCATCCCTGCCGACGTAGAGAAGATGTATAGGCAAATTTTAATTCGACAGGAACATCAAGATTTTCAGCGTATTGTATGGCGGGAGGGTCCCGAGCAACAAATTAAACATTATCGACTACGGACGGTTACTTACGGTACTTCAAGTGCTCCATTCCTCGCCACACGGTCATTATTTCAAATAGGTGAAGAAATTAAGTCTTCACATGTTCATACAGCGAAGGCAATCCAATCTGATTTTTATGTGGATGATTTGCTTACAGGCGCAAACTCCTTAGAAGAAGCACAAGAATTGCGGCAATCACTTACTCATCATCTTAAGCAGCACGGATTTCATCTTGCGAAATGGCGCTCAAACTCAAGCAACCTGAGATCATCTCCAAACGAGAACACTCATCAAAACATCGCATTTTTGCCTTCAGAAAACCTGTCCAAGATTCTCGGCGTAAAGTGGGATTCAATATCAGATTGTTTTACGTTCGAGGTTGCTCCCCTAAAGGTGCACCCAAATACAAAACGGCAAATACTTTCAGAATCCTCAAAAATATTCGATCCCCTCGGCTGGGTTTCACCTATCACGGTTTCGGTTAAAATTTTACTTCAACGTTTATGGCTTCAAAAATTCAACTGGGATGATCCACTTCCTACGGAAATTATAACCAAATGGCTCACTCTACGTGCAGATCTACAGATAATAGAGAAACTTCGGATTCCAAGACTACTCTTTCATTCATCAAATAAGGTACAACTTCACGGATTTTCGGACGCATCTGAAGCAGCATACTCAGCAGTACTTTATTGTCGCAGTATCATGGAAAACGAAGATGTCAAGGTCCATATTATCGCTTCCAAAACTAAAGTAGCCTCACTTAAGCAGCTGTCACTTCCACGCCTCAAGCTCTCTGGAGCTGTGCTACTAGTTCGTCTTTTAAGGTCTGTACTTACGGCTCTCGATTTGAACTCACCTCAGATATTTGCCTGGACAGACTCCACTATTGTCCTTCATTGGCTCTCAGACGTTCCCAGACGTTGGAAAAGCTTTATCGGCAATCGGACTTCTGAAATCCTGGATACTGTCCCAAGAAGTTCATGGAGACATGTTCGCTCCCACGACAATCCGGCTGACCTTGCATCTCGTGGTGTCTCTCCATCAGACTTAACACAATCAGACTTGTGGTGGACGGGCCCTAATTGCCTTCATCGGCCTCCAAGAAACTGCCAGCGGAAGTCGAAGATCATATTTCAGACACGGTCAATTTAGAAGAGCGACGAGTCATCATATGCACATCCATCGAAGCGGCTGATAATGTATTTGCTAACTTATGCAAGAGATGCTCCTCCTACTCCAGAATTATACACACCATTGCTTATTGTATTCGATTCATGGGCGTTATCAAAAAGGAGAGAACCACTCCATCGTCATTAAACTTGACAACAACAGAACTTCGTCAGGCAACAACACGATGTATCAAATTGATGCAACTAGCATCCTTTCCCAGGGAGATCGCAAAATTAACAACAAATAAACCCTTGCCTGTCAGCAGCGCAATTATCAATCTATATCCTTTCCTTGACACGGACGGCTTACTTCGGGTAGGAGGCAGGTTGGAACACTCAAGCCTCAATTTCAATGCTAAACATCCGATAATCCTACCTAAAGATCATATTTTAACTCTCCTACTAATCAGAGAAATGCATCATCAATATCTTCATCCAGGTACTTCATTACTACTCTCCATTTTACGTCAACGGTATTGGATACTAGGAGCTAGAAACCTAGTACGTTCCATAAATCAAGCATGCATCACATGCTTCCGACGCAAGCGAAATTTAAATCATCAACTAATGGGTTCGTTGCCATCTCCACGAGTTAACGTTTCGCGACCTTTTTCATCCGTCGGCATAGGCTTCGCGGGACCAATCACAATAAGTACAAGAACCGGACGAGGTTCAAAAACTTCCAAAGCCTACATATGTAGCATTGTTCGTTTGTGTAGCAGTGAAATGTTTGCACCTGGAGCTTGTAGGTAACTTAAGTTCGGAAGCGTTCGTTACTGCTTTACGGCAGTTCGGAGAGGCATCCCTAAAAAAATTTTTTTCGACAATGGCACGAATTTGGTTGGAGGGAAAAAACATCTGACACAACTTTATTCATTTGCGGTGAGCTCTCTCAAAATACCTATGGTTAATGATTTTTTATTACAGAACAGCATTGAATGGAAATTTTCTCCCCCCTATGCACCCAATTTCGGCGAGATTTGGGAGACTAACGTGAAAAGCGTCAAATGGCACTAAAAGCGAGTTCTTGGCGAAACAATCTTAGGTTTCGAGGAATTGACAACCCTACTGTGCCAGATAGAAGCTATTATTAATTCAAGGCCTCTAATTCCATCTTCATCAGATGCAAACGACTATGAGGCCCTCACACCTAGCCATTTTTTGATTGGAAAAGCCATCACGTCCATTCCCGAACCTGTTTTTTTTTTTTCAAATTAGCGGATACCACTGGCCAATCGGTATAAACAAATCCAGCAAATGGTCCAGTGCTTCTGGAAACGCTGGCGGTCAGATTACCTGACGTCCCTGCAACAGCGTCCCAAGTGGTGCAAGCAACAGGCGTCGCTAACAATTGGAGACTTGGTAATCCTACATGACAAATACCTACCCCCCACCCAATGGAGTCTGGGACGAATTGTGGCCGTTCACCCCGGGGCCGATGTGGTTGTTCGAGTCGTAACGGTTCAAACTGCTTCAGGTGTCCACAAGAGAGCTTCAAGCAATATGTCCAAATTGCCATTAATCGACGGTTAAGAATATTTCTTAACGGCGGGAGGATGGATAAAATTGCTAACGCACTTTCTACATACAAAGTAGCATTAAGTCATTTTTTAATGGTAGTCTTGATTTAAAAAATAAAAATAAATTACATTGAATTTAAAGGTGGACAAGGATAATCTCCACCACAATTCTCGTGTCTTTCTTTATAATTAATCCCACACATATGTATATAAGATGGCGGCCATCATAATATGGCGGATTACCTTTTTCTTGAAAACCGCTCGACATGGGTAACAAATGAAAGAGTATGACGAGTAGAATACGTAAACTACGTGACGTCATTTGAAATTCAAATGGCGGCAACCAAATATGGCGGATTGCCCTGACATGGATATCGAATGAATGAGAATAACATGTAGAATACAGTAAACAATGCGAAGTCATTTTAAATCTAACATGACTGCTACATCAAAATGGCGCATTACTATTTTCAAATCTAAACAAAAAGAAAATATAATAAAAAAACATAAAAAATATTTTAAGAACAAGCTTTTATTAGATAAAAAAATTAAATTATATAAAACAGGGATCGTAACTGTTATAACTTATATCGAAAAAATCAGAAATTAATCATTATTTTGAAACATAATATGATTTAAAACAACGGTAACAGTTAAATTTTACCAAGAATATTTAAAGTTATTTTTAACTATAATCTTTGTCTAGTTTTAAATCTTTTAAAATTGTTATTGAAGATTTTTTTTTGTTCGAAATAATAATTAAATTGGACTTTTATTTTTAAAATAAAAAATAACTGTTAAAAAAGACTTTTATTTTCTTCTGTCTTGCATAAAAGTCTTTTGAGGACTTTTATTTTTCCAGTTTTTCTATAAAAGTCTTTGAAGACTTTTATTTTGAAAATATAAAAATAAAAGTCTTTGAAGACTTTTATTTTGAAAATAGAAAAATAAGAGTCTTTGAAGACTTTTTTATTTTGAAAATATAAAAATAAAAGTCTTTGAAGACTTTTATTTTGAAAATATAAAAATAAAAGTCTTTGAAGACTTTTATTTTGAAAATATAAAAATAAAAGTCTTTGAAGACTTTTATTTTGAAAATATAAAAATAAAAGTCTTTTGCAGCAACCAAATAAGATACTTGAAGAGCTGAACGTTCCATTGAATGAGATCTAAGGAAAAAAATAACTGCGGGAGAGTTAAGTAAAGTAAGTAAAGAATTCAATAAAAATAAATTTAACCCTCTAGCTTGATTAGAAACTACCCCCAGAGGGCAACCCTTATTTTTAAAATTGAGTGTTCGCAGTTGCTTATGAAATCACCCCGCCAAATTTTTGTGCATAAATAGCCCTTACTGTAAGCTATTCTTGGACACCAAAACCTACGCGATCGGTGAATGGGAAGCCACCCCTAAATTTAACGTGCTAAGGAACTACAGATAAAGGATACTTGACATCTCTTCCGTTTTGAGGAATAAAGTTACTAATAAACTTGTTTTTTTCTTAAGAATGGAAATGCATCCGAGAATAGGTTAAAGTTAATGAAGAAATTTGAGTGATTTATTGCTCTTATAAATATAAATATTACATTAAGGAAGTAAGAAATATGAATTGTGGCATCTATTAGAATTGACATTATAATTTCATTACGAGAACTAAGGATCGTATGAAAGCGGTGTCTGCAGGAAAAGGAGAATTAAAATTTGAAATATTGTTGTGTACAATGATAAAGACAAATTTGTTAAAATTTAAAATTTATAGTTAATGTTAAACAAATAAACTTTTTCAAACCCTCTACATACACACAGAAGCAAAATATATATTCAATAAACGCCAAAGGGTTAGGTTAGATATGGCTGAGCTGCCGGTGCACAGCCCAAACACTTACGGCAAATGGATAAGCCCATTGTGATGCCATAATGATTCCACTTTAAATCCGATGTTAAAGTGTCGTTTCTTCGCTAAACCATCTCGAGAACGTAATAAATCTTCTTAGTTGCGGGATCTCATTCTTCGGGACTTCCGCAAGTGTGCTTAGGAAGAGTTCACCAAAACTGTTAAGTCTCCTTTTGCTTAATGCTGGGCAGTGACAGAGAAGGTGTTTTACACTTTTCTCCTCTTCTGGATTCTTACAGCTTCTGCAGAAATCGTAGGTTTCAAGACCTACGCGGGCCGCAGGCGTCCCTATCAGACACTGTCCGGTCAGCACTGCCACTTTAACTGAGAGGTCTCCTCTATCGAGACTCAGTCAGTAGTGAGGTGGTCCGCCTGAGATCGTAGGAGGGCCAAGTCATTTCGGCCAAGTCGCATTTATGAAGATCTTTCCAATGTTTTTCTGCTAATTGCATTGTATGGTGTTTGTAACGGAGTTTAAAAGTGGCCCAAGGTATACCAACCCTTTCCTTTACAGGAAGGAGAGTGGCGGTCGTGCCTGTCCGAACCAGTTCGTCAGCTTTACAGTTTCCCTTTATATTACGGTGACCAGGCACCCATATGAGTGACCTGAACTGCTGAGCCATCTCGTTGGGAGATCTGCGGCATTCAGAGATAGTTCTGGAGTTACTAGTGCAAGAGCGCAGGGCCTTCAGAGCCACTGACTATCCGAGAAGATGTAGACAGCTCGATTCCTGTCGCCTTGCTGGTTGATTTGCAAAACAGCCTCGTGTATGGCTAAAACCTCGGCTTGGTATACACTGCAGTGATCGGGTAGTCGGAACGAGACCTCGATCCCAAGTTCCGGTGAGAAGACTCCTCCTCCCACTCGAATCTCGAGCTTAGAGCCATCAATGAAGAAGTTTATGGCATCTTGAATACTATGTGGTCTATTACTCCATTCACGACGTGAAGGGATGTGGACCTCATAGTTCTTCGTAAAGGTAACCTCGGATGTGCGAAAATCGGTTTCTGTACGAATGTTGACAGAGTCTAGCACTTTACAGTGCCTTCCTCTAATTCCGGTCCAAGATCCAGATTCTTTTATTCTAAGCGGTTCGACAGTCGTATTTTCCCTTGCCACAAGGTTCAACGGAGGGAGGTATAACATAACGTTTAGGGCAGTGTTGGGCAAAACTAAATTTCTGGACGATTAAAAATTGACAATTAATTAATTGTTAATCACGTCTACTGCAATTAACAATTAATTAATTGTAATTATGAAAACTCGCAATTAACAATTAATTAATTGTTAATCGCGTCTATTGCAATTAACAATTAATTAATTGTAATTGTGAAAATTCGCAATTAACAATTAATTAATTGTTAGTCGTGAGTTTCCACAATTAAAGACGATTAATCAATTGTCAATCATTTTTATGGATTTGATTAAAAACTAAAAATTAAAATTTATTATTATATGGAAAGAGTAGTAGTATGTTATTTTTTATTAGTTCATTTTAAAAAGCGTGTTTTTCGTTTTTAAAGTAAAAACTTTTTTAGCCACGTTGCGCACCTTTGCGTCACGGTCAATTTTTTGCGTGCCGTGGGGGAACAATTTGGCTTTGGGGATTTTAGTTTGTATTGTATGAATGATCTATAATAACATTCTAGTTGTGCCATTTTCAACATTTTTCGAAATCGAAATCAATGGAGCAATTTTTTAGAAGAGATTTTTTTTATTTTATGTTTTTTTGTTTGACCGGAAGAGAATTTTTTACAGAAGAGAATTTCGTTTTGTGATTTTTTTTGCTATTTTTCGTTTTGTGTTTAAAGAGGGACTAGTGTATTATACGAGTATATTATTATGTAACATATAGCAATATGTACTACGTGCTATATACTAAGTGTTATGCACTATGTATTAGGTACTATGTACACGGACTATGTACTATGCGATATGTACTATGTACTATTTATTATGGACTATATACTGTCAACTATGCTTTATGTGCTATGTACTATGCACAAGGTATTATGTACTATGTATAATCTGCTGTGTACTAGGTATTATGTACTTTGCATTACGGACTATGTGCTACTTACTATGAATTATGTACTATGAACTATGTACTATGTTCTATGTACTTTGTACTATGTATTATGTATTATGTACCTACTATTTATTTTGGACTATATACTACCTACTATATACTGTCTACTATGTTTTATGTGTTATGTACTATGCACAAGGTATTATGTAGATACTATGTATAATCTGCTATGTACTAGGTATTATGTACTTTGCATTACGGACTATGTGCTATTTACTTTGGATTATGTACTATGAACTATGTACTATGTACTTTGTACTATGTATTATGTATTATGTACTATTTATTTTGGACTATATACTACCTACTATATACTGTCAACTATGTTTTATGTGCTATGTACTATACACAAGGTATTATGTACTATGTATAATCTTCTATGTACTAGGTATTATGTACTTTGCATTACGGACTATGTGCTATTTACTATGAATTATGTACTATGAACTATATATTTTGTACTTTGTACTATGTATTATGTATTATATACTATTTATTTTGGACTATATACTACCTACTAAATACTGTCAACTATGTTTTATGTGCTATGTACTATGTACAAGGTATTATGTACTATGTATAATCTGCTATGTACTAGGTATTATGTACTTTGCATTACGGACTATGTGCTACTTACTATGAATTATGTACTATGAAGTATGTACTATGTACTTTGTTCTATGTATTATGTATTATGTACTATGTATTGGGGGCTATGATTAGGTACCATATACTGTTCACAATGTGCTATGTATTAGGTATTATATACTATGTACTGCGATTATGTACTATTTATTCTGTACTATGACTAAGTATTATGAACTATGTGTTATCTGCTATGTACTTTGCACTATATACTCTGTATTATGTATTTTCTACTAAATATTATGTACTTTGTACCAAACATTATATACTATGTTCTATGTAAAAGGTATTATGTACAATGTACTAGGTACTTGCACTATGTACTATGAACTATGTATTATGTTTTGTATTATCTATTATGTATTATGTACTATTTACTATGAACTATGTACTATGTACAATGTTCTATGTATTATGTTCTATGTACTAAGTGCTATGTACTATTTACTATGAACTATGTATTATTCACTACTACTATGTACTATATTGTGTAATATGTACTATGAATTATGTTCTATGTATTATTTACATATGTATTATATATTACGGATAACGTATTATGTATTATTGTATATACAAAATTTATTGACCTTTATCCTTCTGTAGTACTAAGATTGATTTGGACATATAGAATGACCATAGAGGTCTTAATTTCCAAAATGTGCCCAGACACACATACATTTTTTTATGATATATATTTTTGTTTAGGTTTTTTGAGATAGGTTATTGATAGTACATTTTATTAGGGTTATAAGGAACAAGTACTGTTATTGCGCCCATGATCAGTATTAACGCGTATTATATTCATGCCAATTTTTACGGTAATTCGCTTTACCATATAACATAAAATACACCACTACAACGCAAAAAAAACATTACGGCTTCGTTTTTGATATACAGTATCCGTTGATTTTTCAAAGCGGCTGACTTTGGTTAGGTTTTGGATAGTATTGGAGGGAAACGGGGTGGTTGAAGTCGTAATGGTTTAGCCGCTAGTGCGATTTTGTTTTGGTGCAGGTTTACGTATCACCCTGAATTTAAGTAACCCTAGGACCTATTTTCATGAATATGGTAGCAATGATACTCCCACCCATCTAAAACTACATAAGTCAAAGCTCTCCACCTCAGCACCTTCCAGAGTATGTATTTTTTTCCACTAAAATTTCAACTTCAACTATCTCTATCTCTATTTTTTAAATTTAACTAAACTATATTTTGTAACAAATCCTCCCATACTATTCATACTCGGCACGTGCTTCACTATAATGTTGAATTGAATGGGACCCAAATCGAATTTTTTGACCGGATCAGCAGTGGATTTGGAATTCATAAATTTTTACTAAAAATTCGTCCTTTGTGTCTTTAAAAACCCCCACACCGATTTTCATTGCAATTGGAATACCATTGCCAAAAGTAGTTCACCATTTTGAATTTTAAAATTTTAACCACAAATTTGTCATTTGGATCCCTCAAAACCCCCCGACACTAATTTTCAGCACAATCGGTGCACAATTGCCAAAACTAGTCCGCCATTTAGAATTTTAAAATGTTAACCACAAATTTGTCATTTGGATCCCTCAAAACCCCCCGACACTAATTTTCAGCACAATCGGTGTACAATTGCCAAAACTAGTCCGCCATTTAGAATTTTAAAATGTTAACCACAAATTTGTCATTTGGATCCCTCAAAACCCCCCGACACTAATTTTCAGTACAATCGGAACACAATTTCCAAAACTAGTCCGCCATTTTGAATTTTAAAATGTTAACCACAAATTTGTCATTTGGATCCCTCAAAACCCCCCGACACTAATTTACAGCACAATCCGTGCACAATTGCCAAAACTAGTCCGCCATTTAGAATTTTAAAATTTTAACCACAAATTTGTCATTTGGATCCCTCAAAACCCCCCGACACTAATTTTCAGCACAATCGATGCACAATTGCCAAAACTAGTCCGCCATTTAGAATTTTAAAATGTTAACCACAAATTTGTCATTTGGATCCCTCAAAACCCCCCGACACTAATTTTCAGTACAATCGGAACACAATTTCCAAAACTAGTCCGCCATTTTGAATTTTAAAATGTTAACCACAAATTTGCCATTTGGATCCCTCAAAACCCCCCGACACTAATTTACAGCACAATCCGTGCACAATTGCCAAAACTAGTCCGCCATTTAGAATTTTAAAATTTTAACCCCAAATTTGTCATTTGGATCCCTCAAAACCCCCCGACACTAATTTTCAGCACAATCGGAGCACAATTTCCAAAATTAGTCCGCCATTTTGAATTTTAAAATTTTAACCACAAATTTGTCATTTGGATCCCTCAAAACCCCCCGACACTAATTTACAGCACAATCGGTGCACAATTGCCAAAACTAGTCCGCCATTTAGAAGTTTAAAATTTTAACCACAAATTTGTATTTGGATCCCTCAAAACCCCCCGACACTAATTTTCAGTACAATCGGAACACAATTGCCAAAACTAGTCCGCCATTTTGAATTTTAAAATTTTAACCCCAAATTTGTCATTTGGATCCCCCAAAACCCCTCGACACTAATTTTCATTACAATCTGTGCACAATTGCCAAAACTAGTCCGCTATTTAGAATTTTAAAATTTTAACCACAAATTTGTCATTTGGATCCCTCAAAACCCCCCGACACTAATTTTCAGCACAATCGGAACACAATTGACAAAACTAGTCCCCCATTTTGAATTTTTCTTCTTTCTGCCATTTTGGCCGCCATACTCCCCATATTTTTTTTCATATTATGCTCTTTATATGAATGATTCTCCAAAAAAATGGCAGGATCATATAAAATTGGAGTGTCTATATCTATATTGAAGCGGAATAATTGTTAGTTTTAATTGTTTTTTAGAACAATTGACAAAATTAATTGCAATTGATAAATTATTTGCAATTGATTTAGTTCTAATATACAATTAATACAGATTAATCCAAATAAATTAATTGTGGGGTACAATTAATAGTTCAATCGCAATTAATTTTAATTGCAATTAAATTAATCGCAATTAATTTTTTAATCAATTAATTAATTGATTGGAAATTTAATTGATTAATGCCCAACACTGGTTTAGGGCATCTGTAGATGTGGAGCTAAGTGCGCCTGTTATGCATAACTCTGCACATCTTTGCACTTTCTGTAGTTTGTTTAGCATAGTGGACTTATTCAAAGTTGCCCACCATACTAAAACCCGGTATAGGAGTATTGGACGGACAATCGCTGTATAGATCCATCTTACTATGTTAGAGGAGAAACCCCATTTCTTCCCTATGGATTTTTTGCAAGCAAAAAGCGCTATGTTCGCTTTCTTAATGCGCTCTTCTGCGTTTTCTTTCCAGAGGAGCTTCGTGCCCAGGGTTAATCCCAGATATTTGGCAGTGTTGCTAAATTTGAGCCTAACATTACTAAGCCGGGAGGAGTTAGGGGTGGAGTTTTATACCTCCTCGTGAAGAGGACTAATTCTGGGTTTTCCGGGTTCACGCTGAGTCCGCGGATGGCAGCCCAGCTTGAGAGAGTTAGTAACGCCGCCTCCATGAGATCACAGAGGACTTGAGGAAATTTTCCTTTTATGATGATAACAATTCACTGTCGCGACCCATAGAAGTGGAGAAATTACTCCTCCTTACGGGGTACCTCCGTTAACGACCCTTCGGACCGAGCAGTCGCCAAGGCATGAGCTCACCATACTGCCGGTAAACATTTTATGTATAAGAGAGACCAGCAATGCCTATATCCTCAGCTCTGCCAAGGCCTGGGTAATAGCGTCCGGGAGCACGTTGCTAAACGCTCCCTCTATATCAAGTATATAACGCCAAAGGGTACATAGCATAAAAAAGTGAACGTTGCTCATTTTGAGCTTTGTGCTGTGTTGACTTTCCCGCTTTGGCATTTGGTTTTGCCTCATAATAAAGCATTGGTTTATTAACTTCCCAGTATAGGAAGTTATTGTAATCGGTCCGAAAATCAAAAGCGAAATTTTCAACGTATTTTCATTTTTCAAGGTTCCAAGAGCATTATAAGCAAAAATTTGAGTGGAAGTATGTGCGTGTGTGTGTGTGTAAGTGTGCGTACGTATGTGGTCATTTTTTCCTGCACGATATCGCGCGAACCAAAAAAGATAACGACTTCGTTGAGGTGTCGTTCAAAGCGTATTAACGGAGATATGATCTGAAAATATTTTTATAAAATTTGGTAGAGCCGTTTTTTGGTTTAAGCAACATAAGTGATTTTTGTGCCTGCATTATATCGCCCGAACCACAAAAGATATCGACTTACTTTAGATGCCGTTCGAAGCGTATTAAGGACAATATGATTTGAAAAGATTTTTATAATATTCGGTCGAGCCGTTTTTTGATTTTAACGACGTAAGTGATTTTTATACCTGCACGATATCGCGCGAACCATAAAAGATGTCGACTTAGTTGAGGTGCCGTTCGAAGAATATTTACCAAAATATGATCTGAAAAGATTTTCATAAAATTCCGTCGAACCGTTTTTTTTGCTTAGACGATATAAGTAATTTTTGCACCGGGACCATACCGCGCGAACCAGAAACGATATCGCAATATTAACGAAAAAATGCTCTGAAAAAAATTTCATATCATTCGGTCGGGCCTTTTTTGTTTAAATAGCAAAACTTCGGATAAGTGTCAGTAAGACCTTAAATTGATAAGTTTTGCTAATATCTAATAAACTTGATGTACTGAGACCGTTCTAAACAAAGTGATCTTTTTTGGATTCTGCGCAGCGATAGCCTTCCAACAAAAGATCATTTCCCCAAATCCGGCAACCTTTAAAAATCCAGCCAAAATTTCGTTACGCTTTGCAAACCACGAATTTGGATCAGCACTTTTTTGATGTGGAACTGTTTTGTACGCGATTTTCAGTAGTTACCGAAAAATTTGATCTTTTTGGTCAAGTCTGACAAGTATTATCTCCGGGAAGCTTTGGAGTTTCCAAATGAAGCCATTCTTTTACCAGTTTATCAGCCACGTCTCTACATGCTCAATACGAATTCGAACACCCGCTTTACTGTAGCGAACGAAGTACGAAGGAAATGTTTGTTTGCTAACAAGTTCTGTAGAAAAATTATTTGGATTAACCACTATTATATAGTTACTTGAACTAGCTTCTCCCAGTATTACTTTGTCACCAGTTCCAATACTAGTTAATTTCCCATTAGTTTTAAACGTATTACTGTTTTGTAAGTAGACAGTTTATTCGGTCTACGTTCATCATACTGAGAAGTTGATCGTGAGGACCGAAGGGGCCAAACCCACATCCCAACTAGTTTTTTAATTTCGTTCATTTGAAAGTTCAGTTCTTCAGGTACCTATAAAATAATTAACGCAAATGGAAAATTGTTTGCCATCATAATTTCGGCAGCTGAAACTAAAGCACTCGCATCGTCAGAAGACGCATCAGAAACATTCAAACTATTGACATATTCTCTTAGAAGGTGGGTGGAACTTGCTGTTGGTGTTTCATCTAAGAGAAATGAACTGTCCGATGTAGACGCTTGTGCTGATGCTGTTGTTGATTCTGTTTGTGGGTGCTGAAAATGACTTATTATATAACATCACATATATTAATTATTAGATGAACCTCGTTGTTAGCTGCATATATTTGAAGATAGAGTCTCTTCAAATGCTTTTTCGCCGAAGCCTTTTTTCTTAAGATAAAATCCCTCTAATACGAGGATCTAAAAATAGAGCGGAGTACATAACTTCATTCTCCAACACTGCCTTTTCTCTCTTTTCTAAGCAATTGAGCAATGCTTTGGACATCGGGATATTTATGGCAATAATTTTATACTTCAGCTCAATCCAAAATTTATAAAAATCAGCCAGAAGTAATTGACTATTTTGAATTTTAACCGTTGCCGTATGCATCGGTTCTAGAAGTATGCAAATTTCTTCCAATTTTGCCCATTCTTCCGGTGTTAAATTGTTGGTGGTTTGCACAGAGACATGACAAAATTCTTTCAGTTCCAACAAACTCTTTAGCATGTCAAATGTCGAACTCCAGCGCGTATTTACATCTAAAATAGCATTTTTTAAATGTTCTTCTCTTATTTCTTCTTCTTCTTTAAACTCCTTTAATCCCTTATGGGACATAGGGCGGAAACAGTTGCCCTCCAGCGGACTCTGTTTTGCGCGACAGCTCTCAGCTCCGACCAGGATCTCCCAGTTGTTGCGGCTTCTTCTAGTAGCTTCGCTTCTTCTCTTATTTGGTATCTATATATTGGGAAAAGAAATTCGATAGAATTGAATTACATATGTATGCTCATGAAAATGATAATTTGCATATTACAAACCTATAATTTGGTGTTCTTAATATTTTGCTTAAATTACGAGCACGATTAATAGTTTCATTTTCGAAATTATTTAACAAATCTTTACTGGCCAGTTGAAGTGTATGCGCTGCGCATCTTATATGTCGTATTTGTTCAAATGACATACACACGTAGAGAACAATTCCGCGTCAAAAAGTGCTAATCTAAGGTTTGAAAAATTCACGCTGTTTGTAAAGGGTAACGAAATTTTTGCACGATTTTGAAAGGTTGTCGGATTTTGACATGTGATATTTTGTTCGAAAGCTATCGTTGTGCAGAACCCAAAAAAGATCACTTTGTTTAGAACGGGTCTACTCCATCGCGTTTATTAGATATTAGCAAAACTTGTCAGTTTAAGGTCTTTCTGACAATTAGCCGAAGTTTTTCTATTTAAACAAAAAAGGCCCGACCGAATATTAGGAAATTTTTTTCTTAGCATTTCTTCGTTAATATTCTTTTTTGACACCTCAATGAAATCGACATAGTTTTTAGGTTGGGCGGTATCTTGCAGGTACAAAAATCATAAACGTCGTTTAAACAAAAAAAAAACGGCTCGACCGAATTTTATGAAAATCTTTTCAGATCATATTTCGGTTAATACGCTTCGAATGACACCTCAACGAAGTCGATATCTTTTTTGGTGCGCGCGATATTGTGCAGGAAAGAATGACCACATCCGTACACACACAGACACACACACACATACTTCCTCCCAATTTTTTCCTTAAAATGCTCCTGGGGCCTTCAAAGATGAAAATACAAACGTCGAAAATTTCAATTTCGATTTTCGGACCGATTACAATAACTTCCTATACTGGGAAGTTAAAAAGTAACTAAAATATAGCTTGGATATCTAACTTTTGGCCGCTTTTTAGCTTTTTCAAAAAAAAAAAAGCTTATACAGGTCAAAAGACCAAAAACTGAGAAAATGGTCTGGAAATTTCAACCAGAAGTATATTTAACAACAAAAAAGAGCCTTTAAAGAAAATATTGTGACTAATTTTTGTGTTCTAAGGCTTATAACTTCTTAATTATTCATTTTACCACAAAATTTCCAGATAATAAATTGTAGATTATTTAATTCTAAACAAAAAGTGTCTCTGCAAATTTCCGGTAAGATGTGCCGTTTCGGAGATATAGTGGAAAAACCATTTGCATACGTTTTCCAAAATGGGGGGAGGGGGGTTAGAATCCCGAAAACTCAAACTTAAGCTCACCCTGACCCCCCTACACATCCCAAAAATAAAACCTTGTCCTGCATTTTTGCAATGTTAAAGTACTATTTCCATGGACTATAAAGGGCTAGGGAAAGTCCCTCGTCTGTGGGGCTGCGAGTTCGATCCTTCGGCTCGCGGTGCTTTTTTTTTGTCATAATAATTTTTTTTAGTTTCCTTCGTGGATTTTGTTTCATATGAAACAAGTTTTTGACATGAATACGTCTCTAAATTTGCTTCCAGAACAAAAACCGATGATAACGAAATTATGGCATATAGTTTTTATTTGCTGCTCAAAAACTATTGTTTATATTGAATAAAGAAATATACCATGACGAGTGTGAAGAATCAAAGAATTATATTGTTTGCGTTTGATTTCCTTTTTTTTAAGCTATGATGATTATATTGTAGTGTTTGTTAAATACTTTGTTAAGTTTTATATTACGCAGTCTCACAACTTATAACCTACATAAGCCTTTAAGAAAAACTTTTCAAGATTAATTATATATAGCGTTGGTCAGTGTGATACTTATGAATCTCCATGGCCAAACTAGGGTGCGGTAAGCCGAATTTTTAACAATAAGACATGTATGTTTAAGTAAAATAATACACCTAATTCTGTTGTGCAAAGTGCATCACATTAGATTTTCCTCCGATCCAAAGAAAAATGTTTAGATTCGTTTTATATAGTGTTTACTTGTGTGATGTGCTTTTTTTTCAATTTGCACATTCGAATTATTGGCCTCGATTCCCAGATCCGGCGGGTTGGAAGTGAGTGCGGATCAATCTCCACTTAATATATTGTCATCCAATCTGAAGTGTTATTCAACAGAAAGAATACCATGAAAAAGCGTAATTAGTGGCTAGTCTCTAGGCACAACATCCCACTGGTTTATATCTCAGATATATCTCAGATATAGAATATATATTGAGATATATTTTTCGCATATTCCTAGATACATATGGAATAAAAGCGGTAAGAATATATCCATCAATTATATCACACATATATTTAGGATATAAAGTTTATATCTTGCCTATATAGGATATATCTCGAGGTGCAAACCGAGTTACCTTTTTTTCCATGTGGGAACCGACGATTTAGGGATGAGAAAGTTGTGCGCGAAGATGGTTCCAAGGAACCTTTCCGAGGAGCAAAAGCAGCATCGAATGACCGTCGCAGAAGACTGTTTGGAACAAGTGGAAAACGATCCCACGCTGCTTGATCGAGTTATCACAGGCGATGAGAGCTGGTTTTTTCAATACGACCCGGAAACCAAACGCCAAAGCTCACAATGGATGTCTCCGCACGCCCCCCGCCCGAAAAAAGAAGAACGAACCAAAGTCTAGAAATTAACAAGTCTTTCATGTTCATATGGTTAATGAGTGAAAGACGAACAGCTATATGCATAAGTTCTTCAAATGACGATGTCAGGCTATCAGAGAGAGAAAGCAATATTTTTATAAGCGCTAGCATACAACTAACCAACAGAAAATTTTATGAGTTTCTATAGGGATAATGTTGATGTATTGGTGCATATTTGCTCGTTTGTTTTGATGACTTCAATTTTGACAGCTGATTCAATTTTCTTTCCTTTTCCGTTCTGCATACTTTACCGTAAAGACAGAATCTGGCTTTGTCTCGCTGAATTCACGAAGTATGCGTTGAGTTTTGCTCAGCAGTGATGTTCATATATGCACGCACACAACCAACCGGGTGAAAATTTTGTATGAAGATGAAAGACTTGTTATTACTAGACTTTGGAACGGACGAGCACCACGAACACACGTTTACTCAACACGACAGAGCAGGCGAACTAAACAAGCTATAGCGATGGCAAATATATCAATGGAGCGGGAAAGGATGCCGAGAGAAGAGAAAGGGAATTTCAAGGTCGCAGGGTTACCACAATCGCGGCAATATAATCACTCTCATTACTTAATTGTCACACCTCGTATATTATAATGGAGCATAGTATTTGTGAGCCTCTGTGATTCATTGTGACTATGGGTTCAAATTTTAGTCTAATCCAATGTAATACAATAGTTGGAATCGGTTATCGGTTCAGATAGTCGGATTCCAGTAAAAGCAGTCAAAAAAAAAAAAAAAAAAAATCTAAATAATAAAAATAAAAAAATAAATAAAAATATATGAAAAAACCAAGCTTAGGTGTAACCCTTTATACTAGCAGTCCGTCATGTCGTTCAGTTCATGGTGCAATGTCTAGTAGTAAGCTTGGTTTGAAGAATAGAGGAGCATAGGAAAGGTTAGAGGGGGACTGGAGGGTGTAGAAGAAAATGACGATGAACCTCACTTTTGAACTCAAAGGTGTTGTACGAGTTCGGAAATACTGACTGCGGGAGAATATTCCACAGTCGAGTTGTTCTATTCATAAACGAATTTCTAAACCGTATTGTGCGTGAACGGTGGGGGGGCTGTAGGGTATGAGGGTGAGCCCCTGCGGGCTAGTCTTGTGTTGCGGGAAAAGTATTGCCGTGCAGGCAGGAGGTCCTGAATTTCAGTGGAACAGTCGCCATGGTAGTAGCGATAAAGTATGGCGAGGGCTGGTACATTCCTACGGTGGCTTAAGGTGTCTATGGAGGCGCGAAAGGGGCCATCACCAATGATTTGAGGGCACGATTTTGCACCTTGTCGAGACAAGCCAATGTGTTTTTTGGGGCGCCTGCCCAGATATACGAGTTGTATTCGAGGCACGGCCGAATGTAGGATTTGTATATTGTAGCCAATGCGGCTGGCTGGAGGAGGAACTTGCATCACTTGAGAAATCCAAAGCATTGGGAGGCTTGTTTGGCGATTTGGAATATGTGATCATTCCATCGCAGATGCTCCGTTAAAGTTACCCCTAGAATGTTGAGAGTTGAGTCAGCCGTTAGATTCTCTTCATCCACTGAGATAGGAAGAAGGCCGGTACAATTTTTGTTGGAGATCAGACAGTACTTCGTTTTTGTGGCATTGAATTCGACGCGGTTCATTTCGCCCCAATGAAGAATCGATTCGATATCCCGGTTGATCGAAGCCGACATCAGTTGGTGGTGGTAAAGACAAGGTCTGGCACGTGATTGTCTTATACTGTCGAAAGAAAAAGAGAAATTCAGAGTACCGTCATCAGTGAAGCAGTGAAGTGGGTTGGAGGGGATTGAGAGCAGATCATTAATGAAGATTAGAAAAAGTGCGGGTGAGAGAGTTGACCCCTGGGTCATGTGGGTTGGATTCGACGCCGTCCAATACTGGCTTCACCTTTTTTTGGGATTGGCTGAACATGAGCTAGTTTCCAAGAGTCGGGATACACTCCGGAGAAGTAAGACAGGGCAAAAAGTTTGCGCAGGTGTTTAGCTAAAGGTGAGGCACATTTTAAGTACCATAGGGGGGATTTTGTCCGGGCCAGTGGATTTATTGTCGTCGAGTTCTTTGAGACACCTAAACACCTCGCGAGTCCTGAAGTGAACTCCGTCCATCGAGTGGGTGGTATTCTTGAGAGTGGGGGGTGACATAGCATCATAGGGTAAAGAAGAATTTGCGGCGAACAGACAAGCTAATAGGTCGGCCTTGGGTTTGCTTTCTGTTATGTTATCCTTGTTGTGAATAAAAGGAGGTGTTGAGGAGGAAGTAAAATTCTTCTTGATGGCAGTTGCCAACGACCAGAAGTTTTTGCTGCCTGTAGTGGAGTTAATAATCTTACTTGTCAATCTATCATCAAATGATGATTTGACTTTCCTGATGATGGAGTTACAGGAGTTTCTCAATTTGATGTACTCACGACGAAGTGGCTCCCAAAATTCATTTCCTTAGTGAAAATTAATAAAATTATATAAAAAAAAAAACATAAAATTTACACTGACCAAAGTCTACATACAGTACAAGAATTTCTTGTTTAACGGTCATAGTTTCTTTAGATAGCTAGTTATTTTTAATTTCCCAGTATAGGAAGTTATTGTAATCGGTCCGAAAATCGAAATCGAAATTTTCGACGTATTTTCATCTTTCAAGGTCCCAGGAGCATTTTAAGCAAAAAATTGGGAGGAAGTATGTGTGTGTGTGCGTACGGATGTGGTCATTTTTTCCTGCACGATATCGCACGAACCAAAAAAGATATCGACTTCGCTGAGGTGTCGTTCAAAGCGTATTAACCCAAATATAATCTGAAAAGATTTTCATAAAATTTGGTCGTGCCGTTTTTTTGCTTAAGCGGCGTACGTGATTTTTCTACGTGCACGATATCGCCCGAACCATGAAAGATATTGACTTACTTGAGGTGCTCTTCGAAGCGTATTAGCGACAACATAATCTGAAAAGATTTTTATAATATTCGGTCGAGCGGTTTTTTGTTGAAATGACATAAGTGATGTTTGTACCTGCACGATATCGCGCGAACTATAAAAGATATCGACTTAGTTGACGTGCCGTTCGAAGAGTATTAACCAAAATATGATCTGAAAAGATTTTCATAAAATTTGGTCGAACCTTTTTTTTGTTTAAACGCCGCGGCGTTTATGATTTTTGTACCTGCACGACACCGCGCGAACTAAAAACTATATCGACTTCTTTGATGTGCCGAAAAAAGAATATTAACGAAGAAATGCTCTGAAAAAAATTTCATAATATTCGGTCGGGCTTTTTTGTTTAAATAGAAAAACTTCGGCTAATTGTCAGAAATTCCTTAAATTGACAAGTTTTGCTAATATCTAATAAACTCGATGGAATGAGTTCTAAACGAAGTGATCTTTTTTGGGTTCTGCACAGCGATAGTCTTCGAACAAAACATCACTTGTCAAAATCCGACAACCTTTCAAAATCGTGCCAAAATTTCTTTAAGCGCGAATTTTTTTAATTAGCACTTTTAGGCGCGGAATTGTTCTCTACGCGTGATACAGTTTCAGAAAATTGCGGTTCATCCCGGGATTTCCAGTAGTTACCGCAAAATTTGTTCTTTTTGGTCTAGTCTGACAAGTACTTAACAGTTACAGTTTTGCTAATATCTCCGGAAAGCTTTGGAATTTCCAAATGAAGTGATTCGCTTCTCAGTTTTTCAATGGCGCTTCAGCCCGCTCAATACGAATTTGAACACCCGTTGAAATACGGAGGAAATGTTTGTTTGCTAACGATCAGGAAAAACAAATTCTCTAGAAAAATCTTGTGGATTAACTACTATTATAGTTATTTGAACCAGCTTCTCTCGGGATTGCTTTGTCATCAGTTCTGATCACTGACATATAGAATGGACTGCTTATGAGAAATTTTTCATGGCACCAATTTGTTCCATAGGCTACAAACCTTTTTTCACTCCATGTAAACACCGAAATCACTTTTGAAATTTACATTTTTTTAAATACGTACTTAAAACATTAAAACAACACAAATATTTTGTTTAAAAAAATTAATAAACATTATTTTCACTTTTTCACCTTTTAAAATGCCTTTTTTTCATTAATTTGCAAATTTTATGTGTATCTGATTTAAGTTCTTAACGCCTGTTTTAGCAACTGACATTCTGTATGTCAAAATCCGGGGGCTTATGGGGAAAAGAGCAAAAGATATAAACATCACTATACCCGTCTATTTTTTTCTAATTGATTTAACCTGATTTTATTTCTGTCAGTCTGATTTTACTTCTGAGTGCTTCTGTAAGTTTGGGGGCTTATGGATGAGCGAGTCGACTATACCTTTTTGGTGCCATCGGTTTGTGTGGGAATAATTGCTGATGAGCAGTCCATTATTATATGTCAGTGGTTCTGATATTATCCAATTTTCCACTAGGCTAATCGTATAACTATTTTGTAAGTCAGTTTATTCCATCTTCGTTCATCATACTGGGAAGTTCATCGTGTGGACCGAAGGGGTCAAACCCACATCCCAACTAGTTTCGTTTCGTTTGCATCAATATTTTGTTGGTCCACCCTTAGCATCAGTCACTGCTTGGAGTCGTCTTGGCATAGAAATATCTAAATTTTTTAACTCAGCAGATGTAATAGTGTTCCAAGCCTCTAATATGCGTTCTCTGAGGACTGCAGCGCTGCAGCGTAGATAGATTTCTGTAAAACAAAGTAACATGTTCCTTTAACAAACCAAAACTTAATAATTTTTTAGAAGATTCCGAAAGTTCATTTTCCAAACGTAGTTAAAAATTATTTTGAATTCATATAGACCTAAATTCCACAATAAAATTTAAAATGAAAATCCATCATTTCTTTCATTTGTGCAGCACATAAATAAATTTTCTATTTTCATAAAATTTCCAGTTGAGGAATTCTTCAATAAGTACAAAATCTTTTAAACTTTCCACTCATTTGAAAGAGATAATCCCATGAAAACGCACTTAAAGCTCCCCCCACAAAGTGTAAAAATCTATGTAAGTGAATACTCTCGGTGCATTTACGTTTACCATGGGAATAATGCAACTCCCGGTCATTTATTGCATGAGCTTTAGTTAATTGGAAGAATGGCAGGATCCTAGGAATTACTGGCAATTAAAGGGATTTGTGGTGTTCAAGGAAAACAAATGTTTTGTACTTTAGTTGTTATAGTTGGGAACTGGAACAAAGATCTGCCGTTTTCGAGTAGCTAACGCCATTAGAAGATGTACTATTAACGATAGAAATATGGAGCTTAGAAAGAACATCGTATATTTTGAAGTGTATTGGCTCAGCTTATGTATATTTTTGATTTAAAGCTTGGTGAGTGAAGTGTTGTTTAGTTTATATTGATGGGGAGTGCTGGTTGCAATGGCATCAATAAATTAAAGGATAGACAATTTGTCACTAAATAAATAGCCGTGTTTTTTAATGAACTATATAGTTCTTCCTCATACAAATCTGAAAACCCTGGTTTAATCGGGGTTTCTTTCGAGGTTTTGGGAAATTTCTTAATTTGCATATTGCATACTTTCGGGGGTTGGCATGTTGCATACTTTTGGAGGTCGAAAAAACATAATTTAAAACTAAAAGCAGGAAAGTGATGAGAGCAAATTTATAACAAATAATTAATTTTTTAGAAACATATTTACTATTTTCTAGCGAGGATTTCGTGTAACAGTGTCAAAAATAATACTTAACTCCCGTTTAATTTTGAAATTTTTAAGCATCGAAGTAGGTGCATTGATTATAGAGTAAGTAGATATGGACAAACATCTTTCAGGTTGTCTTGTTAGATGGCGCTAGTTACACTGAATTAAGTTTTAGGGCTGCGAATTTCTGTTGTAAACCTCTAAAATTAATGGGAATGGGTTTACAACATTAGTTTAATAATATTAATTTTTTATTAGTGCATAATAATCATAAAATAGACAATTTTTTTAATTTTGCTATTTTTTAGTAAAACATAAAAAAGCGGGTTTGCGCCTGAATTTAAAAAAGCATTTCAAAGCCCTTGACGCATGTGGGAAGAAAAACCAAAAGTTTCGGATCTAAAAATAGATTCCTGTGCGGGCATTCCTTTTGTTTTGTTTTGGAAGGGGGTGGGTGGGCTGAAACTACGATGATTTCTTGGCCGGTGGCTGAAATTTATGAATGAAGAAATTAATGAATGGGAAGAGAGATTTAATGGGAACTTTAGCATCGTGTTTTTTTTTATTTTGAGAAAAATTAAATAAGTTTGTTTTTAACAAAATTCTAGTTTTTTTATTGATTTTATTATTGCTTTTAGAGCAAATTGAGCAAACTATTTGAAAATGTGAATATATGTATACATATTTGCGTGCAATAATAGAAAACAATAAAAAACTTTCGTTTAAAACCCTACTTCATATTTCTCAAGAGTGGTAGTCGTCAATGAAAAAAGAAGAGTTCCGATTTTGAAAGATTTTTTAAAATGTTTGTTTTAAGGGTAATTGTTTACTTTATCAGACGCAAAAGTTCGCGCAGTACTCCAAAAATGCGGTGAGTTTTTGGTGGGAGAATTAAACTGCTATTTTTTATAAAAATTACTTTTACAAAATTTTAACCCTGAATAACTAACCGGTGACCAACGGCTAATTCCAAAAGCAACATGCTCTGGTCAACCCCTTACAAAGCCTACCTCCTGCGGAGGTGCGGTGATAAAGTAAATAATTATCTAAAATTCTAAGAATTTTATATATATGTACATGTATATGAATATCCCACTCCACCACCCGTTCAATTAGTTATGGTAGCTTCAATAAAACTACCCTTTTGCTTACTTCTGATAGTATCAAATTTTAAAAATTAATGAAAATAATCCAATTGGAAATAAAAATAATTTAAATTATTAAGAACAAACCAGTCTGGATTCATTATTCAACTGGAAGCCTGCCATGAAAACCTATAATTAGTGGCGGGTCCGTCGACACAAAAACTCAGTTGTTGCAAACAAGTTGGAATTCTTGATGTTCAGGTTGCAACGAGAGCCAAACTTCAAACATATTGTGTAGCTATAAAAATGATGAGGGCTCACATGCTCTTGCTTGGGACGACCAGCTTTTTTAGTATGTATAAATTAACCGTTAATTTAAAGGCCTTCGTGATATTCAATATTCATCTTACTAGGTAGCTGGGCATGTGAGCCTTATAGCTAGCTATTGATAAGATTTCCCATTGAGTTTTATCTGTGAAACAAAGGAAAGCCGCTGGAAATGTGCGCAAAAACATTCCGTCGACATTGTCCGCACAAGGATTCCGCCGGCCATTTCATTCAAACATCAAAGTAAGACGGGCAAAACCCTCTTTCGTGTAGACCCACCATTAAACACTAAATGCACATCAGCCAGTTTCTTAACAAGTTCTTTAATACATATCTACAATATTTTCATTCAGTTTTACTATTTTTTTTAGTTCAAAGGTGAATTTTTTATTAAATGCTGGTCATTTTCTTAAAAGTTGTAGCTTTAAAAATTATTGAGTTGATTGAGTGGATAGCAAAGCCGCCTCTTTTTAAAACTGCATACATTTTTGCAGAAACTTGAGCGCAGAGTTTTGCGTGCAAATTTCTTTGCACAGATGGAAAATTCGACGCTTTCTGTAAAACTGTAAAATTAACGCACATCTCAGTACTAAAGAACTGGTTTGAGAGCTTTATTTCTGGCCATTCAATTAAGGTAGTACGGGATGGCGTCGAATCTCGACCGGCGTTTTCCGAGAGTCGACTTTCTCACCTGATTTCTTTCTAATATTCATTAATGATATGCTCTCAATCCCCTCCAACCCAGTTCATACTTTTGGCAATGACACAATGCGTTACTCCTACGGCTTCGTCAATATAAGACAAGAACGGGCAAGACCGAAAAAAAATAACAATATTGCAATAGAAAATAAGGTCCCAGATCTGAGATGGAGTAATCACATATTCCAAATCGCCAAACAAGCTTATCAATGCAATGCTTATCAATTATCAGATTCCTGAAGAGATGCAAGTTCCTCCTTCAGCAGGCGGCCCTCTACAATCTACAACATTCTCTACATTCCGCCTTATATGGAATTGTATTGAACATAACTCGTATATCTGGGCAGAAGTTATGTTCCCACGGCCACAACCCATACGACACATGACCCCAACCAAAAGTTCACGAGCCTTACGGCACAAGCCACCATCAATGACCTCGATACTTCGGGAGCATCCGGCTACCTAGATATTTAGTTAGCAATATTGTAACATTATTAATATTATTATTCTTTCATCTTTGGAAAAAATAAATTAACAGAACTTCAGCCTCGGATTAGTCTTTATCAAAATGCGTCTGGTTGTAATTACAATAATTGGTTTAATAGTCCTCTCAATTTATTTTAACTCGTTATAAGTTATAATAGTTTTTGTTGTAATAAAATACTATATAATACTCGTTATAATAGTTTTTGTTGTAATAAAATACTATATATTTAATTGTTTTTGACGGTTGCGTGGCGCGAACCTGTATTGCAGGTGCTCCAAAAACTAGCTTGCCTTGGCTGGAGAAGGTGCAAAACGAAGAAGGTGCATTGGCGATAGCACCCTTTTGCTCCTCTAGAGACCCTTCAAGCCACGGTAGTATTTGCAGCCCTCGCTAATTTTTACCGCTTTTACCTACATGCACCTTTTTTCCCAAGACAGCCAACTCGGCCTATCGCAGGCCCACTACATATACCTCCCCTTCGTTAATAAATAGAACAAACAGCCGGTGTTGTTGAAACCATATAACACCTCACAGATCAAACGCAAGGTTCATTGACATCTACGTATAAAAGGTTCACCATGCCACATAAATAGAAATTATTTATACATCTCAATAGTAGTACAATTATCCGTAAAAATTACGAATTTCTACGAATTCTATTTGTCATTCAAAACTCATTTAAAAAAATGGGATAATCCCTGAAAACCCATTTCAATTTTTTCAACATAATAAAAAACCCGTGATGCCAAATTTCTCATTAAAATTATCTCGCCCATTCATTTCATTCCCTCATTGTAAAATTTCACCCATCAGCTACGAAATCATCATTTTTTCATCCTCTGCCCTTCCCTAACAAAACAATAGGAAAAAGCGCATAGGAATCTATTTTTAGATTCGCAGCCACTAAACCCAAAGCCGCAGCTTCTGATTTTGTTTTCAAATGCGCAAAGGGCTTTCACATAAACCAGAAAAAGTTTATTTCGGAAACTAACCATATATAGCGGAGCATAAAACCCTGCGATATTAGCGCCCCCAGCTCGTGGTGCCGTAACCTGAAGTTAATTTGACTCGCGTTTGTCCATATCTACTTAGTATATAATCAATGGTAGGTGCTTCATGAAAATTTCCCTTGTCGTTTTTTAATGAACTCGATGAAAGAGCTATGTATTGTATGTAGTTCATTAAAAAACACGGCTAATGATAACAAATAGTTCCCCCTGTGGATCATTCCTTATCAAATGAAACCATTTTTAATTAAATTTGGACCTCATGGACGTCAAACCACCCAAATTTTATTATATTTGTTCCTCTGGTGGAAACTAAGAAAAAAAACAAATTTTCAGATTTTTTGAACTTTTATTTTTTTAGTTATAAATTTTCAAAATATCGTAAAACTTATAATTTTGACAAATTTTGAAATTTTTAAATTAGTCTAGTTCAAAAACTATTTGACGTAGAGAGCTGAAAGTAGCACTAATTTTTTATGCTTCTTTAAATTAGTCTAGTTCAAAAACTATTTGACATAGACAGCTGCAAGTAGCACCAATTTTTCTGCTTAAAGGTCGATTCGCACTATACGGAACGTCAACGTTACGTCACGGAACGGCAACGGTACGTGAATTTTGCTTTCGATTCGCACTTAAACATAACGTCAACGTTACGTCAATTTTGCCGTTCAGTTTCACTCCTCAGCACCAGCTATCCTGTGAAACAAAAACTAGAACCTATAGCGAAAGCCTTATAGGAGAATATCAAGCTGGTTTTAGGACAAACAGGTCACCATCGGTCCAATTGCTGACCATAAAGCTAATTCTGGAGAAAACCTGGGACAGGAATGTAGATATACAACAGATATTTGTCGATTTTCAACAGGCATATGACCCAATAAATTGAGAGAGGCTATACGAGATCTTATAGGAATTAGGAATCCCCTCAAAGCTGGTACTACTGATGAAATGCGCAACAATTAGCTCACTGGCGAAGGATAGTATCCAAAATGTTACAACAGAAAAGTTTGAAGTACTTAGACAAGGAGATGGGCTGGGCCCAATGCTCATAACCTCGCCCTAGAATGGGTGATAAGGAAAACGTCAGTCAAGATAAGTGCATCAATAGCTAAACAGTCGGTACAATTTCTTAGTTGTGCGGATCTGACCATCATGGCAAGGTCCTTTTTGGCAGCAAAAGAAGCTTATGTCGAATTAAAAGCGGCGGCAAAGGACATAGGCGTGAAGATAAATGAAGAAAACCAATGTGATGCAACAATCCAGAGCAAGAAGATTTAAAATGTAAAAAAATATAACCACCGACGAACAAAACCTAAAAATACTCGATAAAACAGTCTGCCTTGGGTCTACAATCACAAAAAGAAACGAAGAAAGCGAAGAAATAACCAGACGAATACTACTGTTACGGCGCAAGCCGTAATAATAAGAAAAATTCTTTTATTATAAACTTTAAGTTCTTCCAAATTGAAGAACCCACAATATTTACCTTTCTTTTACTTTAGCTTTCTGTAATGGTTAAAGGTTGCGGAATCAAAGATAAAAATGGTTTAAAATACTTATATTATCTCCTACAAATTACACTTCTAATTAATTCTAAATTCCTCTAAACTCTACTTTACTTTAATATTCAATTTTTAAGTTTTAAATTTCAAATTGCTTATAACTACTTATATTATTACTGCTGCCTTTATTTATTTTTGTTCCTTATTTCTCTATTCAGAGTATAATTAGGTCACCACAGTGTCCCGGTTGTATCCCAGCTGCTGTAGCTGACCAATAATTGTTTTTGTAAATTGCTTGTGCTTTCACTGTAACCCGACTTAGATCTGTATGACCTTGCGGGATTCAGTGCACACAGGATGAAATGGCGATTTATTCGCTGTATTCAGTGCATACAGGAGAAATGGCGATTTATTCGCAGTCTTCTCCCCTTTTTGCTGTCCTTTTTTAATTTACAGCCTATAATGTTTTTTACCTGCCACTGGTTTGGACTTCTTAAACCAGGGTCAAAGCCTTTCATACGCTATGGATCTATGTATACGCAACTTTGTTACGATTCAATATTGGAAATTTAGATAATTAAAATAGAGCGAATTTCGCTCAACCTGGTTAGCTAAGTTTTGTTTTTAACAAAAATTTTGTTTTTAGTCGAGATTCGACTTGAAAGTTCTTACGGTTTAGAACTTGACTAAATAGGAAGCTTATGATTTCTGCTAATCACTAGCTGTGAGTTATCAAAAATCATTTAAAATCCCGATCATACGATATATAAGGGATTTGTTTGAATTTAATTCCTTAACAGAGATTCCTAAACAGAAAATCTCTGATAGAGGATAAAATATTATAGTCGATATTCGACTTATAGCAAAAAAGAACCTCCACCAACTTTGGCGTCCACATAACTACGTTGTTAGTACTTTTTATATGTTAAACCTAACAAAGTAATTGTCGGTGAAAACCCGACAATTATCTACGCCCTAATCAATGTTTTATGTTAGTTTTTTATAAACCGTGATATCCGCCACCAGTGGTTATGACGTATATTCAATATATTTTTTCTAAACCTGACACAGGAATTGTCGGTGAAAACCCGACAATTATTTACGCCCTAATATTTAATTGTGAAAAATTTGTCGGGATACGACATCCATCACCAAAAGTACAATTAAAAAATTAATAAAAGTTTTTTTTTGTTACGCCTGTCTAACCTTTTAAGATTGCCGGTAAAAACCCAGACAATATCTAAATCCCTAATATACGTATACGCGTTGATAGCCTCTCTGACGACTTCGTCTGATCGACTGACCAGTTTCCTTCGGTGCAAGAACTTTTATTTCTCTTCCTCTGTCGAAATGAAAGATGGCGCTTGGTGGAGCTTTTTCACCACGGCACGATCATTTTACAGTGGTTGTAGTTTCGACCAATTTTATGATTAAAGCTTTCTCTAAAGCTTTTTTTATTATTAACTGGGTGACATTAAGTTTAGGTAAGTGTTTACTATTTATGTTTTAAAATATTATTTTTGAATTTTTTATTTATTTTTAGGAAGGAAGCGAACTGGGTTTCAGGACTAGGTGCAGGTAATTTTTTTATAATCATTTTTTATTTATTATTTTTTCTTTTTAGCTTGAAATCTATTAGTTTATATCGGGTCGGCGTCTGACGGTTTGTTTACGTCTGTTTTGGAGTATTGTTTTATTTTCATGTTTTTCTATTTTCAGGCCAAAACATTCTCCCCCCCGTTGATGCGTCTCATCAAAACACTTCATTTCTTTTTATTTATTTTATGTAAATTTTTTTTTTATATGTATATTTCGCTGTATACCAAATATAACACTAATTCTATTTATAAAATTTAATTTGTATGCTTAATTTAAGTAATCTATATATAAAATTCATGTATTATTAATAGATATATAAATGGACTACACGAACATCATCAACACATAAATGCTGCACCATCATGCGGACAATGGACACAATTTCTGTATCGGCCGCTTAATGATTGCGCTGGATGTCCTTACTGTTACCACCCTCACCTGGTTATCTGATCCTGGGTGTATTTCGTGTATCACCCCTAGTGGCCATTGTGCGGGTGGGCGATTGTCGTCCATAATGATGACTACCTGGCCTATTTTGAGGTTTGGTTGTTGTGATAACCATTTGTTTCGTTTTTGGAGTTCCAATAAATATTCCTGTGACCATTGAGTCCAAAATCGTTGTAAAAGTTGCTGTACATGTTTCCAACGATCTAAGTATGGTATGTTGTTCTTGGATGTTGCTTCTGGTACTGCCTTGAGATTTCTTCCTATCAAAAAATGCCCAGGAGTAAGTATCTCTAGGTTTGATGGATCGGCCGACAACTGGCATAGCGGTCGGGAATTCAGGCAGGCTTCTATTTGAACGAGTAATGTGGTTAGTTCTTCGAAGGTAAGTATTCTGTCATTATTAATGCGTCTCAGGTGATGTTTAATGCTTTTAACACCGGCCTCCCATAAGCCTCCGAAGTGTGGAGTTATTGGTGGGTTAAAGTGCCATTGTATGTTCAGATTGGCAAGCTCATCAGCGGCCTGCGCGGTGGCGTCATTTAGGATCTGCTTCATCTGAGACTGTAATTGTTTATTAGCTCCTACGAAGTTTGTCCCGTTGTCTGAATAAATATTCCGACATAATCCTCGCCGCCCTATAAACCTTCTCAATGCTGCTATGAAAGCTTCAGTAGTCATGTCTGATGCTACCTCTATATGAATTGCTTTCGTACACATGCATATAAAGATACAGAAGTATCCTTTATATACTTTTGATCCCTTATGTTTGGACATTTTTAGTTCTATGGGCCCGGCGTAGTCTACCCCTACGTTTTCGAATGGGTTGGCTGGCGTGATCCTTGCGCTTGGTAATCTTCCCATTACTTGAGATGGTGCTGTAGCTCTATATCGAATGCATGTCACACATTTAGAAATTCTTTCCTTGACGGCTAACATCCCGTTCGTAATCCAATATTGGTTCCTAATCGTATTCAATACTAATTGTGCTCCCCCATGAAGCGTTGTTTTATGGAAATGATCAATAATAAGATTAGTGACGTGATGTTGCCGTTGCAAGATGATAGGGTGCTTAGTGTCATAGCTTAGATTTGCATTTTTTAGTCTGCCTCCTACTCTTATTGTACCATCTTCTGCCCTAAATGGGCATAATTTGGTCAATTGACTAGACTTGTTGATTGCTTTGATGCTACTTAATTGCTCGCATTCCTTGGGAAACATCTGTTTCTGGGCTAGTTGAACTAGTTTCGTCCTTGCCCATTCGATTTCTTTCGCTAATAGCTGCGAGTTGCGCCGCTCTTTCTTACTTCGACTATTATGAATAAACCGATGGCAGTACGCCATGACTCGCAGTGTTTTTGTTAGCGAGGAAAACTTCATCCACCATTCAGTGATGATTGGTTGGTTTGTCATCAGGGTTTTGGTGGTTGTCTTGGCTTCAAGTTCTGTTTTAAGATCTACCAGAATTTCTTTTGGCCATTTGTCCTCTGGTTTCCGCAACCACGTAGGACCCTGCCACCAAATTGATGCTTCTTGAAGTTTTGCTGGCATTACTCCTCTTGACGGTAAGTCCGCTGGATTTTCCTTGGTGGAGACATAATGCCAGGATGTTCTATCAGCATTTTCACTGATCTCCACTATTCGATTGGCTACAAATGTCTTCCACTTATTTGGCATGCCTTTTAACCACGCTAGAACTACTTTGGAATCAGTCCAGCATTTGCTTTGGATGTCTTGGAGATGCATGTCTATCTTGATTTGCCGGATTAATTTGCTGAAAAGCACTGCTCCACATAATTCTAATCGCGGTAAAGACATTGGTTTGATGGGAGCAACTCTCGTTCTTGCCATCAGCAATGTCGTTTCAATACTTTCATCCTCTAAAACGGTTCTGATGTACACCACAGCTGCGTACGCTCGTACGGATGCGTCGCAAAATCTGATTAGTTGACACCTCTTGTTTCCGGTGCTTGTTTTCAACCATCTCGGTATTCGGAGATTTTGAATGTAGGGAAGTTGTTCCTTGAACTGGGTCCATTCTTGTTGGATTTCTTGATCCACTGGATCATCCCATTGGTACCCGTTCATCCATAATTTCTGCATGATTAACTTGGCAATAACTATACATGGGGCGATCCAGCCTAGCGGATCGTATAGTTTAGCCACCTCAGACAAAATTCTTCTTTTTGTCTGGGCTAGTTGCGCGAACTCAGAATCCCTTATCGCGTATGAGAAGTAATCTTTGACTGGGTGCCAATAAATACCCAGTGCTTTGATTTGATTATCTTCTTTTACTTGGAGCGGCAGTTGAAATTCGCGATCTGCCGCTGGGATTGTCTCTAGTAGCGATTCGTGGTTAGCCACCCATTTTCTTAGATGAAACCCCCCAGATCTCAATAGATCAATTAATTCCCTTTGAATTTCTAATGCCTCTGGCAATGTGTCTGCCCCAGTAAGTAGGTCATCCACATAAAAGTCCGTAAAAACCTTTCTGGCTGCCTTTGGCCATTGTTTTATTTCGTCAGTGGCTAGCCTTTGTAAGGTTTTTATGGCTGAGTATGGTGCCGCTGTCGTGCCGAAGGTGACGGTTTGTAACTCATATTCTTGTACTGGTTCTTTAGGATTTTCTCTCCATAAAATCGTTTGATATTTTCTGTCTGAATGACTTACAGATATCATTCTGTACATTTTTTCGATATCAGCTGTTACCGCGTATTTGTACTGTCTCCAATTTAATAAAGTAGCAAATAATTTAGGTTGCAATGTTGGTCCGTTCAACATCTGCTCATTTAAGCTTTTTTTATTCGAGGTTTTAGCTGAAGCATCAAATACCACCCTCACCTTTGTCGTAGTGCTCTCCTTGACTACGGCATGATGCGGCATGTAATACCTGTGGGGTGTTTGCCCTGTGGTTACTTTCATATGCCCTAAATCAATGTACTCCCTCAAACATTGTGTGTAGGCTTCGCGTAGCTCTACATTCTGAGACAATTTTCTTTCCATTTGGACTAGCCTAGACATTGCTTGTCCTCTAGATTCACCTAGATCGGGTGGGCTACCGCCCACGAACGGTATGCTAACTTCATAGTGACCATTTGGATGGCGTTTTGTGTGGTCCTCATAGTGCTTCTCACACATTTCTTCCTCAACTGTTAGACGTCGTCC
This sequence comes from Thereva unica, assembly GCA_949987705.1. NCBI lineage: Eukaryota > Metazoa > Arthropoda > Insecta > Diptera > Therevidae > Thereva > Thereva unica. Next base: position 154,069,668 of record OX465281.1, on the reverse strand, counting down.
GGTGTCCAACTCTTCCCATTCCCAAAACTTCTTCATTTGACTATTTAACTCTTGCAAAGTATCCGTCTGCTGAAGGGTAAATGCGGATAAGTTCGATTGACTTCGCTTATGTACACTTGTAGCTGCTTTGCCAAATATTATCCAACCTAAGCTGGTGTTCTGGGCGACGGGCGATTGGTTAACTCCCTTGCGTAGACCATTTTGTATGATATCTGCGTACACGTCGACACCTAATAATACATCGATTCGACCTGGTTCGGTGTAATTTGGGTCAGCCAACTCTAGGCCGTCAATGTGTGACCAGTTTTGCCATGCAATTCTTTTCGGTGGGAATACATTAGTGATGTTTTTGATGACATAGGCCTGCAACGTGCGCTCAAACTTAGGGTCTATGGTGGACAGCAATGAAACGCACGCTATCTTAGTTGATGTTGCCACTGGAACGGATGCTATACCGGTCACCTCTAACGCAGCTGGTATGGTATCCGCTTGTAAGGATTGATATGCCGTTTCGGTTATGAACGAGCTCTGCGATCCAGGATCGATTAGCGCTCGCAGAGTCAGATGAGTTCCTTTATCATCCTTAATTTTTACCAATGCTGTCGCTAGCATTGATTGCGTGTTATTCCTGCTATAATTGCAGTTGGTAACAGTTTGATTCTTGGGATTCTCCTCTTTCTTATCTACTTTTCCCTGACAACTTCCCTCTTGTGTGGATCCATCATGCAACAACACATGATGCTTTTTTCCACATTGGGGACACCTATTGCTGCTGGTGCATGTTGCATTTGGATGTGACCTCAGGCAGTTATCACACACCCTATTTTCTGTCAGCCATCTCCGTCTCGCGTTCATGTCCAAACTCTTGAATGTTTGGCATTGAGATAGGAAATGTTGTTGTCTGCACATTAGACAGTGAACGTTCCTGGCTTTCAACTTTCTATAATCCCCCTTGTTATTATTTACAAACCCTCTTTGTTGATACCTTTCTTTATTTTCTCGCCAACAATTATCTCTGCCTTGTTTGTCAACATTGTGTTGGCTTATATGATAACTCGCAGTTCGATTCCGATCCTTGCCACCCTTTCTAACTTCTCGATTTGATATATTTTGATTAATATCTTTGGTGGCTTCTAAACTGCGATACCTTTCTTCCATAAATTTGCTTAAATCTGCTAACGACGGCAAATCGTCCGATTTAGCAATCAACTGTTCCCAAAGATTTCGTGTTTTATCCGGCAATCTTTGTGCCGTTGCATAAACAAATATGGGACCCCAGTTGGTAATATCGACCTTAAGGACTTGTAAGCCATGCTTAACGCGATGCAGTTCATCTAACACTGCTCTTATGTCTTTATAAGACTCATTTTTAATCTTCGATTGATCAAACAATAATTTAAATTGGGCGTATATTAATAGCCTCCGCTTGTTGTAGCGTTTGCATAATAATTCCCATGCTGGCGCATAATTTTCTGACGTCATATCAAACGCGTCTAAGTCTCGTCGAGCTTCCCCTGTGAGACTGTTTTTTAAATAATGAAGTTTATCGACTGCTGTCAGTCGTTCTTCACTGTGTATCAATGATACGAAACGATCGTGGAAAGTCCTCCATGAAGTATATTGGCCATCGAACTTTGGAATTTCAATGGTCGGAAGTTTTATAATGGCCTTGGGTGCGCTTGTTTGCTCACTAACTTGAACCTTTTGTTTCGATTCTTCAGCTTTCTGAGCAATGCATGCCTCTAGCGCATCTTGCAAGTCACCCATGAATTCTGAGTATGATTCCTCAAAATCCTGAAACTGAGTGCCTTGTACGTACCGAACTACTTCGTCCCGGACACTTTCGTCTTTGATGCTAGTAACATCGGCTGCACCTAATTCTAGGTAATTACTCTCAAACCTCTCCCATATTATTTTAATAGTTTCGATCTTCCCTTTTATATAACCTGCCGTTCTTCTATGCTTGGAAGTCTTATTATAGTTGGAGATTGTCTGCCTTAGCTGTGTCTCCAACGTGCCTTGCATTTTTAATGTAGTTTTCATTTTGTCGTTAATTGAACTACAACTACTAAACCAAAATAATCCCGAAAATACTTAAACGTTTGAATGATTTACTAATTTTTATCTAATTGTGAATTTATAGGATATAACTATTTGACCATTTTTATCCGGCTCGAAGGACCAATGTTACGGCGCAAGCCGTAATAATAAGAAAAATTCTTTTATTATAAACTTTAAGTTCTTCCAAATTGAAGAACCCACAATATTTACCTTTCTTTTACTTTAGCTTTCTGTAATGGTTAAAGGTTGCGGAATCAAAGATAAAAATGGTTTAAAATACTTATATTATCTCCTACAAATTACACTTCTAATTAATTCTAAATTCCTCTAAACTCTACTTTACTTTAATATTCAATTTTTAAGTTTTAAATTTCAAATTGCTTATAACTACTTATATTATTACTGCTGCCTTTATTTATTTTTGTTCCTTATTTCTCTATTCAGAGTATAATTAGGTCACCACAGTGTCCCGGTTGTATCCCAGCTGCTGTAGCTGACCAATAATTGTTTTTGTAAATTGCTTGTGCTTTCACTGTAACCCGACTTAGATCTGTATGACCTTGCGGGATTCAGTGCACACAGGATGAAATGGCGATTTATTCGCTGTATTCAGTGCATACAGGAGAAATGGCGATTTATTCGCAGTCTTCTCCCCTTTTTGCTGTCCTTTTTTAATTTACAGCCTATAATGTTTTTTACCTGCCACTGGTTTGGACTTCTTAAACCAGGGTCAAAGCCTTTCATACGCTATGGATCTATGTATACGCAACTTTGTTACGATTCAATATTGGAAATTTAGATAATTAAAATAGAGCGAATTTCGCTCAACCTGGTTAGCTAAGTTTTGTTTTTAACAAAAATTTTGTTTTTAGTCGAGATTCGACTTGAAAGTTCTTACGGTTTAGAACTTGACTAAATAGGAAGCTTATGATTTCTGCTAATCACTAGCTGTGAGTTATCAAAAATCATTTAAAATCCCGATCATACGATATATAAGGGATTTGTTTGAATTTAATTCCTTAACAGAGATTCCTAAACAGAAAATCTCTGATAGAGGATAAAATATTATAGTCGATATTCGACTTATAGCAAAAAAGAACCTCCACCAACTTTGGCGTCCACATAACTACGTTGTTAGTACTTTTTATATGTTAAACCTAACAAAGTAATTGTCGGTGAAAACCCGACAATTATCTACGCCCTAATCAATGTTTTATGTTAGTTTTTTATAAACCGTGATATCCGCCACCAGTGGTTATGACGTATATTCAATATATTTTTTCTAAACCTGACACAGGAATTGTCGGTGAAAACCCGACAATTATTTACGCCCTAATATTTAATTGTGAAAAATTTGTCGGGATACGACATCCATCACCAAAAGTACAATTAAAAAATTAATAAAAGTTTTTTTTTGTTACGCCTGTCTAACCTTTTAAGATTGCCGGTAAAAACCCAGACAATATCTAAATCCCTAATATACGTATACGCGTTGATAGCCTCTCTGACGACTTCGTCTGATCGACTGACCAGTTTCCTTCGGTGCAAGAACTTTTATTTCTCTTCCTCTGTCGAAATGAAAGATGGCGCTTGGTGGAGCTTTTTCACCACGGCACGATCATTTTACAGTGGTTGTAGTTTCGACCAATTTTATGATTAAAGCTTTCTCTAAAGCTTTTTTTATTATTAACTGGGTGACATTAAGTTTAGGTAAGTGTTTACTATTTATGTTTTAAAATATTATTTTTGAATTTTTTATTTATTTTTAGGAAGGAAGCGAACTGGGTTTCAGGACTAGGTGCAGGTAATTTTTTTATAATCATTTTTTATTTATTATTTTTTCTTTTTAGCTTGAAATCTATTAGTTTATATCGGGTCGGCGTCTGACGGTTTGTTTACGTCTGTTTTGGAGTATTGTTTTATTTTCATGTTTTTCTATTTTCAGGCCAAAACAACTACTGGCTAATAGAGCTTTTTATGCCCGAAAACAAATACTGCACTCAAGATTTGTACACATGACCCAGGACATAGAGGAAAGATTCAACCGGTTTGAGAAAAAAGTTCTCAGCCTAAACAGAGAGGATGGAATATGGCGAAGAAGATATAACAACGAGTTGTATGAAATTTTTGACAACCCACAACTCTCAACTTTAATAAAAATGAACAGACTGAGACTAGCTGGCCACGTAATCAGGATGGAGGATAATCGTATCCCAAAATGGCTCATGGTATCAGAAATTTGGATAGACGAAGGATGGATAGACTCTGTGAGCTGATATCAAACGCCAATAATGTCTCCTTTTTTCGGCTTTTTCTGCGAGCTCATTTATCTGATCTTTTTATCACGCCGGACACTTCTCTTTACCTTCCGGTGTAATTGGGAGTATACCCGTTCAAGTTGGTGACTTTTTCCGGGTCACTTGTAGAGTTTACGTTATCTTTGAAGGCCTTAATGCGTTCTATTTTTTGCCAGGCTGTGTCCGCGTTCCAGTGTTGCATGTTTCTTTGGACATAACCTGTACACGATTGGAATTAATGTCTCGACCAAAGTAATGTACGCAACCGTAATTAAATTTTATTCAACACTTTCTAGTCACTACTAATCAAAAAAACACCCAGTTAATCTCAACTATTCTTTAATTAGTACAAATTCAAGTTAATTATAAATTATAAAAAAAGCACAAATTCTAGCGAGAAGGAAACAACTCCAAGGAACACGTCGACCGTTTCGTTTTCAAGTTCAAGTTCGAATCATTTTATCAAAATCTCATCTCCCCTTAGCGGTATCAAAAATATTTTTGGAAACGTTTGTCAATTGTTTTGCATATTGTGATGTATTGTTTTGTACTATGTATAGATGTGAGCCGGTCGATGTGTTGTTGGTTTGTTTACATTGTGTGTTTTTAATTCTTATTTATTTAGAAGTTAACAAATAAAATCTAACAAGTAAAGGCTACAATATTTTCTTGATCTCAAATGTGTGGCGTCAACATACTCCGGGGGGTTGAAACCTCTGGGTTTCTAAGCACAATTCGGACTCCAAGGTGTCAAGGGACGAATCCAGCAACCAAATAATTTGATCATGAATGGCTGTAGTTATACCTCCATCGAGTGTGACTTCCTCCTACTAGAAAATCCAGAACGTTCTGGAGGGGGACGATATGAGGCGCGTCCCACTCGCCAAGATGTTAGAAGGATGGGAGTAAAAGGATACCTCGAATGTATGGATAATGGATTTTGTGGAATCATGAATATCTTGTGATGACCTTGCAATGTCTGTAAGAGATTACCTTTCATTAATTTCATTTTCGATCGATTTAGACAAATTAACGACAATGATAAAAACAGATGGATAGAGGGAGCGACAACACTTATAGGGATCTAGAAGGTATTTTTGGTGGAACCTTATGAATTCATTGACCAAGGAACCACCGGAACATATCTGAGCTTAAGAACAGTCGTCAATAGGTAATGGACATATTTTGCACACAGGTCTCTTGATAATATTCTCTTTCGTTCTGACGGTGACGACTCGCACCAATCCATCAGATCCCGGGTGGCATTCAACAATTCTTCCCAGCAACCATCGTGATGGCGGTACTCGTTCTTCCTTGATTAGAACCAATTGACCAGATTTGGGGTTTTCCTTTTTTTGGTTCCACTTAGGTCGTTGCTGCAAACGGCAGAGGTATTCGGTGTGCCATCGTTGCCAAAATGTTTGGTACAATCTCTGAATGAAGTGCCACCGATCTAGACGATTAATGTTTGCTTCCAACAAATTTGGTTCAGGTGGTGTTAAAATTGCTTCCCCTACTAGAAAGTGTCCGGGGTTAAGGCTGTCATGTCGGTGGGATCACTACTGATTTCACAGAGAGGCCTTGAATTTAGGCAGGCTTCGATTTGTGTCAACACCGTACTCATTTCTTCGTAAGTCAAGGGTGATTGACCAAGAATTCTCTTCAAATGGCGCTTCGTGGACTTAACACCAGCCTCCCATAAGCCGCCGAAGTGTGGGGATGCTGGTGGAATAAAATGCCATTTACACCCTTCCTTCTCAATTGCTTCAGCTGTCCTTTCATTTACCGCATCTATCATCTGTCTCATTTGGCGACTAAGGACGGTGTTTGCACCCACAAAATTCGAGCCACAATCGCTATATAGATCGCTACATGAACCACGTCTGGAGATGAATCTTCGGTATGCTGCTAAAAAACCTTGAGTACTTAAATCGGTAACAAGCTCGATGTGCATTGCTTTCGTGGCCAGGCAGATAAACACAGCAATGTAGGCCTTGTATGTTTTTGCACCTCGCAACTTTGATGTGCGTAAATCAAAAGGTCCACAATAATCAACTCCAGTGTGTCTGAAGGGCTTTGAGGCGTTTACTCGTGCTCTAGGAAGATCGCCCATCAACTGATTCCTGCTTGTCGTCTTCTGGCGGTGACACGCAATACATTTGTAGATGTGATGTCTAACTGCTTTTCTAGCCTTTAAAATCCAATACCGTTTATGAAGCACATTTAACATTAATTGAGGCCCGCCATGCAAGGTGTCACGATGTGTTTTATCCAATATTAATGTTGTCAGATGACCTTTTTCTGGAAGTATGATAGGGTATTTTTCATCAAAGTTCAGATCGGAGTGTTTTAACCTCCCTCCTACTCTCAAAAGACCGTCTTCGTGTATGAACGGATTCAACTTTATTAATTTGCTATGTCTTTCTAGTTCCTGATTTAATTTGAGTTTTGAGATATCTTCTTTAAAATACGCAAATTGTACCTTCCTTACCCACATTTTCAGCGCTGCTTCCATCTCATATACTTTCAAGTACTTGGACTCTCTTAAGTTCTTTGGCTTCCTACCGTTATTGATAAATCGAAATATATATGCTGTCACTCGAATTAGTTTTAAGAGGCAAGAATAATTTTCCATTAAGTCCCAGTCTACTTCAGTTTTCGTGAATAATGAAACCAGGCTTCGTGCTTCCAAGTTAGTGTGAGATATTTCGTCTGATTTAGGCCACGCTGTCCTACTTCCTCTCAACCACTCAGGTCCAGTCCACCACAGTGAAAATCGAAGAAGCTCTTGGGGATTCAGCCCCCGTGTGGCACAATCTGCCGGATTCTCCTTCGATGGCACATGCCTCCATATGCTGCTTCCCAAGATTGTATGTATAAGTGACACACGATTGGCGACGAAGGATTTCCATCGTGAGGGTTGTCCTCTTAACCACGATAAAACGATTTTCGAATCGGTCCAGGCATACACTGTAATGTTATTTAACTTTAATGTCCCCTTTATGTACTTAATGAGCTTCGCCAATAATGCAGCTGCACATAATTCCAAACGTGGAAGTGACACCGTTTTGATAGGCGCAACTTTTGTTTTGGACATTAAAAGAGAGCAATTTATTTCCCCATTTTGATTAACAACTGTTAAGTACACTGCGGCTGCATAGGCTTTCTCCGACGCATCACTAAACCCATGGATTTCCATAATCTGAGGTTGATCTATAGTTCGGATCCATCTCGGAATTTTTATGTTTTCTATAGCAGGTAAGTTAGTTTTGAAATCCAACCATTCTTTCAAACTGCTCTTGGGAACTTCATCGTCCCAATCGATACTGGCCAGCCACAGGCTCTGAATCAAAATTTTCGCGACAATAACGACTGGTGCTATCCATCCTAAAGGATCAAACAACTTCGCGACCTCTGACAAAATCAATCTTTTAGTGAGACTCGATGAGTTCAATTCTAACTTTACTTGATAAGAAAAATGATCAGCTATGGGGTTCCACTTCATCTCTAACGCTCTAATTCCTGCATCTAAATCCATACTGAGGGGTAATTCTAGCTCCCTATGATGTTTGGGTATATTCTCTAAAACTTTACTTGAGTTTGATGCCCATTTTCGCAATTCAAATCCCGCAGATCTCATCAGGTTGATGACTTCATTTTGTTTTACTAATGCCTTCTCTTCTGTATCTGCACCGGACATGAGGTCGTCCACATAGAAGTCATTGAGAGCGGCTTCAGCTCCGATTGGATATTTGTCTCTTTCATCCATTGCCAGTTGTTTAATTGTCCTTATGGCTAAATAAGGAGCACTTTTAGTGCCAAAGGTAACTGTCAAAAGTTTGTAATCTTGTAGTGGTTCCTGTGATGTTTCCCTCCAAACTATCCGCTGGTATTCTGCATCTCGAGGGTCGACCCAAATTTGTCTGTACATTTTTTCAATATCAGACATAAATGCTATCTTATGCTTTCTCCATTGTAGCAAAATTGATGTCAGCTCGTTCTGAATTGTGGGGCCTTTCAACAAAACATCATTCAACGACTTTCCACTGGTGGTTTTTCTCGACGCGTCAAATACGACTCGCAATCTGGTGGTGCTACTACTTTCCTTCAGGACGCAATGATGTGGCAAATAAGTGCAAGTGTACGAAATGTTCCTGTCCGGTGTAATTAGGATATGGTCATTTTCGGCGGACTGCGCTGGTATCATGTGACCTAACTCTAGGTACTCCCGGAGGCAACGTGCGTATTCCGTTTTAAGTTCGGGGTCCTTCTGGAATCGATTCTCCATCTGATGAAGGCTTGATACTGCTCTATATCTTGAACTTCCTAGTTGTAAACTTTCCGACTTGCCAATGAATGGAAGTCGAACTATGAATCTTCCATTTCCATCTCGCTGATATGTTTCTTCGTACTGTTTTTCGCATTCCATGTCCTCATTCAACAGGATTCTTTGCTCCGGAATTTCCTCGAGCTCCCAAAATGCTTTTAATTGTTCGTCCAATGTACACGTAATGTGAAAGTTTTCTATGCGAAGATGATCAATGTTATTTGTTGTCGTTCCAGCTCCATCACTAACTTCACCCAGGAGGACCCATCCAAAGATAGTTTCTTTTGCGACGGGGCTACCAATAGGACCTTTCTTAAATCCACCACTGACAATCTGAGTATAGACGTCTGCACCTAACAATATATCAATGCGACCGGGTACCTTATATGTCGGATCCGCCAGTTTCAAACCAGTGGTGTGACTCCATGGCCGATGTTCGATTCTTCTGTTTGGCAATAAATTTGTTACTTTCTTCAGTACGAACGCATTAGCATTCACACTGCGATGTTCATCGTTTAGCGGTTTTATGATCAATTTCACTTGAGTATTTATTTTCCCAGCATCAATCTCAGCCAATAATTCAATGTTGGCTCTCACGGATTCTTTCTCCAGGCGGAGACTTTGCACAGCATCTTCAGTGATGAACGTTGCTTGAGATCCAGGATCAATTAATGCTCTAAAGATCTTCTGATTTCCGAACCGTGAAACAATACGCACCAGAGCTGTTGCTAACAAAACTGGAGTATCTGTCATCGCGTGCCCGACATGAAAAGAACTCGACTCAGGGCTACTACCCGAGTACTCGATCAAGTCCGCCTGAGACCTTTGCTCGGTTGCAAGATTTACATTTATCTTCGGTTTTGAACATCGAATTTGCGCGTTTGTATTCTCGGTCTTGTGTAGCAATGTGTGATGTTTATTTTTACAGATGAAGCATGAATTTAAACTAGGGCAATTCGCTCCCATATGACCTTGGGACAAGCAATTTGAACATAAACCTCTTTTCTGCACAATAGCCCATTTAGCTTCATAATCCAACTGCTTGAATTCTGGACACTGCCTCAACACATGAGCACCAGAGCACAAGAAGCAAGATATACTTCTTTGCGAATAAAACGTTTGTCGTGATGGAGACGGCTTAGTGGCTCTAGGACTAGACGTCGCCAAGGCTTCCAATGTTCGAAATCTGGCTTCAAGAAAAGTTTTTAATTCATCAAATGTTGGGAGGTCTTTCCGGTCTCCTATCTTTTGCTCCCAGAGGCTTCTTGTCTCCAGGGGCAATCTTTCAACTACGATGTAATTTATCAACACATCCCACCCTTCCGTACTAATATCTAGATTCCTTAGTGATTGAAGGCACTCATTTGTCGTATCTAAAAGTTTCCTAATATTTATTGCTGTATCAGCTTGATTAAATGGCTGTGAGAACAGTGATCTCAATTCGGTTTTGACAATCAAACGCTTGTTTTCATAACGATCAACTAGTAAAGTCCACGCGGGAACGTAATTTGCATCCGTAATCGTAAAATGGCGGAGGAGTTGCTCAGCGTCACCTGACACACTGGTCTTCAAGTAATGCAACTTCTGCGCCTTAGATAATGCGACATTTCGATGAATCATAGTACGGAACAAATCATGAAACGAACTCCACGATTTATAATCGCCTGAAAATCGAGGAAGGTTTATTCGCGGTAACTTGATCTCCTCTCCTACAACTTCAGTTTTTTGAACAACGGATGCTTCGAGTTCGTTAGGTGTTAACGTGTTATGTAGCGCGGATTTTTCTTCTTCCATTTCGGATATGTTGTTGATGTAGAAATCCTCTACTTCCGAATACACGTCATTCGAGAAATAATCAATCTGGTCCGTCTCTTTTACACCTATTCTTAATAATTTCATGTGGGTTTGTCGAAATTCGGTCCAATACTGCTTAAAACACTTCAATCGGTTCTCAAAATAGGACAAAGATTTCCTTGATTTGGAATCTTTTTTGTAATTTCTAATATAATTTCTCATTAATTCATGTAGCGACGTTTGATCTTCTATCATTTTCTCCATTTTAGCCGAATTCTCCATGATAAAATAAGAAATTGTTGGACTTACCGAAATTTGCTCTTGTACCGTTATTCCCTGTTAATTTGATTTCTCCGCTAATAGATGCCGTTTACTCAGATTCCAGCTTTCCAGTTCACTTGAGTTCACAGTCAAAATTTGTTTTAAGTTCGATAAACTTCACTATGATTAATCAAATTCACTTTGAGTTCAGTCCACTTCAATGTAATTAATTCCGTTTCTTATGTATGATACCGCACTCTCAATATCACAAAAAATCCGGCTCGAAGGACCAAAAATAATGTACACGATTGGAATTAATGTCTCGACCAAAGTAATGTACGCAACCGTAATTAAATTTTATTCAACACTTTCTAGTCACTACTAATCAAAAAAACACCCAGTTAATCTCAACTATTCTTTAATTAGTACAAATTCAAGTTAATTATAAATTATAAAAAAAGCACAAATTCTAGCGAGAAGGAAACAACTCCAAGGAACACGTCGACCGTTTCGTTTTCAAGTTCAAGTTCGAATCATTTTATCAAAATCTCATCTCCCCTTAGCGGTATCAAAAATATTTTTGGAAACGTTTGTCAATTGTTTTGCATATTGTGATGTATTGTTTTGTACTATGTATAGATGTGAGCCGGTCGATGTGTTGTTGGTTTGTTTACATTGTGTGTTTTTAATTCTTATTTATTTAGAAGTTAACAAATAAAATCTAACAAGTAAAGGCTACAATATTTTCTTGATCTCAAATGTGTGGCGTCAACATAACCGATGCTCGTTTCCGCAGCCGTCAATATAGCGCCTTTTGTCGTACTCCACAGCTCTTCAACGTTTGTGTCGGTGGGAATTACAAAAGTCGACGAAAAGCTTGATCCTTGGAAAGGCCTTGATTTCCAATTGTTTATTCAAGGCCAGTGTAAGTGACCCATTAATGCAATGACGTCTCCCTTTGAGCAGAGTGAAAAACCTCATACAGTCGCATATGGAATTCGTCTTTGATGGCTTTAGTTGGAGCATAGCATTGGACTACCGTAGTACTTCTTAGTCTGGTACGCAAGCGCACGGTAAGAATCCTCTCAAAAACTGGTGACCAGCTAATGAGGCTTCCTGGCTTCTTTGGTGAGTATTACGCCAACGCCACTCCGACTGCTTTCAGTTTCATTTCTAAAAGAATATAAGAAGGACTCACCGTTTGGGCAGATATGTTCCCCCGCATCGAGCTATCTGGTCTCGCTAAGTCCCTTGATCTTGATGTTATATCGATTCATCTCATTGAGTACTTCATCCAGCCGTCCGTCAGTAAAGGTCGTCGTCGTGTTGTCCATCCGGTTTCGAGGCATTGTTTGCCGATTTGTAGCAATGGTATTTTTTATGGGAGCGAGTTGCTAACCCTCAGCCCAACCGACTCAAAACTCTGCTTTATAGCGCAGAGAGCTCGCCATTCGCCCGTCTCCCGTTAGCTCCTTCCGAAGAAGTACACCAGGGGGCACCGCGGGGAGGTGGGATTGGACTTGCTAACAGGTCTGCTAGGTGTTCGTCTGCAGTCTAAGGTCCAGCATAATTACAATTTCTGTCAGTTAACCTCTAGTAGATAGAGATGGAAACATGTGTTTTTGTTCGCAAGATCATCAATCCGGCATCAATGTTTGACAATTTTAAAGTGAGAAAGAACAAAAAATCAGCTAAAGAATCAGTCAATCTATTCGTATATGACGTGGATCTTCTGATGTTACTATCACTATTGTCTGATAAAGACAATAATATATGTATATTTATTGAAAGCAGGTGTTGGTAAAGTAGATGCAAAATCGTTCAGCCGAAACAGCTCTCAATAAATATCAGTAATATCAGAGTTTCATTGGCTTTAAGCTTTTCTTATAAGTTTTTTTTGCAAACTAAGAAACGCATGCCAACGTTTTTTTTACAGACTATGGTATTCAAGAAGAAATAGGCTTGGTAAGTGAATCCGTTACAGCTATCTCAACCTAAATAAAATGGTACGTGCTTAGCTAAATGTCATTTACGATCGTTTTTAAACGATTATCTAAGAATACAACGTCCGTGGAAGGGAAATATATTGAATGCCCTCCAATGGGGTTGGAAGATAACTCAAAAGGGATTGGTGCCAATTGTAATGACTACGGCCCTGTTCCGTCATATCAACCAGTATACTACCCAGCGTGAAAGGGTTAATTCAAGTGTTTAGGCTGTGATCAACAGCATCATCATTTCATCATTGCGCTCCTTTAATCCCTCATGGGACATAGGGCGGAAACAGTTGCCCTCCAGCGGACTCTGTTTTGCGCGACAGCTCTCAGCTCCGACCAGGATCTCCCAGTTGTTGCGGCTTCTGCTAGTAGGGTTCTCCTCCACGTTGTTCTAGGTCGTCCTACTCGACGGGATCCTTGCGGGTTCCAGTCAAGGGCCTGTTTGGCTAGATTTTCGTTTTCGCGTCGCAAGGTGTGGCCTACCCAATTCCATTTCCTTCGCCTGATTTGGTCGTCTATCCTTTCTTGGCCGGCACGGCGCCATAGTTCTTCGTTTGAAATTCTATCTTGCCAGAGGATTTTTAGGATACGACGAAGGCATCTGTTGATGAAGACTTGTAGGCGCCCTGTGATGAATTGGGTGACTTTCCATGTTTCGCAACCGTACAAAAGTACTGCCTTCACGTTGGAGTTGAACAGCCGCAATTTGGTGTTAGTTGAGATCTCCGTTGATCTCCATATGCGGAAGAGGTATGCATATGCGCCTCGTGCTTTATTTATTCTGGAACTGACAACTTCTTCTGCACCGCCATTTTCGGTAATAATACTACCGAGGTAGCAGAATTTATTTACCAGTTCCACCTCACGGTTATTCAGCGCAGTTCGTTCAATGGTGTTTGCATTTATCCGCATTTCTTTAGTTTTAGTCGGATTTAGCCTTAAGCCTGCTGGACTACTTTCTGTTGCCAAATTGTTAATCATGTTTTTGAGGTCTTGGTGTCTGTGGGCCAGCAAACAGATATCATCTGCGTAGTCGAGATCCTTAAGGCGGTCTAACAAACCCCATTGTATGCCGCCTGTTCTACTATCTAGAGCGCCGACAAGGATGTCATTTATTACTATAAGAAATGGTAAAGGCGAGAGTAGGCATCCTTGTCGTACTCCTGAGCTCACCTCGAAGCTGTCGGATAATTTTCCATTATGGAGAACTCTGCATTTGGAATTGTTATATAGGGCTTTTATCAATTCTATTATTTTATCAGGCAGTCCCCGTCGCCGTAGTGCCTGCCATATAAAGCTCCTATTGACCGAGTCGAACGCTTTCTCATAATCTACGAAAGCAAGGTAAAGGGGGGATCGGAATTCAGTAGACTGCTCCACTATAATTCGTAAGGTGTTGATATGATCAATACATGAGCGGCCCTTCCTGAATCCGGCTTGCTGCCTCCTAAGCGTTCGGTCTACTGCCTCACTTATCCTAGATAGTAATATGTGGGACAAAATTTTGCCCACAGTAGATAGTAAACAGATGCCTCTCCAGTTGTCGTATATTGTTAGGTCCCCCTTTTTTGGTATTATGACTATGATACCTTCCGTCCAATCCTCCGGAAAGGTACAGGTGTTCCATGCTATTTGTAGGATTGGCTGAAGCGCATCTGCTATGAGGCTTGAGTCGGCTTTCAACAATTCTGACGGGATGCCATCTTTTCCAGCTGCTTTACCATTGGCCATCGCATGAATTGCGGTTACTATTTCCGTCTTGGATGGGGCCCGGGTGATGATTCGAATTGGCTGTGCATTGTTGCTGGTTTCCTGAGGTTCCTGTGTAAATGAACCATTCAGGGCGGCGAAGAAGTAATCTCTCCATCTTTGGAGCTGCTCCTCGTCGCTGCACAGCAGCCTTCCATCCGCACTCTTAACGGCATGCTTTTTAGTAGAGTGCTTTCCCGAGAGCTGTTTAGTGATTTGGTACAGCACCTTACTGTTGCCTGTGTTTGCGCGTTTTCCGCTTTTTCTGCGAGCTCATTTATCTGCTGCCTTTTATCACGCCGGACACTTCTCTTTACTTCCCGGTGTAATTGGGAGTATTCCCGTTCAAGTTGGTAACGTCTTTCGGGGTCGCTTGTAGAGTTTACGTTATTTTTTAGGGCTCTCCTGCGTTCTATTTTTTGCCAGGTTGTGTCCGAGATCCAGTGTTGATGATTTCTTTGGACATAACCGATGCTCGATTCCGCAGCCGTCAATATTGCGCCCTTTGTCCTACTCCACAGCTCTTCCATATTTGTGTCGTCAGAAACGTTGTGCTGGTTTAATATTTGCTGTAGGTTTCCAGCAAATTCCCGCTTTTTAACGCTCTCCCGCAGAAGATCTACGTTGACGTCTACGGTTTATAGCATCGCGTTGTACGTTTCTGATTGCGGCGATTTTAAGGCGAATAGTTGCTACAACCAAATGGTGGTCGCTTCCAGTGTCTGCTCCCCTGAAACTCCTGACATCCTCAAGGATAGTTCTCCATCTGCGGCTTACGGCCACATGATCTATCTGATTTCTCGTCCTACCATCGGGCGATACCCAGGTCTCTTTGTGTATCTTCTTGTGACAAAAGTAAGTTCCACCTACCATGAGTTGGTGGGAGCTACAGAAGTCAACGAAAAGCTCACCATTGTTATTGGTAACTTGGCTTAGACCTTGATTTCCAATTGTTTGTTCAAGGCCGGTGTTGTCACGGCCGATCTGTGCGTTTAAGTCACCCATTAATACAATGATGTCTCCCCTTGGAATAGAGCGAAAAACCTCATTCAGCCGCAAATAGAACTCGTCTTCGATGTCATCTTCAGCGTCTTCAGTTGGAGCATAGCATTGGACTACCGTAGTACTTCTTAGTCTGGTACGCAGGCGCACGGTAATAATCCTCTCAGAAACTGGTGACCAGCTAATGAGGCTGGACCTGGCTTCTTTGGTGAGTATTACACCAACGCCACTCCTACGGCTTTCAGTTTCGTTTCTGCCAGAATGTAAAAAGGACTCACCATTTGGGCAGATATGTTCCCCCGCATCGGGCCATCTGGTCTCGCTAAGTCCCATGATCTTGATTTTATATCGATTCATCTCGTTGAGGACTTCATCCAGCCGTCCCTCAGCCAGCAGTGTTCTCACATTCCATGATCCGATTCGTGTCCTTGTTCGAAAAGCAAAGGTCGTCGTCGTGTTGTCCATCCGGTTCCGAGGCATTGTTTGCCGATTCGTAGCAATGGTGTTTTTTATGGGAGCGGGTTGCTAACCCTCAGCCCAACCGACTTAAAGCTCTGTTTTGTGGCGCAGAGAGCTCGCCATTCGCCCGTCTCCCGTTAGCTCCTTCCGAAGAAGTACCCCGGGGGCACCGCGGGAAGGTGGGATTAGGACTTGCTAACAGGTCTGCTAGGTGTTTGTCTGCAGTGACTTTTCTCGGGTTTTGGCAGAGGTGGCAAATCGGGTACCACCACTTTCCGAGGTCTTTGTTAGCCGTTTGCCCCCCTGAGCAACAGCATCTTACATGAAATTGTTACAACCTGAAACTGTTTCAGCAACCAATCTCTAATATTAATGGCTCTACAGCCCAATTCGAGCCTTGGCCTCTGTTCAGGATCCTAAAAAATGTAAACAAACTTTATACCAAAGAATTATTCTTAAAAAAATAATACTTACCTGACAACACCAAAACTCTAAAGTCTGATTCCCTCGCCGCCGCCTCCAATTTCCCAGGCATCTGAAAAAAAAAAAAAAAAAAAATATATATATATATATATATATATATATATATATATATATTATACTAGCTGGGACCCGGTGCGCCTACGCTGCACCCATAAGTCAATAGTAAACAATAAAAACCATCCACTGACTTAATATTTTTCGAGATATGAATTTTACACAGATGAAATGCCTCAAAGAACATGGGTCTTGCGTCGGCCGCCATTAATCGGTATATTGAGTCTACTACATTGCTTATTGTATTCTACTTATCATACCCTTTAATTTGATACCCATGTTGAGGGGGTTGTGAAGAAAGTGGTAATCCGGCCTCTTTAGACGGCCGCCATGGATCTAAAGATATATTTTGTATACTACATTGCTTATTGTATTCTACTTATCATACCCTTTCATTTGATACCCATGTTGAGGTGGTTGTGAAGAAAGTGGTAATTCGGCCTCTTGGGACGCCGCCATGGATCTAAAGATATATTTTGTATACTACATTGCTTATTGTATTCTACTTATCATACCCTTTCATTCGATACCCATGTCGAGGTGGTTGTGAAGAAAGTGGTACCCCGCCCTCTTGAGACGGCCGCCATGGATCTAAAGATATATTTTGTATACTACATTGCTTATTGTATTGTACTTAACATACCCTTTCATTTGATACCCATGTTGAGGTGGTTGTGAAGAAAATGGTAATCCGGCCTCTTGAGAAGGCCGCCATGGATCTAAAGATATATTTTGTATACTACATTGCTTATTGTATTCTACTTATCATACCCTTTCATTTGATACCCATGTCGAGGTGGTTGTGAAGAAAGTGGTACCCCGCCCTCTTGAGACGGCCGCCATGGATCTATAGATATATTTTGTATACTACATTGCTTATTGTATTCTAATTAACATACCCTTTCATTTGATACCCATGTTGAGGTGGTTGTGAAGAAAGTGGTAATCCGGCCTCTTGAGACGGCCGCCATGGATCTAAAGATATATTTTGTATACTACATTGCTTATTGTATTCTACTTATCATACCCTTTCATTTGATACCCATGTCGAGGTGGTTGTGAAGAAAGTGGTACCCCGCCCTCTTGAGACGGCCGCCATGGATCTAAAGATATATTTTGTATACTACATTGCTTATTATATTCTACTTAACATACCCTTTCATTTGATACCCATGTTGAGGTGGTTGTGAAGAAAGTGGTAATCCGGCCTCTTGAGACGGCCGCCATGGATCTAAAGATATATTTTGTATACTACATTGCTTATTGTATTCTACTTATCATACCCTTTCATTTGATACCCATGTCGAGGTGGTTGTGAAGAAAGTGGTACCCCGCCCTCTTGAGACGGCCGCCATGGATCTAAAGATATATTTTGTATACTACATTGCTTATTATATTCTACTTAACATACCCTTTCATTTGATACCCATGTTGAGGTGGTTGTGAAGAAAGTGGTAATCCGGCCTCTTGAGACGGCCGCCATGGATCTAAAGATATATTTTGTATACTACATTGCTTATTGTATTCTACTTATCATACCCCTTCATTTGATACCCATGTCGAGGTGGTTGTGAAGAAAGTGGTACCCCGCCCTCTTGAGACAGCCGCCATGGATCTAAAGATATATTTTGTATACTACATTGCTTATTGTATTCTACTTATCATACCCTTTCATTTGATACCCATGTCGAGGTGGTTGTGAAGAAAGTGGTACCCCGCCCTCTTGAGACGGCCGCCATGGATCTAAAGATATATTTTGTATACTACATTGCTTATTGTATTCTCCTTAATATACCCTTTCATTTGATACCCATGTTGAGGTGGTTGTGAAGAAAGTGGTACCCCGCCCTCTTGAGACGGCCGCCATGGATCTAAATATATATTTTGTATACTACGTTGCTTCTTGTATTCTACTTATCATACCCTTTCATTTGATACCCATGTCGAGGTGGTTGTGAAGAAAGTGGTACAGCGCCTTCTTGAGATGGCCGCCATGGATCATTTTAGTTTCAATAGCGTCATGGCCTACCTTTTGTTTGACAGCTGCGTAAATTTGAAATTTTCATTAAATGTAATGATTCAATTTAATGACAATTTTACATTTGTCAAACAATAGGTAGGCCATGAAGCTATTGAAACTAAAATGAAGTGAAAATTCCTAAAATTACCATTTTTTTTGGATTTTGCAGCTGTTTTTTTGGTTAAAGGTATAAAAAATAGCCTACGACCTATTCTCAGACCTACCAAATATACACAAAAAATTTCATGCAAATTGGTCAACCCGTTTCGGAGGAGTACGGTAACAAACACTGTGACACGAGATTTTTATAGATATAGATTATATATATATATATGGGCGATTCTCCAGAACCTTTAACCTGAGCTAATTGGAAAAATGAAATTTCAAATTGATAGCACAACCGTGCCATGATATTTTTTGTGTTTCTTATTTCATAAATAAATGCTTTCTGATGTAGAACATTAAAAAATTCAATGCGCATATTTTTTTATGACATGGTTATATTGACATGGTTACAATTTTGACATCAAATTTGACATGGTCACAATTTTGACATTCGCTAAAATTACTTTTTTTTAAGATTCATGAAACAACTTAAGCGAAAAAAACGTTACATATGATTTAACTAGTTACAATACGTCATAAGAAATTTTACGGGGATGAATTTAATGTAATATGAGCAAATTAATTGCGGTTACAACTTTGACATTTAAATGTAACCTACGTTCCCGTTAGCCAGTTTTGCCCAAAAATCAACCAATTTCAACTTATTGTTGTCACAAAATGTATGCACATGTTCGTTAGTGTCTGAACAATAAGTGCGTTTAAAAAATTTTATGATAAAATGAGACAATTCGGAGTTCTTCGACTTACCATGCGGGTTACAACTTTGACGTCAAAACCTAGGGACAAACTTCAGAGTTGTTTTTTGGAAAATATAGCGATTTGACACTGCACCGAACACAACTGCATTTTTCCTTAAGAGTTAAACTACAATTTTTCACTTTTCACTATTTGTGTCAACGCTTCCTATCACAAATATAAATAGTTTTTCATTCAGATTAGCGCTAAAGACAGGCCGAAAAGTGACAGGTAACGGAACATTTTTTCAAATTTCATTGCAAAATATCGTTTTAAATGACTTCGTACTTATACCTCATTGCTCATTAATGATTTCTTAACATTATCGATAGCTTCTTTTATTTTTAATCTTCCTACAAAAATTGTAATTCATAAAAATTTTGAAGCGACAAGCAGGTTAAAAGTTCCGGAGAATTGCCCATATATATATATATATATATATATATATATATATTAGGGTGGCCCTTATTTCGACTTTTTTGACTTTACCCAAAAAGATCCCCCCAAAAATATGCGAATGGATGAAAAACGAGCCAGTGTGAAATTTGACGCCAATCGGGAGTGATTTAGAGGTCCCTCAAAATCGTCAAAGTTTCGAAAAATTTTATTTTTTTGGCATTTTTTCTTTTTTAGCCACCCCTGAAAATTTTACTCCAACCCTGACCGACAAAATATTATAGATATTTTAATTACCTTTCTAATAAGCCAAATTTTAAAAAAAACGGTTGACAAATAGAGAAGTTATGGCCATTTATGTTATAGAAAACCAAACATTTTAATTTCTATGAGAATATTTCATATTTATTTAATTTTCAATAAAAACCACTATTTTTTTTTTTTTTTGAAAATTTTATTTTAAAGTAATAGAATATATGTATTTAAAAGTATAAATTCTTAGTTTTTAGTACTACTCAACGCTGATTTAGTATGTGATTTGAAGTTTTTTCGATAGTCAGTAACCACTAGCAATAAATATTGCTTTTCTTCTTCATTTTTGGTTAATACTTTATTGTATTCTTCAATTAATTTCACACCGTGTTCTGCTGCATCATTTACTACATGTAAATTATGAATTATATTCTCTCCTTTATTATACTCTTCATTATCGTTCCAATTAAAAGGGTCTTCATTTAAAAAATTAGTGGAAATTCCAAAGCGATTGAAAAATTTATGTGGGTTTACGGTAACAAAATCAGGAAGCCCTTTTTCTATAAATGTTTCTATTTCCTAGTGGTATACCTACGTTTCATATTTTCTATTGTATCAACATCGTCATCGTAATCTTTATCATCTCCATCATCATTAAAGCTTTTCAGAGTCTTTATCTAATCTGTTATTTCTCTTTTAATTTCATTCGAAACGTTTTCGTCAAACAAACTTAGTGCAACACATTCGTCTGATAGGTACCACAAATGGTTCGAAAACTTCTTGATTACAGCTTCAGATATTTGTTTGTCACAAGATTTGTAATTATAAATTTCTCGTATAAGACACAAATCTTGGTATGGCGCTGATGATGAAACAGGACAGTTAAACCAAGCCTTCACATAAAAACGGATAATAAAAGCACATATATCTCTTAATTTGT
This sequence comes from Thereva unica, assembly GCA_949987705.1. Lineage (NCBI taxonomy): Eukaryota > Metazoa > Arthropoda > Insecta > Diptera > Therevidae > Thereva > Thereva unica. The sequence goes on along the minus strand of OX465281.1, from coordinate 154,048,715 downwards.
TTTCTTCAGATTCGGTTAAATTAAATTCTGTTCGAAATAGATATATTTTCAACGAGCACAATGCTTTAGACATTCATCGGCCGTGGTGCATCGGTCCTGGATAGCGAAATATTGTTTTAGAACTTGTGCCTAAACAAATTAAAGTCAACTCTAATAGCTCTAGGTAATCGTCTCTTGCTATTTTGTTTTCCAATTGACGTTTACAAAAGTTTGAAACTTCTTCTTTTACATCAATTAAAATCGTAAAAAGCTTTTCGTCTTGAAGTGCTGGTTTAAAATTCATTTTATTTATATTTGGCCAATATGATTGAAATCTTTTGAATAAAGGAACATCAGAACCGGAAGTAATTGATCCGAATTTGGATTCAAATACACTTCTCAGTACGATTTCATATATGTGGTGGCGGCATGGTAAACTAGTTGGGATGTGGGTTTGACCCCTTCGGTCCACACGATTAACTTTCCAGTATGATGAACGAAGATGGAATAAACTGACTTCTTACAAAATAGTTATACGTTTAGCACTAGTGGGAAATTGGCTGAAATATATGTGTGAACGTAAATTTTTATGCGCTATTGTACTCATTTTTGCATATGAATCTTTAAATTATGTATTATTAAAAAATATAATCAATTTTTATGAACAGAACAAGTTTATAACGAAAACACTATAAACAAAACAAACAATTTAAACTACTGGCAATCTAAATTATTCCACTGATCAAACTTTAACTTCTGGCACTTTTAGCGATTCTATCCTTATGGAAGTCGAAACTAGACTAACTTGTTAGTGGTTTTTATTGAAAATTAAATTAATATGTAATATTCTTATAGAAATTAAAATGTTTGGTTTTCTTTTCTGACCATAACTTCTCTATTTGTCAACCGTTTTTTTTTTAAATTTGGCTTATTAGAAAGGTAATTAAAATATCTATAATATTTTGTCGGTCAGGGTTGGGCTAAAAAAGAAAAAATGCAAAAAAATCAAATTTTTCGAAACTTTGGCGATTTTGAGGGACCTCTAAATCACTCCCGATTGGCGTCAAATTTCACACTGGCTCGTTTTTCATCCATTCGAATATTTTTGGGGGGATCTTTTTGGGTAAAGTCAAAAAAGTCGAAATAAGGGCCACCCTAATATATATATATATATATATATATATATATTATATATATATATATATATATATATATATATATATATATAGGAGTGAAAACTATTCTGGACACAGTCAACGAGTGTATTACATCGTTAAAAAATTCAATATTCGACTGGGATCCAATATTTGTGCATGTAGCCGTGAAAAAGTTACCAATCGAGACTCATCAACTTTGGGAGCAATCACTGTACAGATCCAGCAAATTATCAACTTGGACTGAGTTGGAGGAATTTTTAATGAAAAGATTTAGGGCCTTGGAAGCACTGGACACGAGGAAAACAAGCGTCAAAGATGAGAAGGAAAGGACAAGATCAACGAGAACACTCATGCGACCACAATCCTTTATGATAGAAGGAACTAGAACTACATGCAGCGTATGCAACGGTAATCACCCCCTCAGGAACTGCCCAGAATTTCAAAAATTAAACTTTCAAAATAAAAATGCAATTGTACGAAAAAAGGGTCTCTGCATAAATTGTTTAGGTGTCGGTCACCTGGCTCCACAATGTCCTAGCAAAAATTCGTGTTTCTGTTGTCATAAGCCTAATCATACCCTATTACATATTTTTCCTAATGATCAGCATTCCGGATCTAATTCGATGAAAGCAAAAACTTTTAAGTCATTTACACCAGCACCCCATTCTCAAACTATTAGTGAACAGAAGGAATTCAGCCCCCCTATAAATTCTCTACATACCTCTACTCAAAGGGAAGTTTTATTAGCCACAGCATTAGTTACTTTGCAAGGTCCAGGGAAAACTACAAAAACTTTTCGGGCTCTGCTTGACCCAGGGTCGCAAGCTTCATTTTGTACCGAATACGTGGTGCAATCGTTGGGTCTTCGCAAATCGCCTGTCATCGCCAGCATAACAGGTGTAGGTCAGATTCCGCTAGGAGCTTCCAGGATAAAGGTCTATGCCGATATCGTCATACCATCATCAAGTGATACTGTGCAGCTGGAGGCTTTGGTGAAGAAAGATTTAGCACATCATTTACCGGCCAGAGTGATAACATCAACTAATTGGGCTCATGTCAATGGTTTAAATCTAGCCGATCCACATTTCTCTCAGCCAGGAAGGATTGACGTGCTAAGTGGAGCGGATGTCCATGGAGACTTGATCTTACCAGATGTCCGGAAGGGCTCTAAAGGTCAACCTGTTGCTCGACGAACACTTCTAGGATGGGTCTTATCCGGTAGAACGACGGACCCAGAACATCAACCTCAAGGGTATCAGACCTTCACAGACACCGTGTCATTAAATCTTATTAGCAACCAGTTACAAGATTTTTGGAGGATTGAAGAGACACCAAGTATCCAATGTCCTAAAAGTGAAGATAAGGAGTGTGAACGCTTATACGAACACACTCATACTCGTTTCCAAAGTGGGAGATATCGCGTAAAACTACCTTTTATTAGTAAAGATGATCAGCATTCGTTAGGTGCTTCACGAGCCGGTGCAGTGGCGAGTTTCCTTAGTTTAGAGCGACGATTTTCTTCGAACCCATCCATAAGGGAACAATATACCAAGTGCATAGAAGAGTATCTTCAGTTGGGTCACATGCGGTTAGCTAAAACAAAGGAAGAAGACCATTTAGTTATATATCAAGGTAAACCGTGTTATCAAAGTTATTACTTACCGCATCATGCCGTTTTTAAAGAAAGCGTTTCAACAAGGCTGCGTGTAGTATTTGACGCTTCGCGAAAGAGCTCCTCCACCGTGTCCTTGAACGACATTTTACATACTGGACCTAGCCTCCAAAATGAAATGGTTGCTGTACTGATGAGATGGCGTAAATTCAAGTTCGCTCTAATGGCTGATATCGAGAAGATGTACCGCCAAATTGCGGTTCATTCGGATGGCATTAACTATCAGCGTATTGTGTGGAGAAGTGATGTCTACCTGGCTAACTTCTGAAGAACTGGAGAAGGCAACGCAATTCTGGTTAAGGTTTGACCAAAATCTTAATTTTTCAATGGAACTCGAACACATTCGTTCGGCGAAGCCGCTACCTGGCAAGAGCAAACTTCAAAACTTTAATCCCGTCATTGACAACGATGGACTGCTGCGCCTCGGAGGACGCCTTATGGTGCGTCCACACTACGCGGACTTAGGTCACACGCGCTTTTGCCAATTTTTTTCATATAGAGTTTAATGGCCTTTTTTGTGATATTTTTAATGGCAAAGGCAGCACGACCAAACTGCACGGACAAAAGGCTGTGCTTAAAAAGGTACATTTTACGTCCACACAATACGGGCTCTTCAGAAGCGCGTACGGCCTTTCATATGGAAATTGATTTGTTTTCCCAATTTGCTCACGATTTAAAGCTCATGCGCGCTTTTTACTGAGGCCGTACGGCAAAAAGCGCGTGTGATCTAAGTCCGCGTAGTGTGGATGGCCCATTAGGAACGCCGATATCTTTTGATAGACAACACCCCCTTATTATCCCACAATCAGGACATTTGACGAATCTTCTCGTACATTATTACCATCATCTAACACTACACGGAGGAACACAACTAACTTTATCCACTCTCAGACAGAAATACTGGGTACTAAATGGAAGAAATGTGGTACGAAAGGTTATTCATGCCTGTGTGAAATGTCATCGTTTCGGAGCTCAAACCAACACGCAATTCATGGGCGATCTTCCTTCTCCAAGGATTAATATTACGCGACCCTTCACGCATACCGGGATTGATTATTGTGGCCCCTTTAATATCAAAACAAGTAAAAGGCGCGGAGCCCCATCGTCTAAAGGTTATATTGCCCTATTTGTTTGCCTAGCTGTTAAGGCAATCCCACCAAAAAAACATTAAAAATGTGAATTAGAAGTTCGTGGGCACGGAAATTATTTATTGGGACAGTTTAAAACACACTTATAACAAAAAGAAGTGATATGGATTAGTCAAGATGAATCGTTAATAGCATGAAATAATTAAACACGTGCATTTACGAACGAATTCAAAGGAATTTTACAACAATTTTAGAGCATGAATCTTAGCTGCCCTTCGAAATGTAACAAATTTTATTAGAAATACTATAGACTGAGCCACGCTGAATTCAGCAAAGATTCATGCTAGGTATACAATGAACGCGCCAGCCAACTTTTTCGCGGTTGATAATACTTTATTGAGTTTTAAATAAAAATTGGCAGTTATATAATTCCTTTGAATTCGTTCGTAAATGCACGTGTTTAATTATTTCATGCTATTAACGATTCATCTTGACTAATCCATATCACTTCTTTTTGTTATAAGTGTGTTTTAAACTGTCCCAATAAATAATTTCCGCGCCCACGAACTTCTAATTCACATTTTTAATGTTTTTTTGGTGGGATACTATATACCATCACCCCCCAAAGTCGTTTTTCAATCCGCAAACTCAGTACCCACTTTTTTGCATGTTAATTGAAGTAATCTCAGCTCGCCGAAAACTGACTTTCTGCGCGCGACTGCGTGGTTGGGTTTAATCGCAAATAGTCGATTCCAGGTTATTTTAACAGTAGCAAAAAACGGAGGTTCGAGAGGCCATACAGCGTAGCCAGCAGGACCAAATGACTCGTCAACAGTTTTTCGAAGAAGAGGAGGGATTACTGGTATCGCTGAAAACTTCCGAAAATGATAAAAAGTCATGTCGAAACTTTAAACGCGTTTTTCTCGAAACCACATTTTTTGAACTGGCCGATAACTTTTCTCAGCAACTATGAGAGGTATCGACTTGAAATTTGGGGAAAATGTTCTAGATAGTTTTCATTGGATGCTAAACCAAAATTTTCATAAAAAAATTTTTGTTAAATATTTTTTTAAGCACTCTAAAGGTAAAAAAATGTGGCAAAAATGGCCAATTTTTTTTCGTATGGCCGCCATTTTGTTTCTAATCAACATTTTGACTAAAACTGTGGTTTAGCATCCGCGGAATTTATTGCAGATTAATAATTGCATACCCATTTCTGCTTCAGATTACTAGCTCCCGAGATTTCTTATCGGCCAGCAGTGAAAATCAGCGTGACAAGGTCACATTAACCGCTGAAAATTTGTACTTAGAAAATAAATTTGTTTGACACAAATATGAGTTTCTGTTCTTCAAATAATAAGGAACAACAAGCAAAAAACCAGAATATTGCATGATGCCTTGTAGCTCCAAAATAATTTTTTGAAAAACAGCCTAAAATCGGCATTCTAGACGGTAACACCCCCTTAAAGAAAAGCGTGGGGCGCCCATACCAACCTGAACTTAAAAAAATATGACTGCCGTGAGTACATTTTAACATTTCAGACAGCTACGAATTTTCACTAATTGAGCATTTTGTTTCATAAAAACGCACCCCACGCTTTTCTTTAAGGAATGCGTGAGATTTTTTCTATTTTGATTTAAAAGTTTATATTGTTTAAAATCTTCTTATTTTTTTACCTTTTAGTCGATTTTTTTAGTATTTATATTAATTTTGTGTTCACAACTGATCAATATATTAAGGTAAAGAAAAGAGTTTCTTAAAAAATTTTTTTTCTTTTTTTTTTATTTATATTATAGATTGGAACCTATGTAATAAAATCTTGTAAGTTAAATTTGACCCACTTCCCGGTTTCCGATTGAGCTGAAATTTTGCACACACGTTTAGTTTGGATGACAATGTAATCTGACTATTTTGTAGAAAAATCAAGATGACGCACAGTGGGGGAAAAAACCGAAATCGTGGCCAAAACCTCAAATGACCTCTGATGGGAATACAAATTGGCATACAGGGGTTTTGAAGGTAGCTGATTACGAATCCGAAAGCCAAATTATTGTAAACAAAATGGCCGATCCAATATGGCGGACATGGATGTTAAAAAAGTGTCAGACCTTGACAAAAATTGGTATGTGCCTATTTTCAAGGTCGCTGATTACGAATCCGAAATCCAAATTATTGTAAAAAAATGGCGCATCACATAGATCACATCGATTTATAGGTGCATCATAAAATGCACTAAAAATGCACTAAAATTTACCTTATTTTTGCCTCCCACGGCCTCAAAAAAAATCGTAGGGGGCTCTATGACCCCTTAAAATTTGCGTAACAGTCCCTACTATTAGGAAAAAATACCAGAAAAATCCCACCTTGCCTCTAAGGGGGCCAGGGAGCTCCACAAAAGGCTAAAAAACAAGAAAACGCGCTATGTGAAAAAAAATCCTCACATCAAGGCTAGGCAAAATTAGGAGCTGATTTTTGCACAATGAGTTCATAATAGTTTATACTTAAAGCTCATCGTAGAAAGAACGCGGGATTCAGCGGGATTTGGTACTTTTGGTATACATATCATCAGCTTTATTTCAAACGAGTAGTCACTTTTTCGATGTATAATTATATCCCACCAAAAAAACATTAAAAATGTGAATTAGAAGTTCGTGGGCGCGGAAATTATTTATTGGGACAGTTTAAAACACACTTATAACAAAAAGAAGTGATATGGATTAGTCAAGATGAATCGTTAATAGCATGAAATAATTAAACGCGTGCATTTACGAACGAATTCAAAGGAATTATATAACTGCCAATTTTTATTTAAAACTCAATAAAGTATTATCAACCGCGAAAAAGTTGGCTGGCGCGTTCATTGTATACCTAGCATGAATCTTTGCTGAATTCAGCGTGGCTCAGTCTATAGTATTTCTAATAAAATTTGTTACATTTCGAAGGGCAGCTAAGATTCATGCTCTAAAATTGTTGTAAAATTCCTTTGAATTCGTTCGTAAATGCACGTGTTTAATTATTTCATGCTATTAACGATTCATCTTGACTAATCCATATCACTTCTTTTTGTTATAAGTGTGTTTTAAACTGTCCCAATAAAAATTTCCGCGCCCACGAACTTCTAATTCACATTTTTAATGTTTTTTTGGTGGGATATCACTCTTTTTTGTTTTAATACATTCTAAAATAAAAAATAAATAATCTTCTGTATAAAGAAACATTATGTATTTAATTGTTCATTATATTTTTTTATTTATTTTATAAGTAGGTAATAACAAAATAACAAAATGCAGGAATTCAAATTAATATTATTGAATTTGTAAAAAAACAAAAATAAGCTCCTTTCGAGTTTCTCGGCCAAGATTTTTCTGTACTATGGAATTATTGATCCATAACCAGCTCGATTTTTCTTTCAACATGCTGATCTAATGACCTTGTTGGAGTGTTCCTTTGAATTCGTCCGTAAATGCACGTGTTTAATTATTTCATGCTAGTGTGTTTTAGTCATGATACCCTTTCATTTGATACCCATGTCGATCGGCTAGGTAAAGAAAATGGGTATCCGCTTTCTTGACATAACCGCCTTGAATCTAAATATATTTTGAGTATACTAAATCGCTTATTGTGTTCTACTTATCATTCCCTTTCATTTGATACCCATGTCGAGGGGGTTGTGAAGAAAATGGTAATCCGCCCTCTTGAGATAACCGCCGTGGATCTAAATATATTTTGAGTATACTAAATCGCTTATTGTGTTCTACTTATCATTCCCTTTCATTTGATACCCATGTCGAGGGGGTTGTGAAGAAAATGGTAATCCGCCCTCTTGAGATAACCGCCGTGGATCTAAATATATTTTGAGTATACTAAATCGCTTATTGTGTTCTACTTATCATTCCCTTTCATTTGATACCCATGTCGAGGGGGTTGTGAAGAAAATGATAATCCGTCCTCTTGAGATGACCGCCATGGATCTAACCAGATATTGAGTATACTATATAGCTTATTATGTTCTACTTATCATTCCCTTTCATTGGATACCCATGTCGAGGGGGTTGTGAAGAAAATGGTAATCCGCCCTCTTGAGATGACAGCCATGGATCTAACCAGATATTGAGTATATTATATCGCTTATGGTATTCTACTTATGATACCCTTTCAATTGATAGCTATGTCGAGATGGTGGTGAAGAAATGGTAGTCCGCCCTCTTGAGACGGCCGCCATAGATATAAAGACATAGCTTATTGCATTCTACTTTTCATACCCTTTCATTTGATACCCATGTCGAGGGGGTTTTGAAGAAAATGGTAATCCGCCCTCTTGAGATGACCGCCGTGGATCTAAATATATTTTAAGTATACTAAATCGCTTATTGTGTTCTACTTATCATTCCCTTTCATTTGATACCCATGTCGATCGGCTAGGTAAAGAAAATGGGTATCCGCCCTCTTGAGATAACCGCCGTGGATCTAAATATATTTTGAGTATACTAAATCGCTTATTGTGTTCTACTTATCATTCCCTTTCATTTGATACCCATGTCGAGGGGGTTGTGAAGAAAATGGTAATCCGTCCTCTTGAGATAACCGCTGTGGATCTAAATATATTTTGAGTATACTAAATCGCTTATTGTGTTCTACTTATCATTCCCTTTCATTTGATACCCATGTCGAGGGGGTTGTGAAGAAAATGATAATCCTTCCTCTTGAAATGACCGCCATGGATCTAACCAGATATTGAGTATACTATATAGCTTATTATGTTCTACTTATCATTCCCTTTCATTGGATACCCATGTCGAGGGGGTTGTGAAGAAAATGGTAATCCGCCCTCTTGAGATGACAGCCATGGATCTAACCAGATATTGAGTATATTATATCGCTTATGGTATTCTACTTATGATACCCTTTCAATTGATAGCTATGTCGAGGTGGTGGTGAAGAAATGGTAGTCCGCCCTCTTGAGACGGCCGCCATGGATACAAAGACATAGCTTATTGTATTCTACTTATCATACCCTTTCATTTGATAACCATGTCGAGGGGGTTGAGAAGAAAATGGTAATGGGTCCTTTTGAGGTGGCCTCGGTGGATCTTACTATTTATTGAGTATACTATATTGCTTATTGTATTCTACTTATCATACCGTTTCTTTTGATACCCATGTCAAGGGGTTGAGAAGAAAATGGAAATCCGTCCTCTTGAGATGACAGCCATGGATCTAACCAGATATTGAGTATATTATATCGCTTATGGTATTCTACTTATGATACCCTTTCAATTGATAGCTATGTCGAGATGGTGGTGAAGAAATGGTAGTCCGCCCTCTTGAGACGGCCGCCATAGATATAAAGACATAGCTTATTGCATTCTACTTTTCATACCCTTTCATTTGATACCCATGTCGAGGGGGTTTTGAAGAAAATGGTAATCCGCCCTCTTGAGATGACCGCCGTGGATCTAAATATATTTTAAGTATACTAAATCGCTTATTGTGTTCTACTTATCATTCCCTTTCATTTGATACCCATGTCGATCGGCTAGGTAAAGAAAATGGGTATCCGCCCTCTTGAGATAACCGCCGTGGATCTAAATATATTTTGAGTATACTAAATCGCTTATTGTGTTCTACTTATCATTCCCTTTCATTTGATACCCATGTCGAGGGGGTTGTGAAGAAAATGGTAATCCGTCCTCTTGAGATAACCGCTGTGGATCTAAATATATTTTGAGTATACTAAATCGCTTATTGTGTTCTACTTATCATTCCCTTTCATTTGATACCCATGTCGAGGGGGTTGTGAAGAAAATGATAATCCTTCCTCTTGAAATGACCGCCATGGATCTAACCAGATATTGAGTATACTATATAGCTTATTATGTTCTACTTATCATTCCCTTTCATTGGATACCCATGTCGAGGGGGTTGTGAAGAAAATGGTAATCCGCCCTCTTGAGATGACAGCCATGGATCTAACCAGATATTGAGTATATTATATCGCTTATGGTATTCTACTTATGATACCCTTTCAATTGATAGCTATGTCGAGGTGGTGGTGAAGAAATGGTAGTCCGCCCTCTTGAGACGGCCGCCATGGATACAAAGACATAGCTTATTGTATTCTACTTATCATACCCTTTCATTTGATAACCATGTCGAGGGGGTTGAGAAGAAAATGGTAATGGGTCCTTTTGAGGTGGCCTCGGTGGATCTTACTATTTATTGAGTATACTATATTGCTTATTGTATTCTACTTATCATACCGTTTCTTTTGATACCCATGTCAAGGGGTTGAGAAGAAAATGGAAATCCGTCCTCTTGAGATGACCGCCATGGATCTAGCCAGATATTGAGTATATTATATCGCTTATGGCATTCTACTTATGATACCCTTTCAATTGATAACTATGTCGAGGTGGTGGTGAAGAAATGCTAGTCCGCCCTCTTGAGACGGCCGCCATAGATATAAAGACATAGCTTATTGCATTCTACTTTTCATACCCTTTCATTTGATACCCATGTCGAGGGGGTTTTGAAGAAAATGGTAATCCGCCCTCTTGAGATGACCGCCGTGGATCTAACCAGATATTGAGTATACTATATTGCTTATTGTCTTCTACTTAAGATACCCTTTCAAATGCTACCTATGTCGAGGTGGTGGTGAAGAAATGGTAGTCCGCCCTCTTGAGGCGGCCGCCATGGATATAAAGACATAGCTTATTGTATTCTACTTATCATACCCTTTCATTTGATACCCATGTCGAGGGGGTTGTGAAGAAAATATTAATCCGCCCTCTTGGGATGACAGCCATGGATCTAACCAGATATTGAGTATATGTATTATATCGCTTATGGTATTCTACTTATGATACCCTTTCAATTGATACCTATGTCGAGGTGGTGGTGAAGAAATGGTAGTCCGCCCTCTTGAGACGGCCGCCATGGATATAAAGACATAGCTTATTGTGTTCTACTTATCATACCTTTCATTTGATACCCATGTCGAGGGGGTTGTGAAGAAAATGATAATCCGCCCTCTTTAGATGACAGCCGTGGAGCTAACCAGATATTGAGTATATTATATCGCTTATGGTATTCTACTTATGATACCCTTTCAATTGATACCTATGTCGAGGTGCTGGTGAAAAAATGGTAGTCCGCCCTCTTGAGACGGCCGCCATGGATATAAAGACATAGCTTATTGTGTTCTACTTATCATGCCCTTTCATTTGATACCCATGTCGAGGGGGTTGTGAAGAAAATGGTAATCCGCCCTCTTGAGATAACCGCCGTGGATCTAAATATATTTTAAGTATACTAAATCGCTTATTGTGTTCTACTTATCATTCCCTTTCATTTGATACCCATGTCGTGGGGGTTGCGAAGAAAATGGTAATGCGTCCTCTTGAGGTGGCCTCGGTGGATCTGACTATTTATTGAGTATACATACTTGCTTATTGTATTCTACTTATCATACCCTTTCATTTGATACCCATGTCGAGGGGGTTGTGAAGATAATGGTAATCCGCCCTCTTGAGATGACAGCCTCGTATCTAACCAGATATTGAGTATATTGTATCGCTTATGGTATTCTACTTATGATACCCATTCAATTGATACCTATGTCGAGGTGGTGGTGAAGAAATGGTAGTCCGCCCTCTTGAGAAGGCCGCCATGGATATAAAGACATTGCTTATTGTATTCTACTTATCATACCCTTTCATTTGATACCCATGTCGAGGGGGTTGTGAAGAAAATGGTAATCCGCCCTCTTGAGACGTGTACCATGCGTACCCTTTTTGTTAATCATCGAAATATTACGGAATGCTATTTGACATCAACAGTGCTGGATTTGACTAACTTGTAGGAATATGTCATATTTTTAGAAATAAATTACGATTACGAACTCGGCATTCGGTATTTCAAGATTTTACTGTACATTTGTACTGTGAACTACATGTTTTTTATAGTACCTAACGCAATCTGATACCATAGTTGCGACTAACCACTTTAAATGAATACATTTTGTTAATCATCTAATGCCATCTGGTATCAACAGTTCGAGTAAACACTTTTCGACTAACTAGTAGCACCATCTCCTTTATTGAGCAATTGAAATAACTTAGAGCGCCATCTGACAGAATAATTTTGAGTACCCACTTTTTTACACTGAAGGAGAAGAAAAAAGTTCGATTCGAAATGTAAAAAATGTAAAAATAAAGAGAACGAAGAATGATAGGAAAAAAAACTCATGGAATAATAAATTATTTATATTTTGGGTATCGGTTACAAATGAAAATTTACTTATATTGCTTATAAAAAGGTGATAAATCGCATAATTTCATAAAAAAAACACCTTGTTTTCTATGTTTAGGCGTAAATAAGGCATTAGCTGTTTGCCCCTTCGAACTCGGCAAACTACCGCTTGCCTTGATTCATCTTGAACTGATGAGTGATATGACCACTCAAGCATTTTTGGCAGCTTTTAATAGATTTGTGGCAAGACGTGGCTTGTGTAAACACGTCTACAGTGACTGTGGAACAAATTTTGTGGGAGCTAATGCTTATCTGAAGGACATCGTAACGAAACAAATGGAAGTTGCAGAAAAAACATCACACCAAGGAGTTCTTTGGCATTTTAATCCCCCACATGCACCTCACTTTGGTGGCCTCTGGGAGGCAGGGGTTAAATCCACGAAGTACCATCTCCGACGTGTTCTGGGAAATTCAACGCTTAACTTCGAGGAGATGTCGACCGTGTTAGCGCAAATCGAGGCGTGCTTGAATTCAAGACCATTGTGTCCACTAACCTCAGACCCTGATGATTCAAGTGCGCTCACACCAGGACATTTTTTAATCGGTGATTCTCTGCTAGCTCCACCACAAGAGGATTTCTCAACGACCAATCCGCACCGGCTGAACAGGTGGTAGCTTACCCAATCACTTTCACAACATTTTTGGAGAAAATGGTCTAGCGAATATTTAACCAGACTACAACAACCTAATATAACGAAAGGAGATCTCGTCCTAGTCAAGGATGATCGATTAAGCCCAATGAACTGGCCATTAGAGCGCATTGTGGAGGTTCTTCCAGGAAAGGATGGATTAGTGCGAGTAGCAGACTTTCGTATCAAGCATGCTACCATGGAAGGCCAATTGTCAAAATGTCTCGTCTACCAATCGATAACCCTATCCCATTAGAAAACTTACACAAAGAAACAATCAATTAACAGTCTAACTATTAACGCATGCCTGATTAATTATTTACACAAACACAATTAATGAACACAAAAAAAACTATCCCAAAAACTATCCAAACTAACCTTGAGTCCCTACTATCCTTTACGAACCTCCTGTTTGCTTAGTACTTCCAGATCACACAGATATAATGAAGAAGAACTCCAACACCGTGGCAGACGTATTTCCAGATCTCCAAGATGTCCTGGCACCGTGGTAGACGTACGTGCACAATCCTGCTTATTCTGGACCGGGAGGATGTTGCGTCTTCAACAGTCGACGACCTAAAATATAAAATTCAACAAAGAAAATTGTCCTAAAAAATGAATAACTACTTATCTAAAATTGTGGGTTTGTCCATCCAGGAAATCGATCTCCATAACGTAGTACCTTTAAAATAAATTAAGAAAATGTATTTAATAAATTGTAAACGTAATTATTTTGTCAACGGTTTCACGATGACATAAATTTCAGTAAAATAATTATAAATATATTTAAATTCAATACTCTCCTCATCATGTAAACAAACACCATCCAAAACACAATGCACTTAGCACTGTCATTTCTAATTCTCTACTTCCTTTTCTTCAATCAGTTACGGGATCAGCTGGTTTATAAATTTAACGAAAGGGGAATTGCCCAACTCTATCAACCAGCTGATGAAATATCAGCCTTACCATATTTGGTAAGGAATTTTTCGGGTTCAAAGAAAACGGTGAAAAACAGTAAATAATTTTCAATTTTAAAATGATGAGAAAAGTTCAGAATAGAAGCTCTAGACACTTCGAAAGTTATCGTGAAACCGATCAGTCGTGAACTCTAAGTTATCCGCTAAACTAAATTTATTAAGAATTCTTGTGAAATCTATTGTAGAATCTTACATTTAAAGGTGAACTCAAACTATTGTTAGAATTATATTAAATAAAGTGTTCATAGTGAACTCAAACTATTGGTAGAATTATATTAAATAAAGTGTTCATATAGTAGTGAAAGAAAAAGGTTGAACGTGTTTTCATAAGAAGTAAATCGAGAGAAATCATACAGCATATATCTCAACGTGGCTACAACAACATGTTAGCAATTTAAGTTGTTATCTAATTATACTCATAGCCGTAAGTTTTTGTAACATTTTATCATTTAATCTTAATAAAACCAGTCTAAGTTCAAACAGCAAAACCAACAGTTTTGTTTTCTTCGCTTTAATAACCATTTTTCTTTCAGCCAATTGTTGCACAGGTACTGAACCTGGGCAACATATAAATCTACATCGAGTATCTAGACAATTATTGTACAGGTACTGAACCTGGGCAATAAGGCAAAATAATTATCAACAAATCAGATTGTACAGGTATTGAACCTGGGCAATGGTTTACAACCTTCCGTCAAATAAAAGAATTTGGCGCATACAGCCACTAAACTAAGATTTCTAAATTATTTAGGTATTTGTTGTATTAATAGAGTATAGTTTAACAGTTTCAAGCAGCATTGAGTGAATAACTGTCAATGTTGAGTTTGAGGAGTCACAAAACAAGCAAGCGCCCGGTTTTTAAGAGAAGTAACTGATGACTGCAGACACAATCAGCACCGAGAAGAAGCCATTCGCACTGAGATTTGGTGTTATCAGAGTCTCAAACATTTCGCACAGAGATTTGGTGTTGTCAGAGTCTCAAACACATACTTCCTCCCAACTTTTTTCTTAAAATACTCCTGGGACCTTGAAAGATGAAAATACGTCGAAAATTTCGATTTCGATTTTCGGACCGATTACAATAACTTCCTATACTGGGAAGTTAATAACAGGACAGTTTGCCAAGACCCGAGATCCGACTTCCAAAAATAGAATTGCCAAAGTTTTCTGGAGATTATTCTGCCTGGCCTTCATATCATGACATCTTTAGAACTCTTGTGCACAACAGTCGGTTAAATAATGTAGAAAAACTGCATTACCTTCAGACGAGCCTTTGCGGAGATGCACTTAAGCTAGTAGGGCACTTTCAGAAAACCGAGGCAAATTATGAAACAGCATGGTCAGTTTTAGTGAGTAGATACGACACAAACGCGTTCTGGTTAACACATACCTTAAGAAGTTGTTCTCAATCAGCCGAAAACAACCGCAGATTTATAGACGAGATAGAAAAGTGCACTCAATCATTATCAAACCTTAAAATAGATACGGCCAACTGGGATCCCATTTTAATCTACTTAATTGTGAATAAACTCCATCCCTTTACTCATACACTGTGGGAGCAATCATTGAAGAGTCAAACAGAGCTACAAACCTTTACAGAATTAAAGAACTTCCTAGAATCAAAATTAAGAACTCTGGAAGCAAACGGCGCAAAACAACTTACACGTTCCACCCAACAACAAGATTTGTCGTTCACTTCCAAGCCACGCCAATCATATGTCACTACTACAGAAAATGATTGCATAATTTGTAATGGAGCGCATGTCCCAAGAAAATGTTCAAAACTCATCAACGCTAACCCCACCACCAGATTAGATTTAGTAAAACGAAAGGATCTTTGTGGGAACTGTTTAGGTTACCGTCATAAGGCCAATGGCTGCCCAAGCACATTAGGGTGCTTGAAGTGTGGACATCGTCATCACACACTCTTACACAATTCTACTTTCACTAAATCAGGGCCCATCGAAAATGCCAAACCAAGGCAAACAAATTCAGAGGATACCATGTTCAACTCCGACAAAAAAGAGGAAAGGGCGTCGTCTTATTCTTGTCATGGTACACGAAAGCAAGGTGAAACGTCAACAAAGAGAACAAAAAATAACTACAAAAATTTAATGACAAAAATTCACTTTATTTGATTCTAACTGTTTAGGATTTATAAATTTTATTTTTACTTTATTTCTACACGCTTTACTTTGTGTTTACGTTAACCGATACAATAATTACGACCTTGCTTTAATTTTATTTTACTACACGTCCAAGACACCGCGTAACCGCTCTACGTTCTGACTGCCGTCATCGCCTCTGGTCAGATGGTTTTATTGTTTCGCCCTTGTGTGCGTCAGCATGCTGCCGGTTACCTGTTCTTAGGTAATTGCTGGTGCTGCCGGTGGTGATTCCGGGTCACAGTGTCGCTTAGCGTGCACACTTGCCTTTTGGTGATGAAAGTGTTTTCTTTATTTTGCGAGGTTTGTTAAATGGAACGATCACCCAATTTGTTGCTAGTAGAGTACTAGGCCAGATTGGGCAACCGCTCCATTCTGCCCCCCGTTGAAATCTCCGATTTCAAGATTGAAGTGTGTAGCTGGAATGAAAATTGGTTAGTGTGTTATGTTCATCTAGCGGCATTTCCTCCGTGCTAGATGTAGACTCTTGTGTTCTTTAGAGGTTTTGAGGCGCCTCGACTCGCCTTAGTGCTGAGGCTGTTGAAGGTGGTGGTTTATGATTTTTATTGGCTTGAGGTGGATAGGGAAGTGGATGGGTAGAGTGAAGTGCGTTGTACCATGGTGTCGAGGTGTTGTATGCTTGCGTATACATTCTCGTTTGCTTTCTTGTCTTCTGACTCTTGAATTGCGATGGTTGTGAGATTTCCCTGATCCTGAGGTGTTTCTCCTCGCGGCCTTGGTTGCCAGTTTCCTCTTGTGAGATGATTTGTGAGTGTGCTCCATGATGCCGCCACGAGTCGCCAATTCCAACCGTACTGCTCGTGAATGGTCTGAGCGTTGATAATCATATTGCATATCTGCTTGATGATGGTGAATACAGCGTAAGCGCCTAAGATGGCCAAGTATATTTGTCCTGCGTCTATGAGAAATGTCCATACTCGTTCCTTGACGACCTGCATTGCGCTGTGTATAGCCCCTGGAGTTAATAAGTTTAACACATCTACGTCCTGGTGGTCTACATTGATTCCGAGTAGTCGTTGAGCTACGATGTTGTTTATGGCTTGTTGCTCCGACGGGTACATCACTTGTCTTCGAAGCTCTTCTAGTGCTTCTGTGGAGTATATACCTGCTCTCATTAGGTCTCCTGAGTCTTCGTATTTCCAATCGATGGTACTTGACGGTTTTAGCGTGTTCGGTGTGCGTATTCTATGGATTGCTGGACTGAGTCCGTACCATTCTCCTAAAATGTGGTATCCTGACGTCATTAGGGGTGAACATGCTACTTCTGTGCCAAACTCTTGGATCAGATGAGTCCTTGGAGTCATGAAGAAACTTTGATTGGAATAGGTAATAGGAAGTTCATTGTAGCATTTAGAAACTCGTCTGATAGCGACCTCTACTGCTTGGCATTTGACTATGTATATGATTTCTCCTCGTTGTACTGCTGTGTAGCCTCGTTCCTTCATGTAGCGTAACGCGAATTCGGCTGGATTATGGGATGCGATACTAAGTTGTGTCTGCAGGACCTCTCTTTCTAGCTCACATCGTCGAGTTACCAGGTTAATATATAACTTCTCTATTTGCATTCGCATATGCCTCTCAGTGTACACAAATTTTGAGTTGACATAGGTCAATATGTCTAGGTTCTTTGCGTTCGTGGGATGCTTTGTGAAGAAGTACTCACTTGATGTTTTGGGTACAATGATCAGTCTTGGATGCTCCGTTTGAAAACCCTTGAATCGGCATACCGTTATGTCTTTCTTTATCTCTAGTGCGAAGATGAATTCTTCTGTATTTACAGTGTAGACCACGCTACCTCCTTTGGTTCCCTTGTCATAATTTTCAACCGTTAATTTATCTGCTCGTCCTTGCCATAATACATCATATTTTGTTTCCTCGCAAGCCGTGTTTGGTATGATGTCCCAGAAGCTTCTGCCGTTCTCGGGATCAGTGCAGTGGCCATCGAGATATGTGCATATTATGTTGTTGCGAATGACAATCTTGTTGTCGTGTAGACGGACAGTGCTGGGACAATCTGTGATGGTCAAAGTAATTGATTGTATGACAATTACCTTGTCCCAGTCATGACCACCACTGCTGTACCTGGTGCCTTGGCAGTTGCCATCATTGTCTAAGCTTCCGGCAATAGTTTCTGAGTATGTGGCGCTGCTATTTGGTTTGATGTCAGCGATAATTCTTCCATTAATTAATTGATAGGTTCCACTCTTGTGGATCTTCATGCAGTCCTCATGACTTATTTCTGCGATGAAGGTACTTAATCCACCTGATACCAGTGATAGATGACTAAACATCCCACAGTGGAATATGGACTGTATAATGCTTATTTTGCATTGATACGTCTGGACCACTGCAACTTCGCTTAGTTGCAAAAGCTGTATTTCTTCCTGTTCATGTCGAGTTTTTGTTTCTTCAAATTGACATTCCGCGACTTCCACTAGAGAAACGGCGCTAATGTTTATGCTGTCGTGTCCGCAGTCGTAGGCGATTATGGCATTTGCTGTAGCACATAGTCCTAATAAGGAGAGCATTACCACCTTTGTGTAGTACATGTTGTCATGAAATTGATGATAGTTTAAAGTCTTATGGCTAATTTCTTGATGATTTTCTTATCTTCTATCTAGCTTCTTACTTTCTTATCTTACTTATTTGTTTAAATTTACGGAATATGATTGGTTTGATTTGGTTGATCTTAGTTCTTCTTTGTACTACAGTCTGGTGTGACTATCGGACCATTGTCTTCTATAGGCAGCACGCTTACTTTTGTTATGGGTCGTGTTAAGGTTGTTTCCTTGCATCTTATCGTTACAACTCGGACCAGTCCATCTCTTCCTGGATGTACTTCAATGATTCGTCCCAGTGCCCAGTTTGTTGGCGGTAGTCGTTCATCTTTGATTAATACCAAATCACCGATCTTTACGTTTGGAGTTCGATGTAGCCATTTAGGCCTTTGTTGTAGTCGATGTAGGTAATCTGTCTGCCATTGCCTCCAGAAGGTTTGATTCATTTGCTGCAGCATTTGCCATCTGCTTGTGATCCTGATGTTGGGTTCTAATAAATAGTCATCTGCTGGAGCTAGGATTGCGTTACCGATTAAAAAGTGTCCTGGTGTTAAGACTGCTAAGTCTTCCGGATCATTTGTTATAGAGCATAATGGTCGCGAGTTGAGACAAGCTTCTATTTGCGTTAAGAGTGTGTTTAATTCTTCAAAGGTCAATATTGTATTCCCTGTTGTTCTTTTCAGGTGGTGTTTTATGGACTTTACTCCACTTTCCCAGATACCACCAAAATGCGGTGATCCTGGCGGGATGAAGTGCCATTCAGTGCTGGCTTCCTCGATGGATGCGAAGACTTCTTCTGATATTCCCCAATCCTTTTGCATGTTGATTTGCGCCATTCGTCTGCTGGCTCCAATAAAGTTAGTACCACAGTCACTGTACAAGTGGCTGATTCTGCCGCGTCTAGATGTGAATCGACGGAAGGCAGCGATGAACGCGTCTGAAGTCATGTCGCTTACTGCTTCGAGATGCACCGCCTTGATAGCCATGCAGACAAAGATGCAAATGTATCCCTTGGAAGTTCGCACTCTCCCTCTACATTTGGATTCTCTTATTGTCAAGGGACCGCAAAAGTCTACTCCTGTGTGTGTAAATGGATGACTTGGCTTTACACGATACTCTGGTAAGTCCCCCATCAGTTGCTGACTTGTGGCTGCCTTCTGTTTCCAGCATGGAAGACATGTATGTATTCGCTGTCTTATGAGATTTCTGGCCGCTACTATCCAGAATTCCTTTCTTATCATAGCTGTCACTAATTGTGCTCCTCCGTGTAAAGTGATTCTATGGGCATCATCAATTAGCAGGTTGGTTACTGTGCTTCTAGCTGGAATTATAATCGGAAATCGTTCGTTGTAGCTTAAGTGAGCGTGCCGTAATCGCCCTCCTACTCTTAGGATTTCCTCAGGGTCAAGGAAGGGGTTTAGGCTGAGAATTGAGCTTTTAGAAGGTAATTGTTTTTGACTCTGTAATGCCGTAATTTCTTCCATAAAGTGTTTTTTCTGTAGTATCTGGATGATATTTTTCTTGGCCTTTTTTAATTCGTTAATTCTCAAATGACCTAGCGTTTTGACCTTGGTGCTTGCCTTGCAATTAGTCATGAATCTGTTGCAGTAAGCTGTGACTCTAACTAATTTTCTCCATGAAGAGTAGTGCTCCAGTAGTCTGGTAACGAATTCATTTTCCAAGGTGGTGATTAAGGTGACGGCTCCTTTCGCTTCCAGCTGGGTCTCTTGAACTTGTTCTTGTGATGGCCAGTGCTCCTTGGATTTGACAAGCCAAGTGGGACCATTCCACCACAATGTATGGCCTATGAGCGATTGAGCCGAGATTCCTCTGCTTGCGGAATCTGCTGGATTGTCCTTTGTAGGCACATGTCTCCAAATGCTGCTACTGCATTTTTTAGTGATGTCACTAACTCGGTTTGCGACAAATGTCTTCCATCTTGATGGGTGCCCTCGTAGCCATGATAGTACTATAGTGGAGTCACTCCAAAGATGAATTTGGGTTGGCTTGCTTGGAAGTATCGGTTGTGTCCTTTGTACTAATTTTGCTAGTAGGGACGCGGCGCATAATTCCAATCTCGGGAGGCTTATCTGCTTGACTGGTGCTACTCTAGTTTTAGCTGTCAGTAGTGATGATTTTGTTTTATCGTTAGACTTAACGACTACGTATAGTACAGCGGCATAAGCTAGATTTGACGCGTCACAGAATCCATGTATCTCATATTCTTCATCCTTGTGTGTTTGTAACCAGCGTGGAATTGTAAGTTCCTCGATCATGTGAAGTTGGTTCCTGAAGTTACGCCATGTCTCGCTAAGCCCTTGAGGTAGTAGCTCATCCCATTCGCCTTTTTCAAGCCATACCTTTTGCATTAGTATTTTAGCTGAAATTACTATTGGGCTTAACCATCCTAATGGATCAAAAAGTAGAGATATTTCTGATAATAGTTCTCGCTTAGTCTCCACCTTTCTTGAATTGTTCTTGATTTTAAAATGAAATGTATCAGTGACGGGGTTCCAATGAATCCCTAATGTTTTGATAGTAGTGTTGATGTTAACCTCGGGAGGCCCTTTCAATTCCCTGTCTTGAATTGCTATGTCACGCAACGCTTGGTTATGATTGCTGGTCCATTTTCGTAGGTGCAGACCGGATTCTCTGAGTATTTTTCGTACCTCTTCTATTAGATGAAGGGCTTCGGGGATTGAATCTGCTCCTGACATTAGATCATCCACATAAAAATCTTCTAAAATTATCCTTGCCGCTTTTTCGGACTGAGACGCGGCGTTGGTTGCTATCTGTTGAAGGGTACGTACGGCTAAGAATGGTGCTGATGCTGTTCCGTATGTAACGGTAAGCAAGCGGTATTCTTGTAATGGTTTCGTTGTCTCGCTCCTCCAAAGTATGCGTTGGTAATCAGCGTCCTTTTGGGCGACTCTTATCTGCCGGTACATTTTTTCAACATCAGCAGTGAAGGCGATGGCATGTGTTCTCCACTTCAGCAGGGTGGATGCTAAATCTGCCTGGATGGTGGGCCCCGTTAGTAGGTGATCGTTCAGTGATGAATTATTAGTGGTTTTCGCGGAAGCGTCGAATACCACTCTTACCTTTGTAGTGGAACTTTGCTCCTTTATTACTGCATGATGTGGTAAGTAGCATGGTTTACCGAGTGTGTGAGTATCGTGGTTTTCAGGAATCACTAATTCCATGTGTCCTAATTCCAGATATTCAGCCATAAACTTTTCGTATTCTTGTTTCAATTCGCTATGTGCTTCCAGTTTTCGCTCTAGACTAAAAAATCTTCTTAATGCCATTCCTTTCGAGTCGCCGAGGGCTGGTGGTTCTGGATGTGACTTGAACGGCAGCTGTACTTCATATCGACCATCTTCTCTGCGCCGGTGTGTCGCCTTAAAATGAGCTTCGCATTGAGCTTCGGCTTCAGTGAGATGTTTTTCTTCGGTCAATTCCTCTAATTCCCAGAATTGTTGTAACAGTTGCTTTATGTCACAGTGTAGACTAGTTGCAACCTTGAGACTATGACAGGTACTTTCCACCGGTCCTGACAAAATCCATCCCAGGATGGTACGTTGCGCTAATGGTGTTCCTGGAGGACCTTTAATTTGTCCT
Organism: Thereva unica; assembly: GCA_949987705.1. Lineage (NCBI taxonomy): Eukaryota > Metazoa > Arthropoda > Insecta > Diptera > Therevidae > Thereva > Thereva unica. Next base: position 154,026,531 of record OX465281.1, on the reverse strand, counting down.
TCTTCAATTAGTTCGGGGTAGACATCGGCTCCTAAGAGAACGTCGATGCGCTGTGATTCAAAGTATTGAGGATCTGCTAATTGGAGACCCTTGATGTGTGACCACTCTTGTGCTACTATTTGCTGTGTGGGGAGGTCCGCTGAAATTTGCCTCACTACTAACGCATTCATATCTATATGGGGATCGTAAGCGTAGCGAGAGCTGAGCCTAAAATTGACTGTATGTTTGCTTGGCCCGCACTGCTGGTTTTCTATTCCGAAGACTGTCACGAAAGTGTTTGTTTTATTGAGTTGTAGAAGCTGGACGCTTCTTTCAGTAATGAATGAGACCTCTGAACCTTGGTCTATAAGAGCTCTAAGTGTTTTAGTCCCTGTCTTACTAGAGTGGACCTGAATGAGTGCTGTGGCTAGCAGGACGGATTTACTGACCTGTTTACATCCCTGCTGCCCCTTGCATTGAAGTGAAACTATTTCGTGGTTACCTTGTGCTTGATTGCTGTCAACTTCGTTCCTTCTTCCCAAGTTGACCTTGGCGGATGTGCTTCCGTTTCTTGGTTGCTCTGGATGGCTCTTGTTATGCCTGGGCTCTTCCAAATGTAATAATGTGTTATGCCGTCTGTGGCATTTAAAACATGTTCCCCTACTTGGACATGTTCTGATAGAGTGGGATGTACCTAAACAATTGAGACACCTTCCATGTGACCTGATGTAAGCGATTCGGTCGTTGACACTCATTTTAATAAATTGAACACACGTCCGAAGAGGGTGATCCTTTTGGCATAGGCTGCATTCAGTCGCCCTTGTTAAATGGATTCTTACCGGTTCTGATTTTCCTAGGGACTGCTTGTGTGTTGTTGGCTTGGTTCCCCCTATGGCTTCGAGAGTGCGGAATCTCTTCTCTAGGAATTCCTTGAACTCCTTTGTAGTTGGTAAGTAGTTGGCGTCATGGGAGCTCAGTGCATTCTCCCAGTGGGTGACTGTCTCCTTGCATAATTTCTGAGACAGTATATGAATCAGTATTGGATCCCAAGTTTCTGTATTGATGTGTAACCCTTTGAGTGCCTCCAATACCTCGTTGAGTTTATCCAACATTTTACGTAGCATTGGGGCTGTTTCCTGATGCTGCATGGGCATTGCTGTCAAGACAGTGAGTTGGGTATTCACTAGAATTCTATTATTTTGATAGCGCTGCTTCAGAATGCTCCATGCTGCAGTATAATTTGCATCTGTGAGTTGAAGATGTCGTATAAGTTGCTCGGCTTCTCCACTGATGCATGTTTTTAAGTAATGTAACTTCTGGACATTACTTATGTGTTGGTTTTTGTCGACAATGGCTTCGAACAAATCATGAAATGATGGCCACAGGACATAGTCTCCTGTGAACCTTGGGATGTTTATTCTCGGCAATCGTAAGTCACTCGGATCGGGTCTAGGCGGATGGTGCACATAACTAACATTTGCACTGGGTTCTTGATGTGAAGCTGATGGAGCGGGTGGAGGCCTCAGCGATGACAGATGGTCTGCAAGAATGCCCATGGTTTGGCAATACTGTTCTTCCATGTTGCTAAAAATATCCTGGGCAAAGTAATTTTGCTTACGATGCTCTTCAGAATATAGTTTAAGCAGTTTGCGGTGATTGCCTTCTATGATGTTCCATTGCCTTTCCATCAGTGCCCTTCGCTCGAGGAGGTAGCCTTCCTTGAGCCTGTCCCTTGGGGATTTCCTGATGTTTGTTATTATCCGGACTAGTTCCGCTTCTTCGATTGCTTGTTCCTTGATGAGGGATGTCACAATGTCACTTGAGTCAGAGTTAGCCATTGCTGTGTGCGCGGATTATATGTACAATTGAATTTTCGCTGTCAAGGACTTCACTGTTACTCGCGTGATTGTCAACGATGTAAATCACCTTATTGTACTCGAATGACGCGGGGCAATGGCCTTATTTATGTGGTACAAACGCGCACTATTTTCTTTACTTAATATAAGACCCCTTGAGAATTTAAGGGCTAGAAAACAGACGTCAATAGGACCACTAAAAACAACTTATTTTTTATTTCTCACGGGTTTGAATAGACCAGCCCTATCAATACCTTCGCTAAATTAAATTACTTTAATTTTTTACACTTAGTTATTAAACTTGTTTACGTGCGTATGTATGATTTAAAAAGATTGGGGAAAGGATGCCAATAAAAAATACTAAAAAACCACCTACCTTGATTCCTTGATGAAGCGTTGTCCTCGTAGTGTTTCCTTCTGTTTGATATTGCACCTTCACACTCACACACACGCGTATCCGGCTCGAAGGACCAAAATGAAACGTCAACAAAGAGAACAAAAAATAACTACAAAAATTTAATGACAAAAATTCACTTTATTTGATTCTAACTGTTTAGGATTTATAAATTTTATTTTTACTTTATTTCTACACGCTTTACTTTGTGTTTACGTTAACCGATACAATAATTACGACCTTGCTTTAATTTTATTTTACTACACGTCCAAGACACCGCGTAACCGCTCTACGTTCTGACTGCCGTCATCGCCTCTGGTCAGATGGTTTTATTGTTTCGCCCTTGTGTGCGTCAGCATGCTGCCGGTTACCTGTTGTTAGGTAATTGCTGGTGCTGCCGGTGGTGATTCCGGGTCACAGTGTCGCTTAGCGTGCACACTTGCCTTTTGGTGATGAAAGTGTTTTCTTTATTTTGCGAGGTTTGTTAAATGGAACGATCACCCAATTTGTTGCTAGTAGAGTACTAGGCCAGATTGGGCAACCGCTCCACAAGGGCTTCTTGCAACAGCTTTAGTAAGTGCGGAGACTTCGACAGGATCGCACACACTCCGGGTGCAAATAGACCAAGGGTCCCAAGCGAACTTTACCACAGACTCTGTGGTCCAACGCCTACGATTAAAAAGAAAACGCAGAGATTTTACAATAATAGGAATCGGGTGTGTAGAAGCAGGCAAGGCTATTGATACGGTGTCGCTCACCATACAATCTCATACACGAAAGATAACGATTCCAATAGATTAGGCATTCATTCTTAAATCTCTGACGGATGTTCTTCCTTCCACAATGTGCCCACTTGGAAGACCTATCGTTGGCCGACCCACAGTACCATCAACCTTCAAAGGTTGATATGGTGCTAGCAGCAGATATATATGGTGACATAATTCTAGAAGGAATTCGGCGGCGTGCATATACCGAGCCGGTGGCACAGAACACACCACTTGGCTGGATCGTATTCGGCAGAGCTTCACAAGCCATCGCACGTCCTTGCTATCAAAGAATCGCTACTCTCTGCGCACTCATTGACGTCGATAAGGAACTGCGAAAATTCTGGGAAATCGAGGAGGCTCAAACTAGTAGCAGTTCAGAAACTCAGGAACAGATAGATTGCGAAACGCATTTCGCACATTCAACAGAACGAGAAGAAGATGGACGGTACGTAGTAGCCAACCCTTTCAAAGAACCAGAACCATCTTCACTATTAGGAAATTCTAGCCACCTTGCATTAGCCCGATTCCGACAACTAGAAAGAAGGATCGATCGCAATCAGGAATTAAAGGAAGAGTATGTCAAGTGCATCGAGAAATACATAAAACTGGGACACTTAGAATTAGTACCCGCAGCAGAAAAAGAACTCGACAACGCATTTTATTTTCCACACCATGCCTTTATAAAAGAAGGCAGCACTACGACGAAATTACGAGTAGTGTTCGATGCATCGTTAAAAACCAACACCGGAACTTCCTTAAACGACCTTATGATGATTGGCCCAATCATTCAAGATAACATGACTCAGATTCTACTCAGATGGCGCAGGCATAAAATTGGATTTTCGGTTGATATAGAAAAGATCTATCGCCAAGTCAGAATCAGACCAAGGGACAGAGAATACCACAAAATTCTATGGAGGAATTCTGCCGACGATCCAATCTTAGACTACAGATTGACCACAGTGACATTCGGAACTGCTAGCGCCCCCTATCTTGCAATGCCGACTTTACAGCAAATAGCAAAGGATGAAGGTGACAGATCTCCAATTGCTCGAGGAATAATCCTAAAGGACTTTTATGAGGATAATGTACTTTAAGGAGCCGATGCAATAACAGAAGCATTAACTATTCAAGAAGCACTCATCGAAATCTTGCAATTGGGTGGAATGCCATTAAAAACGACGCAGCGCTCCTCGATCATTTACCCCAAGCTTACAAAGAAGTGAAAATAGAAGTCAAAATCATTGTGGAGAAAGCAGTTAAAGCATTAGGAATATATTGGCACTCCATATCGGATACCTTTTCATATGATACAAAGCTAACATATCAACTGACCAGCCAACGTCCACAACGTGGGGGGCCTCGGTAGCCTAGGGGTAAGGCGCCTGACTACTATCCCAGAGGTCCCGGGTTCGAATCCCGGCCAGCCCCACGGTCTTTCGCCTTTTCCACTTTTCCACCTACATAACTTTCCTTCTTTCTTCTTCCCTCTTTACATTCCTGTTTCCTCCTGTCATAGCCTTCCTTGGCACTTCCCCGCTCCGCCAAAAAAGCGCATGTCATCGGTTGGTTGATGAGATTCAATTCGTTTTAGGAGGCATAACACTCCAGCGAGTTGTTTCTCGATGCCCCGATGTAAGAGTCGCGACAGTAATGGTTGGGAGTAGGTGGACTAAAAAAATATCGCGGGTAGGTTGTGGCAGTTCCTTCCTTCCCCGACTAGAGCTGCTGTTCGACATTGCACTCTATATGAAGAAAATAGATTGTCGAACAGTATAAAGGGCCTTTCCTGCGACTCTAGTCTTTCACATAAAAAAAAAAAAAGAGAGAAGTCCTATCACAAGTAGCTAAATTGTACGATCCCCTAGGTATAGTATGGGTATGGGTAGCAGCCATAGTAGTAACAGGCAAAATTCTCATGCAAACCCTCTGGTTACATGAATTGGAATGGGACAACACATTACCAAAAAATCTCGAATAACAATGGAAAGCATTTAAGCAATCACTTAATCCCTTAGAACAAATCAAAATACCAAGATGGCTGGGGGTGACGAAATCATTTCACGGTCAGAAGATCGAGATTCATGGATTTTGCGACGCCTTAGGCTGGTCGTCCACTGGAAGCGTATTCAAGCGGCTATGCGCTTCGGCTACATGAGCGGTTACACGCGGCTATGCGCGACAGATCCAACATAAAGGATTTCATACAAACATCGTCCACTGCAAGCGACTTCGAGCGGGCGGCAATAGGCGTATTCGAGCGTGCCGCGCGAATCCAAATTATTTTGGATCGGTCGCGCGTAGCCCGAGCAATCAGGAAATAATTTTCTCCAAAGCTTTCTATATTTAAAATAAAATAAATCTACCCCGCGATTTCTTGACGCTATAATTAAGAGAAAAATCGTAGGAATTCAATGAATGTGTTTTGGATAAAATGGTCGAGGGGAAAAGGTGGAAAAAGGTTAATAATAGTAGCGAAAACAAGTTTTTTCACTTTTTAGATACGAAAAAATTGTTGTTTTAGAAAACATAAAATACTACATAATAGTGCTTAAAAAGACGAAAAATATGAGTTTTGCACCATTGAAGTTGGTCAACAACTTTTTGCAGAAAAATTCAAAAACCGTTAAAAATGATCATCTTTTTGACATTTAATTATAGGGAGTGTAATTATCGTAGAACCTAGTGTTCAAGGATTAAATTGTATCTGCCTACAGTAAAAATTTCATGAAAAAATAATGGTAACCTTTCGAGTTTCGGTTTTCAAACGAGTTTTTAAGTTGTTAAATCAAACCTATCATACATTTCATGAAAATGGAGTTGTGGAGCAAATCCTTGCGAATAAATTAGGCCTACAAAAAAAATTCTAGGACCACTGTGAACCTTGTTCAACCTTTTTTCGTGAAACAGGTGTTTTTCATTTTTGAGATTTACTCGAAAAGTTACCATTATTTTTTCATGAAATTTTTACTGTAGGTAGGCACCATTTAGAAGAAGAAGCCACAATTTAATCCTTGACACAAGGTTCTACGATAATTACACTCCCTATAATTATCAAATATGTATCTCTCCTGGAATAAAAATTATTACCTATGTCAAATTCACTTCAAACTGAGAAGCATGAAAAGCTTGCAGTGGACGACCCCTGTAGCGTGTAGCCGCGTATCTCAGAGCCGCTTGTAGCCGCCTGAAGCCGCTCATGTAGCCGAAGCGCGTAGCCGCTCGAATACGCTTCCAGTGGACGACCAGCCTAATATTTATGCCTATAAATATTAGTTCACTCGTCAGAGCACAATTCGAATGCAGACTTCCAACTAAATGTTAACTCACGAAACTTTTTCTAAAAAAAAAAATAGTAGGGGTATTCACGGTTTGTTGTATTCAGCCTTGCATCGTTGTATTGAGTGTATTTGGTTATACCCCAGCGGGAAATGTTTGACGTGCTTCCAATCGAGGCGGCAAAGAATCGCTTCTATGCCCCTGCCAAAGGAATCTTTTCGTAAGCACATGTCGTCCCAGAGAGAAAATCAATATAAGAGCTAAGCACTCTTAGTATTTCACGATTTCTAAAATCTAAAAATCTAAAAAAAGAGAATCTAAAAAAGCTTTTCCCTAACTGGCAAAAGGGAACCGAGTCAATTGTGCTTCCTTCTGCATTCCTAATAATCGCTTTCGAATCGTTACAAACACGCTTAATTGAATCGCTTCCCCGCTAGGACATGCAATGTTAAAAAAGAAATATACGGCAAGGCTAAGAGAAGCACTTCTCTGCTTCAAAAGAATCGATTCAATAACCTTTTTGAATCGCTTCATTTCCCGCTGGGACCTTTGTAAAATAATACAAGCTTACTCATATAAATATATTTACAAGAGCGTTGTAATTTTACTACACTAAAAAGTGTTGAATTACGTATTGTTATTATTATTATTATTATTACAAGAGGCAGGAAGGCCTGAAGGCACAACCGACCAAGTTAAGCGCACACGGACTATAGATCCAAAAGGCGCTGATTCGTGAGGTTACTTAAATTGAGTCAGTGATATCTAGAGATCTGAAAAGTCTAAAAAAAGGACTATTATGGTTCTGACCGGGGTCTAGTAACGAGGAAAGTGGAGGAAATTCACCGAAGAGGTTTGCAGTTTCTAGGCATTCAGTCAAAACATGTCTAACTGTGAGGTGGGGTGCATTAGGGCAATTGTTGCAGGTCCGGGGAGAGGAATTAGTGAAAAGGTGTCCGTGGGAGAAAAAGGTGTGACCGTGTCTAAATCTGCAGAGCATACGCGCCTTATGTCTAGGAAGATCTGGATTGTATTGGGCCGGGGATGGTAATGGTGTATGGAAGCGTAAAAAGGACGAAGAAGTGTTCCATTTTGAGAGTGCTTCCGTGTGAAGGACGTTAAATGCATAAAGGCGAAAGCTGGATTCTGAAGGAGGAATGACGATTGAATTGTTGTCGGAGAGGGGGACGTTTTTGGAGAGGCTATCCGCAGCCTCATTTCCTTTTATACCAACATGTCCTGGAATCCAGCAAATTTTTATGTGACTATTCTGCGAAAGTAGGCAACGGATGATAGACGGAAGATAGCATTTGTTGTTTCTATTTCTGATGGCCAGTACCGAGGATAAGAATTCAGTGAAAATTAGGTGGTTGGAAGGGGTGTACTGTAGAATTTTGACTGCTTGGAAGATGGCAAAAATTTCTGCAACCTGAGCGGAGGTGTGTTGGGCCAGGAGGCCTGATTGTATCAGGGAAACCTCTTGATTTATTACCTTTGTCACCACGAAGGCAACCTTTTGGTCGGATTTACTGGCATCAGTGTATACGGGTGTATGGTCGGGGAATCGCGATAATACTTCTTGGTGGAGGTGGCGGTAAAAAGTAGAGGGGGTGTCTTTCTTGTTGTGGGGTTCGGCGTCATTGCAAAGTGGTGTGATAGAGGGTACCAAGGAGCCAGATTATGCTTAGGTGAAGGCGTGTATTCGGGTATAGGCATGTTAAGTTCAGCTAAAAGCAAAGTGCAATGTCGGAGGGCAGAAAAACTTTTGGAATTGGAATTGATATAGTTGCGGAGCCGGGAATATAGAGGTGCAGAAGGGCTTATGATGTGTTGAGAGAGAAGTTTAATTTGGGTCCTTCGGACTCTCGCAGGTATATGTGTGAAGCCTATTTCTACCAATAAGGAGTCGATTGGGGTGGAACGAAGGGCACCAGTGGCAGATCTAAGGACATTGTTGATGGCGGTTTGAAGAGGGTGGAGAACGGTAGCTGGAGAATTACCGTATATTGAAAGACAGTAACCAGCAGTGCCGAGGATAAGAGATTTACAGATGTGCAAGAGAGGGTCAATTGACAGTCCGTTTTTGCGGGAAGCAAGACATTTCACCAGATTGTTAATTTTTGCCATTTTGTTGACCACTGTCTTGATATGTAGGTTCCACCTACGGTTTTTCGTGAAAAGGAGACCTACAATGCTCAATTGGTTAAGGGGTGTAACGAAATAATCTCTGACAGAGATGGAGGGTACGATGCAGTTCCGTTTTCTACAGATGTGAAGAAGCTCTGCTTTGTCCTGAGAGAAAATTGCTTCGGCAGATGAGGCCCATGCTAGCGATGTTTTGAGTGCTACGGTTAGTTTTTTTGAAACAGAAGTAGGTCTACCCGAGCTGAATATCAGAAGGTTGTCAGCATAAATGTAAGAACTGATATTATTAATTTTGCTTAAGCTGGAGCAAAGGGAAATGGTGTACAAGTTGAAAAGGGCACATGAAAGCGGAGAACCTTGTGGAGTTCCGTTCTGAAGCGGCATAATGGGCGAAAGGAAGCCATTGACACGTGCTTGAATGGTCCTGTGGCTGAGGAAGTTGAGGATGAGGAGTGTGAAGCTCTTATCAACTCGTAATTTTGCGAGTTGGTTGGCGAGGAAAGGAGCACTTAATCTGTCGTAAGCTTTCGTCAGATCTAGCGAAAGGATCGAGGTGTGTTGTCGTCGAGCAAGACTATCGCAGACGTCAGAATCTAGAAGGTGAAGGAGAGTGTGAGTGCCTCTCTGAGGAATATAAGCATGTTGGGACTTAGAAAAGGAAGTAGAGAGGGTAGCGTTTATTCTATTTGAAAGAATTTTTTCCAATATTTTTGATAGGCACGAGATCAGGGATATAGGGCGGAAGTCACTGATGCACAGAAAAGTAGAAGCTTCTTTGGGGATGGGAATGAGGAGCGCATGTTTCCAGGCACGGGGGAAGGAATTTTGTAGAAGGATACAGTTGTATAAGTTAAGAAGGCGAATTTGGAATGAATTAGGAGTTTTCCTGATTAGTTCATAGGAGATCTTATCGAGCCCTGGGGTTGAACCCTTAAAGGAATTTAAAGCATTTTTAAATTCACTTAAGGTAATAGGATGGCTAAGTGTAACGGCTGCATCACCAGGATAACGCTGCATATCAGAGGCTATATTTTCTTTACATTGCCTATGTTTAGTGGTGAAGTTGTTGTCTGCTGAGTAGCTCGACCAAACGGTGCCAAACTCTTCGGCAATTTCAGGAGAACTGGTGAGATTTACACCACCTGACTGAATGTTGGATATGAGCCTGCTGGATGCACCAACCGTAACTGCACGTACCTTTGCCCAAGCTTCCTTAAGATTAGTGCGGACATCTATGGAATTCACAAAAGAATACCATGAGTCCCTTTTAGCTTTTTTGATGGTTCGTTTTAGAATAGCTGAGTCCAGACGGAACCTCAGGAAATTAGACTGGGAAGGATGACGACGGCAGAGCTGCCAGGAACTGTTTTTAGTCCTTATCAGAGAAAGAATTTCGCGTGTCATCCAGTTGGGTTGGGATACGGATTTGGGATGGCTAGTAGGGATGGAGGTGGACGCCGCGCCACGTAGAATTTTTCTGAGCTTAGCCGCTTCCTGGTCAACATTTTTCGAGATAGGACAGGCTGACGATAGGTCAGCAACTTTTGTCGAGAAAAGATCCCATTTGGCTTGTTTTAATAGAAAATAGGCAACGTGTTTTGTATCGGCGAGAGTAATGTTCGAACGTAAAATGACAGGGAAGTGGTCACTGCCCTCAAGGCTGTCGTGAGTAGTCCAGCTAAGAAAGGGAAATATGTTGGAGGAGCTAAAAGTAAGGTCTATAGATGTTAGAGTGTTTTGGGTGGATAGATGAGTGCAAGCGCCATTGTTTAGGAGGACAATGGGCTGATTATTAGATATCAGCTCTTCTATCATTCTACCTCTAGCGTCAGTGGAAGGGCAGCCCCAGCAGGAGCTGTGGGCATTGAAGTCACCACCAATAATAAACGTGTTTGGTAGTTGATCGTAAAGATCTTGGAGGTCAGTAAGAACGACAGTTTGACCAATTTCTAAGTATACATTGGCAAAGGCTGTAGGGGGACAAGAGTGAATAAGAACAGAGTTCGCCACAAGGTCTGTACGTAGAGGTAAGTGAATGTGGGATACGGATTTACGAACCAGTATGGAAACACCACTTTTTCTGTTTGGGTAACTCTTATTGTAGTGGTAGCAAATGTACTGGCCAACGTTAGACGGTCCTTCGCCCACCATCAGCTTAGTTTCTTGCAACAGGACTATATGCTGTTTGTAAAGATGTAATAAATTCTGCAGATAGGGGAGGTTATTATAAAAGCCGCGAATATTCCATTGCAGGTATATAAGATTTTTTATCGAAAACATGGGTATGAAAAGTATTAAGTAAAGAAAAAACAGTAAAATCTACAGCAGGGAACGAGAAAAGCTAAAATGAAGGATGAGGATATTTAGTTAATAATTTCAAGTAGGTTTTTTATTGAGGCTTTGGGGTTAATTTTGCGCTTTATTTGTTGTTTCTTCTTTTTGTGTGATTTGGCTGACGTTGCGGAAGAGGTAGCGCAATCGGATTCCGAAGGAGAGGAGACAGCTTCCATTCTTTGTAAATCTGCATCTTCTTTAGGTGCTGTATTGGGCAGAGCGGGTTTAGTAAATTTAGAAAAAGTGGTAGGAGTAAGATTGCAATTCGTTTGAGTCTTGAGAGTAGTAGGTGAGTGAGAGCAGTTGTTGAAGGAAAGGGGTAAGTTGTTAGTAGGTACAATTATTGTAGTAGATGAGTTTTTAGGATTTGAGTCAGAAGATAGAGCTGCGTTTAGGAAGGATGAGGTAGGTGTTGCTGAGGTTTGAGGCATTTCATGTGAATTAGAAGCAGAAGTTAGAGGGGTGGGGGATGATTTTGGATTGGGTACTGTAGGTGCTATAAGAGTAGCACTTGAAGCAGCAGATGAATACGATATGTTGGGATCCGTAGGTGTGAGTTTTAGATGTTCGAAGTAGTGCTTTCTAGCTTCGTACCTGGAACACTTGTATTTGGTTTGAATTTTAAGCACCTCTTTGGCTTCAGTATATTTTGGACAGTCATTTGCGGCAGATGTGTGTGAGTTCAAGTCACAGTTGATGCAGAAAACTCTGGAGCAATCGCTCTGATGCGGAGGGTAGCCACATGTGGGGCACAATTCGTTTCCAGTGCAGCGAGCAGAAGTGTGGCAAATTCTTTGACACTTGCGACATCGCATGGGATTCGGGTAAAATTCACGCACTTTCACCAATTCAAACCCAATTTCAATTTTTTCGGGAAGTGTAAAGCGATTAAACGTAAGGAAAATGAGTCCGGAAGGAATATCTTTTTCCCCATCTTTCCTGGTGTGAATCCTCACATCTGTGACGTTATATTTTACAAGTCCGTCAATTATTTCCTTGGGAGAAAGGTGAGCTATGGAGCGGCAGTAAATGGTGCCTCTGGTCTGGTTTAATTTCTCATGAAAATTTATAATCACCGGTATAGGACCAGGTAAAACTTTTGTTGCGATAAATTTTTCAGCTATCTGCTGGTTATCGCAAAGTAGCAGGAGGGAACCGTCATGTAGCCAAGAAAACTTCGAGTATTGCTTGCTGATACCGTCCACAGCCAGTTTCAGCAGAAATGCGTTTTCATCACGAAGGGTCTTATTGGGTTTGCATGACTGAATAGTAATAAATTTAGAAGGATTTGAAAGTTGTTGAGAAGGTAAAGATGGAAAGTCAAAAAAGGCGGTTGCTGGAGAAAAGCTAGCATTATCGTGTTTGGCCGTTTTTTCCTTGGAATCGATTGATGCGAGTCAGCCAAAGAACTGAAGCGATTCGACCCACCAGGGTCCGGGCCCATGCTGGAGCTTATGCCCAAGATATGAGCAATGAGCTTATTTATAATAAAGTAATTAAAAAGAACAGAAAAATAAGAATTAAGTATAAATAAATTTAAGGAGTTACTTATCCTTAGCCACTAAAGAAAAAAAGAAATTGAAAAAAAGGAAAATTATTCAACGAGTGAATCACTGATGCACAGTCAATAAAAAAAACCGAACAAACTGGTTTGGATACCGTTATCAATGCTTGACTATCAACTCAACTATCACTGTTCACTTCTAGAGATCACAGACGACTGTGAATTACGTATTGTATCGTTGTATTAATATGTTCAATAGGTGTTCAAAATGGATCAGGATATGGTAAATTGAATAAATTCATTTATTTAAATCTATTTAATTCTATTTTAAACCGCGGCATCTTGACTACCTGTCAAAACGAAAAAATTGTCTTCTTCTTCGATGTATTTACAATAGATTGCAAACGGACCGTTCACTCTTCGTTGTAAATTTGCATTGTATATTATTACACCGTTTACAATGATACACTTTAGCGTGAATACCACTAGTTTTTCGTGAGTAGAATATGTTAAAACAAAGTTTCGGCAAATTGGTTGTACGCTGCTCCTAAAAACAACCTCTTAAAAACAGAAAATTCCGTTTTTGGCTAATATCTTTTAAACGGCAAGTCCCATCCTAAAATATTGTTTACAAAGTTTGTAGATCATGCGATTACACTGGTCTGCAAAAAACGGGTCATTTTTTCTCCTTTCCAATTATAGTAGTAGGTGAGTGAGAGCAGTTGTTGAAGGAAAGGGGTAAGTTGTTAGTAGGTACAATTATTGTAGTAGATGAGTTTTTAGGATTTGAGTCAGAAGATAGAGCTGCGTTTAGGAAGGATGAGGTAGGTGTTGCTGAGGTTTGAGGCATTTCATGTGAATTAGAAGCAGAAGTTAGAGGGGTGGGGGATGATTTTGGATTGGGTACTGTAGGTGCTATAAGAGTAGCACTTGAAGCAGCAGATGAATACGATATGTTGGGATCCGTAGGTGTGAGTTTTAGATGTTCGAAGTAGTGCTTTCTAGCTTCGTACCTGGAACACTTGTATTTGGTTTGAATTTTAAGCACCTCTTTGGCTTCAGTATATTTTGGACAGTCATTTGCGGCAGATGTGTGTGAGTTCAAGTCACAGTTGATGCAGAAAACTCTGGAGCAATCGCTCTGATGCGGAGGGTAGCCACATGTGGGGCACAATTCGTTTCCAGTGCAGCGAGCAGAAGTGTGGCAAATTCTTTGACACTTGCGACATCGCATGGGATTCGGGTAAAATTCACGCACTTTCACCAATTCAAACCCAATTTCAATTTTTTCGGGAAGTGTAAAGCGATTAAACGTAAGGAAAATGAGTCCGGAAGGAATATCTTTTTCCCCATCTTTCCTGGTGTGAATCCTCACATCTGTGACGTTATATTTTACAAGTCCGTCAATTATTTCCTTGGGAGAAAGGTGAGCTATGGAGCGGCAGTAAATGGTGCCTCTGGTCTGGTTTAATTTCTCATGAAAATTTATAATCACCGGTATAGGACCAGGTAAAACTTTTGTTGCGATAAATTTTTCAGCTATCTGCTGGTTATCGCAAAGTAGCAGGAGGGAACCGTCATGTAGCCAAGAAAACTTCGAGTATTGCTTGCTGATACCGTCCACAGCCAGTTTCAGCAGAAATGCGTTTTCATCACGAAGGGTCTTATTGGGTTTGCATGACTGAATAGTAATAAATTTAGAAGGATTTGAAAGTTGTTGAGAAGGTAAAGATGGAAAGTCAAAAAAGGCGGTTGCTGGAGAAAAGCTAGCATTATCGTGTTTGGCCGTTTTTTCCTTGGAATCGATTGATGCGAGTCAGCCAAAGAACTGAAGCGATTCGACCCACCAGGGTCCGGGCCCATGCTGGAGCTTATGCCCAAGATATGAGCAATGAGCTTATTTATAATAAAGTAATTAAAAAGAACAGAAAAATAAGAATTAAGTATAAATAAATTTAAGGAGTTACTTATCCTTAGCCACTAAAGAAAAAAAGAAATTGAAAAAAAGGAAAATTATTCAACGAGTGAATCACTGATGCACAGTCAATAAAAAAAACCGAACAAACTGGTTTGGATACCGTTATCAATGCTTGACTATCAACTCAACTATCACTGTTCACTTCTAGAGATCACAGACGACTGTGAATTACGTATTGTATCGTTGTATTAATATGTTCAATAGGTGTTCAAAATGGATCAGGATATGGTAAATTGAATAAATTCATTTATTTAAATCTATTTAATTCTATTTTAAACCGCGGCATCTTGACTACCTGTCAAAACGAAAAAATTGTCTTCTTCTTCGATGTATTTACAATAGATTGCAAACGGACCGTTCACTCTTCGTTGTAAATTTGCATTGTATATTATTACACCGTTTACAATGATACACTTTAGCGTGAATACCACTAGTTTTTCGTGAGTAGAATATGTTAAAACAAAGTTTCGGCAAATTGGTTGTACGCTGCTCCTAAAAACAACCTCTTAAAAACAGAAAATTCCGTTTTTGGCTAATATCTTTTAAACGGCAAGTCCCATCCTAAAATATTGTTTACAAAGTTTGTAGATCATGCGATTACACTGGTCTGCAAAAAACGGGTCATTTTTTCTCCTTTCCAATTTAATAGTCGTATCCTAAGTATTTTTTCGCGCTGAATCCGAATCCGTTGGCCAAATTGCCCTATCACGTCAGAATTTTGAGCAATCCTAACCTAAAAGTGCCAAAAAGCGTGTTTTTTGCACTTTTGCGCGTTAAATATCTCAAAACTATGGTAATGATAGGGCAAATCGGACAACGGGATCGTTTTCAGCATGCCAAAATCTACAGAAAACCATGTCGAAAGCGTTAAATTTGAAAAAACTTTTTTTGTAATACTGAAAAGAAAAACTTCGGTGCAACGATGATATCATGTGTTAATAAAAATCGTCGATTTCGCGCCAAGAAGTTTTTCTTTTCAGTATTACAAAAAAGTTTTTTCAAATTTAACGCTTTCGACATGGTTTTCTGTAGATTTTGGCATGCTGAAAACGCTCCCGTTGTCCGATTTACCCTATCATTCCATAGTTTTGAGATATGTAACGCGCAAAAGTGCAAAAAACACGCTTTTTGGCACTTTTAGGTTAGGATTGCTCAAAATCCTGACGTGATAGGGCAATTTGGCCAACGGATTCGGATTCAGCGCGAAAAAATACTTAGGATACGACTATTAAATTGGAAAGGAGAAAAAATGTGCAGACCAGTGTTATCCACAAAAAATGATATACATTTTCCTGTCCGAATCGCCGCTCATGAAATGTTTAAAATACTCATATCCCCTAATTCGCAACTTGTATCGGTCATCAGACTTTCAATAAATCCTCCTTTTCAAGGGTGATTTCTGGATGGTTTTGGAGAAAAAAAGTGTTCTGGAGAGGGGGCTATCCCTACTATCCACTAAGGTACAGGGTATTTACGAAAGAAAAAAATGAATTTTTTAATATTTACTTAAAGCTGAATAACTCCTAGACTAATTATCGTAGATCAACGCAATTCGGTTCGTCGTTTAGGTAAATGTGTATTCCTTTATATGATACTAGCATTAAACCCGCGTTTAAAACCGTTTATTATGTGCAATGTTTTCCTTCAAAAAAAAAGTCAGCTGTTATTATCCCTAAAAAAGGTTTATTATAGTGCATTTTTTTAATAAATATAGTAAACAAATTGCTGCGTATATCACCTCTGCTCAACAAATCTGCAAGTTTTGAAGCAGAGATTGGCATGTATATGTATCATCAAGAGAATTGACATTTTTAAGTTTGTTCGCCTATTTACGTGGGTGCAAGAAATTATGAAGAAATCACAAATGAATATTAAATAAAGTAAATTTCGAGTCATTCATTTCTTCGTGATTATAGGGATGAACTGTCAAAATTTTAGCCCTTCAGCTTCAGCGGTGTATAGCTTTAGCGGTTTGGGTAATGGGGTCCACTTAGGGGATGAATTTCGAAAAATGGCTTTTTAGTGGATGTCTACGTCATTATAGGGATGCACTGTCAAAATTTCAGCCCTGTAGTTCCAGCGGTTTTGGGTTGACCCCATTTCACCCCCTTAGGGGATGAATTTCGAAAAAACGCTTTTTAGTGGATGTCCACGATATTATAGGGACGCGCTGTCAAAATTTCAGCCCTATAGCTCCAGCGGTTTTGGGTTGGGATGAAAGAATCGCTACGGAGTAGAGCGATTCTCGTAGTCGAAGGATGAGGGGGTTTTTTTTGCTCAATATCCTTATAGTCCGGAAATGTTATATCTCAATTTTTGAAGAGAATCGAGTTCCATTTCTTGCATAAATTAGATTTTGTCCGTTTTCACTTTGGTATACCATGCGGGATTGCACCATTTTTGGGTATACTTTGGAGCCTTGCTTTAAAGGACGATGAGGTATGGGCGTTCGTGAGATTGACTGGTTCAGAGCCTGACGGATACCCGCATGCGTCGTTAGCTTTGGTTAGAGGCTTAAGGTTGTTGTTAGGGACTATTTTAATAGTAGTGTAGCTTTTTGTTGGTCGAGTATGACAGTTACACTTCTGTCTTCCTGATCATTGGTCCGATCACTTCGTATGAGTTTGGCCCCTGGTTTTAAATGTCCGTTACGGCTTGTTTTGGGCGGTGGGGATCCGGTTTTGCCTGCCGGTTGTAGACTCCACTCGTCGCTGTCTCGTTCGACAGATGGCCGTGGACTAAGATTTGCAGGGCTGGGATAAGAGGTATAGGAAGGTAGCCATTTGTTTGGACGAGTGTTATTGTTAGACTCGTCAGGACTACTGGGTGATTTTGGGTATAGAGGAGATACTGTACGTTTTTCGGAAGGTAAGAGGACGTAAGAGGATGCTTGATGCTGAGTACCTCTTCTAGTTGTTTGAAGCGGGTTTCGCGCTTATGATCTTCCAGATCGTGATAATTCGAGAATATGTACCGTAGGTATTAGAGGGAATGGTTTTCCATTTCCTTTTTGCCTAACTTGAATGTTGCTCTTTTTGCTTGGGTATACCATACGGGATTGCACCATTTTGGGTATACTTTCGCGCCTTACGTTAGAGGACGATGGGGTATGGGTGTTCCTGAGACCGACTAGTTCAGAGCCTGACAGATACTCGCATGCGTCGTTAGCGTTGGTTAGAGGCTTAGGGTTGTTGTTAGGGGCTAGTTGATTGGTAATGTAGTCTGTTGTTGGGGCGAGCGTGGGAGTTAGGCTTGTCAGGACTACTGGTTGGGCATTAACATTAAGAAAGCCAATAGACACTGTTCTTGTTCCAGAGGGTAAGAGGGCATTGGCGAGGAATACGCCCTCGCTCGGCTCGTTTGATTCACAGAGCGTTTCCTCCTCTAACCTTAGTGGAATGGGAACCACCATTTCAGACCGGCTTGGTAGGCGGGCGGATTTCTCCTATGTCACCTTATATGCATATGTATGCCTGAAGTGGTCTCAGAGTCGTTGGGGTTGTTTGCCAACCTTGACCCATCTAGAGATAGGCAGCCGGTATTTCTCTCTGAGGGTACTTGGGAGACACCACCGGGGTTTATCTCGGCTACTATGAGTTGAGATTCCCTGGTTTGGGTTTGCTCCTGCTACTCTCTAGTTTCTGGCTTGGTGGTACCATTGCATGGAATAGCTATTTCCACTGGGTTGCATATTTAATTGTCCATTATCATGTCAAAAAACACACCAGATGACGCGCACCACTTTCTTTTTAATTACCAAACTTACATTTGTTATTAAAAGAACAAACTTTTTCTTAGTATTTAATTTTAACTTTTATTTAATTTTAACTTTTAATGTTTTAACAATAATTTTTTTTTTCATTTTTGTTTATAACAAATAAAACAAACTCTTTCTTGTTTTGTTTAGTTTTAACTTTCAACGTTTTAACAAATGTTTTTTTTTATTTTCAATTATTTGCACTGGCAGCCGCCGCGGTGCCGAAGCAACCGCCACGGTGCCACCGCGACCACCACCGACCGCGTTTTTTTGTTTTTTACTTTTTTATTAATTATTTTTTATTTTCACGTCCGCCGCGATCGAAGTTTTAATCAAGACTCGTTGTATCGTTTTTAAAAATTATTTTACTACCCTCAAAAAGTGCCCATGTAATTGCATAGTTGCAATTTAACATGTAAAAATTGCTGTATTGCACTTTTAGATTCCCACATTTTGGTTGCAAATGTTTGCGAAAATTATCTCGCCGACGAAAAGCTCAAGTTGCTCTTGCCTTCGGCGTTTCCCGTGAAGGGAAGTATCTTATTACAACTTGGATTTTGTCGTGAGATAATTTTTTTAAAATTTTCCGTTTAGGACTTTTGATTATTTTGGAACGAAGTTCCTTAACGCGGCTTGCGGGTAGAGTGAATTGGGAGAAATCGTCACGTAAGAAAATGCGATATTTTGTGTATGTATGCGTGCGAGTATCGATCCCAGTAGGCAATTTGTGAATTTATTAAATCAGAATGCAGTGTTTTTCTTTAGAAATTGGAATCAATTTGCACCGATAGCTATAGGAAGAAATGATAATGCAAAGTGTCATGCATGACGAACGTGCACACTTTTTGCATTGGTCATTATCGATAATAGATGCTTATGCTTTTTTATTGAAATGAATGGAATACCTTTCAAAATCAAGCTACAAGTACGATTATTAACTGAAAACGTTTTTATTAGCTCGCTTTCTTGTCTGTCTGTTTGTGCGGTACAAATCTTACAATCGATTTTTTGACTACTTCCGGTTACCCGATCACCCTGAAATTTTGCACACAGCTTCAGCTCCGATGACAATGCAATATGGTATACTCATTATACCGTTAGATCCATGGCGGAGGACTCTAGAGGACGGATTACTGTTTTCTTCACGGAACAAATTTTGCATTCGATTTTTCAAATACTTCCGGATATCCTATCATGGTGAAATTTTGCACACAGCTTTAGCTGTGATGACAATGCAATATGGTACCTACCTTTAGTCCATGGAGGCCGTCTCAGGAGGGTGGATTGAAATATTCTTCACAAACCCTTCGACATGGATATCAAATGAAATGGTATGATAAGTAGAACACCATAAGCCATATAGCATACTCAATTTATCGTTTGGTCCATGGCGGTCATCTCCAGAGGACGGATTACCATTTTCTTCACAACCCCCTCTATATGGGTATCAAATGAAAGGGCATCATAAGACGAATGCAATAAGCCATGCCCTTAGATCCATGGCAGACTCCTCAGGAGGGTGGGTTACCATTCTCTTCAGAACCCTTTCGACATGGGTATCAAATGAAAGGGTCTCGACTATGTCTTTAGATCCATGGCGGCCTCCTCAGGAGAGTGGGTTACCATTCTCTTCAGAGCCTTTTCGATATGGGTATCAAATGAAAGGGTATGATAAGTAAAACACCATAAGCAATACAATATACTCAGAACATCATTAGGTCCATGGCGACCTCCTCAGGAGGGTGAGTTACCATTCTCTTCAGAACCCTTTCGACATGGGTATCAAATGAAAGGGTATGATAAAGTAGAATACCAGAAGCAATATAGTATACTCAATATTTCGTTTGGTCCATGGCGGCCATCTCAAGAGGACGGATTAACATTTTCGTCACAACCCCCTCGACATGGGTATCAAACGAAAAGGCATCATAAGTAATGCAATAAGCTATGTCTTTAGATCCACGGCCACCTCCTCAGGAGGGCCGGTTACCATTCTCTTCAGCACCCTTTCGACATGGGTATCAAATGAAAGGGTATGATAAGTAAAACACCATAAGCAATACAATATACTCAGATAATCGTTAAATCCATGGCGGCCTCCTCAGGAGGTTGGGTTACCATTCTCTTCAGAACCCTTTCGACATGGGTATCAAATGAAAGGGTATGATAAGTAGAATACCATAAGCAATATAGTATACTCAATATTTCGTTTGATCCATGGCGGCCATCTCAAGAGGACGGATTAACACTTCTTTCACAACCCCCTCGACATGGGTATCAAACGAAAGGGCATCAAAAGTAAAGCAATAAGTCTTTAGTTCCATGGCGACCTCCTCAGGAGGGCCGGTTACCATTCTCTTCAGAACACTTTCGACATGGGTATCAAATGAAAGGGTGTGATAAGTAAAAAACCATAAGCAATACAATTTACTCAGAACATCATTAGGTCCATGGCGGCTTCCTCAGGAGAGTGGGTTACCATTCTCTTCAGAACCCTTTCGACATGGGTATCAAATGAAAGGGTATGATAAGTAGAATACCATAAGCAATATAGTATACTCAATATTTCGTTTGGTCCAAGGCGGCCATCTCAAAAGGACGTATTAATATTTTCTTTACAACAATATGTTTTTATATGAAGAAAGCAGTTAAATACAATCAAAAGTCAGCTAAGCGCTTTTCAGTAAAAGAGTAGTTTCAAAATAGTAAAAATGATCAAAAAAGAGATGCAGCTAATATTGAAATAAAAATCTTATAAAATTAATTTAGCTTACTTCTTCATTTTAATTTTCAGGAATTTCAAAATTAAAAAGATTGGTATATTATTAGTAGATTTAAGTAACAATTTTCGACATGTATCCGTCATAATATCATGACCATGTTAAAAAGTGATTGCAAAATGTCGCACACAAGACTAAAAAGCAGATAATAATTATTACATAGATAATTATTACATAAAAAAAACTTTTTAATATAACACGTTTTTATAACGAACTAAAAAGTATAAAATAATGGCACTAGCCCCATACTGATTCTGCACTAATTTTCCAGCTGAACCATTACATAAGCCATCTGATACATCAATATTTGTTGTTATTAGATAAAACATGCCTTTAACAAAAGTAATTTGATATGGTAAACCACCAGTATCGATGATTGACTTTTTATGTAGCTTTACTCTAAAATTAGCATCTTGTTCCAGATTTCTAGTTTCGGATTTCTGGTTCCATGCTATTGTCGGCTGATGTTATTGAAGGTAGGTAAATGATTTTACCACTTAAAATTCGTGTTCCTCTACCTTAATTGTGGGACAAATGTTAGGTGTTCTTGTAGACGAGGCCAACATGTTCTTTGTTTTGCTTTCGTTAATGTGCAGTCCCAGATTTCCTGTCTGCATAAGCCAGTAATTGGATGGACTTGTGGAGGATCGTGCCTCTTGATATCATGCCCGAATATCAGATCACTTTCTCCAACGGGACAAACTACTAATGCTTAACATATAAAGAGGAAAGACACTCATTACTCTATCTGTACACATATAACAATAATTATTAAAAGAAATCGAATAATAATTTTGACTGTGAAAAAGTAATGTAAGCCTCTGCTAGCGTAAATGTCGAGCGATGGTTCACTCAATACTGTGAAACACCAAACGCCAGTCAATTTTCATTAAAAGCTCTGCACTGATCATACTTATTTCATCGATGATTATTACTTTTACATATCTAAAAAGAGATTTATACAAATGTAAGATTTCAGATGACAGAGGTAATGGTTTTGAAATTGAAATTCTAAGGGCATTAACTGCCACAGCAGCTTTTCCTGTGGTAGCGCAAGTTATATAAGCATTACAATAGCCGTCTGTATCAGTAAATCTATTATAAATTTCCATTATGAGCTTAATGACGAAAGTTTTACCAGCTCCTGCTGGACCAGTGAAAAAAAAAGAAACGATCATGAAATAGTTATTGTAGCTGTTTATATATCACCAAATCAAAAGATTGAGGATATTACATTATTTATTCATCGATCCCTGTTAGAATATACTGAGAGAGAATCTAAATTACTATGTCATAAACTTCCACTAATATTAGCTGGAGACTTTAATATGTATTAACTTCAATGAAAAAGACAAATTTAAAATCTTCACATCCTTTTTATCTGACACATTTAATTTGAGTATGAATAATGATCCAGCACAGTACACAACGAAATACTGTACTACAGTTGATGCCGTTTTTTCAAGATTCTTGGACAAAATTGATTGTGAAGTATATGCATCTTATTATAGTTATCATAAGCCAATAATTTCTATGTTACAATTTGGTAATAAAATTTGAAATATTTTTTTTTGAAAGTTTTGGAATGTTCATATTATAATAAATATTTTCCTAAAATATTAAATTAAATTTTTGATTTGATTCGATACTTCACATTATTTGCTTGAAAAATAAGGAACTTCGTTCCTGACGGGGGTCCCGTGACCGCACCAAATTTTTTTTTTTTTTTTTATTGAATTTAAAAATTTTTCCGTTAAGGATTTCCAATTTATGGGATATTTGGGAATGTCAAGTTTTTATACATAACATTCCTTCCCCCTGTAGCAAGAGAATCGCTACGGAGTATAGCGATTCTCGTACTCGAAGGATGAGTGGTGGGGAGGGTAGGTTGAGAGTTGTGAAATATATAGTCGAGTGATGATCGTCCAGATCGTGATAATTCGAGAATATGTACCGTAGGTATTGGAGGGAATTGTTTTCTATTTCCTTTTTTCCCAACTTGAATTTTGCCCATTTTTGCTTGGGTATACCATGCGGGATTGCACCGTTTTTGGGTATACTTTTGCGCCTTACGTTAGCGGACGAGGGGGTATGGGCGTTCCTGAGACCGACTGGTTCAGAGCCTGACAGATACTCGTATGCGTCGTTAGCGTTGGTTAGAGGCTTAGGGTTGTTGTTGAGGGCTAGTTGATTGGTAGTGTAGTCTGTTGTTGGGGTGAGAGTGGGAGTTAGGCTCGTCAGGACTACTGGTTGGGTGTTAACATTGAGGAGGCCAACAAACACTGTTCTTGTTCCAGTTGGTAAGAGGGAATTGGCGAGAAATAGGCCCTCGCTTGGCTCGTATGATTCACAGAGCATTTCCTCCTCTAACCTTAGTGGAATGGGAACCACCATTTGAGACCGGCTTGGTAGGCGGAAGGATTTCTCCAATGCCACCTTATATTTGCCTGAATTGGTCTCATAGTCGTTGGGGTTGTTTTCCAACCTTGAGCCATCTAGAGATAGGCAGCTGGTATTCCTCTCTGAGGGTACCTGGGAGACACCACCGGGGTTTATCTCGGCTTCTAGGAGTTGAGATTCCCTGGTTTGGGTTTGCTCCTGCTGCTCTCTAGTCTCTGGCTTGGTGGTACCATTGCATGGAATAGCTATTTCCACTGGATTGATTTCCGTGCGAGGAAACCGTAGTGTTTTGTTTGGGCCTTCGACGTTACAGTTTTTGGAAAGAAAGTCGTTTCCTAACAGGAGGAATCTTTGGTATGTGTTGCACAATTTGGAAGGTGCATGGGAGGGGGGTATTGAGAATGAAGTTCCCCTGACAGCTCCCTAATGTTTTTCCCTGGCCATATGGAGTTGGTTGCTGGCCCACAGACATCAGGAGCTAAAAAACATGTTAAACAATTTGGCAACAGAAAGTAGTCTAGCAGGCTTAAGGCTGAATCCGAACAAAACCAAAGAAATGCGGATAAATGCAAACACACTTGAACGAACTGCGCTGAATAACCGTGACGTGGAACTGGTGGATAAATTCTGCTACCTCGGTAGCATTATTATCGAAAATGGCGGTACAGAAGAAGACGTCAGTTCCAGAATAAATAAAGCACGAGGCGCATATGCATGCCTGTTCCGCATATGGAGATCAACGGAGATCTCAACTAACACCAAATTGCGGCTGTTCAACTCCAACGTTAAGGCAGTTCTTTTGTACGGTTGCGAAACATGGAAAGTCACCCAATTCATCACAGGGCGCCTACAAGTCTTCATCAACAGATGCCTGCGTCGTATCCTAAAAATCCGCTGGCCAGATAGAATTTCAAATGAAGAGCTATGGCGCCGTGCCGGCCAAGAAAGGATAGACGACCAAATCAGGCGAAGGAAATGGAATTGGGTTGGCCACACCTTGCGACGCGATAACGAAAACCTAACCAAACAGGCCCTTGACTGGAACCCGCAAGGATCCCGTCGAGTTGGAAGACCTAGAACAACGTGGAGGAGGACCCTACTAGCAGAGGCCGCAACAACTGGGAGATCCTGGTCAGAGCTGAGAGCTGTCGCGCAAAACAGAGTCCGCTGGAGGGCAACTGTTTCCGCCCTATGTCCCATGAGGGATTAAAGGGGCACAAAGAAGAAGAAGAAGATATGGAGTTGGTAAGGTACATTTTTTAGAAGGATCTGATAGGTTGGGATCGTTTAGTTTTTTGTGTTTTAATATACTGACCTTAGCGCCAGTGTCCACTGCTAGGTCAGCTTTGCCGTTAAAGCTTATGTCTAGTAGAAGAGTGATGAGTGGGACACTTGGTACGAGCGCTTGAGGTCCCCCTTTAGTAGTGATTTTGTTTTGAATTTTTTATCAGATCGGGGTTTTTGGTCCGACTGCAGGGAGTTTCCCTTGGCTGGTTATTGGACCCATTATTTGGGGGTCGGTTGTTGGAATAACGGCTATTGCCCTGATTGGGAGTCGTTGGTCAGGGTAATGGTAGTTATCTATAGGTAAGACGCGTTTGATCTGAGCAACGTTTGTTACCTTGGATTTAAGATAGTTTGTTGGGGTTGCGATTATTATTATTGCACGAGGAGACCAGATTTGTTAAAAGCCATTGTTATTGAAATGGGGCCTAAATGACTCTGCCGGTTGACGGCAGCCCCTCGTATCGTACGAGTTGGTTCTACAAATTATGAAGAAAGGTGGATTTTTACGGTTTAGACTATCAATTGTAGTGGCGTCCTTTGAAGCCTTGCGTTGGAGGCAATGGGGTACTGGCGGATACTCCCTTGTGTCCTTAGCATTTTTTGATATAAGAGAAATATAAGAATAGAGGGAAGTAATTTAAATTGGGTTTTTTTGTGAAATCCATGGCATCTGTTTCATCTCGCTGTAATCGAGAAGATTGAGCCAAGTTGTGGTAGATGTTTATCAAAACATTTTTGATTTCCTAGGGACATCGTCTTACTGCTTCCATATTATTTGACTGCAAGAACGACTTTGAAATTAAAAACAAAGTCGGCTTGTATCAAAGGAAAAATTAATATATTTACTTTGTCTAGGACTTACTTTCACAAAAATGTATAAAAATATTACCATATCTAACCGTTTTATATAAATAGTTAAACGAATACACATTGCTTCAAGGGTGCGTGTTTTAAAGGACGTTAAATGTAAATAACCTTAAAGTTAAAAATAAGAAAATGGTATGAAATTATTATAAGAAAAGGATGTAAAAAGAGCTGTATTAGGGATCATTCGGGTACCAACAAAGGATCCTTTAATTGTAAATTAAGAACTAACTCTAAAGTACATATATGTATTTCTAAATAGAATTGGAAAAAAGAGTACGGGTGACGTTAAAAATCTCGTAAAAAATCTGCATTTATTTGCAAAAACAAAAGGCGGTTGATGGTGGCGATTGGTGGTGGCTGCTGTGTTTTCATTGTGCTTATTATTTTCTTTTATATTTAAAAAAAATGGTCCAAAAACAAAATATAAATTACACCTTTTTTTTTAAACGCGATTTTGTAATTTAAAAAGGTATACTGCTTTTTAATTCAATAATTACTTTTTGCTTTATGTTTAATGTCATAGCAATCTTGATTCTTACTTTTTGTTAAAGACATTTACTTTTATTCTCATAACAGACAGGATGAGGTTTGTTTAAAAAAAATTGTTTGACAATGTACCACAACAATTTAAGAAAGATGTTTGGTTAACAACAAGATAATGATTTTGTTGTAGTTGTTGTTTTTTTTTTGCATTATATAAGTAAAATATTTTGATTATACCTAAGTAACTTTTAACATTATTAACACAATATAAAATTCAGTATGCAAGTAGCAAATTTGAGTAAAATGTAACGTCGATTATTTTTTTTAAACTACAATTTAGAAGAGAAAAACACTGTTGCAAACACAATTTTCTGATAAGACGTACGGTTTAGCATATATTTGCAAAAAACTTATATTTTGACCCTTTGACCTCAGGTCAGGTGCGGTCACGGGACCCCCGTCCCGAGCCTAATTACGTTGCTCTACTACAATCGGTCTAGAAGTTATTAAAGTTTAAGTAAATGGCAATTTGGCCATACAAGTTGCAACTGGGGGGATATGAATGCTTTATGTAAATCTTTAAAACGGCGATATCTCATGAATGACAATTCGTACGGGAAAATGTATAAGATCATTTTTTGTAGGTAATTGCATAATCTACAAACTTTGTAAACACTATTTTATGATAAAAGTTACCGTTTTGCTGAAAATCGCAAAAAAAAACGTTTTTGTGACCTTTGACCCCGAGTAAATCTAGGTTCCAGGTGCCGGATCGATGGGGACTTTTTAGATTTCATTTATAACGGTGCTTTGAACAATCCTACCAATTTTCAGCTAGGTGCGAATTAATGTACCTTCATACCTATTTTTTGGTCTAATTTGACCGGACTATTTTAAATATGTAAAAGTAATAATCATCGATGAAATAAGTATGATCAGTGCAGAGCTTTTAATGAAAATTGACTGGCGTTTGGTGTTTCACAGTATTGAGTGAGCCATCGCTCGACATTTACGCTAGCAGAGGCTTACATTACTTTTTCACAGTCAAAATTATTATTCGATTTCTTTTAATAATTATTGTTATATGTGTACAGATAGAGTAATGAGTGTCTTTCCTCTTTATATGTTAAGCATTAGTAGTTTATCCCGTTGGAGAAAGTGATCTGATATTCGAGCATGATATCAAGAGGCACGATCCTCCACAAGTCCATCCAATTACTGGCTTATGCAGACAGGAAATCTGGGACTGCATATTAACGAAAGCAAAACAAAGAACATGTTGGCCTCGTCTACAAGAACACCTAACATTTGTCCCACAATTAAGGTAGAGGAACACGAATTTTAAGTGGTAAAATCATTTACCTACCTTCAATAACATCAGCCGACAATAGCATGGAACCAGAAATCCGAAACTAGAAATCTGGAACAAGATGCTAATTTTAGAGTAAAGCTACATAAAAAGTCAATCATCGATACTGGTGGTTTACCATATCAAATTACTTTTGTTAAAGGCATGTTTTATCTAATAACAACAAATATTGATGTATCAGATGGCTTATGTAATGGT
Organism: Thereva unica; assembly: GCA_949987705.1. NCBI lineage: Eukaryota > Metazoa > Arthropoda > Insecta > Diptera > Therevidae > Thereva > Thereva unica. The sequence goes on along the minus strand of OX465281.1, from coordinate 153,999,154 downwards.
TCAGCTGGAAAATTAGTGCAGAATCAGTATGGGGCTAGTGCCATTATTTTATACTTTTTAGTTCGTTATAAAAACGTGTTATATTAAAAAGTTTTTTTTATGTAATAATTATCTATGTAATAATTATTATCTGCTTTTTAGTCTTGTGTGCGACATTTTGCAATCACTTTTAACATAGTCATGATATTATGACGGATACATGTCGAAAATTGTTACTTAAATCTACTAATAATATACCAATCTTTTTAATTTTGAAATTCCTGAAAATTAAAATGAAGAAGTAAGCTAAATTAATTTTATAAGATTTTTATTTCAATAATAGCTGCATCTCTTTTTTGATCATTTTTACTATTTTGAAACTACTCTTTTACTGAAAAGCGCTTAGCTGACTTTTGATTGTATTTAACTGCTTTCTTCATATAAAAACATATTGTTGTAAAGGAAATGTTAATACGTCCTCTTGAGATGGCCGCCTTGGACCAAACGAAATATTGAGTATACTATATTGCTTATGGTATTCTACTTATCATACCCTTTCATTTGATACCCATGTCGAAAGGGTTCTGAAGAGAATGGTAACCCACTCTCCTGAGGAAGCCGCCATGGACCTAATGATGTTCTGAGTAAATTGTATTGCTTATGGTGTTTTACTTATCATACCCTTTCATTTGATACCCATATCGAAAGTGCTCTGAAGAGAATGGTAACCCACTCTCCTGAGGAGGCCGCCATGGATCTAAAGACATAGCTTATTGCATTCGACTTATGATTCCCTTTTATTTGATACCCATGTCGAGACATGGTTCTGAAGAGAATGGTAACTCACCCTCCTGAGGAGTCTGCCATGGATCTGAGGGCACGGCTTATTGCATTCGTCTTATGATGCCCTTTCATTTGATACCCATATAGAGGGGGTTGTGAAGAAAATGGTAATCCGTCCTCTGGAGATGACCGCAATGGACCAAACGATAAATTGAGTATGCTATATGGCTTATGGTGTTCTACTTATCATACCATTTCATTTGATATCCATGTCGAAGGGTTTGTGAAGAATATTTCAATCCGCCCTCCTGAGACGGCCTCCATGGACTAAAGGTAGGTACCATATTGCATTGTCATCACAGCTAAAGCTGTGTGCAAAATGTCACCATGATAGGATATCCGGAAGTATTTGAAAAATCGAATGCAAAATTTGTTCCGTGAAGAAAACAGTAATCCGTCCTCTAGAGTCCTCCGCCATGGATCTAACGGTATAATGAGTATACCATATTGCATTGTCATCGGAGCTGAAGCTGTGTGCAAAATTTCAGGGTGATTGGGTAACCGGAAGTAGTCAAAAAATCGATTGCAAGATTTGTACCGCACAAACAGACAGACAAGAAAGCGAGCTAATAAAAACGTTTTCAGTTAATAATCGTACTTGTAGCTTGATTTTGAAAGGTATTCCATTCATTTCAATAAAAGCATAAGCATCTATTATCGATAATGACCAATGCAAAAAGTGTGCAGGTTCGTCATGCATGACACTTTGCATTATCATTTCTTCCTATAGCTATCGGTGCAAATTGATTCCAATTTCTAAAGAAAAACACTGCATTCTGATTTAATAAATTCACAAATTGCCTACTGGGATCGATACTCGCACGCATACATACACAAAATATCGCATTTTCTTACGTGACGATTTCTCCCAATTCACTCTACCCGCAAGCCGCGCTAAGGAACTTCGTTCCAAAAAGTTTGCAGTCGTCCAATCGCGTGGCAGTCTCTACAGCTTATGTATAATAATGTTTTTAAGGGCTGTTCCAATTTTCAGCAACTTCCGAATTATCTTCCAATTATGGCGTTTTTTCGTCTATTTTGACTGGACTATACAATAATTCTTTTCAAACGCCGGAGCAACCGCCACGGTGCCAGCGCGAACACCACCGACCGCGTTTTTCTTTTTTTAAAACTTTTATTGTTTAATTCTCTATATTCGTGTGTGCCGCGGCCGAAGTTAAAATCAAGACTTGTACTATCTTTTTAAAAATTATTTCACTACCCTAAAAATTGTGCATCTAATTGCAAGGTTGCACTTTACGTGTAAAAATTGACGGTTGTCACGTTTTGATTTCCCACATTTTAGTTGCAATGTTTGCGAAAATTATCACGTCGCTGGAAAATCTCAAGTTCCTTTTGTCTTCGGCGTTTCCCGTGAAGGGAAGTATCTTATTACAAGTTGGATTTTGTAGTGAGATAATATTTTAAAATTTTCCGTTTAGGACTTTTGATTTTGTTTGTATTGAATTTAAAAAAAATTTCCGTTAAGGATTTCCAATTTGTGGGATATTTGGAAATGTCGAGTTTTTATACATAACATCGGTCAGATAAAATTATACAATGCGGTGTTCATCGATTAAACGAAATATGTAAAGCCTAAAAGGAACCAGTGCTAGTTTTTTATATATAAATTAAAATTTTGAGTAACGTCCACGATTAAATTATTTAACGATATATGTAAAGCCTAAAAGGGGCCAGTGCTGGGGCCGGTTCACGTAACTCGACAACGAAAATTTTTTTTTGTTTCGCGTTCACGTAGCTCGAAAAAATTGCAAATTTTCGTTTGTTGACTCGAAAGCTCTTATGTTATCGAACACTTGTATTATTAAGATTAATTTTCCAATTTAAAAGTAGACTTTTATAAGTTTTTACATATGTAAATTATTTTTAAAAATTTAATTAAGTGGATGCCAATAAATTGTATAATTTTACAGCGGTTTTTGTAAAGAAAATGGTGTTTCAGTAATGTGGTTTCCTTAAATTTTCTTTCGAGGTACGTGAACGCCCAATTTTTTCGAGACAAATTTTTTTGTAATCAAATTCGTTTCGAACGATTGTCGTCTTTCGAGCTACGTGAAACGGCCCCTGGTTCTTTTTTATATATAAATTAAAATTGTGAGAAACGTCCACGATTAAATTATTGAACGAAATATGTAAAGCCTCAAAGGGGCCAGTGCTAGTTCTATGGTTATGGTACCAGTGCACGCAGAATTCCTCCACCTATCTACAACGGTAAAAACAATGGTCTTATCTTACCAACTTTTGGAGTTATGAATCGACAAAGTCAAAATTTTGTTATTTTTCCACTAAAATTTCAACTAAAACCACCTTTTTCTCCAAAAAATACGTGATAAACCAATATTTTTTTTTAATGAAATTGGAAAGTTTGGACAATTTCCTATGAATAATGTATAATAACTTTTACGCTAGGGCCTTTACTTTTGAAGTTGTAAGCAATTTTAATGTTAAAATTTGCCTAATTTGGTGCTTATTTGGTACTTTTCGATAAAGCTCAGATGGAAAAGTACTAAAGAAGGACGAAATACAGCCAATTTCAACATTAAAAATGCTTATAACTTCAAAACTGGAGGCCGTAGCGTATAAGTTGTACATTATTCATAGGAAATTGTCCAAGTTTTCCAATTTTTTTAAAAAAAATATTGGTTTATCACGTATTTTTTGGAGAAAAAGGGTGGTGGTTGCTTGCACTGGTACCATAACCATGAAAATAGGTTATACGGTTACAAAAATACAGGGTGATATGTAAAACTTTAGCAAAAAAACTTCAAAACGCCCTAGCGGCTAAACCGTTACGATTCCCCCCCCCCCACCCATACGATTTTTTGTTCGTCTATCCAAGACCTATCCACAGCCGGCCGCTTTGTAAGTTTATGTGGGACACCCTGTATATATGGGCGATTCTCCGGAACTTTGAACCTGCTTGTCGCTTCAAAATTTTTATGAATTACAATTTTTGTAGGAAGATTAAAAATAAAAGAAGCTATCGATAATGTTAAGAAATTATTAATGAGCAATGAGGTATAAGTACGAAGTCATTTAAAACGATATTTTGCAATGAAATTTGAAAAAATGTTCCGTTACCTGTCACTTTTCGGCCTGTCTTTAGCGCTAATCTGAATGAAAAACTATTTATATTTGTGATAGGAAGCGTTGACACAAATAGTGAAAAGTGAAAAATTGTAGTTTAACTCTTAAGGAAAAATGCAGTTGTGTTCGGTGCAGTGTCAAATCGCTATATTTTCCAAAAAAAAAACTCAGAAGTTTGTCCCTAGGTTTTGACGTCAAAGTTGTAACCCGCATGGTAAGTCGAAGTACTCCGAATTGTCTCATTTTATCATAAAATTTTTTAAACGCACTTATTGTTCAGACACTAACGAACATGTGCATACATTTTGTGACAACAATAAGTTGAAATTGGTTGATTTTTGGGCAAAACTGGCTAACGTGAACGTAGGTTACATTTAAATGTCAAAGTTGTAACCGCAATTAATTTGCTCATATTACATTAAATTCATCCCCGTAAAATTTCTTATGACCTATTGTAACTAGTTAAATCATATGTAACGTTTTCTTCGCTTAAGTTGTTTCATGAATCTTAAAAAAAAGTAATTTTAGCGAATGTCAAAATTGTAACCATGTCAAATTTGATGTCAAAATTGTAACCATGTCAATATAACCATGTCATAAAAAAAATATGCGCATTGCCCCCCTAAAACCTCCCCCATATGCACTACACCCATGTACTAATTACGCAATTAGCTTATTTACCTGTAATAATTCGTAATTAATCCAAAAAACCTCATTACAGCCCCCCTGGGGGGCTCAGTATATCAATTTACAGGTGTTTTTTAGTACGCAATAAAAGAGGCTCCAGCGGCCCCAAAAATGGTCGTAGGGGGCTCGTAGACCCCTCAAAATTTTTGTAACAGTCCCTACTATCCGCAAAAAATAACAGAAAAATCATTATTTGCTCCTAAGGGGGTCCTGGAGAGACCTAAAATGCTGCAAAAAAATAAAAGCTAATTTTAAAGAACGCATATTTTAATTTGCGCTATTTTTAAAAAATCAAAAAACAATACCGTGGATTTTTTATATGTTAAAATATAAACGGTTCCCTTTAATTTGACGCTATTAACGTCAAGATCGGTGAGGGTATTTTTGAGAAATTGATGTTTGAAGTTTGTGACTAAATTGTGACTAAATTGTGACTGAATAGCTAATAAAAACAAATAGTTTTGTAATTACATTTTATAATCGTATCAGTCTATCAAAACACATCCCCTAGAAGTAGAAAATATTTTTTCCCTAATGAATTTAAGCCATTTAGTAAATTTAGTTTGAATAAAACCGCGATTTTTGATATAATTTGTTATTAATTAATTTCCAGCGTTAACACGACAATTTCGTTAAAACAACGTTATTTCTGGTAGATTTGGGATTAGAACTAACGAAAAAAAATACGTTTACCGATATAAAAAATAGTCGTCATTTTTTTGTCCGATTTGACGTGGAATTACCCATATATATATATATATATATATATATATATATATATATATATATATATATATATATATATATATATATACAGTGCTGCATACAAAATTAAGACCACGTTCAATGGCTTTGGCTTGGCTTCATTTTCAACTGTAAAAAAAATTCGTTCCAGTCTTGCGGATTCCAATTCCTTCCTGCGGAAGCTATCTTCTATGGTACAAAACTCTTGCTCGAGCAGGTCTGCATGTTAGGATTTTTTTGTCGTGCTCCGATCAAACTATCCTTTTGCGCAAAGGATTCGTCAAATGTGACCAGCAGATTTTGCGTAATGGAGATCTGCCGAAAGAGCAGGGCTCGATTTTCTTTAACTAACTTGAGGAAAGAACTTCCAACACGTCTTTTCACAATTTTTTTGCGTCCTGAAGTTGTCCTGTTCTGAACGGTCCGACATTCATTGTGTCTTTTGATGGTAGGATGTAACAAGTTTTAATTATTTGATAATTGCAGTGCAATTATAATTTATATTGCAATACTGTATTGTTTTATTTTAATGAAATTATTACAGAAACTAGACACTAGATTTATGTAGCCCAACATATTATTCGAAAGCTGTAGGCATCGGAAGTAAAAGTTTCATGATAAAGTGTAGGTGGTCTTAATTTTGTATGCAGCACTGTATATGTAGCCGTAGTCAACGGGAACGTATGGAACGGACCCACAAACAAACTAAACAAAAAAATGAACTTTTTTGATGTTCTTAAAAAGAAGAAGAAAATGAGAAAGGGTCAAGTGCGCGAAGCCGACTGAAACTGACGCCATTTTTAGTTTTAGAGAGAATTTTGTAAAAGTGTAGCATTCCAAAAAAGTTTAATATAAAAAATAAAATAATAATTTTGTAAAATAATTAGGGGTGTATTATTTAAAGGAACGCTCAAGGAACATTAATTGGCAAGACATATCTTCCAAACTGGTGACCCCGATCCGTGAAAGGGCTCCTTCGAAAAGTGGCAACCACAAATTGTGTGCGCGTCGCGCGTTAGTGTTAAGTGCTCCAATTAAAAGCAACAAGTGTCCCAGTGGAAAAATCGAGGCCCCAAAAAATTACAATATAACCGAACTTGATGTCCAAAATAACATATCAGATCTAGATGTCGAACCAGTAGTGGAACCAACTACTAACATAACAAATATTCAAGTTTCAAATCCGCTACCAGTTAATAAAACACCGGAAATATTCAAATTTCCACCACCCGAAAATTTAAGTATTCAAGAAGAATATAAGAGCAACGTACAATTAACCTAAAAAGTGACTTCGGCATTTTTTATAAATTGTGGTCAAATTAATTCTAGCATCGATCCGGGTGAGTAATTAAAAATTATATGTATATATTCCTTCAAATACTATGGAAAACGAGTCAAGACAACCACCACCGGAGCAACCAGCAGCCGCTGAAGGCAATACACCACCTCAACAATTGCCACCGCAACAGGCTCAGTTCATGCTCAACGCAGCAGGAGCTATTCCAAGAATTCCTCTGCCTATTCTGTCTGAAGCGGAAATTGATTTGTATTTTTTATCACTCGAATTTTGGTTTGCAGCGTCCGGCATCACACAAGACCAAAAGAAATACACGACGGTCATGGCCAGCATTCCGTATCCAAAATTAGCCGAACTTCGCACAATAATGGCGCAAGTGCCGCAAGCAAATAAATATGACTACATTAAACAAAAGCTCATCTCCCATTTTTCCATCAGTCCAACACTACAATTACGGGACGTCCTGTCAACAATGCCACTCGGCGACCAAAAGCCATCCCAACTTTACAACGAAATGGCTCGGAAATCAAATGGATCACTTGGCGAAGATGCATTGTTCGATTTATGGGTGAGTAGATTACCTGAAAGTTACCAACCATCGGTTGTCGCAGCCAAGTCAAACAGGCAGCAATGTCTTATAATCGCTGACCAGCTATCGGATTATCAAAAATTACGGCACATACATACATCAGGCTAATATTGCGACAACACAACCAGTAGCGACCCCTAGTACGAGCCAAAAAACCATAACCCCTACAAACTGGTCCGAAATGAAAGCGGAAATACAAGCCATGTTCGGAGAGTTTATGAAAAACAACCGCGGCCGGTCGAAATCAAGAGATATAGGACGCAGTCGTGATCGTTCTAAGAGTAAAGGCAGATACGACCAATGTTGGTTTCACTACAAGTTCGGTAGGAATGCACGTCGATGCAAAAGTCCATGTAAACATCGAAATCAAGCTAACAGTTCCCAGCCACAGGCGACTGAGAACAGAGAAAATCAATGACTACCTCCAGCTGCAACAGTTTCCAGTAACGGCGAGCTGGAAATAGATTCAAAAAAAATGTTTCGCCTAAAAATCACCGACACAATTTCAAGCAGGCAATTTCTTATAGATACAGGTGCTGATGTGTCAGTCATCCCGCCTAGTGTAAATGCAGCATGGATTAAACCGACAGATACAAAACTTTTCGCCGCTAATGGAACGCCCATTCACGTTTATGGACAAGTCCATCTTAAAATTAATCTAAGTCTTCGAAGAGATTTTAGTTGGACATTCTACATAGCAGCAGTGACAAATCCGATCATCGGAGCTGATTTTATCGAACATTACGGACTGCTCATTGATTTGAAAAACAAACAACTTATCGACGCCCTGACAGGTCTCAAGTCAAATTGTTTCACCGAAAGGGTAATAACTGAAATCATCATCAGAACTTTTAAAACAACTTCTCCTTTCGCTGATCTACTGAGTGAGTACCAATCAATTACAAAACTCGCACCGCTTTGTACAAGAACATCAACTAAGGTAATTCATGAAATAAAAACAGTAGGACAACCAGTTTTTTGTCGACCCAGGCGTTTGGAGCCCGGAAAACTAAAAGCAGCTAAAGCGGAATTTGAAATACTAATGGCAGCGGGCATTTGCCGTCCATCAAGCAGCAATTGGGCCAGTCCTTTACATATGGTTAAAAAACCTGTCGGATCATGGCGTCCATGTGGTGATTACCGTGCACTCAACGCAATTACTGTCCCAGATCGCTACCCAATACCGTATTTAACGGACTTCACAACGATTTTGCAAGGTAAGACTATATTTTCAAAAGTCGACTTGCAAAAGGCATTTCACCAAGTTCCAATTGCCACAGAAGACGTAGCGAAAACTGCAATAACTACGCCATTTGGCCTCTTCGAATTTCCATTCATGACATTCGGCCTCTGCAACGCAGCACAAACGTTTCAACGTTTAATTCATGAAGTAGTTAAAGGGCTAGACTTTGTTTTTCCATACATGGACGACTTATGCATCGCATCATCATCTTCTGAACAACATCAACAACATGTCAAAGCAGTTTTTGAACGCCTAAAACAACATAACCTGACAATAAATGTTGCGAAATGCGAATTCGGTAAATCAGAGTTAATCTTTTTGGGTCATATGATTTCACCAGACGGCATCAAACCGATCCCTGAAAGAGTGGAAGCAGTCAGAAATTTCCCACGTCCAACTACCATCAAACAGTTAAAGAGTTTCTTAGCCACCATCAACTTCTATCGTAAATTTTTACCGCGTGCCATGGATCTGCAAGCGCCCTTATTCAACTTGATACCAGACAATCGAAAAAATGACAAACGGTTAGTAGCATGGACAGATAAAGGAAAAGAAGCCTTCGAAAAATGCAAAAATCAATTTGCCGACGCGGCAACATTAGCACATCCCATCATGGGAGCCGAATTATCACTCTATGTAGACGCATCGGACTTTGCAGCAGGAGCAGCACTCCACCAAGTTGTCAACAATGAGCCTCAGCCATTAGGATTTTTCTCAAAAAAATTTGATGGTGCTCAGTTAAGGTATAGCACGTACGATCGTGAACTCACTGCAATGTTCTTGGCAGTCAAACACTTTAGATACATGCTCGAAGGCAGGACATGTCACATCTATACAGACCATAAACCACTGACATTTGCATTTAAACAGAAGCTGGATAAAGCCTCAGAAAGACAAGCACGACAACTGGATCGAATCTCTCAAGTAACAACGGATATACGATACGTGAAAGGAGCTGAAAATATTCCAGCCGATTTGCTCTCTCGAATTCAAGCCGTAACAACCTCAACAATTATCGACTACGAAAAACTAGCAGCGGATCAGGAAAACGATGAATAGCTGAAAACAATTTTGGAATCAGGTACCACAAACTCTTCCCTCGATTTGAGGTTATTTAATATTCCCGGAAGCACCAAACAAGTGTACTGTGACTGTTCAAATGGAAAATTACGTCCATTCATTACAAAAAACCTTCGTCACGAATTTATCAGAGCAACACATGATCTTTCACACTGTGGAAAAAAAGCCACAACCAGATTAATGATAGACAGATTCATCTGGCCGGACATCAAACGAGACTGCACTAAATTCGTCAAGAATTGTATGCAGTGTCAAAGGTCGAAAGTAACCCGCCATACGTCATCTCCACTAGGACAATACGATCAAACCAGTGAAAGATTCTCGCACATTCATATTGATTTAGTTGGCCCTTTTCCACCCAGCAACGAGAATCGCTACTGTCTTACAATAATTGATAGATTCACTCGTTGGCCAGAAGCTACCCCAATAAAAGATATGACAGCCCCAACCGTCGCAAAAGCACTCATTTCTGGATGGATTGCAAAATTTGGAGTGCCCAAAAAGATAACTTCAGATCAAGGACGACAATTTGAATCCACTCTGTTCGCTGAACTGATAAAAACGTTAGGTATTCACCATCTACGTACTACTCCATACCATCCCCAGTCGAATGGCTTGATTGAAAGATGGCACAGAACCTTAAAAGCAGCGATTTTGTGCAAAGACACACTGAACTGGTCTGAATATCTACCGGTTATTTTGCTTGCCCTTAGGACCACGTATAAGGAGGATTTAAAAGCATCGCCAGCCGAATTGGTATATGGAACAACTCTCCGTATTCCAAGCGAATTTTTCGACAACAACACATCAAATAAAACTGAATCGGAAACAGTCGTTGAACTTCGTAAAGCTATGGAATCTGTTCAACCAACGAAAACAGCATGGCATGCAAAACAAAAAATTTTCATTCACCCAGATCTATTAACAACAACTCACGTCTTCCTACGAAATGATTCAGTTCGTCCAAGTTTGTCACATCCATATGACGGTCCATATAGAATCATCAGCCGAACAGACAAATTTTACAAAGTGGAAGTAAAAGGAAGAGAATTTGAGGTGTCGATCGACAGATTAAAACCAGCATACATGGTAGACATGCAAGCAAGACCAAATCAGTCAACAGCTACAAACGAAACCACTGAAATCATTCCGACGAAAGCAGCTAGATCGGGTAGAAAAGTAATAATACCTGCCCGTTATCGATAAAAACATAGCGTGCTTCCGTCTAAGCGGGGGGTACTGTAGCCGTAGTCAACGGGAACGTAAGGAACGGACCCACAAACAAACTAAACAAAAAAATGAACTTTTTTGATGTTCTAAAAAAGAAGAAGAAAATGAGAAAGGGTCAAGTGCGCGAAGCCGACTGAAACTGACGCCATTTTTAGTTTTAGAGAGAATTTTGTAAAAGTGTAGCATTCCAAAAAAGTTTAATATAAAAAATAAAATAATAATTTTGTAAAATAATTAGGGGTGTATTATTTAAAGGAACCCTCAAGGAACATTAATTGGCAAGACATATCTTCCAATATATATATATATATATATATATATATATATATATATATATATATATACAGGGTGAGAGAAAAGTCCGGCACCGGTTCGATATTTCCTAAACGGTAGGTTTTCGTGAAAAAAGTTTGAAGCAAAAGTTGCTCAGCTTGGAGGGTAGATTCGTTTGAACACAAAACTCACCCCCACCCACTCACCCCCTCGCATGCGGTGGGGGTAACTCCAAATTTTTAAATAGCAACCCCCATTTTTTTCACGGATTATGATTCTCCGAAGAAAAATATGAAACTTTTGCCTTAAAATTTTTTTAATCCGAAGCTTCCCTGCACCCCCAAAACGAATTTTTGAGGGTGGGGAATAGTCCGGCACCGGTTCGATATTTCCTGAACGGTAGGTTTTCGTAAAAAAAGTTTGTAGCAAAAGTTGCTCAGCTTGGAGGGTAGATTCGTTTGAACACAAAACTCACCCCCACCAACTCACCCCCTCGCAGGGGGTGGGGGTAACTCCAAATTTTTAAATAGCAACCCCCCTTTTTTTTCACGGATTATGATTCTCCGAAGAAAAATATGGAACTTTCGCCTTAACATTTTTTTTATCCGAAGCTTCCCTGCACCCCCAAAATGAATTTTTGGGGATGGGGAATAGTCCGGCACCGTTTCGATATTTTCTGAACGGTAGGTTTTCGTGAAAAAAGTTTGTAGCAAAAGGTGCTCAGGTTGGAGGGTAGAATCGTTTGAACACAAAACTCACCCCCACCCACTCACCCCCTCGCGGGGGGTGGGGGTAACTCTAAAATTTTAAATAGCCGTTATGAAAATTGAGACCTCCAGTATCCTGTTTTTCAAATCATGAATGTCAGCAGGCTTACTTTCGTAGAATGGATTTTTCAAGACAAGAACGATTTCTCAGAACAACAGGGTCTATCAGTGTAACTACGCTTAATCAAAATTTCAATACTGTCTCTTTCTGAGAACATATCGTCTCGGTTAAGAATGTAACAAAAAAACAAGAACCTAACAAGAACGAATTCTCGTGGATACTTTTCAATAAACATTTGTAAAAGATCAGAAGGCAAGAGTGCAATTTCAGATCAATAGTTGATGCCTTTAAATTGGAAAAATCTTTTTCAAACTTTGAATACCGGCCTGAAATATCTGGTTTCATTTCCATTGGGATATCACACCTACGTTTTCTTCTAGAATTGTACTTGTAATCTAAGTTTATTTTATTATAACCATGCCTCTCACTGAACGAGAGAGGATTGAAATTTTGATTATGCGGGGCTACGGAGATCGAAAACGCTCTAATCAGGAGACTGCAAACCTATTTAATGAAACACATCCAGAACGTGCCATCCCGATAAACAAATCTACCGTCAAGCGAACAGTTGATCGGTTCGTAGAAACAGGTAAGTCCTTTAAATGGTTTTGCTGATTTGTTAGGTAAATGCTGCTTTTTTGCATTCAATAAACAGGTTCTGTCACAGACAGGCCGAGACTCGGACGTCCGAGAACAGCTACAAATCCTGAAACATCACTGAATGTTCTCCTCAACTTCACGGAAGATTGTCATAAGTCGACACGGAAAGTAGGTCAGGCAATGGGAATTAGCGATTGGTCCGTGCGAAAAATTTTAAAAACTAACAAGTATCATCCATACAAAATTTGCTTGGTACAAGAGTTGACGGACAACGATTTCGATCTGAGAGTCGAGTTTTGCGATGTCATGATGGATCGATATGATCAGAATCCAATGACATTTTTCTGGACCTGTTTTTCGGATGAGGCAAAATTTGAGCTAAATGGAAATATGAATCGACACAACAGCAGGTACTGGTCTAGTATAAATCCACACTGGATGAGAGATTCTCACACACAATACCAGCAAAAAGTTAACGTTTGGGCTGGTATTGTTGCAAATCAGATTGTGGGACCATTCTTCTTTGAAGAGAATCTCACAGCTACGCGATATATGAGAATGCTCCAAGAAGAAATTGTACCTGCAATCCGAAATATCGTTGGAGATCAATTTGAGCTAGTTCAGTTCCAACAAGACGGGGCACCAGGACATTTCGGACTGCAAGTACGTGCGTATCTGCATGAGACATTTCCCGGAAGATGGATTGGTCGGAGAGGAGCGATCGAATGGCCGCCACGATCGCCGGACCTGACACCCCTCGATTTCTTTTATTGGGGTTTCTTGAAAAATCGCGTCTACGAAAGTAAGCCTGCAGACATTCATGATTTGAAAAACAGGATTCTGGTGGTCTCAAATTCCATAACGGCGGAAATGCTAGCACACGTTACAAACAATTTCTACCAACGGCTGGCTCATTGCCAAGCAGTGGAAGGTCAACAGTTTGAGCACCTGCTTACATAAGTGAGAGTGCGTCGAAGGTTTGGAGTCATTAAATACTGAGGGAGCGACGAACCTCGGGGTCCTTCAACGCTTCCACTTTAATAAACGGCCCTTTTCAGGGCCAAAATGATGTGTGAAATCCGACCTGGAACCTCCACGTGGTACACATCGGATAACGCTAATCCAGGAGGTGATGTCTGATCGTCTACTTGTCAGTAACCACACGTCAATACGTCGACAGTATTCATTCGGGAATGCAGGGAAGCTTCGGATAAAAAAATTTTTAGACGAAAGTCTCATATTTTTTTTCGGAGAATCATAATCCGTGAAAAAAAAATGGGGGTTGCTATTTAGAATTTTAGAGTTACCCCCACCCCCTGCGAGGGGGTGAGTGGGTGGGGCTGAGTTTTGTGATCAAACAATTCTACCCTCCAAGGTGAGCAACCTTTGCTACAAACTTTTTTCACGAAAACCTACCGTTCAGGAAATATCGAAACGGTGCCGGACTATTCCCCATCCCCAAAAATTCATTTTGGGGGTGCAGGGAAGCTTCGGATAAAAAAAATGTTAAGGCGAAAGTTTCATATTTTTCTTCGGAGAATCATAATCCGTGAAAAAAAATGGGGGTTGCTATTTAAAAATTTAGAGTTACCCCCACCCCCTGCGAGGGGGTGAGTTGGTGGGGGTGAGTTTTGTGTTCAAACGAATCTACCCTCCAAGCTGAGCAACTTTTGCTACAAACTTTTTTTACGAAAACCTACCGTTCAGGAAATATCGAACCGGTGCCGGACTATTCCCCACCCTCAAAAATTCGTTTTGGGGGTGCAGGGAAGCTTCGGATTAAAAAAAATTTAAGGCAAAAGTTTCATATTTTTCTTCGGAGAATCATAATCCGTGAAAAAAAATGGGGGTTGCTATTTAAAAATTTGGAGTTACCCCCACCCCCTGCGAGGGGGTGAGTGGGTGGGGGTGAGTTTTGTGTTCAAACGAATCTACCCTCCAAGCTGAGCAACTTTTGCTTCAAACTTTTTTCACGAAAACCTACCGTTTAGGAAATATCGAACCGGTGCCGGACTTTGCTCTCACCCTGTATACTAGCTGGGACCCGGTGCGCCTACGCTGCACCCATAAGTCAATAGTAAACAATAAAAACCATCCATTGACTTAATATTTTTCGAGATATGAATTTTACACAGATGAAATGCCTCAAAGAACTTGGGTCTTGCGTCGGCCGCCATGAATCGGTATATTGAGTCTACTACATTGCTTATTGTATTCTACTTATCATACTCTTTAATTTGATACCCATGTTAAGGGGGCTGTGAAGAAAGTGGTAATCCGGCCTCTTTAGACGGCCGCCATGGATCTAAAGATATATTTTGTATACTACATTGCTTATTGTATTCTACTTATCATACCCTTTCATTTGATACCCATGTTGAGGTGGTTGTGAAGAAAGTGGTAATCCGGCCTCTTGAGACGGCCGCCATGGATCTAAACATATATGTTGTATACTACATTGCTTATTGTATTCTACTTATCATACCCTTTCATTTGATACCCATGTCGAGGTGGTTGTGAAGAAAGTGGTAATTCGGCCACTTGAGACGGCCGCCATGGATCTAAAGATATATTTTGCTTATTGTATTCTACTTATCATACCCTTTCATTTGATACCCATGTCGAGGTGGTTGTGAAGAAAGTGGTAATTCGGCCACTTGAGACGGCCGCCATGGATCTAAAGATATATTTTGCTTATTGTATTCTACTTATCATACCCTTTCATTTGATACCCATGTCGAGGTGGTTGTGAAGAAAGTGGTAATCCGGCCCCTTGAGACGGCCGCCTTGGATCTAAAGATATATTTTGTATACTACATTGCTTATTGTATTCTACTTATCATACCCTTTCATTTGATACCCATGTCGAGGTGGTTGTGAAGAAAGTGGTACCCCGCCCTCTTGAGACGGCCGCCATGGATCTAAAGATATATTTTGTATACTACATTGCTTATTGTATTCTACTTAACATACCCTTTCATTTGATACCCATGTTGAGGTGGTTGTGAAGAAAGTGGTAATCCGGCCTCTTGAGACGGCCGCCATGGATCTAAAGATATATTTTGTATACTACATTGCTTATTGTATTCTACTTCTCATACCCTTTCATTTGATACCCATGTCGAGGTGGTTGTGAAGAAAGTGGTACCCCGCCCTCTTGAGACGGCCGCCATGGATCTAAAGATATATTTTGTATACTTCATTGCTTATTGTATTGTACTTAACATACCCTTTCATTTGATACCCATGTTGAGGTGGTTGTGAAGAAAGTGGTAATCCGGCCTCTTGAGACGGCCGCCATGGATCTAAAGATATATTTTGTATACTACATTGCTTATTGTATTCTACTTATCATACCCTTTCATTTGATACCCATGTCGAGGTGGTTGTGAGGAAAGTGGTACCCCGCCCTCTTGAGACGGCCGCCATGGATCTAAAGATATATTTTGTATACTTCATTGCTTATTGTATTGTACTTAACATACCCTTTCATTTGATACCCATGTTGAGGTGGTTGTGAAGAAAGTGGTAATCCGGCCTCTTGAGACGGCCGCCATGGATCTAAAGATATATTTTGTATACTACATTGCTTATTGTATTCTACTTATCATACCCTTTCATTTGATACCCATGTCGAGGTGGTTGTGAAGAAAGTGGTACACCGCCCTCTTGAGACGGCCACCATGGATCTAAAGATAGATTTTGTATACTACATTGCTCATTGTATTGTACTTAACATACCCTTTCATTTGATACCCATGTTGAGGTGGTTGTGAAGAAAGTGGTAATCCGGCCTCTTGAGGCGGCCGCCATGGATCTAAAGATATATTTTGTATACTACATTGCTTATTGTATTCTACTTATCATACCCTTTCATTTGATACCCATGTCGAGGTGGTTGTGAAGAAAGTGGTACCCCGCCCTCTTGAGACGGCCGCCATGGATCTAAAGATATATTTTGTATACTACATTGCTTATTATATTCTACTTAACATACCCTTTCATTTGATACCCATGTTGAGGTGGTTGTGAAGAAAGTGGTAATCCGGCCTCTTGAGACGGCCGCCATGGATCTAAAGATATATTTTGTATACTACATTGCTTATTGTATTCTACTTATCATACCCTTTCATTTGATACCCATGTCGAGGTGGTTGTGAAGAAAGTGGTACCCCGCCCTCTTGAGACGGCGGGCATGGATCTAAAGATATATTTTGTATACTACATTGCTTATTGTATTCTACTTATCATACCCTTTCATTTGATACCCATGTCGAGGTGGTTGTGAAGAAAGTGGTACATCGCCCTCTTGAGACGGCCGCCATGGATCATTTTAGTTTCAATAGCGTCATGGCCTACCTATTGTTTGACAGCTGCGTAAATTTGAAATTTTCATTAAATGTAATGATTCAATTTAATGACAATTTTACATTTGTCAAGCAATAGGTAGGCCATGAAGCTATTGAAACTAAAATGAAGTGAAAATTCCTAAAATTACCATTTTTTTGTTTTTTCAGGCAATTTTTTAAATTTTTCTCTCCGTAAGAACCATCCTCGTACTTCAACGAATATTCGAAAAAAAAATTAGTCCAATAGGTCCAGCCGTTCTCGAGTTTTGCGCTTACCAACACATTTAGCGATTCATTTTTATATTATAGATATATATATATATATATATATATATATATATATATATATATATATATATATATATATACCTATATATATATATATATATATATATATATATATATATATATACTAGCTGGGACCCGGTGCGCCTACGCTGCACCCATAAGTCAATAGTAAACAATAAAAACCATCCATTGACTTAATATTTTTCGAGATATGAATTTTACACAGATGAAATGCCTCAAAGAACTTGGGTCTTGCGTCGGCCGCCATGAATCGGTATATTGAGTCTACTACATTGCTTATTGTATTCTACTTATCATACTCTTTAATTTGATACCCATGTTAAGGGGGCTGTGAAGAAAGTGGTAATCCGGCCTCTTTAGACGGCCGCCATGGATCTAAAGATATATTTTGTATACTACATTGCTTATTGTATTCTACTTATCATACCCTTTCATTTGATACCCATGTTGAGGTGGTTGTGAAGAAAGTGGTAATCCGGCCTCTTGAGACGGCCGCCATGGATCTAAACATATATGTTGTATACTACATTGCTTATTGTATTCTACTTATCATACCCTTTCATTTGATACCCATGTCGAGGTGGTTGTGAAGAAAGTGGTAATTCGGCCACTTGAGACGGCCGCCATGGATCTAAAGATATATTTTGCTTATTGTATTCTACTTATCATACCCTTTCATTTGATACCCATGTCGAGGTGGTTGTGAAGAAAGTGGTAATTCGGCCACTTGAGACGGCCGCCATGGATCTAAAGATATATTTTGCTTATTGTATTCTACTTATCATACCCTTTCATTTGATACCCATGTCGAGGTGGTTGTGAAGAAAGTGGTAATCCGGCCCCTTGAGACGGCCGCCTTGGATCTAAAGATATATTTTGTATACTACATTGCTTATTGTATTCTACTTATCATACCCTTTCATTTGATACCCATGTCGAGGTGGTTGTGAAGAAAGTGGTACCCCGCCCTCTTGAGACGGCCGCCATGGATCTAAAGATATATTTTGTATACTACATTGCTTATTGTATTCTACTTAACATACCCTTTCATTTGATACCCATGTTGAGGTGGTTGTGAAGAAAGTGGTAATCCGGCCTCTTGAGATGGCCGCCATGGATCTAAAGATATATTTTGTATACTACATTGCTTATTGTATTCTACTTATCATACCCTTTCATTTGATACCCATGTCGAGGTGGTTGTGAAGAAAGTGGTACCCCGCCCTCTTGAGACGGCCGCCATGGATCTAAAGATATATTTTGTGTACTACATTGCTTATTGTATTGTACTTAACATACCCTTTCATTTGATACCCATGTTGAGGTGGTTGTGAAGAAAGTGGTAATCCGGCCTCTTGAGACGGCCGCCATGGATCTAAAGATATATTTTGTATACTACATTGCTTATTGTATTCTACTTCTCATACCCTTTCATTTGATACCCATGTCGAGGTGGTTGTGAAGAAAGTGGTACCCCGCCCTCTTGAGACGGCCGCCATGGATCTAAAGATATATTTTGTATACTTCATTGCTTATTGTATTGTACTTAACATACCCTTTCATTTGATACCCATGTTGAGGTGGTTGTGAAGAAAGTGGTAATCCGGCCTCTTGAGACGGCCGCCATGGATCTAAAGATATATTTTGTATACTACATTGCTTATTGTATTCTACTTATCATACCCTTTCATTTGATACCCATGTCGAGGTGGTTGTGAAGAAAGTGGTACACCGCCCTCTTGAGACGGCCACCATGGATCTAAAGATAGATTTTGTATACTACATTGCTCATTGTATTGTACTTAACATACCCTTTCATTTGATACCCATGTTGAGGTGGTTGTGAAGAAAGTGGTAATCCGGCCTCTTGAGGCGGCCGCCATGGATCTAAAGATATATTTTGTATACTACATTGCTTATTGTATTCTACTTATCATACCCTTTCATTTGATACCCATGTCGAGGTGGTTGTGAAGAAAGTGGTACCCCGCCCTCTTGAGACGGCCGCCATGGATCTAAAGATATATTTTGTATACTACATTGCTTATTATATTCTACTTAACATACCCTTTCATTTGATACCCATGTTGAGGTGGTTGTGAAGAAAGTGGTAATCCGGCCTCTTGAGACGGCCGCCATGGATCTAAAGATATATTTTGTATACTACATTGCTTATTGTATTCTACTTATCATACCCTTTCATTTGATACCCATGTCGAGGTGGTTGTGAAGAAAGTGGTACCCCGCCCTCTTGAGACGGCGGGCATGGATCTAAAGATATATTTTGTATACTACATTGCTTATTGTATTCTACTTATCATACCCTTTCATTTGATACCCATGTCGAGGTGGTTGTGAAGAAAGTGGTACATCGCCCTCTTGAGACGGCCGCCATGGATCATTTTAGTTTCAATAGCGTCATGGCCTACCTATTGTTTGACAGCTGCGTAAATTTGAAATTTTCATTAAATGTAATGATTCAATTTAATGACAATTTTACATTTGTCAAGCAATAGGTAGGCCATGAAGCTATTGAAACTAAAATGAAGTGAAAATTCCTAAAATTACCATTTTTTTGTTTTTTCAGGCAATTTTTTAAATTTTTCTCTCCGTAAGAACCATCCTCGTACTTCAACGAATATTCGAAAAAAAAAATTAGTCCAATAGGTCCAGCCGTTCTCGAGTTTTGCGCTTACCAACACATTTAGCGATTCATTTTTATATTATAGATATATATATATATATATATATATATATATACAGGGTGTCCCACATAAACTTACAAAACGGCCGGCTGTGGATAGGTCTTGGATAGACGAACAAAAAATCGTATGGGTGGGGGAGGGGGGAAATCGTAACGGTTTAGCCGCTAGGGCGTTTTGAAGTTTTTTTGCTAAAGTTTTACATATCACCCTGTATTTTTGTAACCGTATAACCTATTTTCATGGTTATGGTACCAGTGCACGAAGAATTCCTCCACCTATCTACAGCGGTAAAAACAATGGTCCTGCCTTACCAAATTTTGTTATTTTTTCACTAAAATTTCAACTAAAACCACATTTTTCTCCAAAAAATACGTGATAAACCAATATTTTTTTTAAAAAAATTGGAAAGTTTGGACAATTTCCTTCTGAGAAGCGCCGGCTCGAGCAGTTGCTGTCAGTGCAAGAGCCTGGAGACCGGAAACCTTCCGAGTTTCTCCAGGCTCTGAAGGCACTAGCTGGCGGATCGTCGGCAGTCAACGATGACCTGATCCGGAACCTGTGGGAGCGGAGGATTCCACAGGCCATCCAGGTCACGTTGGCCACAGCTGCCGACCAAAGCATAGCCGGATTGGCCGCCACGGCGGACAAGGTATGGGAGGTGCTTCCACACGGAGTCGCCTCATACGCGTCCGCCGTCCGCGCAGCTCCAGCCAACGTGGAGCCCATATTGGTGGCGCTGCAAAGCGCCATCAATAAACTGACGGCTCGGCTAGATAAGCTTGACCGCAGCCAGCGGAAGCCGAGAAGCCGAACACCTGCCAATCGGCAGGTCGGCCCTCGACAGCCCTCGGCCAATCGGCCATAAGGGGCCAATCAAGCCAGGGGTAGCTTGTGCTATTTCCACTACCGTTACGGTAGTGAAGCACGCAGCTGCAAAGCCCCCTGCAGTTACAACGGTGGCCAAGCCAAGCCGGCGAAAAAAAAGGCCACCGCCACCCCTAAAAAAACTAAAGGGGCTGGGGATCGACATGAGCGAGCATATAACCGGCCGCTCATATCGTTTATTCGTCAGAGACACCAACAATCGGATGGACTTTCTGATTGATTCGGGCTCTGACGTTTCAATTGTTCCCGCCAAGACGTTCCCGGCCCATAACGAGACTCACATGATTGGAGGCCATGCGGCGACTACCGCCTTAACGCTGTCACTGTGCCGGATAGATACCCGATCCCGCATATACAGAATTTCTCCGTGAATCTTCACGGCTGCACAATTTTTTCGAAGGTTGACTTTTTTTTTTTTTTTTTTTTTTATGTGGCAGTGCTAAACTCAGGAATCACCCTTTGTACTACCAGTCCGTCATGTCGTTTGTCACGTCATGGTGCAATGTCTAGCAGCAAGCTTAGTACGGGGGGGAATAGGTTAAGGGTTATGGGGGAGTGGGGGGAATAGGTTAAGGGTTATGGGGGTGTGAAGGGGTGTTGAAGAAAGTGGCGATGAACCCCGCGTTTGAACTCTTGGATGTTGTAGGAGCTCGGAAATACTGACTGAGAGAGATTATTCCACAGTCGAGTTGTTCTATTTACAAACGAATTCATATCTTGTTGAGTGCGTGAAAGGGGGAGTTGTAGGTAAAGGGAATGAGACGAGTGGGCTAATCTGGTGTTGCGGTTATAAGATTGCCGTGGAGGCAGGAGAGCGTTTATTTCGGAGGAACAGTCGCTATAATAGTAGCGATAAAATTTTGTTAGTGCTGCTACATTCCTACGGTGGCTCAAGGGGTCGATGGTGGAGCAGGCGGTGTCGTCATCAATTAATTTAAGGGCCTTTTTTTGGACCTTATCTAACCATGCCAAGGTGGTTATCGACGCGCCGCCCCAGACGAGGGAGTTATATTCGAGAAGAGGCCGAATGTAGGATTTATAAATAACAGCGCGGGCCGATGGCTGGAGGAGGAACTTGCACCTCTTAAGAAATCCCAAGCACTGGGATGCTTGTTTGGCGATTTGGAATATGTGGTCATTCCATCGCAAGTCTTTGGCTAATGTCACGCCTAAGATGTGTAGGGATGGGTCGGCCTTTAGTTCCACGCCATCCACTGACAAGGATGGTGAGGTGTTGATCTTCTTCTTGGATATAAGACAGTACTTGGTTTTGGAGGGGTTGAATTCGACACGATTCTTTGTTCCCCACTCCAGAATAAGTTCAATGTCGTTATTAATAGAGTTGGACATTACTTCACGATCATCAAGGCAGGATCTGGCATGAGTCTGTCTTGTATCGTAGCTGTAAGAGTAACGCAGGGTACCGTCGTCAGCGAAGCTGAGAAGTGGGTTGGAAGGGATTGAAAGAAGATCATTTATAAAGATAATAAATAGGGCTGGTGATAAAATTGACCCTTGGGGGACCCCCGCAGAGATAGGGTGGGGTTCAGATTTGATGCCATCCAATACTACCTTAATTGAACGGCCGGAAAGGAAATTCTCAATCCATTTCTGTAAAAGTGAGTCGATTCCAATAGCTTTGAGTTTAGCTAACAAGGCTAAGTGCCAAACTCTATCAAAAGCCTTGGAGATATCCAAAGCAACCAGACTGGATTCACCTGATCCATGCAAACTTCGGCTGAGGTGTTCTGTAAGACAAACTAAAAGATCGCCAGTGGATCTTCTGTGTCGGAAGCCATACTGTCTGTCGTTTATGAGTAGGTTGGATTCTAGATATCCCATAAGTTTTCTGTTGATTATCGTCTCCATTGTTTTGGAGACAATAGAAGTAATTGCTATTGGGCGGTAGTTAGAGGGGTCGCTGGAGTCACCTTTTTTCGGTATTGGCTGTACATGGGCAAGTTTCCAAGAGTCTGGATAGACTCCGGAAGAGTATGATAGGGCAAAAAGTTTGCGCAGAGGTTTAGCCAAAGGTGAGGCGCATTGTTTTAAGACGATAGGGGGTATATTATCGGGTCCAGTGGATTTATTGATATCGAGCTCCTTGAGACACCTGTACACATCGCGAGTCCTGAAGAAAACCCTGTCCATTAAATGAGCGCTGTGCTCGAGAACCGGGGGTAGCATATCAATTTGGGGTAAAGAAGAATTGGAAGCAAACAGAGACGCTAATAAATCGGCCTTGGATTTTCTGTCTGTTATCACCTTCTTATCGTGGATGAATGAAGGAGTTGTGGATGAAGTGAAATTCTTCTTAATGGAGCTTACCAAGGACCAGAAGTTCTTGCTACCAGAGGTTGCATTAAAGAGTTTACTTCTCAACTTGTTGTCAAATGAATTTTTGACATTCCTGATGGTGACTTTACAGGAATTTCTTAGTTTTATATACTCTACACGGAGCGATTCACTAGGGGAGCTCTTGTAAGCTCGAAAGGCGGCTTCTTTATTTCTGATTGCATTCATACACTCCTGATTAAACCATCTGTTGGGCCTAGCCTTCACAGATTTGGTAGAATGAGGAATGAACAAATGCATTCCTGCCTGTATGATCCTAGAGATACGGATAGCGGCAGAGTTGACGTTTTTGTTTCGGAAACACTGATTCCAGTCAGTAGATTGGAAAAAATTAATAAGCCCCAGCCAATTGGCCTTCCCATAATGCCATACAGTTCTTTTAACTGGTTTGGGAGGGGTGGGAAATTTGAATGGGAAACTAGCGCTAACTAAGGAGTGGTCCGAATTGCCGAGAGGTGAATCAACTTCAACAGAGTAACGCGCTGGATGAGAAGTTAAAAAAAGATCAAGGAGATAGGTTCCTTGATCAGCAACATCAGGGACTCTTGTGGGACGATCCACAATTTGATGCAAATTATTGGCGTCTGCAAAGAGCTCGACGTCCTTGCCAGAAACACTGGTGCCATTTGAGTAAGTCAGCCATTTTGCGTTGTGAACATTGAAATCACCCGCAACGATGATTTCACACTCAGGATTGGACGACAAAAATCCCGAGATTTGTTCGGAAATGGTATCAAAAGATGAAGTGGAGGCTTCGTTACTTATGTTAGGACTTCTGTATAGGAAGCAGAAGAATATGACGTGGCTTTGGAATATGACTTGGTACGTGCATACCATCACATACCAATCGCCCCAGAAGACGTGCATAAGACTGCACTCATTACGCCATTCGGCCTATATGAATTTACACGTACGCCATTCGGCTTACCAAATGCAGCCCAAACCTTTCAAAGGTTCATAAATGAAGTTACGAGAGATCTCGACTTCGTTTATGTATACTTGGACGATATACTTATCGCCAGTAAAACCGAGGCTGAGCATATCGTTCACCTCGAAGAGCTCTTTAAACGACTCGATAGCTTCGGTTTAACCATTAAGCTAGAGAAATGCGTTTTTGGTGCAACAGAGATTAAGTTTCTAAGCCCCCGCATCACAAAGGATGGAATACTTCCATCCTCCGATCGGGTACAGGCTATCGTTGATCTCGCACCTCCAACTTCTGTCAAATCGATCCAGAAGTTTTTGGGAATGATGAATTTCTATCACCGATTTATCCCAAAATTGGCTGAACAGTTGGTGCCTATAAACGAGCATTTGAGAGACCTTCTCAACCGCTCACGTGCCAATAAAGTTTTTGACTGGCCAGCAGAATGTCAGGCGGCATTCCTCAAGGTGAAAACCTCGATGGCTGAAGCAACTCTGCTGAACCATCCAATCGAGGATGCAAAATACAGTCTTACGACTGACGTCTCTGATTATGCAATCGGAGGCGTTTTGGAACAATTCAACGGTCATCGGTGGCAACCACTAGCTTTTTATTCCAAAAAGCTGTCACCAACAGAACGGAAGTACTCTGCATTCGATCGCGAACTTCTCGCAATCTATGCAGCGATCAAACACTTCCGTTACTTCGTTGAAGGACGCAATTTCGTGGTCTATACTGATCACAAACCACTGGTTCGCGCCCTTCACACAAAGACCGAACGATCCCCTCGACAGACCAGACATTTGGGTCTAATCTCTCAGTTTACCACAGACATCAGGCATGTGTCGGGTAAACAAAACGTTGTCGCAGACTACTTGTCGCGCTCACTAGCAACCGACAACGTCGACTCGGTCACCTTCGACCTGCCTACACTGGCTCAGGCTCAACAAGGTGATACAGACAGAGCTAAAGTCTCTACAAGAGCACCCCAGCAACGGCTCACGGGTAAAACTAGTGCTCACACCAATACCATTTAACGCCTATCAGGTGTGGTGTGAAAATAGTATAGGCATCCCAAGGCCTTACATACCCACTTCCTTACGCAGACTAGCGTTAAACTCCGAACATAGTCTCTCCCATCCTGGTATTCGTGCTACAAGACGAGCGGTTACCAAGAAATACTTCTGGCCATCGATCAATAAAGACTGCAATGAGTGGTCTCGATCATGCCTAGGTTGCCAAAAGTCCAAAGTTTCACGACATACCAAATCTCCATTGGAAGCTTTCAAACTTCCAAATAATAGATTTGACCATATCCATATGGATATAGTGGGGCCCCTACCCCCATCTCGTGGATACTCTTATATCTTAACGATAGTCGATAGATTCACGCGATGGCCTGAAGCATACCCAATTCGGGATATCTCAGCTTCAACAGTGGCAAAGTAATTCGTCACTGAATTTGTCCCACGGTTCGGCGTACCACTCGAGATCTCAACCGATCAAGGTACGCAGTTCGAATCGAAACTGTTCAATGAAGTTGCCAAATTACTCGGCACTCATCAAATCCCTACCACCGCCTACCACCCGCAAGCAAACGGGATGGTTGAACGGTTTCACAGGCAACTAAAAGCAGCCTTTAAGGCAAGGGACAACACTACTCATTGGAGTGAAGATTTGCCCTTTGTAATGTTAAGCATACGCACGGCAATTAAAACCGACTTACAATGCTCACCAGCCGAGCTCGTATACGGTCAGAATATGAGACTTCCCAATTCGATTTCTATCAACACCGATGAAAATCCAATTGAAGAATCAGAATTCCTCTCTCGCCTTCGTTCTCATATGCAGAACATTAAGGCAGCACATCCTCGGCAACCCGTCCAAAATGATGTTTACGTGCCAGAAGCCCTGGAGAACGCTGACTACGTTTTCATACGAGTCGACAGAGTTCGAAAACCTTTCGAAGCTCCATATGAAGGCCCTTATGAAGTAATCAAACGATTACGAAAACACTTCGTTGTCAAATTGAACGGCACAACCAAGTCAATATCCACTGAAAGGCTAAAGCCAGCCTTCGGCTGTGACCGCGACAACGAAGCTAAGCCGTCTAAAGCGGTAACATTTCGTTAACGCTACGCTGGGGGGGGGGAGTATGTAGTGACCGCGTAAACTTAATTACCAAGTTTACGCAAAGTCACAAAAATATCCTCCCACACGATAAACACGATTAATCGGAACACTTCATCGATCACCGAACTCAAAGTTCAGTGATCTTGCCGTTTTCCGTTCCGTCCCGATCGTGTTCTCAAGTATCCAATTTCCGGCATCTCCAACGAGACTCACTTTATATCATCGTGTCGTCGACAATACACAATCAGAAAAAGTCTAAAGTGCGAGCCGGGTGTAAATACCTAATATATATATATATATATATATATATATATATATATATATATATATATATATATATATATATATATATATATATATATATATATATATATATATATATATACTAGCTGGGACCCGGTGCGCCTACGCTGCACCCATAAGTCAATAGTAAACAATAAAAACCATCCATTGACTTAATATTTTTCGAGATATGAATTTTACACAGATGAAATGCCTCAAAGAACATGGGTCTTGCGTCGGCCGCCATGAATCGGTATATTGAGTCTACTACATTGCTTATTGTATTCTACTTATCATACCCTTTAATTTGATACCCATTTTGATAGGGTTGTGAAGAAAGTGGTAATCCGGCCTCTTTAGACGGCCGCTATGGACCTAAAGATATATTTTGTATACTACATTGTTTATTGTATTCTACTTATCATACCCTTTCATTTGATACCCATGTCGAGGTGGTTGTGAAGAAAGTGGTAATTCGGCCTCTTGAGACAGCCGCCAGGGATCTAAAGATATATTTTGTATACTACATTGCTTATTGTATTCTACTTATCATACCCTTTCATTTGATACCCATGTTGAGGTGGTTGTGAAGAAAGTGTTAATCCGGCCGGCCTCTTGAGACGGCCGCCATGGATCTAAAGATATATTTTGTATACTACATTGCTTATTGTATTCTACTTATCATACCCTTTCATTTGATACCCATGTTGAGGTGGTTGTGAAGAAAGTGGTAATCCGGCCGGCCTCTTGAGACGGCCGCCATGGATCTAAAGATATATTTTGTATACTACATTGCTTATTGTATTCTACTTATCATACCCTTTCATTTGATACCCATGTCGAGGTGGTTGTGAAGAAAGTGGTACACCGCCCTCTTGAGACGGCCGCCATGGATCATTTTAGTTTCAATAGCGTCATGGCCTACCTACTGTTTGACAGCTGCGTAAATTTGAAATTTTCATTAAATGCAATGATTCAATTTAATGACAATTTTACATTTGTCAAACAATAGGTAGGCCATGAAACTATTGAAACTAAAATGAAGTGAAAATTCCTAAAATTACCATTTTTTTTGGATTTTGCAGCTGTTTTTTTGGTTAAAGGTATAAAAAATAGCCTACGACCTATTCTCAGACCTACATGTGTTGCTAAGCGACGGAACCCGTTCCACTAACATTTAAATCTTATGGTATGCTATTAAAGTACAAATTGACTTTTAAGTATTATTATGAATCTTTTGTATGGGAATATAGAGGAGCGTTTTTTTTTTGTTTTTTCAGGCAATTTTTTTAATTTTTCTCTCCGTAAGAACCATCCTCGTACTTCAACGAATATTCGAAAAAAAAAATTAGTCCAATAGGTCCAGCCGTTCTCGAGTTTTGCGGTTAGCAACACATTTAGCGATTCATTTTTATATTATAGATATAGATATATATATATATATATATATATATATATATATATATATATATATATATATATATATATATATATATATATATATATAAAAAATATAAAATACCCAGTGAGATTATAACACTATAATAAGTTTAATAATAAAGCAATATTACAACATAAAATAAAGCTCCCTCCCTCCCAAACGCACCCTCAATGTCTGCAAAGGCGCAGAGAGAGATTTTCTTGGCCCTGAGGGATTTATCAATATCTCTCACTAGCACATGAATGGCAGTCTCTGTTGATCCCGGCCGGTAGGCAAATTGCAGACAGTGAAGTGGGCTCGCTGTAAGACCCTCTCTAATATGACTGTCTAAAACTTTCTCCATTGTTTTCAGAAGAAAGGGGGAGAGGAGAGAGGAGGATTGGTCGATAGGATTTTGCTTCTCTATATGATCTTCTCCCCGATTTAGGGATAAAGACTACCCTAGCCTCTCTCCAGCACCTAGCGCAAAGGCCAGCGCAAAGCTACCCCGAAAAAGTGGTAGCAGGACCGGTAAGATCTCTTCCAAGCCTCTCTAAAAGAGAGCTGGAGATGTGGTCCTTTCCAGCAGCCTTGAAGGGACTGAAGGTGCCAATGGCCCACTCAATCTTACCGGCAGTGAAAATCCTGTTTGCCATGCCTTCTGTTCCTGTTATAGGACCGATGGGCAAGTACTACCTCCGATTCAATGTTAGGTTCAAAGGCCAATCCAGGGTTAATTACCGGAGGGCCGGGTAAATGAGTGCTCCATGGTATCCCTGGTGTTCTCCGTAAAGGACCCTTCCGAGGTCTTGAGAGAGACAATGCCATTAGAGTGATCCTTGGACAGAACTTTGTGTAACCTCCTGGAGGCTGGAAGTTTGTCTATTTCTTCGCAGAAGGCTTTCCATGACCTTCGTTTGGATCTTCTCAAATCTTTATTGTAATTGGTAAGGGCTTTCTTGTATGGGTCCCAGTTGCCCGAGACCTTAGCCCTATTAAATAGTTTTCTAACTTCTCTCCTTTCCCTGCAGAGATCATTGTTCCACCACGAAACCTTTCGGTTGGTGCTTCGAGGTTTCGCAGGGCAGCTACTTTCGAAGGCTGCGATGATCGTTTCTTGCAGATTGGTAGAGACCAGGTTGAGATCGGCCTCAGTAATGGAATTAATATCCATATGGCTGATTCCTAAACTGAGAGCTGTGCGATAAGCGTGCCAGTCAGTCTGCCGTGGAGTCCTAAATGCTTCCGAGGATATTGCAGAAGCTCTCAGGTTAAACCTTATATGTCTATGGTCAGACATTGATGGCTCACTTAAGGCGTGCCAGTTTAGTATTCTGGAACTGACAAATGTGCTAGCAAGAGTCATATCAATTACCTCTTGCCTAATCACATTAGAAAAGGTAGGTTCGTGCCCCTTGTTCATAACCTGTAAATTGTAGGTAGTAATGAAATCAAGGAGGTAATCGCCCCTAGAATTAGTATTGGTGCTTCTCCACACAAGGTGGTGCGCGTTGGCATCGCAACCAATCACTAACTGAATATTCCTTCTAATGCAGTCTTCCACAAGGCGGCGGTGGGGCAGGCTCTTCACCAGGGAAGTAGGCCGAGGCTATGACGAGCCTGGGCATTCCTACGTCTCCAGGTAGCACTCCCTCAGCCGCAACCAGATCTCTGGATACGAACTGCGAAAGAGGAAGGCATGTTAGTCTCTGTTAGTGAGCAGTGCTGCTCTAGGGCAGTCATGCTCGGTGGAGTAGATCAACCTGCCAGCATTAGTAGCGAGGCCACATATTCTTCCTCGGTACACCCTTGGCTCTTGGATTAGGGCCATATCTAAATTGCCCGAAATAAACCTTTTTTCAAGTATTGCAGAAGCAGCCTTGGCGTGATGAAGGTTTATCTGGACAAGCTTCATATTGAAAGCAGTACTCATTTCCTGAAGGGATTTTTTCTCCTCCCCTTCTTGGGACCCACTGGGCTGTGGAGGTTTACCCCTTGAGGATTGGAGTGGCGATTTTAGGGCCTCAGCCCCACCTGTAGCGGCAAAAGAGGAAGCATCCAGAGTTGCTTCCCCGACGATTCCGCTAGCAGCACCAGCCTCTCTGGAGGCTATATGTTCGCATGTGTCGGATGGTGGGGTACTAGACATTGCCCCAGCCGCCTGCAATACTGAGTTAGTGGAGGGATTCATTACCTCGTTAGAGGACCCCAACCCCCAGCCCAGAGAGTGCAGTGGTTACCATCCTCACATTGGAGCTTACCTCTCCCATATCCGGAGCAGGCTCATGCGAGGCTTCAGATATTAGCCTCGGGGCATCTGGTTCCTTGGTGATTGGAAAATGGTCGCGGTTGCTCGCGAAGTGCTGGCGGTCGCGGAGGGGACAGTATGAGCTTGGCCAGAGTCAGCCTTGGACATAGGTGTCGAAAATTGGACTCAAATGGGGAGCTGGAATATATTATTTTATTATTTATTACAATTTAGAATTCTTACGCCTGGTCTCCTCAGATTTCTATTTAAGAATATTTCCAATTTCTCAACTTTAAAATATTCTTTGTGCTGCGAACGAGGCGTTCCCAAAACCCGCCCCACCAAGGAGCGCGCCCGACAATGAATTCCCATGTAATCTTGCGACTTGTAATATATGTCTGGAACTCTTCTGCGCTAATTATGTCTCCTAATACCTGCAATTCCTTGGCAGCTCGTTTAAAGGTACGAGCATTATCCGATATTATGACTTTCGGAAGTCTTCTTCGAGCATCGAAACGTCTCAACGCTCTTAAACAGCTTTCTACTGTCATATTCGGTACCAGTTCTAAATGTATTGCACGAACTACAGCATTATATACATCTTCTCGGTTTTTGACTCATCAACTGAAGATTTCACATACAAAGGACCTGCAAAATCCACACCTACAGTTTCAAAGGGCCTCGACGCTATTAACCTGCTTTTTGGTAAAGGCGCAAAAGGCTGACAAATAGGCCTGGTAAATAATTTACGGCATACTCGACACTGTTGTACGATAGTCTTCATTAACTGTCGGGCTCTAGGAATCCAAAACTTTTCGCGTACACGGCAAAGAAGAATATTAACGCCTCCATGTAAAGTTCTTTCATGAGCATCAAGTACAATTAATTTAGCAAGATAGCACGATCTGGGCAATATGACAGGAAATATATTTTCATATTGATTGTCCATACATTGAAGACGAGTACCGACTCGAAGAATACCTTCAACATCCATAATGGGATTTAATGTCAATATGGAAGAATCCTTCGGTGTAGTCTTATTTAATTTTAGCAATCTTATTTCATTTTTAAAAAAACTTTGCTGAAACTCTTTAATCCAATAAGACTCCACTAGCTGTATTTCGGTATTTTTAAGAAACTTATTAGGCTCTAAACATTTTGTCTTTAATCTTCTTACAAATCGTTGAATGTATGCAGTCACCTTAAGTAATCGCATGTAGGTACTAAATTTTGTTATATCAAGTATAGGTTCTGCAGGACGATCGCTTCCTGTTTCGGATAAAGTTATTAAGGATGAAAGCAAAAGAGGGTCGTTCACATCTATATCATTAGCTTCACTCCAATTTGATACACCTTGCTGTAGCCAAGTAGGACCACATAACCAAAACTCCGAGTTTGCACAATTTTTACCAAATACCCCTGTAGTTAGGAACGAATTTCTCGAACCCGATTCGCTACATAAACGTTCCATTTCCTTATATTACCACTTATCCAACAAACTGTTATCTGAGAATCAGTCCATAAATATACTTCTTTCCAATTGAGTGAAGTATTTTCGGTCAGGTATTTAAGAAGACGAGAAGTAATCAAAGCAGCTGTTAATTCAAGTTTCGGCAGGGATAATTGTTCATTTTCTTTCTTCTTCAAAGGTGCCACTCGATTCTTTGCACACACGAATCTTACGATTACCGTGCTTTCAGACCTCGCTCTCAAGTAGACTACAGCACCTTACGCAGCTGGGCTAGCATCTGCAAAAATATGCAACTGATTTAATCCACAGTCAGCAAATGGTGAAAAGGATCTAGGTATGAAGACGTCCTCTAGATGATAACTCCAAACAGCATTTACTCCACTTCTGCACATATGTTCATCCCAAGAGAAATTCTGAAGGCAAAGATCTTGAAAGAATAACTTTATCTTCACGACGAAGGGCGAAAGAATACCTAAAGGGTCATAGATATGAGCCATTATCTGAAGAACAATTCGGTTTGTAATGATACTGGCTGATACAATAGAATCGAACGCAAGAGCGGGTTTTACATCAACGGCTAGCTCATCGCTTGTAGTACACCAAGTTACTCCCAATACCTTTTGCGTTACAGGTAATTCAGATACGGTCTCTAATATACGACGCAATCATTTGTGTTCCATTTTCGAAGCTCTCTTCATCATAGTGCACGTCATACTACACACTTTCTTCGCAAATTCAAAATCATTCGTGCTTGTCACAAGATCATCCATATAAAATGATTTTTTTAACAATGTACAAACTTCTGGATCTAAGGCGTTCTCTTTCGTCAAATGCTTCTGTATCACAGCACACATCAGAAACGGACTACATTTTATCCCAAACGTAACTCTTGTCATGCGATACTCTTTCGCAGGAGGCATCTCTGTACTACATTTTTTTAAAGGTTCGGAAAACCAAAAAATTCGGTGGACGTCTCTGTCCTCAGTAGACAACATAATTTGTAACTAGTTGGGATGTGGGTTCGACCCTTTCGGTCCACACGATCAACTTCCCAGTATGATGGATGTTGAATATTATGATTGGATATTTTAATATTTATTTATTTATTAAACTAATATTTATTTATTTATCAAACTTAATGTGCGCACTTACAAGATTAAAATGACGAAAATGTATATAAAATTGATGTATTAATGTTTTTCGGCACCTCAATGAAGTCGATATAGTTTTTAGTTCGCGCGGTATCGTGCAGGTACAAAAATCACTTAAGTCAGTTAAACCAAAAACCCGCTGGACCGAATATTATTAAAATATTTTCAGATTATATTGTCGCTAATACGCTTCGAACGGCACCTCAAGTAAGTCAACATCTTTTGTGGTTCGGGCCATATCGTGCAGGTACAAAAATCACTTACGCCGCTTAAACAAAAAAACGGCTCGACCGAATTTTATGCAAATCTTTTCAGATCATATTTTGGTTAATACTCTTCGAACGGCACGTCAACTAAGCCGATATCTTTTATAGTTCGCGCGATATCGTGCAGGTACAAAAATCACTTAAGTCATTTAAACCAAAAAACCGCTGGACCGAATATTATAAAAATCTTTTCAGATAATATTGTCGCTAATACGCTTCGAACGGCACCTCAAGTAAGTCAATATCTTTCGTGGTTCGGGCAGGTACAAAAATCACTTACGTCGCTCAAACAAAAAAACGGCTGGACCGAGTTTCATGAAAATCTTTTCAGATCATATTTCGGTTAATACGCTTCGAACAACACCTCAACGAAGCCGATATCAGTTCTGGTTCGCGCGATATCGTGCAGGAAAAAATGACCACATCCGTACGCACATACACACACACACACACACATACTTCCTCCCAATTTTTTGCTTAAAATGCTCCTGGGACCTTGAAAGATGAAAATACGTTGAAATTTTCGATTTCGATTTTCGGACCGATTACAATAACTTCCTATACTGGGAAGTTAAAAAAGCCTTCTCGATATCTGCAATTAAACCAATGAATCCAAACCGAAAGTTAAGCAATGTGGATATAATGTCAGGTAAAAGATTAGGTCCTGCATCCAAACAATCGTTTAGTGATAAACGCTCACCCGTCATTGCGTTGTTGATTTGTCATATCGATATACTGGCCGATGAGGCATATAATACGATTACTTCTTATGGTCCGTTAAACTAATAGCTGGTTCCGCAATTTTTCCAGATATTAACTCCTGCATAGCAACGTCGTATTCCTCTAACTTTTCAGGATTTCTTGATAGCTTTCGTATCAAGCTAATAAATCTCTGGCGTGCTCCTACAAAGTAGCTATCCAATGGTGGATGGTCAGGGAACCACAGTAGTGAAGCAGTATATCGATTACCTTGTAGCTCAACATACTTATTTATTTCTTCTCCCGTCTTCGCCAAACATCTGGTGGGATGCTTTATACCTAATTCTTCTAAATCCCACATCCTATTTACATCGTTTAGACTTGGACCTTCAATAAACGCAGACGAATACATAGCACAAGTGACAGCATTCTTAGAAATATAATCATAACTTTCAGGCCCTTGTATTGTCCACCCCAATTTGGTATGTACAGCCGTCAAAGAATCTGTAATTCGTTGAAATTCTCCTGTTACAACTTTCCAATAACAATCGGAACCGATAAGTTACAGAGATGCCTTCCACTGGTTTACCTAAATGAAAAGAGTGTGCAAGGGTAAATTCAGTAAAGTTCACATTTTTTTTTTTTTTTTTTTATATGAAAAAACCAAGCTTAGGTGTAACCTTTTGTACTACCAGTCCGTCATGTCGTTCAGTTCATGGTGCAATGTCTAGTAGTAAGCTTGGTTTGAAGAATAGAGGAGAATAGGAAAGGTTAGAGGGGGTCTGGAGGGTGTAGAAGAAAATGACGATGGACCTCACGTTTGAACTCTAAGGTGTTGTACGAGTTCGGAAATACCGACTGCGGGAGATTATTCCATAGTCGAGTTGTTCTATTCATAAACGAACTTCTAAACCGTATTGTGCGTGAACGAGGGGGCTGTAGGGTATGGGGGTGAGCCGAGCGGGCTAGTCTTGTGTTGCGGGAAAAGTATTGCCGTGCAGGCAGGAGGTCCTGAATTTCGGTGGAACAGTCGCCATGGTAATAGCGATAAAGTATGGAGAGGGCTGCTACATTCCTACGGTGGCTCAAGGTGTCTATGGAGGCGCGAAAGGGGCCATCACCAATGAGTTTGAGGGCACGATTTTGCACCTTGTCGAGACAGGCCAAGGTGGTTTTTGGGGCGCCTGCCCAGATATGTGAGTTGTATTCGAGGCGCGGCCGAATGAAGGATTTGTATATTGTAGCCAATGCGGCTGGCTGGAGGAGGAACTTGCATCTCTTGAGAAATCCAAGGCATTGGGAGGCTTGTTTGGCGATTTGGAATATGTAATCGTTCCATCGCAGATGCTCCGTTAAAGTTACCCCTAGGATGTTGAGAGTTGAGTCAGCCGTTAGATTCACTCCATCCACCGAGACAGGAGGGTGGTCGGTACAATTTTTGTTGGAGATCAGACAGTGCTTCGTTTTTGTGGCATTGAATTCGACTCGGTTCATTTCGCCCCAATGAAGAATCGATTCGATATCCCGGTTGATCGAAGCCGACATCAGTTGACGGTGGTAAAGACAAGGTCTGGCACGTGCTTGTCTTATATTGTCGAAGGAGTAAGAGAAATTCAGAGTACCGTCATCAGCGAAGCAGTGAAGTGGGTTGGAGGGGATTGAGAGCAGATCTTTAATGAAGATTAGAAAAAGTGCGGGTGAGAGAATTGACCCCTGGGTAACTCCGGCCGAAATGGCGTGGGGGTTGGATTCGACGCCATCCAATACTACCTTGATTGAACGGCATGAAAGAAAGCTCTTAATCCAGTTCCTTAGAACTAAGTGTATACCAATAGCTTGGAGTTTATTCAACAGAGCTGGGTGCCATACTCTGTCAAAAGCCTTTGATATATCTAGAGCAACCAGGCTAGACTCACCAAAGTTGTGAATGCTTTGGTTGATACGCTCGGTTAAACACACAAGCAGATCGCCAGTAGACCGTTTAGATCTGAAGCCGTATTGCCTGTCGTGTATAATTTGGTTGGTTTCTAGATATTTCATCAGCTTTTTATTGATTATTGTCTCCATGATTTTGGAGAGAACAGAAGTAATTGCTATTGGGCGGTAGTTTAAGGGGTCGCTGGCTTCACCTTTTTTTGGGATTGGCTGAACATGAGCTAGTTTCCAAGAGTCGGGATACACTCCGGAGAAGTAAGACAGGGCAAAAAGTTTGCGCAGAGGTTTAGCCAAAGGTGAGGCACATTTTTTAAGTACCATAGGGGGGATTTTGTCGGGACCAGTGGATTTATTGGCGTCGAGTTCTTTGAGACACCTAAACACCTCGCGAGTCCTGAAGTGAACTCCGTCCATTGAGTGGGTGGTATTCTCGAGAGTGGGGGGTGACATAGCAGCATCGGGTAAAGAAGAATTTGCGGCGAACAGAGAAGCTAATAGGTCGGCCTTGGGTTTGCTTTCAGTTATCACTTCCTTGTTGTGAATAAAAGGAGGTGTTGAGGAGGAAGTAAAATTCTTCTTGATGGCAGTTACCAAGGACCAGAAGTTTTTGCTGCCTGTAGTGGAGTTAAGAATCTTACTTCTCAATCTATCATCAAATGATGATTTGACTTTCCTGATGATGGAGTTACAGGAGTTTCTAAGTTTGACGTACTCACGACGAAGTGGCTCATTAGGCGAACGTCTGTATGCTCTATAGGCGGCTTCTTTAGCTTTGATTGCGTTCATACATTCCCCATTGAACCATTTGTTCGGCCTAGTCTTAACAGATTTGGTAGAGTGAGGGATGAACAAGCGCATACCCGTTGGAATAATTTTAGTGACACAGAGGGCCGCATAGTTCGCATTGGCATTATGGAAACACAAATCCCAGTCAGTGGCCTGGAAGAAGCGAATAAGACCCAACCAGTTGGCTCTCCCATAGTGCCACACAGTTCTTTTAGGAGCTGTGGTGGTTGTGGTCGAGGATGAATATAGGAAATAAGCGCTAATTAGTTTATGGTCCGAGTTGCCAAGGGGTGAGCTAACCTTGATGGAGTACCGCGTCGGATGGGAAGTAAGAAACAGGTCAAGGAGATGGGCTCCTTGACCTGGAATATCAGGGACTCTCGTCGGACATTTGACAATTTGGTGCAAGTTGTTGAGGCTCGCAAAGAGCTCGGCGTCTTTGCCAGGAACACTGGTGCCATTTGAGTAATTTAGCCAATGTACATTGTGAACGTTGAAATCACCCGCAACAATGATTTCGCTTTCCGGGTGGGAAAATAAAAATCCGGAAATCTGTTCAGAAATAGCATCGAAGGCTGCGGTGGTGGCCTCATTACTAATATTAGGACTCCTATATAGAAAACAGAAAAATATGACGTGGCTATGGATAATTATTTTAATCCAAAGATGATTAAAATCAGAGGATGTACTACTGTACACCTTCTGAAAGGCCACGTCATTCCTATTATATATGGCTAATCCCCTATGGGCGGAAAAGTTGTGCACTAAGTTATACCCTGTCACCTGAAATCGATCTAAATCAAGATCTGGTAACACTTGGGTTTCACTCAGTGCGAAAATAGCAGGGGTATGGAGGAGTAACTCGCACGTAACGGCCAGGAAGTTCGCATTCAGTCCCCGAATGTTACAAAAATTGATTATAAAATCATTGTCACATTGGGGACTGTTTTGCGTGAGGTCCATGACCTCATTTGCTGCCGGCCGCACCGGCGATGCATCCATCGGAGCTAACGGGAATAGTCTTGTTGCAGTGTTATGCCTGCTAAAACAAGACGACTCCCATCAGCTGACCGATTAAGGCTGCAGCGCCGGAGCGACCGGCAGGAAGCGCGGGAAGCGGGTGGAGGAGACTTACTTGTTGTCCGTCGGTCCTTCGGTTATTGTTGTTGTTGTTGGTGGCCTTCACTTAGTTTTTTCGTTATTATTAATTTTTTATGTTATTGTTTGTTTTGTGGATGGTTAGTTGGTTTCGGAACTGGTAAGGTGTCTATGCAGATTTGAGGAACAACAACTGCTATAACGGTTATACATTCGTCGTTATATAAACTTCGCAAACAAACTTTTAAACGATTACATGATTTGACTGGAACGTTGAAGGAAGAACCAAAAGGCAAAATTTTTATTTTTACTTGATCTATCACAGGTAAATTCAATTCTTTTGCCACACTTTCTCTTATGTATGAGCGTTGGCTTCCACTATCAATAACCATTCTAATTAAACAATATCTCTGAATGGTTGATGATGATAGGGCAAAAGCGCATGCAGTTTGTAGGTAAATCTTTGAGCTGGTGGTTGTGGAATAAAGATTTGTTGCAACTGGATTTTCTGAAAGCATCATCTTCTCCTTCAATAATACTCGCTCTTGGTCCCTAGAATATTTAGGGTTACACAAAGCAAACATGTGACGGCCATTACATTTACGACAACGTATATTTCTTGCAGCGCAGTTACGTGGGGTATGCCCCTTCTTAAAACATTTAAAACAAAGACCTTCTCCTTTAAGCAATTCCTTTCGTTCATCTAAGTTGAGCTTTCCTTCACAATTGCCAGAAAAATGATCATTATTCGCACAAAATATACAAAACTGCTTAGAATTATCTGGAATCAGAAGGCTGGCAGCAGTTTTAGGTTTTATATTACCAGCAACTGTATGTGAACGTGATTCCCTTGCGCATACACCTGCTCGTTCCAATGATTCAATTTCCAGTTTAATAAATAGAAGCAACCTTTTCACACCTTTATCCAAAGCAATTGGCAAATCAGAAGAAACTGAATCGTTATTCTCGTTCGGTCGATTATTTTGAATTATTTCAGTAGAATCATTCTTCCTATAAAACTCGACTCTTAGGTCTGATGGCAAGCAGCGTAGAAGTGCTGTTTTCAGCATCACGTAGTAACTGCTAGATGGTATTCCTAGAGCCGTTAGTGATCTGGTGTTAGTTACAACCGTATTGTATAAACGTCGCAACCCTTGGGCATCTGTTTTGGCTATAATCGGACACATAGACATTATATCCTGCATGTGCTTATCAATAAGTTTTTCTTCATCACCATGTTCTTCACGTAAGAGGACTACAGCTGCGTTATAGCACTCTGAAGTAGGTGAGAATCCTGCAATAGTAGTAGCTGCCTTGCCACATAAGACTGATTTCAAATAAGAAAATTTATCACTAGCGGATAAAGCTGTGATTTTTCCTCGATGTACTCCACGGACACATGTATCCATAATTTGATTCTTCAAAATGGCGTAGGCTAAATTGTATAAAATGATCGTTAGGTATATTCCTTATAGTTTTCCTAATCCCGGGTTTCGGCACCAATG
Organism: Thereva unica; assembly: GCA_949987705.1. NCBI lineage: Eukaryota > Metazoa > Arthropoda > Insecta > Diptera > Therevidae > Thereva > Thereva unica. Next base: position 153,960,131 of record OX465281.1, on the reverse strand, counting down.
TCGAAAATTAGACTCAAATGGGGAGATGGAATATATTATTTTATTATTACATATTACAATTTATAATTCTTACGCCTGGTCTCCTCAAATTACAAACGTCATTAATAATTAAAACATGAAATGAATAGTAAGTAATACAAAGTAATCTGTGACATAAGTACAAAGTAAAATACAGTAATTATTATTAAAGTAGATTTTCAACAATAGGCTTTTCTGCCGCCTTAATCCTAAGCTGTGCCCAACTAAACTTGTAGCCAATTTGGCCGCCCGTCCGTCTCAGCTCGTCAATTGACCTTTGGTCCACGGAGAACGTCATCTCCGTGAATGGTGGACGGTGCACTTTGTGGAGTACTCTCCATTCCTGCACCCTTAGAGCCCTGTTTTGGACCCCTATCCATTTCATCATAATGTCGGTAGGGTCTTCGGTTGCAGCCGGGAAATATCCGACCACAACATGGCTGCGCGGCAGCTTGTCTTCGTCCACAGCGACAAGACTAGCTCGTTCCCGGGGCTTAACGTTAAGGCTGGTCGTCCACTGGAAGCGTATTCGAGCGGCTTCGCGCTTCGGCCATACAAATGAGCCGCTTGTAGCCGCTCATATGTATGGCCGTAGCGCGAAGCCGCTCGAATACGCTTCCAGTGGACGACCAGCCTAACCATCACACCTTTGAGCTGACGATGCTATAATATGTTAATAAAAATCGTCGATTTCGCGCCAAGAAGTTTTTCTTTTCAGTATTACAAAAAAAGTTTTTCAAATTTCACTCTTTCGACATGGTTTTCTGTAGACTTTGGCATGCTGAAAACGATCCCGTTGTCAGATTTGCCCTATCATTCCATAGTTTTGAGATATTTAACGCGCAAAAGTGCAAAAAACACGCTTTTTGGCACTTTTAGGTTAGGATTGCTCAAAATCCTGACGTGATTAGAGCAATTTGGCCAACGGATTCGGATTCAGCGCGAAAAATACTTGGGATATGACTATTGACTGAAAAGAAAAAAACCTTGCAGGCCTGTGTTATTTGTCTGACAAATGTCTAATATTTATGAACAATTAATGTAACATTAGTTAATAAATTAAAAATCTCGGAAGATGTGTAACGAAATTAACCCTAAATTTATACTCGGGGGCTATCGAGGACGCTGAGCACGAATCGAGCTCCAAATTATTGACGATCCCATTACTTTATCATCTCCTCGGAAGGCCAGGCCAAGAGATGCTAAGATAGGGTGTCATGAACTTCTGATATTCTATACTATTTTCGTGCTCTGCAATTAAATTGTTATGCTCCTAATCATTGAAACCGACGGTAGCAAAATCAAGACTGGACAATAAACGAAACAAATAGACGAAACAAAATACAAACCCAGTTTATGGCGAATAGAGTAGTCAATCACGTGTCATATCCATGCCATATCGTAGCTCCCTTATCTTTGCGGATGCGTATCTAGACCTCTTTATATATTCTTTCATATTTTGAAAAACTGCCGTCAAGATTTTGGTATCGCAATGGACCATTTTAGATCCAAACATGTATTAAATTGACATTTTTCTGTCCCAGAAACCAGGGTCTGTCTCATCGGCATTGAATTCTGTTTCCCACAAGGGAACGACGTAACGGCTAAGTAATCAAAGGATTTGTCGAGGTTTTCAAATTGGCCACTGCTGCTTGACAGAACTAGACCAACTAAGGAAGCCCGCACTTTCTTATGCAAAACTTTCGCGTGTCTTTTGGTGATTCTTCGATTAGCTGGATGTCCTCTTTTTTAACTTCTGTATTAGTTTGGGCAACTTATTAATTTTGTCTCTCTTATTCGGGGCTCTCTTTCTCTTATGTGCGGCACTTAACTCGACACCTTTCATTTTGTTCTAAGCAGAGTGACGAGATAGATTTTCTACAGTCGCTTGCGAGCTCTTGAATTGAGCAGTGTTATCGATTCAGTGCGGTTTTTTTGTCTCTACGCCAGTTTCATATTTTTCTATTGTTCTTTTTTTTTCTTCTTTTGTTTGTGAAATTTAATCGTGTTCTTTCTGAACCGTTTTCACAGTTTTTTTCGTTTTGTTTTTTCTTTTTTGGTTACTTTAAAGGATAAGTATTTTCTTCAAGTTTTTTTGCAACCAGTACCTTTATTTATTTTAATATTTAATTATTCTTCATTTAATATATGTAAGTGCTTTTTTTTCCATAACTTTTGGGGCATAGTTTCCAATATGGGGCCGGACCCCGGTGGGTCTAATCGTTATGCCATTTTGGCTGAAAATCATCTGCACATCCCCAAAAAAAGATCGAAACGTGCGCTCACAACAACTTTTGCGTCTCCCTCCACCATTCTTGATTTCCCACCCTTACCTGTTCAACAGCACTCAAATCCAGCAAAGTTTATAACGATTCAATCGAATAAACCTGATAAAACTCTGAGGGATGAAAATGCTTTCATCCTTAAATTGGCTGTCGATGCCATCAGCAAACAATATTCCAAGTTCTCATGGTTACACGATGGATCTCTGCTCCTACTTTGTGACAATCAGCAGATTGCTGAGAAATTCATTTCAACGAAAATGCTACCTGGTCCTATACCAGTTAATATTGCTTTTCACGAAAAATTGAATCAAACTAGAGGCACCATTTACTGTCGCTCCATAGCACATCTCTCTCCTAAAGACATAATAGATGGACTATCTAAATATAACGTAACTGACGTTAGAATCCATACAAGGAAGGATGGAGAAAAGGATACTCCTACCGGGCTCATTTTCCTCACTTTTGATCGCCTGACACTACCTGAAAAAATTGAAATTGGATTCGAATTGGTCAAGGTCCGTGAATTCATCCCAAATCCTATGCGATGTCGCAAATGCCAACGCATTGGTCCTACCGCTTTACGATGTTCCGGTAATGAATTATGCGCCTCATGCGGTTACCCTCCCCACCAAGGCAACTGCACCAGGGCATTCTGCATTAACTGTGAAACAGACTCGCACACGTCTCAAGCAAACGACTGTCCAAAATATAAAGAAGCCAAAGAGGTCCTTAAAATCCAGACTAAACACAAGTGCTCCAGATATGAGGCTAGAAAGCGATATTTCGAGCAGCTAAAGCTCACTTCTACCGACCCCAACATCTCCTACTCGTCGAGTCTTTCAACTACTCCTCCTATAGCGTCTAAATTACCAAACCTTTCATCTTCCTTTTCTCTTTCAACCGCTCCACTAGATTTACCGCACTCACCTTCTAAGTCTATTTCATCTTCACGAAGTATCACCCAACCTACCGTTGCGCACTCTAACAATTTACCGAACCCACTTACACTCGCCGACAATTCACCCCCATTACCCAACAATTGCTCGTCCTTAATTACAACCAGCACCAATCAAACACTATTTTTGCTAATTTTGTCGAACCTACACTACCTACATTAAATACATCTCAAAAAAGTCCAGACATCCAAATAATGGAAACTACTTCTTCACTCTCTGAATCGGATTCCGCGGCCTCCGCTGCACCAAAAGCGAAACCACGCCGCAAAAAGAAACCACAAACCAAGGGGAAAATTAACTCCAAAGCCCCACTAAAAGATCTACTTTAAACCGTCAGTTAAGTTTTCTCGCACTTTCTTTTAACTTCAGTTGTTATTAAATATGATCTCAGTAAAAAATCGTAATTCAATGGAATATTCGTGGCTTTTACAATAACCTTGCAAACCTATATATCTTAATAGAATCTTAAAAACCACACATAGTCTTGCTACAGGAAGCTAAGTTGTTACTTGGGGAAGGGCCGACCCGAGTTGGCCAGTATACTTGCTATCACCACAATAACATCTATCCAAATAGGAAGAGTGGCGTTTCCATACTTGCTCACAAATCTATTTCTCACAGTCATCTAACCATACGCTCAGATCTTGTGACGAACTCCGTTCTTATCCATTCGTGCCCCCCTACAGCCTTTGTCAATATCTATCTAGAAATAGATGATAGAATCTACCTCATCGACCTCCAAAATCTATATGACCAATTGCCAAGATATTTTATTATTGGCGGTGATTTCAACGCCCACAGCCCTTGCTGGGGTAGCCCTTTCCACGACACTAGAGGTAAAGTAATCGAAGATTTTCTTTCTAATAATCGAGACCTAGTCCTCCTAAACAATGGCTCTGTTACCCATCTATCCACCCACAATACCCTAACGTCCATTGATCTTACTTTCTGCTCTTCCGACATATCCCAGTATCTTAACTGGGATACTCAGCCTCGTGGGCAGCGACCACTTTCCCATCGTTATCCGCTCGAATATTTCCCTTGTCCGTACAAAGCACGTTTCTTTCTTTCTCTTGAAAAAGGCCAAATGGAACCTTTTCTCGGCAACTGTTACAGAACTATCGGCAGCCTGTCCATGCTCTGAGAATATCAACCAGGAAGCAGCCAAGCTTAGAAAAATTCTCCGTGGTGCTGCGTCTGTTTCCATCCCTGCTAGCCATCCCAAATCCACATCCCAACCTAACTGGATGACGCGCGAAATTCTCTCCTTGATAAAGACGAAAAACAAATCCTGGCAACTTTGTCGTCGTCGTCCCTCCCAGTCAAATTTCCTGAGATTTCGTAGGGATTCAGCCACTCTTAAAAGAACAATTAAAAAAGCAAAAGCAGACTCATGGATCTATTTGTGAAGTCCATAGATGTCCAGACTAATCTCAAAGAGGCCTGGGCAAAGGTTCGTGCTGTTTCCGTCGATCCATCAGTCAGGCTCATATCGAACATCAGCAACTCAGGCGGTGTAAATCTTACCAACTCTCTCGACATTGCTGAGGAATTCGCCAGAGTTTGGACGAGCTACTCAGCAGACAGCAACTTCACCCCTGAGCATAAGCGACGTAAAGAAAATATAGCTTATGATATGCAGCAATTTCCTGGGGACCCACACATTACGCTTAGTCATCCCATCACCTTCAGTGAATTTAAATATGCGTTAAATTCCTTCAAGGGTACAACTCCCGGGCTCGATAAGATAACCTACGAAATAATCAGGAAATCTCCCATTTCATTCCAAGTTCGTCTCCTCAACCTGTATAACCAAATCCTTGCGAAAAAATCTTTTCCTTGCGCCTGGAAACACGCCATTCTTGTTCCTATTACCAAAGAAGCTTCTACTTCTCTATGCGTCAATAACATCCGACCCATATCCTTGATTTCTTGTTTTTCAAAAATATTAGAAAAAATACTCTCAACTAGAATAAACGCTGTGCTGTCCAAGTTTTTTTCTAAATCACAGCATGCATACAATCCTCAAAAAGGCACGCACACCCTTCTACACCTTCTAGACGCGGACACCTCCGATAGTTTGGCCCGACGCAAGCACGCCTCGATCCTTTCACTTGACCTGGAAAAGGCTTACGACAGATTGAGTGCCCCTTTCCTTGCTAATCAACTCACCAAGTTAGGAGTTGATAGAAGTTTCATTCTTCTCATCGTCGACTTTCTGAGCCACAGAACCATTCAAGTTCGAGTTAACGGTTTCCTTTCACCTATAATGCCTATAATGTCCTTTCACCTATTAACCTGTACACCATTTCCCTTTGTTCCAACTTAAACAAAATTAATAATATCCATCATACCTTTATGCTGACAACCTTCTTGTCTTCAGCTCAGGTAAACCCAAGTCAGTTTCGAGGAACTTAACCATTGCACTGAAAACAGCGTTAAACTGAGCTTCTTCTGGCGAAGGAATTTTTTCAAAGAGCAAAGCTGATTTACTTCACGTCTGCAGAAAAAAGAACTGCGATCCACCCATCATCTCCGTCGAAGATTACTCTATTACCTCCACCGATGAATTAAAAATCTTAGGCCTCCTTATCACGAAGAATCTTAAATGGAATAAGCACATTAAAACAGCAACTAACAAGATGAATAAAATTAATAACCTCGTGAAATGTTTAGCTTCTCGTAAAAACGGCCTGTCAATTTCCCCCCTCTTACACATCTGTAAATCCCTAATTTTGGGCACTACTGGTTACTGCCTCTCAATATATGGTAACGCTCCAACTACTGTTCTTCGCCCTCTTCAAATCTCCATCAACAATGTCCTTAGATCTGCTACTGGTGCTCTTCGTTCTACCCCAATCGATTCCCTACTCATTGAAACTGGGTTCACCCACATCTCTGTGAGAACCCGTAAACTTCAAGTCAAACTCCTTTCACAACACGTCATAGACTTCCGTGCCCTTGTATCGCCGACTTCGTGCTTATATCAATACCAATTCTAAAAGCAATTCAGCTCTCAGGCGTTGCACTCTGCTTTTGGCAGAGCTCAACATACTCATTCCCGATTATCTGCCTAACCTTAATTACATCGTGGCTCCTTGGTACCCTCTTTTAGACCATTTCGTGACAGATGCCGAGCCTTATAGTAAGAAAGATACCCCTTCAATTTTCTACCGCCAACTCCACAAAGAAATAATAGAACGATTTCCCTATCACATACCCTTATACACTGACGCCAGTAAATCAGATGAAAAGATTTCTTTCGCTGTTGCAAAGGTGTCCCTTTTACAATCAGGTCTTTTGTCCCAGCAGACTTCCCCCCAAGTCGCAGAAATTTTCGCTATTTACCGGGCAGTCAAAAGTCTCCAAAACACCTCTCTTAACCACCTCATTTTTACGGACTCCTTGTCCTCTATACTAGCCATCAGAAACAGAAACAACTAGTTGGGATGTGGGTTCGACCCTTTCGGTCCACACGATCAACTTCCCAGTATGATGGATGTTGAATATTATGATTGGATATTTTAATAATAAATGAACAATAGGCAATATAGAATATATGTATAATACCGAGAATTTGTCACAATTGTTTATCAATATTTTCGCTAAAATGTCAAACTAAATGTGCGCACTTACAAGATTAGGATGACGAAAATGTATACAAAATTGATGTATTAATGTTTTTCGGCACCTCAATGAAGTCGATATAGTTTTTAGTTCGCGCGGTATCGTGCAGGTACAAAAATCACTTAAGTCTCTTAAACCAAAAATCCGCTGGACCGAATATTATAAAAATGTTTTCAGACTATATTGTCGCTAATACGCTTCGAACGGCACCTCAAGTAAGTCAATATCTTTCGTGGTTCGGGCGATATCGTGCCGGTACAAAAATCACTTACGCCGCTTAAACAAAAAAACGGCTCGACCGAATTTTATGAAAATCTTTTCAGATTATATTTTGGTTAATACTCTTCGAACGGCACGTCAACTAAGTCGATATCTTTTATAGTTCGCGCGATATCGTGCAGGTACAAAAATCACTTAAGTCATTTAAACCAAAAAACCGCTGGACCGAATATTATAAAAATCTTTTCAGATTATACTGTCGCTAATACGCTTCGAACGGCACCTCAAGTAAGTCAATATCTTTCGTGGTTCGGGCGATATCGTGCAGGTACTAAAATCACTTACGTCGCTTAAACAAAAAAACGGCTGGACCGAATTTCATGAAAATCTTTTCAGATCATATTTCGGTTAATACGCTTCGAACGACACCTCAACGAAGTCGATATCAGTTTTGGTTCGCGCGATATCGTGCAGGAAAAAATGACCACATCCGTACGCACATACACACACACACATACTTCCTCCCAATTTTTTGCTTAAAATGCTCCTGGGACCTTGAAAGATGAAAATACGTTGAAATTTTCGATTTCGATTTTCGGACCGATTACAATAACTTCCTATACTGGGAAGTTAATAAATCCTACCTTCCCTCCAGTATCCGCAGTGTAATTATAAAAAACAGTCACATTAAAATTTGTTGGATTCCAGGGCATGTTGGCATAAAGGGCAACGAAGCCGCTGATACTTTTGCAAAAAGCGTCCCTGTCTCCGATAATCACTTCACCATTCCTCCTTCAGAATCTTGTTTTCGCCAATACGCGCAAAGGTTTTTACACACCGAAGCTTCTCTAACGTGGAATAACTCCTCGTCCTTCCTACGCCTTCATACGCCTCTTCCCTTTCCACCAAATTACAACGCAAATCTTCCCAGATATAGAGCAGTAATTCTCTGTAGGGTCAGACTCGGTCACACTCTATTCTCCCACGGACATATTTTTACCAAAACCGCACCCCGCACATGTAACTACTGTCCCAACGAGCCAACTCTCACAGTCAGACATGTGCTAACAGAATGCCTTAAAACTGCAGACATCCTTGGTCAATTCCCTACCCTCTCTTCCTTTCTGGCCCCTGGTAAGAATAACGACAATCCTCTATTTGAACTACTAAGATCGCTAGACTTAATGATATCTATTTAAAAATATAAGCTTCTCAGCGCCTTTTGGACTACTAGTCTGTGTGCGCTTATTTTGGTCGGTTTGCGCCAGTAGGCCTTCCTGCCTTTTCTAAATAAATAATTAATAATAATAATAATAATAGATTTTCTAAATATCGATAAAAATATACTATACTTCCTAGTGTAGGGGTACAGCCAGCACTCGGTACAAACTTGTTTCCAAGTGACATTTTCCGCGTTAATTTAGTAAAATTGCTTTGCCCCACCACGCAAAAGAGAATAGCTACGGCACTGCAGTGTGGGTGCATCGCACTTCTTTGGTGAAGGCTTTTCAGCTGGCTTACCAAGCCGCGTAGCTGGAGCCCTCACCCTTTTCGCGGGGCATTTTGGCCTGGAGAGGATCCAGAGGATCTACTCCTCTTCTTATTAGGACGAATGGTTTTCCTCTCTTCTTCGGGGGCCACGCAAATTCTTTCAGCATCTTCCCGAGAGTAGCCAGTATCCAAAAGTCGCTTAAAACGTTTGTTGGCTGCGCCACTCCGGTATTTAGAAGGAGCTTTTGGATTTCCAGTTTGCCGCTCCAATGGAGCAGAAGGTGAGCGCGGTTCCGCAGGTGGGCCTCTAAGGAGATGATCTTTTTCCATTGAAGGAGTGATCTCAGCGTGCTCCACGGCAGTTCGCGGACTCAAACTGCCCTCATTGAAGAAGGATCCCGAAAATTCCCCTTCATTGGGCCGTGATCGGCACCCTGCTGCATGAGTTCGCAGGGAATGTCCAACTGGTCTTGTAGGTTGGCCTGTTGGGGGGCTATGGAAGCCCCAGAAATGGTTGAAGTGTTGAGAGGTGCTCCATCTTCATTATTGTTTTTTAAGGTATCTATATTGATCCCACGAGTTGCGCGAGAAAGGACTATTGTTACCGCACCATGAGGTTTTTATATTTATTATAAAGTTATTTGTTTTTATGATTATTGCACTTTATTAATAAATAGTATTTCTATAATTGTTTCCTATCACTAGAATTTAGGTTATATATATTTATATAAAACAATAATATAGAATTCTGGTAATTCTAAATAAGAAAGCGCGCGACAGGACTTCGGGTTTTTATCATGGACCTTCGGACAGTGAGAGCGAGAACTTGGAGATGCCGGAAATTGGCTGTCTCCATAAACACGATCGGGACGGAACGGGAGACGGCAAGATCACTGAACTTTCGTTCGGTGATCGATGGGAGTGTTCCGACTGATCGTTTTCATCGTGTCGGAAGTTGTTGTGTGACATTGCGTAAAGTTCGGTAATTAAACTTTACGCGGTCACTACATACTCCCCCCCCAGCGTAGCGTTAACGGAATGTTACCGCTTTAGACGGCTTAGCTTCGTTGTCGCGGTCGCAACCGAAGGCTGGCTTTAGCCTGTCAATGGATATTGACTTGGTTGTGCCGTTCAATTTGACAACGAAGTGTTTTCGTAATCGTTTGATTACTTCATATGGGCCCTCATATGGAGGTTCGAAAGGTTTTCGAACTCTGTCGACTCGTATGAAAACGTAGTCGGCGTTCTCCAGGGCTTCTGGCACGTAGACATCCTTTTGGACGGGTTGCCGAGGATGTATTGCCTTAATGTTCTGCATATGAGAACGAAGGCGAGCGAGGAATTCTGATTCTTCAATTGGATTCTCATCCGTTGGGATAGAAATCGAATTGGGAAGTCTCAGATTCTGACCGTATACGAGCTCGGCTGGTGAGCATTGTAAGTCGGTCTTAATTGCCGTGCGTATGCCTAACAAGACAAAGGGCAAGTCTTCACTCCAATGAGTAGTGTTATCCCTTGCCATTAAGGCTGCTTTAAGTTGCCTGTGGAACCGTTCAACCATCCCGTTTGCTTGTGGATGGTAGGCGGTGGTCCGGATTCGATGAGTGCCGAGTAATTTGGCAACTTCATTGAATAGTTTCGATTCGAACTGCGTACCTTGATCGGTTGTGATCTCTAGTGGTACGCCGAATCGTGGGACAAATTCAGTGACGAATTTCTTTGCCACTGTTGAAGCTGAGATATCCCGAATTGGGTATGCTTCAGGCCATCGTGTGAATCTATCGACTATCGTTAAGATATAAGAGTATCCACGAGATGGGGGTAGGGGTCCCACTATATCCATATGGATATGGTCAAATCTATTATTTGGAAGTTTGAAAGCTTCCAATGGAGATTTGGTATGCCGTGAAACTTTGGACTTTTGGCAACCTAGGCATGATCGAGACCACTCATTGCAGTCTTTATTGATCGATGGCCAGAAGTATTTCTTGGTAACGGCTCGTCTTGTAGCACGAATACCAGGATGAGAGAGACTATGTTCGGAGTTGAACGCTAGTCTACGTAAGGAAGTGGGTATATAAGGCCTTGGAATGCCTGTACTAGTTTCACACCACACTTGATGGGCGGTGAATGGTATTGGTGTGAGAACTAATTTTACCCGTGAGCCGTTGCTGGGGTGCTCTTGTAGAGACTTCAACTCTGTGTCACCTTGTTGAGCCTGAGCCAGTGTAGGCAGGTCGAAGGTGACCGAGTCGACGTTGTCGGTTGCTAGTGAGCGCGACAAGTAGTCGGCGACAACGTTTTGTTTACCAGACACATGTCTGATGTCTGTGGTAAACTGAGAGATTAGACCCAAATGTCTGGTCTGTCGAGGGGATCGTTCGGTCTTTGTGTGAAGGGCGCGAACCAGTGGTTTGTGATCAGTATAGACCACGAAATTGCGTCCTTCAACGAAATAACGGAAGTGTTTGATCGCTGCATAGATTGCAAGAAGTTCGCGATCGAATGCAGAGTACTTCCGTTCTGTTGGTGACAGCTTTTTGGAATAAAAAGCTAGAGGTTGCCACCGATGACCGTTGAATTGTTCCAAAACGCCTCCGATTGCATAATCAGAGGCGTCAGTCGTAAGACTGTATTTTGCATCCTCGATTGGATGGTTCAGCAGAGTTGCTTCAGCCATCGAGGTTTTCACCTTGAGGAATGCCGCCTGACATTCTGCTGGCCAGTCAAAAACTTTATTGGCACGTGAGCGGTTGAGAAGGTTTCTCAAATGCTCGTTTATAGGCACCAACTGTTCAGCCAATTTTGGGATAAATCGGTGATAGAAATTCACCATTCCCAAAAACTTCTGGATCGATTTGACAGAAGTTGGAGGTGCGAGATCAACGATAGCCTGAACCCGATCGGAGGATGGAAGTATTCCATCCTTTGTGATGCGGTGGCTTAGAAACTTAATCTCTGTTGCACCAAAAACGCATTTCTCTAGCTTGATGGTTAAACCGAAGCTATCGAGGCGTTTAAAGAGCTCTTCGAGGTGAACGATATGTTCATCCTCGGTTTTACTGGCGATGAGTGTATCGTCCAAGTATACATAAACGAAGTCGAGATCTCTCGTAACTTCATTTATGAACCTTTGAAAGGTTTGTGCTGCATTCCGTAAGCCGAATGGCATACGTGTAAACTCATATAGGCCGAATGGCGTTATGAGTGCAGTCTTATGCACGTCTTCTGGGGCGATTGGTATATGATGGTATGCACGTACCAAATCAACCTTTGAAAATATTGTGCAGCCGTGAAGATTCACGGAGAAATTCTGTATATGCGGGATCGGATATCTATCCGGCACAGTGACAGCATTAAGGCGACGGTAGTCGCCGCATGGCCTCCAATCATGAGAGTCCCGTTTAGGAACCAGATGAAGCGGAGATGCTGCGGGGGACGACGAAGGTCGACAAATCCCCAATTGGACCATATGGTCGAACTCTAACTTTGCCACCTTCAGTTTCTCCGGATGGAGTCGCCGAGCGGTGACAAATGGTAATTGCCCTTTAGTTACAATGTGGTGTTGCACATTGTGTTTAACCGGAAGGTTAAAATTGGGCGGTTTTGTTAACGAAGCGTACTTCGTTAATAGCTCTTTGTATATGCCAGTAACTCGGCATGGAAATGTTTCGGGGTTGTAGTCGACGGTAGCGCACACGTTAATGCGAAACTTCGTGCGCTTGTCGACTAAATGCCGATATTCAAAATCGACGGACAATTTGAACTTCGTTAAGAAGTCCGCCCCGATAATGGCTTTAGTGGTGTCGGCTATTATAAAGTTGTAAACATATCGTCGGCGTAAGCCGAGTTCAAGTTCAAGCAACTTTGTGCCGAAAGTTCGGATCAGTGATCCGTTGGCCGCGTACAGAAGGACGTTCGGGCTACCGTTATGGGCCGGGAACGCCTTGGCGGGAACAATTGAAACGTCAGAGCCCGAATCAATCAGAAAGTCCATCCGATTGTTGGTGTCTCTGACGAATAAACGATATGAGCGGCCGGTTATATGCTCGCTCATGTCGATCCCCTGCCCCTTTAGTTTTTTTTAGGGGTGGGGGTGGCCTTTTTTTTCACCGGCTTGGCTTGGCCACCATTGAAACTGCAGGGGGCTTTGCAGCTGCGTGCTTCACTACCGTAGCGGTAATGGAAGTAGCACAGGCTACCTCTGAGTTGATTGGCCCCTTGTGGCCGATTGGCCGAGGGCTGTCGAGAGCCGCCCTGCCGATTGGCCGGTGTTCGGCTTCTCGGTTGACGCGGGCTTTTGTTAAGGTTGTCTAGTCGCGCCGTTAGTTTTCTAATGGCGCTTTCTAGCGACCTTAACGTGGGCTCCGCGTTGGCTGGCGTATTGGCTTGGACGGCGGACGCGTATGAGGCGCCTCCGTGTGGAAGCACCTCCCATACTTTGTCCGCCGTTGCCGCTAGTCCGGTCAGTGTTTGGTCGGCAGCAGTGGCCAACGTGACTTGGATGGCCTGTGGAAGCCTCCGCTCCCACAGGTTCCGTATCAGGTCATCGTTGACTGCCGATGACCCGCCAGCTAGTGCCTTCAGAGCCTGGAGAAACTCGGAAGGTTTCCGGTCTCCTGGCTCTTGCACTGACAGCAACTGCTCGAGACGGCGCTTCTCCGAAGTACCGTACTTCTCGAGCAGTTGCGTTTTTATTTCCTCGTATGAGGAGGTGGCAAAATCTATGGTGCTAAGCCGCATTGCCGTTACCGCCTCTTCCGGCAATGCGGCCATAACATTATAAATTTTTAACTTTTCTGACCTGCAGCCCGCCAGCTGAAACATGATTTCGGCCTGGTAAAACCAGGAGGCGGGCTGGTGTACCCAGAACTTCGGGATGTCCAATTTTGATACCGAAGCGGCATCGACTCCCGAAGTTCCGGGCTTTGGTTCTTCTACCTGTCGCGTTTCCATGTGAACGTCTTGTCCTTGACCCTCGGTCCTTGACATTATTTTTGCGAGAAGACAGAAAATACCAAAGAAAGCGAAAACTTTATGTATCTAGAATATTAACTATGTGTACCGTATATATTTGTATATATATTGTATGTATGTATGAGTGAAAATTTCAAAAATTTAAATATTAACCAAGCTAAATATCGCAAATCGAGTAAAGTGAAAGCGAAAGCTTTGTATTTTTTTTAAATAATATATACGTAAAATTTATACTATAAAATCTGTAAATAAAGCTTAAAGTAATTTATATTTATAAATCCAGAAAAATAATATTTATATGGCAACAGAAAAAAAAAATTTAATGAAAATTCAAAATGTTTTAAAAGAAAAAAAATCTAATTTGTTTAATTATCTGCTGCAAAATGTGTCTCCCGCGCTGTTTCCTGTTTGTAGCTGGAATCCAAACGTTTTTGTTTTTTTTATTCTTTGTTTTTGTCTGAAATTTGATGGACCGCAAGACAATTGCACTTTAAATCTGATGCAAAAATTTTCTCTGAAAGAAATGACCTTGGCCTTTCCAGGAAACTTGTGTATGTGCACTTTTGTTCAATGTAATTCTATCATATGGAAAAAAAAAATGATGTAATGTATATTATAATTGCCTGCAAAATCAATCTAAAAGAAAATGTTAATGGCTTTAAAATAAAATTTTTCCTTTATTTTCACCGCTTGCTGCACAATAATCCACAAATGAACCACTTTTTTCAATTATTATTATTATTTTTTTTTTTCGGTAAAGAATTACACCACTCTGCGTGTACCGTTCGGAGTCACCATTTTATTGTTACCGCACCATGAGGTTTTTATATTTATTATAAAGTTATTTGTTTTTATGATTATTGCACTTTATTAATAAATAGTATTTCTATAATTGTTTCCTATCACTAGAATTTAGGTTATATATATTTATATAAAACAATAATATAGAATTATGGTAATTCTAAATAAAAAAGCGCGCGACAGGACTTCGGGTTTTTATCATGGACCTTCGGACAGTGAGAGCGAGAACTTGGAGATGCCGGAAATTGGCTGTCTCCATAAACACGATCGGGACGGAACGGGAGACGGCAAGATCACTGAACTTTCGTTCGGTGATCGATGGGAGTGTTCCGACTGATCGTTTTCATCGTGTCGGAAGTTGTTGTGTGACATTGCGTAAAGTTCGGTAATTAAACTTTACGCGGTCACTACAGGACAATCGCCCATGGCAAAGCTCCGCATTACAATGGGAAGGCTAATTTAAACCGGAGGTCGCCTGGTATCTGGAGTCCATCGTTAGTAGTACACTAACGCAGTACCATTCATCCCTTCAGCACGATTGTTTACACCTTGGGATTGCGCGCATCTATCTTTATTATTATTATAAGGAGTGAGGGGGAAACCCATGTGGTGAACACTGCGGCCAAGTTAGGCCTATTGTGTACGTACCCCACTAGCGGAACAGACTTTCGGCCTTCCGAATGAAGGCAAGAAGGTCTTTAATTGATGAAGACCGGACTTGGGCAGGGCTCAAGAACTCTCTGATAAACGTTCTTCTTCTAAGCCAGATCAGAGCAGGACATTCACAAAGAATATGTGTGGAAGTCTCGTCGCCTTCCAAGCAGAGTCGGCATTCTGTCTCTTGAGACAGACCTAGGTTGTGGAGGTGGTACCGCAGTCCTACATGGCCAGTGAGATATCCCACCAGCAGCCTTAGATCCGCTCTGTTTAGAGTAATAGTAAGGCAAAGGGTCTTATAAGATCTTTAGCCTGATTACGACCGGGGACTGACTCCCAATAGGCTAGGTTTATTCTATTAATCCACTCTTCTATGAAGGACTTGGAAGTGGAGAGATGCCACAGAAGGGTTCTGGACCCTGGAAGAAAGTCTCAGACCCTTCCCTCGCGAGCCTGTCTGCAGCCTCATTTCCCTCGATACCCCAGTGTCCGGGGACCCAACAGAGCGAGACCTGGTTTCTTCTGGTCAGGCTCTGGAGTACGTCAAAACACCCTGCTACTATTTTGGAAGAAAACTTCCACGTTGAGAGTGCCTTGATGGCAGCTTGGCTGTCAGAAAAGATCTTAATGTTGGCGCCTTTCAGACCTTTCTCAAGGTTGAGCCTGGCGCAGGTCGCAATGGCATGTATTTCAGTCTGGAAAACAGAGGGCCACTTACCCATCGCAATCGAGACCTTGGAGTTGGGTCCTGCGACACCAGCCCCTGTGCCATGTTCCATCTTTGACCCGTCAGTAAACCAGTGGCGTTCTATCACCCCTCCTATGGTCAATCGTGATCGACGAACTTCTTGCCGACCTGAATAACCGTGGATTTAAAACACAGGCCTATGCTGACGATATCGTCACCGTTTCAGACCTCATGCAAGCCGCTTTGTCACATGTGCATAGCTGGTGCCGTAGCAAGAATCTGGGTATTAACCCACAAAAAACTGTCATCGTACCGTTTACTAATAGAAGGAAGCTAAATTTAAAAGCTCCCTCTGTGGACGGCAAAGAAATAGGTTTCTCAAAGGAGGCTAAATATCTAGGCATAAACCTGGATCAAAAGCTCTTCTGGAAATCTCAAATTGAGAGAGTAACTGCCAAGGCAACTGCATCTCTCCATGTTTGTCGCCAATTCGTAGGAAAAACCTGGGGTCTTAAACCTAGGTTAATGTTTTGGCTATATACTACGGTCGTAAGGCCCATGATCAAGGCAAGCGGTAGTTTGCCGAGTTCGTAAGGGCAAACAGCTAATGCCTTATTTACGCCTAAACATAGAAAACAAGGTGTTTTTTTTTTTAAAAAATTATGCGATTTATCACCTTTTTATAAGCAATATAAGTAATTTTTCATTTGTAACCGATACCCAAAATATAAATAATTTATTATTCCATGAGTTTTTTTCCTATCATTCTTCGTTTTCTTTATTTTTACATTTTTTACATTTCGAATCGAACTTTTTTCTTCTCCTTCAGTCTAAAAAAGTGGGTACTCAAAATTATTCTGTCAGATGGCGCTCTAAGTTATTTCAATTGCTCAATAAATGAGATGGTGCTACTAGTTAGTCGAAAAGTGTTTACTCGAACTGTTGATGCTAGATGGCATTAGATGATTAACAAAATGTATTCACTTAAAGTAGTTAGTCGCAACTATGGTATCAGATTGCGTTAGGTACTATAAAAAGCATGTAGTTCACAGTACAAATGTACAGTAAAATTTGGAAATACTGAATGCCGAGATCTTAATCGTAATTTATTTCTAAAAATATGACATATTCGTTACAAGTTAGTCAAATCCAGCACTGCTGATGTCAAATGTTGGGAAATTAACAAAAAGTGTACGCATGGTACGCGTCTCAAGAGGGCGGATTACCATTTTCTTCACAACCCCCTCGACATGGGTATCAAATGAAACGGTATGATAAGTAGAATACAATAAGCAATATAGTAAATAAAAAGTTAGATCCACCGAGGCCACCTCAAGAGGACGCATTACCATTTTCTTCACAACCCCCTCGACATGGGTATCAAACGAAAGGGTTTGACAAGTAGAATACAATAAGCTATGTCTTTATATCCATGGCGGCTGTCTCAAGAGGGCGGACTACAATTTCTTCACCACCACCCCGACATAGGTATCAATTGAAAGGGTATCATAAGTAGAATACCATAAGCGATATAATTTACTCAATATATGGTTAGATCCATGGCTGTCATCTCAAGAGGGCGGATTACCATTTTCTTCTCAACCCCCTCGACATGGGTATCAAATGAAAGGGTATGATAAGTAGAATACAATAAGCAATATAATATACTCAATAAATAGTTAGATCCACCGAGGCCATCTGAAGAGGACGCATTACCATTTTCTTCACAACCCCCACGACATTAGTATCAAATGAAAGGGTATGATAAGTGGAATACAATAAGCAATATAGTATACTCAATAAAAAGTTAGATCCACCGAGGCCACCTCAAGAGGATGCATTACCATTTTCTTCACAACCCCCTCGACATGGGTATCAAACGAAAGGGTATGATAAGTATAATACAATAAGCTATGTCTTTATATCCATGGCGGCCGTCTCAAGAGGGCGGACTACCATTTCTTCACCACCACCTCGACATAGGTATTAATTGAAAGGGTATCATAAGTAGAATACCATAAGCGATATAATATACTCAATATCTGGTTAGATCCATGGCTGTCATCTCAAGAGGGCGGATTACCATTTTCTTCACAACCCCCTCGACATTGGTATCAAATGAAAGGGTATGATAAGTAGAATACAATAAGCTATGTCTTTATATCCATGGCGGCCGTCTCAAGAGGGCGGACTACCATTTCTTCACCACCACCTCGACATAGGTATAAATTGAAAGGGTATCATAAGTAGAATACCATAAGCGATATAATATACTCAATATTTGGTTAGATCCATGGCTGTCATCTCAAGAGGGCGGATTATCATTTTCTTCATAACCCCCTCGACATGGTTATCAAATGAAAGGGTATGATAAGTAGAATACAATAAGCAATATAGTATACTCAATAAATAGTTAGATCCACCGAGGCCTCCTCAAGAGGACGTATTACCATTTTCTTCGCAACCCCCACGACATGGGTATCAAATGAAAGGGTATGATAAGTAGAATACAATAAGCAATATAGTATACTCAATAAAAAGTTAGATCCACCGAGGCCACCTCAAGAGGACGCATTACCATTTTCTTCACAACCCCCTCGACATGGGTATCAAACGAAAGGGTATGATAAGTATAATACAATAAGCTATGTCTTTATATCCATGGCGGCCGTCTCAAGAGGGCGGACTACCATTTCTTCACCACCACCTCGACATAGGTATCAATTGAAAGGGTATCGTAAGTAGAATACCATAAGCGATATAATATACTCAATATCTGGTTAGATCCATGGCTGTCATCTCAAGAGGGCGGATTACCATTTTCTTCACAACCCCCTCGACATTGGTATCAAATGAAAGGGTATGATAAGTAGAATACAATAAGCTATGTATTTATATCCATGGCGGCCGTCTCAAGAGGGCGGACTACCATTTCTTCACCACCACCTCGACATAGGTATAAATTGAAAGGGTATCATAAGTAGAATACCATAAGCGATATAATATACTCAATATCTGGTAAGATCCATGGCTCTCACCTCAAGAGGGCGGATTATCATTTTCTTCACAACCCCCTCGACATGGTTATCAAATGAAAGGGTATGATAAGTAGAATACAATAAGCAATATAGTATACTCAATAAATAGTTAGATCCACCGAGGCCTCCTCAAGAGGACGCATTACCATTTTCTTCGCAACCCCCACGACATGGGTATCAAATGAAAGGGTATGAAAAGTGGAATACAATAAGCTATGTCTTTATATCCATGGCGGCCGTCTCAAGAGGGCGGACTACCATTTCTTTACCACCACCTCGACATAGGTATCAATTGAAAGGGTATCATAAGTAGAATACCATAAGCGATATAATATACTCAATATCTGGTTAGATCCATGGCTGTCATCTCAAGAGGGCGTATTACCATTTTCTTGACAATCCCCTCGACATGGGTATCAAATGAAAGGGTATGATAAGTAGAATACAATAAGCAATATAGTATACTCAATAAATAGTTAGATCCACCGAGGCCACCTCAAGAGGACGTATTGCCATTTTCTTCTCAACCCCCACGACATGGGAATCAAATGAATGGGAATGATAAGTAGAACACAATAAGCGATTTAGTATACTTAAAATATATTTAGATCCACGGTGGTTATCTCAAGAGGGCGGATTACCATTTTCTTCACAACCCCCTCGACATGGGTATCAAATGAAAGGGTATGATAAGTAGAATACAATAAGCTATGTCTTTATATCCATGGCGGCCATCTCAAGAGGGCGGACTACCATTTCTTCACCACCACCTCGACATAGGCATCAATTGAAAGGGTATCATAAGTAGAAAACCATAATATACTCAATATCTGGTTAGATCCATGGCTGTCATCTCAAGAGGGCGTATTACCATTTTCTTCACAATCCCCTCGACATGGGTATCAAATGAAAGGGTATGATAAGTAGAATACAATAAGCAATATAGTATACTCAATAAATAGTTAGATCCACCGAGGCCACCGCAAGAGGACGTATTGCCATTTTCTTCTCAACCCCCACGACATGGGTATCAAATGAAAGGGAATGATAAGTAGAACACAATAAGCGATTTAGTATACTTAATATATATTTAGATCCAAGGCGGTTATCTCAAGAGGGCGGATTACCATTTTCTTCACAACCCCCTCGACATGGGTATCAAATGAAAGGGCATGATAAGCATTACACAATAAGCTATGTCTTTATATCCATGGCGGCCGTCTCAAGAGGGCGGACTACCATTTCTTCACCACCACCTCGACATAGGTATCACAATAATTGAAAGGGTATCATAAGTAGAATACCATAAGCGATATAATATACTCAATATCTGGTTAGATCCATGGCTGTCATCTCAAGAGGGCGTATTACCATTTTCTTCACAATCCCCTCGACATGGGTATCAAATGAAAGGGTATGATAAGTAGAATACAATAAGCAATATAGTATACTCATTATCCACCGAGGAGACCTCAAGAGGACGTATTGCCATTTTCTTCTCAACCCCCACGACATGGGTTGTTTAATCACGGACCTTCAATTGCTCAAACAGAACAATTAATCGTTCGTAATTAATACCCACCGTGTTAATGCTGAAATAAAAATATTCCACTTTGGATGGGTAGTAAAAATGATAAAACGTGCCAGTTAGTGTATCAAGCTTGTCTTTATTTCATTAAAAATTTGTGTTAAAACGACAATAAAACGTATAATAATTTTAAGAAAATATAAATGTATTGGGAAAAAAAAAATTGCTCCAACGTGGTCTCACGCGCTTGTAGTGGATTAGAAATTATGCAGACGTCGTCAGCCAGCAACCAGAAAACGTATACAAAAATCCGTATGACCTCTTGGGCATGAATTTCCTTAACGTTTCTGGTATACCGAACTCGATGCACGTACTGTACCTTAAAGTTGCAGATGATATAGAAACAGGTGTAACCGTGACGGAATCTCCTGTTTCACTACTATCTGTTTGTTGGAAATTATTAATTAAAAATTTTAGATATCTGTTGCAGATGTTAAAAAACACTCATGGCCCAATTGGCATTTAGTGCTTTCTTACTATCTGTATTGTTTTCTAGAGCACCTGAGATCACGTTGGCACTAAATGCATACCATGATCGCGTGTCTGAAGCTGGAACAAGAGAGAGGCTGAGCCTTGTAAAGGCGCTGTTTATATAACTCTTTTGGCGGAAGTACTACACCGTCATTTTGTATAATTTCATAATCTTCATGTAATTTTTATATATATGCCTTCTACTGGCATAATTCACTTTTTAAAAAATTATTCTTTATTTTTCATTCATTTTTTATCAATAAATTCTCCATTATTTACATTTTTTTATATTTTGTTATTTTGTTTTTAGTATCAAAATTATTTTTAGTACAAAATGGCTATGGGAAATCGCATCGTCCATTTTTTCGAAAATATCGCTTTCTCTTTCATTTCCTCCTTCTTTTTACCTCTCGCTCTCTCTTATTATTCATATGGGAAAATTTATTTATTTTCATAACTTTTAATTCGGTTAAAATCTCGCCATTCTAGTACCACCATTACAATCTACGTCAAATTCTACATCGATTTGATATGTAATATCATGTCTGTCGGTGAAGTTTGACGTTTACGCGAAATGGACACTTTCGCGAAATCGCGGTCATTAATTTCGCGGCATTCACCTGAATTGCGTAAATTCAGGGACGCGTTTTGTGTTTTTGTGAATAACCAGTGGTTGTGTTAGGTGGTGGTGCAAAAACTTTGTGTAAGTTCGTGTTATTTTTGTTATATTTTATAAACACGAAAAAATCGGGTTATGTTTGTTTATGTTCTTATAACATAAGTTTTGCCTATGTTTTGCCTCGTTATGTGCAACATAAGGTGGACTATGTGTTCTTTGTTCGTTTTTGTATCAATATGTTGCATGTGATGTGGTTTATTTATGTTATTTGTCCTCTTTTTTACGTATTTTAAGAATTGACATTTGTTGTTGTTGTTTTATGTGTAATTTTTATGTTCTACTTTGGGGCTCATCGCCCTTGAGTTTTTATGTTTATATGGGCAAAGGATAACTCATATTAATATAAATTCATACAGTTCCCTGTTAATATTATTTATTCAATTTCAGGTACAGGTATTTAATAATGATTTGTAATTTCTTTTAGGTTTTAAAGTTCAGGTGAGTATTTATGTATCTTGCTCATGTTTTTTTCATAATTATTAATGGTTTTTTTTTATTGCAGATTCCTCATCAATTTAGCTTATTTCTAATAGTATATTTTAGTTCATAATGTTAATTTATTTAAGTTCTTCGTTTGTATTTATGTATATTTGTTTTATATTTAAGTAATTATAGTTCTTAATTTAAGTTATTTGTTTATATTTAAGTATTTGTAGTTCTTAATTTAAGTTATTTGTTTATATTTAAGTATTTGTAGTTCTTAATTCAGTTATTTATTTATATTTATTTAGAATGTATGTTTTTAATTGTCTTGTCTTTATGTAGTATTTAGTTTTTTATCTTTAAATACATTAATTTATTTTTCAGTATTTAGTTGTCTATTTTTTTTTTATTCTAGTTATTTTTCTTATTTGTTTTTTGATTATCTGTGCTGAACATACTCCGCCCCGTTGAACGGTCACGTTCAAAATTGTTCATCTTGCTGATGCCACGTTTATGGTGGTGATGGAACACCACTCGTCCGTCGGCCTTTACTTGAAGGCGCACTTGGTAGCGATCTGGCAAATTGATCGTTTTCTCCTTCTTCTTGGTTTGGCGTACACTGTGGAAGTCTATGCGCTGAAGTACGCTCCTTGGAAGATACAGGCTCTCCCCCTCGCGGGTGATGAATCGCTGAAAACAATTGTGCGCTCGGGACTCCAATTCCGTGAGGGTTGTGGTAGGTCTCAGTTTTTCTAAATTATAGGTGAATCTGCCATTGACGATGGCAGGTTTTTCTAATATAGGTACGACTGGCCTTCCCTTGTCGAAGCTGGGGCGTGGACATGTCATCTTTGGAGTTGATGAAGCTGGAGGTGACGGGCTGGAAAAGTCCGTCATGATTTCGCAGTCCAAATCCAAAAATGGGCTGCCTGGTGATTGTAAAAAGCTGTCCTCAACTGCGGCCAGGTCTTCTTCCGTGTAATCGTATTGGGATGTCTGCAAGGAACTTTAATGTTAGGGACACGATTGTCAAGGCAATGGTGGGGCAAGACTGCACGGTGGAGTTACGGAACAACACATTAAACAAAACAACACACACGATGACGCTCCTTCCTGGAGTTAATGCTTCGGTTCGGGCATTGAATCGTCGATGGGTATACGGCAAATTTTTGTGATGGGTCGTTGGAACACATTATCTTTAGTGCGTAGTTGCACTACACGTGTTAAGCCATCGTAACCTGGAAAAACCTTTTCGACTATTGCAAGAGGCCAATGTGTTGGAGCCATGGTTTCCTGTTTAACGAGAACTAGGTCTCCAATCTGAATATTCACTTGTTCCAGCTGCCATTTTGGTCTGTGCTGAAGCTGATTTAAATAGTCTTTGGTCCATTTGTCCCAAAATCTTTTAACTGCGCCTTGTAGACGTTGCCATCGTCCAGAAAATGATATGGTTTCGTTGTGCGGTGGCTCGGGCACGGCATTAAGCGCTTGTCCGATTAAAAAATGGCCAGGTGTTAATACAAATGGGTCGTCAGGGTCATTTCGCACGTAACAAAGTGGTCGAGAATTTAGACACGCTTCCACCTGTGTCAAGATAGTGGTATATTCTTCAAAGGTATAAGTCTCCTTTCCCAATGTTCTTCGTAGATGGTGTTTGACGGATTTAACTCCTGCTTCCCAGAGGCCTCCGAAATGTGGGGCGGCTGGCGGATTGAAGTGCCACGTGACTTGATCCGAAGCAAGGTATCGCGCAGTTTCTGGGCTGGCTTGGTCTATTGCTTGTCTTAACTCTCTGTCAAGTATGGTTTTAGCTCCCATGAAGTTGCTGCCACAATCAGAGTAAATATTTTTGCATAATCCTCTTCTAGCCACGAATCTTTTAAAGGCCGCTATGAATGCCGGAGTAGATAAATCTGACACAAGCTCTAAGTGTATCGCCCGTGTAGCTAAGCAGACTATGACACATATATATGCCTTTTGGAGTTTGGCATTCCGAATCGTAGACGTTTTAATGGTAATTGGACCGGCATAATCAATTCCGATGTTTGTGAACGGCTTCGAGATGGTGACTCTAGGTGTTGGTAGCTGTCCCATGAGTTGTGTCATGGTTTCTCCTCGGTATCTTATGCACGTAACGCATTTTCGAATTTCACTAGTAATAACTCTCCTGGCATCCAAGATCCAATACTTAAGACGACTGGTGGCTAACACAAGTGAAGTACCTCCATGGAGTGTTCCTAGATGTATCTGCCTTATGATTAGCCTTGTTACCAGGTGCCTTTGGGGTAGAATGATAGGATGCTTTGCATTGTATGATATTGTGGCGTTAACTAGCCGTCCACCTACTCGCAGTATGTTATTATTGTCCATAAATGGGGATAATTTATATAGGCGACTGTTAGCGGATAATAGTTTCTTGTTTTGTAGATTGTTGTATTCTAGCGGGAATTCTGCTTGTTGTACTAGCCGTAATATTACTCTTTCTGATTCTGCCCATTCAACTGATGATAAGTAATTTAGTCGTTTAGTCTTGGTATTACGACAATTATACGCAAAGCGTAGTATGAGCGCAATGATGGATGTGAGCCGTGTCATATTAGAGTATCGGAGTAAAATGCTATCATCCACTTGCGCGAGAAAGTTAATTACAGTTGACTTTTTTGCTTCTAAATTGGTTTGTTCACTTGTAGATTTCGTTTTAGGCCACTCCCTTGGGTCATTGATTAACCAACTCGGTCCATGCCACCACAGTTGCGAGGTTAGTAATTTGGATACTGGTACACCCCTGGAAGCTAAATCTGCTGGATTGTCGCTAGTTGGGATATGCCTCCACTGATCGTGTCGAATGACTTCCTGTATTTCCACTACCCGATTGGCTACGTATGTCTTCCATTTAGACGGGTGTTCTCGAATCCATTGAAGAGCTATCGTTGAGTCTGTCCACGCAAATGTTGGTAGGTGGCACAATTGCATGTTTTCCATTGTGTTTTTCAACAATCTGGCTAAAATGACTGCACCATTTAGTTCCAGCCTAGGGATAGTGATTGGTTTGGTAGGGGCGACCCTAGTTTTTGATGTGAGTAGTATTGACGTGATTGGTCCGCTGTTTGACTCTACCCTCAAGTACACAACGGCCGCGTAGGCTCTGGCAGATGCATCGCAAAATCCGTGTATCTGCATGCTTGCCCGTTTTGAAAAATTAATCCACCTTGGGATTTGCAGAGTGTTGAGGTCCTGCAATTCTGCTTTGAATGTTTTCCATTGGTGTTCAATCTGGGTTGGTACTTCCTGATCCCATGAAAAACCGGTCATCCATAAGGATTGCATTAATACCTTAGCGTTGATGATCACTGGTGCCAGCCATCCTAGTGGATCGTATAATGATGCAGTGTCCGACAGAATATTTCTTTTTGTGGTTGTATGATGTTCCCGCAGTGGATTAATATTGAAGGTAAAGTAATCGGGTCCAGGATGCCATTTGATGCCTAATGTTTTGACTGACTCGTCCTTAGTGAGTTCCAAAGTAGGTTTCAGTTCCCGATCCTCCAAAGGTATAGTAGTTAGTAACTCTGGCTCATTGCTGGCCCATTTTCTCAGCTTGAATCCCCCTGCACTTGTAATGTTAAGTAGCTCGTTTTGCAGTATTTTGGCTTCTTGAATGTTGTCTGCGCCCGTTAGCAAGTCGTCTACGTAAAAATTAGTATAGATTGCTTCGGCCGCTAAGAGCCAGGTTCCCTTCTCGTCCTCAGCTAGCTGCTGTAAAGTGCGGATGGCTAAGAATGGAGCGCATGCTGTGCCAAAAGTCACTGTTTTCAATTTATAATCTTGCTGTTCCTTTGATTCGGGATGTTGCCACAAAATCCGCTGATATGTTTGGTGATCTGGATGAACTTCGATCATTCTGTACATTTTCTCAATGTCAGCATTCATGGCTATTCTAAACTTTCTCCAATTAAGCAAAGTAGAATAGAGTTTAGGCTGTAGTGTTGGCCCAGTTAAAAGTTGCTCATTTAGAGATTTTCCATTACTGGTTTTGGCGGAAGCATCAAAGACCACACGTAATTTTGTTGTTGTACTATCTTTAAAAACTGCATGGTGTGGTATATAGTAATGGGCTTCATTGTCCTTGGGAGGGCTTACCGGAACCATATGTCCCAGTTCGATGTATTCGTTCAAACATTTTCGGTACTCTTCCTCTAGTTGAGGTTTCTTGGTAAATTGTTGTTGAAGTGTGGTATATCTTTTTACTGCTTGGGTTCTTGAAGTCCCAAGTACTGGAAGCGTATTATTAATAAATGGAAGTGTAACTTGGTATCTTCCACTGGGAAGTCTTAGGTGAGTAGTTTCGAAGATTTGTTGGCATAAGTTATTATCTTCCGATAGCAATGTAGTTGTAGGTACTTCTTCTATTTCCCAAAAACGTTTGATTTGATTTTCTAGGCTAATATCTTGTGTTGTGGCGATGCATGTTGTAGTTTGGTTGCTAAACATAGATATTGGTCCCATTAGGATCCATCCAAATATCGTATTTATAGCGACTGGATCTATTTCAGCTCCACGTCGTATGCCGTCTCGCAAGATTGTTGTATAGATTCTTGCCCCTAGCAGCATGTCGATTCCTCCGGTTTTCCAAAAGGTTGGGTCTGCCAGTTGGAGATTTTGTAGGTGTTTCCACTTTGGTCTTCGAAGTATTCTTGCGGGCAATGGGTCGGTAATTGTATCAATCACTAGGAAGTTGTCAACGATTGGGATAGGGGTTGCAGTCCTTCCCTCCAATGTGAGCTTCACTTGGTTCTGTGCAATACCTGCTTGACTTGTGTTTAAGCCTGTAATTTGTATATTTGTATAATTGGTTTTAGCACCTAGTCGCTTGCATGCGGCTG
The DNA here is from genome assembly GCA_949987705.1 of Thereva unica. Classification (NCBI taxonomy): domain Eukaryota; kingdom Metazoa; phylum Arthropoda; class Insecta; order Diptera; family Therevidae; genus Thereva; species Thereva unica. The sequence goes on along the minus strand of OX465281.1, from coordinate 153,933,330 downwards.
TAGTTATGAACGATGACTCTGAGCCAGGGTCAACGAGGCATCGTAAAATCTCCTTCTTGCCCTTATTTGCATGTACAACTACCAATGCGGTAGCTAGTAGGGCTTGATGGTTTTTTATCGCTAAAAAACTTTGTACCTTGGGTTTGGAGGTAGTGGTGGAGGATTGCATTTCCTCGTGTATCGTAGAATGGTTAGGTGCTACATATCCTTGTAAATGATCTTCCTTGAAATCTAGTGATTCAGGTTTCTCTTGTTTTAAGGTGGTATGCAACGACGGAGAGTGACTTGGTGTGATTTCCCCGTGTGAGTAGTCCTCCTTGGATAATGATGATCCAGAAGTCTTTCGGTTAGTAGTATATTGCAATGTCGGAGACTGGTTTGGGATGGTTGCTCCTTGTGAATAATTTTCCTTGGATGATGTCGATCCAGGGCTCTCTTGCTTAACGTCTTGATGTATCGTGGTATGGTGGCGCTGTTTGCATTTCCAGCATCTATATTTGCTGGGACAGTCCTTGGTGCTATGATGGCTTGCAAGGCAATTTAAGCAGTGGCCGTTTGTTTGTAAGATCCTCCGTCTTGCTTCAGGAGTCATGGCATGGTACTGCTTGCAAGTGGCCACGAAGTGCTTAGCATGGCATGCTGGGCAACAGTTTGCCTTTCTGGTATGATGTGCGTGTGACACCCTTTGAGGGGCTGATGGTCTAGCGTGCGATGGTGGCTTGGTGGTAATAGTATCCGCAATAGACGCGAGAATTCTCAGTCTTGTGTTTAGAAATGTCCGAAAGGTTGCAAGGCTCGGCAATGTTTGGGATGGTCCTAACTCTTCTTCCCATAACTTCAACGTGGCAAAAGGTAACTTTTGTACCAAGATGTAAATTAATATGGCGTCCCAAGAAGTTGTATCCACCTCTAAACTCTTAAGCTGTTGTAAACATTCAGCAGTGGTGTCGATGAGTACCTTAAGTGCATTTGCAGTTTCCGTCGCCAATTTAGGCATATTCAAAAACGTTTTTAGTTGGTGGTTGACTAGAATCCTTTTATTTTCGTATCGTTCGCGTAATTTGGCCCAAGCTGGTTCATAAGCATCGTTTGTAATTGGCACATGTCGTATAAGGGCCTCAGCATCGCCAGTCAAGCATTCTTTAAGATAATGAAGCTTCTGCACAGGTTGCAATTTTCGATTGTGATGGACTAGGGACACGAATATATCGTGAAAAGATCGCCACAAATCAAAGTTGCCATTATATTTAGGAAGACTTATCCTTGGCAATTGGATATCTTGCTGTGACGACGTCGTGACTATAGTTGGTATGACAGGAGGCGGTAACATGGTACTTGGAGTTTGTCTCTTTAGCCCATCTACCAGTTCCCCCATATATTCATAGTATTTAATTTCTACGTCACTGTATTTATCGGACTCGAAATAATCCCCCACATTAGCGTTGGAATCTTGTAAAATTGCGTCGTTAATCGCTATATCATTTGTTTGGAACTGCGTCCAAATTTTGTCTAGTCCCGCAATCCTTGATTCATAAAATCCCTGAGTTCGTTTTACTATGGCAGTTTTTTTGCAATTCTCAATGAATTTGTCCAATTGGAGCTGTAGGGTTTGCTGCTGGTTACATAATTGCTGTAGCGAAGTCATTTTACCGGCACGTAGGAAATTAGTACCCGAAATGAACTAAAAACAAGCTTGAGCACGCCGTACACGTATATCTCGGTGGAACCTCCAATGGATAATCACGGACTTTCAATTGCTCAAACAGAACAATTAATCGTTCGTAATTAATACCCACCGTGTTAATGCTGAAATAAAAATATTCCACTTTGGATGGGTAGTAAAAATGATAAAACGTGCCAGTTAGTGTATCAAGCTTGTCTTTATTTCATTAAAAATATGTGTTAAAACGACAATAAAACGTATAATAATTTTAAGAAAATATAAATGTATTGGGAAAAAAAAAATTGCTCCAACGTGGTCTCACGCGCTTGTAGTGGATTAGAAATTATGCAGACGTCGTCAGCCAGCAACCAGAAAACGTATACAAAAATCCGTATGACCTCTTGGGCATGAATTTCCTTAACGTTTCTGGTATACCGAACTCGATGCACGTACTGTACCTTAAAGTTGCAGATGATATAGAAACAGGTGTAACCGTGACGGAATCTCCTGTTTCACTACTATCTGTTTGTTGGAAATTATTAATTAAAAATTTTAGATATCTGTTGCAGATGTTAAAAAACACTCATGGCCCAATTGGCATTTAGTGCTTTCTTACTATCTGTATTGTTTTCTAGAGCACCTGAGATCACGTTGGCACTAAATGCATACCATGATCGCGTGTCTGAAGCTGGAACAAGAGAGAGGCTGAGCCTTGTAAAGGCGCTGTTTATATAACTCTTTTGGCGGAAGTACTACACCGTCATTTTGTATAATTTCATAATCTTCATGTAATTTTTATATATATGCCTTCTACTGGCATAATTCACTTTTTAAAAAATTATTCTTTATTTTTCATTCATTTTTTATCAATAAATTCTCCATTATTTACATTTTTTTATATTTTGTTATTTTGTTTTTAGTATCAAAATTATTTTTAGTACAAAATGGCTATGGGAAATCGCATCGTCCATTTTTTCGAAAATATCGCTTTCTCTTTCATTTCCTCCTTCTTTTTACCTCTCGCTCTCTCTTATTATTCATATGGGAAAATTTATTTATTTTCATAACTTTTAATTCGGTTAAAATCTCGCCATTCTAGTACCACCATTACAATCTACGTCAAATTCTACATCGATTTGATATGTAATATCATGTCTGTCGGTGAAGTTTGACGTTTACGCGAAATGGACACTTTCGCGAAATCGCGGTCATTAATTTCGCGGCATTCACCTGAATTGCGTAAATTCAGGGACGCGTTTTGTGTTTTTGTGAATAACCAGTGGTTGTGTTAGGTGGTGGTGCAAAAACTTTGTGTAAGTTCGTGTTATTTTTGTTATATTTTATAAACACGAAAAAATCGGGTTATGTTTGTTTATGTTCTTATAACATAAGTTTTGCCTATGTTTTGCCTCGTTATGTGCAACATAAGGTGGACTATGTGTTCTTTGTTCGTTTTTGTATCAATATGTTGCATGTGATGTGGTTTATTTATGTTATTTGTCCTCTTTTTTACGTATTTTAAGAATTGACATTTGTTGTTGTTGTTTTATGTGTAATTTTTATGTTCTACTTTGGGGCTCATCGCCCTTGAGTTTTTATGTTTATATGGGCAAAGGATAACTCATATTAATATAAATTCATACAGTTCCCTGTTAATATTATTTATTCAATTTCAGGTACAGGTATTTAATAATGATTTGTAATTTCTTTTAGGTTTTAAAGTTCAGGTGAGTATTTATGTATCTTGCTCATGTTTTTTTCATAATTATTAATGGTTTTTTTTTATTGCAGATTCCTCATCAATTTAGCTTATTTCTAATAGTATATTTTAGTTCATAATGTTAATTTATTTAAGTTCTTCGTTTGTATTTATGTATATTTGTTTTATATTTAAGTAATTATAGTTCTTAATTTAAGTTATTTGTTTATATTTAAGTATTTGTAGTTCTTAATTTAAGTTATTTGTTTATATTTAAGTATTTGTAGTTCTTAATTCAGTTATTTATTTATATTTATTTAGAATGTATGTTTTTAATTGTCTTGTCTTTATGTAGTATTTAGTTTTTTATCTTTAAATACATTAATTTATTTTTCAGTATTTAGTTGTCTATTTTTTTTTATTCTAGTTATTTTTCTTATTTGTTTTTTGATTATCTGTGCTGAACATGGGTATCAAATGAAAGGGAATGATAAGTAGAACACAATAAGCGATTTAGTATACTTAAAATATATTTAGATCCACGGCGGTTATCTCAAGAGAGCGGATTACCATTTTCTTCACAACCCCCTCGACATGGGTATCAAATGAAAGGGCATGATAAGTAGAATACAATAAGCTATGTCTTTATATCCATGGCGGCCGTCTCAAGAGGGCGGACTACCATTTCTTCACCACCACCTCGACATAGGTATCAATTGAAAGGGTTTCAAAAGTAGAATACCATAAGCGATATAATATACTCAATATCTGGTTAGATCCATGGCTGTCATCTCAAGAGGGCGGATTATCATTTTTTTCACAGCCCCCTCGACATGGGTATCAAATGAAAGGGTATGATAAGTAGAACACAATAAGCTATGTCTTTATATCCATGGCGGCCGTCTCAAGAGGGCGGACTACCATTTCTTCACCACCACCTCGACATAGGTATCAATTGAAAGGGTATCATAAGTAGAATACCATAAGCGATATAATATACTCAATATCTGGTTAGATCCATTTCTGTCATTTCAAGAGGCCGGATTATCATTTTCTTCACAGCCCCCTCGACATGGGTATCAAATGAAAGGGGGGTGATAAGTAGAACATAATAAGGTATGTCTTTATATCCATGGCGGCCGTCTCAAGAGGGCGGACTACCATTTCTTCACCACCACCTCGACATAGGTAACAATTGAAAGGGTATCATAAGTAGAATACCATAAGCGATATAATATACTCAATATATGATTAGATCCATGGCTGTCATCTCAAGAGGGCGTATTACCATTTTCTTCACAATCCCCTCGACATGGGTATCAAATGAAAGGCTATGATAAGTAGAATACAATAAGCAATATAGTATACTCATTAAATAGTTAGATCCACCGAGGCCACCTCCAGAGGACGTATTGCCATTTTCTTCTCAACCCCCACGACATGGGTATCAAATGAAAGGGAATGATAAGTAGAACACAACAAGCGATTTAGTATACTTAAAATATATTTAGATCCACGGCGGTTATCTCAAGAGGGCGGATTACCATTTTCTTCACAACCCCCTCGACATTGGTATCAAATGAAAAGGTATGATAAGTAGAATACAATAAGCTATGTCTTTATATCCATGGCGGCCGTCTCAAGAGGGCGGACTACCATTTCTTCACCACCACCTCGACATAGGTATCAATTGAAAGGGTATCATAAGTAGAATACCATAAGCGATATAATATACTCAATATCTGGATAGATCCATGGCTGTCATCTCAAGAGGGCGGATTACCATTTTCTTCACAACCCCCTCGACATGGGTATCAAATGAAAGGGTATGATAAGTAGAATACAATAAGCTTTGTCTTTATATCCATGGCGGCCGTCTCAAGAGGGCGGACTACCACTTCTTCACCACCACCTCGACATAGGTATCAATTGAAAGGGTATCATAAGTAGAATACCATAAGCGATATAATATACTCAATATTTGGTTAGCTCCATGCCTGTCATCTCAAGAGGGTGGATTAATATTTTCTTCACAACCCCCTCGACATGGGTATCAAATGAAAGGGTATGATAAGTAGAATGCATTAAGCTATGTCTTTATATCCATGGCGGCCGTCTCAAGAGGGCGGACTACCATTTCTTCACCACCACCTCGACATAGGTATCAATTGAAAGGGTATCTTAAGTAGAAGACGATAAGCATTATCGTATATTCAAAACCCCCTCGACATGGGTATCAAATGAAAGGGTATGAAAAGTAGAATACAATAAGCTATGTCTTTATATCCATGGCCGCCGTCTCAAGAGGGCGGACTAGCATTTCTTCACCACCACCTCGACACAGTTATCAATTGAAAGGGTATCATAAGTAGAATGCCATAAGCGATATAATATACTCAATATCTGGTTAGATCCATGGCGGTCATCTCAAGAGGACGGATTTCCATTTTCTTCTCAACCCCTCGACATGGGTATCAAATGAAACGGTATGATAAGTAGAATACAATAAGCAATACAGTATACTCAATAAATAGTTAGATCCGCCGAGGTCACCTCAAGAGGACGCATTACCATTTTCTTTACAACCCCCTCGACATGGGTATCAAATGAGAGGGTATGATAAGTAGAATACAATAAGCTATGTCTTTATATCCATGGCGGCCGACTCAAGAGGGCGGAATACCATTTCTTCATCACCACCTCGACACAGGTATCAATTGAAAGAGTATCATAAGTAGAATACCATAAGCGATATAATATACTCAATATCTTCTTAGATCCATGGCGGTCATCTCAAGAGGGCGGATTACCATTTTCATCAAAACCCCCTCGACATGGGTATCAAATGAAAGGGAATAAGAACAACATTATTAGCGATATAGTATACTCAATATACCGTTAGATCCACGGCGGTCATCTCAAGAGGACGGATTACCATTTTCTTCACAACCCCCTCGACATGGGTATCAAATGAAAGGGTATCATAACTAGAACACACTAGCATGAAATAATTAAACACGTGCATTTACGAACGAGTTCAAAGGAACACTCGAACAAGGTCATTAGATCAGCATGTTGAAAGAAAAATCGAGCTGGTTATGGATCAATAATTCCATAGTACAGAAAAAATCTTGGCCGAGAAACTCGAAAGGAGCTTATGTTTGTTTTTTTACAAAGGCAATAATATTAATTTGAATTCCTGCATTTTGTTATTTTGTTATTACCTACTTATAAAATAAATAAAAAAATATAATGAACAATTAAATACATAATATTTCTTTATACAGAAGATTATTTATTTTTCATTTTAGAATGTATTAAAACAAAAAAGAGTGATATCCCACCAAAAAAAAAACATTAAAAATGTGAATTAGAAGTTCGTGGGCGCGGAAATTATTTATTGGGACAGTTTAAAACACACTTATAACAAAAAGAAATGATATGGATTAGTCAAGATGAATCGTTAATAGCATGAAATAATTAAACACGTGCATTTACGAACGAATTCAAAGGAATTTTACAACAATTTTAGAGCATGAATCTTAGCTGCCCTTCGAAATGTAACAAATTTTATTAGAAATACTATAGACTGAGCCACGCTGAATTCAGCAAAGATTCATGCTAGGTATACAAAGAACGCGCCAGCCAAATACCTTTTTCGCGGTTGATAATACTTTATTGAATTTTAAATAAAAATTGGCAGTTATATAATTCCTTTGAATTCGTTCGTAAATGCACGTGTTTAATTATTTCATGCTATTAACGATTCATCTTGACTAATCGATATCATTTCTTTTTGTTATAAGTGTGTTTTAAACTGTCCCAATAAATAATTTCCGCGCCCACGAACTTCTAATTCACATTTTTAATGTTTTTTTTTGGTGGGATAAATAATTTCCGCGCCCACGAACTTCTAATTCACATTTTTAATGTTTTTTTTTTGGTGGGATTCACATTAACAAAGTGAAAAAAGCAATAAATTTGTGACGTGTCTTGGCATGCGAGTGAAGGTGTCATCAACTCCCGCACCGACAGTGATCGAACTGACTGACTGTACAAGTAAGTAAGTTCTTTCCTTCTCCCCACATCCCGCTCTCGGCTCTGCCGGCGTCAGTGCCAGTATCGGTCAGCTGACGGGATTCTCCTTGCGTTAGGAGGCATAACACTCCAGCAAGGGGTATCCCGATAGCCCCGATGGTCATGACAATGGCAGTGCCGGTTACGACGGAGGCTGACCTTGTGCACATCAAGCCCCGATACAATAATTTTTGTATTGACTCCACCAACATCCGTGGGCTGCAAGCGAATTTCTATTCGGTGATGTGCCATCTCTGTGTTTTTTCTCCCCCAATCTTCGCACTAAGTGAAACCCAAATATTACCTAACGATGATTTAGATCGTTTCCAGGTTTCTGGGTACACATTAGTGCACAACCTCTCCCCCCATAGGGGAATTGCCATTTATATTAGGAAAGACGTAGCCTTCCAGAGGGTGTACAATAGTACAACTCCTGATTTCAACCATCTCGGTCTAAAAATTTTACTTCCAAAGCACGTCATTTTCTTCTGTTTTCTATACAGGAGTCCTAATATCAGTAATGAAGCTTCCTCTCTAGCATTTGACGCTATCTCTGAACGTATCTCCGGTTTTTTATCCTCCCATCCGGACTGTGAGATCATTGTTGCGGGTGATTTCAACGTTCACAACGTAAATTGGCTGAATTACTCAAATGGCACCAGTGTTTCTGGCAGGGATGCCGAGCTCTTTGCTGAGACAAATAACCTATACCAAATTGTCAACGGTCCTACACGTATTCCTGACACTGCAGGTCAAGGACGCCACCTCCTTGATCTTTTTCTTACCTCGCACCCAACAAAATACTCCGTCGAAATTGACTCTCCTATGGGCAACTCAGATCACTGTCTAATCAGCGCCCACTTCCCATATCGATCTCCTACCCTAACTACGCCAGCTCCTAGGAGAACCGTTTGGCATTATGGGAAGGCCAACTGGTGGGGGCTGATTCGCTTTTTTCAATCTACCGACTGGGATCTATGCTTCCAGAACCGCGATGTCAACTTTGCTGCCCTCTGTATTACCAACATTATATTGGCTGGGAATGCATGAATGCAATTAAAACTAAAGAAGCCGCCTACAGAGAGTACAGACATTCTCCGAGCGAACTATCTAGACGTGAGTACATCAGGTTGAGAAATTCCTGTAAATCCACCATCAGGAAAGTCAAGGAATTATACGATGACAGGCTGAGAAATAAACTCATTAACTCCACTGCTGGCAGTAAAAATTTTTGGTCCTTGGTAACCTCCATCAGGAAGAATTTTACCTCACACTCAACGCCTCCATTCATCCACAATAGGCAGGTGATAACAGAAAGCAAACCCAAGGCCGACTTACTTGCATCTCTGTTCGCCGAAAACTCTTCCTTACCCTATGCTGACATACAACCACCAGCCTTCGAGTGTTCCACCCACTCAATGGACGGAGTTTTCTTCAGAACTCGTGAAGTGTATAGGTGTCTCAAAGAGCTTGACTCCAATAAATCCACTGGCCCCGATAATATTCCCCCTATGGTTCTTAAAAAATGTGCCTCACCTTTGGCTAAACCTCTGCGCAAACTCTTCGCCCTATCCTACTTCTCCGGAGTCTATCCCGACTCCTGGAAACTGGCCCATGTTCAGCCCATACCAAAAAAAGGTGACGCTACCGATCACGCTAACTACCGCCCAATAGCAATTACTTCTATTCTCTCCAAAGTGATGGAGACAATAATAAACAAGAGGCTTTTGAGATATCTTGAACACCACAAAATTTTAAATGACAAACAGTACGGCTTTAGACCAAAAAGATCTACTGGCGACCTCCTTGTTTGCCTAACCGAACACCTCAACCAAAGTATACACCGATTTGGTGAATCTGGCATGGTTGCTTTGGATATCTCCAAGGCTTTTGACAGAGTGTGGCACCCAGCTCTGTTAAAATAAACTCCAGGCTATTGGTATTGACTTCGTTCTAAGGAACTGGATTAAGAGCTTCCTTTCTGGCCGTTCAATCAAGGTAGTATTGGATGGCGTCGAATCCGACCCCCACACCATCTCCGCAGGTGTTCCCCAGGGCTCAATTCTATCACCAGCTCTCTTCCTAATTTTTATAAATGACCTGCTCTCAATCCCTTCAAACCCACTCCACTGCTTTGCCGACGACAGTACACTACGGTACTCCTATGGCTTCGATACTGTAGGACAAGCACGCGCCAGACCTTGTCTGCATTATCGCAATCTCATGTCCATTTCAATCAACAGGGACATCGAACGAATTCTTGAATGGGGCCGCAAGAACCGTGTCGAATTCAATGCATCCAAAATGAAGTACTGTCTCATCTCTAATAAAACCTCCACCGACCCTCCTTCTATTTCAGTGGACAATAAAAACCTAACGGCAGAACCGTCTTTAAACATCCTAGGCATAATACTATCCGAAGATCTGCGGTGGAATAACCACATATTCCAAATCGCTAAACAAGCATCGCAATGCCTGGGATTACTGAAAAGATGCAAATTCCTCCTTCAGCCGTCGGCCAGGGCTACAATTTACAAGTCCTACATTCGTCCTCGCCTCGAATACAACTCGTATATTTGGGCTGGGGCCCCGAGAACCACCTTAGCCTGGCTGGACAAGGTGCAAAGTCGCGCTCTCAAACTTATTGGCGATAGCGCCATTTGCTCCTCAATTGACTCATTAAGCCACCGTAGGAACGTAGCAGCCCTTGCAAAATTTTACCGATTTTACCACAACGATTGCTCTACTGAAATAAGTAACCTCATGCCTCCACGGCAACATTTTTCCCGCAACACAAGACTTGCCCGCTCGGCTCACCCTTATACTCTACAGCCCTTATCTTCGCGCACACTCCGATTTAGAAATTCGTTTATAACAAGAACAACGCGACTGTGGAACAACTTACCTCAGTCAATATTCCGGAACTCATACAACACCCAAGAGTTCAAGCGCAAGGTTCACCACCATCTCCTCCAACACCCACCCGACTCCCCCTAATCTATCCTATCTTTCTCTCTATCCTTCGAGCTAAGCTTACTACTAGACATTGCACCATGACGTGTACGACATGACGAACTAGTAGTACAAAGGATGACACCTAAGCTTAGACTATCAAATAAAAAAAAAATAAAAAAACATATGCATCCATCGCATGGTGGGCTAAGACCAAACAAAAGGGTCCTATGATTAAGCTGGCCAGGGTGCAAAGACTGGCCTGTCTTGGTGTCACAGGGGCCAAAAGCACCTGTCCGACTGTGGCTATGGGGGCTCTACTGAACCTTCCTCCGCTACACCTGGTGGTGAAAAAAGAGGCTCTGGCAGGGGCACTGCGTTTACGGGACCTTTTCTCCTTTAACCCAGGAGACCTGCTGGATCATTTATCGATCCTCAAGGAGCTGAACTTGGAGCCAATGATATCTTTGTCCGATACCATTCCTGCTACTCTTGACTTTGACAAACCGTTTACGACGATTATTCGAAGTCGGTCAGAGTGGCAACATGGCAGGCCTCTCTTTAGAGGAAGCACGGCCTTTTGGTACACAGATGGTTCCAAAACCGATAAAGGGGTAGGGCTGGGTGTTTATGGCCCAAGGAGCAAAATATCCATGGCTCTGGGCACTACCCCCACTGTTTTTCAGGCTGAGGTACTCGCCATCCAGGTGTGTGCTCAGACTTGTAATAATAGAGCTCCAAATAGCTCTAACATTGTTATTTTCTCGGACAGTCAAGCTGCACTGCTGGCCATTAAATCGCACAGAGTGTCATCAAAGACTGTCCTGGATTGTCTTCAATCCTTGAAATTCCTCAGCAGGAACAATAGTGTCACGCTGATGTGGATTCCGGGCCACGAAGGTCACATTGATGAGATTGCCGATAGCCTGGCTAGAGCAGGCGCAAACTCATTACTTATTGGTCCGGAACCTTTCTGTAGCTTAGCAAGCTGCCACGTAAAAATGGCCTTAAAGAATTGGGTTGACCAGATGTTTCTTCAAAGCTGGTCTAGGACCCAGGGTGCTCGTCAAGCTAAAAGATTCATCCAAATCGATAAAGCTAAGGAGGGCAAACTTTTAAATCTCAAGAGGTGGGAGCTAAAAATAATAACAGAGCTCCTGACGGGCCACTGTTCGCTTAACTATCACCTAAACAAAATAGGACTGGTGGCCGACTCTGGCTGTCGATTCTGCGGGACAGCTCCCGAAACCGCGGAGCACTTGATGTGCGACTGTGAGGCTACAGCGAGGAAAAGACTGAGCCTTCTCCATCGTGATTTCCCTACTCCCAGGGAGATTTGGGACAGCAACCCTAAATCAGTTTTAGGCTACCTAAGAACCCTTAGCCTTGATGGTTTTTAAAGAAGGGGATGGCACAATAGACCAAACAAAATAGGTCGCAGTGCCCGCTAAAGCGCCCCTCAACAAGAATAATAATAATAAACCAGTGGAGATGTTTTGGATCCCCAGGAAGAATAGTTTCTTCCCACTCAGAGCGATCCGGGATAATCGCTCTAAATTTTCTTTGGAATCGCAGTTGACCAACCATATGGTCGGATACGGGGCAGATTGAAATGCTTGGGATATTTTTAAGGATATCCATGTGTCCTTTGACCGTATGGGGCCAGTTGGATGAGATCTGAAGTCTCAAGGCACTTATGGCGGCGGATTTCCATATGAAGAGATGCATTGGGGTCAATCCAATGATTGCTTCCATTGCAGCTGTGGGACAGGTCCGCATAGCTCCGGTAGTGGAGAGGCAAGCAAGCCGTTGCAGCTTGCTGCACTTGAGGATCGACGTAACCTGTTTAGTCTTGGGCCACCAAACTATAGCAGCATAAGTGACAACAGGTTTAACGATCGTATTGTACATCCAGTACATCATTTGTGGTGTAAGACCCCATGTCTTACCCAGAAGCCTTTTGCAGGCCCATATGGCCCTTGTGGCTTTGCTGATGACGTAGTCAAGTTGAGCGTTCCAGTTCAGCCTCTTATCTAAAATTACTCCCAAATATTTGACTGAGTCTGATCAAACTATCGATCAACTGTGGTATCCTGGATACAGATAGGACCTAGGTCCACTTTGTAGCGTTTGGAAAAAGGTACCAGGACAGCCTTATTTGGGTTGATTGACAGACCCTCCTTGGTACACCATCTTTAAACTTCTCGCAGTGCCGTTCTCATGACCTCTGTAATGGTCAAGTCAAACTTCCCAGAGACAATGATGGCAAGACCATCTGCATAACCGATGACATCGAAACCAGATTCAGATAGTTTGATCAAGAGTTCATCCACAACTAGTGACCAGAGTACCGGGGATAAGACTCCACCTTGAGGGCAACCCTTAATAGCCTTAACACTAATGGTGGAGACGCCTAGGGCAGAAGAAATGTCACGATCTGCAAGCATGGCATTTATCCACTCAATCGTGTGAGGATCCAAATTTCTGAGAGCCAGTGCTCTAGAGATAGAATCATAGCCAGTGTTATCGAAAGCACCTTCGATGTCAAGGAACGCGCATAGGGCAGTTTCTTTAGCGAGGAAGGCTTTTTCGATCTATCTTAGCGCATCTATCTTAGTCAGGGCACCCTTACGGGGCCACGCAAGCCTCACCACCACGACAAGGTGTAGATACGTCGGCGAGGGCAGTTTACATTTCGATGGCAATTCGCTCCATATAGGTATTCTTTCTTCTTCTTCCAATGGCGGTGCAGTGCAAATAGAGCCTTGGCTTCCTCTAATCTTTTACTCCAGTCTCAATTTCTGCCCGACTGTAAAAGTGTCCTGCATTTCCTACAAACACATCCATCCATATTTTCTGCGGCCTGCCTACAGGTATTTTTGTTCCATGATGATAGTGGAGACCTTGGTTGCATGAAGGCTTTGGCTGCCCATATACTGAAAGACCTTCCCGATCTTAGCGTTGAAGGCACCCAACCTCATTTTTATATCATTCGAGGGTTGGCATTGGTTATAGAGATGTACTTTAAAGTAATGTTAATTTGATTCTTTTCATGAGTACTTACTCGAGTACTTCCCACCGATTCCGTATCCCTAGCCACATAGTGTATCCTTCGAACTGAGCGGCATTGGGGCAATAGTTTGTCGCTGAAAGAATAACGTAATGGCTATTTTGTCGCCGGTTTTTGGAGGAATCAGAAGACGATTATTGCCTATCGGCCTATCAAGGTGGCAGGCCATTTTGAAGAAGATAACTGAACAGAGTGTTTAGTTGCCGGCTGTTTACTTTTACCACTGATGCATAGTGATGAAAAAGGTAAACCGTGTGTCGACAAATAAACCTACCAGTTGTGCCCAGTGAATGCAGCTCACCTTGACTGGTTATGCAATAATAAAATTAAATCCTGACAGTTAATATTCTAGGTTGATTTTGAAATGAGAACAGCTTGATTTGTTGAAAAAAATAGCTATTGATTATCTTTTACTTAAAATTTAACAATATCTGATTAGTATAGTAGGTTTTTTAATTTGGTATCACAAACAATTGCATATGTTGTTTCGACTTTCACCAATATGGCATATGTTCAAAAACTTTCACAACTTGTTGTATAGTACCATGCGGAATATATTATTATTATTAGTAAATTTATTTTTATTTTTACTAGTTACCAGCACCTTCCAACAAACATGCATATGTTTCTCAAAATTACAAGTTCTGGCATGTCTGAGAATACTCACAATGTTTGAATTTTTAACTTCCCAGTATAGGAAGTTATTGTAATCGGTCCGAAAATCGAAATCGAAAATTTCAACGTATCTTTCAAGGTCCCAGGATCATTTTAAGCAAAAAATTGGGAGGAAGTATGTGTGTGTGTGTGCGTACGGATGTGGTCATTTTTTCCTGCACGATATCGCGCGAACCAAAACTGATATCGACTTCGTTGAGGTGTCGTTCGAAGCGTATTAACCGAAATATGATCTGAAAAGATTTTCATGAAAATCGGTCCAGCCGTTTTTTTGTTTGAGCAACGTAAGTGATTTTTGTACCTGCACGATATAGTACGAACCAACCATTAGTGCGTTTTCATGACAGCTTGAAGCTTACATGAAGCTTACTTCAAGTACAAATGTAAACGCAAGCAGCTCGACTGGAGTCGATCAAAAAGATTTTTGGGATCGGCTCGAGTGCTTGTCATGTAAACCGAGCTTGAAAGCTTGAGTGCTCGAAATTGCAAAAGTTAGGCCTGTAAATGTGTCTAAAGGTAATGTGTGGGAATATGAGGAGACAAAAATATTAATGAAGAAATAAAAGCACGATAAAAGGAAGAAATAAAAGAAATATAATAGTAACTTCAAATGATAGCTAAAGAACTCAAGCTCGGTTTAAGCTAATATGCCGCTTCAAGTAGGCAGAGCATATACGAGCTCGAGCTCTTGAGATTTTCAAGCCTTCGAGTACTCAAGCTGTCATGGAAACGTAGTACATGATACCGACTTCTTGGAGGTGCCGATCGTAGCGTATCACCGAAAGTACAGTTTGAAAAGATTTTCATAAAATTCAATCGAGCGGTATCTATGTTTAAAGGGCGTAAGTGATTTTTGTACATGCTCTATAGAACGCAAACCAAAAATGATATTGACTTCATTGAGGTGCCGTTCGAAGCGTATTAACCGAAATATGATCTGAAAAGATTTTCATGAAATTCGGTCCGGCCGTTTTTTTGTTTAAGCGACGTAAGTGAGTTTTGTTCATGCACGATATAGAACGAGCCAACCATGATACCGACTTCTTTGAAGTGCCGATGGTAGCGTATTACCGAAAGTACGCTTTGAAAAGATTTTCATAAAGTTCGATCAAGCGGTATCTATGTTTAAAGGGCGTAAGTGATTTTTGTACATGCTCGATAGAACGCAAACCAAAAATGATATTGACTTCATTGAGGTGCCGATCGAAGTGTTGGAATGACATCCGTTCAAAATGAAGTTCACTTTTATGGATTCAGCCGAGGAATAGCTTCCCAAAGAGTCATAACTCGTCAAAATCCGAGTTTTCTTTAAAAACCATTTAACAAATACGTTAACCATTACAAACATGACGAAATTTTCAAAATTTAGTTCAGAACTGTTTGAACGGCGGATTGCTTTCCATGTCCTACAGTTTTAGGTATTGAGTTCATCGCGGGATTTCCAGTGATTACAGTTTGGCATTTTCGGATCAGTTTGACAAATCCGTTACATTGATTAATTTTGGTACTATCTCCTGAAATCGTTCAAATTGAAAATGAAGTTTTCACCATTGCAGTTTATCATCAGCGCGTCAACACGCTCAAAATGAATTCGCTTTATATTGTAGCGAACGAAGCGCCAGGGACATGTTTGTTTGCTACTGTTCAACAAAAAAAAAGTTCTTTGGAAAAGCCTGGCGGATTTACCATTCTTATCGTTATTTCAAAGAGCTTCCTTCCATCATACTGGGAAGTTGATCGTGTGGATCGAAAGGGTCGAACCCACATCCCAACTAGTTTTTAAAACGTTTTTATTAGCTCGCTTTCTTGTCTGTCTGTTTGTCCGGTACAAATCTTGCAATTGATTTTTTGAATACTTCCGGTTATCCGATCACCTTGAAATTTTGCACACAGCTTTAGCTCCGATGACAATGCAATATGGTATACTCATTACACCGTTAGATCCATGGCGGAGGTCTCAAGAGGACGGATTACTGTTTTCTTCACGGAACATATTTTGCAATCGATTTTTCAAATACTTCCGGATATCCTATCATTTTGAAATTTTGCACACAGCTTTAGCTCCGATGACAATGCAATATGGATCCATGGAGGCCGTCTCAGGTGGGCGCATTGAAATATTCTTCACAATCCCTTCGACATGGGTATCAAATGAAAGGATATGACAAGTAGAACACTATAACCAATATAGTATGCTCAATATATCGTTCGGTCCATGGCGGCTATCTCAAGAGGGCGGATTCCCTTCTCTTCACAGCACCCGAAACATGGGTATCAAATGAATTGGTATGGTAAGTAGAACACCATAAGAAATATAGTATACTCAATTCATCGCTTGGTCCATGGCGGCCACCTCAACAGGACGAATTACCATTTTCTTCACAACCCCTTCGACATGGGTATCAAATGAAAGAGTATGATAAATAGAACACCACAAGCAATATAGTATACTCATTTCATCGCTTGGTCCATGGCGGCCATCTCTAGAGGGCGGATTAACATTTTCTTCACAACCCCTTCGATATGGGTATCTGATAAAAATTGAAATTCAGTTTTCGAATTTAAACAGAAAAAAATAATTTATTTTTAAATAATACAATGACAAAAAACCCAGAGTAAGTGATTCAAAAAAACTTACATTTATAAAGTAAATGATAGTGGCTACTAAGGAAAGCGTAAATTTTTAAATTATTTCTAACACACTCTCCAAATTTGAGCCTTCCTATGTATAACAAAATGCAACAAAAAATAAACAAATTCTTAAAGTTAATGTGCTGATAAACATAAGTGTAATAGTACATTTAATCTTTACATATTGCACCTATTTTATTTCTCAGATATTGAAATCTAACCCGTGGTAGAGGTTTTGTAAATATGTGAGCACCCTGTTCATTTGTACATAAATACATCAAATCGATTTCTTTTTCTTGATACTTTTCTTTAACAAATTTATACTTGATGTCTATGTGCTTTCATCGCTTGTGAAAGTCAATGTTTTTAATCACTGAGATTGCACTTTGATTGTCCACATTTAAGCAAATAGTATCCTGATTATAAGCACTTATATCAAGAAGTAATCGTTTGATCCATAAAGCTTCTTTTGTAGCTGAACATACGGCCATGAATTCGGCTTCTGTAGTAGATAATGCTATGCTTTGCTGTCGCTGACTTGACCAAGTGATAGCAGCACCATTTTTCATAAAAACATACCCGGATGTAGATCTCCTTGAATCTGTATCAGTTGCGTAATCTGAATCACTATATCCTTCTACTACATTGTCCTTTACTTTCGAATAGCAAAGACCAAATTCTCTAGTTTCTTTTAAATACTTGAATATATTTTTTACAACATTCCAGTGAGTATTATCGTAGCAATTAAGGTATCGACTTACTAAGCTGACTGCAAACATAATGTCTGGTCTACTCACTATAGCGAGATGCATAAGAGATCCCACTGCTTCTCTATATGGTCTCTTTTCTTCAGTTCCTATATTGTTCTTTTCTAGGATATTATGAGGATCTATAGGAATGCTGTTACCATTAGCATTTTCCATATTAAACTTTGTAAGTAATTTTCCAATGTATTTCTTTTGATGAATAAAAATTTGTCCTTTGGATTTTTCTATTTCCAATCCTACAAAATTCTTTGGCTCAGTTATTATTATTTCAAAATTTTCTTTGAGATTGCAAATAAATTTATCTAAAACAGATCTATCTTTTGATATCACCAGTCCGTCATCAACATACAGGAGAAGATATACTTTAATTCCATTTACATGACCTGTATACACGCATTGATCAGAGTGATTATTTTTGAAACCAAATTTATTTAATACTCCGTTGAATTTCTGATTCCAACAGCGTGGGGCTTGTTTTAAGCCATACAAAGACCTTTTTAGTTTACAAACATAATTGAATGGTGCATCTATCCCTTCAGGTGGTTTCATATATATATTTTCCTTTATGTCTCCGTAAAGAAACGCTGTTTTGACATCAAATTGTATCATTTCCAGGTCATGTTGACTTACTTCTGAAAGTAATATTCGTACGGAGTCATATCTAACTGTTGGAGAGAACGTTTCTGAATAATCAATTTGGTAATTTTGTGAACACCCTTTAGCACAGAGTCTAGATTTGTAAAGCATACCTGATGGCTGATCTTTTAACCGGAAGACCCACTTACAGCCAATTATCTTTGCTCCTGGTGGCTTCATTACCAACTCCCATGTTCCATTCTGCTCATGTGCCTGCAACTCTTTCTTTATGGATTGTCTCCACATTACCCCATCTTCCGATGATATAGCTTCTCTGTATGTCTGTGGTACATCGTGATTATCTGAAATTTCACCTCGACAGAGATAAGTATTAGTTTCTTTATTTAACAATTTTGTTTTTTTTTCGATCTTGTTATAATATTGCTTGGTTGTATTGGATCAACTTTCTTTTCAGGAACATAGAGTGATCCTTCATCAGAATGAAAAGAATCACCGCTTATCGCAGATATATCTAACTCTGTATTATCAAGTGAACTGTTTTGCGTTTCAGAAAAGGGTGATGTGCAAGGAGTATCACTTACAGTATCATTAGTTTCTATACTAGTTAATGGTATCACTGCGTAATTTCTTTTTATTGAGTTTTCCATAAATACTACATCTCTACTTATAACAATTTTCTTAGTTTTTGGATCTATTAACTTGTAGCCTTTAGTAGTATCACAATATCCAATAAAAATCATTTTACTTGCCTTAGCGTCCAGTTTTTGTAATTTTTCTTTTGGCGTTTTAACCATAGCTTCACAACCAAATATGTCCTACATTTGGCTTCTTCCCAGACCATATCTCCTCAGGTGTAGCGTATGATAGTGCTCGTGTTGGACAGCGGTTCGTGATATAAGCCGCTGTTGCCACTGCTTCTGCCCAATATTGTTTCTGTAACTTAGAATTCATTAACATACATCGAGATATTTCCATTAATGTGCGATTCATACGCTCTGCCATACCGTTTTGTTGAGGAGTATATGTATTGGAAGTTTGATGGATGATTCCTGATTTCTTCAAATAATTTGAGAACTCATTACTCAAATACTCTGTACAATTATTAGTACGAAGGCATTTTATATTCAAATTAAGTTGATTCTCTACTAAGGCTTTATAATCTTTAAATTTTATGAATACATCTGACTTATTTCGTAAGAAATATACAAATACTTTCCTGGTGTAATCATCTGTAAATGTGAGAAAGTACCTCGCTCCTCCCAAAGATTTTACCTCCATCGGGCCACAGATATCAGAATGTATTACTTCTAAAGGTTTCTTCGCTCTGGAACAGTCTGCTGGAAATGGTATCCTACACTGCTTTCCTTTTTGACATAGTTCGCATATCATCTTGTTTTTATTTTCAACAAAGTCCGCTCCATTAGTAGATCCTGTTAGTTCGTTCAAATCATTAAAATTTAAATGAGCCATTCTTTGATGCCATAATAAAAAATCCGTCTCATTTGTTTTACAAGTGTATGCTGGAATAATATCAGTATTCAACCGGTACATGTTACTGCTGAGATTTGCAGTTGCAACTTCAATATTCTGTTTATTGAGTATTTTGCATCCACGGTCATTAAACTTGATAGAACATCCATTTTTTATTATCTGACTAACAGAGAGAAGATTAGTTGCTAGCTCTGGTACATAAAGAACATTTTTAACTTGAACAGTGTATACTTTACCATTTTTTCCAACAGTATTTAAATTGATATTACCACAACTTTTAACCACCAGCATTTTATCATTAGCTGTTTTTATGCTTGTGATCGGTGGGCGTACTTGATCATAAAGCCAATCTTGCTTCATCGTCATGTGCATTGATGCACCCGAGTCAATGTACCATCCATTGTCATTTTTTGTTGTGGCGGACAACACAGCCAAATAGCTAGAATCTTTGACGTTTTGATCCTTTTTCTTTATTTTGCATTTTTTGCTTATGTGCCCATGTCGATTACAATTAAAACATCTTGGACCTTTATTACTTTTATTCATTTTTGCATTAACTTGCTTACTTTTGTGGCCAAAATTTCTATTCACATACAGAGCCGTTGACTCGGAGCTTTTGGTATCTTGTAGAAGCTTAATCTTCACTGAATCCGCAGAAATTTGCACCCCAGAACTTTCCAACGCCATTATCGTCGGTTTATAGACTTCTGGCAGGCCGGCAAGAAGTAATGTGCCTAGCCATTCATCATTTAGATCAAATGATATGTTCCGTAGTTTGTGCGCTGTTGACATGACTTTATTCACGTACTCCTCTACATTTTGGCAGCTATCTAATGTGGTTGTAATCAAATCCCTTAGTAACCCTACGCGACGTGTCAAGCCTTTGTCGTCAAATGCTTTTTCCAAATTTTGCCAGACTTCTTTAGCCGTTTTTGCTTCTTGAATATGAACATAGTTCACAGGGTCAACTAGCAAAATAATCTTTGTTTTAGTTTTTATGTCCAGCTTGGAATCGACTTCGGAGGTTTCGACACAATGCCATAATTCTTCATGTTGAAGATAGGTTTGAACGGCAAATTTCCATGTGTTGTAATTCTCTCGCCCTGTTAACTTTTCTATAAGCGTCATTGCATTACTTGAAGACATCTTTCTTTCTTTTGTAGTTATCTTTCGAGAAAAAAATTTCAATTTAAACTTTATTACCAGTGACTGCAATAATTAATAATAGTTCTTTTATGATTCTTCTATCTAAACTGCATTACAGGATTGCATTCCTGGGCCCATAACCTGATAAAAATTGAAATTCAGTTTTCGAATTTAAACAGAAAAAAACAATTTATTTTTAAGTAATACAATGACAGAAAACCCAGAGTAAGTGATTCAAAAAAACTTACATTTATAAAGTAAATGATAGTGGCAACTAAGGAAAGCGTAAATTTTTAAATTATTTCTAACAGTATCAAATGAAAGGGCATCATAAGTCGAATGCACAATATATCATTTGGTCCATGGCGGCCATCTCATGAGG
The DNA here is from genome assembly GCA_949987705.1 of Thereva unica. Classification (NCBI taxonomy): domain Eukaryota; kingdom Metazoa; phylum Arthropoda; class Insecta; order Diptera; family Therevidae; genus Thereva; species Thereva unica. The sequence goes on along the minus strand of OX465281.1, from coordinate 153,912,180 downwards.
GCCGATTACCATTTTCTTCACAACCCCTTGGACATGGGTATCTAATGAAAGAGTATGATAAATAGAACACCACAAGCAATACTTCATCTCTTGGTCCATGGCTTGATAAATAGAACAACGCAAGCAATATAGTATACTCAATATATCGTTTGGTCCATGGCGGCCATCTCAAGAGGGCGGATTAACATTTTCTTCACAACCCCGTCAATATGGGTATCAAATAAAATGGCATCATAAGTCAAATGCACAATATATCATTTGGTCCATGGCGGCCATCTCATGAGGGCCGATTAACATTTTCTTCATAACCCCTTGGATATGGGTATCAAATGAAAGAGTATGATAAATAGAACACCACAAGCAATATAGTATACTCAATATATCTTTTGGTCCATGGCGGCCATCTCAAGAGGGCGGATTAACATTTTCTTCACAACCTCCTCGACATAGGTATCAAATGAAAGAGTATGATAAATAGAACACCATAAGCAATATAGTATACTCAATACATCGTTTAGTCCAAGGCAGCCATCTCAAGAGGGCGGATTAACATTTTCTTCACAACCCCCTAGACATGGGTATTAAATGAAAGGGCATCATAAGTCGAATGCAATAAGCTATGTCTTTAGATACATGGCGGCCTCCTCAGGAGGGCTGGTTACCATTCTCTTCAGAACCCTTTCGACATCTGTGTCAAATGAAAGCGTATGATATAGTATACTCAATATATTGTTTGGTCCATGGCGACCATCTCAAGAGGGCGGACTACCATTTTCTTCACAACACCCCGAACATGGCATCCAAATGAAATGGTACGATAAGTAGAACACCATAACCAATATAGTGTACTCAATTTATCGTTTGGTCCATGGCGGCCATCTCTAGAGGGCTGTGACGTGCATCTTGGGTTGGTTGCCCGAAGAGGCCAACTTCAGATCCACATACAAAAATAAAAAAAATTTGGACGAACAAAAAAAAATTCCAAAAACTCCACCTGAAATTCACCTAAGCAGTACCCCGAGGGTCCTGAGAAAAGCTGGCTCGTCGGGGGGTCGTGGGGTGGTGAGACTGCTGAGGTACCACTTATATATATGCACAACCACCACTTACCTGTCTGTGAGTACCGTCCTCACAGACTCGGAGCATCCATGGGAAAATGTAGGGTAACTGAAATAATATTTCCGAGACGAGTTACATCGCCTGCCGCTTTGCCATTCTATTTTGGCCTTAGCCCATCCTGCTGAAACTAATAATTAAGATCATCAATTACCATCAAGTTCAAACACCAGTATATAATAATATATTTTTTCTAACAGTACAGCGAGTAAAAACTAAATTTAACAACAGCCAATTAACCAAATCAAAACACAAACAATACTCATAGGAACATCACATCAAAACATACAAATTCTATAAGTCCTATAATCGCCTAACCAATGTGTAATCGGTTGTTTATTTTACCTGTGAATAATACAGGGAGACCTAACAACGTCGCCCTGGTACCAGTGCTTCCATTTCAAAAAAAATAGTCAATCCCTTCGTACGAACAAAGAAAAACGATTACAGGTTAGTCATTTCGACCAAATACAATACGACAATAAAATTGAAAATTAATTATCCTAATATAGTGAAGGGCAACAAAAAAAATACCTTAAAAAGTAAATTTTTTTTTTTTTTTTCAATATAAGTTTATCACACAGAAAAAAATCTATCAGAAAAAATTCATTCTATCATTTAACAGATACCTGTATAAAAAAATGTCGAAAAAAAAATGAAAAAGCCAATATTATAAACGTTTGTTGTAAAAAAAAACTTAACCTATTCTAAACATATAATCATAAATAACGATGTTGTTCTTTTTAATTTCCTCAACTTCACCAATCTATGACTTCATTTAATTTTAATACAACCAAACAAAACGAGCTTGCTGGGTAATCTCTTAACGTGCTTCGGCATAGCTCCCGGTTATTTTATTTTACCCGGTTATTTCTTCAAATCAGAATTCCACCAAGTATATATTACCACAACTTTTTTAAATCCGGAGTGCAATTTGTGTTCTTAGCCTTTTTATTTCTGTTTTTTCGCCGTAAAATGTCGAAATCAATCTCAACAAGGGCAAAACCAAGAAAGTGCGCCGAAATTGTTAACGTTACTCCTGCTGGGGTCAACACCCCCGGTAGCAGCAGCAGGCATGCCGATAACTGCAGCAGAACGCCTAGATCGACGTCAGTCGCTGGCCCAGAAGACAGATTTGAGCTTCTGGAAAAAAAGCTCTTTACAAGCCTCAGCCGTATGCTGGACGATAAACTTGCCGCCTTCGAGGAGCGCCTAATAGCACGCATTGACGAGGTATGTAATAACTTCAATGGCCAACTCGCAGGGCTGAGGGACGATATGGAAACTGTACAGCATGATATTGCTGTAGTTTCTAACGAAGTGGAGGATCTGCGCCGGCAGCTACGACTCCAGGACGTGGTCATCCGCGGCGTCCCGACATGCGAGAACGAGAACCCGAGGCACATCTTGGAATCGCTCGCCTCCACCATTGGGCATGTACCGTCACCTTTCGTGAATGTGTTCCGGCCGCATCCACGAAAACGCCAGAACTCCTCGACGTCCTCAACTAGTAGTGCTGCGGCCCCAAGCTCGCTACTGATTGTGAAGTTCCCGTCGGCCAACGAGCAGCAGGAGTTCCTGAGAAAAGCCCGGCAGCATGGCACTCTCAAATTAAATAAACTGAACCTGGGATTCACATCTGACAGTGTTGTTCGTTTGAGCGAAAGCCTGTCGCCAAAGAACGAAGATATTTTTCGATCGGCTAGAAAGCTGCAATTGAGAAACCTCGTCACCGCAGTGTTCTCTCGCCAAGGCCGGATTTTTGTTCAACTGGACAAAAATCAACGTCCTCAATTATTTAAGTCCGTCCTTGATCTTAATGAAGCTGTTTCTGCCAAACCTAGCTCGGGAGAAGCATCAAAGATTTTGGAGCATCCTACTCATCACCGGGAACTTTAGTGCGCATCGTCAAACTTTTATTTTTATTTTATTTTCGTTTTTTACTCTTTTGTTTTTATTTTTCTGATTTTTAAATATTTCTTTCGTTCTTTTGTTTTTGTTTTTTATTTATTATTTTTATTTTTTACTCTTAGTTTTAATTTTAATTTTTCTCCTCTAGTTTTGGTTTTAAATTTAAGTTGTTATAAGTTCTTAATTTGTTTACTTTTAGTTATGGTTTTAAAATTAAGTTTCTATAGAATTTTTATGTATTATGTTGCCTCTTTTCTTGGCTATTCTTCTTCCTCTTTATCTGTCCCTTCTTATCCTGTCTTTTATTTCTTCTTCTATTTAACATTTTTAGCTTGTTTCTTACTGACTTTTGAAGTTGTGGCTGTGCTCATTTCTTGCATTTATGTATCAGTTTCCTGATAGAGTGCACAAACAGGGAAGACTGCTAAACATCCTTTGCTCCACCTCCTCAGGACTTAATATATGTGTTCTAAATGCGAGAAGTCTGAACAACTAAATGGATGAATTGAGATGGATGTTTGATCAAACAAAGATACAGGTTGTGCTTGTGAGTGAGACTTGGTTAAAACCAGAAATCCCCTCCTCTTTTGTTTCCCTTCGTAATTTTGTGTTACATCGTGGTGATCGGTTTGACCGCACTGGTGGTGGTGTCGCTGTATATGTGACCTCTTCGCTCTCCTCAAGAGTGCTCGGTAAGTCTAATGGCTTACAATTCGAGTTTATTGCTGTTGAGATAAAATCTCCATGTGACAAATGTGTTGTTATCAGCGTATACTGTCCTCCCAATGCCTTCAATTCCGATATCGCTACTGAGTTCTCCGATCTTGTTTCTTCTCTTTCTCACCACTATGAGAACATAATTGTTGCGGGTGACTTTAATGCTGATCTGCTCAAAATCAATCCTCGTGCGAATGCTCTTAGATATTTATTTGAGACATTGGACTTGCATATTCTAAATAATCTACCAACATTTCTAAATTGTCAAAACCCATCCTTGCTTGATGTCCTAGCTACTACCTGCACTGATGCAGTGTTAAAGCATCATCAACTTTCCCCCCCTAGCTTTCTGGACCATGACCTATTATTCCTTTCCGTTCGGTTCTCTCTTGGTGTGCTCTCCGTGTCTAGTTCGTATACTTTTCGTGATTTTAGTAACATCAATGTTGATCAAATGTCTGAAGCTGCCTCCGTCATTCCTTGGGATGTTATCTATCGTACTACTTGTGTTGACGCTAAAGTAAGTTTGCTGACTCTATTTACTCAATCTCTCTTTGATCAATGTGTGCCGCTGGTCACAAGAAGCCGTAGGCCATCCTCACCCTGTCCTTGGTTTTCTAGTGAAATCCGTGACCTGATAAGTCAGCGAGAGTGCATGTACAGGCGTTATCGCAAGACTAGGATCCTTAGATATCTTAATGCCTATAAACAGCTTCGCAACCTCGTCACTAGTAAAGTCAAATCACGAAAACGTAGTTTTTATGCCCGTAAGCTTGATCCCTCTTTAAACACCAAGCAACTCTGGTCCAACCTTCGCTCGCTGGGCATACATGCTACTGCACCCTCCCATTTTGATATCGATGTTGACCTTCTAAATCGCTCATTCATTCAATCCCCTCCTGCTTTCCCAATCTCCCGATCTTTCTCAGTCCTTCCGCATAGTACTGATGGCTTTGCTTTCCGCTGTGTGGACTCCTCGGAAGTTTTTGAAATACTGCTCTCCATTTCGTCAAGCTGCATCGGTTATGATGAAATCTCTCCACGGTTTTTCAAGCTGCTCGCCCCCTTAATTTTGAATATTATTACGCATGTTTTTAATTACTGCCTGACTACTTCCCAAGTTCCCTTGTTGTGGAAAAAAGCCATAGTGATCCCCTTACCGAAGAAATCTTCTCCTGCTGATATCTCAGATTTCCGTCCCATTAGCATTCTTCCTTTCCTTGCTAAAGCCTTCGAGAAAACTGTATTCATTCAAGTCCAGCGCTACCTTGAATCTAATAGCCTTATTTCTGAATATCAATCTGGTTTCCGTAAAAATCATAGTTGCGAAACAGCTATACTAAAGGTAACTACTGACATTCGCTCTGCGCTTGATAAAGGTGACGTTGCAGTATTAGTGCTTCTTGATTTCTCGAAAGCCTTCGACTCGGTGGTGCACACGATCCTGCTTTCCAAACTAAGTCAGCGCTATCGCTTCTCTTCTTCTGCTACACGGCTTTTCTCCTCTTTGCTATCTAATCGCTTTCAATGTGTTCGTCATAATAATGTTGTATCCTCTCTCCTACAGGTGCCTTCTGGTGTTCCACAAGGTTCAATTCTTGGTCCTTTACTATTTTCATTATATATTAATGATCTCCCCTCTACTATTGGCCACTGTTCCTTTCATCTATATGCTGATGATCTCCAATTGTATACTTCTTGCCCTCCTTCACAGATTGATTCTTGTATTTCTGACTTGAATAGCACTCTATCTCGAATAAATGAGTGGAGTGCTCTCAATTTCCTTAAATTAAACCCTAAAAAATCACAAGTACTTGTGTTAAGTCGTAGCTCTATGCTCCCCGTCAGAATGCCACTCATTTGTCTGGATAACATACCTCTTCCTATTGTTGATCGGGTCCATAATCTTGGTATTGCCATTAATGCCAAACTAACCTGCTGTGATCAAGTTTCACTAATGCTCTCCAAAATCTATGGGACCTTACGTAAGCTCTGGCTTTATGGTAGTCTCCTATCACCCACAATTCGTTCAATGCTTGTAAAATCTCTCATTCTCCCGCACTTCCTCTATGGCTCACTTGTTTACATTGTGTATGATTCATCCTGTCGTCAACGACTTAATGTTGCATTCAATGACTGCTTACGCTTTATCTTCCACTTGAGAAGATCAGATCATGTATCATCGGTTCGGAATTCACTAATAGGCTGTAACCTCTTTTGCTTTTTCGATATTATGGCACTAGCTCTTCTACATAAAGTCTTCTACGCTAAAAGCCCTTCTTACCTATCCGACTTCCTTACCCCCTTGCAAACCACGAGATCACTTAAATTTCTTATACCAGCCCATCGGTCTCGAATTGGTAGTCGTTCCTTTTTTGTGCACGCGATTAGACTCTGGAATGATCTTCCCTCCTCTTTACAAAGAATTAGCACAGTCACCACTTTCAGGAAACAAGTTTCTCTTCTCCTATCCACCTCTTCTCTATAGCTTTCCCTTCTTTCTTCTACTTTCTAATAGCCAAAGTTCCCCTCTTTCTATCTACTATTGAACAACCTTGATATTCCTCTTAACTCTAGCTGTTCTCTATTCTGTTAGGTATTAAGCTTAGACTAGGTATTTTTCTTGCCATGTTAGATTTCAAATTATAATATTGTACTCTAAAAGATGTAAGTCTTGTGTACTTCCTTATGTATAAAATAAATTGAATTGAATTGAATTGAACCATGAGGCGTCATATAAGATAAATGAAGTTCCAAACCCGTTCACCGTTCAAAATAGAGAAAAGCTCTTCAAAGGACCCCGCACAAATTATATGGAAACGTGCTTTCGGTCAAATTTGCTGGAATTTTACTATGTTGTAGCTGACATCGTCCTGATGAAAAGTGTTCATGGGCTCGAAACCCAAAAATTAGATCTTTTGGGGTTTTCAGGTACTTTTAGGATTTACCTCTCTTTTGCCTCCCACGGCCCAAAACAAGTCGTAGGAGGCTCCAAGACCCCTCAATATTTTCGTAACGGTACCTACTATTAGTAAAAAATACCATAAAAGTCCCCCCTTGCCTCTAAGAGGGCCAGGGCGCGGTCAATATGGCTGCAACAGGTAAAATGCACTTATGCACTTTATATTTTTACCTTCCAGCCAATTTGACCGAAAGCACGTTTCCATATAATTTGTGCGGGGTCCTTTGCCTCTCTACATATCCTGGGATATTGTTGACATAGGGCAGCGAACTGCCTTTTTCACCTTCTTCTCTATACAAGCACAAAAGGAAGATAAAAATCTCTTACCTTTCGGGATGATACCAGTACCAATATTACTTTATCTGTCTTCTTCAAACAATGGCTAGGAAGGGGGTGAAATAGCTTCCTCCAGTCCAACGATGAATTTTTGCGAGGATCCTTTTGCACAGGACCAAATGCCGCTATAAGTCAATCTTCAAAAAAACCTCCTTCCAAGGCTCCAACAGATTCTTTTTTCTTTCTTCAAAGTAGCTTCCACATAAGCAAATACCAATAATTTTTTCAGATATCTCTTCCGATATCCACACTCTTAAAAGGTTTTTTTTAAATAATTTCCATAATTACTGCTGGACACTTTCGAATTTCCAACGTCCATGATGCGTCTGCCTTCTGGTTTTAAATATATACTTTTTTTTTATATTTTCCAAGGGATTTTCTGGTTACGTATCCCTTTTTTTCCAAATCACCATCCAGACTGTCAAAAAATTGCATAATTTTTTCTTGTTTTTTTTCGCCTACTCGTTTTCAATTTCTCAAAATTCTTCAATTTTTATAGTGACTACAGGGTGTGGTTTTAAGTAAGGATTGAGCTGGCCGTTACAGGGCGGATTAACATTTTCTTCACAACCCCCTCGATATGGGTATCAAATGAAAGGGGATCATAAGTCGACTGCACAGTATATCATTTGGTCTATGGCGGCCATCTCATGAGGGCGGATTACCATTTTCTTCACAACCCCTTGGACATGGGTATCAAATGAAAGAGTATCATCAGTAGAATACCATTAGTAATATAGTATACTCAATATATCGTTTGGTCCATGGCAGCCATCTCAAGAGGGCGGATTAACATTTTCTTCACAACCCCCTCGACATGGGTATCAAATGAAAGGGTATGATAAGTAGAATATCATGAGCAATATAGTATACTCAATATTTCGTTTGGTTCATGGCGGCCATCTCAAGAGGGCGGATTAGCATTTTCTTCACAACACCCGCGACGTGGGTACTACAGGAAAGGGTGTGATAAGTAGAATACAATAAGCTATATGGCGTCATTATAAATTTAACTTGGCGGCTAACATATACTGGTGGATTGTCTAGCTTTACAACAACCTTTACATGGGAATCAAATGAAAGGACATGCCATGGAGTAAAAATTTCTCAAACGTATCACTAAAAACCGAAGATTCATAATTTATAATGAATTTATGCTTAATCGATAGGTTATTATGCACACAATCATGCCACAAAATAGTTTTGTAAAAAAAAAATAACAAAGTTATAAACAAATTAATTTTGAGAGCATTTTTATTTTGAAAATTTTTTGTAACCAGCTGAATTAATATTGTTTGCTGATCACAACGTCGTTGCTTAGATGAAAGATTGAATTTTAGGTATAATTGACAAAAGTATAAAAAAAGTTAATATTTCATAATTGTTAATAACAAATAAGATGTAAAATGGAAAAAAGGTGTTCTTCGCTAGGTAAAAATTCCAAAAAATATGTTTCAATAGGAAATTAAATTCAGAATCATAACCCGTCGATTTTCAGGAATTTCAAAATTGGTATATTATAAGTAGATTTAGGCAACAATTTTCCACATGTATCCATCATAATATCATAAACATGTTAAAAAGTGATTGAAAAATGTCACACATAAGACTAAAAAGCAGATAATAATTATTAGATAAAAAAAAACTCTTTAATATAGCACGTTTTTATAACGAGCTAAAAAGAATAAAATAATTTCTCCTAGCCCCACACATATTTAGAACCTCAAACATATTCCTAACCTTATACAGTTAGTCCTGAAAATTTGTGATCGTGATTTTGTAATAGCTATGAAAATATTTGTAAGATTTTAAACGAAAAAACGTGGGGTCATGCTATAGACAATAGCAGGAGTGCAGAGTAGCTGGGTTGAGAAGTCATTCGCATCAGTCATGTATGCGCCCCACGTTTTTTCGTTTAAAATCTTACTACTTTCTTTTCAGGTCTCTTCAGGTCTCTTTTTTGAAATCCAGGACCAACCACCAGAAGCGGAGCAGCCCATAGGTGATCACCAAAATGGAAAAAAATAGATATAATTTAATAAATTAGTCTTAATTAAATAAATAAAAAAATAGTCAATAGTATTAATTAAAAACATAGAACTCACCTGTGAATTGAGCCCGTACCGATTTTAATCTCTAAAATATAATCACACATAAAATGAATATACTAAATTTCACAGCACAACACTACATAATAATACCAGAAGGCATATTAACCACCAAGGAGTGCTCTAGGGGATGATAAACGGGAGAAATGGGTTAGCCCTGGAAAATCCGGCAAGCATATCCAGACCATACTTCCGGCTTCTTCGCCGTTCGCGAGATTATGCTTGCACGTAGAATTTTCCCAGGAGTAGCACCCGGCTACCAAAAATCCAAGGTTCAAGATTTATGAAAAATATTATTGATAATATTTCAAATGTTTACCGATTATAACAGACGTACCAATTCCAACCAACATCATTGGAACGGTCGAAAACAGTATTGTAAACAGCGGGAACCTTTTGGAAATAGGGGCCATTTCCCTATATAAACATGCTTTTCTTTTGATACGATAGAGTCCGCGAATGCGATAGAGTGAAGATTAATTATAGTATAGTTTATATTAACGGGAAAGCGAAGAAAACCGTAAATCGAAATTGTTTTGAAGAAAAGGAGATTATAATCGGGATAAGGCTAGGTACAGGTAGGAATTTGTAATCTTTATTATTGTTTAAATTGATTGCATTATTACTAAATTAAATTGATTGTTTAAAAATTCAAGTGTAAATAAAATTGCAAAACTAACTGTCCTTCAAGTTTTTTTATATAATAATCGGTTCGTAGACCGTTAAAACTACGTGGCGCCCAAATAAGAAAATTCATATACTACCCACCCCAACGCTGAGCACCGCCGGGAATTACGCGAAATCTCGAACGTAATAAATTGGCGCCCAACGTGGGGCTCGGGATAATACTATTAATAATACCTAAATAGACTTTATGGAGAAAAAAAATTAAAACACTTCAAACCAAAAACAGTTCTTCGACATAGTACTGAAAGAAAAAAAAATCTGTGGTGGAAGGAAATAAAATTTCGTTTTGTTTAAATTTTTTTTTTGATTACAGGAGTGGAACAAAAAATTATTCAGAAAAGCCGAAAAACAGTGGTGATCAGTAAAAGTTTAATTTAAAAGGTGTGAAGTGCCAGTTTAAGATACCGTACTTGAGTTTTTCCAGCTGCCAAGCTGTAAAAGTTGCGAGACTTTAAAAGCTGCGAAACTTGAAAAGTTGCGAGACTTTAAAAGTTTCGAAACTTTAAAAGCCTGCGAGACTTTAAAAGTTGCGAAGCTTGGGAACCTGCAGGACTTTGGAAGCGCGAAACATAGTTAACCATTTTTTTTGTCGAACCACGGCACTCAATTTTTTTTTCTGCCACAATTATATTTTCCACATAATGCACACTTACGGTTTTAGTGAAGGTTGATTTTATGCGGTATCCCTCGTAGTATAGGTTGTCTCAACCTGTAAAAAATCAATGGATTTTTCCTTTTTTCACAGAAAATACACACTAATTTTTCACAGTAAAACACCACCACGCCTTTCACGGGATTATTAATTCGATTTTCCACTTCACTTATTTCCACTAAAAAAAAAAAACTTTATATTATCACTATATCACACCGTATTGTTTACTACACCCGAATTAAAACGTGGTACAATAAACCGACCCGCGTTACTTACTACGTACAACTGGCCCGTTCCGAATAAGTAGTCAATGTTCGACTATGAATGACCATCATAGAGTATAAGAGAAATTGTTGTGTGCATTATCAAGAGAGGATTGGAGTTTTTTTTCGCAAGGAATTACAATTTTTTTTTTTTTTTTTTGGGGGAATAATTTTAAGGAGGAAGTCTCACAACACAGGACCATTTTTTTTTCTTTCATTGAAGCGATCGGCCATTACTCTACTAGAAAAAAAAAAAACACAGTTGGAAGTGATTTGTGGGTCAAGTTCATGCTTTTGATTTGATTTTCTTTTTTTTTTTGTGCTGAATGATCTTCTACGATACTAGCAAGGGACGAAGTTATTGTGAAGATTTAACCAACCGACACGTTTTGCTATTTAGTTATATCCAATGAGTACATTTTCCAATAGGCAGTTAATTTTTTTTAAGGATATTCGGGGCTTGGAAGTTTGGAGATCGTAGTGTGGAGACGTGGAATTTGATTTGAATAGAATGTTATTGAGAATTAATTACATGTGATCAATTGGAACTTGGGAAATCATTGAACCGATACGTGGATTTATATTATTTTGTGGCGGTTCACAGGTTAATACGATTCTAAAAGCGGCCTTGAGTAATAGGATCGTGGGAGTTGATTGAGTCAAATAGGGAATCCAAATTTTGTTTTGTGCGATTACAACCACTTCCAACCCTATTGTACCATTCCTGGATGCTTTGGCCCTGATAAGATTATTTTTTTTACTTCATTTTGATTGGGTAGTTTTTTTTGCTTATTGATGATTTTACTATTCCTTGGATGTTAGCCTGTGGTACTTTTGCTTCGATTAAGTTTTGTTTTCCTTTGTTTGGTTTTTGCTGATTTTAAGTTTGTTTCTTGGTTTTTTATTTTTTTTTGCGGCATTTTGGGCTTTGGTGGGTTGAGACACTTACAAGAAAGTTAATAGCGGTGACGTTCCTTAAATTTTACGCACATTAAGATGGAGGTCCATAGACTCAGCCAGGACGAACTGTCCTATGAATTAACAGTTAGGGACTTACCAACTGGTAGGGTGAAGGCGATGATAGTGGCCCTCCGCGCTGCCCTAAAAGTGGAGAAAGAAAGCAAACGAGTTTTAGCGGAACCCTATCCCTTTTCCTTTGAGGAAGATGCCCAGGCTTTACTAAAGAAGTTAAGCGAGGAAGCTTTCCAAGGTGACTCGGAATCAGCAGAGTACAAGAAATTGCTGACTAAGATTGAATGGTGTTTAGCCAGGGTGGGTCGTATGCCAGCGGAGGATGAGGAACAAAGAAAGGAGAAAGCACGTATTAAGGGGGATTTCATCGTTTGCTTGGGTGCATTATACACAAAGGCGGAAGGGGATGACCCGGACGACGACTCGTCCGAAGCGGCTGCCGAAATGTCACTTCCCGCGGCGGTAATGACTACCAGTAGGGCTCAAGCCCAAGTACACAAATGGGGAATTAAATTCACCGGGAGCGGGGGGGGGATGAAATGGCTGAAGCAAGGGGGATGCACCGTAGTCAGCTGTACCATTCGGCCTTGGATCTGTTTGAAGGGCGTGCCCTAATTTGGTATCGGGCAAACAAGGGTTCCTTGCACTCATGGAACGACTTGGTGAGGGAGTTGAGGAAGGAATTCCTAAAACCGGATTACGACGAGCGACTGCTAGAGGAAATTCGCAGGAGAACGCAAGGAAGGGACGAGCCAATGGGAATCTACGTGGCTACAATGAAAAATATGTTCGCGTGGTTGAACGATCCAATTTCAGAGAAGGAACAACTTAGAATCTTGCGAAGGACTGTCCATCCCTTTTATCAGACACGACTGGGGTTGAAGGAGATAGAGTCGATAACCGAAATGATCGAACTAGGTCGGAAACTCGAAGCCATACGATCTTCAGCAGAGGCTTTCATCCCTCCCCCCTTAAGACGCAACCACTCTCTACTGGAGCCAGACCTAGCATACCTCGGAGTCGAACATCAAGTGTTATCGGTAGTAGACAACCGTAACCAAACTAGTAGGGCGAGTGCAACCGGAAACGAGAGGGGGTGCTTCCGTTGTGTACGCATGGGGCATTTTGCCAGGAATTGTCGGGTACTAAGGTGTTTCGGTTGTGGTACACCAGGGACGATCCGCTCGCGTTGTAACCGATGCAATCGGAGACCAGCAGAGGAACAACGTTCCGTTCAGGGGGAACAGCGTCAGACACAGGGATCGGGAAACGACCAGGGAGCCCGAGCCTAGACGGCTAGCCGGGTAGTCCGCAGAGAGCCGTAACTAGCGAAGATCCGACCAAGCCGCAGCTGCCGGACCATTCTGTTAAAGGGGAGATTATAGTGAGAGCACAGCACGATAAAGTGGATTATGTTTTCATTGGTAAGGAAAACGATGCGCGACCTCAGCTTTCAGTAGATATACTTGGCGTGAAATTTTGCGCGTTACTCGACTCTGGTTCGACAACAACTGTCATCGGCAGGCCAGGCTGGGAGAAGTTAAAGAAAATGAAGATGGAGATCAGTAGCACACCGAGGAAGGTAGTTAATGTAGCCGATGGAGGGACAGTCGAAGTGATAGGAAAAGTAGACCTACCACTTTCAGTAGAAGGGAGATTGAAGATCAAGGAGGTGTTGATAATTTCGGAGTTGCCTCACACGATCATTCTGGGGGTAGACTTCTGCAAGGAGATGAAAATTGTGACAGATTTCGAGGATGACAGCTGGTGGTTTAAGGACCTGGAGACAGAGGTCCGAGTACACGCCTTGGAAAGTAAATCAAAGCTTTCGGAAGGGCAGCAAAAGGAATTGGAACAGGTTATCGAGGAAGCAAAGCAGAAAATGGGGACGAAGCTGGGATGCACAAATATTGTGGAACATGTGATCGAAACGGATTCGCCTCCCATCAAGCAACGTTATTACCCTATTTCGCCAGCCATGCAAAAGGTAGTCAATGAGCAGTTAGAAGAGATGTTGGAAGCTGGAGTGGTGGAACCTTCCAACCACGCATGGGCCTCGCCAGTCGTGTTGGTGAAGAAGAAGGACGGGAAATATCATTTCTGCGTCGACTACTTGAAACTGAATAAAGTAACGAGAAAGGACGCCTATCCCTTACCTTTCGTCTCGGCTAATTGGACAAGTTGCGCAATGCCAGGTACCTATCATCGCTGGACATAAAGTCGGCCTTTTGGCAAGTACCTGTGGAAGAGAAGTCCAAGCAATTTACTGCCTTCACCATTCCTAGTCGGGGTTATTCCATTTTAACAGGATGCCTTTCGGACTTACCAATTCACCCGCAACATGGCAACGTTTGATTGACAAAGTGCTGTCCGGAACGCTAGACGACAAAGTCTTTGTTTACCTGGACGACGTCATTATTGTAACGCAGTCATTCGAGGAACACAAGGAGGTGCTGAGCGAAGTATTAAAAAAAATTGGAGAAGCAGGTCTCGTTATTAACTTTGACAAATGCGAATTCTGTAGAGAGGAATTAAAATACCTGGGCTACGTTGTGGGAGAGAATGGGCTTCAGGTCGATCCAGAGAAGGTACAGGAGATTTTAAATATCGCAACCCCGAAGTCGGTCACGGAAGTACGGAAATTCATTGGCACAATGTCGTCGATTTGTCCCTAACTTCGCTACCTTAATTGCTCCGATTACGGCATTGTTGAAGAAGAGAACTAAGTTTGTATGGTCGCCACAGTGTGAGGGAGCATTTCAGAAAGCGAAAGATTGTTTAGTAAGCGCACCCATACTCACTTGCCCAAACTGCGAATTCCCTTTTGTAATCCATACCGATGCCTCGGGTTATGGATTAGGCGCAGTTCTCACGCAACACATCGAAGGACAGGATAAGGTAATAGCATATTTAAGTAGGTCGTTGAATAAGGCAGAAAGAAATTATTCTACCACAGAACGCGAATGCCTCGCCGTACTATGGGCCTTTGAGAAGTTATGACCATATGTAGAGGGAACCAGTTTTACAGTTGTTACAGATCATGCATCTTTAGTATGGCTTCATAACTTGAAGGATCCTACAGGCCGACTAGCCCGATGGACAATTAGATTACAACAATACGATTTTGACATAGTGCATAGGAAAGGCAAGGAACACCTGTTGCCGGACCTCTTGTCGCGGTCAGTTCCGGCCATAGATTCACTAGGGGATGGCTCTACAACCGACGATCCATGGTACCAGCGTATGTCAGAGAAAATAAAGAAGAGTCCTGAACGGTTTCCAGACTGGCAGACGGTAAACTCTGTAAGCACATACGACCAAAGTACACAGAGTTATCTCAGGAGGATTTTGACTGGAAAAGAGTGCTGCCGAAAGCAGAAAGAAAAGAACATGATGTTCCAATCGCAGGACATGGAGGGGTAAAGAAAACTTACGCCCGAATTGCCCAACGTTTTTATTGGCCGAAAATGAAGAGCGATGTTGCTTCATATGTCAAACGTTGCATGACGTGTCAAACGAAAAAACCAAAGCGAAAGAAACCGGCAGGCCTGATGTCTACTCGCGTGGTCGGTAGTCACCTTTAGGAATGCGTAGGTATTGATTTAATCGGTCCCTTACCAAGATCTAACCGCGGATATAAATATATTTTAACCATTGTAGATTATTTCAGTAAATTTATCTTGCTTTTCCCTTTGCGTTCTGCCACCGCTCCACCTCTTTGCCGCATCTTAGAGGAGTCAATATTCTTAATCTTCGGCGTACTTAAGGTCCTTGTATGCGATAACGGGCAGCAGTTTAAATCTAAAGAATTTAAGGGAATTTGTGCAGATATGGGGTAACAATCAATTACACAGCATTCTACCACTCTCAAGCGAACCCGACTGAAAGGATGAATCAAAATGTTAAGTCAATGTAGCGCGCCTATGTATCTGATAACCATCGGACGTGGGACACATACCTAGCAAAAATTGGCTGCGCCATTCGAACTGGAACATACGAGAGGACGAAGTTAACGCCATACGTTATTAACTTCGGCAAGGAAATGGTGTTACATGGCCAGGCGCATCGGGCGAGTCAGGGAGAAGACAACCCCGAAGTCCATTCGAAGGTACTACAAGACGTGTGGAAAGACGTCAGGGCAAGGATAAGCAAATTAGCAGAAGCAATGAAAAATATCTGCAACCTTAGAAGAAGAGATCAGAGGTATTACGTTAATGATTTAGTTTTACGGAAGAACTATGTTCTGTCCGATGCCGCGCAATATTTCAGTGCAAAGCTAGCCTAGAAATACATGGAGCCATTCACCATAACAAAAGTATTGTCTCCGTGGACTTATCAATTAAAAGATCGCACCGGCAAAGATGCTGGAGTTTGGCATGCCAAGGACTTAAAGATAGCCGAGAATTCGGATTTGTCAACTCCAGGCTGAAGGAGAAGTTAGTTATAAATAAGCTTATAGGATTAAAGCAGTAGAGTAAGACATGGTGGTGGTAACTTGTAGTAGAATAAGACATGGTGGTGGTTAACTTGTAGCGATAAGAAATAGGATGAGGCAGGGTGATGGTATATAGTTAGGTTTATTGAATGAAATTTGAAACTTGGGGAGAGCTAACGCTCATACCTCTTGAGATTTCTTCGAATCTATTCTTCAAAATCTCTTGAAGGAAGGGGAGGTATGTTACGACCTAAAAATAGAGAGGCATTAATATTTAATATATAATAGTATGCTATAGATACTTACCTATGTGTGTCATCCCTTAAAGAACTTTACTGCTGCTGGATCTCTCTTTTGAGGTCTTTTCAGGTCTCTCTTTTTTGAAATCCAGGACCAACCACCAGAGGCGCAGCAGCCCATAGGTGATCACCAAAATGGGAAAAAATAGATATAATTTAATAAATAGTCTTAATTAAATAAATAAAAAAATAGTAAATAGTATTAATTAAATACATAGAACTCACCTGTGAATTGAGCCCGTACCGATTTTAATCTCTTAAAGTATAATCACACATAAAATAAATATACTAAATTTCACAGCACAACACTACATAATAATACCAGAAGGCATATTAACCACCAAGGAGTGCTCTAGGGGATGATAAACGGGAGAAATATAGCCATATAGCCAGTGGTCTTCGGCTGCGGCGAGATCTTCCTCGGTATAGTCTAATTCGGACATCTGCAATGAGTTTGTGAAATGGAGGATTTGCATCAGCGGAGGGTATACAACACAATGAACACTTAGAAATGACACAAGGCAATAGACAACATGATGACAATTGGCAAAGGTTGCCCATTCATATAGCTGCTACTTATCCTGGATGCTAGTGTCATCTATTGCTCGTTCGAACTTGTACTACTCGAGTTAAGCCATCCGATCCAGGAAAAGTTCTATCAATGGTGCTAGCGGCCACTTGGTTGCTGGTCAGATTTCTTGTTTAATGAGTACGACGTCTCCTACCTGAATGTTGTGTTGTTCATGCTTCCATTTTTGTCTTTGTTACAGTTGGTTCATGGTTTAGACCATGTGTCCCAGAATACCTTAACTGCATGTTGAATGTGTTTCCATCGGAGTAGAAGCGACATGTTGTCGTTCTTACTTGTTTCAGGTATAGCATTGAGAGCCTGTCCAACCAGAAAATGTCCTGGGGTAAGTATGAATGTATCATCAGGATCGTTTCTAACATGACATAGTGGACGAGAGTTACGACATGCTTCGATTTGGGTAAGTATTGTTGAATATTCCTCAAAGGTGTAGGTTGACCTTCCTACTGTTCTGAGTAGATGATGTTTTATGGATCGAACTCCGGCTTCCCAACTGCCTCCGAAGTGTGGAGCTGCAGGTGGATTGAAATGCCATGCGATTTGTTGTGGGATCAAATATTGTAAATAATATATAATCTGCTGAGGTGGCCTCCTTGACGGCTTGTTTAATTTCATTGTCGATGATGACCTTTGCTCCTATAAAATTAGAGCCACAATCGGAGTAAATATTAGAACATAGGCCTCGCCTGGCGATGAATCTCCTTAATGCGGCAATAAATGCACCAGTAGATAGATCGGACACTAATTCAATGTGGATGGCCCGTGTTGTAAGGCAAATCAGAACGCAAATATATGCTTTCAATAGCTTTGCATTACGAAGGTTTGATGATTTAATCACTATTGGGCCGGCATAGTCAATTCCAACGTGGCTAAATGGTTTGTTAATGGTCCCTCTGGGTGCAGGAAGTTGTCTCATTAGCTGTGTTAGTGTCTCTCCTCTTTGCTTAACACATGTGACGCATTTGTGTATACGGGAAGCAATACATCGTCTGGCGTTCAACATCCAATACTTCTGCCTACTCGTGCTTAGTACCACCGACACTCCGCCATGCATTGTTCCTAGGTGTATCCTATCAATGATCGGATGTGTAACGAAGTGTTCCTGGGGTAGAATTATTGGGTGCTTTGCATCATATAATATCATAGCCTTCTGTAGTCTGCCACCGACTCGTATGATTTTATCTTTATCCATGAATGGTTTCATTTTCAATAAGCGGCTATTTTTTGCTAGTGACTTAGCCTTTGACAAATTGGTATACTCTGCAGGAAAACTTGATTGTTGTACAAGTCGTAGAATCGTTTTTTCTGCTTCTTGCCACTCACCAATGGAGATATGATTTGCGCGTTTGAATTCAGGATTTAAACAATTGTGTTGGAATCTATGTATCCATGCAATGATGTGGGTGAGTCGTGTCATTGATGAATAACGCAGCAATATATTGTTTTCGAATTCGAGAAAGCTTTTTACCTTTGGTTTCTTTGCTTCTAATTCGGTTTGTTCATTTATGGCTCGAAGTTTAGGCCATTTTTCTTGGCTGTTTGTTAGCCAACTAGGTCCATGCCACCATAAATGATTACACTGGTCTGCACATTTTTTTTCCTTTTCAATTTAATAGTCGTATCCTAAGTATTTTTTCGCGCTGAATCCGAATCCGTTGGCCAAATTGCCCTATCACGTCAGGATTTTGAGCAATCCTAACCCAAAAGTACCAAAAAGCGTGTTTTTTGCACATTTGCGCGTTAAATATCTCAAAACTATGGAATGATAGGGCAAATCGGACAACGGGATCGTTTTTAGCATGCCAAAATCTACAGAAAACCATGTCGAAAGCGTTAAATTTGAAAAAACTTTTTTTGTAATACAGAAAAGAAAAACTTCTTGGCGCGAAATCGACGATTTTTATTAACACATGATATCATCGTTGCACCGAAGTTTTTCTTTTCAGTATTACAAAAAAAGTTTTTTCAAATTTAACGCTTTCGACATGGTTTTCTGTAGATTTTGGCATGCTGAAAACGAACCCGTTGTCCGATTTGCCCTATCATTCCATAGTTTTGAGATATTTAAAGCGCAAAAGTGCAAAAAAACACGCTTTTTGGCACCTTTAGGTTAGCATTGCTCAAAATCCTGACGTGATAGGACAATTTGGCCAACGGATTCGGATTCAGCGCTAAAAATACTTAGGATACGACTATTAAATTGGAAAGGAAAAAAATGACCAGTTTTTTGCAGACCAGTGATTTACTAAACTTGCTGCTGATATACCTGTTGATGCCAGGTCTGCTATTTGGTCTGGATATGTCTCCATTGATCGTAACGTTGTAACTGCATAATGGCGCGACTATGTATTGGGCGCCATTTATGCGTCGTCTTGCCCCCTCAGCCAGAAGCCCGAAAAAGCCTGACCAAGGACACAACACCAAAACATAAATTAGTTGGGATGTGGGTTCGACCCTTTCGGTCCACACGATCAACTTCCCAGTATGATGGATGTTGAATATTATGATTGGATATTTTAATAATAAATGAACAATAGGCAATATAGAATATATGTATAATACCGAGAATCTGTCACAATTGTTTATCAATATTTTCGCTAAAATGTCAAACTAAATGTGCGCCCTTACAAGATTAGGTATTAATGTTTTTCGGCACCTCAATGAAGTCGATATAGTTTTTAGTTCGCACGGTATCGTGCAGGTACAAAAATCACTTAAGTCATTTAAACCAAAAAACCGCTGGACCGAATATTATAAAAATCTTTTCAGATTATATTGCCGCTAATACGCTTCGAACGGCACCTCAAGTATCAATATCTTTCATGGTTCGGGCGATTTTATAAAATAATACGTTAATACGCTTCGAACGGCACCTCAAGTAAGTCAATATATTTCGTGGTTCGGGCGATATCGTGCAGGTACAAAAATCACTTACGCCGCTTAAACAAAAAAACGGCTGGACCGAATCTCATGAAAATCTTTTCAGATCATATTTCGGTTAATACGCTTCGAACGACACCTCAACGCAGTCGATATCAGTTTTGGTTCGCGCGACATCGTGCAGGAAAAAATGACCACATCCGTACGCACACACACACACACACATACTTCCACCCAATTTTTTGCTTAAAATGCTCCTGGGACCTTGAAAGATGAAAATACGTTGAAATTTTCGATTTCGATTTTCGGACCGATTACAATAACTTCCTATACTGGGAAGTTAAAAAATTTGAATATGCTAAGTGCCGCCGGCCACACGCATTGGCTATCTCGCCGGATGGGGGTCGTGGGGTGTGTGGCCGGGACGATACAGATATGGCTCACCACTTACCTCAATGTTAGGTCGAAGTCCTCTTCAGTCCATTCAAGGGGCACGTCGCTCAGCCCCGAGCGCCATTGATGTCTTCCTGTGGAAATTCCATTATTCAATGAACACCCCAAGTGAGAATCCCGGAGAGAAATCCGCCGGCCATCCTGAAAGAAATTTTATTAATTTTATTTATTACACAAGAACAAAAGGGTTCACATATGTATATAAAGAACAAAGAAAATGTATAAAAGTATTTTTGTATAAGTAGGTGTGAGAAAAAGAAAAGAACTGAATCAATTGACTTGACTGGTAACTTAAAACTCCACCATGAAGCAAACTTTAAAAAAATTCCGTCATTATTAACAATAAAAAACCAAAACGACGCCCTGGGCCCAGTACGTTGTCCTGTTACAACGATATCTGACTTATGTTGGTAAATATCTTAATCACAAGCGAGACTGTAAAACGCAAAAAAAAATCACCCTGTGGTAATTGGGTGAAGAAGTTATTGAAATAATTGAATTAACATTATTCAGACAAAAAAACTGTAAAAGTGTTAGCTACAAAAAAGTAATTAAAAGTGTCATATACCAAAAACAAAGAGTACATAGTTTGAATATAATTAATATAAGCAATATAATAAAAACTGAAAAAAAAAAATTGAAAATGTCGATTCTTTGGTTTTTTCCAAGTTGATTTGCCGGTAATTGAAGAAATTGTCGGTGGTTTCACGATGATTAACTTTTGGCGTTTGCCAGGGACTTCTCAATGCTGCGCACTATCAAAAACCGCCTCCGCGATCAACCACCAAACTGCCACCTGGCAAGGCAATTTTCCCGAAGTTCTTTGATTTGCTTCCAATAAAATGCTCTGGTAACCTTTTACGACAAAATTTGATAATCGAAGCACAGTCTTGTAGTGGAGTTTATAGTTGGTTCAACTGAAGATAACGCGATATGCAAATCGTATTAAAATGATAAGTTGCGAACTATTTCACACTGAGATTACTGAAACTTCTTAAAGAATTCAGACCAACTTCTGTTACAAATCACCGCTTGTTCGATTTCGCCCAGACTTTCGGGGCGCTTTCCCCTGACTCCCGTAATAATTTGTTTTTTTCATTTCTCTAAATCCTCCAGCCTACTTCTCTCTTTTCAGGTATTTTTATTTTTCCTTTTTGACAGTGCTTTTGAGTCAGGTATTTAATTACGTATTCCGTGCTAAAGAAAAACGACCGTTACAACGTATCACCTCCTGGATCTCCACCACACGATTAGCTACATACGTCTTCCACATGTACGGGTGCTCGTTAACCCATTGAAGTGCTATGGTAGAATCCGTCCAGGCATATGTTGCAATGTGCTGCAAGTGCATGCCAGAAATCGTGCCTTTGATTAGTCGTGCTAGGATAACAGCTCCGTTTAATTCCAGTCGCGGTATTGTGGTAGTGTTATATTTATTTTAATTACCTTTTATCAAATTAAATAGTTTGTTATATGTATTTGGATGGTATATATCTTGTTGTTATATGCATTGATATTGTTATATGTATTTGGATGGTATATGTATTGTGACGTATTTTATTCACACTATATTTTTTTAATTTAAAACATCACTAAAAATGCCACAATATTATTTGGCTTTATTCTTGTTTTCTTTAGTCCAGGATTTCTTAAACTTCTACTTTTAATCAAACTATACTTTCTTATTTAGAACCTCACTTTCCACGATATTATTTGGCTTTATTCTGCTCCCTTTAGTCCGGGATTTCTTAAACTTCTACTTTTAATCAAACTATACTTTCTTATTTAAAACCTCACTTTCCACAATATTATTTGGCTTTATTCTTGTTCCCTTTAGTCCGGGATTTCTTAAACTTCTACTTTTAATCAAACTATACTTTCTTATTTAAAACCTCACTGTCCACAATATTATTTGGCTTTATTCTTGCTCCCTTTAGTCCGGGATTTCTTAAACTTCTACTTTTAATCAAACTATACTTTCTTATTTAAAACCTCACTTTCCATAATATTATTTGGCTTTATTCTTGCTCCCTTTAGTCCGGGATTTCTTAAACTTCTACTTTTAATCAAACTATACTTTCTTATTTAAAACCTCACTTTCCACAATATTATTTGGCTTTATTCATGCTCCCTTTAGTCCGGGATTTCTTAAACTTCTACTTTTAATCAAACTATACTTTCTACAACACCGCCCGCTCGCGCTCGTGGTTTAGACAACACTTAATTAATTAAAATCGCCACCGGCCGGTGGTGGCAATGAAGATTGACCACAGGCTGGGAAAAACGCGCCCTTGAACTTTTTCCCACCTGCGCAACTTGCTTACCGCACGTTTATCACGCAGCGCATTGCAAGTTGCGCTAGATCGAGTGGGTAAAGTTACGTTTCCCCTAGGGTTGCCAACCATACTTTATAATAAAGTATTATGCTTTATTTTAAGTCGATATACTTTATACTTTTACATAATTATAAAGTATGGGAAAATACTTTATTATGAATCTTTATTACGCATGGAACATAACACGTTATATTCGTTAATTTCTAACGATTTACTAGCGCCTATTATGAAAAAACAGAATAGAAGTCACACGCTTCAACTAATTATTACTTAACAAAAAGGAAGATGGCAGGACCGTCAAATGCAGATGACAGATTTTCTGCTATCGGTTCCTTTACATTTTTTATGTTTGGTTTGATTTTAAATATAAATTAATTTTCTTGTATATTGTCTTAAATGGCGAGTCATTCTGATTCTGATAGTGATAGATTCCCGCCACCTCAGCATTCACTGAAAGAGTTTTCTCTGTGATGAATTTAAAGTGGCGGGAAGAAAGAAACAGATCGTCTTTGAATTTAATAAAAAATGCGCTATTCATTTATTTAAATCTAGATTTAGATTGTTGTATGAGCTATCAAACTTTCCAAAAAACGAACAATTGATAACTTGCACCAAAAACGCAAAAAATATGTTTTTAAAAGAAATTGAGTATTAAAATACTTACACTAATATATAACTGAATATGAATGTTAATAGAAAATGAGTTAAACAAAAAAAAAAAAATTTGAAAATACTTTATTATTTTTCAAATACTTTTTATTTTCCTCTTTCCAAGACAAGTTACGTTATTTTTCTCAAAAAAAGTTAGCAACCCTAGTTTCCCCCGTGGATGTCTATGCTGGATACATTGAAAGAGTGAAAACTAGCCCCTTGGAAGGTGTGAAAAACAACGATTCTCATGCGGATCGCGACGGATTTTTTGCTTTGTTTTGGTTTTTTTCACGATTTTGAGGCATGTGGGAAATATCTGTGGATATTACCGTTTCAACGACTTCACCCGGGGGCTACACGATCAATTTGTCTGCAATTGCAATTTGAAATATTGCATGCCAAATTTTTATCAGCAGGAATTTTATTGCATTGCAATTTCATTCTTACAAGAAATGCGTAGGAGATAGTTGTTGTGTTTGGACCTAATTTTCAATGATTCACTCATTTTGTAATAATACAAAAATAGTTAACAGTCTCAACTTTTGCCTTTTAAAAAATTTTATGTTACTTCACATAAAATTAAATAATCCAGCGTCAAGTAATCTCCACCGTTTAGGTTTTTCCACTTTCCGCCATTTTGTTTTAAAGAAATTCAGAATTTCTTGCATATGCAAGCATTGCATTTACAATATTGCATTGCATATTGCAGAAGGGGCTACTCGATCAATTTTAGTACTGCAATGCAATAATGCAATTGAAAACTTGATCGTGTAGCCCCCGGGTAAGAGATTTACTTGCACTTCTTCCAACGTAACCCGATACCTCTGCTAATAAGGCGTTGGGTTTTCGTCCGGTACTTGTGCGAGTTTCAAGTCGTTTGTTTTTTTTTTTCTTTTACATAACACTCCTTGGGGGTGCCAACAAGAACAAGGCGTTGTCGTGAAACAAAGGCGCCTTGTTCGTTTGAGGTAATTTGATTTTGTTGAGGTTGCCCTTTTTGGTGTGATAAGGGTTCTCGATTTGCTCCGGTATGTTTGAGGAATGTGGTCAGTTGTGCTTCATAGACGTATTATGAGGTAAGTTTTTTAGGGACTGAAATTTTCTTGTTTATATTATATAAATTTTTTTTTTAGTGATCCATTACGAGAATATTTACGCGCCGAGGCGCACCATCAAAGGGAGCTGGCCCGGGTGGACAAAGAGATAGGGGCGTTGCAGCGGGAGGAGGCCTTTCACCGGGCGTCGTTGGCCCAGGCCCAAAAGGCCTTGGCAAGGCTGAGGCGCCCCGCCCCCCGTGGACGGAGGGGCGGCAGCGCGTCATCCAGTATGGTGGCGGCCGAGAGGCCCGTGGTTTACGTGGCGTGTGCCAGAGGCGGGGTCGAGTACTCCCCTGGCCGGGGACTTTCCAGGCCCCTACTGTCCTGGTGATGTCCGCCACTCCAAGTTCAAAAAGGAGTAGGCTGGTGACCAGTGTAGTATTACAACGAGCACACCATATTATAACGCATACATTATAATAAGAATTTTTTGTTTGTTAATAAATTACTTTGAAACAATTTGCTTTTTCTTTATTATTCCGTGTATTTTTGTTTTTCTTCTCTCTTTTTTTTCAGCTTGACTTTGGGACGCTTAGGAGGGGCAGACTGTTAGGTAGGTATTGTGGTACCGCCGCGGTGCGTGCGGTAAAGGGCTTCATGGTGGTGCGTTAAGGGCCCCATCCACTATCCCGCATGCTGATTGTCATGCATGAAAGATAGTGGATGGGCTTGCAGGATGGAATGTCCCGCATGCCTGAAGAAAATCAAAACTTTTTGATACTTTGTGGGCGGAGCTTAGGGAATGACAGCATGAGGGACAGTGGATTCTGTTGCTGTCAATCATTTCGAGTGTGAATTTCGTAGTGGCAGGGTGTATTTAAAAACGGAAACAAAATTAAAAACGGAAAATGGCGAGTTCAGTAAATAAAGACTTTTGGATTTTCGTAAACAGTGTCTTCTACATAGCCGGGCTGGTGTGGCATAGGCTATACCCAGGCTGGTGTGTCTTTCATTATAGGTTTATGGGGCCCCCACCCAAGCTTGTACTAATTGTATGGAAGAGGCCCTTGGTAATGTGTGGGGTCTACTTAGAGGCCTAGGTATTGTCTCTGTTGATACTGTAGTTGGTGTAGGCTCGGGTGACATTAGGTCCCCGCCAGGGGACGTTTGGTCTTAGGGGGCGGTTCTCTCCTCCGAAGGGCATGCATTCCGGGGCCTTCTGGCACATGTGGAGCGGGCCATGGCCGCTAGTAACGTTGTGAATTTGTAACACGTATACCCTATGAGTACCAGTAATAGGGTGCCGCTGAATGAGATGGCGGCTGTGAATTGGGTGTGAGCACGTTTCCATGTTAGGTAATTCAACTGCGAGTAGATATCCTGCAGGGGCCTTGTGCCTTCCTGGATAATCTTGTTCGTATCGTCACCTGTGAATAGTTTTATTGTTCCGTCTGTAGGTGGAGTTATTGGTACGGTCTTTTTAGCAGACTCTGCTATATTTAAGGGGTCCACTGCAGGGAAGTATTGTGGTTCTAGTATTTGGGTGATTCGCGTTGAATGCCTATTGTACATAAGGATCTTGTCTTCCACCTGTACTTGGCACGGTTGGTTAACCCTTAATATACCGTGCTTGTCGACCCTTATTGTATGATTAATTTGCTCCGGTATGGGGCCCCCACCCAAGCTTGTACTAATTGTATGGAAGAGGCCCTTGGTAATGTGTGGGGTCTACTTAGAGGCCTAGGTATTGTCTCTGTTGATACTGTAGTTGGTGTAGGCTCGGGTGACATTAGGTCCCCGCCAGGGGACGTTTGGTCTTAGGGGGCGGTTCTCTCCTCCGAAGGGCATGCATTCCGGGGCCTTCTGGCACATGTGGAGCGGGCCATGGCCGCTAGTAACGTTGTGAATTTGTAACACGTATACCCTATGAGTACCAGTAATAGGGTGCCGCTGAATGAGATGGCGGCTGTGAATTGGGTGTGAGCACGTTTCCATGTTAGGTAATTCAACTGCGAGTAGATATCCTGCAGGGGCCTTGTGCCTTCCTGGATAATCTTGTTCGTATGGTCACCTGTGAATAGTTTTATTGTTCCGTCTGTAGGTGGAGTTATTGGTACGGTCTTTTTAGCAGACTCTGCTATATTTAAGGGGTCCACTGCAGGGAAGTATTGTGGTTCTAGTATTTGGGTGATTCGCGTTGAATGCCTATTGTACATAAGGATCTTGTCTTCCACCTGTACTTGGCACGGTTGGTTAACCCTTAATATACCGTGCTTGTCGACCCTTATTGTATGATTAATTTTATCACATGAGATGTGGAACATCTTGGGTGTACTAAATGAATATAACCACGTGTTTGTTTATGCCAACTTTGTTATGACATTTTGGGGATTGTCGTTGGCTCTTATTGGGCAATCCACTTTTTCCCTTAGGGGGTTGTAGAGGAGCTTTATAGTACATTCCCTCGTGTTGGCAGAGAGTACAATAGGGACCTTTAAGGGTCCTATGAAGGTATGGGTCTTTAGGTTTCCCGTAATTCTTTGTAGGGCTCTTGCCTCTTGGGGGTGGAAGAGTACGAACTTTTCGGCCTTGAACTCGGAGGCAACATGTGAGTATGGAATGTCCAGTCCAGGAGCGTTTGCTGTCTGGTTTCTATTTCGGACACCTGCATTAGTAGGTCCGTAACAATCCCTTGCCTTTGTAGGGTATTGTATAGGCCCTCGGTCGCGTTCTACAGTTTCCCCATCTGCTGAGTTATTTGATTTTGCCGGTCCACAAGCGGTTTTTGAATATCCCGCAGGGTATTGTTTACTACTGTGATCTGTCGTTTTTCGTTCTGCTAAAGCTTTCTCGTTACCCTCTAACTCACTTAGTCTACTATAAATCTCCTGGTCGTCGTTCGCGTCCATGGTCCCGAACAGGTAATGAAGTGCATGTCCAATGCCGTCGAATAGTGACCTTTTGGGTCGACTTCTGGGTACCAGTTCCCTTATCGTCTTGGTACGATCCTTAATATGGGTGATTATCGAGTGAATGTGTTTCTGTTGTGCCGCGCAGAGTACGGTGGAGTCACTGGAACATAATTGGTGGGCCAGCTTTGCGGCCTGTTCCGTTAATTCAGTATGGACCTCCAACTCATGTAGATCGAGCTCGGTTACTACATTCCATGTCTGGTGATATAGCCAAACTTCTCCCACGTGTTCGATAAGGACTCCCGTAGCTTTGATTGGGGTGAAGGTATACGGCATGGGTACGAGGTGACTCGCGGCCATTTTTATGAGTAGTAGTAAAATTAGCGTCCGTATGGTGCGCTGTAATGAGAATATAAATAGGAGATTAGTTTGGGTCGACCGTTTTGTTTGAATTTATTTATAGCCGGTGATTCCGGCATGAACTAGTTTATTATTGTATGTATTTTGTCCTTTTGCCATCCGTCTAAGTTGAGTGTTTTACACCGGGACTTATTTGGTGGCTTAGAATAACGTTTTATTTTCATAAAACGGTTCCAAGCGGTTATTATGGACGGTGACCAATCTCCTATTTATTTTGATGGTACTGTTTACAGCGCTTGGGACTGGCACTACTGTATAGGGCCCGACCCAGATTTGGGATAATTTATGTTTTCGGGCCTCGTTACGTAGAAGGACTTTGTCCCCTACGTGAAGTGTGAGAGGGCGTACGTTCCCGTCATAATTTGCTTTGGAGCGGTTTTTGCTAGCAAGAAGGTTCTTGCGTGCTAGAGCATAAGACTTTTGCAACTTATACCGAAGTTGGTGGTAATAACTCTCGTGGTTGTACAGGGGCTCCGGGTTGCGTTTAAGATTGGACGGGACGTCGGCAATGAAACCATATAGGCAGTCCATGGGGGTAAGTTTGGTCCCTCGTGTACGTTATTGTTGTATACGAACGCTGCCGTGCGCAAAAACTGGTCCCAATTGTTTGGGCTCTCATCTACAATGGTGCGTAGGTACTCGATCAGAGGCCTATGATCCCGTTCTAACGCACCATTGGACTGGGGGTGGTAGGCTGAGGTTTGAAGTTTCTTAACTTTTAAGAGCCTGTATACGCCCTTGAAGAGGCCACTCAGGAAATTTGATCCCTGGTCGGTGACTATCTGTTTAGGTATGCGGTAGCGCGTGACGATTTCGTCGAAGAAAATTTGTGCTACCGTTTGAGCATCCCCATTGGGAATGGCATACCAGTCGGCGAATTTTGTCAGGTTATCCTGGAAGGTTAGGATGTATTTATTTCCGGAATGTGTTTCTTCCAGGGGACCTACAACGTCTAAATAGACTTTTTCGAAGGGCTTGCTGCTA
Organism: Thereva unica; assembly: GCA_949987705.1. Taxonomy (NCBI): domain Eukaryota; kingdom Metazoa; phylum Arthropoda; class Insecta; order Diptera; family Therevidae; genus Thereva; species Thereva unica. The sequence goes on along the minus strand of OX465281.1, from coordinate 153,883,460 downwards.
TGTCTGTAATAACCATGGGCATTCGGAATTGTCTAGAGGCCTTCATGGTTTGGCATTTCTTGCACCTTCTTATATAGCGAGTGATATCGCGGAACATGTGTCTCCACCAATATTTCCGACGTACGCGATTATATGTCTTGACGACTCCCTGGTGACCGCCGAAGGGGAGTCGTGGTAGTCTTTCAGTATAGTAGTGATTTCTTCGGGACTTGTAATCACTTCAATTTTTCTCCGTAGCTCGCTGAAGCTATCTTCGGGGGCTTCGACAGGTTGGGGAATTTCCGTTTCAAAGTCTGTTTCTTTAGGCCCTCCGTCGATATTGGGGGCTTCTGCAGTTGGAACAAGTTCGTCTTTTCCCTCATCCTGCATTTTTTGTGCCTGAGCTCTTGTGACCGCGTTACATTGTTTCGGTCGTTCAATAGGAGGCAATGTAATGCCGTTTCCCTCGGTGATATAGTTAGGGATTCACCGGTTTAATGAATTAGAGCTTCCACCGTGAAGGTATTGGGCTCTTCTGTTCTTTGGGGAATCCGGCTGTGAGCATCAGCATTCGTATTATATTTACCCGGTTTATATTCTATTTGGTAATCGTATTCTGACAATTTATGGTGAAACCTAACGAGTCGAGTTGTGGGGTCCTTGACGTTGAAGACCCCCGTGAGAGGTTTATGGTCTGTATAGACCGTAAACTTTCGACCCATTAAGTAACACCTGAAGTTTTTAACGGCCCATACTATGGCTAGTTGCGCTCCGCCTTGTTTAGAGTGCGACTCGCATAAGCTATGGGCTGGTCTTTGCCTACGATTCCTTGAGAGAGCACTGTTCGAATGCCTCACTGCTGGCATCCGTTGTAAGGTTGAACGGTTTTTCGAAATCAGGGTATATCAGCAGTGGTGGGGAGACTAGAGAACGCTTCACGATTTGAAATGCTTCCTCGCATTTGGACGTCCATGAAAATTTCACACCCTTTCTTAGTAAATTAGTTAGGGGGCGTACTATTTTAGAAAATTCTGGGATGAATTTCCTATAGTAGTTGGCAAGACCCAAGAAGGACTGGACTTGCCTGACGGTATGGGGCGCCGGGAAGCTTTGGACACACTCCGTTTTTCTGGGGTCTGGTAGGGCTCCCTTTTCAGAGCATACATGACCCAGGTAGACTACTTCCTTTTTTCAAAAATTGGCATTTCTCCGGTTGCAGTTTGAGGTTGTTTTCCCTCAACCGGTCGAATATGCGTCGTAGCTTGGAATTATGGTCCTCAAGGTTCTTACCATAGATGACTATGTCATCTAGGTAGACGAAGCATTCGAGGCCTTGTAGACCCGTAAGGACATAATTCATTAGTCGTTGAAACGTAGCCGGGGCACCTTTTAACCCGAAAGGCATGCGTTTAAACTCATAATGGCCATAGTTCGTGCTAAAGGCCGTCTTGGGGCGATCCTGTGGTTCCACTAGCACCTGGTGGTAACCACTGGCCAAGTCGAGGGTAGAGAAGTATCTCGAGTGACCGAGCTGGTCCAGGATGTCCTCGATCCTTGGTAAGGGATATGCATCGCCTATTGTCTTTTCATTAATTTTGCGGAAGTCCACAACTACTCGCCATTTTTTCTCACCGTCGGGGCCCGGTTTTTTCGGTACCACTAGAAGGGGTGAGTTCCACGGACTTTTACTGGGTTGGACAATATCGTTGTCCAACATTTCTTTTAATTGATCATTGATGACTTGCCTCTGAGTTTCCGGCAGTCTATACATTTTTTGATAAATGTATTGGTCGTAGACCATGGGGATTTCGTGTCTTAGAGTTTCCGTGTAGGTTACATAGCTTGTCCCCTTTTAAGTGGAACATGTTCGCATATTCGTAACAAAGATCCCGTATGAAGCGCTTCTCTTAGGCCGTTAGAGGGTGGTTGAGGCTGAGTTCCTCGTCCAGTTGTTTGAGGCGCGCTTCGCGCTCAAGGTCCGGGTCCTCATGGTCCGGGAAGATATATCGCAGATGGCGGATGGAATCGATTTCCTTTTCATTCGTTCCCAACTTCACTTTTGCCCTTTTTCCCTTGGGTATTTATTTATTTTATTACTATTTACACTATACAATTAAGACATATGGGTCTTTTAATATGTATAGGCTATACACAAAAAGGTAGCAAAAATAACATTAAAAAAAAGAAAAAACAAAATCAATAAAGGAAATAAAAATGAATACATAGTAAACGAAAATTGATACAAATTTAATGTGAAGCAAAATACTTATATAAAATCGCTTTAAATTTTTTACTGCTGCTCCTTCGTCGTACATCTAATGGTAAGGAGTTCCACAACCTAATAGCACGAACAAAGAACTGTTTTTCGGAAATGCTGTACTTAATGACAGGCACAATTAGAGTTAACGCTCTTGTGGAGTTCGCGAAATTAATTCTATCGTAAAGGTACTTTGGTTGCTTTAATAAAATAATTTTATTTAGGAACCAATCAAAATATCAGGATAGCGTACATCCAAACACAGATCTGACGAATACTGAGACATGGTCGAAACGCCTAATATTGTACACATAACGAACGCAGGAATTAAACGCAACATTAAGCTTATTAAAGATAACAGACCCAGCCTTACAAAACAATTCACATCCATATGTCAGCATTGGAACAATAAGTGTTTTCACCAGCAAGAGTTTAGTATTCCGAGGAGTAAAGTAAGCAGAGACAGATAGTTTTCGCAGAACAGCATATACCTTGCTAACAAGAGAACTAATGTGATTACCCCAAGATAGGGTATTATCAAAAATTATACCCAGGTTTTTTACAAAATTTTTATAGGGCAAGACAGCGCCGTTAAGGATTACCCTAGAAAATTAGCTGCTGTTAACACCTGACCTGGATATAACAATTACATTAGACTTGTTTGCGTTGAGCCTGAGCTTGTTATATCTCGTCCACTCATATATAGAATGTAGATCTTCGTTGATTCTGGCTACCGCATCCTCGATTAAACCAATTGGTCTAGATATATATAATTGCGTATCGTCAGCATATAAATGAAATTTGCAGCTCTTAATAATAGCCGGAAGGTCATTAATAAACATTGCGAAGAAAAGAGGCCCCAGGACTGACCCTTGAGGTACGCCACAAATACACTTAGATGGGGTTGAAAAACAATTATTATTACAGAAAACGTATTGTTCCCTATCCTCCAAATATGACTGCACAAGTCTAAGAGTGCTGCGAGCAAAATGAAATTTGAGGCCAAGTTTTTCTAACAATAGCTTATGGTTTACCGTGTCAAATGCTTTTGAAAAATCCAAAAGTACTAGTACAGTAACCATGTCACTCACCATGGCTTTACGGATGTCATCTGAGATATTCAGTAATGCCGTCACACAGCTATGTTGAGGGCAGAAACCAGATTGAAAATCAGACAAAAGTTTACGATCATATATATATCTTTAAATGTTTGATGATGAAATAGTTTTTCAAACACTTTGCTGAGGACAGGAAGGATAGATATTGGTATTCAGCACAATTAGAGGGACCACTTTTCGGAATAGGAATAACTTTTGCTCTTTTCTAGCTAGATGGGTATACAGACGTTAAAATAATTGTATTCAAAATGTGTGTAACAGGAGAAAGGATAAGCGGAAGAATTAATTTAATAAATTTCGGATGTAAGTTGTCCAAACCTACAGCATTTGATTTAATAGACAAGATAGCACTACCAACATCTTCTATACTAAAAGAAGATATAGTAAACCCAGTTGAGGAAAAACGACCAAGAAAATCATTACTAATTTTTTCATGGTTATCGGAGAGGAATACTTCAGAGAACTTATCACTAATCACGTTAGGATCTTCTGCAACAATATGCGATTTGGTTGAATGTGAGCATATGAGTGGCAAAGCTCAGCAAGAAGAAGATTAAGAGGAGACCAATCAGAAATATTTGGAGGTTTGTAAATTGTACCAACAAGACACTTACCAGAAACCATATATATTTCGACAAAAATATATTCAATGCAGTCATTATCACCAGATCTTGCTATAACCTTGCAATTGAAGTTTCTTTTAACATAAAGAGCTACACCACCCCCACTTCAAGAAATTCGATCATTACGAAAAATCGAATAATTTTGAAGTGATATAATTTCATCCGAGATATGCGGCTTTAACCAAGTTTCAGAAATACCAATAATATCAATATGCGAATTTTTAAACAAATCAAGAAACTCATCTATTTTAGGAAACAGACTCTGCGCATTTAGATGACACATCCGCACACCTTGACTTCTTTTACAAAGAATATCAAGAAGAATTCTGTTAAAATTAATGTTCGGGCAATTGGTTGTGGAAATTTCATTAGTATCCAAAGCCATACTGAAATTTATAAAATTAATAAAAGAGACAGAAATAACAATAGAGACAGATGCAGCAAAAGCAAAAGTACATATAAATAAATAGTAAAAGCGTTAACAGAAAAAACTAAAGCTAAAAGTAAATAAACCATACACAAGGTCAAAGAAAGACATAATAAAAATGAAACAAAAGTAAAACACCGTGGTATACCGCGCGGGATTGCGCCGTTGTTGGGTATACTTTGGAGCCTTGCGTTAGATGACGATGGGAGTAGGTGAAGAGGCACTTCCGCCTGAGAACCAGGTCACGGGGCGTGGTTTCTGTGGAATGTGGAATGTAGGTCAAGGCCAGTGGCCTTGAGACTGGTTCGTTTTTGTTTATGAGTGCGGAACTGGTTTAGGGGAAAGTGATTTTGTTGGTGGACTCGGTCAGGGGGAAAGTGTGGCTTGGGACTTGGCGGGCTGTTCGGTCAGGGAAAGTGGTTTGGGACTTGGCAGGGGTCGGTGGCTTGGCAGGTTGGGCGGAAGCTACAGGCGGCGGCGGTAGCTTTTGCCCGGTCTGCGCCGGAAGGTATTTACTCAGACTCGTACGTGCTCCCTAGTCTCCGCAGAGCAGGTCCGGGACTGGGTCAGTGGCTTTGGCAGGTTGACCTGTGGCGGAAGCAACTGCCTAGACTGCGGCGGTAGCTACCGTCTGAGCCACGAAGCTATTGGTCGAGCTTTGCCCTAGCCTCTACAAAGCACTGATTTTACACTCTGTACAACAAATCATTTCAGAGAAAAATCGCACATTGCTTGGGAATCGAACCAGCGCCACACAAATCGCGAACAGAAAAACCAACGCCTTAGCCAACTTGACCAAGACGGCAGTTGAATGGAGTCTCGTTAACTGTGTACACATGCAGTTGTGAGATTCTATTTTTAGATCTTGCGAAGTATTTTGCGACCCAGCGAGCCGATGCACATGATCGCGATATGCAGCAATTTGAGCGGGAAAATCTATCGTCCTAAAAGGAAAAAGAAAACAGCGGTTGTGCTGCAGTGCGACTATTGCATGGTTGTTGTTGTTATAACCTGAACAGACAGCTACTTTGGATGAAATCAAAAGAAACAAACGCGCAGCAGCAATTTGAGCGGGAAAATCTACCGGCATAAATGGAAAAAGAAAACAGCGGTTGTGCTACAGTGCGACTATTGCATGGTTGTTGTTGTTGTTATAACGGCATAAATGGAAAAAGAAAACAGCGGTTGTGCCGCAGTGCGACTATTGCATGGTTTGTTGTTGTTGTTATAACCTGAACAGACAGCTACTTTGGGTGAAGGTAAAGTGTACCTCTGCAAAAGAAACAAATGCACTGCAGCAATTTGAGCGGGAAAATCTACCGGCATAAATGGAAAAAGAAAACAGCGGTTGAGCCGCAGTGCGACTATTGCAGGGTTGTTGTTGTTGTTATAACCTGAACAGACAGCTCCTTTGGATGAAAGGTAAAGTGTACTTCTGCAAAAGAAACAAATGCACTGCAGCAATTTGAGCGGGAAAATCTACCGGCATAAATGGAAAAAGAAAACAGCGGTTGTGCCGCAGTGTGACTATTGCATGGTTGTTGTTTTTGTTATAACCTGAACAGACAGACACTGTGGATGATGAAGGTAAACAAATGCAAGACCCATGGATTTATCACATAACTACCTTGCAAACATTTTATCAACTAGTCTTTAATATTTTAAATTATTAAAACTATGTTAAATTAATAATTAATGTTTTATATGATTTTTTAGTTAAAATTCCATCGCCAATATTTAAAAACAGGGTACATGACAGGTGCCTGCGCATGTGCCCCATGCTCCACAGCCAGACACTTCTGCAAAAGAAACAAATGCACTGCAGCAATTTGAGCGGGAAAATCTACCAGCATAAATGGAAAAAGAAAACAGCGGTTGTGCCGCAGTGTGACTATTGCATGGTTGTTGTTGTTGTTATAACCTGAACAGACAGCTACTTTGGATGAAAGGTAAAGTGTACTTCTGCAAAAGAAACAAATACAAGACCCGTGGATTTATCACCTTGCAAACATTTGATAGACGAGTCGTTAATATTTTAAATTAAACTATGTTAAATTAATAATTAATGCTTTATATGATTTTTAAGTTGAATTTCCATCATCAATATTTAAAAACATATTTATAATATGCTTTGAAAGCACTTGTTTGTTTATATTTTTACAATTTTTCACCGCCCCATACATGAATGCCTGCTCATGTGTCCCATGCTCCACAGCCAGATACTGTGGATGAAAGTAGAAATGATACTCTCGATGCCGATGATTCTCGGCGAGTATTGCATGGTGGTTGTTGTTTGTTTTTACCTGAAATTATGGAACTTGAGTGAATGAATGAAATAATTTGTTACTTGCTGAACGTTTTTTATTTTTTTCTAAATTGGATTATTACTATACTAAATTGTAAAGTTCTAGTTTTAATGGATCCGCTGCTAATGCTTCCTTTTTCATGCTTTGCGATAAGCAAACTTCCAAGTGCACAGATATTCAATTGAAAGGTTTGTCGTTAAATCATTGAATTCTGTAAAAACAAAAGAGTGAAAGAAAAACAATTTTACGATAGTTTTTACTTTTTATTCCGACATAACAAGAGAACTAAGTATATTTTTGTCCATGTTTTGTGTTTTAAAACAGATTTTAGATTTTTCTCATCAATTAGATTACGCTGCTTGAAACAAACGACAGAAGATCCCATATCCCCACTCAACTGCTTCCATAAGCTACTTTTCATACATTTTAAAATATGAATTTGCGATATTAGTTTGAAACGAACTTGTAGAGATTGCAACAACTGAATTGTAAACTTTCACGGAGCCAACATTGATATGTATCTAAAATAAAAATCTGAAAGAGGTAAAATGGCGTAAGGAAAACATCAGAATAATACACATTTTATATTTTAAATAATTTGCACATTTATTATTATTAATTAATATTATTAATATTTTTTACATCTTTATTTTTAAAATTCATTTTCTTGGTATTTTTTAAAAATAAGGTCAAAGGTGTTACCCTTTTGCCCAAATTCACTACGCTATATCTACCTTTATTTAACAAATTAATTCCCCTATCGGAGAGATCAGTGTACCTTACTGGTACACGATTCATTAATCTCCAACTTGTTCATCTATGAAAAAAGAAAGAAAAAATAATTCAAAAAACAATTTTACAAAAATAACTTTTAAAACATTCTTACCTCTGCAAAAGGATTCACTTAACCGTCAACTAGAAGTATTGTCGTAGAACTGTAAGCAACCTAAGTACGGCTTCGTTTTATATACAGATTTTCTAAGCTTTCACGATAGTAAATCAGAGTGAAAAACCATTTCCTTATAATAATAAATTAAAATCTAATGGAAATGCAATTAGTTATTATATGAAACTTGTTTTTAACTCGCGAGCCATGATTATTATTGCTGACCCGTTGCAGAAATGCAGTTATTATCTGACCAAGAAATGTAGATGCTAATAGAAAACCAAGAGTGCAATAATTCTCGCGAGTCAAGATTATTATTGCTGACGGAATCCGTTGCAGAAATGCAGTTATTATCTGACCAGGAAATGTAGATGCTAATAGAAAACCAGGAGTGCAATAATTGACAGACGAGTTATGATGCAAAATGAAAAAATATGAAATTCTTTTCCTTTTAGAGGATGGGGGATCACGTAATAAAAACTCTCTCGAATACATCTCCGTCATTCGAAAATTAATTTTAAACAAAGAACGTATCAGTTTTGAGAATCTATCAGTTTTGAGTTAAAAGGCATTTTGTGAGTTGGTGAAAAGTGCTAATTGTGTTACATATAAGGAGGAGCAAGATAAAAAAGTAATAAGGTGTGTTTAAACTTTTAAGAGTGGTTTTTAATTTTTAAATTTAATAGTATATTCTGTAACAAGTTTGGAATGATGCATATTCCGCACTCCATTCAAAACGTGTTGCAGACTATACTTTTTCTACGCCTCTAAAATAGTTTTTTATTAATATTTTGTAAACAAAAACGTACCTACTTAATGTAAAGCTATTGTCAAAAATATAAAATGTATAAGGCACAGCAAGATATTTTAACACTAAGGGCCTAGGCCAAAGCCTTCTACATTTAAAATCCATGCTGCAGGTGTGCGTATGTAGTGATATGAAGCCCCAACTTAAGATTCGTGAAATGTCAAAATCCCATTAAAAACAAGGGAAAAAAGTTTTCGTGCCGTGGTTTCGATTGAGATTTTATTAAAAATAAGAGTTATCAGAGTTATTTTATCAAGATAAAAAACGTGCAAAAGTACAAACAGTGCCTAAAATAAGTGCCATAAACTATCAATTTAAATATATCATATGTTACTAAGAGGACTCATTTGGCGGGTATTATGTTGGAAATGGAGGAACAAAATGGCAAAAATAACGAGGGGAACAAGTGTTTCGTACCGCGGAGTCTTTTATAAATGAAAATGCCGTGATTTTTTGTTAAAAATAATAGTGTTTTTATAAGATAAAACGAACATAATGTCAATTTGCCGCGGTGTTTGCAGTTATGGCAAAATTTTCGTTTGTGCGTTCATTGTTATTTAAGTATCCGAAATTTTTCTCTGGTATCACATGGCCTGCTGAAGAAAAGATGAAAAAAGTACAAGTTCGCTTTGACGCTACATGCTCAAAGATGGAAAATGGACCAAAAATTAGCCAAGCCAACGTTTTAAAGGAAAACGGAAAATGAAGATAAGTTGAAATAAATAGTTTGCTAGACACTCCCAAATATTTATTTAAATTTCAGGGTAGCATTTGCTGACTGAAAAACAAAAGGTGGACAAGGAATGAAGAACTGGATGCTTAAACGTCCGCAATTTTACTCCAAGTGCAATTACACTTATTATTTACATTATTAACATAATTTTTGTAAGATGTGTTAAATAAATGTTACAATTAATGTCCATAATGTTTGATTTTATTTGTTCAAAGACGACTAACTTATTCCAGATAAAAGTACATAACCGCACTCTATACAGTTTGACAGCCAAATTGAAGTCCCATGATGCTTTCATTGTGAGTGTGAGATTTCTTTGTGCATGGCTTGTAAATGTAGAAGGCTTTGGCCTAGGCCAAAATAGCAATTCAAATGTAAATTTGTATAGAAAACTCATTTCAAGCTGCTAATTTTATTTTAGACGGTATTCCACACGGGTGTGGAATGCTTTTAATTCCGTATCTAAAAACAATATCAGAATGCTTGTATTCTAACAGAGGCATAGACAAAATTTATGTATCGTTGTTGTTGTGCCCCCTTTTCCTTTTAAAAGTTGACGATTTTTTAATTACCCATGGACACTGCTTTTCTCTTGTTTTTGCAGTTTTGCAATTTTACAAAATGAAAAAAATCATGAAGTATAGGGCTCAGATAGACGAAGAGCTTGAAATGTTAAAATATATGGGCAATTCCTTACAAAAAGTTTAGTGGAGATACTAGTAAGAAGAAGTACTCCGAATGGATGAAGGAGTTTGAAGACCTTGCACTTGTTCATGGTCGGAACGATGTGCAAAAGTACCTCTACGCAAGGCGTTTACTAGTAGGGAACGCGAAGTTAGTTGTCGAGAAAGGCGCCAATGTTAGGTGTTTTGAGGAACTAAAAGAATTGTTGGGTAGAGAGTTTGGCACTAAATTTTCTATCACCAGCGATATGACAACGTATATCCGACGTTTCAATCTGAGGGGGCGCAAAATGAATTTTAAAATCAAAAGCCCACCTAAGAATGTAGAACCCACTATATGGTTCAAAAATGCTATTGACGATATAGTTGAACATGTGATTATGGAGCTCCAGCCTGAGGACTACGTAGGATTTACCTTCTGTGGAGATAGTTTTAAGGAGAGAGGACCTGGTTGGTTTAGCTATAGACTAGCCTGTGAGGTCAACCCTTTTAATGTGTGGGAAATAATTGCAAAAATTTTCCAAAGCAATTCAGAGGGGGTGAGCACCGATTCATTCTGTTTAGGAGTAACAACAGTCCGCCTACCGCAAGGCAGAGGAAGAGATCATGGAAAAAAATATAATACATTTGATGAATAATATGCTAAGAGAAGAGGGATTGTAACCAAAACAATAAAGATAATTTATGTTTACCCAGGGCTTTGGTGGTTGGAATTGCCCATGCAAAACAAGATTCTGATTATGTGAAAGTAAAAAGAGACATTGGAAAAGTTCAAACACAGCGAGTCATGGAACTGTTAAGTGCATCTAAAGTAGATATACCTAAAGATGGTGCAGGGATCTTGGAACTTCAGCGATTTCAAGATCATATAAAGGAATACAAGATTCTGGTTTATCGGTATGGTAATAAAGGAAGAGATGTTGTTTTTGAAGGCCATAATGATGGAAAGCGGATAAATTTGTTATACCATAAGTATCACTACAATGTTATAACTTCCTTGACTGCTGCTTTTTGCAGTAGTTATTATTGCGAACAGTGTCATATACCATACAATCGTAAAAATGCTCACAGATGTTGTGGAACCTGTCCTTGTTGTCAACAAGCTCCTGCATGCGCTAAAGTCAACAGCAAAGAAATTTTCTGCAAAGATTGCAATCGTAGCCTTAGAGGACAAAATTGTTTTGATAACCACAAAGCCTCAGGGTCTTTAAACAGGAATAGTGTTTGTGGTCAGGTGAAAAAATGTTTGAATTGTTTAAAAATATTTAAGGGAAATAAAGATCATATATGTGGAGAGTATTTTTGCAAAATACTCGATAACCATGTGCAACAAGGGCACAACTGTTTTATTCAACCAGACACCCGAGAAGCTCCGGCAAAAGGAATTTTATTCATATTCTATGGTTTGGAAACTAGACAAGAACAAGACACCACGACAAATCATTTCAAGCAAACTCAAAATAAAATAGTTGGGATGTGGGTTCGACCCTTTCGGTCCACACGATCAACTTCCCAGTATGATGGATGTTGAATATTATGATTGGATATTTTAATAATAAATGAACAATAGGCAATATAGAATATATGTATAATACCGAGAATTCGTCACAATTGTTTATCAATATTTTCGCTAAAATGTCAAACTAAATGTGCGCACTTACAAGATTAGGATGACGAAAATGTATATAAAATTTATGTATTAATGTTTTTCGGCACCTCAATGAAGTCGATATAGTTTTTAGTTCGCGCGGTATCGTGCAGGTACAAAAATCACTTAAGTCATTTAAACCAAAAAACCGCTGGACCGAATATTATAAAAATCTTTTCAGATTATATTGTCGCTAATACGCTTCGAACGGCACCTCAAGTAAGTCAATATCTTTCGTGGTTCGGGCGATATCGTGCAGGTACAAAAATCACTTACGCCGCTTAAACAAAAAAACGGCTTGACCGAATTTTATGAAAATCTTTTCAGATCATATTTTGGTTAATACTCTTTGAACGGCACGTCAACTAAGTCGATATTTTTTATAGTTCGCGCGATATCGTGCAGGTACAAAAATCACTTAAGTCATTTAAACCAAAAAACCGCTGGACCGAATATTATAAAAATATTTTCAGATTATATTGTCGCTAATACGCTTCGAACGGCATCTCAAGTAAGTCAATATCTTTCGTGGTTCGGGCGATATCGTGCAGGTACAAAAATCACTTACGTCGCTTAAACAAAAAAACGGCTGGACCGAATTTCATGAAAATCTTTTCAGATCATATTTCGGTTAATACGCTTCGAACGACACCTCAACGAAGTCGATATCAGTTTTGGTTCGCGCGATATCGTGCAGGAAAAAATGACCACATCCGTACGCACATACACACACACACATACTTCCTCCCAATTTTTTGCTTAAAATGCTCCTGGGAGCTTGAAAGATGAAAATACGTTGAAATTTTCGATTTCGATTTTCGGACCGATTACAATAACTTCCTATACTGGGAAGTTAAAAAGTAGTAGGTGAAAAACTAACAATTGGTGACATTAAACTGCATGAACCGAATTTATGTGCTCTTACCAAACGCTGCGATTTATGTATTGAAGAGAACAAGTTGCGTTTTTGTCGAAAATGTGGCTTTAGAATTCAGATTTACCATAACCAGTTTTTTTAAATATGTGTTGGAGATTCGAAAGGTGTTCAAACGGATAGTGGTTATAGCTCATAATGGGCAAGCCTTTGACCATCAGTTCATACTAAATTATATACTCCAACAAACTAATTTGAAACCGGAATTAATAATGCGCGGAACAAAAATTTTAATGATGTTACTGGGAAATATAAAATTCATAGATTCTCTGAACTACTTCTCCATGGCTCTATCCCAACTACCAAAGGCATTTGATTTACCATCCATATACAGAAAAGGTTATTTTCCCCATCTGTTTAACACTTCTGAAAATGAAAATTATATGGGACTATTACCACCTGTCGAGTATTACAGTCCAGATACGATGAAAACCGAGGATCGAGATACGTTTCTTAAATGGTACGAGGAACATAAAAATGATGAGTTTAATATGCAGCGCGATCTTATTGATTACTATGTAAGTGATGTACAGATTTTGGCAGAGGCATGCTTAAAATTCAGGACATTAATGTTGAATGAATGTAAGGTTGATCCATTTCTTGAAGCTACTACTATTGCTTCTGCATGCAACCTTGTTTTTCGTCGCAATTTCCTCAGGGTGGATACTATTGGGATTATTCCAAGAAACGGGTATCGAAACGCAGACATTCAGTCAACCATAGCAATCCAATGGCTGATATGGGAGGAAAAAACCAGAGGGATTAATATCTTGCATGCAGCTAAACAGAGGGAGTCAGTTTTAAAAGGAGTAAAAGTGGATGGATATTGCCCGGAGACAAACCAGGTTTTTGAATTCCATGGCTGTTACTACCACGGACACCCTAAATGCTTAACTCACAACCGGAATGAACCTCTTCACGATGACCAAAGTGACACTTTAAATCGGAGATATGAAGCGACTGTAGCGAAAACAGAGCGCTTATGTTCCTATGGATTTGAAGTTATCGAGATGTGGAAGTGTGAGTTTCATAAACAAATGGAAAGAAATAAAGAGATACAATCTTTGAAAAACCATCCTCTGTTGGCAAATTCACCGTTAAATCCTCGTGACGCTTTCTATGGTGGTCGAACAGGGAATGCTTATATGTAAGTATTATGAATGCAAGCCTGGTGAAAAAATAAAATACATAGATGTATGCTCACTGTATCCGTGGGTTTGTAAGTATGGCAAATTTCCAGTTGGTCATCCTATATTACATGTTGGTACAGATGCTTGCGCAAAAATTCATATAGAGAAAACAGAGGGTTTGATTAAATGTCGAATTTTACCTCCAAAGGGTTTGTTACACCCTGTTCTACCGATTAAACAAAATAATAAACTAATGTTTCCATTATGTCGCAGCTGTAGTGAAGAGAAAACCCAAGATCTAGATTGTCCACACTCGGATGAGGAAAGAGCATTGACAGGAACTTGGGTGATTGACGAAGTAAAATACGCTCTACGTAAAGAATACGAATTGTTAGAGGTATATGAGATATGGAGCTATGAAACTGAAACCTATGATAAATTATCCGGTTCAGGTGGTCTGTTCTCTGCTATGATGAATAAATTTATCATAATGAAACAGGATGGCCTAGTAAATGTAATACAGATGAGGAAAAGCAGCGATATGTTGAAGCTGTTCTCGACAACGAAGGTGTTAAACTGGAATTTTCAAAAATTGAAAGTAAACCCGGATTAAGATCACTAGCCAAGCTCATACTAAATTCATTTTGGGGAAAGTTTGGCCAACGAGAAAATCAACCAAAAACAAGTATCGTGAATAATCCAGCTGAGTTATACGCCATGCCAATTAATCCAGCAATTGAAGTACACCACCTCCTTCCGGTTAATGACGAAACACTTATAGTCAATTGGTGTTACAGCGCACGGCCGTAATATTGTAATTTTGTTAACTTTTCTTTAATTAATTTTTTTTTTGTCCTCTTCCAAAATGAAGAGTCCACAATATTTACCTTTTCTTTCTTTTTACCTCAGCTTTCTGAAAATTTCCAAGGATTCTGAATCAAATGCAAAAGTGGTTTAAAATAATTATATTATCTCCTATAATGCACAATTCTAATTAAATTCTAATTCTCTCTACTTTAATTTCTATGTATTTATCAAAAAAAAAAATTCTAAATAGCTATTAAATCCGCTTCTTGATCTGAAATAATACTTCATTAGTAAATCGTTCAAATATTCAGGTCATTGCCCCTTTAATCATACTTATTTTTCCTTCATTCAATTTGGCTGAAATTATGTCACTGCAGCGCCGGTTGAATTCCAGTTTCTGCAGCTGACCAATATATTTTTTTTATTTGAATTTTCACTGTAGCCCGACTTAAGCTTAGCGCCCAATGATACCGTCAACGCCATCGACCGTCAAAAATGTGAAAATAAATTCAAAGTAATCTCATACAACTTCGCCCAATGGCAACGTCACCATCTCGTGACGAAAAATAGATTTGATTCTATTTTTGATGGTGGCGGCGCAGGAATACTTCCAATTTTCCACTGTACGTTCCAATAATTGAATTTGACAACAGGAAAACTGCCAACTTTTTATTGAAATTTTCAAGTATTTCATTTGTCAAAACTTTTTTGTACAATGTGTAAATAAAATGATTAAAAACTTTTCTCAAGTTGGCGTTGCAAATTTCTACCGGCTGTGATGGATTCATTGGGCGAACATGTCCGTCATGACGTTACTGGAAAATTTTGATGGTGATGTTGACGGTATCATTGGGCGCTATGCTTTAGATCTGTATGACCTTGCGGGACTCAGTGCATACAGAGGAATTGGCGATTTATTCGCTATCTTTTTCCCCGTTGTCTACAACCTTTAACTCTTTATGAGTTTATTTAGATTTAATTCTCGACTTGTGTTTTTCTTTATTCTCCAAAACACGGAGTTGCTGGTTAGCGAATTTCGCTCAACCTGGTTAGCTAAGTTTTGTTTTTTTTTTTACAAAAATTTTGTTTTTAGTCGAGATTCGACTTGAAAGTTCTTACGGTTTAGAACTTGATTAAATAGGAAGCTTATGATTTCTGCTAATCACTAGCTGTGAGTTATCAAAAATCATTTAAAATCCCGATCATACGATTTATAAGGGATTTGTTCAATTTTAATTCCTTAACAGAGATTCCTAAACAGAAAATCTCTGATAGAGGATAAAATGGTTATAATCACTATGGCCAACCTGAACACACGAATTTGTGCTGATAAAAATTTATTTTAATTTAAATTCCTCAACAGAGATTCCTAAACAGAAAATCTCTGTTAAAGGATAAAATGTTAGAGTCGATATTCGACTTAAAGAAAAATCCACCTCTAATGTTAGTAATTTTTTTTTAAACCTAACAAGGAATTGTCGGTAAAATTATATACCCAGACAATTATATACGCCCTAAATTGTTTTTTTTATTATTATTATGTTAATGGTACCGCCACCAATATTTATTTTATTTTCCGCCACCAATATTTACTTAACACTTTGATTGTGGATACTTCTGACTAACCTAACAAGGATTGCTGGTAAAAACCCAAGCAATATCTACGCCCTATATACTCTTTTCACAGTCTCACTACGAATTCGCCAGATCGACTGATCAAGTTTCCTTCGCGCAGGAACTTTTATTCTTCGTCTTCTGTCGAAATGAAAGATGGCGCTTGGTGGAGCTTTTTCACCACGGCACGATCACTTTACAGTGGTTTCAATTTATACCATTTTCGTGATTAGAGCTTTCATTAAAGCTTTTTGTTTACATTTACTGGGTGACATAAGGTAAGTGTTTGTTTGTTTTCTATAGTTTTATTTTTATTTTGATTATTTTATTTATTTTTAGTGAGGACTTGGGCAGGAGTTTCAGGATTGTTGTAGGTAATTTTTTATGATCATTTTTTATTTATTACTTTTCTTTTTAGCCTGACGTGATGACTATGGTATATCGGGTCGGCGTCTGACCGGTTTGTTTACGTCTGTTTTGGATTGATTTTTTTTCTTTTAATATTTTTTATTTTCAGGCCAAAACATTCTCCCCCCCGTTGATGCGTTTCATCAAAAATTTTAATTGCTTTTTATGTTATATGTATGTACATATATTTCGCTATATACAAAATATAACACTTAATCTAACTAGTCTATTTATAAAATTCAATTTGTATGCTAAATCTAAGTAATCTATTTATAAATTCATGTATGTGCTTAATGTAATTTTACTTCATATTATATATATTTGTTTATTTTCATATTATATATTTAATTATGTATTATATTTAATTAAGTTTACCATTGTTATTCCGGTCCCGCCGGTTATTATTTTTGCGATTAGGACTCCTGGCTTTATAGGCTGACCAAATCTTTTTCCCACTTTCTGACAATCTCAGCCTTACCTGGTGTGTGTCACCTATGTACACCGTATATCGTCTTCGCTGTTTCTCTTGTATTTTCTTTAACGGTATGGATTGCAATTGCTGGTACGTTAAGTAGAAGAGAACTCCTTCAGTGGTGACTTGATGGTACATTTTTTCTTCTAAGCATGTTGGTGGTGGTCTACATAAATCGTCTACGATCGCTGAGGCTGGTTCCGGAATTATGGGACTATCGGCTTCTATTAGTGGTGCCTCATCTTCCACTATCAGCGGATTCTCTAATTGTGGTTGTATTGCTGGTGGATCCATTTCCCCTATGTCACCAACGTCTTTCGTTTCGTCGTTCGTGTGTTCTTCGCTAGGGAGGTTTTTCCCTGGCGTGGTGGGGATATCTTGAATTTTCGCCGATGGACCTGGAGATCATATTTCCCATATGTCGCCGCTGAAATCTTCATGGTGATCATTAAAGATTTCTTCTATTGGTAGGTTTTTTCCTGGAGTGATGGGTAAATTTCCGCTCTAGCTTCTTCCTCTAAGAGGTTTTTTCCAGGAGTGGTGGGTATTTCGATAGTTCTAGATGGCGACCCTGCTGGTGATTTGACATCTAGGAAGTCAGGTGAAACCTCATCAATTAACTTAATCAGATCCTCGTCACTCATTGAGCAGGCACCTAATATTTGATCCCACGATTCATTAAAATTCGCCTCCATTCTGTATTAATATTAATATTATTATCTCTGAAAAGGAATTAAACTTACTGTATTATTGTAACGGTCGGAATTATCATTTATTTGGGTTGGGAAATTTATTTTGGGAATCACCTTGTAAGGGGAAATTTTGGAAAAAATCACTTTGCGGAAACAGGAAAATTTAAAAAAAAAAGAATAGGCGAGGAAAAAAATAATAATGGAAGATAGTTTTTTTGGAGGAAAAAGAAAAGGGAGTTCGAATTTAGACGGCTGGAGGCTTGTAATTTATGAGGAAATAAAAATAGTAAAAAATCAGTTTTTTTTGAACCTATACTACTGGCTGGAAGACAAACACATTCACTAGTCAGTCCATTTGAAAAAATAACAATTTCGCTTCGAATTAGCAACAATCAGGACTAGTTCGGTGCTGTGAAGTCTAGGCGAAAATACAAGCAAGATTAGGCCCCAGAAAAAGTTACCAATAGGAAAGGAGTTTGGAGAGGTACCGAAGGGGATACCAGCAATACCAAAAAAATTGTTTTTTTTGGCCCTTTAGTTGATGGAGCAGGATATGCAGGTTTTGGTGTTTTACGTTGATGAAATTTTTAGCAGGGAAAGGTGCGGATTGGTGTTAATCTGTACAAACTGTTTATTTATTTAAGGGGCAAGACCCTGTGTTTTTAATACTCTTCGTTTATCTGTCACCAAAAGTTCAGAAAAAGGGAAAGCCGTGTAGAGAAATGGCGGAAGGCATTGGAGAGTAGGTGGATGAAGAGACAGGCTTAAAATCAGAAGACCGAGGGGGAATGGAGAACAGACCGAAGTTTATCCAAAATTACTTGAACATGGTTTAAATAGTGCAAAGTTGCCGGAAAATTAGATGATAGTTATCAAACTGCAGACATTAGTATAAATGAAGAATTTCAGGTAATTAAGCAATACCCATAGTGCATCCACACCAGCTGGATCAGAGAAAAAATACACACGAAAAAAAAAAAACAATACACAAAATAAAATAACCCAAAAAATTTTCTTTTTTGCTTTAATTTAAAAAAAAAAAAAAAAAAACAAAGAAACATTTATTCCTAATATAATAATTTTAATAGTAGTTAGTATTACCTTTATAATATTCTTGATACTTATTTGTGAATTTGTGTTGCTCCTTGTCGGATATATGTTGTTCTTGGTTGGTTCCGGGAAAGTTGTTTTCTTCTAAGTGATTTCTGTTGATTGTAATCTCGTTTGTACAAAGCGAGGAGTATTGGCCAATACTGCGCGCTTTATTGTTATCATTCATACTCATGTTCCCTAAAATCACGTGACTCGTATGTTTTTTTTTGAATTGTATTCGTTCACGGCTAATATTTGACACGGGCAACTCATCAGGTTGTGATTGTTAATGCTCCCATGTAATGTTTGGGTTGATGTTATATTAAAGGATTGTATTTATTAAAAATGGCCATGCGTTAAAATTTTTCTTGTGGAATGGTTGAGGGAGGGGTCATTCCTTTTCAGGGTGATGCGGCTCAGGCGATGACAGGAGGATGATAGACGGAAGTCAAAGTTGCACAGGCACAGGTAAGTGGTGAACCAACCGCGGTAAGCCCCGGCCACACACCCCACGACCCCTCCGGCGAGCTAGATAACTCCGTGTGGCCGGCGTAGGAGTTCCGGATTTTCTTTTCATTTCTTATGTATGGTATTGGCTCCTTGGTCATGCTCTTCCGGGCTTGTGGCTAAGGGGGTAATACCTCGCATAAGTGGCGCCCACTATTTTATCGCGCCATTATGCTAGTATATAAATGGCGCCCAACGTAGCTTTTAAAGCCCGTTGACTGTCCTATACGGACCTTGAAGTTTAAATTTTTTTGGTTTAGTACCACTTGTGCCTTCACGGACAACATTTGATTTTTTTGTTTATGGTTCACCACTTTTACCCAGCGCTCGCCGTGGGCTAAGGTAGTACCGCGAGGCCTTAGCCTTTGTCTGTTTTGCCGAGTTTTTTTTTCAGCGCTTGTCCAAATTCTATGTGAATTTTTATTTGTCTTCGCTTTTAGGCCTGTCCGTTCTCTTCTGCGGTAACTTCTTCTTTTTGGAGTAGCTTCGAGCCATGCTGACCTGCACGGCTTGCTAACAAGCGGTGTTCGCTTGGCTATGCGTGCAGGTGTAGTAGTGGTTCATCCCTGTCCTGTTTCTAGGGTCGGCGACTCTGGTATCAGGCGTGATACCGCCTGCCACTGCGTCGGTCCGTGAACAGGATCCTCTTTTAATTTTTCCTGGTGGAAGTTGAAGTTGGTACAAGGGCTTAACCGTCTTTGGTAACAGGCGTGTTAACGCCTGCCACTGCGCCCCTTGTTCCTTCGGAAGGTCCATCCAGCTTTTTAAATTCTATTTTTTTGTTTATGTCCTGAGTTTTTTTTCGTCTGTTCCTCCCAACTGATTGATTTTCCGAAAGGTAGCTCAGTTGTGGTTGAACAGCGGATCCCCCAAAATTTTTTTATTTTTGCAGAAGTTTCCTTTCCTTTCGTGGCGATGCGATTTTGAATTTTCGTTTCCGTCCTTCTGTCGGGTGTAGACCTGAAGCTGGGTCGGAGACCTTGATGACACTTGGTGATGACTATGCTTCATGGTTTTCACCAACTGCCATCGAGGCCATCGACATGCGGGAGCCCTGAGGGGATTGGCGTCTGCCTCAACCATTCCACACATATATTGAATTAAAGCAAATCTCATCATCTATACTAACATATATATTCACTAATACAAACTTATCACTACACACTAATCACTGGTGATTTTTTTCGGGGGTTACATACAATATTATTAACATCTATTTGATTTGGTTAATTCCACGCTTTGCTTACTGGTTATCGTTTGTTTTTGTGTAGAGTATATCGGGGGGATAATTTTGCTTCAAATTTTACTTTGATTTTTTTTTGAATTGTATATTTGTCGGTACACTGCTTGTTATCTCCTCAAAGTTAAGGGTTGGATCTTTAGTATTATTGAAGTGAATTGAGGCATGGAACTTAGAAGTGGGAAATCTGCGGGTGCAACTGCTGGTGGAAGTAATCTTCGTAATGTCGCTGGTAGTAGTAATGGAACCGAAGCCGGCCAAGGTGATACACCCACTGTCCCCGACCCTACTCCTTCGCTAGAGGAGCGAGTTTTACAGTTGAGTCAACTAGTAACCACGCTTATAGCTCAGCAGCGACCGGTTGAAATGCCAGTGACCCCTCGCGCCGCCAGTGACCAGTTTTCTATACCAGTGGGGAATCCACAGGCAGACGGCAGAATAGTTTCGTCAGTGGCGATTCAACACCGTAAGTCTCCAGTTACCTTCTGGAACCTAAAGTTCTCCGGCTAGGACAAAATGTTGTCGGCGGAGGAGTTTCTGTTCCGGGTGGAGCTGAAGGCTCGCGACGATGGAGTTAGTCACTCAGAGGTGTACCGTAATCTCTCGGCATTGTTGTCGGGCCGAGCCGCCGATTGGTATTGGTCACAATTTAGGCGTCAATATTTGGATCCTGATTGGGAAACCGTACGGACACAACTCATTCAACATTTTCGGAGTAGGGAATCAGACGAAGAATTGATTTTGCAGATGATGGACACCAAGCAGCAAAATCTTTCCTTCGATGATTTCACTTCCCAGCTGCTGTCGCTGCACAACCGGATGACTCATCCGATGTCTGCAAACGGATTATTAGGGATAGTGGTCCGAAACTTGAATTACACGCTAGGGTCAGCGGTTATAGGGCACAGTTTCACCAGCATGCAACAATTGCGGGAGACCTGCATTCGTGTGGAGCGCTGGCAGAAACAGAAACGCTTAGAGCGTAGACCCGATAGGCAGCTACACGAAATTGAATACCCGCCGTCGTATAGCACTGAGCAAATACTCCCAAACCTGTCTTCACCAGGAGTAGACCCAATAACCTCTTCGAGTCAGACCCAGACGAATCCACGATCGCTCCGATGTTGGAATTGCCAGCAACCGGGCCATCCATTTATGGACTGCCCATCTGAGACTCGTGGCTTGTTCTGCTACAAGTGTGGCAAGCCAGGAGTCGTCACGCCAGTGTGTCCTAGCTGTCAGGGAAACCGGAGCCGGGGTGTGAGACAGTACGGGAGTCCGCGCCCGAGCTAAGCTCGCCCGTTTTCCCTACACATTCTTCATATACACCTGATATGACTACCATCAGCGACTTTACGTCCACTGATGCTCTTCCTGTTTTTCCCTCTGAGGAGGTTAAACTTTCGTTCCTTTCCCGTTGGAAGAGATATATCTCCACTCGTGCCCGCATCTTTTCGGAGCCACCTTTTGTGGACTCCCTAATTTCCAAGCATACCCCTCCCCAAATTAGGGTACGAGCAAAGGAGAAGCGACAATGTTTGCAGAAAATTGTTTCTGCCTTCATCTCGGATTCGTCAGATCCTCGTCTGTTTACGAAGGTCCTCGTAGCTAACGAGGAAGTGGTTGGTTTGTTGGACAGTGGTGCCACTGTTAGCTGTTTGGGAAGAGATGCCGAAGCGTTTCTAGCTAATCATCCCGAAGTGACAGTCTACACTTTGCGCTCGGTAGTGCATACTGCTGACGGGGCTCCGCAGAGACTGTGCGGTTATATTCGAGTTCCGATATCCTTTGGAGGAAGGACCCGTGATATAACCATCTATGTGGTGCCCAGTCTCAGCCAGAGACTGTACCTAGGGATGGATTTTTGGAATCTTTTCGGCCTAGCTCCCCAAATAGTCGGCGAGATAAACGCTCCATCCGTGTCTGCAAAAATGCACGACTTAACGTCCACGCAATGCGAACGGTTGGAACGCGTCAAGGCCAGATTTCCCTCTTTTGATGTCTTCGGACTGGGAAAGACTAACCTGGAGGAACACATCATTGACACTGGTGACTCAGTTCCCATTAAACAGAGGCATTATCCCGCCTCACCCGCTGTACAACAGCTGATGTATGGTGAGTTAGACAGGATGCTGTCGCTGGGGGTGATTGAGCCATCAAATAGTCCCTGGAATTCTCCAGTGGTGTTGGTTCGTAAACCAGGTAAGGTCCGTCTGTGCCTTGACTCTCGCAAGGTGAACAGTGTCACTATCAAAGACGCCTATCCTCTTCCACACATTGATGGTCTTCTTGGTCGTCTTCAAGACACCAAGTTCATCACGAGCTTAGACCTGAAGGACGCCTTCTGGCAAATCCCTTTAGAGAAGAAGTCGCGAGAGCGGACAGCTTTCACTGTCCCTGGTCGTCCACTGTACCAGTTCACAGTTATGCCTTTCGGCTTGTGCAACGCCCCACAGCGCATGTGTCGCTTGATGGATAAAGCCATCCCGGGCCATTTACGTGAAAACGTTTTTGTCTATCTGGACGACCTGCTCATAGTTTCACCTGACTTTGATTCCCACCTAAAGCTTTTGGACGAAGTGGCCAGCTGTCTCCGTCGTGCGGGGTTAACCATCAATTTATCTAAAAGCAAATTCTGCGTGACGGAAGTGAAGTATCTCGGCTTCATAATCGGTGATGGGACTCTGAAAACCGATCCTAATAAGGTGACGGCCATCATGGACTTCCCGACTCCGAAGTCTCATAAGCAGACTCGGAGGTTTTTGGGTATGACCGGATGGTATCAGCGTTTCATACCCAATTATGCTAGCGTGGCTTCTCCAATCACGGATTGTTTGAAGTCTAAATCTTTTAGTTGGACTGATGAGGCCCAGCAGGCGTTCGAGACCTTGAAAAAGCTGATGACGGAAGCTCCTCTTTTAGTCACTCCAGATTTTTCTAAGCCTTTCTATATTCAGTGCGATGCCAGCAGGACTGGTGTAGGTAGTGTGCTTTTTCAAAAGGACATGGATGGAGGAGAACATCCGATTGCTTATATGTCCAAGAAATTGAACGGAGCACAACGAAACTACACCATTACTGAGCTCGAATGCTACGCAGCCGTGCTGAGTATAAAGAAGTTTAGAGCGTATGTTGAGGGACAGACTTTCACGGTCATTACTGACCATGCAAGTCTGAAATGGCTCATGGGCCAGAAGGAGCTTAACGGCCGTTTAGCCCGGTGGAGTCTTAAGCTTCAGGGGTTCGACTTTACAATCGAACACCGTAAAGGCACCCACAATGTGGCTCCCGATGCCTTGTCACGCATGGATTGCGTTGACGAATTGTCCTTGTGTTTCGACGTGGACTTAAATGCCCCGTCTTTCAAGTCCCCTGAATATCTTCGTCTGGGTGATAGCCTCAGGCAAGCCTCACCGCAGCTACCAGACCTGCGAGTTGAAGATGGGTACGTTTTCAAGCGTACATCACCACGTACTGGAAACCCGATTGTTGACGACCTGACATGGAAGTTGTGGATTCCGATGGAATTGACCGCGTCGCTCGTCGAATCGTATCATTCGCCTCCCCAAGCCTCGCATGGTGGAGTAGGGAAAACCCTAGCCCGATTGCGATGTAAGTACTTTTGGCCAGGTATGGCAAAACAAGTTCGGGAATTCATCGCCAAGTGTGAGGTCTGCAAGACCACCAAAGCCCCCAGTTCAGTACTTCGACCACCTATGGGAAACCCCATGGATGTGTCGAGGCCGTTCCAATTTTTATACGTCGATTTCTTCGGTCCTTATCCCAGGTCGAAGAAAGGCCACACGGCAGTATTTGTTGTATTGGATGCATTCACCAAGTTTGTCTTCCTGCACCCCGTGTCCGCTGAGACCACGGCGGTGTCCGTCAAGTTTCTTGAGCAAACTATTTTCCATACCTATGGAGTCCCTGAAACAGTATTCTCCGACAATGGTCGGCAATTCACCTCCAAGGAGTTTGCTAAATTACTACAGGATTATGGCGTACGACATGTGCGCACCGCTGTATATTCGCCGCACCCCAACGCTTCCGAACGGGTGAATAGATCCGTCCTCGCCGCCATTAGGGCGTATTTAAAGGAGGATCATCGTGAGTGGGATAGACATCTGTCGTCCATTGAATGTGCTCTTCGTAGTACCCACCACGAGGCGATCGGCATGTCCCCGTATCAGGCCCTGTTTGGTAGCCATATGATCCTGCACGGATCAGCGTATCCAGTCCTGAAGAAACTGAACGTTTTCCAGGAGGGTGACATAGCTGTCTTGCCATTGACGGACAAAATGCAGATGCTTCGAGAGCGGATTGTTAGTAACTTAGCCGCCGCACACTCCAGACATAAACACCAATACAACTTACGGTGTCGAGTGGGCAGTTTTCGCCCAAGAGATGAGGTTTACCGGAGGACTTTCTGGGTGAGTAACCGAGCGGGTCGTTTCAGCGCCAAGTTGGCACCCCGGTTTCTGAAAGCTCGGATACGTAGAAAAATTGGAACCAGCTTGTACGAGCTGGAGGATTTGGCCGGTAAGAGTCTCGGTGTATATCACGCCAAAGACCTACGTCGTTGATTTCCTCAAGGTTTCCTTTTTCAGCTTTTTGATTTTTGGTCAGGCTGTGGGTGTACCTCGGCGAACTAGTTGCCTGTCGTCCTACTGGGGTGAGTCACATGCAATGTGGGATTGCGTGAGATTAACTCCCCGGTACGAGAGGAAACCGGTTCTGGCGAGAATGTCTGTAAGTTTACAGGAACCGGAGGGAGACAATATGGAATTGCCTACAGCCGGATCCTGGGACTTCCAGATATTCTTCCGAGTGATCTACTGACTGCTCCACCTTTTCAAAGTTGGCGTAATCACTCCTCTAACCTCGTTCCGTATTACTACTCTTACCTGTGATGCCCGGCTAGCTCACTAGAGCATGAGACTCCTATTCTCAGGTCGTGAGTCGAGTCCCACATTGACGCCAAAAATATTAGGTCTTATGGTATAAAAACCGTCCGTTTTTTTCGGCTCCTCACTGACTCGCGAGTCGGCCTTGTGGACCCGAGGGTATGTAACGGTCGGAATTATCATTTATTTGGGTTGGGAAATTTATTTTGGGAATCACCTTATAAGGGGAAATTTTGGAAAAAATCACTTTGCGGAAACAGGAAAATTTAAAAAAAAAAGAATAGGCGAGGAAAAAAATAATAATGGAAGATAGTTTTTTTGGAGGAAAAAGAAAAGGGAGTTCGAATTTAGACGGCTGGAGGCTTGTAATTTATGAGGAAATAAAAATAGTAAAAAATCAGTTTTTTTTGAACCTATACTACTGGCTGGAAGACAAACACATTCACTAGTCAGTCCATTTGAAAAAATAACAATTTCGCTTCGAATTAGCAACAATCAGGACTAGTTCGGTGCTGTGAAGTCTAGGCGAAAATACAAGCAAGATTAGGCCCCAGAAAAAGTTACCAATAGAAAGGAGTTTTGAGAGGTACCGAAGGGGATACCAGCAATACCAAAAAAATTGTTTTTTTTGGCCCTTTAGTTGATGGAGCAGGATATGCAGGTTTTGGTGTTTTACGTTGATGAAATTTTTAGCAGGGAAAGGTGCGGATTGGTGTTAATCTGTACAAACTGTTTATTTATTTAAGGGGCAAGACCCTGTGTTTTTAATACTCTTCGTTTATCTGTCACCAAAAGTTCAGAAAAAAAGGAAAAGCCGTGTAGAGAAATGGCGGAAGGCATTGGAGAGTAGGTGGATGAAGAGACAGGTTTAAAATCAGAAGACCGAGGGGGAATGGAGAACAGACCGAAGTTTATCCAAAATTACTTGAACATGGTTTAAATAGTGCAAAGTTGCCGGAAAATTAGATGATAGTTATCACACTGCAGACATTAGTATAAATGAAGAATTTCAGGTAATTAAGCAATACCCATAGTGCATCCACACCAGCTGGATCAGAGAAAAAATACACACGAAAAAAAAAAAACAATACACAAAATAAAATAACCCAAAAAATTTTCTTTTTTGCTTTAATTTAAAAAAAAAAAAAAAAAAACAAAGAAACATTTATTCCTAATATAATAATTTTAATAGTAGTTAGTATTACCTTTATAATATTCTTGATACTTATTTGTGAATTTGTGTTGCTCCTTGTCGGATATATGTTGTTCTTGGTTGGTTCCGGGAAAGTTGTTTTCTTCTAAGTGATTTCTGTTGATTGTAATCTCGTTTGTACAAAGCGAGGAGTATTGGCCAATACTGCGCGCTTTATTGTTATCATTCATACTCATGTTCCCTAAAATCACGTGACTCGTATGTTTTTTTTTGAATTGTATTCGTTCACGGCTAATATTTGACACGGGCAACTCATCAGGTTGTGATTGTTAATGCTCCCATGTAATGTTTGGGTTGATGTTATATTAAAGGATTGTATTTATTAAAAATGGCCATGCGTTAAAATTTTTCTTGTGGAATGGTTGAGGGAGGGGTCATTCCTTTTCAGGGTGATGCGGCTCAGGCGATGACAGGAGGATGATAGACGGAAGTCAAAGTTGCACAGGCACAGTTAAGTGGTGAACCAACCGCGGTAAGCCCCGGCCACACACCCCACGACCCCTCCGGCGAGCTAGATAACTCCGTGTGGCCGGCGTAGGAGTTCCGGATTTTCTTTTCATTTCTTATGTATGGTATTGGCTCCTTGGTCATGCTCTTCCGGGCTTGTGGCTAAGGGGGTAATACCTCGCATAAGTGGCGCCCACTATTTTATCGCGCCATTATGCTAGTACATTCATAATAGCTATATAAATGGACACGAACATCATCAAAACATAAATACTGCACCATCATGCGGACAACGGACACAATTTCTGTATCGGCCTTTTAATGGTTGTGCTGGATGTCCTTACAGCACCCCTCACCTGGTTATCGGATCCTGGGTGTATTTCGTGTACCACCCCTAGTGGCCATTGTGCTGGTGGGCGATTATCGTCCATAATGATAACTACCTGGCCTATTTTAAGGTTTGGTTGTTGTAGCAACCATTTTTTTCGTTTTTGGAGCTCCAATAAATATTCCTGTTATCACTCTCGCCTGGTTATCGGATCCTGGGTGTATTTCGTGTACCACCCCTAGTGGCCATTGTGCTGGTGGGCGATTATCGTCCATAATGATAACTACCTGGCCTATTTTAAGGTTTGGTTGTTGTAGCAACCATTTGTTTCGTTTTTGGAGCTCCAATAAATATTCCTGTGACCATTGAGTCCAAAATCGTTGTACGAGTTGCTGTACATGTTTCCAACGATCTAAATATGGCATGTTGTCCTTGGATATTGCTTCTGGTACTGCTTTGAGATTTCTTCCTATCAAAAAATGCCCAGGAGTAAGTATCTCTAGGTATGATGGGTCGGCCGACAGCTGGCATAGCGGTCGGGAATTCAGGCAAGCTTCTATTTGAACGAGTAATGTGGTTAGTTCTTCGAAGGTAAGTATTCTGTCATTATTAATGCGTCTCAGGTGATGTTTAATGCTTTTAACACCGGCCTCCCATAAGCCTCCGAAGTGTGGAGTTATTGGTGGGTTAAAGTGACATTGTATGTTCAGATTGGCAAGTTCATCAGCGGCCTACGCGGTGGCATCATTTAGGACCTGCTTCATCTGAGACTGTAATTGTTTATTAGCTCCTACGAAGTTTGTTCCGTTGTCTGAATAAAATTTCCGACATAATCCTCGCCGTCCGATAAACCTCCTCAATGCTGCTATGAAAGCTTCAGTAGTCATGTCTGATGCTACCTCTATATGAATTGCTTTCGTACACATGCATATAAAGATACAGAAGTATCCTTTATATACTTTTGATCCCTTATGTTGGGACATTTTTAGTTCTATGGGCCCGGCGTAGTCTACCCCTACGTTTTCGAATGGGTTGGCTGGCGTGATCCTTGCGCTTGGTAATCTTCCCATTATTTGAGATGGTGCTGTAGCTCTATATCGAATGCATGTCACACATTTATAAATTCTCTCCTTTACGGCTAGCATCCCGTTCGTAATCCAATATTGGTTCCTAATCGTGTTTAATACTAGTTGTGCTCCCCCGTGGAGCGTTGTCTTATGGAAATGATCAATAATAAGATTGGTGACGTGATGCTGCCTTTGTAAGATGATAGGGTGTTTAGTGTCGTAGCTTAGATTTGCATTTTGTAGTCTGCCTCCTACTCTTATTGTACCATCTTCTGCCATAAATGGGTATAGTTTGGCTAATTGGCTAGATTTGTGGATCGTTTTGATGTTACTTAATTGTTCGCATTCTTTGGGGAACATTTGTTTCTGGGCTAATTGGATTAGTTTCGTCCTTGCCCATTCGATTTCTTTCGCTAATAGCTGCGAGTTGCGCCGCTCTTTCTTACTTCGACTATTATGAATAAACCGATGGCAGTACGCCATGGCTCGCAGTGTTTTTGTTAGCGAGGAAAACTTCATCCACCATTCAGTGATGATTGGTTGGTTTGTCATCAGGGTTTTGGTGGTTGTCTTGGCTTCAAGTTCTGTTTTAAGATCTACCAGAATTTCTTTTGGCCATTTGTCCTCTGGTTTCCGCAACCACGTAGGACCCTGCCACCAAATTGATGCTTCTTGAAGTTTTGCTGGCATTACTCCTCTTGACGGTAAGTCCGCTGGATTTTCCTTGGTGGAGACATAATGCCAGGATGTTCTATCAGCATTTTCACTGATCTCCACGATTCGATTGGCTACAAATGTCTTCCACTTATTTGGCATGCCTTTTAACCACGCTAGAACTACTTTGGAATCAGTCCAGCATTTGCTTTGGATGTCTTGGAGATGCATGTCTATCTTGATTTGCCGGATTAATTTGCTGAGAAGCACTGCTCCACATAATTCTAATCGCGGTAAAGACATTGGTTTGATGGGAGCAACTCTCGTTCTTGCCATCAGCAATGTCGTTTCATTACTTTCATCCTCTAAAACGGTTCTGATGTACACCACGGCTGCGTACGCTCGTACGGATGCGTCGCAAAATCCCATTAATTGACACCTCTTATTTCCTGTACTTGTTTTCAACCATCTCGGTATTCTAAGGTTTTGAATGTGGGGAAGTTGTTCCTTGAACTGGGTCCATTCTTGTTGGATTTCTTGATCCACTGGGTCATCCCATTGATACCCGTTCATCCATAATTTCTGCATGATTAACTTGGCAATAACTATACATGGGGCTATCCAGCCTAGCGGGTCGTATAGTTTAGCCACCTCGGACAAAATTTTTCTTTTTGTCTTGGCTAGTTGCGCGAATTCCGATTCCTTTATCGCGTATGAGAAGTAATCTTTGGCTGGGTGCCAATAGATACCCAGTGCCTTGATTTGATTATCTTCTTTGACTTGTAGCGGCAGTTGTATTTCGCGATCTGCCGCTGGGATTGCTTCTAGTAGAGATTGATGGTTAGCAGCCCATTTTCTCAGATGAAAACCCCCACATCTCAATAGATCAATCAATCCCCGTTGGAGTTCTAATGCCTCTGGCAACGTGTCTGCCCCTGTAAGTAGGTCATCCACATAAAAATCCGTGAACACTTTTCCGGCTGCCTTTGGCCACTTTTTCATCTCATCGGTGGCTAACTTTTGTAAAGTTTTTATAGCTAAATATGGTGCCGCGGTCGTCCCAAAGGTGACCGTTTGTAACTCATATTCTTGTACTGGTTCTGTAGGGCTTTCTCTCCATAAAATCGTTTGATATTTTCTATCCGACGGACTTACAGATATCATTCTGTACATTTTCTCTGTCAGCCGTTACCGCGTATTTGTATTGCCTCCAATTCAATAAAGTAGCAAATAATTTAGGTTGTAATGTTGGCCCGTTTAACATCTGCTCATTTAAGCTTTTTTTATTCGAGGTTTTAGCTGAAGCATCAAATACCACCCTCACCTTTGTCGTAGTGCTCTCCTTGACTACGGCATGATGCGGCATGTAATACCTGTGGGGTGTTTGCCCTGTGGTTACTTTCATATGCCCTAAATCAATGTGCTCCCTCAAACATTGTGTGTAGGCTTCGCGTAGCTCTACATTCTGAGACAATTTTCTTTCCATTTGGACTAGCCTGGACATTGCTTGTCCTCTAGATTCACCTAGATCGGGTGGGCCACCGCCCACGAACGGTATGCTAACTTCATAGTGACCATTTGGATGGCGTTTTGTGTGATCCTCATAGTGTTTCTCGCACTTTTCTTCCTCAACTGTTAGGCGTCGTCCGGTGTCCAACTCCTCCCATTCCCAAAACTTCTTCATTTGACTATTTAACTCTTGCAAAGTATCCGTCTGCTGAAGGGTAAATGCGGATAAGTTCGATTGACTTGGCTTATGTACACTTGCAGCTGCTTTGCCAAATATTATCCAACCTAAGCTGGTGTTCTGGGCGACGGGCGATTGGTTGACTCACTTGCGTAGACCATTTTGTATGACGTCTGCGTACACGTCGACACCTAATAATACATCGATTCGACCTGGTTCGGTGTAATTTGGGTCAGCCAACTCTAGGCCGTCAATGTGTGACCAGTTTTGCCATGCAATTCTTTTCGGTGGGAATACATTAGTGATGTTTTTGATGACATAGGCCTGCAACGTGCGCTCAAACTTAGGGTCTATGGTGGACAGCAATGAAACGTACGCTATCTTAGTTGATGTTGCCACTGGAACGGATGCTATACCGGTCACCTCTAATGCAGCTGGTATGGTATCCGCTTGTAAGGATTGATATGCCGTTTCGGTTATGAACGAGCTCTGCGATCCAGGATCGATTAGCGCTCGCAGAGTCAGATGGGTTCCTTTATCATCCTTAATTTTTACCAATGCTGTCGCTAGCATTGATTGCGTGTTATTCCTGCTATAATTGCAGTTGGTAACAGTTTGATTCTTGGGATTCTCCTCTTTCTTATCTAATTTTCCCTGACAACTTCCCTCTTGTGTGGATCCATCATGCAACAACACATGATGCTTTTTTCCACATTGGGGACACCTATTGCTGCTGGTGCATGTTGCATTTGGATGTAACCCAGGCAGTTGTCACACACCCTATTTTCTGTCAGCCATCTCCGTCTCGCGTTCATGTCCAAACCCTTGAATGTTTGGCATTGAGATAGGAAATGTTGTTGTCTGCACATTAGACAGTGAACGTTCCTGGCTTTCAACTTTCTATAATCCCCCTTGTTATTATTTACAAACCCTCTTTGTTGATACCTTTCTTTATTTTCTCGCCAACAATTATCTCTGCCTTGTTTGTCAATATTGTGTTGGCTTATATGATAACTCGCAGTTCGATTCCGATCCTTGCCACCCTTTCTGACTTCTCGATTTGATATATTTTGATTAATATCTTTGGTAGCTTCTAAACTGCGATACCTTTCTTCCATAAATTTGCTTAAATCTGCTAACGACGGCAAATCGTCCGATTTAGCAATCAACTGTTCCCAAAGATTTCGTGTTTTATCCGGCAATCTTTGTGCCGTTGCATACACAAATATGGGATCCCAGTTGGTAATATCGACCTTAAGGACTTGTAAGCCATGCTTAACGCGATGCAGTTCATCTAGCACTGCTCTTATGTCTTTATAAGACTCATTTTTAATCTTCGATTGATTAAATAATAATTTAAATTGGGCGTATATTAATAACCTCCGCTTGTTGTAGCGTTTGCATAGTAATTCCCATGCTGGCGCATAATTTTCTGACGTCATGTCGAATGCGTCTAAGTCTCTTCTAGCTTCCCCTGTGAGACTGTTTTTTAAATAATGAAGCTTATCGACTGCAGTCAGTCGTTCTTCACTGTGTATCAATGATACGAAACGATCATGGAAAGTCCTCCAAGAAGTATATTGGCCATCGAACTTTGGAATTTCAATGGTCGGAAGTTTTACAATGGCCTTGGGTGCGCTTGTTTGCTCACTAACTTGAACCTTTTGTTTCGATTCTTCAGCTTTCTGAGCAATGCATGCCTCTAGCGCATCTTGCAAGTCACCCATGAATTCTGAGTATGATTCCTCAAAATCCTGAAACTGAGTGCCTTGTACGTACCGAACTACTTCGTCCCGGACACTTTCGTCTTTGATGCTAGTAACATCTGCTGCACCTAACTCTAGGTAATTACTCTCAAACCTCTCCCATATTACTTTAATATTTTCGATCTTCCCTTTTATATAACCTGCCGTTCTTCTATGCTTGGAAGTCTTATTATAGTTGGAGATTGTCTGCCTTAGCTGTGTCTCCAACGTGCCTTGCATTTTTAATGTAGTTTTCATTTTGTCGTTGATTTAACTACAAACTACTACACTAAAATAATCCCAAAAATATTTAAACGTTTGAATGATTTACTAATTTTTATCTAATTGATATAATTATTTGACCACTTTCATCCGGCTCGAAGGACCAATGTTACGGCGCACGGACGTAATATTGTAATTTTGTTAACTTTTCTTTAATTAATTTTTTTTTGTTGTCCTCTTCCAAAATGAAGAGTCCACAATATTTACCTTTTCTTTCTTTTTACCTCAGCTTTCTGAAAATTTCCAAGGATTCTGAATCAAATGCAAAAGTGGTTTAAAATAATTATATTATCTCCTATAATGCACAATTCTAATTAAATTCTAATTCTCTCTACTTTAATTTCTATGTATTTATCAAAAAAAAATTCTAAATAGCTATTAAATCCGCTTCTTGATCTGAAATAATACTTCATTAGTAAATCGTTCAAATATTCAGGTCATTGCCCCTTTAATCATACTTATTCTTCCTTCATTCAATTTGGCTGAAATTATGTCACTGCAGCGCCGGTTGAATTCCAGTTTCTGCAGCTGACCAATACATTTTTTTTATTTGAATTTTCACTGTATCCCGAATTAGATCTGTATGACCTTGCGGGACTCAGTGCACACAGAGGAATTGGCGATTTATTCGCAATCTTTTTCCCCGTTGTCTACAACCTTTAACTCTTTATGAGTTTATTTAGATTTAATTCTCGACTTGTGTTTTTCTTTATTCTCCAAAACACGGAGTTGCTGGTTAGCGAATTTCGCTCAACCTGGTTAGCTAAGTTTTGTTTGTTTTTTTTTTACAAAAATTTTGTTTTTAGTCGAGATTCGACTTGAAAGTTCTTACGGTTTAGAACTTGATTATATAGGAAGCTTATGATTTCTGCTAATCACTAGCTGTGAGTTATCAAAAATCATTTAAAATCCCGATCATACGATTTATAAGGGATTTGTTCAATTTTAATTCCTTAACAGAGATTCCTAAACAGAAAATCTCTGATAGAGGATAAAATGGTTATAGTCACTATGGCCAACCTGAACACACGAATTAGTGCTGATAAAAATTTATTTTAATTTAAATTCCTCAACAGAGATTCCAAAACAGAAAATCTCTGTTAAAGGATAAAATGTAAGAGTCGATATTCGACTTAAAGAAAAATCCACCTCTAATGTTAGTAATTTTTTTTTATTATTTTTTTTTTTAAACCTAACATCTCACTACGAATTCGCCAGATCGACTGATCAAGTTTCCTTCGCGCAGGAACTTTTATTCTTCGTCTTCTGTCGAAATGAAAGATGGCGCTTGGTGGAGCTTTTTCACCACGGCACGATCACTTTACAGTGGTTTCAATTTATACCATTTTCGTGATTAGAGCTTTCATTAAAGCTTTTTGTTTACATTTACTGGGTGACATAAGGTAAGTGTTTGTTTGTTTTCTATAGTTTTATTTTTATTTTGATTATTTTATTTATTTTTGGTGAGGACTTGGTCAGGAGTTTCAGGATTGTTGTAGGTAATTTTTTTAAGATCATTTTATATTTATTACTTTTCTTTTTAGCCTGACGTGATGACTATGGTATATCGGGTCGGCGTCTGACCGGTTTGTTTACGTCTGTTTTGGATTGATTTTTTTTCTTTTAATATTTTTTATTTTCAGGCCAAAACAATTAGGGTTACAAAGAAGAAGCTGCAGAATCTTTGGCCACAGTCAACGTTTGTATAGCAGCATATACCACCACTCAGGCACGCCTTAAACTACTTGGTTATCTGGAAGAAATTGGAGATCGAGTTTTATATTATGACACCGATTCTGTTATTTACATCAGTCGGGAAGGAGAATATGATCCACCAACTGGAGAATTCGTAGGAGATATAACTGACGAACTTGAGTGCTATGGTCCTGGTAGTTATATCAAGATTTTTGCAAGTGGGGGGCCGAAAAATTATGCTTACGCTGTTTATATCACAAAAACCACTTCCATTATACGGAAAAGCAAAGTAAAAGGGATCTGTTTAAATTATGAAGCCTCGAAACAAATCAATTTAGACACAATTAAAGAAATGATATTTAACGATGACAGGGAAAACAATCATATTCCCATTATGTCTCGAAATATACGACGCAACCAAAATCATGAGGTAATAACAGCTCCAGAGATAAAAAAATATAAAGTGACGTCAGAGAAAAGAAGATTTTTAGATGATTACAGTTCTGTACCGTATGGATACAAGAGACAAAAACGGTTCTAGTAAGAATATTCCTACTGACAAGAGACGTGGAGTAGGCCTACTGGGGATACCACGTGACAAAAAAAACGCACCAAAGAGCTCTACCCCATGGGTTGGTGTGGAAATGAGTTCCATATTTTGAAAGATATACATATAAGACCTTAAAATATGTATTTAACAGTCAGTTGATATTTTCTCTTTGGATAGTGAAAGTCATGAATTCTTTAACAGTTATTTTGGATATACAATTTGTCAGCTAAGGAGATGGTAGTCTTACAACGTCTTTTCGACGAACAAGAAGAAGACTACATAAACCATTGTAGCAAAAGGACAAGCAGCGGTAGCATACTACCTTTCCAGGTGGCCGATGATACCAGTGACTACCCGAGTATCAATGAAGAAGAAGAATTCTGGAGGAAATAAACAGCTTTAGATACAAGAAGAGCATGTCTTTAAAAGACATGATTATTGACCAAGTACATCGTATACTTGACGTTCGGAGGGTGGATACTCAATTCGGGAGAAAAGTAGTTGTTGAACTGGAGGATGGCAACATATACCTCCCAGTAAGGTACACTGATCTCTCCGATAGGGGAATTAATTTGTTAAATAAAGGTAGATATACCGTAGTGAATTTGGGGGAAAAGGGTAACACCTTTGACCTTATTTTTAAAAAATACCAAGAAAATGAATTTTAAAAATAAAGATGTAAAAAATATTAATAATATTAATTAATAATAATAAATGTGCAAATTATTTAAAATATAAAATGTGTATTATTCTGATGTTTTCCTTACGCCATTTTACCTCTTTCAGATTTTTATTTTAGATACATATCAATGTTGGCTCCGTGAAAGTTTACAATTCAGTTGTTGCAATCTCTACAAGTTCGTTTCAAACTAATATCGCAAATTCATATTTTAAAATGTATAAAAGTAGCTTATGGAAGCAGTTGAGTGGGGATATGGGATCTTCTGTCGTTTGTTTCAAGCAGCGTAATCTAATTGATGAGAAAAATCTAAAATCTGTTTTAAAACACAAAACATGGACAAAAATATACTTAGTTCTCTTGTTATGTCGGAATAAAAAGTAAAAACTATCGTAAAATTGTTTTTCTTTCACTCTTTTGTTTTTACAGAATTCAATGATTTAACGACAAACCTTTCAATTGAATATCTGTGCACTTGGAAGTTTGCTTATCGCAAAGCATGAAAAAGGAAGCATTAGCAGCGGATCCATTAAAACTAGAACTTTACAATTTAGTATAGTAATAATCCAATTTAGAAAAAAATAAAAAACGTTCAGCAAGTAACAAATTATTTCATTCATTCACTCAAGTTCCATAATTTCAGGTAAAAACAAACAACAACCACCATGCAATACTCGCCGAAAGTCATCGGCATCGAGAGTATCATTTCTACTTTCATCCACAGTATCTGGCTGTGGAGCATGGGACACATGTGCAGGCATTCATGTATGGGGCGGTGAAAAATTGTAAAAATATAAACAAACAAGTGCTCTCAAAGCATATTATAAATATGTTTTTAAATATTGATGATGGAAATTCAACTTAAAAATCATATAAAGCATTAATTATTAATTTGACATAGTTTAAGTAGTTTAAAATATTAACGACTCGTCTATCAAATGTTTACAAGGTGATAAATCCACGGGTCTTGTATTTGTTTCTTTTGCAGAAGTACACTTTACCTTTCATCCAAAGTAGCTGTCTGTTCAGGTTATAACAACAACAACAACCATGCAATAGTCACACTGCGGCACAACCGCTGTTTTCTTTTTCCATTTATGCCGGTAGATTCTCCCGCTCAAATTGCTGCAGTGCATTTGTTTCTTTTGCAGAAGTATCTGGCTGTGGAGCATGGGGCACATGCGCAGGACCTTGTCATGTACCCTGCAAACATTACAAGTTGAGATCGAGGTTTTTAAATATTGGCGATGGAAATTTAACTAAAAAATCATATAAAACATTAATTATTAATTTAACATAGTTTTAATAATTTAAAATATTAAAGACTAGTTGATAAAATGTTTGCAAGGTAGTTATGTGATAAATCCACGGGTCTTGCATTTGTTTACCTTCATCATCCACAGTGTCTGTCTGTTCAGGTTATAACAAAAACAACAACAATGCAATAGTCACACTGCGGCACAACCGCTGTTTTCTTTTTCCATTTATGCCGGTAGATTTTCCCGCTCAAATTGCTGCAGTGCATTTGTTTCTTTTGCAGAGGTACACTTTACCTTCACCCAAAGTAGCTGTCTGTTCAGGTTATAACAACAACAACCATGCAATAGTCGCACTGCAGCACAACCGCTGTTTTCTTTTTCCTTTTAGGACGATAGATTTTCCCGCTCAAATTGCTGCATATCGCGATCATGTGCATCGGCTCGCTGGGTCGCAAAATACTTCGCAAGATCTAAAAATAGAATCTCACAACTGCATGTGTACGCAGATAACGAGACTCCATTCAACTGCCGTCTTGGTCAAGTTGGCTAAGGCGTTGGTTTTTCTGTTCGCGATTTGTGTGGCGCTGGTTCGATTCCCAAGCAATGTGCGATTTTTCTCTGGAATGATTTGTTGTACAGAGTGTAAAATCAGTGCTTTGTAGAGGCTAGGGCAAGGCTCGACCAATAGCTTCGTGGCTCAGACGGTAGCTACCGCCGCAGTCTAGGCAGTAGCTTCCGACACAGGCCAACCTGCCAAAGCCACCGACCCAGTCCCGGACCTGCTCTGCAGAGACTAGGGAGCACGTACGAGTCTGAGTAAATACCTTCCGGCGCAGACCGGGCAAAAGCTACCGCCACCGCCTGTAGCTTCCGCCCAACCTGCCAAGCCACCGACCCCTGCCAAGTCCCAAACCACTTTCCCTGACCGAACAGCCCGCCAAGTCCCAAGCCACACTTTCCCCCTGACCGAGTCCACCAACAAAATCACTTTCCCCTAAACCAGTTCCGCACTCATAAACAAAAACGAACCAGTCTCAAGGCCACTGGCCTTGACCTACATTCCACATTCCACAGAGACCACGCCCCGTGACCTGGTTCTCAGGCGGAAGTGCCTCTTCACCTACTGATGGGGTACTGGCGTTCCTGAGACCGGCTGGTTCAGAGCCTGTAAGATACTCACATTCGTCATTAGCATTCGTTGGAGACTTAGGGTTGTTGTTAGAGGCTAGGTGAATAGTCGTGTAGTCTTTGATTGGGACGAGCATAAGGGATAGGCTCGTCAGGTGGGGTGTTAACGTTGAGGAGGCCAACATAATACACTGTACTTGTTCCAGTTGGTAAGAGGAAATTGGCGAGGAATACTCCTTCGCTCGGCTCGTAAGATTCACAGAGCATTTCCTCCTCTAACCTTAGTGGAATAGGGACCACCATTTGAGACCGGCTTGGTAGGCGAATGGATTTCTCCAATGCCGCTTTATATTTGCCTGAATTGGTCTCATAGTCGTTGGAGTTGTTTTCCAACCTTGAGTCAGCTGGTATTCCTCTCTGAGGATTTATCTCGGCTACTACGAGTTGAGATTCCCTGGTTTGGGTTTGCTCCTGCTGCTCTCTAGGGTTTGACTTGGCGGGTCCATTGCGTAATGGAATTGCAATTTCTACTGGGTTGATTTCCGTGCGAGGAAATCGCAGTGTTTTGTTTGGGCCTTCGACGTTACAATGTCTGGAAAGAAAGTCGTTTCCTAACATTCGTCGTTTCCATAGTTAGGGATTTCTGGCGTATTTTGCACAATTTGGAAGGTGCATGGGGGGGGGGGCGTTGAGAACGATGTTCCCCTGACAGCTCCCTAGTGTTTTTCCTTGGCCGTATGGCGTTTGTAGTGTGCATTTTTTAGTGGGATCTGATTAGTTGGGATCCTTTAGTTTTTTATGTTAGCGCCGGTATCCACTGCTAGGTCTGCTTTGCCGTTAAGGCTTATGTCTAGAGGAAGAGTGACGAGTGGAACACTTGGTTCGGGCGCATGAGGTCCCCCTTTAGTAATATTTTGAGGACTTATTGTCGGGCCGGGGTTTCTTGAACCGACTGCGGGAAGTTTCCCGCTTGTTGTGACTCCCAGCGCTGTTTTTGATGACAGTCATCCACCGTGTGGCCACGTCTGTGGCAGAAATCATATCTATATCTAATATTAAACACTGACCTTGTGTTGTTGGCGGCTTGTTGACGGCCATTAGGTTGGTTGGATCCATTATTCATGGGTCGGTTGGTTGGTTGTCGGTTAGCACCTTGGTTGGAGGGTTGTTGGTCGGGGTAGCGGTAATTACCCATTTGTTGTGACCGCAGGTCTGGGTAACGATTGTTACCTTGGAACTGACACCGTTGGTTGGGGTAACGATTATTATTATTATTATATGAAGGACCCTGCTTTTGGTAACGATTATTATTATTAAATGGGGTCCTTGGGGGCTCAACTGGTCGGGGGCAGTCCCTCGCGTCGTGCGAGTTGGACCTGCAGATTATGCAGAAGGGCGTGTTTTTGCGTTTCAAACAGTCCGCATAGGTATGCCCTCTATTTCTACAATAGTTACAGGTGATGTTCAATGGTTTGGTTTCATTTTTCGGAACGGCGCTTACAGTCGTTACCTGGTGGGCGCTTGGTAGCGGCGCCTGTGGTGTGGTTTGCTGGTGGGGCGAATAATGTGTACATTACCTGCGGATTTATCGGGCTTGGGAGTGTTGTTTGCGGCATGGTTGGTGTTGGCGGGGCGGTGTACTGAGTGTGTAGGTTTGGCATATTTGTTAGGGCCATTTGGTATGGGGGGGCGAACGGCTAACAAAGACCTCGGAAAGTGGTGGCACCCGATTTGTCACTTCTGTCAAGATTCGAGGAAAGTCACTGCAGACGAACACCTAGCAGACCTGTTAGCAAGTCCTAATCCCACCTCCCCGCGGTGCCCTCTGGGGTACTTCTTCGGAAGGAGCTAACGGGAGACGGGCGAATGGCGAGCTCTCTGCGCCACAAAACAGAGTTTTAAGTCGGTTGGGCTGAGGGTTAGCAACCCGCTCCCATAAAAAACACCATTGCTACGAATCGGCAAACAATGCCTCGGAACCGGACGGATTTTCCGCCCTATGTCCCATGAGGGATTAAAGGAGTTTAAAGAAGAAAAGAAGATTTGGTAAATGTATTCCGGCTTAGGAATAGGGACTGTTTGCCCATAAAGACTATATGCTGGGTGAGATACTGTCATTGGGTAGGAGGCATGCATAGAATTTTGTTTTAGTTTCTCCATATCTAGAGCCTTTTGTGTCAAGTGTGTATCCTCTCCCAGAGTTAGGAGGTACTGGCAGAGGTGGGGGTTAGTAACCCCACTCCGCAGGGCATTTTTTGCGAAGGCCTCTAATTAGGCCTTTACGGCCGGTGCTGCCATCGCACCGTATTTAGTGGTGGCCGCCTCTTCACATAATGACAGCTGTTGTTTAATCCTAGTGGTGTAGGCTGTTAGAGGCTCTAGGGGGAACTGGCGTAATTGAATTGATTTGTTAACCAGTTCCTGATATGTTTCCCTAGGCAGGTATGTCCGGTTTAGGAGGTTTTCGATCTCCTCGAAAGTGGCAGGTTGTGATGAGGCAATTAGTTGATAGGCCTCTCCCCGAAGCCTAGTTGGGTAAATTTGTACGAAGGTGGCCTTTTCCTGTTCTGTCAGGCACTGTAGTACTCGGCGGCAACAGCCTAGGAACATTTGTAGTTCCGTTGCCATTGTCGGGTTTTGGCCGCCAGAGAATAGAGGAACAAGTTGGGCCGTTAATTTGGCGACTTTGATATATTCGTCCGCCATGGCTGTTGGGGATTCCTTTAGAATTAAGGGTTTGACAAGACGACTGCCGTGGAAGGTCACCTCCTCTTCTTCTAGGAGGGACAAAGACCGGGTTGATAATTCTACCCAGTCCGCAAGGAGATCTATTGGTGCGTAATCGGGTTCGGGCGGTTCTGTGTTACAGTTTTCACAATTGTCCCTATCCTTTATACTAGTCTTATCTACTACTTCAAAGGGGCGTGGGAGACTATTTATAAAATTGAGGAGGCCCTGTTTAAATTTCAGGGCCTCTTCTTTATAAGCTTCTATTTTAGCCTTTCTTTCTAGGCTGGCCTGTTGGATTTGTTTATCCACGACCTCAAAATGGACTATGTTGAATTTACCAGTCTCCTGCGCCCACTTAAGTATCTTATCTAATTTTAAATTAACACCTACTTGTTTATTTTCTTCCCCTAGAAGTGTCCCACTTCGTAGACGTCTGGGGGATGTTTGGGGTGTTTCCGATGAAGTTGTTGGAGTTTGAGGTGTTGTGAGTGGCGTTGAAGTCCCTCGCTGAGTGACCTGGCAGGACGCTGGGGTGTCGCTGGATCCTGGCACGGTTGAGGGTCCTGGTGAGGTCAGTGAGTGGTCCCTCGGTGGGGGAGTTACTGGTGTTCTTGTGTCCCCTTGTTGGCCTTCTGACATAGGGCGTCTCCAGGGCGGGATGAAGCCCACTAAAAGTCCCGCGATGCAAAAATTTTAGGGGGGTAAATGCGTGCTCGCTTAGAGCAGAGGCACGTAGGTGATTACCCCCGAGAGTTGATTCGTGGAGGATCTGGGAATTTTTATGCGCTGTAGTTAGACGCTAATACTGCCCCCAAGTTAGGCTCAGCCTTGGGTTAGAGGTCAATGGAGCCTTGACCAGCAGTATTACTACCTTTGTTGTTAGCGCACCCAGATCCTACCAATATGCGCCAATTGTTATATTTATTTTAATTACCTTTTATCAAATCAAATAATTTGTTATATGTATTTGGATGTTATATATGTATCTTATATTGATATTGTTATATGTATTTGGATGGTATATGTCTTGTGACGAATTTTATTCACACTATATTTTTTTTTATTTAAAACATCACTAAAAATTACACAATATTATTTGGCTTTATTATTGTTCCCTTTAGTCCGGGATTTCTTAAACTTCTACTTTTAATCAAACTATACTTTCTTATTTAAAACCTCACTTTCCACAATATTATTTGGCTTTATTCTTGCTCCCTTTAGTCCGGGATTTCTTAAACTTCTACTTTTAATCAAACTATACTTTCTTATTTAAAACCTCACTTTCCATAATATTATTTGGCTTTATTCTTGTTCCCTTTAGTCCGGGATTTCTTAAACTTCTACTTTTAATCAAACTATACTTTCTTATTTAAAACCTCACTTTCCACAATATTATTTGGCTTTATTCATGCTCCCTTTAGTCCGGGATTTCTTAAACTTCTACTTTTAATCAAACTATACTTTCTACAACACCGCCCGCTCGCGCTCGTGGTTTAGACAACACTTAATTAATTAAAATCGCCACCGGCCGGTGGTGGCAATGAAGATTGACCACAGGCTGGGAAAAACGCGCCCTTGAACTTTTTCCCACCTGCGCAACTTGCTTACCGCACGTTTCTCACGCGGCACATTGCAAGTTGCGCTAGATCGGGTGGATAAAGTTACGTTTCCCCCGTGGATGTCTATGCTGGACACATTGAAAGAGCGAAAACTAGCCCATTGGAAGGTGTGAAAAACAACGATTCTCATGCGGATCGCGACGGATTTTTTACTTTGTTTTGGTTTTTTCACGATTTTGAGGCAAGTGGGAAATATCTGTGGATATTACCGTTTCAACGACTTAAGAGATTTACTTGCACTTCTTCCAACGTAACCCGATACCTCTGCTGATAAGGCGTTGGGTTTTCGTTCGGTACTTGTGCGAGTTTCAAGTCATTTGTTTTTTTTTTCTTTTACATAACAGTAGGTTTGATTGGTGCGATCTTGGTTTTAGCTGTAAGCAGGGTGGATGTAATGTCTCCATTCTCGTGCTCGACTCGCAGGTACAATACAGCAGCGTATGCCCTTGTAGATGCATTGCAGAACCCATGTATTTGTGCATTGGCACCTGGGGAGTATTGTATCCATCTTGGAATCTGTAATGTTTCCAGGCCTTTTAGCTGTTGCTTGAATGTAGACCACTGGGTTGATATTTGGGGGCCACCTGTGTATCCCATGTGATGCCAGTAATCCGTAACGTCTGCATGAGTATCTTGGCTACGACCGGAGATAACCATCCTAATGGGTCATATAGTGATGCTATGTTGGACAGCATGTTGTCTCAATGTTGTCTTGTGATCAATTTGTGTTCACGCATTGGGATGACTGAAAATGTAAAATGATCAGGTCCAGGATGCCATCGGATGCCAAGAGTTTTGACCGTGTCGTCATCTGAGAATGTAAGTATGTCCTTTTGCTCACGATATTCTGTGGGTAAATCCTTTAATAATTCTGGGTTATTGCTAGTCCATTTACGTAGGTTGAAACCACCTGCACGAATTAGGCTAAGAAGCTCAGACTGTAGTTGTTTTGCTGTCTGTGATACTATCAGCCCCAGTTAGCAGGTCGAAGCTTGAGTATATGGCCTTGGACGCTAGAGGCCACTTCTGTCTTTCGTCTTCTGCAAGTTGTTGAAGTGTGCGGATTGCCAGATATGGGGCACATGCGGTACCAAATGTTAAAGGGTTTAATTGGTAGTCCTGTAATTGTGAAGTTTCTGGATGTCTCCAAAGGATTCTCTGAAACGTTCTGTGGTTTGGATGTATGTCAATCATGCGATACATTTTCTCGATATCCGCATTCATTTCGACCTTGTGTTTCCTCCAATTGAGTAGGGTCGCGAATAATTTAGGTTGCAAAGTCGGTCCTGTTAAAAGGTTCTCATTGAGTGAGATTGCAGCAGTAGTTTTGGCAGATGCGTCGAATACAACTCTTAATTTGGTCGTGCTGCTTTCCTTCAAAACTGCATGGTGAGGGATGTAGTAGTGCTTTTCTTCACTGGAAGGAGGGTTAACTGCCTGCATGTGCCCCAGAACAATGTGCTCATTCAGACATTTTGAGTATTCCCTTTCGAATGTAGTATTTTTGCTGAACTGGTTCTGTAAGGACTTAAATCGGTTTAGGGCTTGTGGCCTCGATTGTCCTAGAGCTGGTAGTTGCTCCTGCATGAAAGGAACGTTTACTTGATATCTTCCATTTGATGTTCGTATATGTGTTTCTGTAAATATACGTTGGCAGATTTCGTCTTTTTTTTTGACGTGACAACGTCTATTAAA
This sequence comes from Thereva unica, assembly GCA_949987705.1. Taxonomy (NCBI): domain Eukaryota; kingdom Metazoa; phylum Arthropoda; class Insecta; order Diptera; family Therevidae; genus Thereva; species Thereva unica. The sequence goes on along the minus strand of OX465281.1, from coordinate 153,839,414 downwards.
ACGATGAACGCCGGCTGCATGCACGAAAAATGATGACTCATTGTCCCGTTATGTCCCGTAGTAATTTTAAAAATTTGATTATAGTAATTGTTTGTACTCATAGTACAAATTTAGTATATCATAAAAATCAATTAATTTATTATATCACATAAATTTTCATATAGTACAAATTTAATAACCTCAAAAACAAAAAAAACTTTTTTCTGTTATCATAATTTTTCACATTCAAAAGTAAAAACATTTATTATCTTTAAATTTTCATTTTTCGGCATGTAAGCATGTTGACAAGCAACATTAGAATTTCTGATAAAACATCAAGCCAGACGTAATCTGATCCGTCCGGCCAAGACAAAATATGCGAAGCGGCTAGATAACGCGAATTTCCATAGAGATTCAGATTGCTCAGAAATTCTAATGTTGCACAAAATGCATAGAAAATTGTTTTAGCAAAGTAAGCAGTTTTGTGTATATAAAAGAAATTAATGGATAATTAAATGGGACAGTTATTAATAAGACTTCAAGCCTTTAATTTCTAATTGTCCTGTGTTTGGGTGTTTCGCTCAAGCATAAACTTTACAATTCAACAAAGCAATCGTTGTCAAGGTGAATCACTTTGTCAACATTTTTAAATAACTTTGTCAAGGTGTAACACCTTGATAATTTAAAAGGAAACTTTGGACAATCAGTCCACCGGGAAGTTAAAGAACTTCTCGTACTAAACAGTAATCTTAAAAATTTGATTAAAATTGTCAATATTTAATTAGATTAAATTTGTCAAATTGTCAACAATAAGCAAACAAGCCAAACACTCTGTCTCCTAACTGGGTGCCGGTGTATAAGAAAATAGTGAACATTACACTGACGAAAACTGTGAAATGCAAACGAAAACAGATTCTTTGCGTTCCTGCTTGTGCTATTACCAATCACAAGTCGCAAGGTGGGACGTTTACTGTTATTGTTCATAAATACTCCTCGGAGCAACCACAACAGTTGGTGTACGTGGCGCTGAGTCGGGTAACGAAAAAGGAAGCCGTAACGACGTAACCGATAACCACAATATAAATAATTTATTATTCCACTAGCATAAAACCCGCGTGCCTTGCAATGCCTTTAAATAAAAACTGTTTATTATGTGCAATGTTTCCATAAAAAAAAAAAAAAAACAAAAAAAAACAAAAAAAAGTCAGCTGTTATTATCCCTAAAAAGGATTTATTATAGTGCATTTTTTTAATAAATATGGTAAACAAATTGCTGCGTATATCACCTCTGCTCAACAAATCTTCAAGTTTTGAAGCAGAGATTGGCATGTATATGTCATCAAGGGAAGTGACATTTTAGGGTATGACGAACGTTCGTTAAGTTTGTTCGCCTATTTACGTGGGTGCAAGAAATTATGAAGCAATCACAAATGAATATTAAGTAAAGTAAATTTCGAGTCATTCAATTCTACGTGATTATAGGGATGCACTGTCAAAATTTCAGCCCTATAGTTCCAGCTATTTTGGGTTGACCCCGTTTCACCCACTTAGGAGATGAATTTCGAAAAATCGATTTTTAGTGGATGTCCACGCCATTATAGGCATGCACTGTCAAAATTTCAGCCCTATTGCTTTAGCGGTTTGGAAAAACCCCAATTCACCCCCTTAGGGTATGAATTTCGAAAAATCGTATTTTAGTGGATGTCCACGTCATTAAAGGGATGCACTGTCACTGTCAGCCCTTTAGCTCCAGCGGTTTGGGAAAACCCCATTTCACCCCCTTAGGGGATGAATTTCAAAAAATCGATTTTTAGTGGATGTCCAAATCATTATAGGGATGCACTGTCAAAATTTCAGCCCTATAGCTCCAGCGGTTCAGGTAAACCCCATTTCCATCCCTTAGGGGAAGAATTTCGAAAAATCGCTTTAATAGTGGATTTCCACGCCATTATAGGTATGCACTGTCAAAATTTCAGCCCTATAGCTTTAGAGGTTTGGAAAAACCCCAATTCACCCCCTTAGGGGATGAATTTCGAAAAATCGTATTTTAGTGGATGTCCACGTCATTAAAGGGATGCACTGTCAAAATTTCAGCCCTATAGTTCCAGCGGTTTGGGTAAACCCCATTTGACCCCCTTAAGGGATGAATTTCGAAAAATCGCTTTTTAGTGGATGTCCGCATCATTATAGGGATGCACTGTCAAAATTTCAGCCCTATAGCTCTAGCCGTTTGGGTAAACCCCATTTCCCCCCTTAGGGGATGAATTTCGAAAAATCGCTTTAATAGTGGATTTACACGTCATTAAAGGGATGCACTGTCAAAATTTCAGCCCTATAGCTCCAGCGGTTTGGGTAAACCCCATTTCACCCCCTTAGGGGATGAATTTCGAAAAATCGCTTTTTAGTGGATGTCCGCATCATTATAGGGATGCACTGTCAAAATTTCAGCGCTATAGCTCTAGCCGTTTGGGTAAACCCCATTTCCCCCCTTAGGGGATGAATTTCGAAAAATCGCTTTAATAGTGGATTTACACGTCATTAAAGGGATGCACTGTCAAAATTTCAGCCCTATAGCTCCAGCGGTTTGGGTAAACCCCATTTCACCCCCTTAGGGGATGAATTTCGAAAAATCGCTTTTTAGTGGATGTCCACATCATTAAAGGGATGCATTGTCAAAAGTTCAGCCCTATAGCTCCAGCGGTTTGGGTAAACCCCATTTCACCCCCTTAGGGGATGAATTTCGAAAAATCGCTTTAATAGTGGATTTCCACGAAATTAAAGGGATGCACTGTCAAAATTTCAGCCCTATAGCTCCAGCGGTTTGGGTAAACCCCATTTCACCCCCTTAGGAGATGAATTTCGAAAAATCGCTTTTTAGTGGATGTCATTATAGGGATGCACTGTCAAAATTTCAGCCTTATAGCACCAGCGGTTTTGTATTGACGCTATTTCACACCCTTAGGGGATGAATCTGGAAAAATTGCTACGGATGCACTGTCAAAATTTCAGCCCTTTAGCTCTAGCGGTTTAGGTTGTGCGTTATCTGTCAATCAGTTACTTTTTATACAATAGAAAAAAAGTAAAGAAAAAAAAACGAGTGTGCGTAGGACCACACTTTAGAAGTGTTAACTTCTATGGCTAGTCTTAATGTCCAAATCAATCTTAATACAAGACGATAAGGATTAATATATTTTATTTATGAATATTCTGTTAAAGTTTATTTAATTGTTACTTATATCCACTCACTCCAAAATGTGTTGCAATGTTTTGGAAATTAAAATATTTGTCTTAAACTTATCACACAAAGATCGGACGATGGATGACTGGGATAATCTAGTTTTTATTAAAAATAGTAGCTAAAATATAATAATAAATACATAGTGCATAGTTCATAGGAAATATGTAGTACATAGTACACAGTACATATCGTCAGGTTGATGCAATAGTCACGAAACAGAAATATTTGCTATTTTAAACATCCAAAAAAAGTAGCCTATGTCCGTCTCCAAGGTCTAAACTATGTCTGTAGCAAATTTCATCAAAATCGGTCCAGCGGCTTAGGCATGAAAGCGTAACAGACAGACAGACAGACAGACAGACAGAGTTACTTTCGCATTTATAATACATAATATATTAGTAAGGATTAGTTTTTTTTCCTATCATTCTTCGTTTTCTTTATTTTTACATTTTTTACATTTCGAAACGAACTTTTTTGTTTTCCTTGAGTCTAAAAAAGTGGGTACTAAAAATTATTCTATCAGATGGCGCTATAAGCTGTTTCAATTGCTCAATAAAGGAGATGGTGCTAATACTTAGTCGAAAAGTGTTTTGTTGATGCCAGATGGTTGATGTTGATGCCAGATGGCACTAGATGATTAACAAAATGTGTTCATATGAAAGTGGTTAGTCACAACTATGGTGTCAGATTGCGTTAGGTACTGAAAAAAACATATGTAGTTCGTAGTACAGATGTACAGTTAAATTTTGAAATACCGATTACTACTTTTGCATAGTTCGTAATTATACCTACTTTATTTCTAAAAATGTGACATTTTCGTTATAAGTTAGTCGAATCCAGCACCAGATGGCATTTCCTATCATTTCGATGATTAACAAAAAGCGTTGATATTAAACTGGTAGGAGTCTCGAGAGGGCGGATTACCATTTCTTCACCACTCTATCTACATAGATATCAATTGAAAGGGTATTATAAATAGAATACCATAAACGATATAGTATACTCAATATGGTAAGGATCCAGGGCGGTCATCTCAAGAGGACGGATTACCATTTTCTTCACAACCCCCTCGACATTGGCATCAAATGAAAGGGAATTATAAGTAGAATACAATAAGCACTATAGTATACTCAATAAATAGTTAGATCCACCGCGGCCATCTCAAGAGGACGCATTACCATTTTCTTCACCACCCTCTCGACATGGGTATCAAATAAAAGGGTATGATAAGTAGAATACAATACACTATGTCGTAAAATCCATATCGGCGGTATCAAGAGGGCGAATTACCACTTCTTCACCACCCCCTCAACATGGGTATCAATTGAAAGGGTATCATAAGTAGAATACCATAAGCGATATGGTATACTCAATATATGGTTAGATCCATGGCAGTCATCTCAAGAGGGCGGATTACCATTTTCTTTACAACCCCTTTGACATGGGTATCAAATGAAATGGAATGATAAGTAGAATACAATAAGCACTATAGTATACTCAACAAATAGATAGATCCACCGCGGCCATCTCAAGAGGACGCATTACCATTTTCTTCATCACCCCCTCGACATAGGAAAGGGTATGATAAGTAGAATACAATAAGCTATGCGCGTAAAATCCATTTCGACCGTCTCAAGAGGGCAGATTACCATTTCTTCACCGCCCCTTCGACATGGGTATCAATTGAAAGGGTATCATAAGTAGAATACCATAAGCGATATAGTGTGCCAAAATTAATGTGCTTGGGAATTCCAGAAAAAAATCCGTATAATGCTTAATACTCCAGGAATTTCTAAAATAAACTTCAACCACAATATTACTTCTTTAGTTCATTAATTTATTCAATATTTCACTTAACTTGGATACAGTCTTTTATAATGCTGGATGTTTCCACAAAAAACCCACAAAAAAATATATATCTAAACGACTTCCTTAAATTGATTAATTGGCAAATAATTTTTTTTACTTCGATTTTAAGTCACGTCTATTGCCCTTGAAACTTTTCCTTGTAATGACTCGCACTATCCTCTGTCGTGCATCGTGCAGCAGCGAACAAAATAGATCCCCGTTAACTGGTCATATTGATACTGTGCGGTAGACTTGAGGCGATGTTGCGACGTTTCTTTTGTTATTTGTTTTGAATTTTTGTGTGTTTTCAACATTCTCCCCACCTTGATGTCCGTAGGATGTCAATGCAGAACGTTGATCCATCGACTAGTGCCCGTCTTCCTTGGGAGTTAGACATTTCCTTCTAACTAAGGGTGGTTAATTTTACAGGGCGCCACTACTCGCCTTGTTGATAGGAGACATAGGATGTGTTATGAGGTATTGACATTTATTGGGTTAGGTAAGCTTATGTTCTAAGTGCAATTCAATTATCTTAACTACTAATATTGTTTGGTTGTTGGTTGTAAGTTAATAAGGTGATGCCCTGGTCATGATTCAGTGGTGGGCAGGGGGCAGATCTTGACAATCGGTCGCTTGAATTGACTGCCCTTGCATTTTACCGTAACGACCCGTACGAGTCCGTCAGAGCCTGGGTGCACGTTCTCGATCCTTGCCAGCAGCCATCGGGACGGAGGCAGATTTTCTTCCTTGAGAAGGACTAATTGTCCGATTGTAACATTCGGTTGTTTGGTGAGCCATTTTGGTCTCTGTTGAAGTCTTGACAGGTATTCTCGGCTCCATCTTTTCCAAAAATCTTGGCATTGTTGTTGCAACAACTGCCAGCGTGTTATATATGATAACTGAGTATCAGGAATGGAAGGTTCTGGAGGTGTTAAGAGAGCATCGCCAACCAAAAAATGTCCAGGAGTAAGTGCAGTACAATCGTTGGGGTCCTCGCTGAGAGGGCAAAGGGGACGACTATTAAGGCAAGCTTCGATTTGTACTAGAGTGGTGGCTAATTCTTCAAATGTGAGCTTCACGTTTCTCATGATTCTTTTGAGATGATATTTCATGGATCGCACTCCAGCCTCCCAAAGACCTCCGAAATGGGGTGATGCAGGTGGTATGAAGTGCCAGTTAATTCTTTGACGAGTTAGTGCTTCCCGGATATCCGAACTCACTCCTTTAACGGAAGCTTCGTATTCTTCCGATAACCTTCGGTTGGCTCCAACAAAATTAGAGCCACAGTCACTGTATAATTCTTGGCATAGTCCCCTTCTTCCAGTGAATCGTTTGAATGCTGCAAGGAAGGCATTGGTTGAGAGGTCTGAGACGGCCTCCAGGTGGATGGCTCGTGTGGATAGGCAAATGAAGACAGCTATGTATCCCTTGCTTGATTGAATTCTACCTCTTCCGGAACGTGCCTTAATTTCCACTGGCCCTGCGAAGTCTACTCCAGTTGTAGAAAATGGTCTGCTTGGTTTCACCCGTGGACTGGGCAAGTTTCCCATGAGTTGAACCCTCGTTTTAGCAATACATCGGAAACAGGTTATACATTTGTGTACGACTCCCTTGATTACCTTTCGCGCCCCTAGCATCCAATACTTCTTCCTTAGCACATTTAGCATTAGTTGGGCTCCTCCGTGCAGAGTTGTTTTGTGCAGTTCCTCAATTATTAGTTTCGATAACGGCTTGTCAGCGGGTAGAATCAGAGGGTGCATTTCATTAAAGGTGAGGTTTGAGTTTTGCAGCCTTCCTCCAACTCGTAGGAGTCCTTCATCGTCTACAAAGGGATTGAGATTCAGAATTTTGCTTGACTTTCTCAATGATTTCCCTTCTTCAAGATGTTCAATTTCATCCTTAAAACTGTCTTGCTGTGTAAGCCTTATTAGTAGTGTTTCTGCATCCATCAGTTCCTTAACTGCAAGCTGTCCTGATCTGCGATTGGCACGGTCACGTTTGATGTTATCGTAGAATCGTTTGCAGTAAGCTGTGATTCGAACTAGTTTTGAATGTGACGAGAACTTATCAATAAATGACCTTTCAGTGTCAACAGCGTTGGCTACAAAATGAACCCTTGAGCTCCTCGCTTCCTCGCTCGTGGCATGTGTTGTGTCTTCTTCTGATGTCGTGAAGGACGTAGACCATTTTTCGGAAGGCTCCACTAACCATGATGGTCCAGACCACCAGAGATCGTGCTCCTTTAGCTCGAGTGGTGGTAACCCTCGTGAAGCACAATCGGCAGGATTTTCTTTCCCTTTAACATAGTTCCAGTGTGCACCTTGGAGAACTTGTTGGATTTCAGCGACCCTATTGGCTACAAATTGTTTCCACTGCCTTGGGTGACTTCTTATCCAGCCTAGTACTATCCTTGAGTCTGTCCAGGCATATATCTTAGATGTTGAAATATCGAGTACCTTGGCGATTTCTCTTCCTAGTTTTGCTCCCAGTAATGCCCCGCACAGTTCTAGCCTTGGTAGCGTCACCGGTTTGATAGGGGCGATTTTGGTTTTGGCAGCTAGCAGACTTGTGTGGATGACGCCATCTTCTGAAACGGTTCGAGCATAAACGCAAGCTCCATATGCTAGCATTGATGCGTCGCTAAAAACATGAAGTTCAACCGATTTAACCTTCCTTGTATAGTGTATCCATCGCTTGATTTGGATTCGTTCAATGTCCTTGAGCTGCAACGCAAAATTTTTCCACTGGATCTCTAACTGAGTTGGTAGGTCACAATCCCATTCCAAGTGTTGAATCCAGATCTCTTGGGGCAGTAGTTTTGCTGTTACTATCACGGGTGCCAACCACCCTAATGGGTCGAATACCCTGGCAATACTCGACAGAACCTTCCTTTTCGTTGTAGGGGCTGCATACTCAATTTGATTGATCTTGTAATTGAACACATCCTTTATTGGGTCCCAATATATCCCTAGAGCCTTGATGGTGATATCCTTCGTAATGTCAATGGGTAGGTTCATTTCTCGCTCCTCTAATGGCACTTGTTTCAGTAGCTCTTCTCGATTGCTCACCCATTTTCTGAGCTCAAAAACGTCCACGGTAGAGCAATTGCTTTAGATCCTTTTGTAATTTCAACGCTTGCTCGATAGAATCTTCACCACTGAGCACATCGTCGACGTAAAAGTCATGAAGGAGGGTGTTCGATGCGTCAGGAAATGCTCTAGCTTCATCTTGCGCTAATTGTTGTAGGGTGCGAATAGCGAGATAGGGTGCACACGATGTACCATAAGTGACTGTAAGAAGTCTGTACTCCTGAAGTGGTTCGTTCGCGTGATATCTCCATACGATCCTCTGAAAGTCCGTGTCATTTTTATCTAGTAGGATCTGTCGATACATCTGTTTTATATCGGCGGTAAAGGCTATTTTGTGTCTTCGCCAGCGAGTCAGAATACTAACAAGATCCCCTTGGATCGTGGGTCCCACTAGCAAATTGTCGTTTAGAGATTTCTTGTTCGACGTTTTCCGTGAAGCGTCAAAGACAACCCTGAGTTTGGTGGTTGTACTGCTTTCCTTCAGGATGTAATGATGGGGAAGATAGTTAGCTCGACGGTTTTGAAGTCTCTTCGGCACAATCTCCATGTGACCTTGTTGTTCGTAATCTTTCATAAAATCATTATATTGTTTTGCAATGTCAGGTCTGCATACGAGTCTGCGCTCGACTTGCTTCAATTGGCTCATTGCCGATCGCCATGATTCGCCGAGGTCTGGGATCATATCCAAAGTGTTGAATGGTAATTTGACAGAGTACCTCCCGTCTGGAAGTCGTTTTACTGTGTCTCTGAAGAATTGTTCGCACCTTTCCTCTTCTTCAGACCAGTGCATCTTGAGTGGGTATTCCTCGATTTCCCAGAATCGCCTTAGTAGTGAGTCTATGCTAGTGGCCAAATGAAGAGTGGTCATAAATTTCTGTCCGGCTGTGGAATTGTGACGTTGACATACACCTCCTGATATGATCCAGCCGAATGAAGTGTGTTGGGCTGTTGGTGACCCACGTGGTCCCTTTCTTATTCCTTCTTCCAATACTTCTGCATAGATGTCGGCGCCTAGTAGTATATCAATTGTCCCTGGGTTGTAGTACATTGGATCTGCCAGGAATAAATCTTGCAAGTGTGCCCACTGGTTGTAGTTTATTCGTCGTGGAGGTAACAACCCAGTAATTCTTGGCAGTACCAGAGCCTCTACGGTGACTGCAGTGTCTGCCTGGTAACGTGAATTAATGGTAAATTGTACTTCTCTTTTGGCAACTGCTATTTCAAGTCCACCTACTCCGTCTATACGAACATCTATTGGATTTCCTTGAAGTCGCAAGCGCTGCGCTGCGGCATGTGAAATGAAACTTGCTTCTGATCCTTGGTCTAGTAACGCGCGTAATGGAATGGCATACCCTTCTGAATTCTGTGCCCAGATCAACGCAGTTGCTAAAAGTACCTTTCCGTTGGGTTTTTGAATTGCGGCAGTGAATGTGATCGCTGACCGTTCCTCATGTGTAGCTTCTGTTCCCTTGGCCTTGCTACCTTGATTTGAAGCTTGCGGTCCCGCATGTGAGTGAAGTAAAGTGTGATGCCTTCCACCACATACTCTACATTTAAATTTACTACGACATTTTGTTACTGAGTGTCCTGTTAGTAAACAGTTATAGCAATGTGCGCCTTGTTGTACTGCTGCTCGACGTTCTTCTAAGTTGAATGAAAGAAACCTTGAACAGACCTTGAGCTGATGCTCTTGATGACAGATGGAACAGCTTGTTGTATTTACTCCCAATCGTTCCCGTACATTGCTTACCTTGTGGCTTCGAACAGCTGTTAGGTGTCTTTCCTTATTGGGTTGCCTTGACCTTGTAGAGTTGATCGCTTCTAGCGTTCTGAACCTTGCCTCGATACAGGAGAGAAATTCTTCAAGGGACGGGATTGCATTCGGATCGTTCCGTTTACTGAGTCGCAGCTCCCAATCCGACAGTGTTTCAACACTTAACTTTTGAGTTAATATGTAAATTACAAGTGGATCCCAATTATCTATCTCAACCCCTAAACCCCGTATAGATTCCAGGCATTCGCGAGTTGTATCCATGAGTGTTTTTAATGACGTCGCTGTTTCATTGGATTGAATTGGTAGAGCAAACAAGGTTTTAAACTGCGCACCTAGTAATGCTCTTGTATTGTGATACCTTTTCCGTAATAGATTCCATGCTGGATCATAATTGGCTTCTGTCACCTGTAGGTGTCTAATAAGTTGCTCAGCCTCCCCACCTAGATTACTCTTTAAGTAATGGAGTTTTTGAACTGCTGATAATGAATGGTTCTCATGGATAAGAGACACGAAGAGGTCATGAAATGATGCCCATGTCCTATAATCACCCAAAAACCTTGGAATATTTATCCTCGGAAGCTTAATTTCAACCCTTGCCGGAGCTTGAGAACCGTTTGCAAGTATACTGTGGTTGGATTCATCCTCTTGTTCCTTCAAACTATCAGTGATAGCTCCGATCGTTTCGAACACCTTGTCTTCGACTTCACTGAACTTATCATCTTGGAAATATGCTAGTTCACTATGTGTCGCTTCGACGTACTTATCCATCATCGCTTCGTGGTTAGCCTTGTATGTTTCCCATTCCCCTTCTAACGTCGCCAATCTCCTTGTCATAGCCCCCGAACTAGCCTTTTGTGCCTTATTAGCCTTCCTATAATTTGTTATGCATCTAATTATCTCTGCCTCTCTGATTACTTGCTTTCGAATCAGTTCCTCCATTTCTAAAAATTCAAGTGTATAACGCGAGTGACTCTGTACCTGTATTAATTCTCCTTGCGAGTGACGTATGAAGTTGTATTGTATCGCTTCCTTAAAGCCCCCTTTTTTACCAAATAACCAGCCAACAAATATTGTATCATAAATTGTTGCCTTCCTGAAGCCTTTGCCCTTAATAATCTCAAGAAACGTCGATGACCTTGATCCACTTCCGACTTAAAACTTCACCTTAATTTTTCTTTATAATATGATAGTTGGGTGTAACAAACGACCTAAATCCCTTGTTTTCTTACGCAGCTGAGATCTGTATAAACGTGACAATCACCCCCTTTTTACTTGAATACATTCCTTTTTTAAATTGTTTTAGAGCCGTTTAGTTTTACTAGTCAATATTGTGTGCCGAAAACTCATAATATTTTTGTTAACCAAGAATGTACAACACGAAAATTAACTAATTTAAATCACAATAATAACCATACATAGTGTATCCAGAATATTGCAAAAAATCCGTTACTGCTATAATTCAAACTCCTTTCTAATGAAATCTGGCATACCACGATAAATTCCAAAAGAATTTTTAATTTTATTCAGCTTCGCAATAACCAAGAAATTCAGACATTTTATTTCAATGCTAGTATGACTACCAAACAACAAAAAAAACAAACTTCCTTTGCAATAGATTAAACTGTATGAGCATGGGCAGCCTTTGTTAGCTGATATTTGACACTGTTACTACGGTGTTCCTTACACTTGCCTTACAACCTCAAATAACGGACACTTCACGAATTTTTTATTACAATGTGTGACCGTCATTTATCATTCCGCTATTTTTAACTGACCGTTATTTACCATTCCGCTATTTTCAACTTCTATTTTCTCAGGCTCTGACACTGTTAACTATTATCCTAACCGATTTGCTTATTCTCCTTGATAATTGAATTGCACTTAAACTACGCCTACCTTTGTAAACCCATATGTCGCTTTTCATCCGGCTCGAAGGACCAATAATGTGCCAAAATTAATGTGCTTGGGAATTCCAGAAAAAAATCCGTATAATGCTTAATACTCCAGGAATTTCTAAAATAAACTTCAACCACAATATTACTTCTTTAGTTCATTAATTTATTCAATATTTCACTTAACTTGGATACAATCTTTTATAATGCTGGATGTTTCCACAAAAAACCCACAAAAAAATATATATCTAAACGACTTCCTTAAATTGATTAATTGGCAAATAATTTTTTTTACTTCGATTTTAAGTCACGTCTATTGCCCTTGAAACTTTTCCTTGTAATGACTCGCACTATCCTCTGTCGTGCATCGTGCAGCAGCGAACAAAATAGATCCCCGTTAACTGGTCATATTGATACTGTGCGGTAGACTTGAGGCGATGTTGCGACGTTTCTTTTGTTATTTGTTTTGAATTTTTGTGTGTTTTCAACAATATAGTATACTCAATATATGGAGATCCATGCCGGCCGACTCAAGGGGGCGGTTTACCATTTCTTCACCACCCCCTCAACATGGGTGTCAATTGAAAAGGTATCATAAGTAGAACCGATATAGTATACTCAATATCTCGTTAGATCCAAGGATGAATCAACGATTTTCGGTTGTTGTCTAAACTAAGAATTTATGTACTAAACTAACGAGCGATAAGCGAAGACAACTTCAAGCTGGTCGAAACTTAAGGAAATAAAAGAACATACCACAAGGAACCAGAAAACGAAGGTTCCAGAAAGTAGACAAAGGTGGAGCTGCCTATATAAAAGCGCCTGGCAGCCGCTATCGAGTCAGTTTTGATTATAAAGGCGATACAAGTGTTCCAAAGTGAAAAGTGGTGATTTATAGTGAAATAAAAAGCGATAATTAGAATTGAATAGTGCGAAATACTAAATTTAAAGTGATTATAGTGAACTGTAAGAATTGTGTTTGTAATTAAATTGTGTTTCGGTTTGTAATAAATAAATTATTGTGTGGATAATTAAAAAGTGTATTCCTTAGTTAATCCTACGAATCCGTTAAGCCGTAAAAACGTAACAATTGGTGTCAGAAGTGGGATTAATTAAGAGATAAGTGAAATAAGTGAACTCGAAAATAAGCGTCACTGGAATTTAAAGTTTGTTCGTGAGAAATAAGGACTTAAAAATAAAATGGAGCGAAAGTTAGTGGATTTGCGCACTGTGGAATTGAATAGAGAATTAAGTAAACGCTTGTTGTCAACGGTGGGGGATAAAAATTCCCTAACCGCCCTTCTTCGAGAAGCTATGATGAACGAAGGTAAGGATCCTGAAACCCACATGTTTGAAGGCGAAGTAGAAGCAGAGCCAGAAGAAGCAACAGTGAGTATGGCAGAACTCTTGAAGGCATTGAAGCTGATGAAGGAGGTGTTAAAGGAAGCACAAGAAAGTACATCAACCGAGATAAAAGAATCTATGGAAGAACAGAGGAGCCATGTGAAGCAGAAAATCGATTTAATGCTTCTTTCTGTCGATAAAAAGCTGGATGCCATGATGGAAAATGTAAGAAATGATTTGGAAAAATTTAAAATTGATCTTGATATCGTCCGAGCCGACTTAGAAAGGTTAAAACTCCATCACACAGCACCAACATCACAGGAATTCATCAAAGGCAGGAAACTGAAGCCTCCAACCTTCGACGGACAAACCCCATGGGCTATTTACAAGATCCAATTGGAAGCAGCAGCAGCTGGTAATTTCTGGACAGCGGAAGAGAAAGCAATTGCCTTAACGTTGTCACTGAGGGGTGCAGCAGCTGAACTGTTACTGTCGATACCTACAGAACATCGTCACAGCTACGAGTCCTTGGTACAAGCACTGGAAATGCGTTACGGCGAACAACACATGCAGCCAATCTACCGAACTCAATTACGAAATAGATTTCAAAGGCGCGGAGAGACGTTGCAGCAACTTTGGGCAGATATCGAGAGGCTAGCGCGTTTGGCATATCCTAATTTCTGTCAAGACTACATTAACGAGATAACAAGAGAGACTCTTCTTAACTCGTTTGCCGACCGGGATCTGCAAATGGCAGCCAGATTGGCCGGAAAGAAGACTACCCAAGAAGTTTTGGCATATGCTCTGGCATACGAGGCAGCAAAGCAAGCAACAAGGAGTACAGTCCACCTCAGGGGTATCAAAACGACTGAGAACATTTGCCATCGAATCAACACCTCGGAAGTACGTCGTCGTCTACGATGCTGGAACTGTGGTGAGCCGGGCCATCTACAAAGCAGTTGTCGAAAGCGAAGGAGGGAATCTCCAGGGAGTAGGAGTGGCTCAACGTGCTGCGGAAAATCTAGACAACGGCAGAAAAGCGACGAGAGGGAGTTGGTGGGGAAAATTGAGAACCCTGATGTCATCGCCAACATCACCCAACTGCAACGTAGCAACAACAGCCTTGTCATCGAGGGAAAAGTTGGTGATGAGCAATACACAATTACAGTGGATACAGGTGCTTCAAGATCTGTCATCAGGGCTGATTTGGTCGGTAGAAAGTGGCTGAAAAACGCGGACCAGTACATTCTGAAATCTGTAACAGGAGAACCAGTGAAATTACATGGGGAAACAATGATGGACGTGGTACTCGGCGACATTAAGTTTACACATTCGTTCCTGGTAGCTGACATAGTAGACGAGTGTATTCTTGGTTTGGACTTTATGACAACACACGGAATACTATTGGACCTTGGAGAATTGATGATGAAACACCGCAACAGGGGAATTCCAATGGATACTGCACTGTCCCGGCGACCATGCGAACCAGGTTTTAAGTATCGTTGGCGTATTGAGGAAAAGTGTCAAAAGACGACTGCGGAGCCAAGCATAAAATATGAGGACCAAGGAATTCGAGATGCGCAACGCGACGACCCGGACATTTCTGCGATTTTGTCATGGAAAGAACACAACGAGAAGCCTAAATGGAAAGACATCGCAGAGAGAAGTGAAATCCTGAAGAGCTATTGGGCCCAATGGGATTCATTGCATATCGAAGGAGGAGTATTGAAGCGCAAATGGGAAACAGCTGATGGTACCTCTCATCGAATGCAGGTGTTAGTCCCTCGTGCTGGAATAACAGATATTCTTGAGGAGTGTCATAATAGCCCGTCAGGAGAACATTTGGGAGTCAACAAAACTCTGTCAAAAATAAAGGAGAGATTCTATTGGCTTCACATGCGGGACGATGTTACGAATTGGTGTCGCAAATGCACAGCTTGTGCCGGCAGCAAGGGTCCTCGAGTAAGAGCGAAAGGAGAAATAAGACAACACCACGTTGGAGCCTCAGTTGACAAAATCTCAAGGGAGAATCCTAAGACGGCCAGTGACAGGATGAAACCAAGGTACGACCTCCGAGCAAACTGTAGCGGATTCCAGGAAGGTGACCTCGTTTGGCTGTTCAACCCTCGAAGACGGAAAGGCAAGTCTCCGAAACTTCAGCGTCAGTGGGAGGGGCCCTATAAAATCCTAACACGGATCAACGATGTGGTCTACAGGATTCAACAAGGACCCAAAGCAAAGAAGAAGATTGTACACATAGAGAGGCTGTGCCCATATCATCAGCCGGATCCAGGATGGACAACTGTTCGGGACGAACAGTCCTAAGAAGGGGGCAATGTGATGATTATGCGCCATCTGTCGAGAGGATGAATCAACTATTTTCGGTTGTTGTCTGAACTAAGAATTTATGTACTAAACTAACGAGCGATAAGCGAAGACAACTTCAAGCTGGTCGAAACTAAAAGAAACTTAGAACATACCACAAGGAACCAGAAAACGAAGGTTCCAGAAAGTAGACAAAGGTGGAGCTGCCTATATAAAAGCGCCTGGCAGCCGCTATCGAGTCAGTTTTGATTATAAAGGCGATACAAGTGTTCCAAAGTGAAAAGTGGTGATTTATAGTGAAATAAAAAGCGATAATTAGAATTGAATAGTGCGAAATATTAAATTTAAAGTGATTATAGTGAACTGTAAGAATTGTGTTTGTAATTAAATTGTGTTTCGGTTTGTAATAAATAAATTATTGTGTGGATAATTAAAAAGTGTATTCCTTAATTAATCCTACGAATCCGTTAAGCCGTAAAAACGTAACAATATAAAAATGGTTAGTCGTTCGTACACTCAAAAGATTCGTAAATCGGAAATAATTTTGGTAGCACCTGTTCTTATCATACAACTAAAATCATTCCAACTGAATAATAAAAAGTTTATTAAAATTGAGCAATGCGATATTAAAGCTGTCACTTCTGCAAAATTGAATATAGGAGGTTCAAATAATGAAGTGATTAGTGTTATATTCCATACAGAAACAAAGTCATTACATCAGCATGTTGAGGCAAAAATCGAGCTGGTTCTGGATCAATGATTCCATAGTGCAGGAAAAATCTTGGCTGAGGAACGCGAAAGGATCTTATGTTTATTGACGTGACAACGTCTATTAAAACGATGAACGCCGGCTGCATGCACGAAAAATGATGACTCATTGTCCCATTATGTCCCGTAGTAATTTTAAAAATTTGATTGTAGTAATCTTAAAAATTTGATTAAAATTGTCAATATTTAATTAGATTAAATTTGTCAAATTGTCAACAATAAGCAAAGCAAGCCAAACACTCTGTCTCCTAACTGGGTGCCGCACAGTGGGGCGAACATACTGTTTCGCTGGCCAAAATTCGAGAAGTTGATGAATTCTTTTGAAACTTGATATTACATGGTTTTCGGGGTCGCTGATTACGAATCTGATATCAGATTTTCAAATTTCAAAATGGCGGACCAGAAGTGACATACTTTTTATGAAACATGTCGGACATAGTTTTCTCCCAAGAACATTTTCTTGCAAAATTTTCGCGATAGCGACGAATATCTTTATTTCTTGCTTCTTGATCATCCTCAGCTCCGTGCATCAATACAATGTGCACCGACGTTGGCATTGGGTACCAGGAATACAACTGGGGGTATGACTTTGCAACGTCCAAGCAATATTTTTTTAAATTCCCAATATCAATAGCAAAACCGCACGATATATTTTGTAAAATTATTTTACAACTTGCTAATAATTGCTCGTTAATATTGAGAATTTTAGCTGCCAAAGCGCCGAGCAGTATACCTATCATTGGTATTACCTGAAGCCTGCTTCGGAGCATCTATATTGAGTCCTAAAGTTTTTCTGAATTCATTCTGAATATAAGCCTTTCAATCAGATACTCGGTTTTTATCTTCAGCAGAATGAGCCTGCTATTTTCCACTGCCGCCAACTTTATACGCTAAATGCAAACAACTCCATAAATCGAATCCAGGTATACAATGAAGCAATTCGAGCACGCCGTAATTTGCCGCGCGCGACTCTTTCTACTATAACTTTTTTTCGGGAGAGAACGGGAACGAGATATTCAGGATACTAAAACTAGACACTTTAACGAACATTTCCGTGCAAAAACCGTCACTGAACAACACTGAACAAAAAACTTATCACTACTTGAATTTAAAAAAAAATTAGATTTTTTCGATTTGCAGCGTAATTGTTATTAAGTAGCCACATAAACAATTACACGTTTCTCGTTTTTGTAACTATATATCTCTATTGTACATACCTTCATCATCACGTTCCATTTTACAGAAGTCGAATTCAACAATCCGTTCCAAAAGTATACACTATACAATTTCACGTTCGCGCAATGGCGGTTGAGTGTCGCACGTGGAGGTTTCAAAGCGTCAACTTGTGAATGACGTAGGGCCCCAGGTATGCAACCTTTCGACCAGTTCCTTCCGGATTTTGATGCACTGGAGTCCCCCCTAGAGGACTGTGGCGGTAAAACACGAAAATTCAACCCATGATTTTTCGACTTTTGGCCAGCGAAACAAGCGTTTCGCCCCACTGTGTGCCGGTGTATAAGAAATTAGTGAACATTACACACTGACGAAAACTGTGAAATGCAAACGAAAACAGTTTCCTTGCGTTCCTGCTTGTGCTATTACCATTCACAAGTCGCAAGGTGGGACGTTTACTGTTATTGTTTATAAATTCTCCTCGGAGCAACCACAACAGTTGGTGTACGTGGCGCTGAGTCGGGTAACGAATATAGACGGCTTGCACATCATCACGGAAAAAGATGCGCCTTTTATCTTCAAACACGGACGGGATGAGAACGACTCACAGACTACGCGAGATGTCCGCAACGAATACATTCGACTCCGTGGACACGCCCTCCAAACAATCACTTCGGAAGCAGTGAAATTTTGTGATGACGGTAACAACGCTGGGCAAACTGTAGTGACAAACCTTAATGTTCAGAGTTTGTCTGCGCACTTCGCCGATATTGAAACGGATCCCGTGATACCCAGATCGGATTATTTGCTATTGACTGAAACGTGGATGCGTGACAATTTGGATCCAGTTCCAATCAATAATTATGAATGTATAACCAGGCAGAATAATCGATCGGATTCTGATACAAACGCAGCTGGTGGAGTGGCAATCTATCGAAAATTAACATCAACATCCACGGCCAAAGTTCTCCACGTTGAATTGTCGGACACAACTCGTCTCATCAGAAACACAGGCGAGTTCTGCTTGGCTGAAATTACATGCTTCACTGCTGATACAACGTTTAAAATTGTACTTGGCGCAGTGTATATTCATCCTGGAGCAAGTGTCTCAAACATTAGTGTATTGCTGCACCAAGCACTCTTTCCGTACGTGCATAACAGGCAGTATGTGCATCCGATCATGCAAGTTGATACCAATTTACCAATTCTTCTTTGTGGCGACGTGAAAAATGATGATACATTCCTCCAATTCATGAAGGATATGTATAATCTCGAATGCACATCAGATGTTACTAAGTCAACAACGCTGAGAGGAACAACCCTCGATTTGACTTTTCAAGGCACATTACACTTGAAACACTCCCAATAATTTCATACTTTTCCTATCATCGACCTATCCTTAACAGAATAACACAGATTGCAAGAAGTTAAATAGCAGACATGTATAAAAGCTGTAAATGAATTTGTTACTACACATTGTTACTTGTAAATAATCTGTTCATTAAAGTAATAAACATATTTGAATTCATTAGTGCAAATAAAAGCTAATTTATCAATCAAAAAGAATATTTCATTTCACTCCTTTTTGTATCCATACAAAATAATGATAATTTAATATAAATGATTCAATTTTATTCATACAAGTATGCAATCATTTCATCAATGTTTTCTCATGACGTTGTCATGTTAAACTATTGTCCGTAAACCCTCTTTACAGACAACAAATTTTTTTTATAAAGGCAATAATATTAATTTGAATTCCTACATTTTGGTATTATGTACCTACTTATAAAATAAGTAAAAAAATATAATGAACAATTAAATACATAAGATTTCTTTATACAAAAGATTATTTATTTTTTATTTTGGAATGTATTAAAACAAAAAAGAGTGATATCCCACCAAAAAAACATTAAAAATGTGAATTAGAACTTCGTGGGCGCAAAATTATTTATTGGGACAATAATCAAAATTTAAATAAACGGTTTTTTATAATCGTTGGACCGTTCTTTAATTAAAAACTCAACAAAAGCTTCTTTAGGCTGCTTACACACCAAACTCGACATCGACACTACGAAATTCGACAACATTTTTCTGTCGCGACACACATCTATTCTTATCATTAAGCGGGTCTATTAACACTGAATTCGACATCGACACGACACGACAAGATTTTTTGTTGTGACACCCATTTATTCTTATTATTAAACGAGTGTATCCACACTGAATTCGACATCGACACGACACGACAGAACTCGACAGAACTCGACAAGGAAAAAAACTGTTACCGACGAAGGGCTTCACATTCAAATCAGTTTATATCCACTGAAGGCGACACGAAGAAAAACCTCGAACGACGACTTTCGACACGTCGAGTACTTATGCAGTGACTTTCGTTGTGTCGAGTGTCGAATTGTGTCGAATCTCCGTACACACTGAATTCAACATGACACGACATGAAATTCTTGTTCATTAGGTGTCGAATTTGGTGTGTACGAATATTCGACAAAAAATTTTTTGTTGATGGACGTTTTGTAATGTCGTGTCGATGTCGAGTTTGGTGTGTAAGCAGCCTTAAAATACATGTTCTTCAAATCTTTATGAAAATCACTTGTTCTTCGTTGATTCAAAAATTTTTTACGCGTTTGAGCGATCAGCTGACGACGAAATACCCGCAGTTAGCCCAGCTGACTGTTTTTTCCTAATACTTTTATCGATAATATTTGACTACAATATAAAATAAATAATGATCATATGTTTTTTTTTTTTAATTTTTGAAGTTATACTTCTTTAGGCGCGTTTTGAAAAATATTATGAGAGTGAATTTTGAGGAAATCGCAACGCAACGCGGAGGATATGGGCGAAGGGGTGGAGGCAATGGAGGGCAAGCATTTCAACTTCCATTCTTCATGCGCACTGGGATTATCATTATTATGCACGGTATACAGAAGCGACGGCAGCTTCGAATACCGTAAAAAATGGGCGCCTGGTGACGTCAGCCGTAATGCTGAAACAACAACAACCACTTCGATTTTATATGGGAAGTGTCCCCCACGTGACATCAGCACTAAAATACCGTATACGGTATACAGTCTCTTAAGGCCCCCATACACGGTCCAATTGGTTGTACAGCGAAGTGCGGTTGTACAACCAAAACTATCGATTGTGGGCCGGTCGGC
The DNA here is from genome assembly GCA_949987705.1 of Thereva unica. Taxonomy (NCBI): domain Eukaryota; kingdom Metazoa; phylum Arthropoda; class Insecta; order Diptera; family Therevidae; genus Thereva; species Thereva unica. The sequence continues at coordinate 153,818,805 of OX465281.1, read as the reverse complement.
CGATCAAAATACATTGCGCTTATAGGTTTGATGAAAATCTGGTTGTACAGCCAATTTGACCGTGTATGGGGGCCTTTACATTACCTTGTTTCTGAATACCGTGATTACTATGGGCATATGAAAACTCGCAGCCGATGCCGGTTCACGATGTCGATGGGTGAGGGGGTTTTTATGCTGAGGCTATGGAGGGAAATAAATTTCATGTTCGAGTCATCAGCTAAGCGTAAAGGCCCCCATACACGGTCAAATTGGCTGTACAACCAGATTTTCATCAAACCTATGTGGCGACAACCAATCCATTAGTAGTCCAATTCCATGGAAACATTTTCTATCATACAAATAATATTCAAAACCGTTATATTATCAGTTCGCTTTGCTCACCATCCCAACTGATTAGTCAGTCGACTATCAACCAGCAACTCGTTTATGTTTATTCGCCTTCGCGTTAAAATATTTCTTTAGAGTATAGTCACAGTTATAGTGTAGCGCATTTTCGTACGAATATATGAAGTTCACTTTAAGTTAAATAAACATTGTATATGAATTGAAGATCGTGTTATTTACTGATTTAAACAATTAATTAAATAATTAAGTACATAGAGTACAAATGGTGACCCCGAGAATGCAAAACAGTTAAAGTGAAAATAAAATTATTACTCACACGTGAATACACATATAGTATTGCATATACGTGGAATGAGTGATAAAAGCTTTAATTTAACCAACTCTAAACCCTAAGGCAAACGCGGAAAGGTGATCAGAAGTACATAAATAGAACCAGGGAGCAGGATTTGCACGGATTTAATATTCCACGTGCGGTAATCATCATAGCAGAACAAAGGCATTTCAATCAACAAAATCAACGGGAACCAGAGAAATCAACGGAACCAAACGGGATTCACACAGAACAAAGGATCAAACCACATTTTTATTTTTAACGCTAAGTTTAGAATCCAATTAAATAATTTAAAGTTATATAAAATAAATTTACAATGATCTTTATTAATTTTGTAGGAAACAGTAATTATAAAATTTTGAGGAATAACAAATGTGAGGGCCGACCATTTCGGAATTAATTAACAGGAAGCAAAACAAATTTATCCCAACAATAAATAAATATTCAGTAAATTCATGAGTAAGGATTTTGGAAACACAAAAAAAACCGCGAGTATAACATTATTTTTTTTCCTAAAATTTTTTTTTTCTCATTAACAAATTTTATATAAACTAATAAGTGATTGTTGATTTAAAAATATAATAATTTTTTTTAACTACTAAAAACATTAAATAAAATAAATGTCACATGGCATGAAAATTTGAGCAATTCCTAAGACTGTTCAAGATATAAAATCAATAATGAATTAGTGAACGGTTTCATCCCGCAAAAATACGTAGCGTACAATATCCCAACATTATATTTTTTTTTTATTAAATAGCGGCAACCGTTTGTACCGTTCCCTAATGACACCAAAATTAAACCAGTTTATGAATAAAAATATTTCGTGACAAAATCATTATCATAATAAACGTGTTTTCCCCTTTTAATCCTCAATAGCAAAAAATAACAAATAGTAATTTCTCTAATGGTACACATGAACACAAATATATATTATTAAATAAATACATTGTTTTCCTTCTATATTTTTTTATTTTTTTTTCTCTTTTCGTCTATTACTAAATAAATCATTTTATTTTAAAATTAAACACATCAAAACCCCTACACACTAAACAAATTAAAGTAAAGTACACGATCTACCTTTAAATAATCAGACCCTACACGAATACAGCACCCAATTTTCAATTTTAAAGAAATCTACAATCAAAATATGTCTAGTCCAGACGAAAATAATTTATTATCGCTCAAAGAAGATGATAATCCATCGCCAATCATGGCAGGTACCAGCGCAAACACAAACAGTGAATTCCCTCCTTACGTAGCTACTCTAAAGATACCACCCTTCTGGCACAATCGCCCCGACTTATGGTTTATCCAAGTCGAAACCCAATTTAGGGTAAAACATATTAAATCCCAGGAGACCAAATATGACTATTTAGTTTCATCTCTCCCCTCGGATACAATGGAAATCGTCGCGGACACACTTAAAAACCCACCTCAAACCGAAAAATACGATCGTTTAAAAGCCTTGCTACTGTCAAGAAGCCAAGACTCGGAAGAACGTCGACTCGATTCCTTATTAAATAAAATAGAAATGGGTGATTCCAAACCTTCTGAATTATATCGCAGAATGGAATCGCTCGCGGGCGGAAATAGTCTCATTAATAAAAACCTTTTAATAAAGCTTTGGATAAATAAACTACCAGGTCCAATGCAGGCATGCCTAATCGCTGTAGAAAGTAAACATTCTCAAGAGGAAATTTTTACTATCGCAGACAAAATATTCGACTCAACGTCAACCTTTAGGATCTCCTCTATTAACCAAAACACAAACACTTCATCTCACCAAAACAATGAAAACCTGGCCGAACTTATTAAGAACCTGACCGAAAGGATTAAAAGACTTGAATTCAGACAATCACGTACACCCAGGAGAGATTTCTCAAGGAAACGCCGATTATCAAGAACCCGGTCGGAGTCTCAAAGCGATGGCGAAACATGCTGGTACCATCAAAAATTTGCACAGAATGCTAAAAAATGCATACAACCTTGCAATTTCAAAACTCCAAACAAAGACAAAAAAAACGAGATTTAACTGCATCGTCCGCGGCAACGACGCAGAGCAATAAACATCGCCGCTTATTCGTATATGACCCACTAACCAAAACTCAATTCCTAATAGATACGGGCGCAGAAGTATCCGTATTGCCTAAGCGCAAATTTTCCCCACTATCACAACAATCAGATTTCAAACTAATTTCCGCAAATGGGACAGACATAACAACGTATGGCACAAAAAAGTTAACTTTGAGCTTCAATTTACGGCGCAGTTTCACTCATATCTTCATCATTGCAGCCATTGATTATGCCATTATTGGGGCAGATTTCCTTTACAAATTTAACCTTTTAGTAAATATCAGGGAAAGAAAACTGATCGATAACACAACTCTATTATCAGTCGATGGCCTTGCTCGTAGCGTCACACCATGCTCGCCGAGGCTTCATGTTATACAAGGAGAATACGGCTCCATCTTAAATGAATTTCCTTCACTCAGAACCCCACCAAACTTCAATACCGAAGTGCAGCATAATGTACTCCACCACATTCATATACAAGGGCCACTACCGTCTGCTCGTCCCAGGCGGTTGAGCACCAAAAAGTATAAAATAGCGAAAGCCGCATTTCAAGAAATGGTCAAATTAGGTATCTGTCGTCCTTCTTCATCGCCGGTCGCATCACCTTTACACATGGTTCCAAAGAAACAATCCGACGATTGGAGACCATGTGGGGATTACAGGCAACTAAACGCCGCCACAATATTTGACAAATATCCGCTACCCAACATTAACGACTTTACACTCAACTTAAGTGGTTCCAAAATATTTTCAAAGGTCGACCTCGTACGGGCATACCACCAAATCCCAGTTGCTCCCGAGGACATCCATAAGACGGCCATAACAACCCCTTTCGGCTTATATGAATTCCTGCGCATGCCTTTCGGTGTTAGGAACGGAGCGCAAACCTTCCAACGATTCATCAATCGAATCCTAGATGAGTTAGAGTTCATTTTCGTGTATGTGGACGACATACTAATTTTTAGCAAATCAGCGCAAGAACACAAAGAACACCTACGACAATTATTTACCATACTTCAGAAATACGATCTCAAAATCAATGCCGACAAATGCATTTTCGGAGTGACGGAAGTTAACTTTCTCGGACACGAGATATCTCCTCAAGGCATCAAGCCGTCTAAGGAACGAGTGGAAGCAATCGCGAACTTCCCTTCCCCATCATCTGCCAAGAGCTTGCAGCGTTTCCTAGGCATGGTAAATTTTTACCACAAATTTCTACCAAAAATCGCCCAGGACGCCGCCCCCTTATACGATCTGGTTAAAAATACTAAAGGCACCAAAACATCAAAGCCAGATTGGAACTGGTCCGAAGACCACCAAATGCAATTCGACAAAATTAAAAATAGTCTCCAACAAAGTGTCCAACTTGTACACCCCGAGATTAACTCACCAGTTGCAATATGGGTAGACGCATCAAATGATGCAATAGGCGCTGTACTTCAACAACTGTCCAACCACACCTGGCAACCACTACATTTCTTTTCAAAAAGGTTGCAACCACAGGAAAAGAAATATTCAACATTTGACAGAGAATTGTTAGCCGCTTATCACGCCGTGAAGAAATTCCGATACTACGTCGAAACTAAGAAATTTACCATTTTTACGGACCACAAACCACTAACAAGAGCATTACTTGCAAAAACCGAGAAATCACCCAGGCAAATGAACCAACTTAATTATATATCCCAATTCACAAACGATATAAGGCACATCCCAGGTTCACAAAACGTAGTCTCAGATACATTATCAAGAGCACACATTAACGTAGTAGAGCACGTGACTAAACTCGACCTCAAACTCCTAGCCCAGGAACAAAGCACCGACGAACAGCTTCAAAGTCTACTTCATGAAGACACCAATTCCCGTTCTAACTCTCTTGTTCTTAAAAAAGTGTTCATTCCAATAGAAGAGCAAGAAATCTGGTGTGAGGTTACTACAGGTGTCAATAGGCCGTATATACCAGAGACACTACGCCGTGCCGTTTTTGACCTGCTACACAATTTATCACACCCAGGCATACGAACGTCAAGGAAGTTAATAACTTCCAAGTATTTCTGGCCCCGAATGAATGCAGACATAAACCTCTGGGCAAAGTCCTGCATTCCCTGCCAAAAATCAAAAGTGACTAGACATATACACACCCCATATGAAAACATAGAAGTACCCTCCGGACGTTTCGAACATGTCCACATGGACATAGTAGGCCCTCTTACACCCTCTGAAGGACACCTCTACCTTCTAACATTAAAAGATCGCTTTTCCCACTGGCCTGAAGCCATCCCCATGAAAGATATGACCGCGCAAACGGTAGCCAACACTTTTCTTCAAAACTGGATCTCTAGATACGGCGTACCCAGAACAATAACTACCGATCAAGGATCCCAGTTCGAGTCCTCACTATTCCGAGAATTATCGCGAATCTTAGGATGTCAACGTATCCGAACAACAGCCTACCACCCACAATCGAACGGTTCCATTGAGCGTTTTCATAGGCAACTTAAAGTAGCAATACGTGCCACAGGAGACACAAAAAATTGGTACCAAAATCTACCGCTCATCCTTCTAGGTCTCCGTGCTTCTATAATAGAGCATTTGCAAATTTCTCCAGCACAACTTTTGTTCGGACAAGCTCTACGACTACCAGGAGAACTTGTAGCTAATGATGCCAACATAAACCACCAACTGACCAGTACCTCGGCTAACCAATTACAGCAAGCCATATCCAAAATCAAGCCTGCTCAGCCTAAGAGTCGGAAACAGAACAACATATTTATCCCTCAAGACCTACACAAATGTACGCACGTATTTCTGAGGGATGAGACCCATAAAGGAAACTTAAACCCTCCGTATACTGGACCTCACCCAGTCGTTTCCAAATCCCAGAAAAATTTCAAGATTTTAATTAACGATAAAGAACGTCTCACATCAATAGACCGACTCAAACCGGCTTTCATACTTAATCCCGAAATGGCCAGCACCAATTTAAGGAATTATGTAAAGAAAAAAACCATGTTTCAAACACAATAAACTTTAATAATATAAACTATCATAAATTAATCACTTAATTAAGCAAATAACAAAAATTACAGAAATAGTAGATATTGAACTTGCATTAAATTAGATATAATTAGGCAATAAGCAATAATACTAAATAAACTGTAATAATATAAACTATCATGAATTAACCAACTAATCAAACAAACAAACAAAATTACAGAATTATTAGAAATTGAACGTGCATTAAATTAGATATAATTAGGTTATAAGGAATAATACTAAATAAGTGTAAAAATGAAACATATATATAAACAGGCGCTTAAGTTAGTTGCATACAGATATGCATTAGTCACAAATAACATGAAGGCGAATAAGCAATCTTATATCTATATATTTATTTTTTTTTTTTGATAAAGGGGGAGTGATGTGGCGACAACCAATCCATTAGTAGTCCAATTCCATGGAAACATTTTCTATCATACAAATAATATTCAAAACCGTTATATTATCAGTTCGCTTTGCTCACCATCCCAACTGATTAGTCAGTCGACTATCAACCAGCAACTCGTTTATGTTTATTCGCCTTCGCGTTAAAATATTTCTTTAGAGTATAGTCACAGTTATAGTGTAGCGCATTTTCGTACGAATATATGAAGTTCACTTTAAGTTAAATAAACATTGTATATGAATTGAAGATCGTGTTATTTACTGATTTAAACAATTAATTAAATAATTAAGTACATAGAGTACACCTATAAGCGCAATGTATTTTGATCGGCCGACCGGCCCACAATCGATAGTTTTGGTTGTACAACCGCACTTCGCTGTACAACCAATTGGACCGTGTATGGGGGCCTTAAGTTTGATGTTTCGTCGGCATAGGAAGATTTGTAGGGTTTATTGTGTGCTGTTTGTAGGCGAGGAAGGACGATGAAAAATGTGCCCACCCCCTTTTCTTCTCTCACCCTCTTCTCAACAAACGAACGTTTTCAGCTTTGGGCCATTTCTTGTCCTATTCGTAAAATATGCGCGAGTCTCTAAAAGCCCATTCAGAAAATAATAAAGTTGCCATAATAATATAATAACAAGCGATAATTATTTATTGTATTATTATTGAAATGATTTTGTATGGTTTAAACTTAATTTAAATAATTACTTAATCATCAATTGGTTTAAATATATGACACAAAATGTTTACTGGTTTTATATGGGAAAATAATGTATTTTGCTATAATAATTCCGCAATGGTATGGCAAGCTTATTTTCAGTATTTTTTCAGTATTGTATTATAATCTTTCATTCTATTGAAGATTGATAGAAAATTAAAAGTGCTATCAGGTCGGAGGAAAAATATTGTGTTTTTAATAATAAAGATAGAGAAAATAAATTATAATAAAGATAGAGACAAAAAGTGGATACTTAATAAGATATATTATTATATTTTTGGCGCGTTTTTTGGTTCTAAGGGCCTATGTGAATTGTGTTTAAATTAATTAGTAAACTAAATTTAGAAGTTTTTGTGGTTAATGTAGGGAATTGCTGTGTGAATTCTTTTGTTGACTAAATTCAATTGACAAGGAATCATTTAACTTTTATAATTTTTAAAAAAAACTTCCATACAAACGATAATTGTATGTTGTGTGCTGCACATCTCCCAGAATATTTCCGTTTTTCTTTTTCAATTTTATTTTCCGTTGTATTAAAATATTTTGAAACAAATTCATCATCAATTTAGTCAACTGTCAAAAATTTAGTCTCCTCGCCAAAATACTAATTACTGTTTTATCGACTTTAAATTTTGGTCATAGAATCCACACAGGCTCTAAATTATTTCTTTATAGTTTTTGAATATATTAATTTTGTTTATCGGGTGCTTTTATATCAAGTTGTCCATGATAGCGGGTTATTAACTTTATCCAGGTAAGTATAATTTACAAATTATTATACAGTTAAATTTTAGGAAAGGAAAAAAGGGGAAAATTTCGGAACAAAATTATAAGGATTAAACAGGAAACGATCGGGAACGTAAAAATGTTTGAACAAGGAATACAATCATCTACGGAATTATGTAGATGTCGCAATGGAACCCCGTAGACCTCCTGATCGTGTTGGTGATAATGTACAGGATTCACATTTGCCTACTGCAATACACGACAGTCGCGTAAAAAAAACAGTGGCAACAAAACAAACAGGAGCCGAACGTTCTCGGGCTTGGAGGCTGCGAAAAAAAATGCTTAAACAAGCATCTACGAATGCAATTTCAAATACTTCACCAACGTCGGAAATGCGAATGATGATTTCTGGACCATTACTTCAGCCAATTACCACGGACACAAATTTAAATGATTTAGATGTCGCAATGGTGCCCAGTAGTACTCCTGATCATGTTGATGATAATTTACAGCAATCAAATTTGCCTACTGCAATACACGACAGTCACGTAAAAAAAATAGTGGCAACAGGAGCCGAACGTTCTCGGGCTTGGAGGCTGCGAAAAAAAATGCTTAAACAATCAAATCAATCATCTACGAATGCATTTTCAAGTACTTCACCAACGTCAGAAATGCGAATGATGATTTCTCCTCCATTACCTCAGCCAATTACCACGGGTACAAATTTAAATGATTTAGATGTCGCAATGGTGCCCAATAGTACTACTGATCATGTTGGTGGTAATTTACACGATTCATCTTTGGCTACTGCAATATACCACGATCGCAACTCTTTCACTGTACAAGCTGAGGTGCATATGGCAAATTCTCCTATGTTGTGCCATCGCCGTACATCATGGAAAACTATTCCATTGACAGACAAGGAGCGGAGTCGTCGACTTCAAGCACGAAAAAATAACCGATTTGCTGATACCTCGAATATAAATGTTTTATCCAATCAAGACATTGTGCCGGATCAGGAGCGCGATTTGTTGCAACGATGTCCCTACGAAAACATCATGGTAGATCAGGAATTACCTCAATCAGGCGGACAGGCCATTCTCCCTAACTCTTCAGAACTGCTAGTAATGAATAATTCCACTAATGAGCAAGTTGATGCGGACTTAGTTTCATCATTACCATACACCAATTACCTTCAGTTTAAAAGAGCTCACCAGGAGTTTAAAACAAAATTCATCGACAATTCCTTTGGACATCCATGCTCAGTATGTGACAGGTTGTGGTTTAAAGGCGATTTAAAAAGTCCATCTTGTGAACATAAGGTAATTCTAACAAAAATTATACCTAATATTCCCGAGAAAAACGTTAAGCTTTGTAACACATGCGTACAAGCTTTGCACAAGAAAAATATTCCTTTAATGTCAACATATAATGGTTTTAAATATCCAGATGTACCTCAACATCTCCCAGATTTAGATCTAGTTTCTGAGAGATTAGTTTCACCACGTATTCCTTTCATGCAAATCAGAAGATTGAGGCATGTGAATGGTCAATACGGTATTTATGGTCAAATAATTAACGTGCCCGTTTCAGTTAATAATATGGTAAACTCTCTTCCAAGGAACATTGACGACGACTATTGTATAAATGTACATATTAAACGTAAGAAAATTCATCGGTCCAGCTACTTACATGGTATTGTTAATAAGCGTACAATTAAAAGTTGGCTACAATTTTTGATACCCTCTCCGTTGTACACTATGTACGATATTAAAGTTGATGACTCATTTTTTAATAATGGCCAAATTCATGATGAAATTCAGCAAGATTGTGTAAGTGAACATATTCCTATAGAAGAAAGTCTTACAGCACAACAGCAGACATTATTATGGAATGAAGAACAATATTTACGTATCGCACCTGCTGAAAGAAATGTACCAGAAAGTTTATTATTTGATGAACATGCAGAGGAACTTTCTTTTCCAGCTATATATTTGGGTCAGTTTCGTAATTTCAGAGATAATGTTAAAGTTACCCCGTTCATGATGGCTTCTAGTGAGCTAAGGAGATCTGATCGTCGTGCAGTTACACCTTACCATTTATTGTATATGGCAATGAAAATTATGAGGATGTGAGTTCGCGACTCTCTCACAATTGCGTTCAAACACGTTGGTAAGGATACCAAAATTACGAGAAAACAAATTGAAGATGAACAGTACGTTCACAATTGCATTGAAACCAATCTTGCTTTTCTAAGACCAATTCCAAATTCAACATGGTATTGGATGGATCGCAAAAAAGATCTTTTTGCCATGATCCGATAGTTTGGAAAACCTACTGTATTTCTTACTGTCAGTGCCAACGAAATTGGATGGAACAGTCTACTCCAAAAGCTCTATAAATTTAAACACAACGGTGAAACTATTTCAGAAGAATTTGCTGAGCTTTTGCAATATATGGAAAAAACAACACTCGTTAACGAGGATGCAGTAACTTGTGCTATACATTTTAACAAATTGGTCAATGTATTGATAAATATTTTAAAATCACCAAAATTCAGCCCATTTGGAAAATATTACGTTGTTTATTATTTTAAACGTATTGAGTTCCAGCATCGTGGTAGTCCACATGCACACATGCTATTGTGGCTGGCTAATTCTCCGTTGCAAACACTTGATAGGAATAAATTGGACGCCATTACATTAATTGATAATTTAATATCTGTTTCATCACAAGAAGCATCAGGTAATATTAAATTACAAACCATAAGCACACATTTACGTGCTATAAAAAAATAGTGGCGAATCAACCTCAGCATTGCAGATTTGAAGCACCTTTTATGCCTAGCCGATCAACTACAATATTATCACCTATGCAGAAAGAGGAGCCTAATTTCAAAAATTATGGTAAACGCTACAAGGAGATCAGGATTAATCTTGAAAGGAATGATTATCCTGATATTGATTCTTTTTATGAAAAGAACAATATCAGTTCAGACGACGATTATTATAATATACTTCGAGCTGGGATTAAGAGACCACGAGTTTTTGTCAAACGTCAACCATGTGAAAAATGGCATAATCCGTTTAATCTTTTTATATTGAATATTGTTCAATCGAATATGGATATTCAGTTCATCACTGAAGAGTATTCATGCGCTAATTATATGGCAGAGTATGTTAATAAAACTAACCGAGGTGTTAGTCATCTTCAGCGGTTGATTATTGAAATTATGGATGAACATCCAGAGTTTGATGTTGTTGAAATTACGAGGAAAATAGGTGTAAACATGCTTAATAGTGTCGAAATAACAAGTCAAGAAGCGGCTTGGTATCTCCTACGGGAACCGATGTCTAAGTGTTCCACTGTTGTTACCACAATCCCCACTATGTGGCCAGTTGATCGTCAAAGAATTAGAAAAACTCAAAAAGAATTAGACGCGATAGGGATTGGAGAAGATTCGACTAACATTTGGAAGGACAATTGGTTTGACAAATACGAACACCGACAGCGAGATCTGGAAAATATTACACTTGCCCAGTTCGTTGCTAATAATTACACCATTAAAAAGGATGGTACCTACGCCAAAAGGAAATTGCCTCGTATTATCCGATACCGAAATTATGATAGACTTAAATGAATATAAACGTGAAATGGTTACGTTACACATTCCATTTCGAAACGAAGATGGAGAAATACTCGCTGAAATGAAATTTATTGAAATATATAATAAAAATGAAAATATAATTTTAAATAGACGGAAAGAATTTGAATCTAACTTAGATATCCAAAAAACCATTGAAATTTGTAAAAATTTATGTCGAGCAGATAGTTTGGATGACGAAACTGAATTTCGAGAGGTTGCAAACATATCTGAATTGAATCCATTTCAAAATTTATATGACAATCCTATTTCCGAAATGAATAATGATCTTCGCCTGGCTGTACTTAATAAACTCGGTTCTATTGCTAAAAGACGAGAAAATTTAATGCCTAATACAGAGTTTAACGAGTTGATGAGAATGGCAAACGATAAACAAAAAGAACTCTTGCTGCACGTCATTTCGAATCTTCTAACTCCAAACCGTAGTCCCTTTCCAGCTGGATGTGGAAAAACTTTTGTGATAAAGCTTATCATGGAAATCTGTAACAGATACACTGATAATGATGGATGCTGTAACTCGTACATCACGTGTGCTTCGACAGGGAAAGCCGCGGTTGCTATTGATGGAACTACTGTACATACTGCCTTAAAAATATCTTTGTCAAGTATGCTTCCATTAAACACTGAGCACTATTCAGATATGTGAAAGTGTTAATTATTGACGAAATTAGTATGATTAGTGCTGAATTACTTACTCAGATCGACTCACGGTTAAAGCAGATTATGGGAGATTTTAATGCTAACTTTGGTGGTATCGATGTTATTTTGATTAGAGATCTACCAGTTGCCGCCAGTTCGAGCTACTCCAATTTACAAGCAGTAGAAACAGAGGATTGTTGGACCTATTTTGTGGCGGGGACTCAAATTTTATGAGCTGGATCAAGTTATGAGGCAAGCAAACCAACAGTTCTCTTCGATATTGACCAAAATTGGAAACGGTCAACAACTCGAAGATTGTGAACTAATTTTATTGGAATCGCGATTCTTAACAAAAGAAGAAGCAGAAATAAAGTGTCCACATGGTATCAGATTATTCAACACAAATTAGGCTGTCACAAGATCTATGTGCCCCTTAATCCCTCGTGGGACATAGGGCGGAAACAGTTGCCCTCCAGCGGACTCTGTTTTGCGCGACAGCTCTTAGCTCTGACCAGGATCTCCCAGTAGTTGCGGCCTCTGCTAGTAGGGTTCTCCTCCACGTTGTTCTAGGTCTTCCAACTCGACGGGATCCTTGCGGGTTCCAGTCAAGGGCCTGTTTGGCTAGATTTTCGTTATCGCGTCGCAAGGTGTGGCCAACCCAATTCCATTTCCTTCGCCTGATTTGGTCGTCTATCCTTTCTTGGCCGGCACGGCGCCATAGCTCTTCATTTGAAATTCTATCTTGCCAGCGGATTTTTAGGATACGACGTAGGCATCTGTTTATGAAGACTTGTAGGCGCCCTGTGATGAATTGGGTGACTTTCCATGTTTCGCAACCGTATAAAAGAACTGCCTTAACGTTGGAGTTGAACAGCCGCAATTTGGTGTTGGTTGAGATCTCCGTTGATCTCCATATGCGGAACAAGCATGCATATGCGCTTCGTGCTTTATTTATTCTGGAACTGACGTCTTCTTCTGCACCACCATTTTCGGTAATAATACTACCGAGGTAGCAGAATTTATCTACCAGTTCCACGTCACGGTTATTCAGCGCAGTTCGTTCAAGTGTGTTTGCATTTATCCGCATTTCTTTGGTTTTATTCGGATTCAGCCTTAAGCCTGCTAGACTACTTTCTGTTGCCAAATTGTTTAACATGTTTTTTAGCTCCTGATGTCTGTGGGCCAGCAAACAGATATCATCTGCGTAGTCGAGGTCCTTAAGGCGATCTAGCAAACCCCACTGTATGCCGCCTGTTCTACTATCTAGAGCGCCAACAAGAATGTCATTTATTACTATAAGAAATAGTAATGGGGATAGTAAGCATCCTTGTCGTACTCCTGAACTCACCTCAAAGCTGTCGGATAATTTTCCGTTATGGAGAACTCTGCATTTGGAATTGTTGTATAGGGCTTTTATCAATTCTATTATCTTATCCGGCAGTCCACGTCGCCGTAATGCCTGCCATATAAAGCTCCTATTAACCGAGTCGAACGCTTTCTCATAATCTACGAAAGCAAGGTAAAGGGGGGATCGGAATTCAGTAGACTGTTCCACTATTATTCTTAAGGTGTTGATGTGATCTATACATGAACGGCCCTTCCTGAATCCGGCCTGCTGCCTTCTAAGCGTTTGATCTACTGCCTCTCTTATTCTTGATAGTATAGTGTGGGACAAGATTTTTCCCACAGTAGATAATAGACAGATGCCTCTCCAGTTGTCGCATATTGTTAGATCCCCCTTTTTGGGTATTTTGACTATGATACCTTCCGTCCAATCCTCCGGAAAGGTACAGGTGTTCCATGCTAATTCGAGGATTGGCTGAAGCGCATCTGCTATGAGGCTTGAGTCGGCTTTCAACAATTCTGGCGGGATGCCATCTTTTCCAGCTGCTTTACCATTGGCCATCGCATGAATTGCGGTTACTATTTCCGTCTTGGATGGGGCCCGGGTGTTGATTCTTATCGGCTGTGCATTGTTGCTGTTTTCCTGAGGTTCCTGTGTGAGTGAGCCATTCAGGGCGGCGAAGAAATAATCTCTCCATCTTTGGAGCTGCTCCTCGTCGCTGCACAGCAGCCTTCCATCCGCACTCTTAACGGCATGCTTTTTAGTAGAGTGCTTTCCCGAGAGCTGTTTAGTAATTTGGTACAGCACTTTACTGTTGCCTGTGTTTGCCGCGTTTTCCGCTTTTTCTGCGAGCTCGTTTATCTGCTGCCTTTTATCACGCCGGACACTTCTCTTTACCTCTCGGTGTAATTGAGAGTACTCCCGTTCAAGTTGGTGACGTCTATCCGGGTCGCTTGTAGAGTTTATGTTATTTTTGAGGGCCCTCCTGCGTTCTATTTTTTGCCAGGTGCTGTCCGAGATCCAATGTTGCATGTTTCTCTGGACATAACCGAGGCTCGTTTCCGCAGCCGTCAATATAGCGCCCTTTGTTGTACTCCACAGGTCTTCAATATTTGTGTCGTCAGAAACGGTTTGCTGGTTTAATATTTGCTGCAGGTTTCCAGCAAATTCTCGCTTTTTAGCGCTCTCCCGCAAGAGGTCAACGTTAAACCGTCTACGGTTTATAGATTCACGTTGAAAGTTTCTGATTGCAGCGATTCTAAGGCGAATAGTTGCTACTACCAAATGGTGGTCGCTTCCAGTGTCCGCTCCCCTGAAGCTCCTGACATCTTCCAGAATGGTTCTCCATCTGCGGCTGACGGCCACATGATCTATCTGATTTCTCGTTCTACCATCGGGCGATACCCAGGTCTCTTTATGTATCTTCTTGTGACAAAAGTAAGTTCCACCTACCATAAGTTGATGGGAAGAACAAAAGTCAACGAAAAGCTCACCATTGTTATTGGTAACTTGGCTTAGGCCTTGTTTTCCAATTGTTTGTTCAAGACCGGTGTTGTCGTGACCGATTTGTGCATTTAAGTCACCCATTAATACAATGATGTCTCCCCTTGGAATAGAGCGAAAAACCTCATTCAGTCGCATGTAGAACTCGTCTTTGATGTCATCTTCCGCGTCTTCGGTTGGAGCATAGCATTGAACTACCGTAGTACTTCTTAGCCTGGTACGTAGGCGCACGGTAATAATCCTCTCAGAAACTGGTGACCAGCTAATGAGGCTAGCCCTGGCTTCTTTGGTGAGTATTACGCCAACACCACTCCTACGGCTTTCAGTTTCATTTCTCCCAGAATATAAGAAGGACTCGCCATTTGGGCAGATATGTTCCCCCGCATCGGGCCATCTGGTCTCGCTAAGTCCCATGATCTTGATTTTATATCGATTCATCTCGTTGAGGACTTCATCCAGCCGTCCCTCAGCAAGCATTGTTCTCACATTCCATGATCCGATTCGTGTCCTTGTTCGAAAAGCAAAGGTCGTCGTCGTGTTGTCCATCCGGTTCCGAGGCACTGTTTGCCGATTCGTAGCAGTAGTGTTTTTTATGGGAGCGGGTTGCTAACCCTCAGCCCAACCGACTTAAAAGCTCTGTTTTGTGGCGCAGAGAGCTCGCCATTCGCCCCTCTCCCGTTAGCTCCTTCCGAAGAAGTACCCCAGGGGGCACCGCGGGGAGGTGGGATTAGGACTTGCTAACAGGTCTGCTTGGTGTTTGATTGCAGTGGATCTCTTCGGATTTTAATAGAAGTGACAAATCGGGTGTCACCACTTTCCGAGATCTTTGTTAGCCGTTCGCCCCCTCACAAGATATAATAACCGAATTTTAAGTGCTGCACAAGATAAAACGGTTTCAGTGGCGAAAGACGTATTTATTGGTTGTACTTCGGTAGAACAGACAAATTTTGTACGCCAAAAATTACACAAAATGTCCCTCATTGATAGTGCAGGCTTGCCTTATGAAACTGTATTTGTGCCGAATGTATTTTACATGATTACAACAAACATCGATGTGTCAGATGGCTTAGCAAATGGCGCCGTTGGTAAATTAGTTCATATTGAACTTAATGATAACGGAGAAGTAAGCGTTGTGTGGCTTGATTTCCCAGATTCACTAAAGATAGGCCAAAAAATAAAGAGAAAAGTCGCGGGACATGTAGCTGCTATTCAAGTTAGTAAGACTGCTGTGCCGATAGGTAGAAGATCGGCAACTATTCCACTTAACAACAACAAATCGATAAATGTTAAGCGATCGCATATACCTTTAGTTTGTGCTTGTGCAACTACTATTCATAAATCTCAAGGAAGCACATACCCTGAAATCGTTTATGAATATGATAAAAAACATCAACTGGCATTAGTGTATGTCGCCTTGACGCGGGTGACTAGTCTTCAAGGTTTGTACGTTACAACAAAAGACAATGACAAAACTTTCTATCATGGCCGCAGACCATCCACAGCTATAAATAGTCTTCAAGATGAATTCCTTAGACTCTCGCGTAATCGCTTAGAGACTATTAGCACAGATATATTAAATTTTATTAATCAAAGGAAAGGATTGACAACATTTAATTTTAATTGTCAAAGTCTTCGTGCTCACCTTTTAGATCTCACCGACCCAATTATACAAAACTCGAATATTTTACTCTTAAATGAAACTTGGTTACCCAATGAAGAGTTAGTCAGCGTACCAAATTTCAATTGTATAATTCAATATAAGCGATCAAACGTTCGAGCTGGAGGAGTTGCCATATATCAAAATGTACACGACACTAATAACATCATTACGCCGCGCATTGATATAACTATGAAACAGTCTGAATTTACTAGTTCAGCGGGGTCATCAGTCGGTGAGTTTTGTTTAGCTGAATGCAGAACGGAAGATGGCAACAAAATTGTTTTGATAGCAGTTTACATCACTCCAAATCAAAAGTTAGACGATATCATCTATTTCTTGAACCAATTATTATGGCCTTACGCGAAAGACGGAGGAGGATTTCTTGGCACAAGAGAACAAAAGTTACCAATTCTTCTAAGTGGAGACTTCAACGTTAATTTTGCACGAGAAGATTCGGGTCCACTTATTAACTTTCTCCAAGAGCATGTAAATCTCACCATGAATAATAATCCATTGGATTCAACAACACGACATGGCACCACCATTGATGCTGTTTTTACACGATACGTTAACGCCGTTAGTACAAAACTCTTCGTATCATATTTTAGTTACCATAAGCCACTCATAACTTTTGTGCCAATCCAGTCACCACCAGATGAAGTGAACATGATATAGAAGAAATGTTTAATTCAGTAGTGGCAAAGGATATCGAATATGTCTACTCAAGGTGTACAGTTTTTAAGCGCTCATTGGTACTACAGGATATACCTTCATCGGTTAAGACAAGATGAATCCTCGTTGTGCCCAGCATGCCGAGATATGATACAGGACGCAGTGTATGCCCTTTAGGAACGCCCGAAATTAGTCAAGTAAACGACTGCACAGAACGTCATAAAAATTATGTGGTAAGATCGGTTGATGCATGGAAGAAAGTGGAAGAGGCGCTAAATATTCTCCTTCAGAAGCTACAGCAGGAAGAAGCCAAAAGGAAAATAGTAAGGCTTGGAAATACCAAGAGTATTAGCAAAAAGGTAGATCCAGCCCGCGACGCATCGCAGAAGAGGCCTTCCCGCGGGAGAATGGGACGACTAGTAGGTGGTTTTAGTTGGGGTTAGAGTCCTACATAACCGACAGGCTGGAGCGTGTCGGTAGCATGATGCTTCCCACCTGCCCACGCACGAAAATAAAAACAAAAAAACAAACATTCATCAGTTATTTGTATGCAAATTAAAAATTTGTCTTAAATCACGCCAAAGAAGTATAACTTCTAATGCGCGTACATAGGTACACACACCCAGTTTTTTTTTTTAACAAGTTTCGCTCCCTTTGCTGTTCCTTCCGCCAACAATTTGGCCAGCTGACCGTCCATTTCATTCTTAAAACATTATTTTTAATCGTTTAACATCAGTCCCTAAAATGATCAAATGTTTGACTTTTTTGTTACGTCGGCTCCCGGACTATAACAGAAAACGGGCACAAAAAACACTTAAAAAAAACAACAATAGTGAAAATAAAAACACCAGCGCAGTCTAAAGGCCCCCATACACGGTCCAATTGGTTGTACAGCGAAGTGCGGTTGTACAACCAAAACTATCGAT
The DNA here is from genome assembly GCA_949987705.1 of Thereva unica. Classification (NCBI taxonomy): domain Eukaryota; kingdom Metazoa; phylum Arthropoda; class Insecta; order Diptera; family Therevidae; genus Thereva; species Thereva unica. The sequence goes on along the minus strand of OX465281.1, from coordinate 153,800,755 downwards.
TGTGGGCCGGTCGGCCGATCAAAATACATTGCGCTTATAGGTTTGATGAAAATCTGGTTGTACAGCCAATTTGACCGTGTATGGGGGCCTTAACGCAAAGGCATCAATCACCCTTCACTAGACACGACCGGACCGACGAACGGAGCAAGTAAGTACCCTTGCTCCCTACCCTCTCTCGCATCACGGTCCTGCAGGTGCCGAGGCTAAAATCTGTCGGTCGATGAAATGTGTCCCGTCTCCAAAGGCATAACACTTTGACGAGGACAAATTTTATTGACGCTGATGGTTGTGACAAATGTAATGCCGGGAAATATTCCCGAGAACGTGGCGATTGAGCCCGCGCAACCGAAGTCCCGTTACAAGTCAAGTTTTGGTATTGACTTTTGTAACATTCGTGGACTTCAAGCGAATTTCTCTTTTGTTGAGTGCCACTTATCTAATTACAAACCCCCAATCTTCGAGCTCTGTGAACTTGGAACCCGACTTCAAAAAAAAGAAAAAAAAATTGTTTCCTATACTACAAACGACGTAGATGATTGTAGTAAAGTTCATTTTTTTGTAGTTGTAAGAAAAACCCTTGAAAATAAAAAAATATGTATGTTTTTTCCAGGTAAAATTTATTAATTTTGAAAAACCAAAGATATGATAGCGTTGGAAATCGTTTGTAGTTAATTGTAGTATTTATTTTTTTTTTTTTTTTTTTTTTTTATATCTAAAAACTCAAAAATTTACTACGTTAAAAAATTTGAAAAAATTTTTTTTTTGTTTCTGAAACTACAAACGACGTAGATGATTGTAGTAAAATTCATTTTTTTGTAGTTGTAAGAAAAACCCTTGAAAATTAAAAAATATGTTTTTTCCAGGTAAAATTTATTAATTTTGAAAAACCAAAGGTATCATAGCGTTGGAAATCGTTTGTAGTTAATTGTAGTATTTTTTTTTATAGCTAAAAACTCAAAAATTTACTACGTTAAAAAATTTGAAATTTTTTTAGGCGAACTTCTGTATACTCTATAGGCGGTTTCTTTAACTTTGATTGCGTTTCTACATTCCCCATTGAACCATCTGTTCGTCCTAGGCTTTACTGATTTGATAGAGTGAGGGATGAAGAAACTCATACCCGTTCGTATGATTTTGGTGGCAGATTTCGCATTGGCATTACGGAAACATAAATTCCAGTCAGTGGCTTGGAAGAAGCGAATAAGACCGAATTAGTTGGCTTTTCCATAATTCCAGACAGTTCTTATTGGAGCTGTGGTGTTTGTGGTCGAGGATGGATATGGGAAATAAGTGCTAATTAATTTGTGATCCGAGTTGCCAAGGGGTGAGCTAACCTCGACGGAGTACCGCGTCGGATGACAAATGAGAAATAAGGTCAATTTGACCTGGAATATTTTGTTATTAAAATATGGCGAACTCAGCCGAAAAGTCACTAAGCTGAACAGCACAGAGTAAAAAGTAACTCAACGGTGGTTGTCGACTGGATGGGATAGCTGCGTTAAAATTTATTTTGAAAACTAGGTTTTTTTTTTAGTTTTATATAACGTCAATTCACTACTACTGTTTTGTTCAGCTAGCCATCCAACCAGCCCAGCACTTAGCCGTTGCTCAGCTGCTGAGGGCGCTGGATGCACCCATTGACATTTATGTACCTGTAAAGTCAGTGGTTGTATTAGATTTTGAGCAAAAAATTTCACTAAACATATTACAAATTTCTATAAGTAATAAGTAGGTATATTAAATTATTAAATTACGCAGGAGAATCACATATTTTGATATTTTAAATTGTCTGTTTTACAACTACAAAAAACAAACTTTAATACAATCCTTTGGCGTAAATTTTTTATGTACTAAATTTTTCATGTTATTAGGTATTAAAAAAAAACAAAAGAAAAATGATCATAATAACAATTCACTACAAACGATTTCCAACACTATCGACACCTTTGGTTTATCAAAATTTATAAATTATGCTTGAAATTCAAATATTTCATCATTTTAAAGGGTTTTTGTCATAGCTAAAAGAAAAAAAAAGCTGTGTTTCCTTCTTGAAAAGAAGCTTTAAACCTTCCTTATGAGCTTAAATGTAGTTTCAAATTTTCCAACAGATGCCACTTAAACAAAATTACATCCAAATGAAGGTAAAATATTGTGATGATTATGCGCCATCTGTCGAGAGGATGAATCAACGATTTTCGGTTGTTGTCTGAACTAAGAATTTATGTACTAAACTAACGAGCGATAAGCGAAGACAACTTCAAGCTGGTCGAAACTAAAAGAAACTTAGAACATACCACCAGGAACCAGAAAACGAAGGTTCCAGAAAGTAGACAAAGGTGGAGCTGCCTATATAAAAGCGCCTGGCAGCCGCTATCGAGTCAGTTTTGATTATAAAGGCGATACAAGTGTTCCAAAGTGAAAAGTGGTGATTTATAGTGAAATAAAAAGCGATAATTAGAATTGAATAGTGCGAAATATTAAATTTGCTAGTGATTATAGTGAACTCTAAGAATTGTGTTTATTTTTAAATTGTGTTTGGTTTGTAATAAATAAATTATTGTGGATAATTAAAAAGTGTATTCCTTAATTAATCCTACGAATCCGTTAAGCCGTAAAAACGTAACAATTGGTGTCAGAAGTGGGATTAATTAAGAGATAAGTGAAATAAGTGAACTTGAACAATAATTGTGACTGGAATTTAAATTTTGTGCGTGAGAAATAAGGACTTATTATAAAAATGGGTCGAAAGTTAGTGGATTTGCGCACTGTGGAGTTGAAAAGAGAACTAAGTAAACGCTCGTTGTTAACGGTGGGTGCTAAAAGTTCCTTAACCGCGCTGCTTCGAGAAGCTATGGTGAACGAGGGAAAAGATCCTGAAACCTACATTTTTGAAGCCGAAGTAGAAGCGGAGCCAGAAGAAACGACAGTGAGTATGGCAGAACTTTTTAAAACATTGATGGTGATGAAGGAGGCGCAAGAACGTACATCAGCAGAGATGAAGGAAGCGCAAGAACGTGCATCGGCAGAGATGAAGGAAGCGACAACCGAGATGAAAGAAGCGCAAGAACGGTCATCAGCAGAGATGAAGGAAGCGCAAGAACGGTCATCAGCAGAGATGAAAGAAGCGACAACAGAGATCAAGGCGGAAGTGTTGGCGTTAAAAGATGAACAGAAATTATTAGCAGTAGCTCATGAACGCTCGTTAGCAGAACTCAGAGAGTCTATGGAAGAACAGAGAAACCAGATGGAGCAGAAATTCGAACTAATGTCACTCTCTGTTGACAAAAAGCTGGAAAATCTCGAATCTTCCATTAAAGCAAATGTAGAGAATGATCTGGAAAAGCTCGAAAATTCCGTGAGGGAAAATGATGAAAAGTTGAAGATTGAGCTAGAATCGGTCAGAGCCGAGCTAGAAAGGGTAAAGATTCACCACCCAGCGACGGCATCTCACGAAGTCATCGGAGCTAGGAAACTGCAGCCTCCAACTTTCGACGGGCAAAGCCCATGGTCTACTTATAAGCTCCAATTCGAAGCAGCAGCAGCAGGCAATTTCTGGACTGAGGAGGAGAAAGCAACCGCCTTAACCTTGTCACTAAGGGGCACAGCAGCAGAAATATTGCAGTCAATACCAGCAGAACATCGCAACAGCTACGGGTTCTTAGTTCAAGCGCTGGAAATGCGTTACGGTGATCAACACATGCAAGAGGTTTATCGACTTCAACTTCGCAATCGACTTCAAAAGCCAGGAGAAACTTTACAACAACTATGCGCCGATATCGAGAGGTTAGTGCATCTGGCTTATCCTAGCTTCGGCCAAGACTACATCAACGAAGTAGCAAGAGAGGCTTTCCTTAACTCTTTTGCTGACCGAGATCTACAACAGGCAGCCAGATTGGCCGGAAAGAAGAATACCGCAGAAGTTTTGGCATATGCTCTGGCATACGAGGCAGCGAAGCAAGCAACAAGGAATACGGTCCACCTCAGGGGAATCAATATGACTGAGAACATTTGTCATCGAGTCAACACATCGGAAGTACGTCGTCGTCTACGATGCTGGAACTGTGGCGAGCCGGGCCATTTACAAAGGAGTTGCCGAAAGCGAAGGAGAGTGGAATCGCCAGGGAGTAGGAGTGGCTCAACATGCTGTGAAAAATGTGGACAACGGCAGAAAGGCGACCGGAGGGAGTTAGTGGGGAAAATGGAGACCCCTGATGTCATCGTCAACATCACCCAACTGCAGCGTGGCAACAACAGCCTTGTCATCGAGGGGAAAGTTGGTGATGAACAATACACAATTACCGTGGATACAGGTGCTTCAAGATCTGTCATCAGGGCTGATTTGGTCGGTAGAAAGTGGCTGAAAAACGCGGACCAGTACATTCTGAAAACTGTAACAGGAGAACCAGTGAAATTACATGGGGAAACAATGATGGACGTGGTACTCGGCGACATTAAGTTTACACATTCGTTCCTGGTAGTTGACATAGTAGACGAGTGTATTCTTGGTTTGGACTTTATGACAACACACGGAATACTATTGGACCTTGGAGAATTGATGATGAAACACCGCAACAGGGGAATTCCAATGGATACTGCACTGTCCCGGCGACCATGCGAACCAGGTTTTAAGTATCGTTGGCGTATTGAGGAAAAGTGTCAAAAGACGACTGCGGAGCCAAGCATAAAATATGAGGACCAAGGAATTCGAGATGCGCAACGCGACGACCCGGACATTTCTGCGATTTTGTCATGGAAAGAACACAACGAGAAGCCTAAATGGAAAGACATCGCAGAGAGAAGTGAAATCCTGAAGAGCTATTGGGCCCAATGGGATTCATTGCATATCGAAGGAGGAGTATTGAAGCGCAAATGGGAAACAGCTGATGGTACCTCTCATCGAATGCAGGTGTTAGTCCCTCGTGCTGGAATAACAGATATTCTTGAGGAGTGTCATAATAGCCCGTCAGGAGAACATTTGGGAGTCAACAAAACTCTGTCAAAAATAAAGGAGAGATTCTATTGGCTTCACATGCGGGACGATGTTACGAATTGGTGTCGCAAATGCACAGCTTGTGCCGGCAGCAAGGGTCCTCGAGTAAGAGCGAAAGGAGAAATAAGACAACACCACGTTGGAGCCTCAGTTGACAAAATCTCAAGGGAGAATCCTAAGACGGCCAGTGACAGGATGAAACCAAGGTACGACCTCCGAGCAAACTGTAGCGGATTCCAGGAAGGTGACCTCGTTTGGCTGTTCAACCCTCGAAGACGGAAAGGCAAGTCTCCGAAACTTCAGCGTCAGTGGGAGGGGCCCTATAAAATCCTAACACGGATCAACGATGTGGTCTACAGGATTCAACAAGGACCCAAAGCAAAGAAGAAGATTGTACACATAGAGAGGCTGTGCCCATATCATCAGCCGGATCCAGGATGGACAACTGTTCGGGACGAACAGTCCTAAGAAGGGGGCAATGTGATGATTATGCGCCATCTGTCGAGAGGATGAATCAACTATTTTCGGTTGTTGTCTGAACTAAGAATTTATGTACTAAACTAACGAGCGATAAGCGAAGACAACTTCAAGCTGGTCGAAACTAAAAGAAACTTAGAACATACCACAAGGAACCAGAAAACGAAGGTTCCAGAAAGTAGACAAAGGTGGAGCTGCCTATATAAAAGCGCCTGGCAGCCGCTATCGAGTCAGTTTTGATTATAAAGGCGATACAAGTGTTCCAAAGTGAAAAGTGGTGATTTATAGTGAAATAAAAAGCGATAATTAGAATTGAATAGTGCGAAATATTAAATTTGCTAGTGATTATAGTGAACTCTAAGAATTGTGTTTATTTTTAAATTGTGTTTGGTTTGTAATAAATAAATTATTGTGGATAATTAAAAAGTGTATTCCTTAATTAATCCTACGAATCCGTTAAGCCGTAAAAACGTAACAATACTTTAATTATGATGGGTTTTTGCCACGATAATGAAGGTTACCTTCATTATGTTTGCTAGTGTGTCTCAGGTATTATTGTACCATGATGGTAATTATCTTCCGTAGAATAGTGGCTTGACAGTTTTCTTCCGTCCAAAGGAATCCGAGTTCGGTTCTTAGGCCATGCGGGACTTTTTTTTCAAATGAAATTTTTTTTTTGTTTCTGAAACTACAAACGACGTAGATGATTGTAGTAAAGTTCATTTTTTTGTAGTTGTAAGAAAAACCCTTGAAAATTAAAAAATATGTTTTTTCCAGGTAAAATTTATTAATTTTGAAAAACCAAAGGTATCATAGCGTTGGAAATCGTTTGTAGTTAATTGTAGTATTTTTTTTTTTTTTTTTTTTATAGCTAAAAACTCAAAAATTTACTACGTTAAAAAATTTGAAATTTTTTTTTGGTTTCTGAAACTACAAACGACGTAGATGATTGTAGTAAAGTTCAATTTTTGTAGTTGTAAGAAAAACCCTTGAAAATTAAAAAAAATGTTTTTCCAGGTAAAATTTATTAATTTTGAAAAACCAAAGATATGATAGCGTTGGAAATCGTTTGTAGTTAATTGTAGTATTTTTTTTTTATAGCTAAAAACTCAAAAATTTACTACGTTAAAAAATTTAAAAATTTTTTTTTTGTTTCTGAAACTACAAACGACGTAGATGATTGTAGTAAAGTTCATTTTTTTGTAGTTGTAAGAAAAACCCTTGAAAATTAAAAAATATGTTTTTTCCAGGTAAAATTTATTCATTTGAAAAACCAAAGGTATCGTCGCGTTGGAAATCGTTTGTAGTTAATTGTAGTAACTCAACGGTGGTTGTCGACTGGATGGGATAGCTGCGTTAAAATTTATTTTGAAAACTAGGTTTTTTTTAGTTTTATATAACGTCAATTCACTACTACTGTTTAGTTCAGCTAGCCATCCAACCAGCCCAGCACTTAGCCGTTGCTCAGCTGCTGAGGGCGCTGGATGCACCCATTGTAGTATTTTTTTTTTTTTTTTTTATAGCTAAAAACTCAAAAATTTACTACGTTAAAAAATTTGAAATTTTTTTTTGGTTTCTGAAACTACAAACGACGTAGATGATTGTAGTAAAGTTCATTTTTTTGTAGTTGTAAGAAAAACCCTTGAAAATTAAAAAAAATGTTTTTCCAGGTAAAATTTATTAATTTTGAAAAACCAAAGATATGATAGCGTTGGAAATCGTTTGTAGTTAATTGTAGTATTTTTTTTTATAGCTAAAAACTCAAAAATTTACTACGTTAAAAAATTAAAAAAATTTTTTTTGTTTCTGAAACTACAAACGACGTAGATGATTGTAGTAAAGTTCATTTTTTTGTAGTTGTAAGAAAAACCCTTGAAAATTAAAAAATATGTTTTTTCCAGGTAAAATTTATTCATTTTGAAAAACCAAAGGTATCGTCGCGTTGGAAATCGTTTGTAGTTAATTGTAGTATTTTTTGTTTTTTTATAGCTAAAAAATCAAAAATTTATGTTTATACATACAAAAAAAATAAGTTAAAAAAAACTACAATTAACTACAAACGATTTCGAACGCTATGACAGTTTTGGTTTTTCAAAATTAATAAATTTTACCTGAAAAAACATATTTTTTAATTTTCAAGGGTTTTTCTTACAACTACAAAAAAATTAACTTTACTACAATCATCTACGTCGTTTGTAGTTTCAGAAACCAAAAAAAAAAATTTCAATTTTTTGAACGTAGTAAATTTTTGGGTTTTTAGCTACAAACGATTTCCAACACTATCATACCTTTGGTTTATCAATTTAGTTACTTACATTTTAGTTATTTTTATTTTTTAATATCTAATAACCAGAAAAATTTAGTACGTTATAAAAATAGACAATTTTTTTCTTGTCTCCGAAACTACAAACGCCATAGATTATTGCAGGACAGTTTGCTTATTTTTAGTTATGATAAAATCCTTTAGAATGATGAAACATGTGCCGCTGTGCATAAGAATCGAGGCACTATCTAAATAGTTTTTGCAGAAATGTTTTTCCGTAATTTAAACAAAAATTATTTAATATAAGACAATATTCCCCGAAGGAAATTTAAAAAAAATATTGATTGTACAAATATAAATTTGTACAATATAAATATTGATTGTACAAATATATAATTACCATCATGGTACAATAATACCTGTGACACACTAGCAAACATAATGAAGGTAACCTTCATTATCGTGGCAAAAACCCATCATAATTAAAGTATTTTACCTTCATTTGGATGTAATTTTGTTTAAGTGACATCTGTTGGAAAATTTGAAACTACATTTAAGCTCATAAGGAAGGTTTAAAGCTTCTTTTCAAGAAGGAAACAGAGCTTTTTTTTCTTTTAGCTATGACAAAAACCTTTTAAAATGATGAAATATTTGAATTTCAAGCATAATTTATAAATTTTGATAAACCAAAGGTGTCGATAGTGTTGGAAATCGTTTGTAGTGAATTGTTATTATGATCATTTTTCTTTTGTTTTTTTTTAATACCTAATAACATGAAAAATTTAGTACATAAAAAAATTTACGCCAAAGGATTGTACTAAAGTTTGTTTTTTGTAGTTGTAAAACAGACAATTTAAAATATCAAAATATGTGATTCTCCTGCGTAATTTAATAATTTAATATACCTACTTATTACTTATAGAAATTTGTAATATGTTTAGTGAAATTTTTTGCTCAAAATCTAATACAACCACTGACTTTACAGGTACATAAATGTCAATGGGTGCATCCAGCGCCCTCAGCAACTGAGCAACGGCTAAGTGCTGGGCTGGTTGGATGGCTAGCTGAACTAAACAGTAGTAGTGAATTGACGTTATATAAAACTAAAAAAAAAAACCTAGTTTTCAAAATAAATTTTAACGCAGCTATCCCATCCAGTCGACAACCACCGTTGAGTTACTTTTTACTCTGTGCTGTTCAGCTTAGTGACTTTTCGGCTGAGTTCGCCATATTTTAATAACAAAATATTCCAGGTCAAATTGACCTTATTTCTCATTTGTCATCCGACGCGGTACTCCGTCGAGGTTAGCTCACCCCTTGGCAACTCGGATCACAAATTAATTAGCACTTATTTCCCATATCCATCCTCGACCACAAACACCACAGCTCCAATAAGAACTGTGGAATTATGGAAAAGCCAACTAATTCGGTCTTATTCGCTTCTTCCAAGCCACTGACTGGAATTTATGTTTCCGTAATGCCAATGCGAAATCTGCCACCAAAATCATACGAGCGGGTATGAGTTTCTTCATCCCTCACTCTATCAAATCAGTAAAGGCTAGGACGAACAGATGGTTCAATGGGGAATGTAGAAACGCAATCAAAGTTAAAGAAACCGCCTATAGAGTATACAGAAGTTCGCCTAACGAGTCACTTCGTCGTGAGTACATAAAATTAAGAAATTCCGCCATCAGGAAAGTCAAATCATAATTTCATGATAGATTGAGAAGTAAGTTTCTAAACACCACATCAGGCAGTAAAAACTTCTAGTCCTTGGTAACTTCCATCAAGAAGAATTTGATTTCCTCCTCAACACCTCCTTTCAATCACAAATTCTTCTTTACCTGATACTGCTATGACACCCCCCACCATCGAGAATACCACCCACTCAATGGATGGGGTTGACTTCAGGACTCGCGAAGTATTTAGGTGTCTCAAAGAGTTCGTCGTCAATAAATCCACTGGCCCCGACAAAATTCCTCCTATGGTACTTAAAAAATGTGGCTCACCTTTGGCTAAGCATTTGCACAAACTTTTTGCCCTGTCTTACTTTTCCGGAGTGTATCCTGACACCTGGAAACTAGCTCATGTTCAGCCCATTCCAAAAAAAGGTGAAGCCAGCGAGCCTTTAAACTACCGCCCAATAGCAATTACTTCTGTTCTCTCCAAAATAATGGAGACAATAATCAATAGAAAGCTGAAGAAATATCTGGAATCCAATCGAATTATACACGACAGGCAGTACGGTTTCAGGCCAAAATGGTCTACTGGCGATCACCTTGAGTGTTTAACCGAACATATCAGCCAAAGCATTCACCGCTTTGGTGAGTTTGGTCTGGTTGCTCTAGATATCTCAAAGGCTTTTGACAGAGTATGGCACCCTGTTCTGTTGACCAAGATCCAAGCTATTTGTATAAACTTAGTTCTAAGGAACTGGATTGAGAACTTCCTTTCTGGCCATACAATCTGTTCCGGCGACACTAAAATAAAATCGCACCTGAAAAAAAGCCATAACAAACTCCTGAAAGCAAAAGTAAAAAAAACCGAAAGGGAGTAATAAATAAAAACACAAGTTTTTCAATATTTTAATTTTATTAAAAATAAACAAACAAAACTACATGTATACACAAAATCACGAAAACAAAACACACACGGAAGAAGACGTCACTACACAACAAAAACAACAATTCATACCTGAAAATATAGAAACGAATTAGTTAAATATAAATATTAAATATATAAGTCCTTACCTTTTTTAAACGTTGAAAACAATCAAAGGCGCTGAAAACACCAACCAAAAATCCACCAGAAAATCCATCCAAGAAAATGCCGAAATGCCGTCGGCAAATCGACAGTCTGAAAACAAAAAAGATTAATGAAAATACACAACAGATTCCAAAAAAACACTCACCTGTCAACCCCAATGGAATGATCGATGGCTCCTCCTCTCCTCATCCCCCACTAGAAACCTAAAAATATAGAATAAAATTAGTAAATAAACTAAAAATTAGAAGAAAATACTTACCAAGTGCAGAAAACTCCATTTGACAGCCGTAAGATAAACAAGAACAGCTGATCGGACATCGCACGCCGATCTAGTACATAAACCCGAAATTATGTACTTCGAGAACGAAGCCCCCTACTACAGAATAGCCTCAACCATTATTCAAAGAGAAATAAATACCGACGCACAGACGGCGTTAAATCAGATTGCTTTTAATCTTTCTAGAGTCTTGAACTAGAAGATAAAATCTGTATTGAGGTTTTAGCAATAAAGCAATTTCAAAGCCTAAGTATCGAACTTAGCATTCTGGAAAGACAGAATTGAGGTCTTTTCCCAGTAAAGCCCGAATTAAAGACAGTTTTGAAGTCTTTAATACAGCAGTAACTTAATCACCAAAATCGATTTCAGCAGTTACTCTAACCAACCACAGAGGGACGAATTTGCGAAGAAACAAGGCAAAGCAGTCCAGCAAGCCACAACCAGGGCAGCAAGCAGCAACGAGGCAGCAAACAACAAGCAAATCCCAAGCGATTCCCAAGAAACGAAACCAGAGTGCAGCAACACAAAGGTTATTCCTGGCTGTTCTAATTGCAGAACACATCAGGCGAAACATCGATCGTCATCTGACAGATAGGTGGCGTTATCAATTAAGATATCAGAGCAAGCAATATTTTGGTAATTCTTATTTACAAACAAATAAAGAATAATTTACGAATTTTCAAGTACTAAATCACGAATTAATAACGAATTTAAGATTGAATTGAAATATTTTGGCAATTTGTTGAATTTTTATTGAATTTATATTTAAGAAAGTCTAATAAATTAATTGCGAATAAATAGTAATTTGGTTATTGGAAAAGGTTATCTTTTTATTGAGTCACACCCTTCCGGCACCTTTTTATTGAGTCAGAAATTAAATTGCTAATTCTGAACACAATCAAGGTAGTATTGGACGGCGTCGAATCCAACCATCACGCCATTTCGGCCGGAGTTCCCCAGGTGTCAATTCTATTACCAGCACTTTTCCTAATCTTCATTCATGATCTGCTCTTAATCCCCTCCAACCCACTCCACTGCTTCGCTGATGAACGGTACTTTGCGTTACTCTTACGCCTTCGACAATATAACACAAACACGTGCCAGACCTTGTCTTCACTACTGTGAACTTATGTCCACTTCGATCAATCGGGGCATCAAATCGATTCTTGATTGGGGCCACAAGAATCGTGTGGAATTCTCAGTGGGTAAAGAGAACGTAACGGCTGACTCAAGTCTTAACATTCTAGGGGTAACTTTAACGGAGGATCTGCGATGGAATGATCACATATTCCACATCGCCAAACAAGCCTCCCAATGTCTTGGACTCCTGAAGAGATGCAAGTTCCTCCTCCGCCGCCCTGGCTACAAACCCTACATTCGGCCCCGCCTTGAATACAACTCGTATATCTGGGCAGGCGCCCCAAAAACCACCTTCGCTTGCCTCAACAAAGTGCAAAATCGTGCCATCAAACTCATTGGTGAAATTGCTTAAGGAATATCCACATCGCACCGACTATGCTAAGAACGAACCTGTAAACAGATGTGTGGTCTTCAATACTCACAGTTCTCTGCTGCACTCACTTTGATAGAATGGCAGCACTTGTTCTCTTAAAACTTTTCAAATTTTTCAAATTTAAATCAAGATAAATTTTTTGTACTTACATGTGATTTGCGATAAAAATTTAATCCAAGAATAACAAATTAATATCTTTTTATTTCAACAAAAATTCAAAAACACAAAATTAACAAACAAAAAATATTAAAAATTTAATAGTAATGCAATTATCTTCAATCTCGACATATAGTTTGTGATAACAATTTAATCAAAGAATAACAAATTAATATCTTTTTATAACATTATTAAATTATTATTATATTATCTTATTAAAAATTCAATAATGTAATAAAAATATTAAAAATATATCTATTCGATGGCTTAGCATGCAAACTGGCCGACTTCATTTTAGCAAATTGTACAGGAAAATGAAAAAATTTCATTACAAAATTATTACTTATAGTACATTATCCAAATTCCAAAAATCTCTTTGGTTACTTTTTATTTTGCAAAAGAAATTTATCAAAAATTATAAAGAAATTCATTTGATAACATAATAATTATTTTTTTAGAGATATTAGCCAAAAGTCGCCAAAAGTTATTTTTTTAGAGATATTATCCAAATTCCAAAAATCTCTTTTAGTCCAGTAAATAGGTACTTTTTCTTTGCAAAAAATACCGCACGCAATTTTTTTTTACCAAATGTTTTGACATATTTTTATGAGCTTAAATTCAAAATGGCGTCATCCCCACTCTTATGCTTCACTTACAATGAAGGGAAACGCGTTTAATTCTATATCTCAGAAACTATGCGTTTTACGACAAAAATGTATATAATCTTTTTTGTAGATAAATAAGTGATTTAACTTTTTTGTTCAGAATTTTTTTTTGTAAAGTCAATATGTTCGGAGTTATAGTGCTTCAAACTTTATACATCACTTTCTTTGCACTATATTTCGTTAACGGTTAGCCCGCCATAAAAAACTTCTTCCTAAGACTTATAGATCACACGATTATCTATGACTTTTGCTTTTATCGTTTTTAAATAGGGCTAGTATTTCACGAGTTATAGCGCTTTAAATGTCGAAAAATGTAAATTCAATAAAAAAATAATTTCCTAATATCTTTTTCTTTGCCCGTTACATTTAAACTGATTATATCGTGTGTTGAGCTCATCATTGCCCACAATTGCTGCCTTTACTTTTTTCTATAAAGTTGATATTTATGGAATAATTACACCTCAAAAATTTATTAAAAATGGTTTTTTGCAAATATCTAGTAAACTATTTATTTACGATGACAAGTTATACCAACAAATTTGTTTGTTATAAAATTCCGTTGAAATTTTACTTTAAACATTTTTTTCTAGCATTTATACTTTAGCCGCAATTCAGCGCCGATTGTTTCATTAACGTTCATAATTAAGAAACTTCGTTGGCGTGCAAACCCTTTTCCACACTACCTTGGAGGTCGAGTTTTTGGCGCGTTTTTTTATTGTGGTTTCCCCAGGAGGCCTAATCCACAAGAAAACGAAACAATGATGCTATAAGATGTTATTTAGCCTCATATGTTTCGAAGATGTCGGTTGACAATCGGATATACCAATGAAGCTGCCATCTAATGACTTGACGTTGTCTTCGTCGAATGATATATCTGGGAGACTTGAAAACTCACAAATGTTCTCATTTATTTCATTGTTTTCAAGGAGGTTTGCATCCTTCGTCACATTTTCGCAATTTCCTCCACTGCAGTTAGAGCAAATTATGGTACATTTGAGACCGGCCTTGCGGCATCCCCAGGAACCGCCACATTTTTTCCTACATTTGCAGGATATTAATTTTAATAAATTTGCTGGTGCCGGAGCAATTGTCATTGGGACTGGTTGTAAGCCAAATCTTGTTCGCTTCTAGTCCCATTCCTCCGGGTCTTGATAACTACCAAGCCAAGTTTGCACTTGAAGATATACTCGAAATGAATGAAGTCGAGCAGCATCTTTAGTTGGAGGCAGAGCCGATAAGTTCATTTTGAATTTTGTAGACGATTTTCCAAAACATTTGAACCTTAGTGAATGCTTAAACAAACGAATTTCCGGACGATTTTCCTTGTCGATTAATGCTAGCAACTCAGAAACTCTAAATTGACATTCCTCACTGTCCGTTATAAAGTTACTAATAACTTGCATCACCTCGGACATTTCTTTATCAGGACAACCCCTTTTTCCCCCTGTAGATGGTGTGGTTTTCAAATCTCGCATACAGGAATGATGATACCTAGCACCTGTAGCTTTGGCATCAGAAACATTTGCAATACGTTGCACAATGTCCAAACTTCTTTTATCATTCCGATTCTGCAAACGTACGCCAACAAAATTTCTTAATTATATGTATGTATGAACATTGTTTAAAGTAAAATTTCTACGGAATTTTATAACAAACAAATTTGTTGGTATAACTTGTCTTCGTAAATAAATAGTCGACTAGATATTTGCAAAAAACCATTTTTAATAAACTTTTGAGGTGTAATAAATCCATAAATATCAACTTTATAGAAAAAAGTAAAGGCAACAAATGTGGGCAATGATGAGCTCAACACACGATGTAATCAGTTTTGAAATGAAACGGGGAAAGAAAAACAGGAATTTTTTTTTAATTTACTTTTTGCGACATTTAAAGCGCTATAACTCGTGAAATATTAGCCCTATGTAAAAATGATAAAAGCAAAAATTATAGATAATCGTGTGTTCTATAAGTCTTAGGAAGGACTTTTTTATTGCGGGCTAACCGTTAACGAATTATAGTGCAAAGAAAGTGATATATTAAGTTTGAAGCACTATAACTCCGAACATATTGACTTTACAAAAAAAATTTCTGAACAAAAAAGTTAAATCACTTAATTATCTACAAAAAAGATTATATACATTTTTGTCGTAAAATGCATAGTTTCTGAGATATAGAATTAAACGCGTTTCCCTTCATTGTAAGTGAAGCATAAGGGTGGGGATGACGCCATTTTGAATTTAAGCTCATAAAAATATGTCAAAACATTTCGTAAAAAAAAAATCGCGTGCGGTATTTTTTGCATTACGAAGGCCTTTTTTTCGACCTATTTACTGGACTATTTGGTTACTTTTTATTTTGCAAAAGAAATTTATCAAAAATTATAAAGAAATTCATTTGATAACATAATAATTATTTTTTTAGAGATATTAGCCAAAAGTGGAGTTGGCCGGTTTGCGTGTTAAGCCATCGTATTACAATCTTCAATCTCGACAAATAATTTGTGATAACAATTTAATCAAAGAATAACAAATTTCATTACAAAATTATTATTTATATGTACATTATCCAAATTCCAAAAATCTCTTTTGTTAATTAAGGCCCTGAGGTTTCCTTGGATGGCACGGGTGGAACTTCTTCTTCTTCAGACATTTCTGGATAATCTAGCTATGATCCTTGAATGTGTTTTGGGGGATTGATGAAATCTTTCGTCTACATTATATTACGCATATCCGAAAGTAGAATTTTTCTTGAAAGTAAACGGTCTCTGTTCTCTACAAACCAATAAATTGCATTTTTAATTAAAAAAACGAACATTATTTTACTTACTTTTCAATCGATTACAACGATTTTCAATTACAATAGATGGTTCATCCTCCATAATTGTATCAATTATTGTACCTATATTGACTTCTGTATCCAAAACGTTGTTTTTAGATTTTTTGAATGTTAAAAGGAGTTCTGCTCGTTTTTCATATATCATTCTACTCGTTCCTGTACATGAGAGAAGTTTAACAATTTCAAATACGTTAGAACTACTTTTTTGCACATATCAATTATAGTCATATCTATCTACGTATCCACCATGGATAGCATGAAAAACAGAGTCCACAGCGCATGTATTATTAACTTTTATAACTCCTTGACTAGTTATAACAGGGTCCATACTTGATCCATTAACTATTAATGGTAACTGACTAGTACATTTTGGCATTTTGTGCTGATTTTCGATGTCCGGAATATCTTTTAAGTAGAGGCCGGGTTTTTTTTTCTTTATCAATGCTCCTTTCCATTCATCTACATAATTTAAATGAGTCTTATAATTGGAAATATTTAAAGAGTTCTCGGAACTGTTGGGATCCAGAATGGTCTTTTGAACGATATTCTTTACTGATAATGTGTTATCACAACTATCACTCTTTAGTGTAGAACAGCATATTGGATCACTCACCTCTATAATAGAAAGCGGTTGATAATGTACTTCACACAAATGACTTACATTCATAGCCATATTGTCTTCATATAATTCAAAATTATTAAAATTTAGATCTGTATTTTTTCCCCTATCATCGCTGTCATACGAGTTAAAAGAATAACTACGCCTACAATCAATATCTTTGTTTTGTTTTTTACAACCATTTTTCGTATTTGCATCACAGGCAGAATCTATGTCTCTATTTTGTACTTTATTGACATTATTATGATTCAATTCAAAATATTTGTTAAAAGAAGAACTATTATTATTATCGTTATCGAAGACATTGTTTTCTTCTTTACAACTATTTTTTGTATTTGCATCAAAGGTAGAATCTAGGTCTCTATTTTGTATTTTATTGACATTATTATGAATCAATTCAAAAGAAGAGCTACTATTATTATTGTTATCGAAGACATTGTTTCCTTCTTTACAACTATTTTTTGTATTTGCATCAAAGGCAGAATCTAGGTCTCTATTTTATACTTTATTGACATTATTATGATTCAATTCAAAATATTTGTCAAAAGAAGAACTATTATTATTATCGTTATTGAAGACATTGTTTTCTTCTTTACAACTATTTTTTGTATTTGCATCAAAGGTAGAATCTAGGTCTCTATTTTGTATTTCATTGACATTATTATGAATCAATTCAAAAGAAGAACTACTATTATTATTGTTATCGAAGACATTGTTTTCTTCTTTACAACTATTTTTTTGTATTTGCATCAAAGGCAGAATCTAGGTCTCTATTTTATACTTTATTGACATTATTATGATTCAATTCAAAATATTTGTCAAAAGAAGAACTATTATTATTATCGTTATTGAAGACATTGTTTTCTTCTTTACAACTATTTTTTGTATTTGCATCAAAGGTAGAATCTAGGTCTCTATTTTGTATTTCATTGACATTATTATGATTCAATTCAAAAGAAGAACTACTATTATTATCGTTATCGAAGACATTTTTTTCTTTTTTACAACTATTTTTCTTATTGTTAGGCGTTGTATTTGTAGTACAAAAAGAATCAATGGCAGAAAAATCTGACGATGGACCTGAATCTGTTTCACTAATTGTTTCATTCCTAATTTCAGTATTTTCGTTAGCTCCAATTAAATTCATTGTTCCACTCAACGCATTTAAATGAATTGATAAATACTTATCGACTTTTAAATTTCTTTCATTGTTGAAAATTAGTTTTTTTAAGTTTACGTCATCACATTTCGACAAACCATATAAAGTACAGGTGAACTCTTGCAATATTTTCATTTTTTGTTCATTTAAAATATCTTCAGGATTAGTCAAACTTTGGAAAATTGTTTGGACGCTTTCTTGTTGGCGTAATAAGTTGAAAGGTTTCACTTTACCTTTACGATAAAAGCTAGCAGTATAATCACTGCAGGTAAGCATCGGCAAAAATTTACATTTAAAATTTCTGCTAATTTACTTATATTAATGCAGTTGCTGTCGCCAGACCGTGTAGGACAGCTTAACAGCCAAATTTCTTTGTCTAAAAATTTAAACATATTACCCAGTAATATTATTAATACATCTGTATCAGACGCCTTTATCATTATTTTGCAGCTTGGCGCGCACTTATTTACATGATATACAATTCTCGTGTCTGCTTCTTCATGCTGACAAACCAAATCTAGTTCTTTCGTTAATATTATTTATTGATGGATACAAATGAAAAACAATTTTCCTCTACAGTAAGAAATACTTTTTTGGCTCCTAGAACCGACAACAGTTCAGGATCTTGCCAATGATCATATAAAAATTTTACAAGACTTTCTTTAAATTTTTTATTTTTTAAAATTTTTATGAAATCGTTTGGTCTTGTTTGAGAAGGGCCTTTAATTGTATATTGTATGTCGATTTCTTCCCTACGTTGTCTTTCCATATCTTTTAATGACGGAGAGAAAGAAAGAAGAAGATTTGTGTTACAAATTTTTCTCAAAATCAACTCCGCTATTTTTCCAAAAGTTTGAGGTACTGAAGGTCCTAACCTATGTAAGAAGTAAAAACCGTCAATAATATCTACATCTATTTCTTTTGGAAATTGAGGTTGTGTAAAAGATTTAAGTTTTACCCCAAGAGCTGCTTTATCTGCTTTATACATTTCACCAGTACAATGACATAAAGCGGGGGGAGCTGGAGATAGAGGAAAGGATAAACAGAACTGCATATTAACTTTTTTCTCTAGTGCTATTGCTAATAGTCGACCAAAGATGTCGCGTTCCATTTTCATTAATATGTTTTTTTTCCATCATAACTTTTCACGGTTTTTTGACACATTCCGCAGCAAAATTTTGTACTTTAGTACGCTTGATAGGTTTCTCAAACCGCCTAGCATCGACATTACACTCTTCTATAAATTGTAACTTTTTTCTTTCACCTATTTTATAAGTATATAGCAAAAAGTCGGCAGTTTCATCTGTAACTGCCCTCCCCGTTGTGATGTTGAACAAACATTCAAGGTGCATTGTTCTGTCAAATGGACTCATGTTCTTTTTGACGTTTTCTACTATACTTTGTAACGCTTTTCTATCCTTTTCTATTCGAGGTATTTGTAATTCATGTGTAGTGTCGTCTTTTTTATTTATTTCTAATTCATCAAGAATTCTTGAAATTATTCTTGTTCTTAAACTATGGCTCAGTGCCCAACGCTGTCTGGCCGATATCGAACTACTAAAATGACAGATTCCTGTTAAATTATTGGAAGCATCAGCATTGATCGTTTGCTCTAACGTAAGATCAACGGGTGCTCTTGCTAGAGTATTTATTTGTCCTTCTGACTCCGAAAGCGCCTTTCCGAAACTCTTCTAATAACTCTGAATTTGTTATTTTTAAGTTAATCAAATTACACAAATATAGCAATATCCATCTGGAATAATTTGGCTGGTTGAAGACAAAGAAAAGATTAGCTATATTATACTACTATAGCTATATCTGAAATTGTAGCTGGCGGCGAGGAGACCTGGAACGTAGAAAATGCGTCTTGGGTTGGAAATAAAAGTAGTTCAGATTATTAAACACGTTCACCGATCAGTCGAATTGGTGGCGAGTCTCCCGAAACAAAAAGGCACTTGTTTCAATAAATGAAATACAGTACAGTATAGTAATACAATATTTACTCTCGACATTAAGTACCAAAAAGCGCAATCTGCGAAAATAATGCAAGTAATGGTTTCTTAACGGAATTATCTTTATATTGGTTCCAGACATACTGTGTCAAACGCCCATTGCGAAATCGTGTGCACAAAAAAAGGTTTTCAATGTCAAAGGTTGCGAAAATAGTTTTTTACAAATATCTCGTAAACGGTAAGTGTGACCACAGGATTGTAGATTATGTGATTCTCTACAAAAAAGGTCTTTACACTTTTTTCTCTACGCGTGACCGTTTTGGAGATATCGCGATTTAAAAAAAATTCCATACAAAAAACGTTATACAAATAGTGGTCTGCCAAAGGTCCGGCCACAGGCAGGGCGCGGCACACCATGAGTTTTAGTAATTATTAGGTATATACTTCATTTTAAAACAAAAATTATCCTTCTTGCCGATAACATAGGGTTGGACTAAAAATCCACCACTAATATTACCTAATTTCTCACCTTAGGCCACACTTTAGTTCAGGCACACCAAGCCTAAAATATTCTCCTATCTCCAATGTTACTTACTATAGGTTTCGTTTTCTTCTTCCCGATAACATAGGGTTTTCTGCAGTCGGCTCTCGGACTATTAGGACCTCTTCTGAATATAAATCTGCTGGTTCTTGATCTCTGAAATCCATGCGTTGATTCGCGGCATTACGACGCCACATATATGTCGTTTGACCTTTTAATTCATTCGCTACTGTTGCACGTTTTTCACCACGAAGCTGTCTTTTTAGCTTTTTCAAAAAAAAAAGCTTATACAGAGGCTCTGTCCGTCTGTCCGTCTGTCCGTCTGAAGCCTACTTTCATCTCTGAAAGTACTGCAGATACAGACTTGGGAAATATCTCAAAATGTAGCTCTTGGTCAAAAGACCAAAAACTGAGAAAATGGTCTGGAAATTTCAACCAGAAGTATATTTAACAACAAAAGTATATTTAACAACAAAAAAGAGATTTCAAATAAAATCCATATATCGGTAGCCTAGAGGTAAGGCGCTGGAGTCCAATCCCAGGCGAACCAAGTTCAATCCCCGACCGCAAAATGGTGAAATAAATTTTTTTTTACTTCGGTGTAACATGTTTTAATTCTATTTCTCACTAAATTATATTATTTAATAATGATACTCAGGAGAACATAAACATTTATTTAATTAAAAGTGCAAAAAAATCATTTTCTTGAGTTTTTATGGCTCTTCGGTGGCTTTATAAATCATTAAGAAGTTTCGCGGAAATAATATAAAGTATTTATTTGTTTATATGCATATTTTATATGCTATTCATTTTATTAAAGTTTATAGTCATGTAGGTGGTGCTGTAGACCAAAACAAAAATTCAATTTTATCGAACTACGCTGTGGATTTGTCACAATCAACCAGAAGTATATTTAAACAACAAACTAGTGGGATGTTGTGCCTAGAGACTAGCCACTAATTACGCTTTTTCATGATATTCTTTCTGTTGAATAACACTTCAGACTGGATGACAATATACATATTAAGTGGAGATTGTGAAGATTCGAGGTGGTTACTCAATTCGACGTGTAGGTATTTTGTAGTCCTGTTCACGCATAACTTTGTAACCCAATGACTTTTTTTGCCTTTTTTTTGGTTCATTTGAAGGGGGAGTTTCCCACGGTGGTCCCGTTAAATTTTTTCGAAATTCTGATAAAGGAGTTCGAAGTTAGGCATAAAAAACTGTTAAAATTAGTTTAACCTAAACATTTCATAGGCACCGAACAAATTACTTTATTGTTGTAAATCCGGCAGCAGGCCGATGGTGGAGCGGGTAGAGCGTCGGATCCTCGGTTCAGCGGCGTGTAGCGTTGAAGGTTCGAGCCTGGTCGGGCAGCATTTTTGTTTTCTTTTTCTCTTTTTCTTCTTTCTGAAATGATTTATTAGCATATTAGTCAAACACCGGTAGTGTCTGCCATGGCGCAAGGGCTACGGAAAAATCCTTCGCCTGTGGGGCTGCGGGTTCGATTCTTCGGCCCGCGGTGCTTTTTTTTCGTCATAATAATTTATTTTTTATAATTTCCTTCGGGGAATTTTGTTTCATTTTTTTTTATGGCATATAGTAGCCGTGTTTTTTTAATGAACTATATGGTTCTTTCATCGAGTTCATTAAAAAAAAATTTGTTGTCTGTAAAGAGGGTTTACGGACGATAGTTTAACGTGACAACGTCATGAGAAAACATTGATGAAATGATTGCATACTTTTATGAATAAAATTGAATCATTTATATTAAACTAGCAAAAACCCGCGTGCGTTGCAACGCTTTTCAATAAAATAAGATTATGGGGACACAGTCTGCGATAGGAAAAAGCTATAGTGAAAAAAGAACAAATCTGGGAAAATTGATTTTGGGAGATGACCGCCATGGACCAAATGATATATTGAGTATACTATATTGCCTATGGTGTTCTACTTATCATACTCTTTCATTTGATATCCATCTAGAAGGGGTTGTAGAGAAAATGGTAAACCGCCCTTTTGAAATGGCCGCCATGGACCAAATTATAAATTGAGTATACTATATTGCTTATGGTGTTCTACTTTTCATAGCCTTTCATTTGATACCCATGTCTCGGGTGTTGTGAAGAAAATGGTAATCCGCCCTCTTGAGATGGCCGCCATGAATCTAAAGACATAGTCTATGGCATTCTTCTTATAATGCCTTTCATTTGATACCCATGTCGAGGGGGTAGTGAAGAAAATGATCATCCTCCCTCTTGAGGTGACCGCCATGGACCAAACGATATATTGAGTATGCTATATTGCCTATGGTGTTCTACTTATCATACTCTTTCATTTGGTACCCATGTCGAAGGGGTTGTGAAGAAAATATTAATCCGCACTCTTGAGATGGCCACTAAGGACCAAACGATATATTGAGTATACTATATTGCTTATATTGTTCTACTTGTTATCATACTCTTTCATTGGATACCCATTTCGAAGGGGTTGTGAAGAAAATGGTCATCTGCTCTCTTGAGATGACTGCCATGGACCAAACGATGTATTGAGTATACTATATTGCTTTTTGTGTTCTACTTACCATAACCTTTCATTTGATATCCATGTCGAGGGGTTGTAAAGAAAATGTTAATCCGCCCTCCTGAGATGGCTGCTATGGACCAACCGCCTGCTTTTCTGTTGAAATTTTTTTGCTATAAACCTCACGGAGCCCAAGACCTTTCCAACGAATGCAAAACCGTGAAAATCGGATCGTGCGTTCTGGAATTATAGCGTCAGAAAGGAAAACCCGACTTATTTTTATATTATAGATAACAGTAAACGTCCCACCTTGCGACTTGTGAATGGTAATAGCACAAGCAGGAACGCAAGGAAACTGTTTTCGTTTGCATTTCACAGTTTTCGTCAGTGTAATCCGGCACTCAGTTAGGAGACAGAGTGTTTGGCTTGCTTTGCTTATTGTTGACAATTTGACAAATTTAATCTAATTAATATTGACAATTTTAATCAAATTTTTAAGATTACTACGATCAAATTTTTAAAATTACTTCGGGAGATAACGGGACATAACGGGACATAACGGGACAATGAGTCATCATTTTTCGTGCATGCAGCCGGCGTTCATCGTTTTAATAGACGTTGTCACGTCAAAAAAGCTAAAGCGACAAGGGAAATTTCATGTAGCGCCTACTTCGATGCGAAAGTTAAGTGTTATTTTTTGCACTGTTACACGAACTCCTCGCTAGAAAATAATAAATCTGCTTCTAAAAAATTAATTATTTGTTATAAATTTGCTCTCATCACTTTCCTGTTGTTTTTATTTTTAAATTACTTCTTTCCGACCCCCGAAAGTATGCAACATGCCAATCCCCGAAACAACATTCCAACACCCGAACGTATGCAATAGGAAAATTAAGAAATTTCCCAAAACCTCGATAGAAACCCCGATAAAACCTGGGTTTTCAGATTTGTATGGCAAAGAATCATTCTCGCAATACGTACGCTGCGTCGTCGATTAAACGATACTACGGCAGCGTGTTATACTTATCGTAAAGCTAGGTTTATACGCAACGATTTAGTTTTTTAAATTGTCTGGCGCAAGTCGAATTGTGTAAATTAGCTGAGTGCAAAAGACGAGTGAAAATTGCCTCCATTAGTTATTGCTCATTATATTTATACTTATCTACGCGTTATATTATGTTACATTGATTGTGATAAGGTCGGAGGAGCAAGTGGTCGAACATCACCGAGATACATATATTTGGTACAATCCAAACATTTTAAATTGTCCAAGCCAAACAGTTGAGTTCACACACAACGATCTATTTGTGCCGTGTAGACCTACCTTAAAAATTTTTTTTTATATTGCCCCCGAAAAAAATGAATGGACTAAAAAGTACGAAATAAAAAAAAATGTAAAAACCGCCTTCAGAAAAAAAACCAATCCCGCGATGCACAAAAAAGGATGAAATAATTATTTGTAATTCTTAACAACATTAATCCAATCAGAATGGATCTAGAAAGAAGAATCACTTTTGAAGACGGTGCCAGGTAGTAGTTGACTTTGATTGCACTAACTCTTGCTTGGGGAATTGTTTTCATTTCTTTGTTAGGCTTATTCCCTTAATACATCACTCACAGATGTTAGCACCGTCTTCCAAAGTGATTCTTCTTTTTAAATCCA
The DNA here is from genome assembly GCA_949987705.1 of Thereva unica. Lineage (NCBI taxonomy): Eukaryota > Metazoa > Arthropoda > Insecta > Diptera > Therevidae > Thereva > Thereva unica. The sequence goes on along the minus strand of OX465281.1, from coordinate 153,776,356 downwards.
TTCTGAGAAGTATAACACGCCGCCGCCGCGCCATTGAAAAAAATCGAAGCAGCAGCTAAATAGTAAAGTCTTTGCATATTTTCGGACAAAAACTTATTTAATATGAAACAAAATTCTCCGGGGAAAATTAAAAGAAATAGCTTATCTACTGTACTATACTCGTCATTATGCGCATGTGTAAAATTTGAATCTGATCGCTTATATGGAAGTGGGTCAAAATCAAGTTGCAAGATTTGTTTACACTGCACACACATACAAATCTAGGAAATATAAGCTTAATTGCCATTGATATCGGAGAAATCAAATGTAAACAATAAAATTTTTTGATTCTTCGCCCACGTCATGGTGTATTTATTTATTTAATATAAACAATAGTTTATACTATACTACACTAGCCGTGTTTTTTTTAATGAACTATATAGTTCTTTCCCATACAAATCTGAAAACCCAGGTTTTATCGGGGTTTCTATCGAGGTTTTGGGAAATTTCTTAATTTTCTTATTGCATACGCTCGGGTGTTGGCATGTTGTTTCGGGGATTGGCATGTTGCATACTTTCGGGGGTCGGAAAGACGTAATTTAAAAATAAAAACAACAGGAAAGTGATGAGAGCAAATTTATAACAAATAATTAATTTTTTAGAAGCAGATTTATTATTTTCTAGCGAGGAGTTCGTGTAACAGTGCAAAAAATAACACTTAACTTCCGCATCGAAGTAGGCGCTACATGAAATTTCCCTTGTCGTTTTAGCTTTTTTTTTAATGAACTCGATGAAAGAACCATATAGTTCATTAAAAAAACACGGCTACTATATGCCATAAAAAAAATGAAACAAAATTCCCCGAAGGAAATTATAAAAAATAAATTATTATGACGAAAAAAAGCACCGCGGGCCGAAGAATCGAACCCGCAGCCCCACAGGCGAAGGATTTTTCCGTAGCCCTTGCGCCATGGCAGACACTACCGGTGGTTGACTAATATGCTAATAAATCATTTCAGAAAGAAGAAAAAGAGGAAAAGAAAACAAAAATGCTGCCCGACCAGGCTCGAACCTTCAACGCTACACGCCGCTGAACCGAGGATCCGACGCTCTACCCGCTCCACCATCGGCCTGCTGCCGGATTTACAACAATAAAGTAATTTGTTCGGTGCCTATGAATTGTTTAGGTTAAACTAATTTTAAAAGTTTTTTATGCCTAACTTCGAACTCCTTTATCAGAATTTCGAAAAAATTTAACGGGACCACCGTGGGAAACTCCCCCTTCAAATGAACCAAAAAAAAGGCAAAAAAGTCATTGGGTTACAAAGTTATGCGTGAACAGGACTACAAAATACCTACACGTCGAATTGAGTAACCACCTCGAATCTTCACAATCTCCACTTAATATGTATATTGTCATCCAGTCTGAAGTGTTATTCAACAGAAAGAATATCATGAAAAAGCTTAATTAGTGGCTAGTCTCTAGGCACAACATCCCACTAGTTTGTTTATGCACAACATATCTAGTATCAAATGTTGACACACAAATATCTACCCCATTGATAGTTGGCTCATTCTTACTGTATATATAGATTTCGGTTTTACACTCACTGTAGATACCTGTAATCGTTAAAAAATGTTCTTCAGGATTTCTATTAATTTTCGGGGTCAAAAACTTGAATGGGCACGGAAGTCTAAATTTTTCCCATAGTGTATAATAAATTTTGTCCGTCCAGCCGTGCTCAAGCTCTTCATAATCTCGATCATCCTTGTATCGTTTCAATTTCAACCCAAATCTGTTACATTCTTGCAGTGAGAAATGAAGTGTTTCCTTCAGTTCCTGTAGGCCTTGATTATTATCATTCACTGACCAGTTGGAAATGTTATTATTTTTCCGTTTTCCTTGTCGTTTTTGACGTACTGAACCGTGTAACCGTGAAGAAACACCATTACGATCTTCCGTGATATAAACCCATAAGTAATTTTGAGTCATTTTTGGAAGCAAAGCATTTGCCTCTTTCCAAAACCGAAATATTTCCATCTTTCATGAAATTTTTGTCTTTCAAAGCTTCGTAAATTTCATTAGAGTCATACACGCCTCCACGTGGCATTATGTAAATTTCAATCTGAAAACAACAAACAACATAGTCACAAGATTCTACAGTTAATAACTTATGGGGCCCATCCACTGGCTAACTGGTTGCCCAAACTGAGTTGTGTTGTCACTGAATCGAAGCGTGTATGGGGCAGTTGGCAAACCGATTTGACAGTTGGGGTTTCAGTTGGGATCTGCCTCGACTGGGCATCTGTATTTTACTACTTATCTACGGTAGTTCAGTGTTAGAAAAAGTAATCTGATCAGTGGGATGGTAATGGAATATGAATATAAGATTGATGTGAATCCGTGTACGGTCAAAATTTGTGAATTCAAAGTGGCGATTTTGGCATTTGTGTTCAGGTTGCAGTGATAATTAATCGGTATCTGGGGGTTTTATGTTCTAAACACAATGCGCATACGGGAGACAAAATACATGATACAAAATGTGTCAAAATATTTAAAACACCTGAACGTAAGTGCAAGCGCTCACACTTCGCATACAAGATACAAGAAACATTTTATACCAGATACAAAAATAGATTTAATTCTATTTTTGTATCTCGTATCCGTGTTTTACATGGTTGACATGCGCTTGTTGAATTGTTTAAATGTTTTTAAGACCTTTATTTGGCATTTCAGGCATAATCAACACAAATAATGCAATTTTAAGTGCTTTCATTCGAGTTATTGGCCTCGATTCCCAGATCCGTCGGCGGGGAAGTGAGTACGGATTTGACACTTTGCGATTCTCAAATCCGCAGTCCCGGATTGGTTTAAATCGAAAATTCGGAGTGAAGACTCACGCGATAATGAAATATACGATGTCGGATTATCTTAGGCGCATTTGTCGTTCAAATCCGCAGAAAATTTGTTGCGGATCACACTTTTACAGCGCGGAAAATGTCAAAAAGAAATTCGGGGTTGCGGATTTGAGAATCGCAAAGTGTCAAATCCGCAACTCACTTCCCTCCCGTCGGATCTGGGAATCGAGGCCATTAATTTCAGCTGGTCCATTAATACAAATTTTGTATACTGCCTTATTGTGAGCAGGTCAGCGATTTGTCTGCCGTGGTGGGATATTTAGACATTTCATTTTTGTATCCAAGGAGATGTATTTTGTCTCCGGTATGCGCATTGTGTTTAGGGCATTAAGGTGGAAAATACAGATTTGTGGTCAAAAATCGTGAATTCAACTAATTTTGGCAATTGTGCTCCCATTGCACTAAAAATCGGCCCAGGCTTTTTACATTTAAGTAGTTTAATTTCACAATATATGTTTTATTTAAATGTAAACTTCTACAGACACGTTGGGCACTTTTTGGCTTGGGGAAAAAACCAAAAATTTGCCTTTAGGGATTTTAGTTTTTATTAATAGTATGTATTTTACCTATATTAGATATTGCGTATTAGCTACAATGTACTTGGCACTACGTAGTATGTACTATATAGAATTTCTTAGGTACTATGCATTATGTATTATGTACTATGTACTAGGCACTATGTACTAAGTATTATCTGTTATGTACTATGTAGATACTATGTTATGCATTATGAGCTAAGTACGATGTTCTATGTATTATGTACTACTTACCCTCCTGTAATATTAGGATTGATTCAGAAATATGTATAGACTTGCCAAAGATATATAGACTTGTATATGAAATATGTATAGAGTTGCCACTTCCAACGTGTGGTCCTACGCACACCACTTTTTTTTTATTATTATAAAACTTATCGGGGGTTTCCTGTAATTTCATTTCACTTTTAAATTGCCTGTAAAATACCAAATTGACAGTCGAAGTAGCAGTTCAGTTGAAGCGTTTGTGGCAAAACACCAACTCTTTACACAACTCAGTTTGGGCAACTAGTTGGCCTGTGGATGGGCTCCAATAGTTATTATTATTTAATAACTTAGTTATTATTATTCAAATTTTATTTTTAATATTATATCGTTCTGTGAGTGACGGCCAAACAACGAAGAAAGAATCGGGTATACAGTGGGTCCCGCTTAATTACCTCACACTTCGTCAGAGAATAATATGGTGGTAAGTAAAATTAAAACTAAAGGCCCATTAGGCCCATTCAGAAGTGGCAGCAGAAGCGGCAGCAAACAGTTCCTATTGGTTAATGATGGTCATATGACAACAAAATCAAATATCTCGTCAATTTATTATTGGCTGTGATCGCCGTCATCATCGTTCAACTCATATTCAGCGGTTGTATCTTCGGATATGTTATTAAGACACGACTGGCCCCGACAAGAGCCATATGCCATAAATGACCGGCTAAGAGATATTTGGGAAAAACTGATTTTCTTGACTTTTGACCCTCCGTAACTTGAGTAACCGGTCAGTTGGCTTTTTTGGACTTTTGAGAAATTGTTTGTGTCCCGAAAATAAAGATAATCCCGCTGGAAATCTCCAGTTGGCATTTCTTTGACGTAGCAAGTGAATGCAGAAATGTAAGATCACTTTGTTCCGTAGCTCAATTCACTGGGCCAGTCGTGTCTGAATAGTAGGTCCGATCATACAACTGCTGAATATGAGTTCAAGGATGATGATGGCGACAACATTTCGTTATTTTTCTCTGAGATGAATGTTGATGAAGATATCTATAAGAAATGCAAATAAAAGACAAAGAGAGATAACCAACAAAATTATATCATTACTTGTAACCTATGGACTAGGCCTATTGGGGATACCATCTAAAACGCTGCTTACATTCTACGTCGAAGTCGGTGCGGAAACAAATGCAGCGCTATGCCCGCGTTTTCTCAGTCCTATATCTCGAAAACTATTGGTTCTACATAAATTCCGTAAAGGACATTTCTATGCAAATTTATCTTACGAACAAACTTTAAGGCCCATTTACAATTATGCGACCCGCATGCACGAGTATCGCAAAGCTGTCAAAAGAATATTCAAAGCATAGACTTAAATCTGGCAATCTACAATGAGAAGCGTGGCGCAAGTGCGTTGCAAGCAATATGAATGAAATAGTTGTTTACTGCATGAATTTTGAAATAAAAGTTATACGTACAAACTTTGTTATGAAAGGAATCAAAAAATAAATTTAATTGTGTTGTAAACCAAAAAGTGTTTGTAAAATTTTCTTGAAAAACTTTATGTAAATAATAATGTGTTTGTTTATAAAGAAGTGAAAATGCATTGTCTTTGTTTATAAAGAAGTTTTAAGAAATTAAATTTACAAAATCTGCACTCAATCTTGTGTTAACAATGTTTTGAAATAAAATTTAACAGCCTTACAGCGGCGGCGACGGCCACGGCGATTTCCGGGCTGAAGTTCGCTGTGTGGACATTAGGGTGACCGTAAGAAATCGATGTCGGAATTTTATCAACGGGAACCCCACAAAATGATCAGCCTTTGCAGATTTTTAGATAGCCAAAATTTTAGCACGATTGGAGCACGTTAAACCGTGCCGCTACTCGCTCAAAGTTGGCAAAATCTCCATTTTTTTGCTGAACGGCGGAGTTTCAGAGTCATATCTCCAGAACAGTCCATTCTACACCCACGCGTAATGTCTTAAATTAAAGGTAATTTTGTTCTGCATAATTCATGTTTATACATATTTACCGTTACTTGTCGTCAAAAGGAGCTATAACAGCCTTTGTCGCCAAAAACGTGATCTGGTACCTCTAGGAACAAACTTCGAGTATTATGAAAACTACGCCGTAGGTTACATAATTTTTCTCGGGATTCACATTGTTTCAGTTGCTAAAAACGTTGGCTATAAAGAGCTATTACAGTTGGTGATGGTGTTTGTTGGAGCACTCGACGGTAATGAATTTGGATTTAGAACACCAGGTGCCATTCATCACGCTAGGTGGATGGCTAAGGCCATTTACTGTCTGAAAATATTCCTTTTCCGCGGTCAATTCAAGATGAGTAACGAGGAACAGATTTCTTTGGGTGCTATTTGTATTTTTCTCGTCAAAGTATACTGCAAAGCTTGGTTCAATGCCCCCAGAGCTCATCTGGCTCCCAAACAAGACCTTGATCTTTTGCAAAGTTTTTTTGAATACCAAGAGACTGACAAGGATAACTCTGAGAAAGCTCTAGCAAAATTTTCTAACCGTTTATGGTATTTGAATGCCGAATTGGTAACTCTTGTGTTCTTTGATCCAATGGCGAAAAATCAGAAATGGCAAACAATCTACATGAGAGTTTGCTTCAAAACAACAATTGTACATGCTTCAAAAACAACAATTGAAACAACTAGTTGAAGTAGGATTGTCCAATTTAATTACTAAGGAGACAACGAATTTCTTTGAGCGTTTTCATATCAACACAGATTTTCTCAAAGATCCTCCCAGTGCCTGGCCGGAAAATGCTCATTCCAAAGAAGGATACAGGATTGTCCAATCATTGAAGGTTGTAAATGATATGGCCGAACGAGCAGTCAAATTAATAACTGATTTCAATAATCTTCTGACCAAAGATGAGGGTGATTTTTTACTTTCCTCAATAACTTATGTACTTACTTAAATATAAGAGTTTTATTTAAATAAACATTAACGACTAAAATAAAGATTAGTCATCATCACTTATCAAAAATGATATTCGAAGTTTGTTCCTAGAGGTACACGTTTTTGGTGACAAAGGCTGTTATAGCTCCTTTTGGCGACAAGTAACGGTAAATATGTATAAACATAAATTATGCAGAACAAAATTACCTTTAATTTAAGACATTACGCGTGGGTGTAGAAGGGACTGTTCTGGAGATATGACTCTGAAACTCCGCCGTTCAGCAAAAAAATGGAGATTTTGCCAACTTTGAGCGAGTAGCGGCACGGTTTAACGTGCTCCAATCGTGCTAAAATTTTGGCTATCTAAAAATCTGCAAAGGCTGATCATTTTGTGGGGTTCCCGTTGGCAAAATTCGCTAAAAAAAATTCTCCCTTATCACTACGGTCACCCTAGTGGACATAATTGGAGCAACAGCGACGTAATTTTTTTACTAATTTAATTTATTTTTTCATCGAAGCTACCCGTTTTTAATTTTATTAAAATAATTTTATCACCATGGCTTTGTTTAATCTGTGGGGTTATAAATGACACGCCACACTTTTTAATCAAAACAAACTTTATTTTCTTCTTGAACAATAAAAACTTATACTACTCTATACAAAATAACAACTAATTGATTTAATTTATGCTGTCGGGAACTTTAACTCGTCACGGGCTTTTTCGCATTTTATACTTAGTCGTGGCGGCTTTTTACCGATGCGCGGGACAGTTGATTAGCACGACGCCGATGCCACGGATTTTCATCGAATGACGAAATTGTTTTCTTTTGACAGTTGCCACCAGAGTTTTATGTGTGTGTTTACACGGCGCACGCCGATTGTGGTGCATTAAAGTGTCGCCACATTACTCCCCCTCTAGTGATTAACGATACCTTATTGGAATTTGTACACGACGTCCGGTCCTGGTAGTCGTCGATTCCTGCTGAGGCTCCTTGATCTCGTTCTGCGGCACCTGTGCTAGCTGTTCCTTCTCTTCCACGATAAACGCTGGCTTTAAGCGGTCCACGGAGACGCTGGTAACTAACCCTTTTACTAATACTCTGAAATATTTGTCTTCCCTGCTGACCACTTTAAAAGGTCCGTCGTATGGCGGCTGCAGCGGTGCTCTAACCCTGTCCACTCTTATGAAGACATGCGTACAGTCCTTTAGTTTGTTAAACACAAAAGTTTTTGTGCTGCCATGATGATGAACTTCAGCGGGCGTCAGTGTCTTCATTCTACTCCGGAGGTCCTGAACGAATTCCGTCGCGCTTGGATGCGACCTGCTGGGCACTATGAATTCTTCAGGGATACGTATCGTAGATCCATAGAGAAGCTCTGCTGTCGTGGCCTTGAGATCTTCTTTGAATGTTGAGCGAAGGCCTAACAATACCAGCGGTAAGGTGTTCGTCCAGTCGTTTGTGAGATGACTCTTCAATGCTGACTTGAGCGTGCGATGCCATCGTTCAACTATACCATTGGCCTGCGGGTGATAGGCCGTAGTTCGCAGGTGTTTTATTCAGAGCTGATTCAAATTGACGACCAAGATCCGTTGTTACTTTGAGTGGAACTCCGTACCTTGCAATAAACCCGCTAATGAAGGTCCTTGCGACCGTCTCTGCTGTCATGTCTGGAATCGGTAACGCTTCCGGCCACCGGGGGAAGCGATCGACCATCGTTAGACAATACCTGTTCCCATTTGACGTCGGTAGCGGACCAATCAGGTCAATATTTACATGTTCGAAACGTTTGTCTGGTTCGACATAAGCTGCCAGAGGTGAATTTACATGCCTTGTTATTTTTGCCCTTTGGCAGGGGATACAGTTCCTGCAAAAGTGGGCTACGTCTCGGTTCATCCCTGGCCAAATATAACGTTCGCTTAGTAGTCTTCTGGTTGCTCTTACTCCCGGATGCGCTAATCCATGAGTTTTTTCAAGCACCTGATGTCGAAATCCAGCCGGAATCCAGGGTCGAATTCGTGCTCCTGCCGTGTCACAAATGATAGATTTCTCAGTCCCTGGAACTTCAATCTTCTTTAACCTGAGCGATCCTGTTCTAAGATGATTTTGTAATTCTTCGTCAAAGCTTTGTTCTTCTGCCACCTTGCTGAAATCGATTTCTTGGTTGCTCACGACGTCTAGTCTTGACAGGAAGTCTGCAACGTTGTTCTCCTCCCCTTTGATGTAGCGAATGTCCGTTGAATATTGTCCAATGAGGTCTAACTGCCGAGCCTGTCGGGGAGAAGCTTTCTCTAGCTTTTGTTTAAACGCATACGTTAAGGGTCGATGATCGATTATGATGACCAGTTCTCTTCCGTCGAACACATCTCGAAAATGTTTGACCGCCTGGTATATAGCTGTAAGCTCACGATCGTAAGTACTGTATTTCCTTTGCGTCTCTGTCAATTTTTTAGAATAAAACCCAAGTGGCTGTGACACTCCTTCAATCACCTGTTGCAATACTGCCCCTACCGCTATATCTGATGCGTCGGTTAGTAGGGCTAGGGGTGCGTTTGCCACGGGATGTGCCAGAAAACTAGCGTTGGCAAGATCCGTTTTGCAATTTTCGAAAGCCATTTCTGCCTCTGGCGTCCACTCCAGCGGTGATTTGTCTCGCTTTTTGTTGCCTATTATGAGTCCTTGTAGAATTGCTTGATTATCCATCGCATGCGGGATGAAACGGCGATAGAAATTGATCATCGCTAAAAATCGCTTCAGCTCCTGTACTGTTGTCGGTTGCTTGAAGTTTTCTATAATATTTCGACACATTTATTGCAAGTCCATGTTGTTGTAGTCTCCTGAAAACGGTTTCTAGATGCATTTTATGTTCTTGCAAGCTAGTTGATGCAATGCAGATATCATCTATATACGGGAACGCAAACTCTAGACCATGTAACACCTCGTGTATTAATCTCTGGAACGTCTGTGACGCATTTCGAAGACCGAATGTCATGATTTTAAATTCGTATAACCCGAAAGGTGTTGTGATCGCAGTCTTCGGTATGTCCTCTTCGTTGATGGGTACTTGATGATACGCTCTCTGTAGATCTAATTTTGAAAAGATTGTCTTCCCGTACAACATATTTGCTAAATCCTGAATGAATGGGATTGGATAACGGTCTGGTGTTGTCATTGCGCTCAGCGCTCTAAAGTCACCACATGGGCGCCATTCACCGTTAGGCTTCCGCACCATATGCAGCGGGCTCGCCCATGGACTCTTGGACGGCTGACAAATGCCATTTTCCAGCAGGTATTGAAACTCTTCTCTTGCAGCTTTTAATTTCTCCGTTGATAGTCTTCTGGGCCGGCTGAAACAAGGCGGGCCCCGTGTCTCGATAAAATGTTTCACGTTGCAACTTGGCTTAATCGAAGATCTGTTGAAAACCGTTATATCCTTAAACCTTTTTACTATGTCAGAGAACTGATTCCCTGCGTCGACAGTTGTCAGAAACGATGAATTTATTGTCGTACCTGTGCCTGATATTGCCAGCAATGTTGCCCTGTCTATCAATTTCTTCTGCTTTACGTCCACCAGCAAATCATAATAATTCATTAGATCGATGCCGATTATGGGGGTGTTTGCATCGGCTATTATGAACTTCCATCTGTATGGCCTGCGCAGACCTAAGTTTAGAACTACGTGCTTGTCCCCGTAAGTTGCTATCGTCGTACCATTTGCCGCGTACAAATCAAATGTTGTTCGATTTTTCTTGTCGTTTTTGCTTGCTGGTAGAACAGAAACGTCAGCTCCAGTGTCTATAAGAAATTTAGCTTTAGATGTCAATTCGGTGATCAAGAGTCTTTGTATGCTGCGGCCAGTACCGTTTCGCTGCATTGCGGCCGAAAGCGACTGGCCTTTTACTGGTTTTTTTGATTGAAGGAGTATGATACGCGACAACATTTAGCCTTTTCCGCAAACCTCCTATGGTACCAGCACGTCGTGTTGTTTTGCGTGGGGCTTTCTCTGGTTGGAGTGCTTCTTCTCGCCAGCTCTCGACTCCGCGACCGCCTTCGAACCCCTTCGTTACTGCGAGCAGGAGTTGGTTCACTTGGTATGTCAGCTTTTCGACCTTTTGTTCCAGTTGCGAAGAAGATGACGTTTGCTTGGTTCCAATGGATGCGCAACTAAAATTTCCCACTTCGATTATGAGGTCGGCTAATTGAGCCAGTCCGTTTAGATCCTCCTTTAATGCCTGCAGAATTGCTGAGACCTGGTTGGGCAGCCTTTGTAGCCATAAAGTCTTTAAGAAGTCCTCATTTATTTTCTTTCCGCCTAAGTCTCTTAGCACTTTTTAGAGTTGCGACGGGCGTTTGTCCCCTAAATCCACTTCTGATAGTAGCTTTTTAATTTTTTGCTGCTCTGTGTCTCCGAACCTTTCTAAAATCAGTTGGCTTTTTTGGACTTTTGAGAAATTGTTTGTGTCCCGAAAATAAAGATAATCCCGCTGGAAATCTCCAGTTGGCATTTCTTTGACGTAGCAAGTGAATGCAGAAATGTAAGATCACTTTGTTCCGTAGCTCAATTCACTGGGCCAGTCGTGTCTCAATAGTAGGTCCGATCATACAACTGCTGAATATGAGTTCAAGGATGATGATGGCGACAACATTTCGTTATTTTTCTCTGAGATGAGTGTTGATGAAGATATCTATAAGAAATGCAAATAAAAGAGAAAGAGAGATAACCAACAAAATTATATCATTACTTGTAACCTATGGACTAGGCCTATTGGGGATACCATCTAAAACGCTGCTTACATTCTACGTCGAAGTCGGTGCGGAAACAAATGCAGCGCTATGCCCGCGTTTTCTCAGTCCTATATCTCGAAAACTATTGGTTCTACATAAATTCCGTAAAGGACATTTCTATGCAAATTTATCTTACGAACAAACTTTAAGGCCCATTTACAATTATGCGACCCGCATGCACGAGTATCGCAAAGCTGTCAAAAGAATATTCAAAGCATAGACTTAAATCTGGCAATCTACAACGAGAAGCGTGGCGCAAGTGCGTTGCAAGCAATATGAATGAAATAGTTGTTTACTGCATGAATTTTGAAATAAAAGTTATACGTACAAACTTTGTTATGAAAGGAATCAAAAAATAAATTTAATTGTGTTGTAAACCAAAAAGTGTTTGTAAAATTTTCTTGAAAAACTTTATGTAAATAATAATGTGTTTGTTTATAAAGAAGTGAAAATGCATTGTCTTTGTTTATAAAGAAGTTTTAAGAAATTAAATTTACAAAATCTGCACTCAATCTTGTGTTAACAATGTTTTGAAATAAAATTTAACAGCCTTACAGCGGCGGCGACGGCCACGGCGATTTCCGGGCTGAAGTTCGCTGTGTGGACATAATTGGAGCAACAGCGACGTAATTTTTTTACTAATTTAATTTATTTTTTCATCGAAGCTACCCGTTTTTAATTTTATCTTATATATTAATAGGCAAACAAAAAGTTTGTACACGCTAAGGCATTTTTGTTCGTGGACCGATTTCGTTTAAATTTTCAGAAAATGTTCTTTTTATGGCATAGTTTTGTAATAAGGAATTTCAACGAAATCGATTCACGAATAAAAAAGTTATAGCGATTTTAATTTTTCGGATTTTAAAAAGCCGTTGGAAAATTTGAATTTTTTGTGAGCATCAATGTAGAGCTGAGTAGCCTACGATTGACACAAATGCCGTTTCAGTGAAGCGAATGAGAAACAGAGAAAAACAAGCGTTTGTGTGGATTTTTGGCGGCATAACTGACATAAAAAAACTCGGTCACTTTGTGCGTGCATTTTTTATACTCTTTTGCGTATAGTATTTGAGTTGTATGGTGTAAGGGGCGGCCGTTCGTTTTTTGGCGAATGCCTTTAGAAATTTTAATTAATTCATTTAAGTGTGTTTTGAATGTTATTCTGCGTAATTTTTATTCGTTTTCGTATGGTTCTCGGAATCTGAGTTGTGTTTTTGTCATTCCAAACAGTTAACTGCGAATTTTGAGTGCAATTTATCGGTGAGTACTTACGTTTTTTCCGCGTTTTCTTTTCAAAATGCCAAGACAACGACGGGGACACTCGAATGTCGATTTTAGATCGCTTCGCGAAAATACTAGAAGTCGCGTTAGAAATTTACGTAGTGTTAATGAAATGAATGTTGCAAATAATGAATTGAATAGTGGTGTGAATGAAATGAATGTTGATGCATTTCATAATGAAATGTTTGTTGATCGTGTTGCACCTTTAGAAATTTTGACTGATTCTTTTAAATGTGCTTTGAATGTTATTCCGGTTAATTTTGATTCGTTTTCGTGTGGTTCTTTTATTATGAGTTGTCATTTTTGTCGTGCCAAACATTTTCTGACTGAAGTAACTTTACGTAATACTGAGGCATTTTCTTTGTGTTGTCATAAAGGCAAAGTTAATCTACCTCCACTTTCTCAAAATTACTTTTTCAATAATTTTTTTGAAGGATTAACTTCGAATGAAAGTGGTATTAAAAATCGTTCTAAATTTTTTTTTGCAAATATTCGTTCGTATAATGCTGCCTTTGCAATGATTAGCTCTGAGTGTAATTTGTCAAATGACACTGTAAATGTCATTTATCATTTTACCACATAGCCAAGCAAGACGTCATGGATGCGATTAAAAAAATCCTGGGAAATTTTAGATGCTCTGGAGCGACAATGGAAATGTTGCGAATAATTTTTTTTTTAAATAAAAATATTTAAATTGAATTTAAAATCGAACAAATCGTGAATTTTATATATTTATTGTTTTTGTGACCGAATTTCGGTAACGGGCATCCCAACTAGTTAAAATAATTTTATCACCATGGCTTTGTTTAATCTGTGGGGTTATAAATGACACGCCACACTTTTTAATCAAAACAAACTTTATTTTCTTCTTGAACAATAAAAACTTATACTACTCTATACAAAATAACAACTAATTGATTTAATTTATGCTGTCGGGAATTTTAACTCGTCACGGGCTTTTTCGCATTTTATACTTAGTCGTGGCGGCTTTTTACCGATGCGCGGGACAGTTGATTAGCACGACGCCGATGCCACGGATTTTCATCGAATGACGAAATTGTTTTCTTTTGACAGTTGCCACCAGAGTTTTATGTGTGTGTTTACACGGCGCACGCCGATTGTGGTGCATTAAAGTGTCGCCACATTACTCCCCCTCTAGTGATTAACGATACCTTATTGGAATTTGTACACGACGTCCGGTCCTGGTAGTCGTCGATTCCTGCTGAGGCTCCTTGATCTCGTTCTGCGGCACCTGTGCTAGCTGTTCCTTCTCTTCCACGATAAACGCTGGCTTTAAGCGGTCCACGGAGACGCTGGTAACTAACCCTTTTACTAATACTCTGAAATATTTGTCTTCCCTGCTGACCACTTTAAAAGGTCCGTCGTATGGCGGCTGCAGCGGTGCTCTAACCCTGTCCACTCTTATGAAGACATGCGTACAGTCCTTTAGTTTGTTAAACACAATAGTTTTTGTGCTGCCATGATGATGAACTTCAGCGGGCGTCAGTGTCTTCATTCTACTCCGGAGGTCCTGAACGAATTCCGTCGCGCTTGGATGCGACCTGCTGGGCACTATGAATTCTTCAGGGATACGTATCGTAGATCCATAGAGAAGCTCTGCTGTCGTGGCCTTGAGATCTTCTTTGAATGTTGAGCGAAGGCCTAACAATACCAGCGGTAAGGTGTTCGTCCAGTCGTTTGTGAGATGACTCTTCAATGCTGACTTGAGCGTGCGATGCCATCGTTCAACTATACCATTGGCCTGCGGGTGATAGGCCGTAGTTCGCAGGTGTTTTATTCAGAGCTGATTCAAATTGACGACCAAGATCCGTTGTTACTTTGAGTGGAACTCCGTACCTTGCAATAAACCCGCTAATGAAGGTCCTTGCGACCGTCTCTGCTGTCATGTCTGGAATCGGTAACGCTTCCGGCCACCGGGGGAAGCGATCGACCATCGTTAGACAATACCTGTTCCCATTTGACGTCGGTAGCGGACCAATCAGGTCAATATTTACATGTTCGAAACGTTTGTCTGGTTCGACATAAGCTGCCAGAGGTGAATTTACATGCCTTGTTATTTTTGCCCTTTGGCAGGGGATACAGTTCCTGCAAAAGTGGGCTACGTCTCGGTTCATCCCTGGCCAAATATAACGTTCGCTTAGTAGTCTTCTGGTTGCTCTTACTCCCGGATGCGCTAATCCATGAGTTTTTTCAAGCACCTGATGTCGAAATCCAGCCGGAATCCAGGGTCGAATTCGTGCTCCTGCCGTGTCACAAATGATAGATTTCTCAGTCCCTGGAACTTCAATCTTCTTTAACCTGAGCGATCCTGTTCTAAGATGATTTTGTAATTCTTCGTCAAAGCTTTGTTCTTCTGCCACCTTGCTGAAATCGATTTCTTGGTTGCTCACGACGTCTAGTCTTGACAGGAAGTCTGCAACGTTGTTCTCCTCCCCTTTGATGTAGCGAATGTCCGTTGAATATTGTCCAATGAGGTCTAACTGCCGAGCCTGTCGGGGAGAAGCTTTCTCTAGCTTTTGTTTAAACGCATACGTTAAGGGTCGATGATCGATTATGATGACCAGTTCTCTTCCGTCGAACAGATCTCGAAAATGTTTGACCGCCTGGTATATAGCTGTAAGCTCACGATCGTAAGTACTGTATTTCCTTTGCGTCTCTGTCAATTTTTTAGAATAAAACCCAAGTGGCTGTGACACTCCTTCAATCACCTGTTGCAATACTGCCCCTACCGCTATATCTGATGCGTCGGTTAGTAGGGCTAGGGGTGCGTTTGCCACGGGATGTGCCAGAAAACTAGCGTTGGCAAGATCCGTTTTGCAATTTTCGAAAGCCATTTCTGCCTCTGGCGTCCACTCCAGCGGTGATTTGTCTCGCTTTTTGTTGCCTATTATGAGTCCTTGTAGAATTGCTTGATTATCCATCGCATGCGGGATGAAACGGCGATAGAAATTGATCATCGCTAAAAATCGCTTCAGCTCCTGTACTGTTGTCGGTTGCTTGAATACCGTGAGCGTTGATAGTGTGTCCCAGGAAGTTAATCTCCTCTTTACCTAAAACGCATTTCGACACATTTATTGCAAGTCCATGTTGTTGTAGTCTCCTGAAAACGGTTTCTAGATGCATTTTATGTTCTTGCAAGCTAGTTGATGCAATGCAGATATCATCTATATACGGGAACGCAAACTCTAGACCACGTAACACCTCGTGTATTAATCTCTGGAACGTCTGTGACGCATTTCGAAGACCGAATGTCATGATTTTAAATTCGTATAACCCGAAAGGTGTTGTGATCGCAGTCTTCGGTATGTCCTCTTCGTTGATGGGTACTTGATGATACGCTCTCTGTAGATCTAATTTTGAAAAGATTGTCTTCCCGTACAACATATTTGCTAAATCCTGAATGAATGGGATTGGATAACGGTCTGGTGTTGTCATTGCGCTCAGCGCTCTAAAGTCACCACATGGGCGCCATTCACCGTTAGGCTTCCGCACCATATGCAGCGGGCTCGCCCATGGACTCTTGGACGGCTGACAAATGCCATTTTCCAGCAGGTATTGAAACTCTTCTCTTGCAGCTTTTAATTTCTCCGTTGATAGTCTTCTGGGCCGGCTGAAACAAGGCGGGCCCCGTGTCTCGATAAAATGTTTCACGTTGCAACTTGGCTTAATCGAAGATCTGTTGAAAACCGTTATATCCTTAAACCTTTTTACTATGTCAGAGAACTGATTCCCTGCGTCGACAGTTGTCAGAAACGATGAATTTATTGTCGTACCTGTGCCTGATATTGCCAGCAATGTTGCCCTGTCTATCAATTTCTTCTGCTTTACGTCCACCAGCAAATCATAATAATTCATTAGATCGATGCCTGTTCGGTTAAAACATAAGAAAACAAAGACTTTATAATAAAACAATTTATTTGACCGACCAATTCGAATGTTAAATAAGTACTAAATATTTAATTTAATTTTAACTTACATCTAGGTACAAATATTTTTACACATAATTTGCTGGATTAGCACAATTGATTTGCGCGTGCATGGTGTCCATTTGCACCCGCAAGTTTCCATCAATTTATAAATTCCGCCTGGCGGATATCCGCCGCATGCAGGTATCAAATTATAATTATGCATCAATATTTGCAGTAAAAAATATAAATTTAATATTATTGTTCTTGAACATGCTCCCCGCGAGAGGTTGTTTGCAGAAAGGGTTAACGTAGGGGGTAGGTTGTGGATGCATTGTTCTGGAAATTGTAGGAAGTTGGAATTCAGGAGTGCCTACTCGATGGATTCTCTGCTGCCGTTTCTTATAGAGGTAAATAAGCCCTATGGTCAAGCATGTTCCTATAAAAATATAAGAAATGGAATAGTGATGAATGTCATGCGCATTTATTTGATGCAGTTGACCTTGTGCTTCCCTTTGTTTCTGATATTTGATTGCTTGCTCCAATTCTGACATGTCACTGAATATAAGTGGAATGTTCGCTGAGGATGTTTTCAAGCTTGGACCGCTGTTACTCATGGGCAAGTTAATTGGTGCTGTGGGCGTGTAGGAAGATCTTATGCTACCTCCGAATATATGGTATGAGGTGATCACCATGGAATCTTGTTTGAGTGTGCAGCCCGGCTGCAATTCTAATATTCCCGAGCCATTGAGTGTGTATGGATGTACTACACTGCCGCAGATCACATCGAAATTGTAATCATCCTTGAGGCAGTAGATCCACCGATTTGGGGACTGCATCGAGATCCACAGATTTACTGGGTCCATCGTGTCAATTTTGCAGTATTCGGATAAAGTCTGTTGCCGTGTTAGAATACTCATTTCACATCGGCCAACTACAGATTTGAGGTTGTATAAGGGAAAGGACTGTTGGCAAAGTCTTCGGTTATTCTCTGTTGGAACACAGGATTCAACCTGTGCTTCTCAATGGGACATAGTAATCCCTGTGCAAGCTAGTCACTAGATACTCTGCTACTGAGTGTACGTATATGTATTTACCGTCGTCTAGGATTGGAGTAGGAATCAATTTAAATAGCTGGAGACGTTCAATGTTAGGAAGAGGTAGAGATATGTCAAATAATATATAGCGCTCCATGACCTTAGATCTTATTTTCATTAAATTGTAGGTCTGTAGGATACCCTTCTGGTCTGTGCTGCCAGGAATCGTTACTGTTTCTGGTATGTTTTCTCGAATAAGTGCTAATTGGGATCTTAGTTGTTCGGGTGTAAGTAAGAGCGGGCTGACTTTCTCGTGCTGAGTATCTGTTATAAGTTGAAACAGAGCTTCTTGAGTATTTTGGTAGGCTAGCAACATCAAGGTTGTATGAAACATCGCCGTAGTAAACGCTTCATACCTGTCACGTTTGGCCACTTCTTGATTTGTGTTATTGATAGTACGCTGAATCGCTGCCAACTGATGCTTTAATGCCAAAAATTGGTCCGAGATTGCCTTATTATTTTTCTTGATAATGTTGCTTGTTGAGTCCGCAATAGACGTTTGATTACGAATAAGTTGAAGGAGATGGTTCTCGTTATCCTTTACTAGGTTGATTTGCTCTTCGTATTTTCGGGCAAATTCGTCATCAAGAATCCCAAATAATCCATGGGCAACATTTCCGACAATATTGAGTGGTGATCGTCGATTCCTTAATTTATTGTTTAAATCCTTGCCTGTAATAAGTTCGTTTTTATGTTCTATCTCTTGTAAGGAGTGTTGCAATTGCTCAAGTAGTACTGGACAGAAGTTTACCTCAGTCAAGTGTGAGCTACAGAGACCTTCTATTTGTTGGATGCTACCTTTTATCCCCGCGTATTCTTTCCAATAGCTCTCCAAGTCATAGTAAACGATTATTTTCCATGCATTATTTACTAAGTTAACGTATCCTAAATCTTCAAAATATACCCCTGCTCGTGCTGTCAAGGGATGTGTTACTAAGGATTTATTTAAGGCGTATGATGGACTTATTACTAGTAATAATACTAGTAGAGACTGTAACAAAAGTGGGGCTGAGTATCGACCCCGTGACCTCTTCGTTTCCGGTACTTGCTGATCATTTCTGTTGATCATTTGCGACTCTTCTGCCGGTAGTTCTGTCGATGCTGCTGAGTCATCCTCGTCCTGCGAAACTGGTAGACGCGCCAATTTAGTGATTGGTCTTTTAAAATTGCCTTTACCGGTAGCTACTGTTGCGACTCGGACTTGGCTGTCTGGTCCAGGATGAGTTTCAACCACCCTTGCTAGCGGCCAATGTGTTGGAGGAGTTTGTTCATCGGTTAGTAGGACGATGTCTCCTATCTTGATATTCTCCTGGTTTGTCATCCATTTGGGACGTTGCTGCAACCTCGATAAATATTCATGCCTCCACTTGTTCCAGAAGGTTTGATGCATTTTTTCAATCACCTGCCATCGTTTCAAACGATTCATAGGTGCCTCAGACAAGGTCTGCATTGGGACAGACAGCAATGGCATCCCAACTAGAAAATGTCCTGGTGTTAGAACATCTAGATCTTCCGAATCTGCTGAAAGAGGACATAAGGGCCTTGAATTCAAACAAGCCTCGATTTGTGTAAGGAGGGTA
This sequence comes from Thereva unica, assembly GCA_949987705.1. Classification (NCBI taxonomy): domain Eukaryota; kingdom Metazoa; phylum Arthropoda; class Insecta; order Diptera; family Therevidae; genus Thereva; species Thereva unica. Next base: position 153,757,127 of record OX465281.1, on the reverse strand, counting down.
TACATTTCTTCAAAATTGAGGATTGAGTTCCTAATCACTCGTTTTAAATGGTATTTGATTGAGCGTACTCCAGCCTCCCACAATCCCCCAAAGTGTGGTGCGGCTGGCATTATAAAATGCCATTCAGTTTCTTGCTTCAAAAGTTCCCTTTGAATTACTTCGAAGAACTCAGTTTTTTCTTCCTTGCTATGGAACTTCAATATTTTGTTTGCCAGCACAAAGTTTGTACCGTTGTCGCTGTAAATGTGAGAGGCTCTGCCTCTTCTGGCGGCAAACCGTTTGTAGCCTGCGACGAATGCCTCGGCGGTGAGATCACTTACTAGTTCTATATGAATTGCTTTGGTTGCCAAACAGATGAATACGGCGATATATCCCTTAAATGTCGTTTTGCCTCTACCCTTCATTAATTTTAATGTGATAGGGCCCGCGTAGTCGATTCCGCAATGTGTAAACGGTTTGCTAACTGCGACCCGTGGTTTGGGCAAGTCTCCCATCAGTTGAGTTAATGGTTTGGCTACTAGCTTACGGCATGTTATGCATTTGTGTAGCTGTTTCTTAACAGCATTAGTTCCATTGAGTATCCAATATCGTTGACGAATGTGTGATAAGGTTAGTGTTGGTCCACCGTGTAAAGAGTGTAAATGTGCCTCTGAGATGATTAACGCAGAGAGTGGGCTCTGGGGCGATATAATGATGGGGAATTTCGCTTCATCACCAAGCGATGAATTCCTTAATCTTCCTCCTACCCTAAGGATGCCTTTTTTGTCTAAAAATGGATTTAATGAGAGGATTTTGCTTTTCTGTGATACTCTTCCAGTCGACTTGATGTCAGTTATTTCGCATGAGAACTCTTGTTCTTGAGCCAGTTTGATTATGAGGTTCCTAGCCTCTCTTAGCTCTTGTATGTTTATGTAGTTTGTCCTTAAAAGTACCTTCCGCTCTTTGAGCTTACGGAAGCGTAGACAATACGCGATTATTCTCAATAACTTTTGGAAATCGTTTGTTTTTGAAAACAATTGTTCTAAAGTGCCATTGTCTTTCAAAGTAAATGTTACTGGATGTAACTTTTTAATTCTTGATCGGTCGGTTCACTGTTGGTGATATATTCAATTTCCTTTTGTCTGAGCCACTCTGGTCCATTCCACCATAGCGTAAAGTTTATTAATTTTGATGGATCTAAACCACGAGAGGCGCAATCCGCAGGATTCTGTTTTGATTTGACATAATGCCATTGCGCCATTGGTATTAAATTGTTAATTTCCCGTGTCCTATTGGTCACGAAAGTGCTGTATTTTTTATTGTTATTTTGTATCCAGGCTAGTGTAACTTTCGAATCAGACCACGCGTGTACCTGCAATCCTTCAATATTAACGGCCTTCACGGTATGAGACAATAGTTTTGCCAACAGAACCGCTGCGCAAAGTTCTAAACGTGGTAGACTCACTTCTTTGTTTAGAGGAGCTACCTTTGTTTTTGCTGTAAGCAATTGGACATGTACTGACCCTTGATGGTCTATTGTTCTCGTATAGACAACCGCTGCATATGCCTTTGCGGAGGCATCGCAGAATCCTTGGAGTTCCAAAATCGAATTTGTTCGTGATACGTGAACCCACCTAGGAATTTCAATTTTTTCCAGATCAGCGAATTGGTTTCTTAATGTTCTCCATTCTCCTTGTATTGGATTTGGTAATTCTTCATCCCATGATAAGTTAGCTTTCCATAATGATTGAAACATTAGTTTGGCCTTAATGATGCAGGGAGCTAACCAACCTAGTGGATCAAACAATTGTGACCATTCTGATAATACTACTCTTTTGGTTGGAGTTATAGTCTGTTGACTTGTATTTACTTTAAATGTGAAGGTATCTCTGTGTGGACACCAATATATTCCAAAGGTTTTTACCTTAGTGTCACCTGATAGACTTAAAAGATTTTGTTCCTTGTCTGACTCATGAACGCCTTCCAAGATGTTCATGCTGTTACTAGCCCATTTTCTTAACTTAAACCCTCCCCTACTTAACAACTCATCCAATTGTATTCTCAATTCCTTGACCGATGCGATGGTGTCTGCACCTGTTAACAAGTCGTCAACATAGAAATCTTGTTTAAGTGCTGTTGCCGCTCTGACGAAGTTGTGTCCTTCATCGTTGGCCAATTGATACAAGGTACGTATCGCTAGGAATGGTGCAGGTTTTGTGCCATAAGTTACCGTGGTAAGGTTGAATTGTTGCAAAGGGGCTTGGGGAGTTTCCCGCCAAAGGATTCTCTGGTAATCCTGGTGAGCGTCTACAATTTTAATTTGTCTATACATCTTTTCTATGTCAGATGATATGACAAACTTATGTTTCCTCCACCTGATAAGTATCGACATTAAGTCTTGTTGTAGTTGTGGTCCTTTTAGTAAGGCGTCATTGAGTCGTACTCCTGAACTTGTAGGACACGACGCATCAAAGACCACTCTTAATTTTGTTGTGGTGCTGTCTGCTTTTAAAACAGCGTGATGGGGTAGATAGCATGCATCATGTGTGCTTAATGCTGGTCTCATATGACCAAGGTTTTGATATTCCTTAATGAACGCTTGATATTGGTCTTTAAATTTGTCATCTCGATGGAACTTTCGTTCCATCTGCACTAATCTGCTCTTAGCCCTCCCCTTGGAGTATCCTAAATTGTTTATTTTTTCATTGAAGGGTAGATGAACTATGTATCTGCCTTCATGATCTCTAGCAACAGTTGCTTTGTAGATTTGTTCAGCAAGGATTTCTTCTTTCGAAGTTTCGCTCTTGGGTGCTAGCTCCTCGAGATCCCAGAATCTCTTTAGAGACTCGTCTATCTCTATTTGGGATACGTGGCATTTGATTACTGTAGTTGGGACGGGAACCTTACCTGACAATATCCATCCCAATTCTGTTTTTTGGGCAAGTGGATAACCTTTGATTCCCTTTCTTATACCTTCCAGCATAATTTCGTCATATACCTCCGCGCCTAATATAATGTCAATAGGTCCGGGACTAAATACGTTAGGATCTGCCAGAGGCAGATTTTTCAGGGTGTCTATTTCTCTACTAATTATTTCAGTGTCGGGAATGGGTTTTGATACCGATTTGAGAACGAATGCGGACACCCATAATTGAAATGATGAGGGATATATGGAACTTATTTGAAATGATACCTTGCTTTTCGCACTACCAATTTTGATGTCTGAAACGACTGTTATTTCAGCACAGACCTTAGACCTCTTCAATCTTAGTCTTTGTACCGCATCTTCCCTTATGAAACTACCTTGAGAACCTTGGTCGACTAGGGCTCTCAAAATTTCTTCTCTTCCTTCTGAGCTTCTTACTTTAACCATTGCTGTTACTAACATTACGCCAACTTCAGTAGAACTCGAGTTGTAGGTTTGAACGTTTATGGTATGGTTTCAGTCAGTACCTTCTTGGCCATGGCTGCTTGAAGTGCTAGGTTTCGGATAATTTATGATGCTCTTTTGTTTGTTTACTTCACCTCGATTTGGCCTATAGGTTGGTTTGTTTTTATTCGAGTCTTCACCTTTCCTTAATTGGAAATTAAGTTGCTTGTTTTGACTTTCAATATGTAATAGGGTGTTGTGCTTTGCACTATTACATATTTTGCACGTTTTCTTGCAATTGCATTCAGACATGTGGTGAGGTCTTAAACATAATTTGTAAAGATTGCAGTTATTTAAGAGCTCTTGTTTTTGGGTATAACTCGAATTTACGAACTTGGAACATTCGTAAAGTTTATGATTTCCCCCACAAGCTTCACATCGACTATATCCCTTTATATGATAGTTCTTAAGGTTCGACTTACTGTATAGTTTGGCTTTTATACCTCCTTGTCTATTATTGGACTGCGTTGATGGATCTCTATGTGATTTAATATTTTCCAGTGCTTGAAATCTTACCTCTAAGAAGGACAAAAATTCTGATAATTTTGGTAAATCTCTGGGAGATTTTAAGGAGAGTTCATATAACTTTTGGGTATCTTTGTCTAATTTCTTAGACAAAATATGTATTAGAATTGCATCCCAACTTTCCACTTCTAGGCCTAAATTTTTTAATGCGAATAAGCACTCATTAGTTGTATCATGCAAATTCTTAATTGAATTTGCTGAGTCATTCGCATCTGCCTGCGTTAGTAATATATTTAATTGAGCTCGCACTAATAAACGTTTATTCTCGTACCTGTTAATTAGTAGCCCCCACGCTGTAATGTAATTGTCATTTGTTATTGGTAGGTGGCCTACCAACTGCGCTGCTTCATCAATTAAATTTGCCTTTAGATACTGCATTTTTTGAACCGTACTTAGATTTTCGTTTGTATGGACTAGCTGTTCAAAAAGATCATGGAACTGTCTCCATGTGTTATAGTCTCCATTGAATCTTGGGATTGTTATTGGAGGAAGTTTAATCTTGGCCCCATTTGGCTTGTCCCTATTAGCTGTTTGATTTTCCATATTCTGGTTCTCCTGTCGTGTCCTGGCAGACAACTCTTGTAACTGTATTATTATTGTTTGGTATATGTCCTCTGTTTGTTCATATTTTTGCTGCTCGAAATATTCATGATTTATTTCATGTGGGCCGGCCAACTTGATTAACTCGTCGTGATTCCGTTCAATCTGATTCCAGTAATTTTGTAATGTCTGGATTTTTTGTTGATAATAAACTGTTGATTTTGTATTGTCCACCTCGTTCTCTATCACTTCTACTATTCTTAATAGAGCTGCCATTTTACTTATTTGTACCTTTAGCGTGTTTTCGAGTTCTCTGTTGAAAGTTTCTCCTTCCTTGCCTTTAAAGTTAAATGTCACCGTTTTAACTCGAGGCTGCTGTGAATCTTCCTGATTCTGATTGGTTCGACTGCCACCTGGTTGGGCTTGATTATCCTGTGCCTCTATTTGTTCCTTATCTGAATTGTCGATTTCTTTGCATAGCATCTCATGATAATCCTTGGATATCAAATCTCTAGCTGATATGTATGCTGCGTGTACCTGTTCTGCAAATTTGTTCACAAAGTACTTGTTGTTCGGATCTTTATTCCTGTATGTTTGGAGATCAACGTCTTTTAAATGAAACTCTGTCCATAATTCTTCTAATTTGCGCAATTTTTTTTCAAAATACTCTTTATTTTTCCTTTTCGCGGAATCCTTTCCATAATTAATTTCCACCCTTTGAATTGACTCACCTAGCTCTTGTTGTTGCACTAAATCTTGGGCAATATTACTCATTTTGTTTTTTTTTTTTTGAGAACCGTAGACTTGATTAGTGATTAAAGTAAGTCTCTGGGCGAATTTAACTTGTACCGAATTTTGTAACCCTTTAACTCGATAAACGGTTTTAAACTTGATAAATGAAAAACTATTTGGAACTTGCGCGGTGTAAATGAACACTTTACAGAGAAATTTTTGATTACGTTAGGGTTTTTATTTTGAATAGTAATGGAATAATGATAATAATCGACACTTTATTGGGTTTTAATCATAAATGTTAAAAAGAGTAAAAATTAAAAAATATATAATATGATAACAACGTTTGCAATATGTGTAGTGAAAATTTGTTATGAAAAAACAATATATTTGTAGATTTTTATTTTATTTTAATGATTATTTTTTGTAGAGATTGATTTTTTATATATCTTTCGAAAATTATGTAATTTTTAATTTTTATATTTTGAGTACTTATCTTATATTCGGTATCTTGTTTTGTGGAACTGATGTCCTTTTGATGTCCTGTGTAGACTTCTGTTGCTGGATTCTGTAGACTTTTCCTGCTGTCCTGTGTGGACCTCTGTTGCTGGATTCTGTAGCCTTTACTGTTGTCCTGTGTGGACCTCTGTTGCTGGATCTGTAGCCTTTACTGTTGTCCTGTGTGGACCTCTGTTGCTGGATTCTGTAGCCTTTACTGTTGTCCTGTGTGGACCTCTGTAACTGTTGTAACTTGTTGATTTGGTGGCTTAATAAAATGATTGCCCACTGATCAGCTGCTGGTTTGTATTACAGTAATTGAGATAATTATTAAACATTTATCATTCGCACTTTATTTTGCTTTTAAATTTTTAATTAGTTCACATTAATGGTAACTCTGTAGACCAAATGTAAACAAACACACTTATAAATCTGTTAACTTTTTGAAGTGCACAAATTTCTAACTTTGTCGCTTAATTTTACACTTTAACGACCACAATTTGACCAAACAGAAATTATTTCAGGTTTTTTTTTTAGCAACTGTAATGCACTTTCTTGCTGGTTTCAACTTCACTTATAAAGACAAAAAGAAAAAAGCTCGAAGGACCACTTTATGTTCGGGTAAAACATAAGAAAACAAAGACTTTATAATAAAACAATTTATTTGACCGACCAATTCGAATGTTAAATAAGTACTAAATATTTAATTTAATTTTAACTTACATCTAGGTACAAATATTTTTACACATAATTTGCTGGATTAGCACAATTGATTTGCGCGTGCATGGTGTCCATTTGCACCCGCAAGTTTCCATCAATTTATAAATTCCGCCTGGCGGATATCCGCCGCATGCAGGTATCAAATTATAATTATGCATCAATATTTGCAGTAAAAAATATAAATTTAATATTATTGTTCTTGAACAATGCCGATTATGGGGGTGTTTGCATCGGCTATTATGAACTTCTATCTGTATGGCCTGCGCAGACCTAAGTTTAGAACTACGTGCTTGTCCCCGTAAGTTGCTATCGTCGTACCATTTGCCGCGTACAAATCAAATGTTGTTCGATTTTTCTTGTCGTTTTTGCTTGCTGGTAGAACAGAAACGTCAGCTCCAGTGTCTATAAGAAATTTAGCTTTAGATGTCAATTCGGTGATCAAGAGTCTTTGTATGCTGCGGCCAGTACCGTTTCGCTGCATTGCGGCCGAAAGCGACTGGCCTTTTACTGGTTTTTTTGATTGAAGGAGTATGATACGCGACAACATTTAGCCTTTTCCGCAAACCTCCTATGGTACCAGCACGTCGTGTTGTTTTGCGTGGGGCTTTCTCTGGTTGGAGTGCTTCTTCTCGCCAGCTCTCGACTCCGCGACCGCCTTCGAACCCGTTCGTTACTGCGAGACAGAAGTTGGTTCACTTGGTATGTCAGCTTTTCGACCTTTTGTTCCAGTTGCGAAGAAGATGACGTTTGCTTGGTTCCAATGGATGCGCAACTAAAATTTCCCACTTCGATTATGCGGTCGGCTAATTGAGCCAGTCCGTTTAGATCCTCCTTTAATGCCTGCAGAATTGCTGAGACCTGGTTGGGCAGCCTTTGTAGCCATAAAGTCTTTAAGAAGTCCTCATTTATTTTCTTTCCGCCTAAGTCTCTTAGCACTTTTTAGAGTCGCGACGGGCGTTTGTCCCCTAAATCCACTTCTGATAGTAGCTTTTTAATTTTTTGCTGCTCTGTGTCTCCGAACCTTTCTAAAATCAGTTTTTTTATGTTTTCGTATTTTCCCGCAAGTGGGGAGGGGGCAAGAACTGCATCCGAAATCTGTGCTAAAACCTGCGACTCCACCGCTGCCACGATTGTGTTAAATTTTGTTTCATCCGTTGTTATATTGGCGTTGGCGAATTGCGCCTCGATTTGTGCGAACCAAATTGCTGGTCTCTCGTGCCAAAATGGAGGAATTCGCACTGCGACCCTTGTAATGTGGCCTTCCATCTCCATCTTGGGAGAGGCGGTTGCTTTGGCATCACTCTCCGTTCGCTTTTCTGTGACCGCGTCCCTATTTTCGTTCGGTACGAATGGCATAACTTAATAATTCCTTAAAAGAAACTCGTTAATAAAAAATTTATTTTCCAAATACTTAGACGTTTTCTCCGCTGCCGAGCTTCGCTGTCACTTTCTGGTTCGTGAAGGTTGTTTTACGTGTCCCTTCTAAAAATGTTTCTGCTGCACACCAGACTTAAGCCGTGGAGCCCCGTCGGTTGATCACCAGTTGTGGGGTTATGAATGACACGCCACACTTTTTAATCAAAACAAACTTTATTTTCTTCTTGAACAATAAAAACTTATACTACTCTATACAAAATAACAACTAATTGATTTAATTTATGCTGTCGGGAATTTTAACTCGTCACGGGCTTTTTCGCATTTTATACTTTGTCGTGGCGGCTTTTTACCGATGCGCGGGACAGTTGATTAGCACGACGCCGATGCCACGGAATTTCATCGAATGACGAAATTGTTTTCTTTTGACAGTTGCCACCAGAGTTTTATGTGTGTGTTTACACGGCGCACGCCGATTGTGGTTCATTAAAGTGTCGCCACAAATCAAACCTCAAAATTAAAATTACCCAAAAATTATGAGACATATCCTCAATAGTAAATCAGATTTGACAGGCGATAGCTACAAAATAGAAATTAGATTGATTGAGCCGCTGTGGTCAGCGATGTCGCCGTAGGCGCCGTCGAATTTATGTGCACTCTCATATCCAGACGTATATCCTATTGGTTTTTCACAGTTCTTGCGAAAGTAGTTTCGTCGTTCGCCCCAATTATGTTTACAGCATAAATCGTATTGCGAGTTTTTACTGATGCGATGCTAGTATGCGAATCGTGCATGCGAGTCTTGCGTTAATTGTAAATGGGCCTTTACTTAACCAAAATTTTCGTAAAGCCAATTTGTGACATTTGACCTTTAATATCTCAAGACGCGGACACGAGATTATATGGATTATACAAGGAAATCGTTGCGTTGAATATCTGTTTATTGCATAAAATATGTATGAAATATGTATTGCATATACAGGGTGTAACTGTTAAATTAACAAAGCGGCCGGCTGTGGATAAGTTTTCGATAAACAACCAAAAAATGGTATGCGGGGGGGGGGGGAATCGTAACGGTTTATATAATAGAAAATAAAGAAATAATAATCTATAGTACTTACCCAGATAAACGTTGAATAGCTTAAAATATTCTTCTACGATTATTTAAATAAACTCCCTGTACGAAGCGCTGTGCATTGGAGTGTCGACATTTGCAATATTAAAAGGAGGGAAGTTTCCAAGCCCAACAGGGTAGTCATTTGTAGCTATAGAAGTGCCATCAACCGTCAAGTATTACAAAGTGTGTTAAAGTTGAAAAGTAATGCCGGCTTTCCACCAAACAGGCAAAACAAGACACAGGAATAAAAACTGTTGCCAAAAAAAAAATATCTTTGTTTTACAAAAACCCGCTGACATCTATAAATGGACTGCAAATAATTACATATAATAGAAAATAAAAATATAAAATAATCTATAGTATTTACCCAGATAAACGTTGAATAGCCTAAAATATTCTTCTACGATTATTTAAATAAACTCACTGTCCGAAGCGCTGCGCATTGGAGTGTCGACATTTGAAATATAAAAAGGAGGGAAGTTTCCAAGCCCAACAGGGTAGTCATTTGTAGCTATAGAAGTGCCATCAACCATTAAGTATTACAAAGTGTGTTAAAGTTGAAAAGTAATGCCGGCTTTCCACCAAACAGGCAAAACAAGACACAGGAATAAAAACTGTTGCCAAAAAATATCTATGTTTTCCAAAAACCCACTGACATCCATATATGGATTACAAATAATAGCATATAATAGAAATTAAAGATTTAAAATAATCTATAGTATTTACCCAGATAAACGTTGAATAGCCTAAAATATTCTTCTACGATTATTTAAACAAACTCACTGTCCGAAGCGCTCTGCATTGGAGTGTCGCCATTTGCAATAAATAATAATCTATAGTACTTATCCAGATGAAAGTTGAATAGCCTAAAATATTGTTTTTGTTGTTTGTGGTGTTGATGGTTGAGCCTTTCATGTTTTTTAATCTCGCGGTTACCAACAAAAGTAGAAAAATTTTCGGCCGAAAATATTCTTCTACGCTGATTTAAAGAAACTCATTGTCCGAAGCGCTGTGCATTGGAGTCTCGCCATTTGCAATATAAAAATTATTAGATAAAAAAAAACTTTTTAATATAACACGTTTTTATAACGAACTAAAAAGCATAAAATAATGGCACTAGCCCCATACAGATTTAGCACCTCAACCATATTTCTAACACCATACAGATAGTCCTGAAAATTTGTGATTGTGAATTTGTAATAGCTATGAAAATATATGTAAAATTTTAAACGAAAAAACGTGGGGCGTATATATGATTGATGCGAATGATTTCTCAACCCAGCTACTCTATACTCCTTACTATTGTCTATAGCATGCGTCGAGAATCCTAATTACAAGCTATACAAAACTTACGCGCAATCCGGCCGGTTGGAATCCGGGGCTTCCGACACAACAAAAATACAAGCAGGCCCCTGCCTTCTTTCGTCACGCTTCTAAGACTCGTTCTTCCTCGAGGACACAGGCTCAGCAAAACAGCTCCAGGTCCAATGTTCCAACAGACGCAGTTGATTTGACCCCTTACTTCAAGCCACCGAGAAAAGGTTCTTGGTCTTGCTTCCGAAAAAAAATCTTCCCTGAGCTCCTTTTACTCGCCTCAAGCCCAGGCTATACTTTTGGCTTCCTCTTTGCAAAAGAGATCTCTATTCGCAGCAGTTAACTCGGATTCAAATTCCCAGCCAACAAAAAAACTCTCTGATTTCTTCCCGACTAATTTTTCAAACTAGTTGGGATGTGGGTTCGACCCTTTCGGTCCACACGATCGACTTCCCAGTATGATGGATGTTGAATATTATGATTGGATAATTTAATAATAAATGAACAATAGGCAATATAGAATATATGCATAATACCGAGAATTTGTCACAATTGTTTATCAATATTTTCGTTAAAATGTCAAACTAAATTTGCGCACTTACAAGATTAGGATGACGAAAATGTATATAAAATTGATGTATTAATGTTTTTCGGCACCTCAATGAAGTCGATATAGTTTTTAGTTCGCGCGGTATCGTGCAGGTACAAAAATCACTTAAGTCAATTAAACCAAAAACCCGCTGGACCGAATATTATAAAAATATTTTCAGATTATATTGTCGCTAATACGCTTCGAACGGCACCTCAAGTAAGTCAATATCTTTGGTGGTTCGGGCCATGTCGTGCAGGTACAAAAATCACTTACGCCGCTTAAACAAAAAAACGGCTCGACCGAATTGTATGAAAATCTTTTCAGATCATATTTTGGTTAATACTCTTCGAACGGCACGTCAACTAAGTCGATATCTTTTATAGTTCGCGCGATATCGTGCAGGTACAAAAATCACTTAAGACATTTAAACCAAAAAACCGCTGGACCGAATATTATAAAAATCTTTTCAGATTATATTGTCGCTAATATGCTTCGAACGGCACCTCAAGTAAGTCAATATCTTTTGTAGTTCGGGCGATATCGTGCAGGTACAAAAATCACTTACGTCGCTCAAACAAAAAAACGGCTGGACCGAATTTCATGAAATTCTTTTCAGATCATATTTCGGTTAATACGCTTCGAACAACACCTCAACGAAGTCGATATCAGTTTTGGTACGCGCGATATCGTGCAGGAAAAAATGACCACATCCGTACGCACATACACACACACACACATACTTCCTCCCAATTTTTTGCTTAAAATGCTCCTGGGACCTTGAAAGATGAAAATACGTTGAAATTTTCGATTTCGATTTTCGGACCGATTACAATAACTTCCTATACTGGGAAGTTAAAAAACAATCTCCGTGTCTTCCTCCTTTTCGAAACAAAAACAAAAACCTCCTTTTTTCTTCCAAGAACCAAAATCGTCTCCCCAAAAATATTTTTTTTCGTTTTTTTCCCAAATTTTCTCGCATCCCCAGTTGTAATTTTCCCAATACCTCCAAAGTGATTTAAAAAAAAAATTTCCCATTACCTACAAGGTGATTCCAAAATAAATTCCCCCTAACCAAAATAAATGTTACCACCGACCGTTACATACCCTCGGGTCCACAAGGCCGACTCGCGAGGCAGTGAGGAGCCGAAAAAAACGGTCGCCGTAGGTCTAATATTTTTGGCGCCAATGTGGGACTCGACTCACGACCTGCGAATAGGAGTCTCATGCTCTAGTGAGCTAGCAGGGCATACATGAACTGCCTGGTAATAAAAGAGCGGGGGAAAGGCTAACCATAATTTAGGCTCATGGTTGAAATCGTAATTGAGTGATGGCCAGTCTGGAAAGTCTACCCGAGAAATATCTGGAGTTGCGAATAACCGGCGGAAGACAATACCACATTGCCCCCGACGGATATCCACAAGTCTCCAAACATTCACGTACAAACCCAGTTTTCTTTCGCTCCATCGGGCCAGTCTCCAGCAATACCCCATTGCCTTTGACTCCACCCGGTGGAACGACAGACAAACAGTTCGCTGAGAGACATTCTCCAGACTGTCCGAAGAGGAAGGACCAGCAACGAATACGCTGAATTTATAATTTAACATCGGACCACGATTTTATGATGTAAGGCTTAATCTTTCAGGAAAAAAACGTAGATAGAATTGGTATACGCATAGTAATTTAACTTACAATGCCGTTGCTGAAATACTTAAATCAAAGTTTTATCTAATACTACACCGGCAATTAATATTAACCAATGCGAACAAGTTGAACGAAGTAACTCAAATAAACTAACTGCAACTATAACTAAGCAAAGTTAACCCGGGGGTGTAATAAAATCGAATTGCAATTGTTGGAATAGCAGTTATTGACGAAGTACCTTTATCTTTCTTAATCCCTTTCGTACCGCGTAAAGTGCGGAGGGACAATGCTAGCACAGGTCCTGTTAGCGTATAGATATGACTAACGCAATCGATATTTGCGCGGCTTGCATCTCGAAGTAGTTGGTTCATGGTAGCTACAATACTCTGGGCCATTTCCTTCCTAAGCCAGCCACGCTTCGGTAAATGCCAATATAATTCGACGAGGAATAAGAGGATCCCTCTCTCCGAGCGACAGTCTGAGGTCTTGTACGACGTAAGTTTCTCACGATGGTAAGCCAGTGTCAGCCTTACTAAACTTACAAAAACACTGTTGTTCCCTGGATTCCTCGAGTCCAGTAGCCTACACAGTTTAGCTCCCATAACACCGAAATTCGGTTTATCTATAGCCGCATTGAAAATAATCTCTATAACATGACTTAGCACAAAGTGGCTATTCTCAAAATATTCAAAAAAATTTAATGCTCTCGACGCAATTGCGTCGAAGGCTCCCGAATTATCATTTAAACAAGCTACAATATTCACGGCGTAATTCAACACAAAGCGTTCGTCGGGTGTTGTTCCCCACCTCCACGGAGCTGGTGCAGTTGAATCATGTTCTGCCGTCGGGGCAGCATGAGCGCTACTCGATGATGGACAATATCCTTTTTTAAGAACAAACTCCTTCGCGAGTGGAGATGAATACGAACAACAATGGGGTCTTCGTAACTCCTTATGTACGATAGGCAGGCCATAATAGGAGCGTCCGCAAGAGTCGCCCATGGTTATCTACGATAGTAGCAACAAACGATATACGTTCTTATAACTAACACGCAAAGAAAGTTCGAAGAAGAAAAATTTCGTGCGCAAAACAGATTTCCAAAAATTAATACCCTACGTATTTACAGCCCAAAAAAATCCGCTACAATTGGTGTAACAACTGTGGGTATAACCAAAACAATAAAGGTGTATATATATTTTAGTGTAAATGAGTGATTGTATGCTTCGTTGCAATAATAATTTAGGAATGGTTGAGCTCGGGAATCCATTCCCTCTCCAGGCTCCCGCATGTCGATGTCCTCGATGTCAGTTGGTGAAAACTATGAAGCATAGTCAACCCCCAAGTGTCATCAACGTCGCCGACACAGCTACAGGTCTACACCCAAAAGATGGACAGAAACAAAAATTCAAAATCGCATCGCCACGAAAGGGAAACTTCTTCAACAAAATGAAAAAAAATTTTGGAAATGAACCGCTGCCCAACCACAACTGAGCTACCTTTCGGAAAATCAACCAGGAGGGAGGAACAGACGGGAAAAAAATGGACGCAGGACATAAACAAAAAATAGAATTTACAAGCTGGATGGACCATCAGAAGGGCAAGGGGCGCAGTGGCAGGCGGTAACACGCCTGATACCAAAGACGGTTAAGCCCTTGTACCAACTTCAACGTCCACCAGGAAAAATTAATCGAAGATCCTGTTCACAGACCAACGCAGTGGCAGGAGATGTCACGCCTGATACCAGAGTCGCCGACCCTAGAAACAGGACAGGGATGAACCACTACTACACCTACACGCATGGCCAAGCGAACACCGCTTGTTAGCAAGCCGTGAAGGTCAGCATGGCTCGAAGCTACTCCAAAAAGAAGAAGTTACCGCAGAAGATAAAGGGTAGGCCTAAAGGCGAAAACAAAGAAAAATTCACGTAGAATTTGGACAAGGATGCTGAAAAAAATTCGACAAAACCAGACAAGGACTAAGGCCTCGCGGTACTACCTTAGCCCACAGCGAGCGCTTGGTAAATGTGGTGAACCATAAACTAAAAAAAATCAAACATTGTCCGTGAAGGCACAAGTGGTACTAAACACCAGAAAAATTTTAACGGCAAGGTCCGTGTAGGACAGTTAACGGGCTTGAAAAGCCGCGTTGGGCGCCATTATGAAATAGCATAGTGGCGCGATAAAATATTGGGCGCCACTTATGCGAGGTATTACCCCCTTAGTCATAAGCCCGGGAAAGCATGACCAAGGAGCCAATACCATACATAAGAAATAAAACCGAATTCCGGAACTCCTACGCCGGCCACACGGAGTTATCTAGCTCGCCGGAGGGGTCGTGGGGTGTGTGGCCGGGCCTTACCGCGGTTGGTTCACCACTTACCTGTGCCTGTGCAATCCTGAATTCCACCTCCATCATTCTCCAAGCACCACCTGAGCCGCGTCATTGTAGTTCGGTCCCTTGCTAGCTCATAGTATGGTTAACCACCAGCTGACAAGGAAAAGGCACTACTTAAGAACCCTGAAAAGAGATGCCACCCGTCCCAACCATTCCACCAAAGAAATTTAATACGTGAACATAATATTTATAATCATTTTAATATATTTTAGTAATCTTGTGTATTACAGGCACATTATTACATCCACATGCCAAACAACCTAATGAACAAGCAACAATTTCACAAATGAGTATAGGTCTCCTTGGCAGATATTAAAAATATTATTTTATTCTATTCAGTGATCAGTTTCAAGGAAATTACAATAAAATTTTTATAGATATACATTGGTCTGAGGATCAAGAAGGAAAAAAAACGCGCAGCATTGGCACCAACACTCCTCGTTTTGTACACACGTTAACACAAACGTTTGGGTCAATTAACGGACGAACAAATTCCCGAAAAACATCACAGAAATTAAGCAACGCAAGATTAAAGAAAAAAATTCTAACAAGGAGTCACCAATACGCAGCTTCATAAAAAAACTTATAAATATGATTAACAAGTTGTTACCCAAGACTATCAAAATGATTATGGTATCAATAGATGTAATAACTTAATCCTGAAAAGTGTATGTTATTAAATAAAAAAACTAACCAAAAATGGGTCTATGTGAATTGAATTATTACAAGAAAAAAATTATGCTTTCAGAAACAAATAACACCCCAAACTGGAGGAGGTCCAGCCGCTAATCTTCCTAGTCTGGTGCGCAAAGGTTCTTCCTCTATAAAGCGAATGACCGCCTAACGTCGCGTCGGGCAGCGCACTGTTAAATATGGCACTGACCGTCACGATCAATGCTTGCTAAAACTCCTCCTGTTTCTGGCCACCACGTTGATTAGCAGCCTGACGTCGAGAATCCTACAAGTTATACAAAACTTACGCGCAATCCGGCCGGTTGGAATCCGGGGCTTCCGACACAACAACAATACAAGCAGGCCCCTGGCTTCTTTCGTCACGCTTCTAAGACTCGTTCTTCCTCGAGGACACAGGCTCAGCAAAACAGCTCCAGGTCCAATGTTCCAACAGACGCAGTTGATTTGACCCCTTACTTCAAGCCACCAGGAAAAGGTTCTTGGTCTTGCTTCCGAAAAAATATCTTCCCTGAGCTCCTTTAACTCGCCTCCAGCCCAGGCTATACTTTTTGCTTCCTCTTTGCAAAGAGATCTCTATTCGCAGCAGTTAAGCTCGGATTCAAATTCCCAGCCAACAAAAAAACTCTCTGATTTCTTCCCGACTAATTTTTCAAAAAAACAATCTCCGTGTCTTCCTCCTTTTCGAAACAAAAACCTCCTTTTTTCTTCCAAGAACCAAAATCGTCTCCCCCAAAATATTTTTTTTCGTTTTTTTTCCCAAATTTTCTCGCATCCCCAGTTGTAATTTTCCCAATACCTCCAAAGTGATTTCAAAAAAAAATTTCCCATTACCTACAAGGTGATTCCAAAATAAATTTCCCCTTACCAAAATAAATGTTACCACCGACCGTTGACCGTTGCCCGAGCTAAGCTCGCCCGTTATCCCTTCACATATTCCAAATACCAGTGATATGACTACCATCAGCGACTTTACGTCCACTGATGCTCTTCCTGTTTTTCCGTCAGAGGAGGTTAAACGTTCGTTCCTTTCCCGTTGGAAGAGATATATCTCCACTCGTGCCCGCATCTTTTCGGAGCCACCTTTTGTGGACTCCCTAATTTCCAAGCATACCCCTCCCCAAATTAGGGTACGAGCAAAGGAGAAGCGACAATGTTTGCAGAAAATTGTTTCTGCCTTCATCTCTGATTCGTCAGATCCTCGGCTGTTTACTAAGGTCATGTTAGGTAACGAAGAGGTGGTTGGTTTGTTGGACAGTGGTGCCACTGTTAGCTGTCTGGGAAGAGATGCCGAAGCGTTTCTAGCCAATCATCCTGAAGTGACTGTCTACACTTTGCACTCTGTAGTGCATACTGCTGACGGGGCTCCGCAAAGACTTTGCGGTTATATTCGAGTTCCGATATCCTTTGGAGGAAGGACCCGTGATGTAACCATCTATGTGGTGCCCAGTCTCAGCCAGAGACTGTACCTAGGGATGGATTTTTGGATTTTTTTCGGCCTAGCTCCCCAAATAGTCGGCGAGATAAACGCTCCATCCGTGTCTGCAAAAATGCACGACTTAACGTCCACGCAATGCGAACGGTTGGAACGCGTCAAGGCCAGATTTCCCTCCTTCGATGTCTTCGGACTAGGAAAGACTAACCTGGAGGAACACATCATCGACACTGGTGACTCAGTTCCTATTAAACAGAGGCATTATCCGGTCTCACCCGCTGTACAACAGGTGATGTATGGTGAGTTGGACAGGATGCTGTCGCTGGGTGTGATTGAGCCATCAAATAGTCCCTGGAATTCTCCAGTGGTGTTGGTTCGTAAACCAGGTAAAGTCCGCCTGTGCCTTGACTCTCGCAAGGTCAATAGTGTCACTGTCAGGGACGCCTACCCTCTTCCACATATAGATGGTCTACTTGGTCGTCTTCAAGACACCAAGTTCATCACCAGCTTAGACCTTAAGGACGCTTTCTGGCAAATCCCTTTAGAGAAGAAGTCGCGAGAGCGGACAGCTTTCACTGTCCCTGGCCGTCCACTGTACCAGTTCACAGTAATGCCTTTCGGCTTATGTAACGCCCCTCAGCGCATGTGTCGCTTGATGGATAAGACCATCCCGGGGCAATTATGCTAGCGTGGCTTCTCCAATCACGGATTGTTTGAAGTCTAAATCTTTTAGTTGGACTGATGAGGCCCAGCAGGCGTTCGGGACTTTGAAAAAGCTGATGACGGAAGCTCCTCTTTTAGTCACTCCAGATTTTTCGAAACCTTTTTATATTCAGTGCGATGCCAGCAGGACTGGTGTAGGTAGTGTGCTTTTTCAAAAGGACATGGATGGAGGAGAACATCCGATTGCTTATATGTCCAAGAAATTGAACGGAGCACAACGGAACTACACCATTACTGAGCTCGAATGCTACGCAGCCGTGCTGAGTATAAAAAAGTTTAGAGCTTATGTGGAGGGACAGACTTTCACGGTCATTACTGACCATGCAAGTCTGAAATGGCTCATGAGCCAGAAGGAGCTTAACGGCCGTTTAGCCCGGTGGAGTCTTAAGCTTCAGGGGTTCGATTTTACGATCGAACACCGTAAAGGCGCCCACAATGTGGTTCCCGATGCCTTGTCACGCGTGGATTGCGTTGACGAATTCTCCCTGTGCTTCGACGTGGACTTAAATGCCACGTCCTTCAAGTCACCTGAATATCTTCGTCTGGTTGATAGCCTCAGACAAGCCTTACCGCAGCTACCATGGGTACGTTTTCAAGCGTACATCACCACGTACTGGAAACCCGATTGCTGACGATCTGACATGGAAGTTATGGATTCCGATGGAATTGACCGCGTCTCTCGTCGAGTCTTCTCATTCGCCTCCCCAAGCGTCGCATGGTGGAGTAGGGAAGACCCTAGCCCGATTGCGATGCAAATACTTTTGGCCAGGAATGGCTAAACAGGTGAGGGACTTCATCGCCAATTGTGAGGTATGCAAGACCACCAAAGCCCCCAGCTCAGTACTTCGACCACCTATGGGAAACCCCATGGATGCGTCGAGGCCGTTCCAATTTTTATACGTCGATTTCTTAGGTCCTTATCCCAGGTCGAAGAAAGGCCACACGGCAGTATTTGTTGTATTGGATGCTTTCACTAAGTTTGTCTTCTTGCATCCCGTGTCCGCTGAGACCACGGCGGTGTCCGTCAAGTTTCTCGAGCAAACTATTTTCCACACCTTTGGAGTTCCTGAAACTGTCTTCTCCGACAATGGTCGGCAATTCACCTCCAAGGAGTTTGCTAAATTACTACAAGATTATGGCGTGCACCATGTGCGCACGGCTGTATATTCGCCTCACCCCAACGCTTCCGAGCGGGTGAATAGATCTGTCCTAGCCGCCATTAGGGCGTATTTAAAGGAGGATCATCGTGAGTGGGATAGACATCTGTCGTCCATTGAATGTGCTCTTCGTAGTACCCACCACGAGGCGATTGGCATGTCCCCGTATCAGGCCCTGTTTGGTAGCCATATGATCCTGCACGGGTCAGCATATCCAGTCCTAAAGAAACTGAACGTTTTCCAGGAGGGTGACATAGCTGTCTTGCCATTGACGGATAAAATGCAGATGCTTCGTGAGCGGATTGCTAGTAACTTAGCCGCCGCACACACCAGACATAAACACCAATACAACTTACGGTGTCGAGTGGGCAGTTTTCGCCCAGGAGATGAGGTTTATCGGAGAACTTTCTGGGTGAGTAACCGAGCGGGTCGTTTCAGTGCCAAGTTAGCACCCCGGTTCTTGAAAGCTCGGATACGTAAAAAGATTGGAACCAGCTTGTACGAGCTGGAGGATTTGGCCGGTAAGAGCATAGGGGTTTTTCACGCCAAAGACTTACGTCCTTGATTTCCTGGAACAAAGCTTCCTCTTTATTTTAATAATTTTTCGGTCAGTCTGGAGAATTCGTTTCGACGAACTGGGTGTCTGTCGTTTCACCGGGATGAGTAGAAGGCAATATGGTATTGCTGGAGACGGTGCCGATGGAGCGAAAGCACCCTGGGTTCGTGTGAGAATGTTTGGAGATGTTTAGATATCAGTAGGGGGACAATGTGGTATTGTCTTCCGCCTGATATTTGTACCTTCAGATATTCCTCCGGGAGGTTCTTCAGGCTGATCATCACGCAAATTACGATTGCAACTATGAGCCTAAATTATGGTTAGCCTTTCCCCCGCTCTTTTTATTACCAGGCAGTTCATGTACAGGGTAGCCCATATTCGACGGACCCACCTGGCAACCCCATATTTTTTGACAGAGACGTCAGATCTCCTAATTGCATACCGCGTTGGAAGCGTCAGTCCAAGCAGATTTTTATCATGGAACAGTACACGGCACGCGAGCGCTCCCAAATTGTTGAAATTTACATTCAACAAAACAAGTCAATTGTGAAAACTAAACGTGCGTATAAAAAATTAAATAATGTGAAAAGTGCGCCTTCTAAGAACACCATTAAACGTTTGTACGAAAGATTTTCGTCTGGTGATGCTCTTACTAATCCAAGGAGGCCAAATAAAAACCGACCAAGGCGATCGGATGAGAATATTGCTCTCGTGCGGGTCAGTGTTGAGACGTCGCCAAGGTCATCCCAAAAACGCCGTTCTCAGCAGTTGGGCATTGCTCGGACCACTTTACAACGGATTTGGCCGGTAAGAGTCTCGGTGTATATCACGCCAAAGACCTACGTCGTTGATTTCCTCAAGGTTTCCTTTTTCAGCTTTTTGATTTTTGGTCAGGCTGTGGGTGTACCTCGGCGAACTAGTTGCCTGTCGTCCTACTGGGGTGAGTCACATGCAATGTGGGATTGCGTGAGATTAACTCCCCGGTACGAGAGGAAACCGGTTCTGGCGAGAATGTCTGTAAGTTTACAGGAACCGGAGGGAGACAATATGGAATTGCCTACAGCCGGATCCTGGGACTTCCAGATATTCTTCCGAGTGATCTACTGACTGCTCCACCTTTTCAAAGTTGGCGTAATCACTCCTCTAACCTCGTTCCGTATTACTACTCTTACCTGTGATGCCCTGCTAGCTCACTAGAGCATGAGACTCTTATTCTCAGGTCGTGAGTCGAGTCCCACATTGGCGCCAAAAATATTAGACCTACGGCGACCGTTTTTTTCGGCTCCTCACTGCCTCGCGAGTCGGCCTTGTGGACCCGAGGGTATGTAACGGTCGGTGGTAACATTTATTTTGGTAAGGGGAAATTTATTTTGGAATCACCTTGTAGGTAATGGGAATTTTTTTTTTGAAATCACTTTGGAGGTATTGGGAAAATTACAACTGGGGATGCGAGAAAATTTGGGAAAAAAACGAAAAAAAATATTTTGGGGGAGACGATTTTGGGTCTTGGAAGAAAAGAGGAGGTTTTTGTTTCGAAAAGGAGGAAGACACGGAGATTGTTTTTTTGAAAAATTAGTCGGGAAGAAATCAGAGAGTTTTTTGTTGGCTGGGAATTTGAATCCGAGCTTAACTGCTGCGAATAGAGATCTCTTTGCAAAGAGGAAGCCAAAAGTATAGCCTTTTTTTCGGGAACAACGACCAAGAACCTTTTCCTGGTGGCTTGAAGTAAGGGGTCAAATCAACTGCGTCTGTTGGAACATTGGACCTGGAGCTGTTTTGCTGAGCCTGTGTCCTCGAGGAAGAACGAGTCTTAGAAGCGTGACGAAAGAAGGCAGGGGCCTGCTTGTATTGTTGTTGTGTCGGAAGCCCCGGATTCCAACCGGCCGGATTGCGCGTAAGTTTTGTATAACTTGTAATTAGGATTCTCGACGTCAGGCTGCTAAACAACGTGGTGGCCAGAAACAGGAGGAGTTTTAGCAAGCATTGATCGTGACGGTCGGTGCCATATTTAACAGTGCGCTGCCCGACGCGACGTTAGGCGGTCATTCGCTTTATAGAGGAAGAACTTTGCGCACCGCCCGGTCCTCACAGAAGTAACACTAAGTTCCAATTTCGGCTACCAGACTAGGAAGATTAGCGGCTGGACCTCCTCCAGTTTGGGGTGTTATTTGTTTCTGAAAGCATAATTTTTTTCTTGTAATAATTCAATTCACATAGACACATTTTTGGTTAGTTTTTTTATTTAATAACATACACTTTTCAGGATTAAGTTATTACATCTATTGATACCATAATCATTTTGATAGTCTTGGGTAACAACTTGTTAATCATATTTATAAGTTTTTTTATGAAGCTGCGTATTGGTGACTCCTTGTTAGAATTTTTTTCTTTAATCTTGCGTTGCTTAATTTCTGTGATGTTTTTCGGGAATTTGTTCGTCCGTTAATTGACCCAAACGTTTGTGTTAACGTGTGTACAAAACGAGGAGTGTTGGTGCCAATGCTGCGCGTTTTTTTTTCCTTCTTGATCCTCAGACCAATGTATATCTATAAAAATTTTATTGTAATTTCCTTGAAACTGATCACTGAATAGAATAAAATAATATTTTTAATATCTGCCAAGGAGACCTATACTCATTTGTGAAATTGTTGCTTGTTCATTAGGTTGTTTGGCATGTGGATTGTGCCTGTAATACACAAGATTACTAAAATATATTAAAATGATTATAAATATTATGTTCACGTATTAAATTTCTTTGGTGGAATGGTTGGGACGGGTGGCATCTCTTTTCAGGGTTCTTAAGTAGTGCCTTTTCCTTGTCAGCTGGTGGTTAACCATACTATGAGCTGGCAAGGGACCGAACTACAATGACGCGGCTCAGGTGGTGCTTGGAGAATGATGGAGGTGGAATTCAGGATTGCACAGGCACAGGTAAGTGGTGAACCAACCGCGGTAAGGCCCGGCCACACACCCCACGACCCCTCCGGCGAGCTAGATAACTCCGTGTGGCCGGCGTAGGAGTTCCGGAATTCGGTTTTATTTCTTATGTATGGTATTGGCTCCTTGGTCATGCTTTCCCGGGCTTATGGCTAAGGGGGTAATACCTCGCATAAGTGGCGCCCAATATTTTATCGCGCCACTATGCTATTACAATACAACGCTCGTTTCTTATCCCAAAAAACCCCGAGTCCTTCTTCTTCAAAGTACATTGCACCACGGAAAAGAAGTTTCATCACAGAAACCCACTTATGATCCTTGATTATAATGATAACAAGGGTCCGTTGATACTCTTGATAAGGCGATCGTCAATTACACGACTCGAAGACAATCTAGGAGATGGCCGATGACAGTTTTTTACAATATTTTAGACATTTCTGAGTACAATGCAAATCGCAAATCGATGCGGCATGCAACACGCAGTTTCTCCAAAATCGAAGATTTTTTATACAATACTTAGCCGAAAAACTTAACAGCACACATTCAAAGACGCGTACAATTGTAATTATTGTAAGAATTACGATTGTAAAAATCATTTGGAAGCAATTTACACCTGTTCTAAATGCCCACGAAAATAAAGACTTTTCGTCAAATATTATTGATTTTTATTTAAAATATTAATTAAATTTTTTTTATTTTTGTTGTTCATCAACCTCATAACGAAGTAAAATAATAACTAAAAAAAGTTTAAAAAAATAAAGTAATAAAAAACATTTAAAAGCAATCAGCCAATCAGAATGGATCTAGAAAGAAGAATCATTTTTGAAGACGGTGCTAAAACCTGTGGGTGATGTAAGGGCATAAGCCTAACAAAGAAATGAAAACAATTCCCGAAGCAAGAGACCAGCTCTCATCAAAGTCCACTACTACCTTGCACCGTCTTCAAAAGTGATTTTTCTTTCTAGGTCCATTCTGATTGGTTTAATGTTGTTAAAAATTACAAACAATTATTTCATCCTTTTTTGTGCATCGTGGAACCCGTTTTTTTTTTTTTTTGAAGCCGGTTTTTAGTTTTTTTTATTTCGTACCTTTTAGTCCATTCATTTTTTTTTTTTTTTTGGGGCAATATAAAAAAAATTATTAATGTGGGTCTACGCGGGAAAAATAGATCGTTGCGTGTGAACTCAACTGTTCGGCTTGCACAATTTAAAATGTTTGGATTGTACCAAATATGTCTCGGTGATGTTCGATCACTTGCTCCTCCTTATCACAATCAATGTAACATAATATAACGCGTAGATAAGTATAAATAAAATGCGCTAAATAACTAATGGAGGTAATTTTCACTCGTCATTTGCACTCAGTTTATTTACACAATTCGACTTGCGCCAGACAATTTAAAAAACTAAATCGTTGCGTACCTACCTTTACGATAAGTATGACACGCTGCTGTAGCATCGTTTAACCGACTCCCAGTGGGGCTCGCTCATAGAAGGTTCTGCTCAAAACTCAAATAACAAAACGTGGATATTTTTCAAAAAAAAAAAATTGTATCATCATAGTTGTAATAATGAATCAGATCACGTGTAAAAATATTAAGTCGCTGACTGCTATTAGTCATCGAGCGCATGAGCATAAAGTTCATAGTTTAGGGAAAATAATACTTCTGCGAAAAAGGAATGCCAGTTTATGCGCGATATAAAAACATTAATTTCTAACGTTTAACGATAAAATCTATGGAAGGGGTATTATGTCGGTGATCAAGCAAGGTATGTTTATTCTTATTTAATTTTGTATTATATTAAAAGTTCATTTGTTTTGTAACGGTCGCCCTACGGAAAGACATACCACCAGAATAAAACAAAGGCACTAACACCGTTGTCTACCATAAAAAAAAAAAAAAAAATTTTCTATGCAAGGCAAATGTAAGCTGTAAATTAAATGGCAGCCCGGCATTGTCGAAGAGTCAAGTCCTTTAAACCCTATGGCAATAATCCCGCTTCCCAAAATGCATATAAAACACACATATATTTATCAAATGCGACAGCCATAAATCCCCTTAACACACGGTCAAACACACAATAAAGTAGCGAAAATCAACCTCAATACCCAACAATGCAAATTAACTTACACACACAACCAACCAATAAAATAGCAAACTCCAATCTCAATACCCAACAATGCAAATTAACTTACACACACAACCAACCAATAAAATAGCAAACTCCAATCTCAATACCCAACAATGCAAATTAACTTACACACACAACCAACCAATAAAATAGCAAACTCCAATCTCAATACCCAACAATTCAATTTTAAATGCACACACAAACAAACAATAAAGCAATGTGCAATAGAATACGCAGCTAGGAATGCGGTTAACGGAACGTTTTTTTGTGGCATTTGATCGAAAATCGCCTGATCCGGCGATTGATGGGGGAGAATTTTTTGGCGGGATGGAAAAAAAAGGAAGCGGCGGATGGACGGTGTCGAGAGGAGAGTTGGTTCAGGAGTCACGATCAGTCAGGTCGCCGCGCGTTGAATTGAAGAAGTCCGAGTGGATATGAAGAAAAAGTGATGGTACATATGAGTACCAAGGAGTTTTTTTTTGTGGTGCAAAGGATAAAGCCAGTTTTGTTGTGAGCACGCAGTGCTTTTACTAAAAGAATAAATTTCATTATACGGAGTGAGAAAAAATGCTTGAGAAGCTACTGTTTTTTTTTGTGAATCTTGTTAAGTGCAAGGAAATTTCTTATAAGTTTTGCCTGACCTCATGGTTAATTAAAAAAAAAAGAAAAAATTGGATAAATTAATGACAGAAACCGTCGAACGGTAAACAAAATGTAATCGAAATAGAGAGAAGGAAAAAAAATATAAATTTGAATGTAGAGGGGTGTCTGTAAATCGAAATTAAAGTCGAATTGTTCATCGTAATATTTATAATTGACATGATCTTCCTATTTATACATATTGAATACATATTTAAACATGAAATAACTAAATAAAAATAATATGAAACACACATAAATTAAATGAATAACAAGGAAGTGTTAATAGTATAATGTGTAGACATAAAATGCCTTAAATTAAATGAATAAAAAGGAAATTTTAATAGTATAATGTGTAAAGATAAAATGCCTTAAATTAAATGAATAAAGAGAAAATTTTAATAGTATAATGTGTAGAGATAAAATGCCTTAAATTAAATAAATAAAGAGAAATTTTAAGGGTATAATTCGTGAACATAAAATGCCATAACTTAAATAAATAAAAAAAGAAATTTTAATAGTATAATGCGTAAACATAAAATGCCTTAAATTAAATGAATAAAAAGGAAATTTTAATAGTATAATGTGTAAAGATATAATGCCTTAAATTAAATAAATAAAGAGAAATTTTAATGGTATAATTCGTGAACATAAAATGCCATAATTTAAATAAATAAAAAAAGAAATTTTAATAGTATAATGCGTAAACATAAAATGTCATAAATTAAATGAATAAAAAGGAAATTTTAATAGTATAAATCGTGTACTTAAAACACAATGAAATTAAATAAATACAAAGAAAATTATAATAGAAGAAATCGTAACCTTAAAACGTGACGAATTAAATAAATAAAAGGAAATTATAATAGAAGAAATAGTAACCTTAAAACACAATAAATTAAATAAATAAACAGAAAATTATAACGACATAAATAATAAATTTACTATGAATTAATATAAATCAAAGAAATAAATGAAAAGGAAGTTTTAAAGGGATAAATAGTAAACAAAAAAGGAAGAAAAACAATATGCTCGGCTGAAGAGGCAATAGCGGAGGGGCGAGGCCCCAGGATGTAGGATGCCCTCAACAAGGTGAGTGCTTAACATTTGTAATTTGATTGAAATTTTGTGAACCTCCTTTAATATGGCAGTATAACCAGTGACCATCTCTCTCCCCTAGTTTCTAGCCCCCTCTTGTTGGCCTCGGTAGGTTTGTCTCTCCGCCACTGCCGTCCCCTTTTAAATTTTCGTATGTAGGCACGAGTTTTAGTTTGTTTGAACTGTCACCCTCCGGCATCCCTGTTCCGCGAACCCCACCCCATCCGGCGAGCTAGTTTGAGCACCGCACGTGGCCAAGCCTACCCAGTCACCTTCTTCTGCCCCTTTCTCCAGATTATTTTTTTTGTGTAAAACGAGTCTTGCACATCCCTTATTGAGATGTGTTTACTTTCCTACTTCGTGCTATGGCACACCCACTCCAGACAGTTACATAAAATGGCGCCCAACGCTTGGGCTAAGGAGCTTAATTCCCTTTGAGTTCCTTAGTCTAACGGACAGATGGCATGGACACGTCTGTTTGTCACTTAGTGACACCTTAACTTTTCCCGTCGGCATTTCCTTCTTCTATTATTTGGTTCTCCATCTCATGCCATCATTTTTAATCATTTTCCTTTATAATCTAGCCGACTCTTATGATATTTGTTACGTGGCTTAGGCCAGCGAGAGGAGTCATGAGTGGACTTCTTTCTCTTTTAAGCCCACCTCTCAATCCAAGTCCCTCTGACTATTGAGCTCGGGCGAAGGTACTTACCGCGGTGCCTTAGCCCTTTTCACTTCTTCCTTTTTTTCATCTTTTCTATCTTTCTTCTGCTTCCACAACTTCACCTTGCTAGTATCTTTTGCGGTAGTCTCCCCATATTGATTAGTTCCTGTCCAGCAGACTCGGAGTCTGGCTAACAGGCGTCCTATCGCCTGGCACTGCGCGAGTCTGCGCGGACAGTGGACACTACATTCTTTTTTGGTTTTCTTCCCTATATTTATTTTTTTTGAGTAGCATGGGTGAGTGGGTGCCTGACCGTTGACCCTGCACCGTCTTGGCTAACAGGCGTCCTATCGCCTGGCCATGCGACAGGTTCGACGGCCTGGTTATCCACCCGCCCCCGTTTAATGACCACTTCGACACACCGCCTTCCTGGATATCAACAGGGTGTTGACCAGTTGTGGTGGGGTGTCGGAATGGTCCCTGCAAACTTCTCGGGAGGCTTCTATCTCTTCTTCTTCTTCTTCGTGGTCACTGGGGATCTGCCATGGAAGGGGATTCCCAAAAATTGATATTAGGGACTCGACGGTGAAGATGGGGATAGGCACTAGACTGTTTCCATCTCCGGCGTCGATCCCATGAATGTGGGCACTAGGTGTCTGGCGACGCTGGTGTCACGCGGCTTAAGATAAGCCGCCTGTCACCGGCGCCGTGAGCCACCGATGCCTTGGGGAGGACATCCTGCATCGGAGGGCCATCTCCCACCATAACAAAGAAAAAAACCAATTATATTTTTCTAAACAAACGATACTTATAGTACTTATTTAATTGAAAGATTTATTTTAATTGAAGGAATTATTGATAGTTCGCCTTAAGAAATTGTTTCGATAAGGGTCCACTACATACCCGTAAGTTTTGTCTTTGGATGTTCTTCGCATGGTATTAGGAGATAAATTATCTGGTTAATTTTCTCTGAAGCAGTAAGTAACTTTCTCTACTTGTTTACATAAATTAATAGAACGACAGTATACCGTTGGGGATTATGAGGTAAGGCTAATTAAATGTAATCTTTTCAAAATTTATTTTTTTGCATCAATCCAGCATCATCTATATTTCCGTAATAATACCGTATCAAAATTTGAAGTTTTAGACATATAAAATTAGATATGCGTTACAATTCAATGGAAGCTTTTAGCTATAGTACATTCGTAATACGCAGTTAACCCCGCGGCAACAATAATTTAACTAGTTTTGTCTCGCTTAGTACATACCTTCAGTAATTTGGCTAAACTATCACAGGACTGAGTAGTGGTCATTATCGGTTGCGGGCTTTACCAACGTACACACTCTTCGTCTAATAAGTTCAAAATTTCTCTCTTCGAGGTTATCATTACTGGGTTGTGATATCTGCGGCAACTTTCCCTCGCAACAAAGCCGCCTTCGCTTTTCATTATGCCTACGACGCGTGCAGGGGCAAATACTGCTCCACCCTCAGACGCCGGTGAACCAGCTGATGAAGCTCTGCCTGGTGTAGAGTCTGGTGAGCCTGATCATGATGCCCCATTGGAGGCTCTGATCGAACAAGTGGCAAGTCTAAAACAAGAACTGAGCCGAATGCAAGATCGTTACGAACAAATGTCGCAACTACGCCCAAACCGAGCCAGCCTGGGAGAACCATCAACACTCCACCGCCCTAGTTCTGCTTCCCTAGAGACAGACCCAACTGGAATCCCCCACCGAACCTCCAGCACAGGTGACCGCCCTAACTCACAATATGATAGGACGGGACCCTCCTTTAAACGGAAATCCCCTGTGGTAGGATGGAACGTTAAGTTCTCAGGTCGGCCGGGAGAAATCTTGGCCGAGGAATTTCTCTACCGGGCCGAAGCTAGAGCTCGGGATGAGGAAATCTTAAACTCAGAGCTAACTCGAAACATTGTAGCTCTTTTGTCAGGCCCCGCCGAAGACTGGTACTGGACCCAATTCCGTCGGCACCATCCTAATCCTATGTGGTCTGAATTTAAAACTAGCTTGCTCGACCAATTTGGAGGGCGTGAGACCGACTACCAGATTATTAAAGAACTCTTAGAAACCAAACAATTGGGTCAGTCCTACGATGTATACGCCGCCAAAATGTTAGCACTTTCAAATCGCTTGTCAAGGCCAATGCCCTCCGCCGAGCTGGTACAGATTGTCATGTCCAACCTTAGTTCTTCCCTAGGGGCGGTAATGGGGTCAACGTATGACAATATGCGCCAGCTTCGCGAAGCGTGCATTAGAGTGGAAAGGTGGCAGCGAGCAAAGAAGGAAGAAGGGCGTCACCAGTATAAGGTACATGAATTAGACGATTTAAACTCACGACAACGTGTCACAACGTACCCGGAGGAAGAGTACGACCAATCACCCACCATCGATGAACTCAAGGGTGCCCAGGTAGCGAGACGGCCAGTTAATTGCTGGAATTGCCGACAAGACGGTCACACTTTCACTGAGTGCACTTCTCCAGACCGAAAAGTATTCTGCTATCGCTGTGGTAGACCAGATGCTTATACCCCTACTTGTCCGAAGTGTTCGGGAAACCCGAACCCGGGTGCGAGGCCTCGCAGAGACCCGCACCCGAGATAAGTCCTGACCTTTTCTCACCCAGACCCGTCTCACCATCTTGTACGACGGACTGTTCTGACCCACCATCAGCAGAACCTTTACCGGACTTCCCTACTCCACAGGCTAAGATTTCCTTCATGCACCGATGGGATAATTACCATAAGGTCCGAAAACGAATCTTCCAAGAAGGCGATGACGTTCATCGACCAGTCAAGGTCCCGCGTATACGGTTAAGGGCTAACGAAAAACGACAAATGGCTAACATGGCTATTTCAGCTATAATTAATGACGTCCCTGATGAGCGGCCGTTTATGAATGTCCAAATTTTGGGCGAAACCGTGACTGGATTATTAGACAGCGGGGCAAGCATGAGTTGCCTGGGAAGAGGGGCAGAGTCGTTCCTCCAGAATCACCCAGAAGCACAGCTACGCCGCTTGCACACCTCTGTCCAAGTGGCTGACGGCACCCCTAAAGGGATAGTAGGCTACATCACAGTCCCTGTGACTTACGGGGCACGCACTTCGCTTTTGAATATATTTATAGTCCCTAGCTTGTTACAGCGGTTATACCTTGGAATAGACTTTTGGAAGGCCTTTAACCTGGCCCCACATCTAATTGGCGAAATACAGCTAGGCCCCACTCAGGATCCAAACTGCCATCGCCTTGCGGAAGCCCAGCAGGTGCGATTGAATCAGGCTAAGGCGCGGTTCCCGTCTTCGGACACCTGCGGCCTCGGCAAGACACACTTGGAACAGCATGTTATCGACACTGGCGAGGCGGTGCCTATTAAGCAGAGGCATTACCCAGTCTCTCCTGCCATCCAGACCCTCATGTATGGGGAGGTCGATCGCATGCTGAGTCTAGGTGTGATTGAAGAGAGCAACAGCCCATGGAACTCACCTGTAGTCCTGGTTCGAAAGCCTGGCAAAGTACGGCTTTGCCTGGACTCCCGCAAGGTGAATGCAGTTACGGTGAAGGACGCATATCCATTGCCACACATCGACGGTCTTTTGGGACGGTTACAGGACACTAAGTATATCTCCGCTATAGATCTAAAGGATGCCTTCTGGCAGATTCCGTTAGAGGAAAAATCTAGGGAAAAGACCGCTTTCACAGTCCCAGGCAGGCCGTTGTATCAGTTCACGGTGATGCCGTTCGGACTGTGCAACGCGCCACAGCGCATGTGCCGCCTGATGGACAAGGCCATCCCAGGCTCGTTGCGGGAAAATGTGTTTGTCTATTTGGACGATTTATTGGTAGTATCCCCAGACTTTGATACGCACGTCAGGCTGCTGGAACGAGTCGCCTCCTGCCTCTGCCTTGCTGGCTTAACTGTGAACCTGGCCAAAAGCCGGTTCTGCGTAAAGGAGGTAAAATACTTGGGTTTCATTATTGGGGACGGAACACTCAAGACAGACCCGGACAAGGTGGCTGCCATCAGAGATTTCCCAACACCAAGGTCGACCAAGCAGGTGAGGCGCTTTTTAGGCATGACGGGATGGTATAGGCGATTCATAGGCAACTATGCGAGCATCGCCTCTCCCATCACGGACTGCCTGAAGGCCGCCAAATTTACTTGGACCGACGAGGCCCAACAGGCCTTCACGGAGTTGAGGAAATTGATGATGTCAGCTCCCTTACTAGTCACCCCGGACTTCACCCGTCCTTTCTTTATCCAGTGTGACGCAAGCAAGACAGGGGTTGGAAGCGTCTTGTTCCAAAAGCATGGCGATGACGAACACCCCATCGCGTATTTTTCAAAAAAACTCAATAACGCTCAGCGAAATTATTCAATAACAGAACTGGAGTGCTACGCAGCGGTCTTAAGCGTAAAAAAATTCAGAGCCTACGTGGAAGGCCATACCTTCACCATTATTACGGACCATGCTAGCTTGAAGTGGCTTATGAGCCAGGCAGACTTAAGCGGCCGATTGGCTCGGTGGAGCTTAAAACTCCAGGGATTCCAATTTTCAATAGAGCACCGTAAGGGTAGCCAGAACGTGGTGCCGGACGCCTTATCGCGCGTCGACTGCGTGGACGATTTGTCCTTCTGTCGGGATGTGGACCTGTCGTCTGCCGCCTTCAGATCGACGGACTACCAGCGTCTCGCGGACCAAATCCGCGAGCAGGCTGGTCAGTTTCCCGATCTCCAGGTGTCAGATGGATACGTGTTCCACCGTTCGACCCCACGTACCGGCGACCCCGTAACGGATGACCTGAGTTGGAAATTGTGGATACCGGAGGAACTCACTGCTTCCCTAGTTGAGTCCGCTCATGCGCCACCCCAAGCTTCGCATGGCGGTATCGGTAAAACCTTGCATCGGTTACGTGAAAAGTATTTTTGGCCGTCCATGGCAAGTCAAGTCCGGGAATATATCACTCGGTGTGAAGTCTGCAAGGAGTCCAAGGCTCCCAATACCTCCCTACGACCGCCGATGGGTAAAGCAATGGAAACGCACCGACCCTTCCAATTTCTGTATGTTGATTACTTAGGCCCTTACCCCAGATCTAAGAAGGGACACACCGCAGTATTAGTCGTGCTAGATGCCTTCAGCAAGTACCCTTTCCTTCATCCAGTCACATCAGAAACGTCGAAGGCGGCCACTGAATTCCTAGAACACCGTATTTTCCACGCGTTTGGAGTGCCCGAAGTTATATTCACGGATAACGGGCGACACTTCACGTCGAAAGAGTTTGAAAAGCTGATGAATGATTACGGGGTTAAACACCTGCGAACACCTATATATTCCCCTCACCCGAACGCCTCTGAACGTGTCAATCGCTCCGTATTAGCCGCAATTAGAGCTTATCTGTCCGAGGACCATCGAGAGTGGGCAAACCACCTATCAGCCATAGAATGT
Organism: Thereva unica; assembly: GCA_949987705.1. Lineage (NCBI taxonomy): Eukaryota > Metazoa > Arthropoda > Insecta > Diptera > Therevidae > Thereva > Thereva unica. The sequence continues at coordinate 153,724,778 of OX465281.1, read as the reverse complement.
GCACTCCGCAGTTCCCACCATGAATCCATAGGAATGTCTCCGTACCAAGTCTTATTCGGATATCATATGATTCTTCACGGATCAACATATCCGTTGTTAACGAAACTAGGGGCCCTGCAGGATGGGAATATTTCGGTACTTCCTTTGGTTGACCGGCAACAACTACTGCGTGAGCGAGTCGAACGGAAGCTGGCAGAAGCACACCTGCGTCACCAAAAGACTTATGACCTACGATGTCGAGTGATTAGCTTCGACCCAGGACAGATAGTGTTCAGGAGAACCTTCCCAGTGAGTAATAAGGCAGATGGGTTTAACGCGAAGTTAGCAGCAAATTCCTAAAGGCGCGAGTGAAAAGAAAAGTTGGACATAGCCGTTACGAGTTAGAGGATTTCACCGGACGGTCGTTAGGTATATATCATGCAAAAGACATTCGTCGATGACCAAACTGTCATCGAGCTAGACCAATTCCGAGTCGCCCTAATAAGGCATCTCGCCGGCTTCACCGGTTAACTGATAGGGTGCCCTTAATCCGCTTAGGTTGCTAGATAGCTTCTCTGGCGGTGGTACACCTCCTTGTTTTCCTTGGTCATCTTGAGTCAAGGTTTCATGTCTGCAGTGTTAGCTAGAGCAATTCCGAGTCGCCCTAATAAGGCATCTCGCCGGCTTCACCGGTTAACTGATAGGGTGCCCTTAATCCGCTTAGGTTGCTAGATAGCTTCTCTGGCGGTGGTACACCTCCTTGTTTTTCCTTGGTCATCTTGAGTCAAGGTTTCATGTCTGCAGTGGTTGCTAGAACAATTCCGAGTCGCCCTAATAAGGCATCTCGCCGGCTTCACCGGTCAACTGTCAGGGTACCTTTAATCCGCTTAGGTTGCTAGATAGCTTCTCTGGCGGTGGTACACCTCCTTGTTTTTCCTTGGTCGTCTGGGACCAAGTTTCAATGTTAGAGTTTATACTGAGACTGCCAGACCAGTTCTCTCAGGGGCACAGTCGCCTCATCCTTTTTCTTCTCTCTTTTTCTCCTCACCCTGAGCTTGGGTAGGCCTAATCGGGCGAAGGTATTTACCGCAATGCCTTAGCCCTTGCCATTTCTTCTTTTCAGCTCTCCTATTCTTCTCTCTTTCAACAATTTTACCTTTTATAATCTTTTGCGGTAGCCTCCGCATTTATTCACTCCCTGTCAGGCTGGCCCGGAATCTGGCTAACAGGCGTCATATCGCCTGGCACTGTGCGGGCCTGATCTGACAGCGGTCTCTCATCTTTTTCTGTATCCATTAATTAGTTTGGTCGGACGGACACCTTAGCACCAGACTTTCCCCGTCTGGGTTAACAGGCGTTCTATCGCCTGACCTTGCGAAAAGTCGGTTGCCAAAGGTTTAATTGAAGTGTGTCTTCGGTGGGATCTGGTTGCAGGTGGCTGCTGTTCACCTGGCCAGATCGTTTGGTTCGCCTGGTGGCATTTGTGTTCGTCTTATAAGATCCGTCCGATCCCGTTTGTAGACTGTCTGTCGACCGCCTTCCTGGCTTTCAGCGGCACCCGCTGACCAGTCGTGGTAGTATGACCGCACGGTCCCTCTAGCGGAGGTTTCTTTCTCACACCTTCTTCTTCTACACCTTCTTTTTCTACATGGTCTTCGTCATCCCGCTTCGCCTTGGGAGGGGAGGTTCCCTGACCCGATAGATACGCCATTGATGTCCAACCAACACCGGCAGGACTAGGTCCGCCCGAGTATGGAGCCGACAATCTAGACACATCTCAGGCTCATGAGGCCCAGCGACCCTATAAGACGCTCGCCTAAGAGAGCACGGGAGATATGCAGAGTTGGGACTCCTCCCGACGGAACGAAACGTCTCTCGTGCCACACTCACTAGGGAGCGCATGGTGTAATCGACATTGACGAACCAAGTCGTGGCCGTTGACGAGCGCCGTTGTCCGAGACGATTGCCCATACTCGAGGAACTTCATGATGATGCGGACAATGTAGAAGCGTTCACAGTGGTGTCGCTTGAACTTAACCCCTCCGGAGGCGGGGCTGAATGACGTAGACCCGTAGCCCGAATTCAACAAGTAAAGCCCGTCTAGCTCAGGGATTAGAACATGAGACTCTGACTCAGGGAGTGGGTGAGCCACACGTTGCCTAAAATATCACCCAAAAGGGCCCCTCGTTTATTCTTTTCGCGTCCCCTCTCACCTGTCGCCTTCCAGGTGACGCGTGTTGTAACGGTCGCCCTACGGAAAGACATACCACCAGAATAAAACAAAGGCACTAACACCGTTGTCTACCATAAAAAAAAAAAATTTTTTTCTATGCAAGGCAAATGTAAGCTGTAAATTAAATGGCAGCCCGGCATTGTCGAAGAGTCAAGTCCTTTAAACCCTATGGCAATAATCCCGCTTCCCAAAATGCATATAAAACACACATATATTTATCAAATGCGACAGCCATAAATCCCCTTAACACACGGTCAAACACACAATAAAGTAGCGAAAATCAACCTCAATACCCAACAATGCAAATTAACTTACACACACAACCAACCAATAAAATAGCAAACTCCAATCTCAATACCCAACAATGCAAATTAACTTACACACACAACCAACCAATAAAATAGCAAACTCCAATCTCAATACCCAACAATGCAAATTAACTTACACACACAACCAACCAATAAAATAGCAAACTCCAATCTCAATACCCAACAATTCAATTTTAAATGCACACACAAACAAACAATAAAGCAATGTGCAATAGAATACGCAGCTAGGAATGCGGTTAACGGAACGTTTTTTTGTGGCATTTGATCGAAAATCGCCTGATCCGGCGATTGATGGGGGAGAATTTTTTGGCGGGATGGAAAAAAAAGGAAGCGGCGGATGGACGGTGTCGAGAGGAGAGTTGGTTCAGGAGTCACGATCAGTCAGGTCGCCGCGCGTTGAATTGAAGAAGTCCGAGTGGATATGAAGAAAAAGTGATGGTACATATGAGTACCAAGGAGTTTTTTTTTGTGGTGCAAAGGATAAAGCCAGTTTTGTTGTGAGCACGCAGTGCTTTTACTAAAAGAATAAATTTCATTATACGGAGTGAGAAAAAATGCTTGAGAAGCTACTGTTTTTTTTTGTGAATCTTGTTAAGTGCAAGGAAATTTCTTATAAGTTTTGCCTGACCTCATGGTTAATTAAAAAAAAAAGAAAAAATTGGATAAATTAATGACAGAAACCGTCGAACGGTAAACAAAATGTAATCGAAATAGAGAGAAGGAAAAAAAATATAAATTTGAATGTAGAGGGGTGTCTGTAAATCGAAATTAAAGTCGAATTGTTCATCGTAATATTTATAATTGACATGATCTTCCTATTTATACATATTGAATACATATTTAAACATGAAATAACTAAATAAAAATAATATGAAACACACATAAATTAAATGAATAACAAGGAAGTGTTAATAGTATAATGTGTAGACATAAAATGCCTTAAATTAAATGAATAAAAAGGAAATTTTAATAGTATAATGTGTAAAGATAAAATGCCTTAAATTAAATGAATAAAGAGAAAATTTTAATAGTATAATGTGTAGAGATAAAATGCCTTAAATTAAATAAATAAAGAGAAATTTTAAGGGTATAATTCGTGAACATAAAATGCCATAACTTAAATAAATAAAAAAAGAAATTTTAATAGTATAATGCGTAAACATAAAATGCCTTAAATTAAATGAATAAAAAGGAAATTTTAATAGTATAATGTGTAAAGATATAATGCCTTAAATTAAATAAATAAAGAGAAATTTTAATGGTATAATTCGTGAACATAAAATGCCATAATTTAAATAAATAAAAAAAGAAATTTTAATAGTATAATGCGTAAACATAAAATGTCATAAATTAAATGAATAAAAAGGAAATTTTAATAGTATAAATCGTGTACTTAAAACACAATGAAATTAAATAAATACAAAGAAAATTATAATAGAAGAAATCGTAACCTTAAAACGTGACGAATTAAATAAATAAAAGGAAATTATAATAGAAGAAATAGTAACCTTAAAACACAATAAATTAAATAAATAAACAGAAAATTATAACGACATAAATAATAAATTTACTATGAATTAATATAAATCAAAGAAATAAATGAAAAGGAAGTTTTAAAGGGATAAATAGTAAACAAAAAAGGAAGAAAAACAATATGCTCGGCTGAAGAGGCAATAGCGGAGGGGCGAGGCCCCAGGATGTAGGATGCCCTCAACAAGGTGAGTGCTTAACATTTGTAATTTGATTGAAATTTTGTGAACCTCCTTTAATATGGCAGTATAACCAGTGACCATCTCTCTCCCCTAGTTTCTAGCCCCCTCTTGTTGGCCTCGGTAGGTTTGTCTCTCCGCCACTGCCGTCCCCTTTTAAATTTTCGTATGTAGGCACGAGTTTTAGTTTGTTTGAACTGTCACCCTCCGGCATCCCTGTTCCGCGAACCCCACCCCATCCGGCGAGCTAGTTTGAGCACCGCACGTCGTGCCGACGATCGGTGCAGCGGATGTCACAATTTCGGCAATCCCCCTCGGCGGCCAAGCCTACCCAGTCACCTTCTTCTGCCCCTTTCTCCAGATTATTTTTTTTGTGTAAAACGAGTCTTGCACATCCCTTATTGAGATGTGTTTACTTTCCTACTTCGTGCTATGGCACACCCACTCCAGACAGTTACAGTTTCTGATACAGGGCTTAAAATTTGTACACATACAAATCAAGGAAATATAAGCTTAATTGCCATTTTTATCGGGGAAATTAAATGTAAACAATAAAATTCTTTGATTCTTCACCCACGTCATGGTGTATTTCTTTATGCAATATAAACAATAGTTTTTGAGCTGCAAATCAAAACTATATGCCATAATTTCGTTATCATCGGTTTTTGTTCAGGAAGCAAATTTACAGACTTATTCACGTCAAAAACTTGTTTAATAATGACGAAAAAAGCACCGCGAGCTGAAGAATCCCTCAGAGCCCACAGACGAGGGTACTTCTCCCTAGCCCTCTGCGCCGTGGCAGATACTGTCGGTGGTTGACTAATATGTTAATAAATCATTTCAGAAATAAGAAAAAGAGAAAAAGAAAACAATCGGGCTGCGCCGACCCGACCAGGGCTTGAACCTGCAACGCTACACGCCGCTGGATCGAGGATCCAACGCGATTTTTTTTATTTTAAAAAGCATTTTATTTACCTTAACATCTATCTTAATATAAATTTAACTAAACGCTTAAAGTTAATAATTCTAGTCTATGGATCCAACGCGCTACGCACTCTCCCACCGGCCTTCTACCAGTTTTCTAACAATAAAGTAATTTGTTCGGTGGCTATGAAATGTTTAGGTTGAACTAATTTTAACAGTTTTTTTGTGCCTAACTTCGAACTCCTTTATCAGAATTTCGAAAAAATTTAACGGGACCACCGTGGGAAACTCCCCCTTCAAATGAAGAAAAAAAGCAAAAAAGTTATTGGGTTACAAAGTTATGCGTGTACAGGACTACAAAATCAAATTGAGTAACCTCCTCTTTTTTGAAGTCGGTTAAAAATATAAGATTAAATTACGATTAATGAATATATTTAGATTGAATTCTAACTTTTAATTATATTTAATTCTAACTACCTAGGTAGTGTAACTTAAAAATTAAAAAAACCTAGTTGGGATGTGGGTTCGACCCTTTCGGTCCACACGATCAACTTCCCAGTATGATGGATGTTGAATATATGATTGGATATTTTAATAATAAATGAACAATAGGCAATATAGAATATATCTATAATACTGAGAATTTGTCACAATTGTTTATCAATATTTTCGCTAAAATGTCAAACTAAATGTGCGCACTTACAAGATTAGGATGACGAAAATGTATATAAAATTTATGTATTAATGTTTTTCGGCACCTCAATGAAGTCGATATAGTTTTTAGTTCGCGCGGTATCGTGCAGGTACAAAAATCACTTAAGTCATTTAAACCAAAAACCGCTGGACCGAATATTATAAAAATCTTTTCAGATTATATTGTCGCTAATACGCTTCGAACGGCACCTCAAGTAAGTCAATATCTTTCGTGGTTCGGGCGATATCGTGCAGGAACAAAAATCACTTACGCCGCTTAAACAAAAAAACGGCTGGACCGAATTTTATGAAAATCTTTTCAGATCATATTTCGGTTAATACGCTTCGAACGACACCTCAACTAAGTCGATATCTTTTATAGTTCGCGCGATATCGTGCAGGTACAAAAATCACTTAAGTCATTTAAACCAAAAAACCGCTGGACCGAATATTATAAAAATCTTTTCAGATTATATTGTCGCTAATACGCTTCGAACGGCACCTCAAGTAAGTCAATATCTTTCGTGGTTCGGGCGATATCATGCAGGTACAAAAATCACTTACGTCGCTTAAACAAAAAAACGGCTGGACCGAATTTCATGAAAATCTTTTCAGATCATATTTCGGTTAATACGCTTCGAACGACACCTCAACGAACTCGATATCAGTTTTGGTTCGCGCGATATCGTGCAGGAAAAAATGACCACATCCGTACGCACATACACACACACACACACATACTTCCTCCCAATTTTTTGCTTAAAATGCTCCTGGGACCTTGAAAGATGAAAATACGTTGAAATTTTCGATTTTCGGACCGATTACAATAACTTCCTATAATGGGAAGTTAAAAAAATAGATTTTTGTTTAACCTCTGTTTGTAGTTAGTCGGTAACGATGCTTTAAAATCTGGCTCACCCCAGCAGGTGAACATGAAAGACGTTTCAACGCACCGACGTTGAATGAAGTTGCGATTCTGGTTGTTGGCGAGAATTTGGAGTCTCGTCACATTGTGATTCGACGTTTTATGTAATTGATTCATATTCCTTCTGGCAATTTTCCAGCGTATCGTCTCTCTATGTGCAATATGTATTGATAAAAGCTTTCAACATGTTCATCTGATCCCGCACCAAGATTATCGTGAATGAAATCTAAGTGCAGGACCATTTACAGATATTGTATTTCAAGTTGAAGAAAAGAAAAAGATATTAAGAAATCTTGCAGAAAAATCGAAAAATACGAATATTGAGGGCTAAAACACCCTAAAAGTGGGTCCCCTGGTTTAGAAAATCGGTTGACTTTATAACCCCTTATTCAGAACACTAAAAGGAAGCTCTCTGCCAATTTTTATCCTGTACTGCTATTTCGCTGTTTTTTTTAATTTACCTGTACTATTAATTTTGCCCACTTTTATAGCAATTTTACACTGTTTTTTGCGAAAAACAAAAATTTCGTCATATTTGCTAAGACCACCCCTGCCCACGTGAGATTGGGTCATATTCAACTGTTCCACATCACCCGCACCCGCACCCACCCAACCAAACATCTCATGTAATTAATGGACGATGCCTTACACAGGCTCTCCTATTGCATATGTACATTCGAAATAGTGAATCTAACGACTTATGTATTATATTTCTCCGATAATTTACAATTACTTCATGTTTACTGATTTATGATAAATAATGTTAATTGGCCAAATATTTAGCTAACCATCTAACATTTTCGCCTTTCTCACTAAATTCATAAATTCGCCTGCCTCTAGCAAATTATGATATAAAAAAACGTCGGCATATGTAGCTTCCCCGGCTAGATGTGTGCAATAATAAAATGATATTCTTTGAAATGAATATTCTGTTGGAATGTGAACCGTTTTCATAAAAGCTAGAGGCGCAATTTCAGAAATTAAGATTTAAAAAAAAATTGAAAAAGTGATCCCATTGTCATATATTACACGAAATGCACCTTCTGTGCGTTTTACCATTGCCTTCTGCAAGGTGTGGCCAATGCAATTTCATTTAGTTCGCCTGATTTTGTCGTCTTTCCTTTCTTGGCTGGCACGGTGCCATAGGTCATGATTTGTAATTGAAATTAGTCGTACTATTATAGTGCAGTACTATGCAGTGCAGTGACCACCTATTATCCTTCGAAATATAAGGATTGGAGAACGACTTCGTTATGGAGATTCCAGTTTGTAGCATTATTAGTGCTGGAAATAGTTAAGGAAGTGCAGCTTACAATGAAAATCATGGGAGAGCATTAATCAGCATTAGCGGGAGAGTTTTGTGAATTTAAAGCGTAAGTAAACTCAGCACAAAAGCAAGATCGCGAAGCAAGTCCTGATTGGACAAAGGCAAGGGCGCGCTTTCATAGGTGCAACTGGTCTATTTGCACTGGGCGCAATTGGACAGGGCGCAATTTCAAAAAAGTGAAAGAATAATTCCTTGCCTTCATTTAAAATGAGTGTTTGTGTATTCCTTCATTTTCCTTTACTGCCATCAAAAAATGAACAAAATTGAAGGAGGCGCAACATGTATATGCACCGGGCTCAAAAAAGCCAAACGCCGGCTTATTATGAGAGTGAACAATATGGTAGTAAGTGGATGTTACATCTACTTCAGTGGAAGTTACGTCTACTTTACTTCTGCGTTACTTTTCATTTAGGTTTGGTCTTATTTCTGGACTATAAAGTTGATGCATCAAAATTATCCAACCAAACTCTCCTATTTGACGGATTATCAAAATATCGTGCGCCTGTGATGGAAGACAACCAATTTTCTATTAGTAAATTATTTGGTGTGATTCTTTCGATTATTCGCAGGGCATAATTTCTCTAGTCGTCCATATTAGAGTTAAGAATGAATCGTCTTATTAATTGGAAATACAGAATGCAGACAAACAAATCTATTGAAATTTGGACAGGACAATGACTGTCGAGTCAGCTAACTGAAAATATAAATGAGCATATTGTATGAGACTCTCAATGCGCATGGAAACAGCGATTTTAAGATTCCCTTCTTTTATGACGCGGGCTGTAAATGCTGAAGTTTGAGAAGGGCTCCAACAGCTGCCGCTTTTGTCCTTAAAATCCCCTTTAATAGTATTGGGCTACGATGATGGGTAATAAAACCTCCAGATATTGGACAGAGAAGTGTTTAAGCTTAAGCTCGGGCGTCTACGAGGCTGTCTGTCTAAAGACAGACTGAAATAAATTACAGAGAGAAATTACTGATTCAAGCTAAAGTTTATAATTCAGCCCAACCTTGAAGCACGGATATAGCCTGCGCCAAAACAATTGGAAATCTCAAAATCGATTTTTTTGATGCGCAGTGAAAGTCTCAAATCTTCACCACGAAAGTAGCTTTGAAAAGAAAAGTCCCACACCCGCTCATTTATATTTTCAATCAAAAATTCAATCCGTCTCACTACGACTCTTGTCCTGGTCAGATGCTATGGTGGAGTGTTGTTCCCGGTAAACGAGTTTCAAAAGGGAAATTAAAATGCATACATATGCGCTTGAGTTTTATCCATACACGGAATGTTAATGTATGTGGGAGTTGTCATTTCCTCGCCTGCCCGTAAAATTCCCATTTATTTTGGCGCCCACTATACCGAACATTCATTAGTTACATATGGTTCATTGCGTTTACATGATGCCTTGAATTCTTGGATTGAAAATTACTTGAAATTCAAGTTTGGTTTTGATTCATTGATTAAAAGAATCAATTCGAAAGTAGGGGGCAGCAAATTTATGGTTCGCCCCGGGTGGCACAAATCCACGCTACGCCACTGACTTACCTTGTTTGTTTTTGGGGTAATTCTATAAATATCCACGTGAATATTACAATTTATTGCTTTATAAATAACAGCCTTGAAAAAAATGTAAAAAATTTAAAAAATTGGAGATCAGAGACTGGATAGACCAGGGGTGGCCAACCCGCGACCCACGGGAAATATAGGTTCGCTCACACAACCGACCGAAAAAATTAAATTTTAAAGTCTTTTATTGAAACAGCTTAATGATTTATTCTTGATAAAAATTGAATTAAAACGATTTACAATAATTCACGATTTTACGGAAAACAATTATATAATTTAATATGATTTAAAAAGGACAATTAAACAATTGGATGGACTGGATTTAATGCAAACTAAACCAAGAGTAAAGCTGTGGTCTTTAGTTTTAATTTTCGAAAGGTGAAAAAAGCTTACACCTCTAATTTATTTAATATTAATTATGTTGCAAAATCGCTAACTTAGCGTCTGGGTGGCTGGATGCTTCTTAGGCATCAAGGTCTTCGATGCTTCTTAGGCATCAAGGATACCGATGGTGTGTGGTATATATGGTCGAGGGAATGTAACTCGGGCCGCATGAGGTCCTTCGCAGGAAATTGTGCGGCCCGCGAGATTCAAGAAGATTTAACGAAGTATTTTTAACTAGACGGTGCCAGCTATACGTAATGATTAAAATTCACAGCCAACAAAATTGAGTGTCATGAAAACAAGCATATTTACAAGCAAGCAAACTTCAACATCGAGCTAGTGTGTTATGAAAGCAAGGTTTTTTTTGTTCTGCTCCTTTATTCCCGCACGTAAAATATATTGCGGAAACAGTTTTCCTCCTTGTTGTGCTCTCTCTTTCTAGGGTTCTCCTTCACGCTGTTCTAGGTCTACCAACTCGACGGGCTCCTTGCAGATTCCAGACAAGGGCTTGTTTGGCTAGATTCTCGTTACACCTCTCAAGGTGTATTCAGTCAAATTCCCTTTTGTTTGCATGATTTCGTCGTTGCAATAGTTCTTTATTTGTAATTCTATCTTGCCAGCCGATTTTTAGGATAAAAACTTGAAAGGGCATTATGATGAATTTCGCAAACACAAAAGAATTGCCTTAATATTGGAGTTGAACAGCCGCACCTTGGCGCTATAGTCCATTCAAAACGCGCGTTATGGTGTTCCAAAATAACACCGTTAAGAAAATCGAACCCTAAACGTTTGTGGGGTCGCTGATCATGAAAATCGAGGTCCCGCGGTCCTAAAATTAGGGCGTCACCCCTAAAAATGCAAAAAAACACCACTTTTTAGGGGGTTTTTGCGATTATTTCAGTAATAATGAAAACTAATGCGATGAAATGCACTTTTTTTAATATTTATTTGCGAAGGTGGTTGATTTATACTAAATTAAGGCGAACTTAATGGTAGGGGGTACTCCTAAAGGGTTGAAACTACCCCTAAATTGGCGAAAAATGGCAAAAATTGTAAAAAAAAATTTTCAAGTTTATGCTTCAAATTCGATTGTGGGCGTACTGTCAGGCAAAAATACATTATTTTCAACCCTCAAGGGGTTAAAATTACCCATACAATATAGTTCATTGAAAACTAGGGGGGTGTCCCAAAATAACACCGTTAAGAAAATCGAACCCTGAAGGTTTTTGGGGTCGCTGATCACTAAAATCGAGGTCCTGCATCGTACATTCACACATGTACCACATACATACGTACGTATCACATCGTAACATACACACATGTACATATGTGCCCATAATTATGAAAGTGGTCTAAGTCATATATTTCTTGTTTGAAGATATTTAATGAATTGCATTTGACACACTGAATGAATTCCATATAATGTTGAAATTACAACCACTATCTAATGGTTCATTTTTGACAATTTCGTAAAAATTACATTGAATACATTTAGTTTAAACTAATGTGGTATGAAATAACTGATAAACTCATTTTTTTTAAATTTTGACTTAGACCACTTTCATAATTATGGGCACATATATCAATTTATATTTTCTAATAAAAAAAATTTTTATTCAAACAATTCAAATAATTTAAATTGCAATCTACGAAAAGAATTTTTATTTTTTTTTTTTTTTCAATTTACCCCTAAGGTTTAACTCCTTCAATTTTCCAAATGTTTTAATAATATTTCATCAAATATAAAATTTTAATGCAAAACAATAAATTTCAATTTGTTCCAATTACAATTTTAATGTGGGGGTAGTTTTACCCCCTTAAGAGTTGAAAAAATTAATTTGCTGATACATACAAACAAATTTCAAACAAAAAGCAAAAAAAATATGTTTGCAATTTTTTTTATATTAAGTTGTTTTTATTATAGTAAGGGTAGTTTTAACCCCTTAAGGGTTGAAAATAATTTAGTTTTGCCTGACAGTACGCCCACAATGGAATTTGAAGCATAAACTTGAAAAAAAAGTGTTTACAATTTTTGCCATTTTTCACCAATTTAGGGGTAGTTTCAACCCTTTAGGAGTACCCCTTACCATTAAGTTCGCCTTAATTTTGTATAAATCAACCACCTTCTCAAATAAATATTAAAAAAAGTGCATTTCATCGCATTAGTTTTCATTGTTACTGAAATAATCGCGAAAACCCCCTAAAAAGGGGTGGTTTTTGCATTTTTAGGGGTGACGCCCTAATTTTAGGTCCGTGGGACCTCGATTTTCGTGATCAGCGACCCCGAAAGCTTTTAGGGTTCGATTTTCTTAACGGTGTTATTTTGGAACACCCCCCCCCCCGCGTTTTGAATGGACTATGAAGTTAAAACTAATTAACGAAAATGAATGTTTTTCTAGTAGTCTACGGCAAAACTTTCGGATTCACCATCCCCCATACATACCACAAAACATAGGTAGTTAAAGTTTCTCAAGTAGGTCTTAGGGGGCCTCGGTAGCCTAGGGAGTAAGGCGTCTGGCTACTATCCCAGAGGTCCCGGGTTCGAATCCCGGCCAGCCCCACGGTCCTTCGGCTTTTCCACTTTCCCACCTACATAACTTTCCTTCTTTCTTCTTCCCTCTTTACATTCCTGATTCCTTCTGTCATAGCCTTCCTTAGCCCTTCCCCGCTTCACCAAAAGCGCATGTCATCGGTTGGTTGATGATATTCAACTCGTTTCAGGAGGCATAATACTCCAGCGTGTTGTTTCTCGATGCCCCGATGACAAAGTCGCCAGTAATGGTTGGGAGTAGGTGGACTGCAAAATATCGCTGGTAGGTTGTGACAGTTCCTTTCTTCCCCGACTAGAGCTGCTGTTCGACATTGCACTCTATATGAAGAAAATAGACTGTCGACACAGTATAAAGGGCGTTTCCTGTGAATCTAGTCTTTCACATAAAAAAAAAAGTGTCCTACTCCACGCTAGAGTCTCCCAAGGATCCATTCTCGGGCCACTTTTATTCAGTATTTTTACTAATGATATTCTAAGACTCATATGCAAACGATGTGCAGCTTTATTTCCCTGCGCCAAGAGATAAAATCTTTATGTGTGTAAAAAAGCTAGGTGTGGACTTGTGTCATGTATCCTACCAGTCAACATTGTGTCATGTATCCTACTGCAAATTGCTGGAGCTAAATCCTTCGAAATCCCAGTGTATTTTTATCTCTCTCACTCTGCTACTGTTCGTCCTGACATTTCTGCTATCGCGTTAAATGCGGTTCCTTTTGTTAATAAAGCAAGAATTCTGAAGAGCAACATGATCTGCTGCGATCACATTAGCTTCATTGTTAGTAAAACCTACAGACTCCTGTCTAGACTCGTTATTATTGCGGCTTGTTGAAAAGCGCTGTGCGTATGAATTTGCTTAAAGCCTTATTACTACCTCTTTTAATGCATGGCTTTTCCATCTATCCCTCTTTTGATTCTTCTTGCGCCCATAGACTTGAAGTGTCGTTTAACGATTGGGTACGCCGTGTTTACCATATTTCACCATACTCGAACACCGTTTTGGGCTGCTCTATAACTGACTGTCGTGAGTATAGACTTGACTTTTGCGACTGTTAATACAGTTGAACGAACCTCAATAAACCGGGCTGCGCGGGAGCAAGCCTGACACGGTTAATCGAAATCAACCGGTTAACCGAGCTTTAATATAATAATAATAACGTCCAGGCTCGGCAGGGAGTGATTCGGTTTTTTTTTAAATTAAAAAAAATGTAATAGGGTGATTAATGTTATGAAAAATTGATTAGTAAAGACGCAGCAAAATATTACATGAATGAGGTTCAGTCATCTCAGCTACTTTAGACTGTGGTACCGCAAAAGGCTCGTCCAGGTCGTCTGCCTCTTCTATATCTAAATTATCGTCAATTTCTAGCATGGCCCTTTAAATTGCTAGGTTAGATTCGTGCAGACCAGTCCTGCTTGCCTACATCCACGCCAACTTCGGAAATCAGCCTTGGATTTTGCAAAATATATAACCTGAAGAAGCCTCGGCAGCCGGAGGTTTCAAGGTGGTAATCGAAACCAACCCACTTTTTGTCAAGTTCCAGCTCCACTGCTGTGAATCCAAGGAGCTACCAATGCACTGTTGTTGAGGAGCAGCTCAGTAGAGGTCTGGAAAACGTGTTGGTTGATTCCTTGTAGGTTGATATCATGTATTGCTTCTATCTCATCTTATTGAATGTTTAAAAGCGCAATATTTATTTATTATATTAGCGACTGTTATTTCCTTTGAATGGGCTGAACGATCAGTGAATTTAGTAGTGGAAGTAATAATAGTGGTTGAAAAACGCAGACGAAGAGTGGCAGAGCAAATTTACATTGAAGGGATTTTGGAAACGCATCAATATGGCCAGAAGATCAACATATTTCTTTATAATTGCGACACTCTTGTAAGCGATTCTAATTCGATAGAAACCCTGTACCTGTGTTTACCTGTGAAACTATTGGTGTCATGGTGCTGCTAAATTGAATCTCCACGGACAGGGTCTCGCTCGATCTCCTCAGGCGCCCCAGATTCGAGTACCCATCGTCTTTGAGAAAATTGTATTTACTCAAGTCGTGCTTCTTATAATTTCCTTTCTAATTTCCAGTCTGGCTCCCGTAAATTCCACAGTTGCGAAACTGCTATGCTGAAGGTAATGACTGATCTTCGTTCCGCTCTTGATCGAGGTCATATTGCAGTACTAGTTCTTCTTGATTTTTCCAAGGCGTTGGACTCTGTGCTGTACATCTCCTTCATAAACTTAGTTAACGGTATCACTTCCCTTCTTCTTCTGTTCGTCTTTTTTCTTCTATTCTCTCTAATAGGTTTCAGTGTGTTCGGCCTTTGTTTTTCTCCCTTTATATTAATGATCTTCCATCCGTTATCCGTCACTGCTCTTTTCATCTCTATGCTGATGACCTTCAGCTATATGGGTAATTCTTTTACAAACCGAACACTTTCTGACCGACCCCTCTTCGATTTGTCTGAAACTTTTTTTACGGGTTCTATATCGAAAAATAAGATATACGTGTCCGAGGATTTTCCCATTTTTTATTTTTTTTTTTACGGGGGGTGGAAAATTCGAGATTTTCGTGATTTTTGGATTGAAGACATATTTTCAAAAATTCATAACTCCGGTTCTATTTGAGCTAGAAAAAACATTTTTTTTTTAAATTAAAGGTAAAAGAGGGAATTTTAAGGAAAAAAATATTTCAAGAAAATTTATGACAATTTTTCCATTGTTATTAGCAATTTAAATGTTAAAATCGATATTTAACAATGTTCCCCACCTCGTAGCACTTTTTAAATATAACCATTGTATTCTACGTTAAATTTTACATTGAAAATGCTTTTTTAAAAAATGGAGAAAAGATGGTTTCTATTGGAGAAAACCCAAATAAACAAGCGCGACATGTTTGCGTGCTGGTTGCAATACCTAGAAGCCACATTTTTGCCGCCTCATACTATTTTTTTTCTATTATATTATCAGCAGTTAATATATTTGTAAGAAAATTATGTTATTTATTAGTGAATAAGGCTTCATGAAGGATTAGGTGTATTATATATTTCACTTGAAAATTTTAACAACTTTTTTTGAACAGTGAGCGAGCAGCGAGTCTCGAGTGAGTTCAAACGGACCTCGAAGGTCGCAAATTTAACATACGATTGAAGCTTGGCAATGAGAACTTTAGTGCTTCAATTGATTTCTTGTGCGCTATTGTACATTTGTCCCAAACAATCCCAAACATTTGTCCCAATCAACAATTTTCCTATAGCACTGTTCCAGGGGCTGTTGCACCTTGTTGTTTCCGTTGTGTTCAAATTCAATGGCAATTTGAGTGCGGAATGTGCAGTACGTCCTCCGTCTAATATCGTCCCTGCTACTCTGGATGATGCGAAAGCTAGTGCAACGTCAGCTCGCGATTGAATTATGGTCCGAATCAGCGAAATACCGAATGTTTTTCCTGTTCCACCCATCCAGGAAAGAGATCCGACCAGTGCGGTTGCTCACGTCCAATTCAATGTTTCGTAAGCATTTCTTTGTTGATCATTCAGCAATGGTACAGTAGATTGGATCGCTTCTTGCAGCGCATTTCGATCGATGATGATGCTCTTGGTTCAGTTTTTGATCGAACGCATCGTGCATGGGTCGATTCGCACATCTATGCCAACCTGAATTAATAGTTTATTTGCTATCGTAATGCACATATCCTCAATGAAAATCAGTCCTTTGTCGTATATTTCATCACACATTGTTATTTACAAATTGTGCAATATATTTTGTACACCATAGAATATATCTTCAGACATGTCCTCCGTGTATTTGCTCCATAACTCTATAGGTTGAGACGGATAGAATGTTGTCACTTCTTCTTCTTCTTCTTCTTCGATGGCTCTACAGCCCAATTCGAGCCTTGGCCTCCATCAGCTTCTTCCTCCAGACGTCTCTCTGCTCCGCAGCTTGTCTCCAGTTTCTTGTGTTGAGCAGTTTTGCTGCATCGACCTTAACATTATCTTCCCACCTTAACCGTGGTTTGCCAACTGGTCTTTTGCCATCTGGTAGTAGATACAGGGCTTTTTTGGTATCCTTAAGTCATCCATTCTTTGGACATGGCCGGCCCAATGTAAACGTAGTAGTTTGGCATGGGTTGAAAGTTTACATTCTTTGTATAAGTCGTACAATTCGTGATTGTAGCGTATTCTCCATGCACTGTCTTCATTGATTGGGCCGTATATCCTTCGGAGAACCTTCCTCTCAAATATATCCAGCTTGTCTGCGGATTTCTGGGAGATACTCCAAGCTTCACATCCATACGTAGCTACTGTACGTATGATGGTTTTGTAGATTCTTATTTTAGTTTTTCTGTGGATGTCTCTGGATTTCATTACTGGCAGTAGTGAGAAGTATGTTCTGTTCGCGGCGTTTATTCTTCTTTGTACGTCTATCGTTTCATCGTTGTCTTCGCTGACTGTTGACCCCAGGTAGTTAAATTGGTTTACCCGTTCGAAGTTATATTCCCCCCAGGTGGTATTGTGGTTTCTTCTTCTTCTTTCCACCCTTGACTGAATTAGAATTTTACTCTTCTCTGAGTTTATTTGCAGCCCTATATGTTTTGCTCCATCTTCTAATTCTGTAAATATTTCTCTAAGATATGACAGTGATCTTGCAAGGCAGTTGCATATCCTGCCAACTGTTTGGATTTGTTAAGCAGGGTTGCGTTCGCATCAATGTTAACCTTGCGAATTACTCCTTCTAGGCAGAGATTAAATAGCATGGGTGCCAGCCCATCGCCCTGCTTTAAGCCTTACTTGACTGGGAAGGATTCCGTCAATTCTCCTTGTATTCTGACTGCACATCTTTTATTAACAAACATGTCGCGCTTGTTTATTTGGGTTTTCTCCAATAGAAACCATCTTTTCTCCATTTTTTAAAAAAGCATTTTCAATGTAAAATTTAACGTAGAATACAATGGTTATATTTAAAAAGTGCTACGAGGTGGGGAACATTGTTAAATATCGATTTTAACATTTAAATTGCTAATAACAATGGAAAAATTGTCATAAATTTTCTTGAAATATTTTTTTCCTTAAAATTCCCTCTTTTACCTTTAATTTAAAAAAAAAATGTTTTTTCTAGCTCAAATAGAACCGGAGTTATGAATTTTTGAAAATAGGTCTTCAATCCAAAAATCACGAAAATCTCGAATTTTCCACCCCCCGTAAAAAAATAAAAATAAAAAATGGGAAAATCCTCGGACACGTATATCTTATTTTTCGATATAGAACCCGTAAAAAAAGTTTCAGACAAATCGAAGAGGGGTCGGTCAGAAAGTGTTCGGTTTGTAAAAGAATTACCCATATATGTATATCGTGTCCTCCTCATCAGATTGAGTACTGTATCTCTAAACTCAATAGAACCCTATCTCAAATTAATGAGTGGAGTTCCAGTAACTTCCTTAAACTAAATCCAATTAAATCACAAGTACTTTTCCTTAGTCGTTGCTCGCTGTCCCTGGATGGTTTCTCGCCTATTTTACTTGGTAATGTTCCTCTAGTTTTACTTGGTAATGTTCCTCTAACTCCGCCTTCGTCTGGTCCCAAGCCCAGAGTGTGAAAGGAGGAGGGTTGTCGACCTGCCGAGTCGATCGTAAAAACTAGGCAAGAAACCGCATGGATACACGAACTAACTATTCACGAAATAATGCTACTGCATCCGGGGCAGCCGATGCGCCAGCGCTGGGGACCAGGGATGCTGGTGAGAAGTGGGTTACTGGCCGAAATAATGCTACTGCATCCGGGGCAGCCGATGCGCCAGCACTGGGGACCAGGGATGCTGGTGAGAAGTGGGTTACTGGCCGAACACCCAAATTAGTCACACCGAAAAGGGAATTAAAATTCGCTGCGTGGAATGTACGAACAGGACATCACGTTGGTCAAAAGGAAATCATAGCAATGGAATTGTTGAAATGCAAAATATCAATTGCTGCGCTATCGGAACTACGGCTTACCGGATCCGGGATATTGACAATCGTCCCGCCAACAATCGACGAAACGATGATGCTTTACTATTCCGGTGGTGAGAAAAGAGAGGCCGGCGTCGGCTTTATGGTCGACCGACGGGCTGCCAGCAGCGTTATCGCATTCCAACCGATATCCGAGCGTTTGGCGGTTATAACCATCAGTGGAACGATCAAGACCCATATCATATCCGTTTATGCGCCAACCGAGACCAGCACGGACACGAACAAGGACGAATTTTACGATCAGCTTCAACAGACGCTGGATATGATACCTCAAACCGAATTAATAATTCTCGCGGGGGATTTCAATGCACACTCAGGAGTAGATCGAACCGGCTGGGAAGAAACCATGGGCAAATTCGGACACGGAGTAATTAATGACAACGGCTTACGCCTGCTTTCATTCGCATCGTCAAACAACTTGATCGTTGGCAACAGCATTTTCCGCCATCCACTCAAACACCAACTCACCTGGCGAAATCCATCCGGCAAAGACTCGGCGATGTTAGACTACGTTTTGATCAACACAAGATTCCGATCGACGCTTAAAGACGTACGTGCAATGCGTGGACCCGATTGCGGATCGGACCATTATCTTGTTCGAGCGAAATTGCAGATGCGATTGCAAAGAGCGAAGAAAACGGAGCCACCACCAGCCAAAAAAAATTGGGCGTGCCTACGGAACCCGGCCATCGGGCGAGAGTTTCAAATGGCATTATCCAACAAATTCGCGGCGCTCGCAATACCGGACGATATCGATGTAGAAGAAAGGCAATTGTCGGAGTCTATTGTGGAGTGTGCAATGGAGTTGTGTCCAACTATCCGTAAACGGACGCAGCCATGGATCTCGGACAGCTGTCTGGACCTCGTCGATCAGCGGAAGCGCATGAAACACGTCGACTTTGAGGAATACAGAAGATTGAACAAAGAAGTTCGGCAGAAAATGAAATTGGAACGAGAAGCGTACTGGAATAACGTTGCGGCCGACATGGAAAAAGCGGCGTCGAGGCACGAGTACCGGACGCTGTACCAGACAATCCGCCGGTTAGGCGGCAAAACAACATCAACAAACGACAACATCAAAAAATCGGATGGAACTTTTGTGACTTCGGCCCATGAACGCCTGGAGCGGTGGAGAGCATTCTTCCACCAGCTGTATAACCACGATCCGCCGCAAGGTCCAGCACCCGAACCACCGATTATCGAACAGCCGATGAATCAGTCTCTCGATACCGAACCAACAATTATCGAGGTGAAGACAGCAATAAAATCGCTGAAAAATGGAAAAGCGCCGGGAATAGACCAAGTAACCGCCGAGATGATCAAAGCTGGAGGTGATGTCTTATCACAACGACTTCATGTCCTCATAACACACATATGGCATTCGGATCGTGTCCCTTTGGTATGGAAGAAAGCGATCGTTGTCCCAATTTTGAAGAAAGGCGACAGTCGGGAATGCAAGAATTATCGCGGTATTAGCCTTCTTTCGATCGTCGGTAAAGTATTTACGAAAATAATACAATCGAGGCTACAGAAACATCGAGAGCAAACGAGCCGGGAGGAACAAGCGGGATTTAGACCACATCGAGGATGCATTGATCAAATATTCGCCCTCCGTCAGTTAATGGAAGAAAGAATTCGTTGCGGCAAACGAATTGTCGTCGTTTTCATCGATTTCAAATCCGCTTTCGATTGCATCGATTGGAACAGCTTGTGGAGAGTCTTGGTAACCGAACACGTGCCATTGAGAATCATCCAACTTCTCCAAGCGTCGTACGATGGCTCAACCAGCAGCGTTCGTATTCGAAACGACTTATCCGAGGAGTTCCCGATTCAGACGGGTGTCCGACAGGGAGACGTCGCTTCGCCACTTCTCTTCAACGTTGTGATCGACGCGATTATGCGTGAAGCATTCGGTGGACGACTCGGAGTTCAATACGACGACAACAACTTCGTAACAGACTTAATGTTCGCCGACGATAGCGCTGTTTTCGCCGACACGGATGCCGAAGCAACGGACATCTTATACGATATTTCCCGCATCGCCCAATCATACGGGTTAAAAATCAATGCGGAAAAGACCAAAGTGCTCACAACGGATGGATCAAGAGCCAGTGTTCACCTCGATGGAACCCAAATCGAACAAGTTCCAAGGTTCAAATATTTGGGATCATTGGTTGAGGAAACGAAAGTAGCATCGACGGCCGACGTTCACAGCCGTATCGGCCAGGCAACAGCAACATTCGCCTCGCTCAAGTGGTGCATATGGAAACGAGCAAATATCTCCATCAAAACAAAACTACGTCTTTACCGAACGTTGATTCTTCCGATTCTTCTTTATGGATCTGAAACGTGGACACTGCTCAAACCGGACGTTAAGAAGCTCGAGGTCTTCCAAATGCGATGTTTGAGGCAGATCCTCCGTGTCTCACTCCGTGATCGCCTTCGAAATGAGGTTGTCAGACAAAGATGCGATCAGCAAACACTGATCGAAGAAGAAATGCAAAAACGTCGACTACGGTGGTTTGGACATGTTTGCCGAATGGATGATAACCGCTTGCCACGTAAACTTCTCTGGCGAGACCGTCCTGCAGACTGGAGAATACAGCGATCGGCACCGAAGAAAACCTGGTTGAAGAATATCGAGGGTGACTTAAAGAATCAACGATTATCAGTTACCGAGGCTCGAGACACCGCCAAAAACCGAGGAGAATGGAAGCGAATCGTGAATAGAGTTCGGGACCCAGCGGCACCGACAGCAGCGTATCCGTTGCGGGGACGTCCCGCTCGGACCGCCAGCTAACGGATCAAAGAAGAAGAAGAAAGAATGTTCCTCTACCAATCGTTGAATGGGCCAAAAATCTGGTTATTGTTGTCAATTCCAAACTCTAATGCTGTAATCATGTCTCATTGATGCTCTCTAAAATCTATGGCACTCTTCGTAAATTGCGGCTACATGGAAGTCTGTTCTCTTCGCCTATTCGAGCTAAACTCATCAAATCACTTGTTGTTCCTCATTTTCTGTATGGCTCGTTGGTGTATATTTCCTTCGCCTCATCCTGCCGTCAGCGTCTTAAAGTGGCATTTAATGATTGGGGGGCCTCGGTAGCCTAGGGAGTAAGGCGCCTGGCTACTATCCCAGAGGTCCCGGGTTCGAATCCCGGCCAGCCCCACGGTCCTTCGCCTTTTCCACTTTCCCACCCACATAACTTTCCTTCTTTTTTCTTTCCTCTTTACATTCCTGATCCCTCCTGTCATAGCCTTCCTTAGCCATTCCCCGCTCCACCAAAAAGCGCATGTCATCGGTTGGTTGATGAGATTCAACTCGTTTCAGGAGGCATAACACTCCAGCGAGTTGTTTCTCGATGCCCCGATGTCAAAGTCGCGACAGTAATGGTTGGAAGTAGGTGGACTAAAAATATCGCGGGTAGGTTGTGACAGTTCCTTTCTTCCCCGACTAGAGCTGCTGTTCGACATTGCAATCTATACGAATAAAATAGATTGTCGACAAAGTATAAAGAGCGTTTCCTGTGACTCTAGTCTTTCTCATAAAAAAAAAGGTTCATTTTTCATATGAGAAGGTCTGATCATGTGTCGGGTGTCCAAAATTCCCTACTGGGTTGTCACCTCTTTAAATTCCTTAATCTCATGGCTCTACTTCTCTTGCATAAGGTCTTTTATTCCAAAAGTCCCTGCTACCTTGCTGACTTCCTTGTTCCTCTGCAATCCTTGAGATCCATCAAATTCCTGATTCCTGCCCAAACTTCCCTAATTGGTAGTCGCTCCTTCTTTGTGTGTACTCTTAGAATCTGGAATAATCTTCCTAGTCACATTCAGAGGCCACGGTCGTGGTCACGGCCACAGTATTCAAAAAACATGCATCTATTTTTCTATCTTCTTCGTCTCACTAGCTTTCTTTATCTTTCTTTCTTCACTTTCCTACTTCATTCTTTTTACTTAACTCTGTATTTTATTCCTAATTTTCTTCTTCTTTTATTTCTGCTTTAATTTTATTTTAATTTTAGTTTTAGTAATTGTTTTTTAATTTAAATCTAATTTGTAAATCTAATTTTAAGTTTTTTTTAAATCCTTTCTGTTATTGTAATTCCTGTATGTACTCTAAAAGATGTGAATCTTGTGTACTGTCCAAAAATTAATTATTAATATTATTATTATTATTACCCATCGAACACAATAGTTATGAGCATTCAGTAGCTCACCTCGATCCCCACTCTAAAAATGTTGCTCAACATCGAATTAGACCGTTGATGGAAAAAAGTCTAGTCACTCCATTATCACCTTACCAAGAGCTCGGATAACTAACGTGTGTCCTCCGATCGCTGTGGCAAGCATGGCCTGCCTTCCATACCACTCGCTATCACATCTTGTACTCTAGAGAGAGGTTGATCGAACGTGACGAACGTTGCACGCTGCTCCAGAGAGTGTGTTTTTAACAGCAGACAATCATGATGTGTATATTGTGTTGGACTCCGCGAGAAGCGCATTGTGTGGAACGTGTTTCGTCCATCCCTAGTATGTTAAAATCTGGTAAAGTGCTCGTTGCCTAAAAATCAAAGAAGGTTTTCATTGTACGGAACCCCATGGAAGACATAAATTAAAAGTTAAAGATTACATCATTAAAGGCATCCAAATTAACATGTAAGCCACCAAACGACAGAAAACGTAAGCGGTCACGTGAGATTAAACAGACTCCTTTTAAGGACATCTCTACTAATGTTTACGCTAAAGACATTAATATTTTGGTTCACGTTAATGAACATGCGATTGACAGGTTCAAATCTGTCGTAATTAGTTAGAGGAGTTGATTTGTAAAATAGGTGGTCCTCTCAGATTACAACGACTCTCTCTGAACGACGCACGGCGACCTAGAAAATCTGAGTCAACCTTTCCATTAAGGAGCTGTTGAACAAATACAACATCGGCACCCTCACGACGCTTGTGAAGATAGTTGAGAAACTTGAAATTTTGCACATTTGTACAGTTCACATGACAATACAATCTGGCCATTCGGTAAACAAATCAAGACTGCCGTTTCAAGATCGCCTCCGATTTTCGTAATTGTGCTCCCCGACCCCGACATGGGTATCAAATGAACGGCTATGATAAGTAGAAACCAATTAGCTATGTGCTGTCATTTCAACTTCAAAATGGCAGCCAACACAAAATGGCGGACTATTTTTAACTTCCTTCCTATATAGAGATTGTAATCGGTCCGAATATCGAAATCGAAATTTTCAATGTATTTTCATTTCTGTACCGATTTTAATCTCTGAAATAAAATCACTCATAAAATAAATATACTAAACTTCACACCACAAGACCACATAATTATACCAGAAGGCATATTAACAACCAAGGAGTGCTCTATTGCATGATAAACGGAAGAAATGCGTTAGCCCTGAAAAATCCAGCAAGCATATCCAGACCATATTTCTGGCTTCTTCGCCATTCGCGAGATTATGCTTGCACGTAGAATTTTCCCGGGAGTAGCACCCGGCCGTCAAAAATTCAAGGTTCAAGATTTATGTAAAATATTATTGATAATATTTCAAATATTTACCGATTATAACCGACGTACCAATTCCCACCGACATCATTGGAGCGGTCGGAAACAGTATAGTGAACAGGGGGAACCTTTGGAAATAGGGGCCATTTCCCAATATAAACATGGGCCCTTATGTGATAGCGCATAGTGAAGTAGTGAAGTATTATTATATAATTAACGGGGAAGTTTAACCGCGAAGTAAACCGTATTAACGGCCAGGAAGGAATTGTTTTAAGAAAAGGAGATTAGGATCGGGACAAGGATCAGGTAGGAATTCTAGTAATTTTTATTATTGAATATCTCTAAATTAAAGTGATTATCTCGAAATTAAATTGATTAGTTAAAATGAAAGTGAAAATAAAATTTCAAAATTATCTGTTCTTCAAGTTTTTTTTTGTTTTCTTATATTAATCGGTTCATAAAGCGCCCAAATATAAAATTCACATACTACCCGCACCCAACGCAAGTGCACGTAATAATTTAGGAATAGGAATATTTTTTTTAATAAAGGAATTTTTTTATTTTTTTAATTGAATTAAGTGGCAGGTTCTTTCATTAAAAAACATCGGGAACTTTTTTTTGCCTGTGAAAGTAGAGTATTTTTTTTGCGCGGGAAATTGCAAAGGTAAAATAGTCGGTCAATTTAATATCAGTAACGCAAAAAATTTTTTTATTACAAATTACCCTGAAATTTTGTCTAGAATTCGCATAATTTGTTTTGGCATCAAAATCGGAAAAGGCATAAATAATGCACCGATTAAGCCAGTCAGCTGTTCAGCAGTCAGCTGTCTATAAAAATAAATCGTCTTTTTTTCACTGGTACTAGTGGCTGTGTCGGCAGAGAGCTGGAGAGGGCTTACTGAGTACGGCAACAAGTTCCACAAAGGTTTATACTTCCGCAACGCTGCAACAACCTGCGCAAAGCGATTGCGCGAAGCGACAAGTTGCAGCATAACCTCGTGGGTCGTCTTTATGTCAAGAGAGTTATAAATTAATTTTTTTCCACTTACCTCCTTTCATATTATTTTTTCCATGCACTACAGTTGATTTTAGCTTTTTCAAGAAAAAAAAAGCTTATACAGAGGCTCTGTCCGTCTCTGACCTTCTTTCATCTCTGAAAGTACTGCCGCTACAGGCTTGGGCCATATCTCAAAATGTAGCTCTTGGTCAAAAGACCAAAAACTGAGAAAATGGTCTGGAAATTTCAACCAGAAGTATATTTAACAATAAAAAAGAGATTACTAATAAAGTCCATATATCGGTTGGCTAGAGGTAAGGCGCTGGAATCCTATCCCGAAAAATGGTGAAATACAATTTTTTTTTACTTCGGTGTAACATGTTTTGATTCTATTTCTCACTAAATTATATTATTTAATAATGCGACTCAGGAGAACATAAACATTTACTTAATTAAAAGTGCAAAAATATCATTTTCTTGATAAATATTTCATAGGCACCGAAGAAATTACTTTATTGTTGTAAATCTGTCAGCAGGCCGATGGGGGACTGGGTAGAGCGTCGGATTTTTTTATAAAATATAAACATAGCTCTAAGATTTTCTTCACATTTTTCCTTAGATTTACAATAATAATGATTTTTTTTTAATAAAATATAATTAAAAATAGATAAGTTTTACGCGAAAGGCATAAGTTAATATAAGTTATAGATTAATTTAGAGTGCCTGTTGAGGGCCAGTAAGTTAGATAGACTAGAATAGGTTAGAATAATTAACTTTAAGCATTTAGTTAAATTTATATCAAGAAAGTTAGTAAGAGAAATAAATGCTTTTCATAAAAAAAAAGAAAAAAAGCGTCGGATCCTCGGTTCAGCGGAGTGTGGCGCTTGCAGGTTCGATCCCTGATCCCGGCAGCCCAGTTTTTTTCTTTTTCTCTTTTTTTCTGAAATGATTTATTAACATATTGGTCAGCGGCCGATAGTACTTGACAAAGCGCAAAGGGCTAGAGAGAAGTATTCTTGTCTGTGGGATCTGTGGGGTGCGAGTTCGATCCTTGGACTCGCGGTGCTTTTTTTTATATATCGACAAAATAATTATTTTTTAATTTCCTTCAGGGAATATTGTTCCATATTAAACAAGTTTTCGACGTGAATACGTCTGTAAATTTGCTTCCAGAACAAAAGCCGATGAGAACGAAATTATGGCGAAATTTGCAGCTCAAAAAACTATTGTTTATATCGAATAAAGAAATATACCATGGCGTGGATGAAGAATCAAAGAATTTTATTGTTTACATTTAATTTCCCTGATATCAGTGGCAACTTAACTTTTTATATGCCTAATATTATCTTGATCTGTAGTTGTCGTAGGTGG
Source organism: Thereva unica (assembly GCA_949987705.1). Taxonomy (NCBI): domain Eukaryota; kingdom Metazoa; phylum Arthropoda; class Insecta; order Diptera; family Therevidae; genus Thereva; species Thereva unica. Next base: position 153,698,265 of record OX465281.1, on the reverse strand, counting down.
GAAAGGGTTTATTATATAATGTAAACTCCAACGATAACTTTTTGTTATTCCGATTATAAATTTATTTATAATTTTGTCCACTAAACTAAACTAACTACTTTATAACTATTGCAATGTTTTTTATTATTTTAGTTTATCTTGGGGAGAGCCATAATGCCACGCGGAGAAGTGCAGAACCGAGAATGCCGGAAATTGTCTATATCGGTATGGACAGGGGAAAAGGGTAAGATCCCTGAACTTTCGTTCGGTGATCGATGGAGTGTTCCGACTGATCGTTTTGATCGTGGAGGAAGTTGTTGTGTGACATTACGTAAAGTTTGGTAATTAAACTTTACGCGGTCACTACAGATCTGTATGTGTGTATAGTGTGAATTTTTATAGCGGTATATTTACCGCTGTGTAAGTTGACTTAGTTTACTGCCAACGAAATTAAATATTGTTTTGGTTTAGGTGCATAAACCTATACCAAGTAAATGTACCCAGGTGCTTGAACCAGTGTACTGATAGATAATTTAGCCCAAGTGCTTAAACTTGTGCTACGCTAGCTTTGGATGAAGAAAATAAACTTGACAATAAAATTGAAATGCACGAGTTACTTTCTTGTGAATAACTAACTTTCTTTATTTTATTATTGGGCTATATATACAAGAAACTTATTTGCTATGTAAGGGTTAAAGATAAAAAATTAATTTCTATAAATGCCGATTTTTCATTATGAGCGATAATATTGAGGTTTTAATTGATTTCAAAATTTTACTTGTGGAATTCGCTGATTTTGCAAAATAAGCAGTACATGAAGCTGGTTCAACTGAGTTCAAAAAATGTTATTATATGCACGTAATTAATTTTAAGTGCAATTTATTTTATGCATGATTAAGGTTTTTTTTTGTTTTTATTTTCTAAAATAAAGCCACAAAGGTAATGACCTTTATAAATTGTACATTCTGCCCCCGTTGATCTCTGATCAAATATTGAATCATTATCCAAGTCGAAGATGAATGCTGGATTACGTTGATCACGTTGGTTCTTGGTGGATGCTTTAGTTTTTACCTTTGATATGGCTGTTGGTGGTTTGGACTGTTGAGACGTTTCACTATCAGTTGTAACTATAGGGTTTTTAAGTTTGAAGCACAAAAATGCTATTACAGCAATACCAAGAGAAAGGCTGATATATCCTATGGTATACTGATGAATATCGTGATGCTAGAACCGTGAAACACCTCTTTCAGCTTCCTTTAGTTCATTTATTCCTTTGTGAATTTTTGCATATTCATCTGATAAGTCGTTGATTGCGATGATATCATGCTTTATTTCTGTTATTTGTGGCAATTTGCTGATGTTGAAATTATTTGTTGATGCAATAAATGACGTTTTAAATGATGACGCATATAACTTGTGTGGCTGAATCGTTGTGAACTCGTCCTTTATGATGCAGTCATCGTCCATTTCAATAATACCTGTGCCATACAATATTTTTTGATAGATGTCTTCCGTACAAATGATGTTGATGATAGTCTGTTTGAAGGCTACGTATAACCAATGATTTCGTTGGAAAAGCTGAATCCATCTAGGTCCGTTGTTGACTTCTATAACTTGACAGTTATTCAATGAAGATCCATGAATGAGAATATCTAATTCACAGATGGTAGATTTTGGACTAGCGCGGAACATAAGATGGTGTTGCTTACACATATATTGTAGAGTAGTGCTGATGGTGCACAATGCTAATTCTTGGTCCTTCAATGCATAGTACTGGTCTCTGTGCATATCCACGATGAGGTAATTGTTCTCAATGAAAATCATTTTTGCTTTTCCATCCTGTAACCATGGTACTGGAACAATGTGGAGTAGTTCGAAACGTTCTTAGGTTACAAGTGGAATCTTTAATTTGAAAATAAGACATGTAGGCGTAATTCCTGTTTCAATCGTTATAAGACTATATAATTCTAAAACGTTGGATACTGGAGGTAATCGTAGCGAGGATGGCAAATTATCTTTGATATTTTGCATTTTAATTGTCATTTGATCTGGTGTTACAATGCTTCGATTTATTTTCTCGTGATGACTGTCTATGACCATTCGTATGAGAGAATCTTGTAGTCTTCTGTAATTTTCCATCATTATCAGTAGCCTGGTTGCTGCTTGGTTATACAACTTATCTAGCTTCTGTTGACGTATCTCTTCGACTACCATGGAAGTCACTTGGTTAGTGTCTTTAATGAATCTGTTGATTTCTTCGATGTGCTTTTGGTTCTCTAATTGAGTCTGTTCCATTAGTTGAATGGTGTTGTCTATGACTGACGTCTGATTTTTAACTAATGTAAGAATTTGCTCGTCATTTTCTCGCATATTGTTAATAGTAGTTTCCATTCGCTGAGCATAATTTGATGCGAGTACTCCAAATAATGAGTTGGCTATGTTTCCCACAACATTTAAGGCTCCTCTTTTTCTTCTGATGGTAGTGTTATTTCGCCTTAAGTAATGACCTTGTTCTCTCAAATATTCCAATTGTCGAATGAAATGATCGGTTGTTGTGTTGCAATATTTATCTGTTCCACGGGTACATATATCTCTGAGTTGGTTGACTCCTGCAGACATTGTGTTGAATTCCCTCCAAAATGTTGACATGTTGTAGTATATGATCAATGTCCATTCGTTATTAATCATATTAACCATTCCCATTCTTTCAAAAATTGCACCTGGCGACGTTGTATGAGGTGTTATTTTGATTACATTGTGGTTAGCAACAAAGTTGTTGCAACTGATACTTTAGAATTACCCTTTTTACGTTTTGAAGGTGGTTCGCAGTCTTGTGATTTAGGTTCATTTGATGAGCTTGTCTGCTCGTTGGATGGTTGCTCTTGAGTTGCATTATCTGCTTCCATAGGTAAGACTGCTAATTTGTGTATTGGCCGTCTCAAAACTCCACTTGATGTTTTAACGTCTGCTACTCGAACAAATCCATCTTCTCCCTCGATTACTTTAATAACTCTACCCAACACCCACTTTAGTACCGTCAGGACTAAAGCTCCTGTTTTTAAGTTTTCTCTTGGTGTTTTCCACTTATGCCGCTGTTGAAGACTGCTAAGATATTCTGAAGACCGTCTTCTCCAAAAGTCGTGCTTTATCTTATATAATGCTTCATAAGGATGTCCTAATGTCTTGTTGTTTTCTGAAGCTTGAGAATCGATTGTACTTGTGAGAGGTTCTCCAATCAAGAAATGCCCTGGTGGGAATGCTGTTAAATCATTTGGATCGTCTGACATGGGTGTGAGTGGTCGTGAATTTAGAACTGCTTCGATTTCCACTACTACTGTTTCCAACTCTTCATAAGTTAAGGATGCGTCTCCAATGTGTTTTCTGAGTAGCCCTTTCGCTGACTTCACGGCTGCTTCCCACAGTCCTCCAAAATGGGGTGCTCGAGGTGGTATGAAACTGAACGTAATACCTTTATTGTGACAAAAAAATGTAATATCCTTTTCTGCCTTGAAAGAATATATTGTCTCGTGCAATTCTCCGAGTTGATTTTTTGCACCGACAAAATTGGTTGCATTGTCACAATAGATTTTACTGCAATTTCCTCTTCTGGATGTGAATCGCTTCAGTGCTGCTATGAAAGCATTTGTGCTTAAATCGGTAACAAGTTTCAGATGTACTGCTTTAGTGGCAAAACAGCAAAAAACTGCTATATACGTTTTTTGAAGTTTTTTACCTCTCACCTTATAATGTGTGTATATAGGTCCTGCAAATGCGACTCCAGTATTAACGAATGGTCTGCCTGGCTGGACTCTTGCTTCTGGTAAATTTCCCATTATTTGGTTTAGTGTTATAGGCTTCCTCTTTGCACAAATAATACATTTACTTGTAACATTTCGTGCCATAGTTTTACCCTTTATCGGCCAATATTTTTGCCTGGTGATGTGTAGGAGTGCTTGTGGGCCAACGTGTTTGTTGGCCTTGTGAATATGATCTAGTACAAGCCTGGTAAACCAATGATTGTACGGTAACAGTGCCGGATGTTTAGCTTCATACGTTAATGTTGATGATTGTATTCTACCACCTACTCTCAAAACGCCGTTTTTATCGATAAAAGGTGACAAATTACTAATATGGCTTGAGGAAGATGAAGGTAAACTCGAATGTCTTTTAAGTTGCTTCAGTTCTTCACCGAACGTATCTGCTTGGATTGTCACAATGATTTTCGTTAGAGCGAACGCCAACTCTTCTGTTGTAAGTAAGTTATTTTGGGGCTCCGTTTTCATTTCTTTGAAAAATGTTCATGACAGTCGTAAACAATAAGCGATAATTTTGTTCAGTTTCATTAAAGAGTTCCCATGATTGATCTGTTCTAATAGCGTCCCGAGTAAAAATAAATTTCAGCCTTTTGACGGGCATGATTGCCCGGCCATTTGGCGGTCAAATGACGGCCCGTTGCAGGACAGTACGGCCATTCGGGGGGCGATTGACGGACATATGAGGGCTTTTCAGTCCCAAAAAGGCCATTCGGGGGGCGATTGACGGTCAAATGAGGGCTTTTCAGTTCCAAAAAAGGCCATTCGGGGGGCGATTGACGGTCGAAATGCTGGCATCTGCAAATGTTCGAATCTGAATATCCACTGGAACTCTTTTCCCAAAAATGTGTCTTGGAAATCGTACATCATTTAAATTTTCTAAATCTTCTCTAAATTTCATCCATGCTTCGTGATATTCTGTCGGAAGTGCTTCGTCCCAACCAAGTTTTGATTTCCACAGTTCTTGCATGAATAATTTAGCTCGTAGAATTACCGGAGATACTAACCCTAATGGGTCAAACAAGCTGGATATATCAGATAATACTGTTCGTTTAGTAACTCGCTTGTATTTTGGTTTACTGACTTTAACCTTTAATTCATCTGCATATGGAATCCAAATGAGTCCCAAGGCTTTCAATTGATTGTCTTCACCAAATTCGTTGAATTCCAGTTGAAGTGCTCTGTGCTCTACTGGTATGTTTTCTAAAAGCCTTGCATTATTAGCGCACCATTTTCTTAACTGGAAACCTGCTGACTGGAAAAAATTTTTAACCTGTTGTTGCATTTCCAAAGCTTCAGTCAAAGAATCTGCTCCGGCCATTCCATCGTCCACATAAAAATTATTGTCAATCATTTTACAACCCAAAGAGTATTTATGTCTATTTTCTATTGATAGTTGCTTAAGACATCTCGTAGCTTGATATGGTGCCGGTTTAGTTCCAAAGGCAACACTTCGTATTTCGTAGCATTGAAGAGGCTCTTCTGGACTTTTTCTATAAACCATAAGCTGGAAACACCTGTCACTCTTATCGAGATGAATCCGCAAATACATTTGTTTTATGTCAGCTGAAAATACGAATCTCGGCAACCTGAACCTCAATAATACAGTGAATAACTCTGGATGTTGAGTTGCACCATTCATTAATATGCTGTTTAGGCTGACGTTGTTTTCTGTTGTAGCTGAGAAATCAAATACTGGACGAATGCTTGTTGAAATTCTGTCTGGTTTTTCAACATAAAAATGTGGTACAAAATGATGATTTGCTGAAGGATCTGGAAAGGGAACCTTTGCTATATACCCAAGATCCTCGTACTCCTGTAAAATCTGACGATATTTGATGTTTATCTCTGAATTTGCCAGTAGTTTCCTTTCCAGTTGAAGAAACCGTCGTGTAGCACTTCTGCGGGAATCACCTAAGCAGCTTGGATCTTTAGAAAACGGAAGTTGGACTATGATCAACGACCCCAAATATTCAGATCAGCCATTGACCTGAACGATGCCGTTTCTGCCAGGCCTTAGCTCAGGAGAAGCATCTGGATTTTGGAGCATCCCTTTCAACACCGGGAATATTACAATAGAGCACGCGGCAAATTTGTTGTTAGCCTTTTTCTTCTTGTAATGATGGAATATTCCTCACTGATGTTATCGTGTTTTAAATTTCTAGATTTTTTTGAAGTGAAACTTCTTTACGCACGCTTGACTTGGGAAACTTCTTTACGAACGCTTGACTTGGGGGGTAAACTGGCGAAAGTGTAACGAAAGTGTAACGAAAACGTTACGAAAATGTGTGATCGGGCAACGTATTATGTATTTTATGTATTTTATGTATTATGTATTATGTATTGTGTATTATGTATTATGTATTATGTATTATGTATTATGTATTATGTATTATGTATTATGTATTATGTATTATGTATTATGTATTATGTATTATGTATTATGTATTATGTATTATGTATTATGTATTATGTATTATGTATTATGTATTATGTATTATGTATTATGTATTATGTATTATGTATTATGTATTATGTATTATGTATTATGTATTATGTATTATGTATTATGTATTATGTATTATGTATTATGTATTATGTATTATGTATTATGTATTATGTATTATGTATTATGTATTATGTATTATGTATTATGTATTATGTATTATGTATTATGTATTATGTATTATGTATTATGTATTATGTATTATGTATTATGTATTATGTATTATGTATTATGTATTATGTATTATGTATTATGTATTATGTATTATGTATTATGTATTATGTATTATGTATTATGTATTATGTATTATGTATTATGTATTATGTATTATGTATTATGTATTATGTATTATGTATTATGTATTATGTATTATGTATTATGTATTATGTATTATGTATTATGTATTATGTATTATGTATTATGTATTATGTATTATGTATTATGTATTATGTATTATGTATTATGTATTATGTATTATGTATTATGTATTATGTATTATGTATTATGTATTATGTATTATGTATTATGTATTATGTATTATGTATTATGTATTATGTATTATGTATTATGTATTATGTATTATGTATTATGTATTATGTATTATGTATTATGTATTATGTATTATGTATTATGTATTATGTATTATGTATTATGTATTATGTATTATGTATTATGTATTATGTATTATGTATTATGTATTATGTATTATGTATTATGTATTATGTATTATGTATTATGTATTATGTATTATGTATTATGTATTATGTATTATGTATTATGTATTTTATGTATTTTATGTATTTTATGTATTTTATGTATTTTATGTATTTTATGTATTTTATGTATTTTATGTATTTTATGTATTTTATGTATTTTATGTATTTTATGTATTTTATGTATTTTATGTATTTTATGTATTTTATGTATTTTATGTATTTTATGTATTTTATGTATTTTATGTATTTTATGTATTTTATGTATTTTATGTATTTTATGTATTTTATGTATTTTATGTATTTTATGTATTTTATGTATTTTATGTATTTTATGTATTTTATGTATTTTATGTATTTTATGTATTTTATGTATTTTATGTATTTTATGTATTTTATGTATTTTATGTATTTTATGTATTTTATGTATTTTATGTATTTTATGTATTTTATGTATTTTATGTATTTTATGTATTTTATGTATTTTATGTATTTTATGTATTTTATGTATTTTATGTATTTTATGTATTTTATGTATTTTATGTATTTTATGTATTTTATGTATTTTATGTATTTTATGTATTTTATGTATTTTATGTATTTTATGTATTTTATGTATTTTATGTATTTTATGTATTTTATGTATTTTATGTATTTTATGTATTTTATGTATTTTATGTATTTTATGTATTTTATGTATTTTATGTATTTTATGTATTTTATGTATTTTATGTATTTTATGTATTTTATGTATTTTATGTATTTTATGTATTTTATGTATTTTATGTATTTTATGTATTTTATGTATTTTATGTATTTTATGTATTTTATGTATTTTATGTATTTTATGTATTTTATGTATTTTATGTATTTTATGTATTTTATGTATTTTATGTATTTTATGTATTTTATGTATTTTATGTATTTTATGTATTTTATGTATTTTATGTATTTTATGTATTTTATGTATTTTATGTATTTTATGTATTTTATGTATTTTATGTATTTTATGTATTTTATGTATTTTATGTATTTTATGTATTTTATGTATTTTATGTATTTTATGTATTTTATGTATTTTATGTATTTTATATATTGGTCAATCATCAATTGGTGATATATGTGCTTCTCACTGTGTTTTGGACGATGGAACAAACATCATAATGGCAGTTGCTTACATTTCGCCCAATAACGCAGTTAAAAATATCATAATGTTTATATACAAAAGACTTATGATTTACGGTCGAGTAGGTTCTGAAGAATTAGGAGAAAGCTATCATACGTTGCCACTAATTTTAGCAGGAGATTTCAATATTAATTTCGCGTCCGAAGATGGACAACTCTTGGTAAACTTTCTACGAGATAAATTAGAACTGCAAATGAATAATAACCGTAATGAGCCAACTACAAGACATGGAACAACAATCGATGCAGTTTTTTCTAGATATCTGTCTAAATATATGTGTCTTATTTCTCGTACCATAAGCTTATTGTCTCGGTTTTTCCATTAACCACAGTAATTACTGATGTGTCCAATAATGAAAATAATGAATAATAATGAATAAAAATAAAAGATCTTTGCAAAAATATTTATTTACCAATGAAAACATGAAATAAATTATATATTTGTAGGAAATTAATATATGTATATGTACATACATGTATATATTGTACACACACCCATATATATATACACAGGCAGATGGAGCGAAAGAAGTTTCACTTCAGTCGTGTGGTCATAAGCACACTCATATTTTTTTTATTTTTGTTTTTATTTTTATTTTTATTTTAATTTCAATTTTAATTTTTGTTTTTATTTTTATTTTAATTTTTTATTTTTATTTTTATTTTTATTTTTATTTTTATTTTTATTTTTATTTTTATTTTTATTTTTATTTTTATTTTTATTTTTATTTTTATTTTTATTTTTATTTTTATTTTTATTTTTATTTTTATTTTTATTTTTATTTTTATTTTTATTTTTATTTTTATTTTTATTTTTATTTTTATTTTTATTTTTATTTTTATTTTTATTTTTATTTTTATTTTTATTTTTATTTTTATTTTTATTTTTATTTTTATTTTTATTTTTATTTTTATTTTTATTTTTATTTTTATTTTTATTTTTATTTTTATTTTTATTTTTATTTTTATTTTTATTTTTATTTTTATTTTTATTTTTATTTTTGTTTTTATTTTGATTTTTATTTTTGTTTTTATTTTTGTTTTGTTTTTATTTTTATTTTTATTCTTATTTTTATTCTATTTATTTATTTATTTATTCGTGTATAGGGTATGACATGTGTAACATATTGAATTATTTTGTATTGCATGACATGCGTAGCGTATTGATTATGAAGTGCGCTCGTGTTGATAGAGCACTTTGCTGGGCCCCGGTATTGATTGCTTTTGCGGATGGCTGCGGATAGTTTATCGCCGCTGGACAGGGTAAGAGTGCTGTGTAATATTTTCACATCGTTTAGGTCGGGACTAAATGTAATATATTTGAATGCTACAAGTGTAAGAAATAAGATTGATCAAATTCATGATATGTTCTCTGGGACGAATATCCACATTATATGTATGTGTGAAACGTGGTTAGATGAAAATGTTAACTCGACTCTTGTTGCAATTCCAGATTTCAACTTGTTTAGAAATGATCGTCGTGGGCGTGTTGGAGGAGGTGTATCGATCTACGTACATAATACCTTAAAAACAACTCCTCTTAAAATTTCGTCTCCTGGTGAAATTGTTGAATTCATTGGTGTTGAAGTGGCATCTGATTGTGAAAGTTTAGCCGTATTTAGTGTTTACTCTCCTCCAGGCACCTTCAATCCGTGTAACTTTGTTGAACTTACCGAATCACTCAATCCTGTCGTTCAGAAGTATCGCGACGTTATTGTTTGTGGTGATTTTAATGTAAACGCTCTGAAAGCAGGCTCTGCAGCGGATGAATTGTCCTATCTCCTACTAACATTAGATCTAAAGGCTCTCAATAATCAACCGACCTATTACAATGCGTCATCCCCCTCCCAGTTAGATTATATGTTGACTACAAACATTCCTAAGGTACTATTTCATAACCAGATTTCGCCTCCAAGCAACTTTGATCATGATTTTCTCTTTATGACGTATAAGATGAGATTGGCGGCTATTCCTAAAGTTATTTCCTTCGTTTATCGTGACTTTAAGAATATTGAGAAAGATCTCTTGAAGACTGAGTGTAGTTGTATGACTTGGGATAATGTATATCGAGAGGAGACTCTAGATGGAAAGGTGCAAAATTTAACATATAAATCTATTTGATCGTTATGTCCCTCTAAAGATGTGTCGTGTATGTCGGCGGAGGTGTCCTTGGATTACTGATAACATCCATCGGGCAATGGCTGAGAGAGATTACCTCATTAAACAGTACCGGAGAAACAAGGAAGCATTGATATACAGCAGGTATAAAGCTGTGCGTAATAGGGTAACAGCTATGATTCGCTCTGCAAAAAGAACATATTTTGCCTCTAAATTGGACACCAATCAGCCTTTGAAAAAGTTATGGAGGAATATTCGCAGTTTGGGAATACATGGCAGTGATGATTACAAAACTGCTATGGACCCAAATGTACTAAACAATTTCTTGGTGAATAGAAGTGTTCAATATTCTGGCATTTTGTGTCGCAATTCAAATGGTCAGGCTGATGTGGGGTTTAGTTTTAGATGCACTGAGGCCTCTGAAGTACTTACAGCTATACACTCTATTAAGTCGAATGCCACAGGATTCGACTCTTTAACACCCGTATTCTTGAAATTGTTAGTACCTTTTATTGTGAGTCCTCTAGTCCATATTTTCAACTTTTGTTTGACTACCTCCCAATTCCCGACTGAGTGGAAAAAGGCATTGGTGGTTCCTGTACCCAAGAAATCGTCCCCATCGGAGCCTGGTGATTTTCGTCCTATCAGTCTACTGTGTTTCTTTGCGAAAGTTTTTGAAAAAGTCGTGCACAGCCAAATAATGCAATACGTCAAACAACACAATCTCTTAACCCAATGGCAGTCTGGTTTTCGACCGAATTATAGCTGCGAGACAGCCTTATTAAAAGTTACTTCGGACATCCACGAGGCGCTCGATAAGGATCACTTAGCTGTTTTAGTTTTGCTTGACTTTAGCAAAGCCTTTGACTCGGTAAATCACCAAAAGCTTCTTAGTAAGCTTAAAAGGGATTTTAACTTTTCATCTCCGGCTGTGAAGTTGATATGTAATTTTCTGGCTGGCAGGTCCCAAGTTGTTAAAGTGGGAAATGACTACTCGTCCGCTGCGTCTCTTTATTTGGGTGTGCCTCAAGGCTCAATTCTTGGCCCACTTTTATTCAGCCTGTACATAAATGACCTACCAAGAGTAGTACGAAATTGTGCTATCCACTTATATGCTGATGATGTCCAATTGTATCTCACTCGTCCGGTTGGGCTAATTGAGGACTGTATTGTGCGAATAAACGAAGACCTGCAATGTGTTCATGAATGGTCTCAGACCAATAGCCTGTTGCTTAATCCATCTAAATCAATCTGCTTAGCTGTTTATAGAGACATCATAGACACAAGAGTATTACCACCGGTCGTATTAAATAATGCCGTTATTGACTATGTGCATTCTGCGAAAAGTCTGGGTATTCAACTGAACTCCAGTTTTAGTTGCTGCAGTCATGTTCGTTCGACTCTGGGTAAAATTTATAGTAGCCTAAGGCAGCTGTGGATTAGCTCGGTTAGCGTACCTCCTGGGTTACGAATGAAGTTAGCTAAAGCTGTCGTGTTACCTCACTTTATGTATGGTAGCCTTATCTTTCCCAAGTTGGATTCTGTATGTGCGAGGAAAATAACGGTGGCATTTAATGATGTCATTAGGTATATCTACAACTTCACCAGAGGAAGTCACATTTCCAGATACGTCAATTCGTTTGTTGGTACATCCATTGAGACTTATTGTGCAAGGCGTGCTCTTGCCTTTCTTCATAAATTAATACTTACTAAGAGCCCAGATTACCTACATGAAAAGTTAGTGTTTTTGAGATCTAACAGAGGTCTCCAGCTCCTTATACCAAGGTGTAATTCTCGCTTTGGTGAGCGTTCTTTCTTTGTCCAGGCTGTTCGTAGGTGGAATTCTCTTCCGAGTCATGTGCAAACTGAGGGATCCAGCGGGGTGTTCTGCAAGTTGATTAAGAACGCAGAATTGTAGTCATGTTTATGGATGCTACACATGTCATTCTCTAAATTGTCTTTCCCTAAATTGTTCTTGAAATTATTTGTAATTTTAGTTCTTAGCTTAAGATTGTTCATTATTGTAATTTTATTTCAGTTGTTACTATTACTATTATTATTATTATCATCGTTCTGTCACGCCTGAATTGTATTTTCTATTGTGTAGTGCTATATAAGATGTTGTAATCTTCAGCGCTTTTTATAATAAATTATTTGAATTTGAATTTGAATTTGAATCTGCCATCGCTGTCTTTCTTAAAGGTTTTTTGAAAATGTTCTTCACATTGTTTTTCTTCTTGAGTTAACATCTTTGTAGCTGGTTTGTGTCTTCAATCTTCCAGAATCTTTCAATTGAGTCTAGTAGAGTACTATCTTTAACTGTGTTGACTGCACTTGTTTGATTAGTTTCTTCAAATGACTTCGAAGGACTTTTTCCTGCGACAACCCATCCAAATACTGTACTGTAGTCTTGGCTTGCTTGTTCCGAGCTTGATTTGTTTCATTGTAAGAACCTCATAAAAAAGCTCGGCTCCAATAAGATCTATTTTTGAAGGTCTGTCAAAGTTTGTATCGGCTAAAATAATATTATTTGGTATCTTCAAAACCTTTCTGTCTATTTGGTGGGCTGGTTGGTCTGATACTACTTGAGGGAGCACAAATGCGTCTAGATGTGCTGTGTAACTTGATGTTCTTGAGGAAATTTTGATGTTGACCCGCTGTCTGCTTCGTTGCTTAATATTTCCAACACAATTAATATGCACTTGAGTTGAATTCTTTGGAAGACGTTAACGCTGAACTGCTTCAGTTGAAATAACACTAATTTGAGATGCTGCATCTAACACTGCTCTTAATGAAATAAGATTTCCATCTATGTCACTAACATTCACTATAACGGTACTTAAAAGGATTTGGCTGTTATTTGTTAGTGTACTACCTGCTACGACTGTAGATGCAGCACCTTCAATTACAGTGATATTTGGGCTGGCAGTTATGTTCTTCGTGGCCCCTTGCTTTGACGTCTCGGTTTGACTTTGATGGTCTGTAGAATGCAGCAAGGTGTTGTGACGCTTGTGGCACTTGGTGCAGTTGCGAGAAGGACATGACTGAACTGAGTGACGTTTCTTTAAGCAGTTGTAACATAATTTCAACCTTTTCACTGTTTCCAATTTTGCTGACAGACTCTGTTTTAAAAATGCTTTACAATTGAGGATTTGATGTTTTTCCGGAAAAATTAAACAGTTAATATCGTTGGTTATTGATAATGCTGTACGAAAGCGTGGTGATGCCTTGATCATACTGTCTGTAGTTGTCACACGTCTTTCCTTTCCCAAAGTTTCTAGAGCTTGAAATCTGGATTCTATAAACTTCAGTAACGTGTTAAGTGTTGGTAAGTCCCTTGGATTCTCTAATCGTTGTTCAAAAAGTTGATGTGTTGATCGATCCAATTTTTTAATCAAAATGTGTAGGTATTAACAATGGATCCCAACCACGTGTCGAGATACCGAGATTAGCAATGCCCGAAAGGCATTCTTTGGTAGTGTCGTGTAGCAGTCTAAGCGGTTGAGGACCCTCACTAGAGATTGTCGGTTGAGCCAATAATCTATTCAACCATGCATTCACTAGAAGTCTTTTGTTATCATATCTGGTCTGTAAAATTGCCCATGCATCGTCATAATTGTCCTCTGTTGTGGTTAGATGTTGTACTAAGGTTTTCGCTTCTCCAGAAAGATTGGAGATCAAATAGTACATTTTCTGGGCGTTTGACATCTCTGTGTCATGTATCAATGTAGAAAAAAGATCTGTTCACGTACCTAAAAGGCGCCAATAAGGAAAGAAAGTTCTACAAACAAATAAAACACAATTTCCACAAATTCAATAGTTAGTTTAATGCACAATAAATTAAATTATTTTAATTCACAATAGATGATACACAAGAAAACTAACACGGTAATTATTTTAAGGCACAATAGATTACAAAACAAGAAAACGAACACGGTATCGATAATACTTAAACGTTTCGGCGGACGGTTGTAGTCTTCTTCTCGCAACTTCTTAAATTTTTCTCCCTGGTCGTTCTGGTGTTTTGACACTGGACACCTCCTGGTCGTCGATGGTTGTTCCGGGTGGGTCATCAGTCGTTGCTTGCTATTAATTAATATTCAGGTCGTTCATTCACACTTGATGCAATTGTTGACTAAACATTCGCGTTGAGCAATTCTGCTGATTTTGTTAATTGCTTCATACCGCGAATGTATGTCAATTATTTACCTGGGTGAATGAACGCCTGAACATTCTGCCCGCCTTGAAATCTGTTAGATTTCAAATGACTTTTCTGAAATAAACAAATGGAGAATTACTAATGTTCCGCGTCTAGATAGCATTTCCTCTATTGTCGACTTGGAAACGGTGAAATTGGTGAGAGGTTTTAAGGCGCCTCGACTCGCCCTTCCTGATGGTTGTCGGTAGTGAGATTTTAAGAAAAATGCTGGCTAGAATAGAAATTATAGTGAGGGATAAATGGTGCTCAATTGGTTGCGCTCGTTAAGGGTTTGGAGGCTCCTTTGTATGGTGACGGTTTCGGGATTGTTATTTGCTACTTGGTCTGAGGTATCTACTGTGACATTTGTTAGGACCGGTTCCACTGGTGGAGGTTTTTGCTGGTGGATTTTTATAAAGTAATTTGTCAAAGCATCCCACGAGGCTGCTGCTAGTCTCCAGTTCCAACCATAGGTTGTAAAGATACTGTGTGCATTTATTCCCGTAGTTAGAATGCCTTTAATAATTTTGATGGAGACATATACGCCGATGATACCTAGGTAGATGCCGCCTATCTCTTGAAGGGTGTTCCATAATTTCAATTTTAAGGAGTGCATATCGTTGGATGTTAGTAGATTTAGAACACTTATGTCTTGATGATCCATATTCCCCCCTAGTAATCTTTGAGTCACGATGTTACTTATCGCTTGACGTTCTGATGAAAACATCGCTTGGCTTCTAAGGGCTCCAATTGCTTGTGGAGAATATATTCCCGCTTTCATTAGATTACCTGGATCTTCGTAGGTCCACTCCTTCGTCGTGGTGGGATGTACTTCATGTGGTGATAATTTTATGAATATCTGGGCTCAGTCCATACCATTCGTCCATGATTTGATATCCTGGTGCCAATAATGATGAACATTCAACTTGGGTGCCTAATTTCTGCAATAAGTGGGTTTTAGGAGTCATAAAGAAGCTATTGTTGGCGTAGGTCACGGGTAATTCATTGTAACAATGATTGGTACTTCGTACGTGCACTTCTACTGGTTGACATTTGATGATATAAATGAGCTCTCCTCTTTGAACGGCGGTATATCCTAATTGCTTCATATGCGTTAATGCAAACTCGGCTGGATTTTGCGGTGCAATACTCATCTGCGTTTTTAAAACTTCTCGTTCAAGTTCACATCGTTTTAATAGTAAACTGATATATAATTTTTCAATCTGTAACTTCCAATGTCTTTCAATGTATACGAATTTTGAATTTACGTAGGTTAGGACATCTAAATTTCTAACGTCTGTAGTTTTCTTTGAGAACCAGTATTCTGTTCCTGCCTTAGGGACAACGATTAATCGAGGATGTTCGGTCTGATATCCTTTGAACCCACAGACGGATATTTCTTTTATGACTTCGAGTGCGAATACTATATCCTCACTACGTACGGTGTACATTACATTGGTGTGAAAGGATGTGCTATTGCTGAGATTTTTGATTTTCGTAGCTTGCCCCTGCCACAGGACATCATACTTTGTGTTTTCGCATTATGAATTGATCGCCGTTTCCCAGAATGTGATGCCATTTTCCGGGTCCGTGCAGGTGCCTGCCAGATATGAGCATGCAATATTGTTACGGATTAGTATGTTATTATCTTCCAATCGTACAGTACTGATGTAATCAGTGATAGTAATTGTGATGGCGTGAATTACTATGACATCATTCCAAGAGTTAACACCCGATGTGTAGGCGACTCCAGTGCGCGCTCCGTTGCTGTCGATCACCCCTGCTATTACTTCGGAAAAGTTGTTGGTGCTATTGGGCTTGATATCAGCAATCATTCGTCCATTGGTTAACCTGTAAGTTCCATCAGTGTGCAATTTTAAACAATCGTCCCGGTTAATGTCAGCTATATATGTGGATAATCCTCCCGGAACCAGAGATAAGTGGCTAAACATACCACAGTGGAAAACTGATTGGATCATATTTATCTTACATTGAAATGTATGTACGGACGCAGTTTCACTCAACTGCAGGAGTTGAATATCTTCATTTTCATTTTCGATTTTGACGTTTTCAATGTGACACTCGCCTAAGTTAACTAGGGATATTGCGGTTATATTTACATGATCGTGACCGCAATCGTAGGCAATGATTGCTTCAGTGGAGTTGACTGCTAGTAGTGTGCTAACTATTGCTATTATATGGCTGACGTGCATCTATAAATGAGAAACATTAATTTAAGAGGTGCTTCTTAGACTATCTTCGTAGTTGAACTTATTCTAGGATATATTTATGATTATAGCTACGCTAAATTATATGGTATTGGAGTCATTAATTTTTCTCATTGTCTACTATCGGTAGTAAACAAATCTTGGTAATAGGGCGTTTTAATGTCGAAACCTTGCACTTTATTGTCACTACCCTCACTAGATTATCTGGTCCAGGATGAGTCTCAATATTACGTCCTAGTAGCCATTTCGTTGGCGGCATTCTTTCATCTTTTACTAGCACTAGGTTTCCTTCCTTTAGGTTTGGTTGTTGCTTAAGCCATTTGGGCCGTTGTTGCAATCTACTCAGGTACTCTGTATTCCAACGTTTCCAGAAATCTTGACAACTTTTTTGAATCAATTTCCAACGATCAAGAGAGGTTAGTTTAAGATCCAGTAGATTATTTTCCGGAGGAGCTATTAAAAGATCTCCTATTAGAAAGTGGCCTGGAGTTAAAGCACTGCAGTCTTCTGGGTCATTTGACATAGGGCTTAGTGGTCGTGAGTTTAAACAAGCTTCTATTTGCGTTAAACATGTACTCAGTTCTTCATAGGTCCACGTGACATTTCCCATTACGCGACGGAGGTGGTGCTTCGTTGATTTTACTCCGCTCTCCCATAGTCCTCCAAAATGCGGAGACCCTGGCGGTATGAAATGCCATTCTACTCCTTTGTTTGCTAGGTTGACGTAAATTTCGGTTGATATACCCCACTGATCTTGTAACTTTATTTCCTTTAGCTTTCTACTGGCTCCTACAAAATTGGTACCGCAGTCACTGTAAATGTCGCTACATAGTCCTCGCCTACCACTAAATCTGCGAAACGCTGCTAAAAATGCTTCTGTTGATAGATCGCTGACTGCTTCTAAGTGTATTGCCTTGGTCGCTAGGCATATAAAAATGCAAATGTAGCCTTTCGATGTTTTTGGTCGACCTCTACATTTGGATTCCTTGAGTGTAAATGGTCCGCAGAAGTCGATTCCTGTATGGAGAAATGGTCGCGTCAATTGGACTCGGTGTTCGGGTAAGTCACCCATCAATTGTTGTTGGGTAATTGTTTTTTGTCGATAGCAGCTTAAGCATCGGTGTATGGCCATTCGTATGGCATTTCTGGCATTAATGATCCAGAATTTTCGTCGGATGGCATTCATCATCAATTGCACTCCTCCATGTAAGGTATTTTGATGTGCATCATTTATAATCAATTTGGATAACTGACATTTTTCTGGTAGAATTATGGGATGTTTCTGATTATATACTAGTGATGAATGCCTGAGACGGCCGCCAACTCGTACTATTTCCTTGGCGTCTATAAATGGATTTAAATTTAGAATGCGGGATTTTGTAGGAAGTGGTTGGTATGTCTTTAACGCCATTATTTCGGTTTTATATTCATCATGTTGAACTAGCATGATTAGAATTTCTAAGCTCTCGTTTAATTCACGCCTTGTTACATGGTCTTTGAGTCTATGACTTGGCGTTGTTCTGCAATTATGGATAAATCTTCGGCAGAGTGCTGTAATTCGCAGCAATTTTCCCAAACTTGAAAATCTCGTTATATAGTCTGAATTTATTTCACACTGATTGATATGCACAGCTGCTGTACGTTTTAGTTCTATCTTAGTGGTTGGTTGAGTAGGTAGGGGTTTGGGCCATTGAGATACATCTTCCTTCAGCCACTGGGGACCCGTCCACCATAGGGGATGGTTGACTAATTCTTGGGGACTTATGCCTCGGCTTTCACAGTCCGCTGGATTATCCTTGGTATTGATGTGTTGCCAGGTACCATTGTCCATATTTTGGAGTATATCACTGACCGGTTGGCTACAAACGTTTTCCATCTGGATGGATGACCTTGTAACCAGGCTAATACAATAGTTGAATCCGTCCACATATATGTTTTGCATTCTGACAGCTGTAACGCATCCTTTACCTGTTTTATGAGCTTTGTTAATAACGTTGCTCCGCATAGCTCAAGTTTTGGAAGGCTAATTTGTTTGATGGGTGCAACTCTGGTCTTGCTCGTTAAAAGAGTCACGTATCTCCTTGGCTGTTGTACTACACGTAAGTATACTGCGGCTGCGTATGCTTGTGTAGATGCATCACAAAAACCGTGATTTTCATACTCTGGATTGCTTTTAGTATAATTTATCCATCGAGGTATCGCTATAGATTCAATTTGCTTCAACTGGGTTCTGAATGCCTCCCATTCTTTAGCTAATGAATCAGGTACTGGATCATCCCAATTTAAGCCTGACTGCCAACATTTTGGTTACAACAACCATTGGGGCTAACCAACCTAATGGGTCAAATAGCTTCGAAATTTCTGACAGCAGTCTTCTTTTGGTAGTGACTTTCACGTGGTCGGAAGTTACCTTGAATTGAAATGTGTCTGTACCTGGTTGCCAATGGATTCCTAATGCCTTAATTGTCTCGTTTATGTCAATGTTCATGAGCTCCTTCAATTCCAGTTCATCTTCTGGGATTCCCTTTAAGGCTTGTCTGTTGTTACTGGTCCATTTTCTTAGCCTTAACTTACCACTTGCTAGAATTTTCCTGATGTTAGTTTGTAGTTCAATAGCGTCTTCAACTGAGTCTGCTCCGGACATGAGATCATCAACATAGAAATCGGTCATTATTGTGTTGGATGCCCTTTGTGATTGTCCTCTTTCATCATTTGCTATCTGTTGTAACGTACGTATGGCCAGATACGGAGCGCTCGCTGTTCCATACGTTACTGTCAGTAGCTTGTATTCTTGAATGGGTTGTGAAGGGTCTTCCCGCCACAAAATTCGTTGGTAATCGGTATGTTCTGGCGTCACTAGTATTTGTCGATACATCTTTTCGACATCGGCGGTGAAGGCTATTTTATATTTTCTCCACCTCAATAGAATGGTAGCAAGTTCTTGCTGGATTGTTGGTCCCACTAACATGTTATCATTTAGCGATTTGTGATTTGCTGTCTTTGCTGACGCGTCAAATACTACTCTGGTTTTAGTGGTGGTACTATCAGCCTTGAATACAGCGTGGTGTGGTAGGTAGTTAGGTTTACATGCCTTAAGTGTGTTTTCATGAGGAACACTTATCATGTGCCCCAAACTTTCATACTCCTGCATAAAATGCACATATGCCGTTTTTAATTCGATGTTCCCCTGTAATTTGCGTTCCACGTTTAGAAAACGCTTGACTGCTAAGTTTCTGGACTCTCCGAGGTCTGGTTTTTGGGTAGAGGTTTTGAATGGAAGTGATACTACATATCGACCCTCGGCAGTACGGTAGTGTGTGTTAGCGAATATGCTCTCACATGCTTCTTCTTCTGGTGTAAGAAGTGGTTTGGTAGGTAGGTTGTCAATTTCCCAAAATTGTTTCAAAAGGTCGCTCACATTGGTTTCGGTATGTAGGTTTATTACGTCAGCGGCTTCGACGTCATCTATAGGCCCTGATAAAATCCATCCTAACACTGTTTTCTGTGCAAAGGGACTTCCACCTTCTCCTTCGATTTGGTCCTTTTTGATGAGCTTTGGGTATATGTCAGCACCCAATAGTACATCGATATTCCCTGGGTTTAGGTATGATGGATCAGCTAGTTGAATTCCCTCCAGATGACTCCACCGTTGTGGTTCAATTTTTGTATGTGGCAGTAAGTCAGTTATGGTTTCCATTACTAGAGCTTGAATGTTGACTTTTATGTTTTTGTTACACTTAAAATGGGGTCTAATGTCAAAGCTTACTGCATCTTGGGTAGGATTGGGCAGTTTTCCAATTCCTCTCACGATAATGTCTGCAGGCATTTTTCTCAATGATAAAAATTGTGTGGCTCGTTCAGTTATTACAGATACTTGGGAGCCTGGATCGATTAGAGCTCTTAAGATGCGAGTTCCAGTGGATTCAGATTGCACTTTAACTAATGCGGTTGCTAATAGCACGGAATTTCGTTCACTTCAACGCTCTTATCGACGGTCTGGGTATTGAGATATGACTGTTTGTAGTTGTTTTGGATAGGCGGTCTGTCCTGGGATCGTTGGGGATTGAATGGTTCAAAATGTATCATGGTGTTATGCCGCTTGTTACATTTTAGACAGCTAACTGGGTGTGGACAAGCTTTGGTGGCGTGTTTCAGTGAGAAGCAGTTGAAGCATCTGCCTTGCTTCTTTATGAATTCATGCCTATTTTGGATATTCATATTGATGAATTTGGTGCACTCTCTTATTCTATGGGACTTTTGGCATAACGGACATTTCTGAGAGTTGATGAAGTTGGTTGTACGGCGGCTCTGGTCGTGTTCCTTTTGGATGTGGTGTGATTCTACGCGGCGAGAACTTCCCTTGCTTCCTTGAATGGTTTCTAGTGTACGGAAATGGGTTTGTAAAAATTCTAGGAATGCCTGCAGTGTAGGGAGAGATTGGGGATGGCTGCGAGAGCTTAATGTCATTTCCCACTGAGCAATTGTCTCCTTTGATAGTTTGGCTGTTAATATATGGATCAGTATTGGATCCCAGCCTTCGGTGCTCACTTCAAGTCCTTTAAGGGCTTCTAGCACTTCATTCACCTT
Source organism: Thereva unica (assembly GCA_949987705.1). Taxonomy (NCBI): domain Eukaryota; kingdom Metazoa; phylum Arthropoda; class Insecta; order Diptera; family Therevidae; genus Thereva; species Thereva unica. Next base: position 153,676,939 of record OX465281.1, on the reverse strand, counting down.
GTCGAGAATTCTACGAGTACCTAGCGCAGTGTCGGCATTCATTGAAGGAATGCTCGTTAGCAGTTGCAATTGGGTACTCACTAAGATTCTGCGATTTTGAAATCTATTTTTTAAGATGGACCATGCAGACTTATAATTTGCTTCAGTTAATTGCAAGTGTTTAATAAGGGTTGCAGCTTCACCACTCAAGCAGGTTTTAAGATAGTGAAGTTTTTGGACCTTGCTAATATGGGGGTTTTATCTACTATCGCATCAAACAAGTCATGGAATGACGACCATGATTCATAGTCTCCTGCGAATTGAGGAATATTTATTCGCGGCAACCGAAACTCATTAAAATCACGATTAAAGGAAGAGTAAGATTGCTCTGGATTGAAGTTGCTTTGGGAGTCATTGTTGTCTGTGCCGAGTTTCTTCACTTGGTCTAGCATGAGACCGTTTATTGTGCAGTATAGATCCTCCATTTCACTATACTGGTCATTAGAAAAATATGGGTGCTCGGCATAAGCGCTGGTGTATTGGCTCAGTAGTTTATTGTGAGTGTCTCTACACTCATCCCATGTTTTCTCTAGAAGGTTTTGCCTTCCTTTTATGTAACCTTCTGTGAGCTTGTCTTTCGCTGTCTTCTTATAATTACGAGCGAAACGTTCAAGCTCATGCTGGTTGTTGGATTGAAGCGTCAGTAATTTTTCTAATTTTGCACCCTCAGCAGACACCGACATTTTTCTTAATTCTAGCACAACACTTAGCTATAAATATCTCACTTACCTTGTTGGGATGGTTGCTATTGATGTGGTTGGAGGTTGATCACTTCCTTCTATCGCTGGCTTGGGTGGTGGGTGGTTTTTAATTACTTGCACTGCACTTTTTTTTCAATTCACTTCGCGACACGCAAATCCGGCTCGAAGGACCATAAAATGTTCACGTACCTAAAAGGCGCCAATAAGGAAAGAAAGTTCTACAAACAAATAAAACACAATTTCCACAAATTCACTAGTTAGTTTAATGCACAATAAATTAATTTATTTTAATTCACAATAGATGATACACAAGAAAACTAACACGGTAACTATTTTAAGGCACAATAGATTACAAAACAAGAAAACGAACACGGTATCGATAATACTTAAACGTTTCGGCGGACGGTTGTAGTCTTCTTCTCGCAACTTCTTAAATTTTTCTCCCTGGTCGTTCTGGTGTTTTGACACTGGACACCTCCTGGTCGTCGATGGTTGTTCCGGGTGGGTCATCAGTCGTTGCTTGCTATTAATTAATATTCAGGTCGTTCATTCACACTTGATGCAATTGTTGACTAAACATTCGCGTTGAGCAATTCTGCTGATTTTGTTAATTGCTTCATACCGCGAATGTATGTCAATTATTTACCTGGGTGAATGAACGCCTGAACAAGATCTTTGAAAGACATCCATTTCAAGTAGTCTCCATTGAATATGGATAAGACCACTTTCGGTCATTTTATATTGGGAATAGAGGCACTGGTAGCTGAATTATGTTGCCGTTTGTTGATGTGTTCCTCCAAGGTGATGAGTGTGTTTTGCACATAACTTTCACACTCCAAATATTGTACCATGGTGTATCCTTGTGGCTCTGAGTCGGTGGTTATTGACCATATGAAGTCATTATTTTTATCGATTTCCTCCCATTTTCGTTGGATGAATTCTCTTTTTACTATGTAGTAGGACATTGGTCGTTGATATCGTTAACGTAATGTAGTATGGCCTCCATTAAACGTTTTTGCTTCTTGATAGCAATAGTCAAAGGAGATGACTCACTCGATGCTGCTACCTTTGCTTCTCCGAGTTCACTAATCTGTTTACTTAATTTGCCCGAGGTTCCTGCTATGTCTATTTCTTGAGGTTGTGCTGAACACCATTCTTCAAGCTCTCTTTGAAGTGCCTCCAGACAAACTTCATAATTGGTCCTAGTTATCTCCTGATGAAGTAGTCGGTGTCTCTTAATGTTTCAGCGTGATCGCTGATGAGTTCATTGTGTTGCACCTCAAATTCTTCGTACAACGACTTGAGTGCCTTTATCCTCTTATCGAAGTAGTCTCTGTTACTTTTTCTGCTTGCGGAATCTTTGTTTAAGTTTATAAAAATCCTCTTGATTTTGTCATCAATTTCTTGTTGACTAGTGATGATATTTTCAACATCCATGTTGCTGTTGTCCTGTCACGGTCGCCAATGAATTTTTATAGCGGTATATTTACCGCTGTGTAAGTTGACTTAATTTACTGTCCACGAGATTAAATATTGTTTTGGTTTAGGTGCATAAACCTATACCAAGTAAATGTACCCAGGTGCTTGAACCAGTGTACTGATGGATAATTTAGCCCAAGTGCTTAAACTTGTGCTACGCTAGCTTTGGATGAATAAAATAAACTTGACAATAAAATTGAAACGCACGAGTTACTTTCTTGTGAATAACTAACTTTCTTTATTTTATTATTGGGCTATATACATATAGGTACAAGAAACTTATTTGCTATGTAAGGGTTAAAGGTAAAAAATTAATTTCTATAAATGCCGATTTTTCAATATCAGCGATATTATTGAGGTTTTAATTGATTTCAAAATTTTACTTGTGGAATTCGCTGATTTTGCAAAATAAGCAGTACATGAAGTTGAACCAGCTTCAGAACTGAGTTCAAAAAATGTTATTATATGCACGTAATTAATTTTAATTGCAATTTATTTTATGCATGATTAAGGTTTTTTTTATCGAAATCGGAAATTGCGACGTATTTTCATCTTTCAATGTCGCAGGAGCATTTTAAGCAAAAAATGGGAGGAAGTATGTGTGTGTGTGTGCGTACGGATGTGGTCATTTTTTCCTGCACGATATCGCGCGAACCATAAAAGATATCGACTTCGTTGAGGTGTCGTTCGAAGCGTATTAACCGAAATATGATCTGAAAAGATTTTCATAAAATTCAGTCGAGCCGTTTTTTTGTTTAAGCGGCGGAAGTGATTTTTGTTCCTGCACGATATCGCCCGAACTACGAAAGATATTGACTTACTTGAGGTGCCGTTCGAAGCGTATTAGCGACAATATAATCTGAAAAGATTTTTATATTATTCGGTCGAGCGGTTTTTTGGTTTAAATGACATAAGTGACCTGCACGATATCGCGCGAACTAAAAACTATATCGACTTCATTGAGGTGACGAAAAAGAATATTAACGAAGAAATGCTCTGAAAAAAATTTCATAATATTCGGTCGGGCCTTTTTTGTTTAAATAGAAAAACTTCGGCTAATTGTCAGAAGGACCTTAAATTGACAAGTTTTGCTAATATTTAACAAACTCGGTGGAATGAGACCCGTTCTAAACGAAGTGATCTTTTTTTGGGTTCTGAACAACGATAGCCTTCGAACAAAACATCACTTGTCAAAATCCAACAACCTTTCAAAATCGTGAAAAAATTTCGTTGCCCTTTGACGGGGAATTGTGATACAGTTTCAGGAAATTGCGGATTATCCCGGGATTTCCAGTAGTTACCGCGAAATTTGTTCTTTTTGGTCAAGTCTGACAAGTACTCAACAGTTACAGTTTTGCTAATATCTCCGGAAAGCTTCGGAATTTCCAAATGAAGTCATTCGCTTCTCAGTTTGTCAACGGCGCTTCAGCACGTTCAATACGAATTTGAACACCCGCTTTAGTGCAGCGAACGAAATACGGAGGACATGTTTGTTTGCTAACGTTCAGGAAAAACAAATTCGCTAGAAAAATCTTTGGATTTGCTACTATTATAGTTATTTGAACTAGCTTCTCTCGTGATTGCTTTGTCATCAATTCTGATACTAGCCAATTTGCCACTAGTGCTAAACGTATAACTATTTTGTAAGAAGTCAGTTTATTCCATCTTCGTTTATCATACTAGGAAGTTAATCGTGTGGACCGAAGGGGTCAAACCCACATCCCAAGTAGTTTCTTTTTTTGTTTTTATTTTCTAAAATAAAGCCACAAAGGTAATGACCTTTTTAAATTGTACATGGTGTAAACAAATCTTGCAACTCCAAATTTTACATACGTATAGTTCGCATGACAATACAATCTGCAATCAAATTTTGCAATTGCGCTCCCCGACCCCAGACCTGGGTATGACATGAAAAGGTGTGACAAGTAGAATACACTTCGCTATGTGGCGTCATTCAAAACCCAAAATGCGGCCGACACAAAATGGCGGCTTACAATTTTTTTTACAACGCCCTTGGTATGGGAATCAAATGAAAGTGTATGACGAGTATAGTACAGTAAGCTATCGACTTCACAATAAATATTTCTTTTAATTTCCCTCGAACAATTTTGTTTCATATTAAAAAATTTTTAACTTCCCAGTATAGGAAGTTATTGTAATCGGTCCGAAAATCGAAATCGAAAATTTCAACGTATTTTCATCTTTCAAGGTCCCAAGAGCATTTTAAGCAAAAAATTGGGAGGAAGTATGTGTGTGTGTGTATGTGCGTACGGATGTGGTCATTTTTTCCTGCACGATATCGCGCGAACCAAAACTGATATCGAGTTCGTTGAGGTGTCGTTCGAAGCGTATTAACCGAAATATGATCTGAAAAGATTTTCATGAAATTCGGTCCAGCCGTTTCTTTGTTTAAGCGACGTAAGTGATTTTTGTACCTGCATGATATCGCCCGAACCACGAAAGATATTGACTTACTTGAGGTGCCGTTCGAAGCGTATTAGCGACAATATAATCTGAAAAGATTTTTATAATATTCGGTCCAGCGGTTTTTTGGTTTAAATGACTTAAGTGATTTTTGTACCTGCACGATATCGCGCGAACTATAAAAGATATCGACTTAGTTGAGGTGTTGTTCGAAGCGTATTAACCGAAATATGATCTGAAAAGATTTTCATAAAATTCGGTCCAGCCGTTTTTTTGTGTAAGCGGCGTAAGTGATTTTTGTTCCTGCACGATATCGCCCGAACCACGAAAGATATTGACTTACTTGAGGTGCCGTTCGAAGCGTATTAGCGTATATCGACTTCATTGAGGTGCCGAAAAACATTAATACATCAATTTTATATACATTTTCGTCATCCTAATCTTGTAGGTGCGCACATTTAGTTTGACATTTTAGCGAAAATATTGATAAACAATTGCGACAAATTCTCAGTATTATACATATATTCTATATTGCCTATTGTTCATTTATTATTAAAATATCCAATCATAATATCCATCATACTGGGAAGTTGATCGTGTGGACCGAAAGGGTCGAACCCACATCCCAACTAGTTTTTTTTTAATTCGTCCGAAAATACGCAAAAACTATATAGCTCCTGCTTCGATTTTAATCCTTACTCGACGGGGCGGCGTGTTATACTTCTCAGAATGGATTTAAAAAAAAAATTTAAAAACCGACTTAAAAAAAACCGCACAAAATGCACAAAAAACGATGAAATAATTGTTTGTGATTCTTAACAACATCAATCCAATCTGAATGGATCTAGAAAGAAGAATCACTTTTGAAGACGGTGCTAACACCTGTGGGTAAAAAATGTAATGAAAACAATTGCCGAAGCAAGAGTTAGTGCAGTCAAAGTCAACTACTACCTGGCACCGTCTTCAAAAGTGATTCTTCTTTCTATATCCATTCTGATTGGATTGATGTTGTTAAGAATCACAAACAATTATTTCATCGTTTTTTGTGCATTTTGTGCGGTTTTTTTGAAGTCGGCTATGATATTTTTTTTTTAGTTTATAATCACGTAGGTGGTGCTGTGGACTAAAACATGTGGATTTGTCACAAAAAATTTGGTAGGTTTATGAAAAATGGATAATCGCAGTTATTAAAATTATTAGTGAGTGTCAGTAGATATAAAACGAAAAGTAGATATTTAATTTTTATCAGGGAATAAAAACGCTTACTGAAATGAATGAAAATTTATAAATTTAATTGCACGAACGATGTATTTAAGACCGTCCTTATAGTCCATCAATATTCGATTCTTGGTGATGGTTGCGTACTATTTTTTAACCGACTTCTAAAAAAGAAGAGGTTACTCAATTCGACGTGTAGGTATTTTGTCATCCTCTTCATGCATAACTTTGTAATCCAATAACTTTTTTCTTTTTTTTTGGTTCATTTGAAGGGGGAGTCCCCCCCCCCACTCTGTGGGGCTGGGAGTTCGATTCTTCGTCGCGGCGCTTTTTTTTGTCATAATAAATTTTTTTTTAATTTCCTTCGAGGATTTTGTTTCATATGAAACAAGTTTTTGGCATGAATACGTCCCTAAATTTGCTTCCAGAACAAAAACCGATGATAACGAAATTATGGCATATAGTTTTTATTTGCAGCTCAAAAACTATTGTTTATATTGAATAAAGAAATATACCATGACGTGGGTGAAGAATCAAAGAATTTTATTGTTAACAATTGATTTCCTTTTTTTAAGCTATGATGATTTATTGTAGTGTTTGTTAAATGCTTTGTTAAGTTTTAGATTACGCAGTCTCACAACTTATAACCTACATAAGCCTTTAACAAAAACTTTTCAAGATTAATTATATATAGCGTTGGTCAGTGTAATACTTATGAATCTTTATGGTCAAACTAGGATACAGCATTATGACAACAATTAAATCAATGCAACGTGAAATAAAAGTTTTAGTTAAGAACGGATTTGGCTTATTTAGCTTATTATAGATTGAGTTATAGCTCACAATTGAATATGTACCAAAGGTTTTAATTAGTCGGCGCTTTGAGATTTTACCATCAACACAGGCTTAGTTTATTATACTACAATAAATCATCATAGCTAAAAAAAAGTACTCAAATTCATCAAGAATCGAACCCTGGTCCTTTCGCACCCCGATCTAGCGCCTTCCCATTACTCCAAACACTAACTTGTAGGAATGTGGCAATAAAGATATTTATTCATGCTTACGTAAAAAGGTACTTTCCAATGCTGGATATGTATAAAGTTTTGAAGGAAGTAAACAACTGAATTATGACAACAGATTTTCTATTATTTATGAAATGTATTTTGTATATTTTATGGAAATTGATAATCATAGGTAAAACGAAGAGTAATATTATATGGCCATAGATGGTGTTCACTATTCTTTGTCATAGATGGGGTGCAATTAAAATATATCAATTCTTTCAAATTTTTGGCGGGTAATTATTGGTGTTGGTCTCATTGCGAGGTGGGGGTACTTGTGTGCGTGCACGTGCATATATGCTATGGATAAACAGGTGCCTATATTTTTCAGTAGATGTTCTACATTTAAAGAAAAGTGAAGTGCGTGCGTGATTTTTTCTTTAAAAATAAAGAAAAGTTACATTGAAGTGAAGAGTTTCTTCGTCCACGCAGCTTTGCTATGAAATTCTCTCCCAGTCGAACTACAACGTGCTGATTCAATGGGCATTTTCAGGAAGCATCTTTTTGATTTAATATCTAATAGGTCTGTTTAGAGCATGAAAACAATACTTCAATTATTTTTAGTTTAATTTTAAATTATCTATGTAATTAGTCGTAATTAATTTTAATGTTATTTGTAATTCTTATATTTTTATTTTATTCTACTTTTTCTCTGTCAATTTAAGTTCTCCAAATTTCTAATTAATGTACTTTAATTTAAGATTTTAACCTTTGTACATGTCTCAATAATTAAAATAAATAAATAAATAAATAAATAAATAAGTGTAAATTAATACAAAACGTGTGGTAAGCCAGGTATGTTTAAGTAAAATAATACATCTAATTCTGTTGTGCATCACATTAGATTTGCCTCCAATCCAAAGAAAAATATTTAGATTCGTTTTATATAGTGTTTACATGTGTGATGTGCTTTTTTTTTCAATTTGACACATTCGAATTATTGGCCTCGATTCCCAGATCCGGCGGGTTGGAAGTGAGTGCGGATTTATCTCCACTTAATATATTGTCATCCAGTCTGAAGTGTTATTCAACAGAAAGAATACCATGAAAAAGCGTAATTAGTGGCTAGTCTCCAGGCACAACATCCCACATTTTTTTTTTTTTTTTTTAATGAAAAAACCAAGCTTAGGTGTAACTCTTTGTACTACCAGTCCGTCATGACGTTCAGTTCATGGTGCAATGTCTAGGAGTAAGCTTGGTTTGAAGAATAGAGGAGAATAGGAAAGGTTAGAGGGGGTCTGGCTGGAGGGTGTAGAAGAAAATGACGATGAACCTCACGTTTGAACTCTAAGGTGTTGTACGAGTTCGGAAATACCGACTGCGGGAGATTATTCCACAGTCGAGTTGTTCTATTCATAAACGAACTTCTAAACCGTATTGTGCCTGAACGGGGGGGCTGTATTGTATCGGGGTGAGCCAAGCGGGCTAGTCTTGTGTTGCGGGAAAAGTATTTCCGTGCAGGCAGGAGGTCCTGAATTTCAGTGGAACAGTCGCCATGGTAATAGCGATAAAGTATTTAGAGGGCTGCTACATTCCTACGGTGGCTTAAGATGTCTATGGAGGCGCGAAAGGGGCAATCACCAATGAGTTTGAAGGCACGATTTTGCACCTTGTCGAGACAAGCCAAGGTGGTTTTGGGGCGCCTGCCCAGATATGCGAGTTGTATTCGAGGCGCGGCCGAATGTAGGATTTGTATATTGTAGCCAATGCGGCTGGCTGGAGGAGGAACTTGCATCTCTTGAGAAATCCAAGGCATTGGGAGGCTTGTTTGGCGATTTGGAATATGTGATCATTGCATCGCAGATGCTCCGTTAAAGTTACTCCTAGGATGTTGAGAGTTGAGTCAGCCGTTAGATTCTCTATATCCACTGAGATAGTAGGAAGGTCGGTACATTTTTTGTTGGAGATAAGACAGTGCTTCGTTTTTGTGGCATTGAATTCGATGCGGTTCATTTCGCCCCAATTAAGAATCGATTCGATATCCCGGTTGATCGAAGTCGTCATCAGTTGACGGTGGTAAAGACAAGGTCTGGCACGTGCTTGTCTTATATTGTCGATGGAGTAAGAGAAATTCAGAGTACCGTCATCAGCGAAGCAGTGAAGTGGGTTGGAGGGGATTGAGAGCAGATCATTAATGAAGATTAGAAAGAGTGCGGGTGAGAGAATTGACCGCTGGGGAACTCCGGCCGAAATGACGGGGGGGTTGGATTCGACGCCATCCAATACTACCTTGATTGAACGGCCTGAAAGAAAGCTCTTAATCCAGTTCCTTAGAACTAAGTGTATACCAATAGCTTGGAGTTTATTCAACAGAGCTGGGTGCCATACTCTGTCAAAAGCCTTTGATATATCTAGAGCAACCAGGCTAGACTCACCAAAGTTTTGAATGCTGTGGTTGATACGCTCGGTTAAACAAGCAGATCGCCAGTAGACCGCTTAGATCTGAAGCCGTATTGCCTGTCGTGTATAATTTGGTTGGATTCTAGATATTTCATCAGCTTTTTATTGATTAGGTACTGTCTCCATGATTTTGGAGAGAACAGAAGTAATTGCTATTGGGCGGTAGTTTAAGGGGTCGCTGGCTTCACCTTTTTTTGGGATTGGCTGAACATGAGCTAGTTTCCAAGAGTCGGGATACACTCCGGAGAAGTAAGACAGAGCAAAAAGTTTGCGCAGAGGATTAGCCAGAGGTGAGGCACATTTTTTAAGTGCTATAGGGGGATTTTATCGGGACCAGTGGATTTATTGGCGTCGAGTTCCTTGAGACACCTAAACACCTCGCGAGTCCTGAAGTGGACTCCGTCCATTGAGTGGGTGGTACTCTCGAGAGTGGGGAGTGACATAGCAGCATCGGGTAAAGAAGAATTTGCGGCGAACAGAGAAGCTAATAGGTCGGCCTTGGGTTTGCTTTCTGTTATCACTTCCTTGTTGTGACTAAAAGGATGTGTTGAGGAGGAAGTATAATTCTTCTTGATGGCGGTTACCAAGGACCAGAAGTTTTTGCTGCCTGTAGTTTAGTTAAGAATCTTACTTTTCAATTTATCATCAAAGGATGATTTGACTTTCCTGATGATAGAGTTACAGGAGTTTCTAAGTTTGACGTACTCACGACGAAGTGGCTCATTAGGCGAACGTCTGTATACTCTATAGGCGGCTTCTTTAGCTTTGATTGCGTTCATACATTCTCCATTGAACCATTTGTTCGGCCTAGGCTTCACAGATTTGGTAGAGTGAGGGATGAACAAGCGCATACCCGCTCGAATAATTTTGGTGACACAGAGGGCCACATAGTTCGCATTGGCATTACGGAAACACAAATCCCAGTCAGTGGCCTGGAAGAAGCGAATAAGACGCAACCAGTTGGCTTTCCCATAGTGCCACACAGTTCTTTTAGGTGGTTGTGGTCGAGGATGGATATGGGAAATAAGCGCTAATTAGTTTATGGTCCGAGTTGCCAAGGGGTGAGCTAACCTTGATGGAGTACCAAATAACCAGTTTCCATGCAATGATAGCTGAAAATGACCACTGGCAAGGTGTTGGAGAGTAAAATTATCTATAAAATGAGCCCTCAACGAGATCTGTAAGTTGATTTGGCTCAAAGTTATGGCCGCTCAAAGTTGACCTTGATCATGTGGTTGGGGTTGAATGCAGTTTTTTGCGATTAACTCGTAAGATATTAATTTGTGTGGGTTAATGCCGATTACCAAACTTAAAGTGCTAATAATTACCTTTAGAAAAAGCCCTTAGTCATCGTTCTCGCTTGTATAGTTTGCGAGTAAACCAACGCCAAAGTTCGTAATATGTATTAGAGTAATGGGAAGGCGCTAGATGGGGGGCGAAAGGACTAGGGTTCGATTCTTGATGATTTATTGGAGTATAATAAACTAAGCCTGCGTTGATGGTAAAATCTCAAAGCGGCGACTAATTAAAACCTTTTGGTACATATTCAATTGTGAGCTATAACTCAATCTATAATAAGCTAAATAAGCCAAATCCGTTCTTAACTAAAACTTTTATTTCACGTTGCATTGATTTAATTATTGTCATAATGCTGTATCCTAGTTTGGCCATGGAAATTCATAAGTATTACACTGACCAACGCTATATATAATTAATCTTGCAAAGTTTTTGTTAAAGGCTTATGTTCCGGCGACACTGCAAAAAAAAACCAAGTAAAAGGGGAATAAATAAATAAAACACTAATTTCTATAATTTCTTGCACTTTATTACAAATCAACAAAACTACATAAATGAATACACAAAATCACAAAAACAAAACATACACGGAAGAAGACAGCACTACAAAACAACAACAAATTTATACCTGGAAATAGAAAATAATTAGTTAAATATAAATATTCCATCTACAAGTACTTACCTTTTTTAGACGTTGAAGACAATCCAAAGCGACGAAAAATCCAACAAGAAAAAACCATCCAGAGTGCCATTCAAAGAAGATGCCGAAATGCCGTCGGCAAATCAACAGTCTGTAAACAAACAAAGATTAATAAAATACACAACAGATTCCACTAAAACTCTTACCTGTCTACCCCAACGAAATAGTCGCAGGCTCCACCTCCTCATTTTCGTCCCCACTAAAAACCTAAAAATATTAACTAAAATTAATATATATATATATATTCAAAAAACAAAGATAAAAATACTTACCCCATTTGACAGCCGTAAGATAAACAAGAACAGCTGATCGGATATCGCACGCAGATCTAGTACATAAACACGAAATTATGTACTTCGAGAACTAAGCCCCCTACTACAGAATAGCCTCAACCATTATTCAAGGAGAAATAAATACCGACGCACAGACGGCGTTAAATCAGATTGCTTTTAATCTTTCTAGAGTCTTGAACTAGAAGATAAAATCTGTATTGAGGTTTTAGCAATAAAGCAATTTCAAAGCCTAAGTATCGAACTTAGCATTCTGGAAAGACAGAATTGAGGTCTTTTCCCAGTAAAGCCCGAATTAAAGACAGTTTTGAAGTCTTTAATACAGCAGTAACTTAATCACCAAAATTGATTTCAGCAGTTACTCTAACCAACCACAGAGGGACGAATTTGCGAAGAAACAAGGCAAAGCAGTCCAGCAAGCCACAACCACGGCAGCAAGCAGCAACCAGGCAGCAAACAGCAAGTAAATACCAAGCGATTCCCAAGAAACGAAACCAGAGTGCAGCAACACAAAGGTTATTCCTGGCTGTTCTAATTGCAGAACACATCAGGCGAAACATCGATCGTCATCTGACAGATAGGTATTGCGAATAAATAGTAATTTGGTTATTGGAAAATGTTATCTTTTTATTGAATCACACCCTTCCGGCACCTTTTTATTGAGTCAGAAATTAAATTGCTAATTCTGAATATTGGTCCTTCGAGCCGGATCGTGATTCAATAAGATAACTCAAGCCGCAATACAAGTATGGATGCTTTAATAATTCAACAGAGCGAAGTACGAGAGAGACTCGAAAGGTCTTTCAGAAACTATCTCAAGGATGGCCCATCTAGGAAGACAGCGCAGTATTTTCAAAAAAGGCTCGAGATGCTCGACGATGACTGGACGGAATTCAAGAACAATCATCGACAGATTACATCAATCAAGACGAAGAAGGACGAGAAGGAGCAGCTATACTTCAAAGAGGATTGGTATGCCGACACAGAATACGCCTATGTCGAGATGTACTGCAAAATCGATGAAGACTATCACAAAACGCTGTCAGTCACAGAACCAGTCGCACGAGCGGAGCAGTCATCAGCCGATTTAAACAGCAGCTGCATTTCGCAAGACAACAACAATGTGAAACTACCAAAGATCTCGATACCCACATTTGCAGGGGATTACGAGTCATGGCCATCATTCCTAGATTTATTTTCCAGCCTTGTGCATAACAAAATATCTTTAACAGGAGCACAAAAACTCCAATATCTAAAGGCTCATCTTTCTGGAGAAGCTGCACGACTACTCAGCAACACGCTCATTAGTGACGCCAATTATGAACCAGCATGGCAACTTCTCATCGATAACTACGACAACAAGAGAGCATTGTTGAAAACCCAGCTCGACATTCTGCTCAATCAACCAAAACTAACCCGAGAAACAGCTCAAGGCATCAAGGAGCTAAAAACGAGGACACATGAATGCCTCACTGCCATTGAAAATCTGGAGGTTCCAACACAAAATTGGGATCCTATTCTCATCCATTTGCTTGTACAGAAACTACCGACCGAAACTCACAAGCATTGGGAACAGTCGCAGAGCACCAAATCAAGGCAATCGATTCCAACATGGGTGGAACTACGCGAATTCTTGGAAACCAGGTTCAGAACCTTGGAAGCTGTCAGCAAACCAACAAGCCACAAGAATGAACCTCACGAAAGCAAGTCCAGAGAGCACCCAAGAAGAAGAAGCCAAGCCTTCCACGTCGCAAATCAAAGCGTATGCATCCTGTGCAAAGGCGCACATGCCATAGGGAAATGCCCCAAATATGTGCAGTTCAGCATTGATGAGAGGTATAAAACAGTCAAATCAAAGGATCTATGCATCAATTGCCTGAGAGCAGGCCATCGCTCATCACAGTGTCCCAGTAAAGGTAGATGTTTCCAATGCGGAAAGACTCACCATACAACCTTACACAGAATCCAGTCAGCGAGTCAAACCAACAGCAGCGTGTCACCGCCCTCAAGTTCAAACGATGAATTATCATCCAACCAAACACAAACATACTTCGCTCAGGCAGCACCCTACGACTGCCGACAAGTACTATTTGCCACAGCCCTGGTCACCGTAGTATCTCCAATTGGACGAGAGCAGGTATGCAGAGCACTCATTGATCCCGGATCTCAATCCTCATTCGTACGTGAGGCAGTGGTTCAAAGTCTACAACTCAAAAAGGAGCCAATACAAACAGCATTAAGCGTAATCGGTAACATGCCAGCCGGGAAAATCACAAAATGGGCTTCGCTGCAACTAAAGACAAGAAACCAACAGGCGAAGAACATCCAGGTCCAGGCAATGGTAATTAACAAAATAACTAATCCATTACCAAATAGTGAATGTTCTAGCAAGGATTGAGCGCACTTAGAGGGTCTCGAATTAGCGGATCCAACGTTCCACAAGCCGGGTCACATCGACATCCTTTTGGGAGCAGATGTATTACCCATGATCATCTTGGCCGGCCTAAGGAAAGGCAACGAGGAAGCCCCAGTGGGACAAAACACGGTGTTTGGGTGGATCATCTCTGGGAAGACGACTCCAGCTGCACGAGCAAGTGCACATGTGAAAACATTCTTCACCTAACGACGAGCTAAAGAGATTCTGGGAACTAGAAGAACTTCCATCAAGATCCAAATGGACAACCGAAGAAACCCGTTGCGAAAACCACTTCAAACACAACGTCACTAGATGCAGCAACGGACGTTACCAGGTACGGCTTCCATTTGTAGCTGATAAAATACAACTTGGCGCATCAAGACACATCGCCATTCGAACATTGATGCAAATGCAGAAACGATTCCAACAAGATCCCGATTTGAAAGCGGACTACGTCAAATGCATACAAGAATATTTGACGTTAGGTCACATGGTGCCTGCCACCACCCCCGAATCAGCACTTCAAAACCAACTGCCTAACGGCACGACAACATATCGATGTTGTTACCTGCCTAACCATGCTGTCATCAAACCGAGTAGCACGACCACCAAATTGAGAGTAGTTTTCGACGCATCCCGTCCGACTGCCAACGGAAACTCACTCAATAGCGTATTATTGAATGGTCCAGTGATACAAGACTCTTTGATGTCCACACTCATGCGATGGAGAAAATACCGCATTGCTTACATGGCCGATATAGAAAAGATGTATCGCCAAATACGAGTTCATCCAGACGATGCCGATTATCAACGAATTGTTTGGAGGGAATCACCAGATCAGCCTATACGAGACTACAAACTCTTAACCGTGACGTTCGGAACAAAGAGCGCTCCTTTCCTTGCCATCCGAACCATGCACCAATTGGCGAAAGATGAAGCAGAAATGTTCCAAATCGGCTCCAACGCTGTTCTCAACGATTTCTACGTTGACGATTTGATGACTGGCGCAGATAACATAGAAGAAGCAAGACAGAAACAAAGGCAATTAATTCAACTTCTCCGAGCTGGAGGGCTAGAGCTCCGAAAATGGGCCACGAATCACAACACCATCTTGGAAGAAGTTCCGGCAACCGATCGAGAGGTCTCATTTCCACTCGCAGTGAATGCAGAAGAAGTCAAAGCTCTTGGCTTATTATGGAATCCTGCCAGCGATACACTGTCGTACAAGGTCAGCATGGAGTCAGCACCAGAAACATATACAAAACGGAAAATATTGTCCGAAATTGCGAAGCTGTTTGACCCCATCGGCTGGCTAACCACAGTGACAATTAATGCCAAAATACTTATACAAAGTCTTTGGCTGACAAAACTCGACTGGGATGAAACAGTCCCGATCAACATCGATCAACAATGGCGAAAGTTCCGAGCAGACCTCCAAGTCATCCAAACTATTCAAATCCCGCGATGGATTGAAGCTCACAACAAAATCCAGAACATCGAAATCCATGGATTTTTCGACGCATCCATCAAAGCATATGCAGCAGCCGTATACATTCGGACACAGGACGAAGACGGCAACTGCCATTGTCACTTAATCGCTGCCAAAAGCAAAGTGGCACCCATCAAGACCATCTCACTGCCAAAGCTAGAGTTATGCGGAGCGCACTTATTGGCCAAACTACTGGCACAAGTGATGGATGACATGAAATTCGAGCAGGTATCAACACACGCTTGGACTGACTCTACAATTGTCATCGCATGGCTAAGAAAACACCCATCATCATGGGAAACATTTGTGGCGAACAGAGTCTCACAAATACATCAACTGCTAGACCAAAGCAGCTGGAATCACGTCAGAACAGAGGACAACCCTGCCGACTGCGCCACAAGAGGACTGTCACCAAGTGAATTAAAACTCCATAAGTTATGGTGGACAGGTCCGCATTGGCTCCAACAGACAAAGGAACACTGGCCCAAACAGAAAGAAATCCAAGATACCACGGTGGGAGTACGAAAAACCACCACCAATCTTCATATCGAAGTAGATCCCTCCAATCACGATCTGATCAACAAATATTCGTCATTAACGAAACTACTAAGAGTCACAGCATATTGTCGACGGTGGTTAAAAGCATCAAAATCATCATCCAGCCCTCCTCAGCCTAGCTACCTAACTTCAAGAGAAATCCAAGCAGCCCTACAGTGCTGGATAAAAAACGTCCAATCACAGGAGTTTGAAGAAGAAATACGAGCAATACAGTCAAAACAACCAGTGTCCAGCAAAAGTAAACTCATAAGATTGACACCGTTCCTCGATCAAGAAGGTATTTTAAGAATAGGAGGGCGCATCCAGAATGCCGATACAACATTCTCCGAGAGCCATCCCATCATCTTGCCAGAGAAGAGCACATTAGCTAAACTCCTCATCGACAATATCTATCGCACGACATTACACGGAGGCACACAGCTAATGTTACATATGCTAAGGCAGAAGTATTGGATTTTAAACGCACGAAACGCAATAAGACATCATAATCATCAATGTATCCAGTGTTTTAGGCAAAAAGCGTCAGGACAAACGCAATTAATGGCCAATCTTCCCACATATTGGGTCCGTCCTGCAAGGCCCTTCGCGCACACTGGCGTGGACTATTGTGGTCCTTTCGACTTGAAAATTGCGAAAACGCGAAACGCCCGAAGCCAAAAGGGCTACATTGCACTATTCATCTGCATGGTGACTAAAGCCATCCATCTAGAAATTGTCACCGATGCCTCCACAGAAGGATTCCTTACAGCATTCCGAAGATTCATCTCAAGACGCGGGTTATGCTCCGACTTAGGCTGGTCGTCCACTGGAAGCGTATTCGAGCGGCTTCGCGCTACGGCCATACATATGAGCGGCTACAAGCGACTCATTTGTATGGCCGAAGCGCGAAGCCGCTCGAATACGCTTCCAGTGGACGACCAGCCTTATACAGCGATTGTGGATCCAACTTTATCGGAGCAAATAATGTCCTCACACGTTTCAAGATTGAAGCCAACAAAGCATTGGAACGAGATCTGGCCGAAGCCATGGAAAATCAAGGAATCCATTGGCATTTCAACCCTCCAGCATCACCCCACTTTGGAGGACTTTGGGAAAGCGGGGTAAAATCGGTGAAGTATCACTTGAAACGTACAATTGGAGATGCAAGACTGACGAATGAAGAGCTTAGTACCCTCACAACGCAGATTGAAGCTGCGCTCAACTCTAGACCTCTCACTGAATTGACCCAAGACCCAGATGACATGGCAGCTTTAACCCCAGGACATTTCCTGATAGGTGGTCCACTACTTACACCGCCAGAACCCAGCCTACTCGACACGAACATCAATCGGCTAAACAGATACCAATTCATCCAACGTTTACACCAAGGCTTGTGGACACGCTGGAGCACGGAATATTTGAGCCGTCTACAACAAAGACCGAAATGGCTCAAACCCACTACAGAAGTGAAAATCAACGACTTGGTTCTCATAAAGGATGAACGATTGCCACCGTCTCAATGGTTGCTAGGGAGAATAACAGCCACACATCCCGGACCTGATAATTTAATCCGAGTAGTCACAGTGCGAACAAAAAACAATATCATGAAACGGCCAATCACAAAAATATGTTTACTACCAACTAACACGGCCACAGAAGTGTGTGTCTTCTGTTTGTGATGGCACGTAGCTGGACATTGATCGCTTTCGTTGAACAGTGTTTGCAGATCTACTCAGTGGCATCCATCACACTCTAAATAAATTTCCCTGGTAGAAACTGAAGTTGCTCGCAGGTTTCCCGCTGCACGGCGACGGGCCGTACGCACGGTGTTGTCACTTCATACTGGCAACCGAGACCCGCGACAATTTCAGCTCTGCCACCATTTCAAAATTTGTTGGTTAAGTAAATTTGTAGCTTAGCTTCGGATTTCGTAACTTTAAATTGTTCAGAACACTTCCATATAACGTGGCACTGCCGAGCAGTTTGCCCATTTCTTTCTCATACGTTGGTACTCCTGTCTAAGGTCCCTCGATGAATTTACGCATTACCAGCGTCTCTGTCGAGTGTCGGTCGCATGCTGTTTGTTTCTCCGCGGTCTTGCATGCTGTTTCGATTGTTATTAATCAATTAAAACTGTTATTTAAAGTGCGTTTTGATCTAGTGAGTGTTTTGTGTAATTAATAAAAGTTTTATTATCATAACGCATTAATTTAATAAAAGGGATTCGATAATAATCCTTAAATCAAATCGAAAACGATTTGGGTGAATTGTGCTCGAGTGACTAATCATTTATAGAAGCCGCTGACGATCCCGGGCCAATGGAAAATTCCGTTTTTATTTCTCTTGTCCATTGTTTTTAATGTTTTTGTGTTCAGTTTCTGCCTAGTGTAATAATAATTTGTTTAAAAGAACGCCACGGATGAGAGTGTTTTGTGCTTCGTGCCAGTGTTTAATGATTCACACTTGATTTTTTATTACTAGTGGCATTTCTGCATTAATAGCGAAAAGATTTATTATCGAAGGATTAATTAAGTGGAAAAGTCCTTTTAGGAAAGAGTTTTTTTGTTACGGGGAAATCCACGGCACGCTAATGGTGTACTTGTAAATTCCTTTATTTTGTGCTTCTCTTGTGTTAGTTTCAATACAGATGTTCAGTGTTTCCAATTAAGCGTAGTGAACTAGAAATTGTGTGATATTTTAAATAAATTAAATAAATTTAAATTTTAATTTTTTTTCTAATGCTTCTAATTAAAGGCTACGAGATTCTATCGTAGCTTTGCTGTTGAAAAAAGAATTTGGCTAAATTTTTCTCATTTTTATAATATATTGGATAAATCCGTGTATTCATGGCGGATCTTTGCAAGAGGTATTCTTCGGAAATCTCCCGTGACGGGATTTCCTGTGATGGGGTTTGTTGAGGCGTTTTCCATCCTTCTTGCCTCACTTCGAAGGTCAGCAGCAAATCTTCGGCTCCTAGAGGGCCTACGTGTAGTGAATGCTCTGACATCAAACTCTGTCATGTGCTGAGATTGATGAAAGACATCTCTGACGCTTTTCTCGCTGATCGTGAAAAAGTCATGGATCGTCTTAACTCCTTCTCAAGTACCATCTGCCATTTTCAAATTTTATCTGATGACGTCCAGTCTATTAATGTCCGGCTTGACACGTTGTCTGACACCCTGAACTCTGCTGTGGCCAATACGGGTTCCTTGATTGAGAAATTTGAAAAAATTTCTTCCCGAATTGCAACAGCATTAGAGTCGTTAGACGACATACATTCGGTGATACTTAACCCGGTCACCACTTCTCCCTCCTGCACTTATAGCTCCTTGGCTTCTGTCCATCCTATATTGGACGATATAAAAAGAAATACCAAGCGTGTTAGGGCTGATATTGAATCGCTATCATCAGCAGTGATTCAAAATCACAACGCCCTGAGCTCCCTGTCCTTAAGTTTGGAGAGCGTCGCTGTTACAAATAAGACCTCCTCAGCGACGGCAGCATCTGATGACGCTCTGCAGGTTGAGGTGCAGCCTCTGCCTTCACCCTGCCCCGCGGCTACTTCCCGTTCGGAGAACGTCCTTTTGCCACAGGAGGCCGTCAGCTCGATTGCACCTGTTACTAAGGTGCGTCGCAAAAGTCGCAGGAAAAATCGAAATCGCCAAGCCATCATTGGGGAGGGTGTCACTTTGAGTTCCTTGCCCCGGGTTCCGGAGATGGAGTCGACTTCTAGGCCGGTCTCAGTATCAACCTCTTCGCCCTTAATAGTGGCCAACCCCCTGGTCACGGCAGCTACAGTTCCCCTACAACCGTGCACCCCTCTGGTTACGATACCGAGACCTTTAGATATCTTTATATCACGATTCTCTCCTGAAACTATGACGGAGTCTGTCTGTGAATATTTAAGGAAGAAATCTATAGATCCTGGAACTGTCTCCTGCAGAAAAGTCAGCAAGGCTTCCAAGCCTGTTGCTTCTTTTGTTTTGTCTGCACCGCCCGTTATTTCCGAGACTCTTTTAGATCCCGGTTTCTGGCCTGCTGGTGCCCTTACCAAGCTTTTTGTTCCGCGTACCCGTACTCAAGCGCATCGTGCAAACGCTTCTACTCCGAGCACTATACAGATGCCAAAAAACTCGAGACGCTTTCCCTCTACTACCAGAATGTAAGAGGGACTAGGTCAAAAACTAACGACATCCTTCAGGCATCGATGGCTAGCGGGTTCGATGTCATAGCATTTACTGAAACCTGGCTTCATGAAGGTATTCTTAATGCAGAACTCTTTGATTCCTCTTACCAAGTGTTTCGGAGGGATCGTTACACTGACTCGGATGCTCGTGGAGGTGGCGTACTTCTTGCTTGTAGTAGCCATCTGTCTTGTAATCCAATTTCTCTTCCTAGTTTTTCTATCCACCTTGACATTGAGCTTGTCGCTCTTAAAACTACCTTATCAAAAATTAATCTCTTTCTGCTGTGCTGCTATATCCCGCCAGATATGTTAAGCACTCTTGACGATAGAGGTAAAAATCTCTATGATATTCTCATCTCTGGTGTTGATTATATCTCGAGTATGATGGACACTGGCGATGAATTACTTCTCCTTGGAGACTTTAATTTACCCAATATTCAGTGGGTAACGGATGTAGATGACGATAACTACCTTCCTGAAGGCAACCTGAATTCTAAGGAATCCTGTTTTCTTAATTCCTTATTCTCACTTGGCTTGAATCAAATGAGCGGTGTATCTAAAGTTTTGGGGAGGCAGTTAGATCTTGTATTCTTTACTGACGCAGTCAATATGACTGTCGAACTCAGTCCAACAGTCATGACGTCTGTTGACAGTTACCATCCTCCGCTTCTGCTTAATTATTGCTTCAATTCAGAGAATAAGCCTTGTCCGGAGGAGGTAACCCATTCCTTTAACTTTAGAAAGGCTAACTTTGGGGAGCTGTCATCTAAGCTTGCCTCGATCGATTTTAACAGTTTGCTTTCCGCAAATGAGCTGGATGACGACGTGGCACTGTTTTATAACGTACTATACGAGGCCCTCGTTTCTTGGGTACCTTATGAGCCCCAAAAACTGCCCAGTTCTTCTCCACCTTGGTTTAATAATGAACTCAGGCATTTAAAAAATCAGAAGAATAGACTTTGGAAAACCTATTTAAAGAGAAAGGATTCTCCTAGTCGCAATTCATTTATCAATTGCTATAACAGATTTCGTTCACTCTCTTTTACTCTGTATCGTGAACACCTTAGCAGCATGAGTGATAAAGTGTTTACTGATCCTAGGAACTTCTTTAAATTTGTCAACTCTAAGAAAAAAGTTGATAACTACCCTAATACTATGCAGCACACGAACTGGTCTAGTTCTGAGTCACTTGCGATTTGCAACATGTTTGCATCATTCTTTCATCAATCTTTTTTACCTTCTGACTTTCAGCCTAATGACAATAATTTTCGTCACATTACCCCTAACCGAGAGCCTCATTTTTTACCTCTCTCAATTACCCTTGCTGATATCGTGAAACATATTGATGAGCTCCCTTTCGACTTCACTTCGGGCCCTGACGGTATTCCACCTGCTGTCCTGAAGTCCTGTGCGGAGGTTCTCCAGTCTCCACTGAAACCCCTGTTTCAGAAATCCCTGGATAAAGGGTGCTTCCCTACGCTTTGGAAGAATTCGTTTATAATTCCTATTCACAAAAGTGGTAGCAAAAACGAAATATCGAATTATAGACCAATTGCGAAGTTGTCTGTTATACCGAAGCTTTTCGAATCAATTATCTATTCTGCGATCGCTCCGATCTGCAAGAGGCTTGTCTCAACGAATAAACATGGTTTTCTTGCAGGTCGTTCCACTACCACCAATCTTCTTGAGTTCACTTCTCATGCTGTCGAGGGCTTCGTTTCTGGTTGTCAAACTGATTGCGTTTACACTGATTTTAGCAAGGCATTTGACAAGCTCTCCCATTCTATTATAATTCTCAAATTAAGAAGGCTTGGCTTTCCGCAAGCACTTCTGGTGTGGTTCCAGTCTTACTTAGCTGACCGGACCTACCAAGTTCTTTTTCGAGGATCCAAATCAGTACCCATTGAAGCATCATCCGGTGTCCCTCAAGGAAGTCATCTTGGCCCTCTTCTCTTCATTTTATCAATTGATGACATTGTTTCCTTGTTAAGACACTGTAGAATATTGATTTACGCTGATGACATCAAGTTATACCGTCACATTAAAAGTATTGAGGATTGCAAACTTTTGCAAGCTGATCTTGACACCTTTTACTCTTGGTGTACTTATAACAACCTGGTTCTTAATATTAGTAAATGTGAAGTCATGACTTTTAGTAGGAAACGTGATCCTATAATTTTTAACTACACCTTTCTTAATGAAGGTGTCCCTCGTGTAAACTTTGTTAAAGATCTCGGGATTAGATTTGATAGTAAGCTGGATTTTTCCACTCACATCAACTATATCTCTTCTAGAGGTAGTTTAGTCCTGGGTTTTATAAAAAGGTGGTCCAAAGAATTTAACAACCCCTTGATTACTAAACACCTTTATATTTCTCTTGTCAGACCATTACTCGAATATGCGTCCCAGGTTTGGTCTCCTCACTACTCTGTGCATGTTAGAACTATTGAATCGGTCCAACGAAGGTTCGTTCGATTCGCACTGAATCATCTTCCTTGGGAAAACCCATTAGTTCTTCCATCTTATGAATCTCGGCTTAAGTGGCCGATGTTGTTTTTGTTCATCAGCTCCTTAATGGAAAGGTTGACTCAGGTTTTCTAGATCACCGTGCATCGTTTAGAGTGAGTCGTTACAATCTAAGAGGACCACCTCTCTTACAAATCAACTCTTCTAATACGAATTACGGCAGATTCGAACCTGTCAATCGCATGTTCATTAACGTGAACAACAATATTCATGTGTTTGACGTGAGTATTGGTAAAGATGCCCTTAAAAGGAGTCTTTTCAATCCGACGTGATTGCGTACATTTTATGTTGTCTGGTGGGTTACATGTTGGATGCCCTTACTTTTTATTTTAATCTATGTTCAATCTCTACTAATATTTACTAATATTTTATGTTTGCATGTCTCAGCTGAGCCACGGCAGTGGTAAATATTTCTCAGCCCTGCTGGGAAGTGTGCCTTCTGTGTTAGAAGGGAAACTCTATATATATATATATATATATATATATATATATATATATATATATATATATATATATATATATATAATATATATATATATATATATATTATATATATATATATATATATATATATATATATATATATATATTAGGGTGGAGTGAAAATTTTTTTTTCGCATTTCGTAATTCTAAGTATTAAAAGTTTATGCTTTCTAAGCTCAAACATGGACCTGTAAAATATTATTTAAAAAACATAAGTATAAGTACCTCCGAAAGGTCACTGAACTTTTATTAAAAGTGGATTTCAGACAGGAGTTGATGAAATTATATTTCTATCAAATCTTGATATATTTTATCTTTTTATTATCTTAATATATTGCTAATATACTCTATTTTAATAATAAAATATAAAAACAACGTACAATAGTACCAACGGGGAAAGGGGGGGGGTGCCAATCAGGCAATTACTACGCGGGTCGAGCGGGGCAGTACATTATTGTCTTTCGAGGTGAACTGTTGCGCGCAATTATCTTAACAACATAACCTAAAAATATTATTTGTTGATAAAAATGGAAAAAACACGCAGTGCTTCTAAATGCCCAATATTTGGTGAATGTTGTGAGTTAAAGAGAAACGTTTTACCAACTTACGAAGATATTGTCAAATATTACGAATGGACGCGGCACATTATGAAGACAAGCAAAAAAGAGCCCAGATTTTCAGAAATTGCTGATAAAATCGTGCCAGAAATCGTAAGTATATGGCAAGTGGCATCTTTGCCAATAGTTACCAGTACCAGGATTGCTCAGATGTTAAAAGCGTATCACGAGAAGCGAAAAAATCTATTGAAGTCGATAAAAAAAAATTCTCAGAAAACGATGGAAAGTTTTACACAAAATAAAAAGTTACTTTTTGATATATCGGCTTGCAAATGCAAGGATTTCAACTATTGCACCTGTCCTAGAGAAAAGAAGGTTCCAAAACGGGAACAAGCCTTTTTAATTGACCAAAGGACGGCTCGTAAAATGATAATTGGCGGAGTTGATGTTGTCACTACCAAAAAAAATCAAATAAATCAGGAACGGAAGTTAAAACGAAAACTTTGCTCCAATAAGTCTACTAGTGTAAGTAAGTTGCCTGTTAATTTAGACATCAGCCAGCACCTCTTCATTTTCTTCCGATAACGATGAGCCTACAAGAAACGAATCATCTGCCAGCAAAACTAAAGCTGTCATTCCTGTAAAGAAAGGGAAAAAAAAGGCGCGCATTAATTTACCTACTGTATCGAAAACATGCGATAGATACGAGTATCTGACAGGGCTGCTGCTGCGATTGTGTCATCAGTATTACATGACATTGGGTCCGATGTAGAAGTTATAGACAGAAGTAAGTTACGAAGAGAAAGAAACAAGACGAGACAGGAGTTATTGGAACAGGTAAGCCTCAGGGATATTTCTGCACTATACTTCGATGGAAGAAAGGATAGAACTTTGAAAATTATTAAAAAAGGAAAAAGAAATTACAGAAAGGTAATAGTTGAGGAACATATTTCACTCATTCAGGAGCCAGAATCCACTTACCTAGGTTACGTCGTACCGCAAGTGGGATCGGCGAAAGGAATTGTATCTTCTATCACATCATTTTTTGAACAGCATCGTGTTTCTCAAAACAAACTTATGGCAATTGGTTGTGATGGCACTAATGTCAATACTGGGAAGAATGGCGGAGTTATAAGGCTTCTCGAAAAACAGCTGAGTAAACCACTTCAGAGGATAATTTGTTTACTGCATATGAACGAGTTGCCTCTACGACATTTATTTTTTCATCTTGACGGTTCAACTTCAGGACCAAAGTCTTTCAATGGTCCATTAGGCAAAGCATTAGAGAATTGCGAAGCACTTCCTATAGAAAAGTTTCAAAAAATTGAAGGGGATTTGCTACCGAACATGACCAACGATCTGAGTACAGACCAAAAGTATTTACATAGAATTGTTACAGCAGTTATTACAGGCACTTTTTCTGATGATTTAGGACACAAGTCACCAGGAAAATTGTCTCATGCTCGCTGGATCACGCGTGCTAATAGACTTTTGCGTCTTTATGTCGCAACTGAAAAGCCGACATCTGCCTTGATTACTTTAGCTACGTTTATTATAAAAGTATACGCGCCATCCTGGTTTGCAATCAAGAATAATCCATCGTGTAAAGATGGTTCCCGTCATTTATTCAAGATTATATCTTCGTCAGGGTACTTGCCTGAAAATTTGAAATCCATAGTAGATACTGTAATTCAAAGGAATGGTTATTTCGCGCATGCTGAAAATTTATTATTAGCTATGATAACTGATGAACGAAAACACATTCGTGAGCTGGCAGCCAGGCGTATTTTGAAGGCTCGTAGCAGTACCGTACAAAGTCTAAGGCTTTTTGATGTACCAGAAATTAATTTTAATGCGTCAAATTATTTCGACATGATAGACTGGCAAAAAGAGATAACTGAACCACCAATTTTTAAAGCGTTGTCAACACAGGAAATATCTAATACTGTTCAGTCTGGTAGTGTGAATCAGATAACATTTTTGCGTCTTCCATGTCATACGCAGGCAGTAGAACGAGCCGTGAAGATTACAACAGAAGCAGCTATTTCTCAATGTACTAAAAAATCGCGATTAGGTGCCATCAGGGCAAAATTGGAATCAAGAGACAAAATGCCTAAATTCGATACAAAATGTCATTTTCAGCCAAATTAAAGGTGTTTCAACATGTATGTTTTTTATGTAACTTTCATATTTTTGCATTTATTACATTACTACTTGTGTGAACATTACATTGTGTATTTTTTTGCGCCTATTAACCTTTAATGTCTACTAAATATAGATATGAGAAAAGGAGTAGTATTTTCAAGAATTTCAAAATTTTAAATGCGGTTTCGGAGGTAGAAAACAATATTCAATTCTTATGAAAATTGGAATTCCTTGCACTTAGAAACCTAAATATAAAAAAAAAATTTCGCCATACATTTGTGCTCCACCCTAATATATATATATATATATATATATATATATATATATATATATATATATATATATATATATATGTGTATGCATATAGATTTTCATGCTTAGCTGAAAAGTGCGCCTTCTGTGCTAGAAGGGTTAACTCTTGCAGATAGATCAGCAATGTTAATACACCTCCGCCGGAAACCAAAAACTATCTCAATCAGCTTCCTCGAAACACTTTTTTGAAGGTTAACGCTTCAAGGCGGGGAGAATGTTCCGGCGACACTGCAAAATAAAAACCAAGTAAAAGGGGAATAAATAAATAAAACACTAATTTCTATAATTTCTAGCACTTTATTACAAATCAACAAAACTACATAAATGAATACACAAAATCACAAAAACAAAACATACACGGAAGAAGACAGCACTACAAAACAACAACAAATTTATACCTGGAAATAGAAAATAATTAGTTAAATATAAATATTCCATCTACAAGTACTTACCTTTTTTAGACGTTGAAGACAATCCAAAGCGACGAAAAATTGAACAAGAAAAAACCATCCAGAGTGCCATTCAAAGAAGATGCCGAAATGCCGTCGGCAAATCAACAGTCTGTAAACAAACAAAGATTAATAAAATACACAACAGATTCCACTAAAACTCTTACCTGTCAACCCCAACGAAATAGTCGCAGGCTCCACCTCCTCATTTTCTTCCCCACTAAAAACCTAAAAATATTAACTAAAATTAATATATATATATATATATATATATATATATATATATATATATATATATATATATATATATATACATTCAAAAAACAAAGATAAAAATACTTACCCCATTTGACAGCCGTAAGATAAACAAGAACAGCTGATCGGACATCGCACGCAGATCTAGTACATAAACACGAAATTATGTACTTCGAGAACGAAGCCCCCTACTACAGAATAGCCTCAACCATTATTCAAGGAGAAATAAATACCGACGCACAGACGGCGTTAAATCAGATTGCTTTTAATCTTTCTAGAGTCTTGAACTAGAAGATAAAATCTGTATTGAGGTTTTAGCAATAAAGCAATTTCAAAGCCTAAGTATCGAACTTAGCATTCTGAAAAGGCAGAATTGAGGTCTTTTCCCAGTAAAGCCCGAATTGAAGACAGTTTTGAAGTCCTTAATACAGCAGACCAAAATTGATTTCAGCAGTTACTCTAACCAACCACAGAGGGACGAATTTGCGAAGAAACAAGGCAAAGCAGTCCAGCAAGCCACAACCAGGGCAGCAAGCAGCAAACAGCAAGCAAATCCCAAGCGATTCCCAAGAAACGAAACCAGAGTGCAGCAACACAAAGGTTATTCCTGGCTGTTCTAATTGCAGAACACATCAGGCGAAACATCGATCGTCATCTGACAGATAGGTGGCGTTATCAATTAAGCTATCAGAGCAAGCAATATTTTGGTAATTCTTATTTACAAACAAATAAAAAATAATTTACGAATTTTCAAGTAATAAATCACGAATTAATAACGAATTTAAGATTGAATTGAAATATTTTGGCAATTTGTTGAATTTTTATTGAATTTATATTTAAGAAAATCTAATAATTAATTGCGAATAAATAGTAATTTGGTTATTGGAAAAAGTTATCTTCTTATTGAATCACACCCTTCCGGCACCTTTTTATTGAGTCAGAAATTAAATTGCTAATTCTGAACAGCTTATGGAGGTTAGAAGTTGTGAGACTTTGCGTAATCTAAAACTTAACAAAGTATTTAACAAACACTACAAAAATCATCATAACTTAAAAAAAAGAGTACGCGGCCATCACCAAGAATCGAACCCTGGTCCTCTCGCACCCCATTACTCCAAACACTAACTTGTAGGAATGTGGCAATAAACATATTTATTCATTCTTACGTAAAAAGGTACATTCCAATGCTAGATATGTATAAACTTTCGAAGGAAGTTGAATTATGACAATAGATTTTCTATTATGAAATGTTTTTGTTTTTTTGATTGCAACTTATAAAAATATGTACATAGTGATTTAATTTACAAACTATGGTCTAAGTTAGCTCTCACATAAGAAAACTTGTGTGTGAGAGCCCTAGCAGTCTTAACTTTTTGGAATTTCTTTTATCTAGGTGCAGTAAGTTCTAACTATTTTCTAATTTTAAAATTAAGTGGTGTATTATTGATATTAAACAATTGAAAATTGATTTGCTAACATAAGTATTTTAAAAGTTCATGACTGTTTCTTCGGATAACATACTTAAAGATACTTCTATAACTGGATTCGTTCAATGATTGCCTTATATCAATAGAGAGTTCATTATACATCATCGGACCTAAGTAACTGGGGTGTCTTTGAGATACCACTTTTCTGCATTTTCGTATTGCAAGTGGGCGTGTTAATTGTCTCCTGGTTTGGTAGCCTGAGCAGTGCACAGGAAATAGCCTTAAATTTTTATATGTGAATTTAAGTAAATTATAGCAATATATTTGTCGGACAGTCAGTACATTAAAAGTGGATAACGCTTCAGTAGTGGAAAAGAATTTAGATTTTTTTATGCACATTTTAATGATTTTCGACTGTAATTAACGGCTTTATGACATTTGTGTATGCAGAGCCCCAAGCTATAATACCATATTGAAAGAGTGATTGTATTAACGCAAAGTATACTGATCTCATCGTTGGTCTATCAAGAATATTTCGAAGCAGCACAATTTTGTATTTAGTTTTCCTTATCCTTTTACATATACCAAGAATATGTTTATCCTATTTGAGACAATCATCTATTGTTACACCTAGGTATTTGATATCTGGAACATGTTTTAGTGGGGTATCGCATACCTTAATCAAGTGTTCATTGAGTGGATTTGCGTTATGGCCGAACATAATAAAATGTGTTTTTTCTAGGTTTAGCGCGAGCTTATGCAGACATAGCCACTCGTAAAAAGTTTTCATTCCACTATTTGCTAAGTTGATCGTCGTGTTCCAATTATCGCTTTTAAACATTAAGACAGTATCGTCGGCAAACGCTACGACGTGTCCATTTGAGATATTATGCTGCAGATGGAAAATATCATTGACATAGACGAGGAACAATAAAGGACCAAGCACAGTTCCTTGGGGTATCCCACAAAGTACTAAACTAGGCTCACTTACTCCATTCCCCACTTTAACGAGCTGCAGTCGTTCGTGAAGATAGGAATTGAAAAGCGATAAAATTTCCCCGTTTAAACCCAGCTTTTCAAGTTTATTGATCAGAAGCTGATGATTTACTGTATCAAAAGCCTTTTTCAGATCAAGGAAAATTGCTAAGACTTTCTCATTTCTGTCCACACTGGCGCTAATGAAGGATGTGACGTCAAACAAAGCATGATCTGTACTCGTATTCGATCTAAAGCCGTATTGATTTTTTGCAAGGATGTTATTATCATCCAGAAACTTCAAGAGTCTACTCTTTATGCACTTTTCGAAAATTTTCGCAATGTTAGAGAGCAGGCTTATTGGCCTATAATTGTTCGGGTCACTTTTACTGCCAGACTTATGCAAAGGGACAACAACAGCGCATTTTAACTTGTTGGGGAAAATTCCCTTTTCCATAGACAAGTTGAAAATATGTGAGAGGGGATGTTTGACAAGATGTGAAATATTTTTCAGAATTCCCGCAGTAAGTCCATCGCTCCCAGGGGCTTTATTTATTTTTAAATTGTTTATGTGAAAACATATTTTTTCACAGCTTATCGGTGGAAACTCTAGAGGATAGCGAATTGGTGTTTGAGGGATATGGATCATATCATTTACGGCAGAGGTAGGAACATTATTTGCGATTTTCTCGCCTATACTTGAGAAATGATCATTTAACTCGCATGCAATGGCATACTCATCTTTCGTGATAGTCCCGTTCTTAGTTTTAAGTTCAGATATCACCCCATCTGCTTTATGGGTGGATGTAATTTCATTGATTTTCTCCCAAAGCTTTTTTGGGTTACCTTTTAATTTAAAAAGTTCATTTCGGTAATAAGCAGATTTAGTTATTTTAATGAGGTTACACAATTTATTTCTGTAATTTTTATACTTGGTGTGAAGTTGCTGGTTGAAAGGTTGCTTCCTTAGGCTTCTAGCTAGTTTATCCCTAGTTCTTATAGATGTTAATATCCCTTTTGTAACCCAAGGTTTTGTTGCTCTCATCTTCGAGCTAGCTTGTACGAAACGACAAGTAGTCGAGGCTGTAACATAGCTCTCTAAAATTTTGAAAAATTCGTCCGAGGAAAGATTTGGGTCGCGATTATTAAACACTGAGATCCAATTTTCGTTTGATATTTCCGAGACAAATCTTTCCATGTTAATGCTTTTGATTTCACGGGCACTTCTTTTTCCCAGCCTTTCATTGTTGAATTCCTTGCTTAGTTCCGTGAATTTTATATTTTATGGAAATTGATAAGGTAAAACGAAGAGTAATATAATATTGCCATAGATGGTGTTCACTATTCTTTGTCATAGATAGGGTGCAATTAAAATATATCAATTCTTTCAAATTTTTGGCGGGTAATTATTGGTGTTGGTCTCATTGCGAGGTGGGGGTACTTGTGTGCGTGCACGTGCATATATGCTATGGATAAACAGGTGTCTGTGTTTTTCAGTAAATGTTCTACATTTAAAGAAAAGTGAAGTGCGTGCGAGTTAGATATTCAGTAGATACTAACACTAACAAAGATAATTTTTGGCAAGAAATAGAAGATAAATATAACAAAAAATAAGAAATCATAATTCATTTTCCCACGACAAACTGTTGTCTAAAATACTTCTACGTCGGAGAATTTTGCCTCCTTCGCATTCTGAGTAAACAGAAAAATCTCAAGTTGCATTAACTGAAACAAGTTGCATCTAAATTATTAAGTCGTGAGAAAATGAATTTGATAACATCAGCAAATTTCTGTTAGAACTTTAAGCAGGTAAGAAATTATAAAATGTTTTGTCAGTCAGTTAAAATATAAATTTTAATCCGTTCGGATGTTGTTCGGTTATAATAAACATTTTATTTTAAACTTTGAAAAGTTTTGTGTTTTTTTTTTAACTTACATTTTCTGAACATTTAAGTGGCGCAGTCGGTAGGATTGTCGTCAAAAGATTGACAATCCAGTGTTCGAATTTACGTAACAAATTATTTAAATAGTTTTGTTAGAAAATTTGGGTGATTAAAAGTGGAAAACAAAGTACAACAATAAAATTTTGAAGTGCGGAGAAACAAACCTTTACACCCTTAACAGAAAAAATTTTTTTTTCTTTATTCTTCTGTCTGAAGTGAAAATTTGATAAAAATAAAAGTGAATTTTAAATCAAACAAATATATACGAAAGCGATTTGTTTTTGAAAAATTATAATAATTGATGATAAATTAGTTCCAATTGAGTGAAAAATAAGTTACAATCAATTTCTTATAGAATAATAATAAATTGGTGAACTGGTTCATGTTAAATAATAGGCAGATAGTATTCGACCGAAATCGACAGATAAGTGCTAATATGGAAGGACAAATGAACGACAACATTAGGAATATAATTGAGCAGCAGGAAGCTCAAATTCTAGCCCAAAATGCTAGAATTGAACAATTGATCGCAGCCCAGCAGCAACAGCCTCCAGTACGTCAACAGCAGCTATTTGTGCTTACTCCTGAACAGTTCTTGAATTATGTTAACAAATTAAACAAATTCAATGGTTCAGATGAATATACAGTTCAGGAATTTATAAGTTCAGTGGAGCGAACTTTCCAACTTTGCCAACATGATGTTCCAGGATTAAGAGACCATGCAATGAGTATCGTCATCAATGAGAAAATCCAAGGTGAAGCCAAAAAATGTATTCAACGCTTAGGAGTGGACTCACAACGATGGGAAGAAGTCAAACGAGAGCTGAAGTTACACTTTCGACCCAGGGAAAACTATTCGGAATTATTAAATAATTGTAGATCTTTAAAAGTAAGTACACTAAGAGAATTATTTGACAATGTTAGGGAAATCAATTATAAATTAAATGAACTATACGAGTTCGACGAAGCTAGACCCACCCTCGAAATAACGATAAGTATTTAGTCGATATAATAAGTAGCAAAATCCATGATTTTTTAAGAGGCAATATACCTGAAAATGCTACAATTATTGAAATTTTTAATAAATTTGAGAAATTAAAGCTCCTTGATAACGAGGATGCCGTAGAGCATAGAAGTAAGAAGTTTAAAACTAATTTACATAAAATTGCGAATAAAAGTGAAATCACATATAATCAGAAGTTTAATAGAAATGCTTCATACAATAGGGTTAATAACCATAATAGAAGTGTTCCTGATTCAAGAATGAATAATCCTAATAATTCTGAGAATGATAACAATAAAAATAAATATACCAATTCTTTTAGAAACCGAAATTTTAGAAATAATCATAATTATAATACACCAGGGCAGTATCGTCATTTCAATCCTAACAATAACAATACTAATAATTATAGTGTTAATCAGTTCAGACAAAGTTCGGGACAAGTGAGAAATAATCCGAGTTATGAGCCAATGGAGGTTTGTCATCTAGGTCAAGACCAAGATGTAAATTTTCACAACGAGCCTCGGAACCAAGCATCCCTTTAATATCTATAATATCTATTACTTTAGGAAAGAATAAAATTAGATGTCTTCTAGACAGTGGTTCAGTAACCAGTGTTATAAAACCGAACGTATTAGATGGATTTTTTGAGGAAAAATTAAAAGAACCAATTTATTATATTAGTATTAATGGACCAAATGCATTTTATAGTAAGATCGTTACTCCAATGCCGAAAGAATTTAAATTCTCCGGAACTATAACGTGGAAAGTACATGAGCTTAAAAGTAGGAATTACGATGCAATAATGGGGCAAAATTTCTTAGTGCCATTTAAAGCAAAGATAGATTTAGATTCCAAATGTGTAGAAATAAATAATGATAAAATTCCGTTCGTGGGAAATTACTACCCTTTCAATATTAATGAAATATACTCGTTAGAAGGATATACAGGAAAACTCTTAGAAAAAATACAACTTGACCATTTAAATATGGAAGAAAAAGATAAACTAATTGGGTTACTTAAGAGTAACGAAGACTTATTCTTCAAAGAGGGCGATGTGCTTTCATCGACACACGAAATTAAACACGAAATTAGGACTATTACAGATAATCCTATTTATTCCAAAGTATATCGATATCCCCAAGTGCATGAAAAGGAAATAGAACGACAAATAAAAGAAATGCTCGAACAGGGCATTATAACGGAAAGTAATTCACCTTACAATAGCCCACTTTGGATAGTCCCAAAAAAGGCAGACAATTCTGGCCAAAAGAAGTGGCGAATTGTCATCGACTATAGAAAATTAAACGAAGTTACCGTCGATGACAAATTCCCTATCCCAAATATTGAAAATTTATTAAATAAATTAGGATCGGCACAGTATTTTTCAACTTTGGATCTGGCGAAGGGTTTTCACCAGATTCTAATGAATAAATCTGACAGCAGAAAAACTGCATTCTCAACGCCTTTCGGGCATTATGAGTATCTAAGTGTTAGGGCTTAGAATGCCTAAAACTCAATGGACTGCAGGGCAACTTAGAAATAAACCAAGTTTAACTATTCGAGCTTTATTTACAATTCTCAATTTTCACAATTTATAAATTCAATTTAAATTAATTCTTCACAATTCTAAGTTCAATATATTTAACATTCACTGGATACTAACTTCAAGCTATTTAATAAAACATTTATCAGGTTTAGTTCAGATAAAGTAATAATTCAAGTTTATTTATATTTCACTTAATTAAATCAATTCGTTACTACACTTAAAATTAATATTAATAGTCACTCTTGATTAAATTGCTTTGTTATGCTTGACTTGGTTATTCTTGATTTCCAGCAATATTGCCGTTGCTGAATCTGAGACTGGATACTGCTGGAGCTGCTATTGTAGGTTCGTTTAGCTACTCGTACTAGATGCTGCCTCTAAGTACGCCAATATTGGGAGGGCTGAAATTCAATGTTATTTAGAAATATTCTTTTAATTTAAACGCTACTTGATATTTCAGATTACTATGATTTGAAAACTAGGAATGTACATTAACTCGTCACGTAAAATGTACACTTGGGAGTTTACAGGTATTTAGGATTTGGGATAATTTACATGAACTCGACTCGTTCCATGTAAACCAAGTTGGATTTCGATTAATTTACACCAACTCGATCCGTTAGATGTAAATTATTATTTGAGATTACATGAACTCGACACGTTCCATGTACCTTGGGTTGAGATCACTTGTTTATTAGAATTTCTTCGAGCTCGAATCGCAACGAAGATCAATTGTGATCTGAAATTTTCGATCGACTGGCTGCGCTATATATTTCGTTCCTGACAATGGCAATTTTTTGGAAGGCAATGTGGGGGGCCATTGGAATTGGAATTTGCTTCAATTATTGTGTATGTGTCCCTTCTTGTTATGTATATAAGTTTTACATAACAGCTGATTTATGTGTTTTGTTGTGACATTTGGCTAATATGGATGCGAATAGGTGAGTTTGTCTTATTTGATTAATTATTTTAATATTTATAATTTTACTTCTCTCTCTTTTTTTTAAACTCTTTTCTTTACTTTCACTTCGGAGCATCAAATCTTGTAACGTTAATTTAACCGCCTTTTACTCAATGCAAATGGATGAAACTTTGCAGGCATACATATTCCCGATGACAATACACGAATATGACATTTTGTTACATTTTTTGTTGTTGATTTTGTTGTTGAGTAACAAAAAACGATTTTTAATAAAAAATGCTTGGAATTATTCGTTCTACTCAATGTAGAGTCTTAAAATTCACTTCCCTTCAATAAAAATTGGTAAAAATTAACAGACATGTGTATTTCCGACGAAAACAGACGAAAATGATAGTTCCAAATTAAAAATGGCGGCCAAAAAAATATGATGGATTACATTTTTCTTTACAAGCCACTCGTTCGATATGGGTATCAAATGAAAGGTTATAACAAGTTGAATACAATTAGCGTCATCCTAAATTCAAAATGGCGGCATAAAAGTGGCGGCCAACACAAAACAGAGGATCAATTTTTCTTTACAACGCGCTCGGCATGGGTATCAAATGGAAGGGAGTGACAATTAGAATACTGTTGTCTGTGTCCCGTCATTTCAATTCAAAATGGCGGCCAACACAAAATGGCGGTTTACCCTTTTATTTACTTCGCTCTCGGTATGGATATCAAATGAAAGTGTATTAAAGTGAGTAAGAAAGTAAACTGTATGACATCGTTTTAAATCAAATATGGCGTTCACTAAAAAATGGCGGAAGACATAACATAGCTACCATGCAAAAAAATATGTTTCCAGTTTTTAGTTTTTATTGCTCCAGCCAGTATACGCGAGCACACTACCTTTCAAAATGTAAAAAAAAAAACGTAGAGCGCTATTAGATTTTTGAGGGGTCATCAAATTGTGCATTTTTGGGCTGCACTTGAGAACTGTTGTAAAGAAACAAATACAAAACATGTAAAAAAGTTTCTTTATTTAACATGATAATCTAATTAAAAGTTTGGAAATTGTAATGTATTAATTAACGCTATTCGTTACTAAAAAGTAAAAAATAAAAAAAAGAAAAAAAAATTTTAAGAAACTCTTTTCTTTACCTTAATATATTGATCAGTTGTGAACACAAAATTAATATAAATACTAAAAAAATCGACTAAAAGGTAAAAAATAAGAAGATTTTAAACAATATAAACTTTTAAATCAAAATGGAAAAAATCTCACACATTCCTTAAAGAAAAGCGTGGGGCGCCCATACCAACCTGAACTTAAAAAAACATTACTGCCGTGAGTACATTTTAACATTTCAGACAGCTACGAATTTTCACTAATTGAGCATTTTGTTTCATAAAAACGCACCCCACGCTTTTCTTTAAGGAATGTGTGAGATTTTTTCCATTTTGATTTAAAAGTTTATATTGTTTAAAATCTTCTTATTTTTTACCTTTTAGTCGATTTTTTTAGTATTTATATTAACTTTGTGTTCACAACTGATCAATATATTAAGGTAAAGAAAAGAGTTTCTTAAAAATTTTTTTTTTCTTTTTTTTATTTTGTTTTATGTTTTGGTGGATGTGGAGCCAAATATGCTGAAATGGAGGTTGTATTGCCTGTAGAGTTGTCAGGTTAGTAGATTTTTTATATAGAATGTTTTCTTGGTGATAAATTTGTTTGTTTACAGGAATATGATGCTGCAAGACGTCGGTGGAGTATAAAACTTGGTCTCCTCAAGATTGTTCATGGTAAGTATATTGATCAAAGGTTGTTTTACGATATCAATTATTTATTTTTAGGCTATTACGACTGAACACTAAGAATGCCGTTTGGGCTGAAAAACGCCCCGTCAACCTTTCAAAGGTTGATGAATGCAGTATTACGGGAACATATAAACAAAATATGTCTAGTATATATGGACGATATCCTCGTCTTTAGTACCTCCTTGCAGGAACATTTGTTAAACCTGAAGAAAATCTTCAATTGTTTAAGACTCGCTGATCTGAAGATCCAAGTCGACAAATGCAATTTCCTCAATAAGGAAACTGAATTTTTAGGGCATATTTTAACGACAAAGGGAATTAAACCCAACCCAAAAAAATTAGAAGCCATTCAAAATTTAAAACTTCCAAGTACTCAGAAACAAATAAAATCGTTTCTAGGACTTACAGGGTTCTATAGAAAATTTGTTAAAGACTACGCAAAAATTGCGACTCCAATGGTCAAATATTTGAAGAAGGACAGTAAAATAAATTTGAACGACCCAAGTTACATCGATGCCTTTGAAAAACTCAAAGAACTAATAACAAGCTATCCTATATTAAGATATCCAGATTTTAATAAAAGGTTTAAGCTTATAACAGATGCTAGCAATTTAGCAGTTGGAGCCGTTCTTACACAAGAAGGCCACCCCATCTGCTTTGCGTCCAGGACCCTTAATGACCACGAAAAAAACTACTCCACGATTGAAAAAGAATTATTGGCAGTAGTTTGGGGTTGCAAGTATTTCCGTCCCTACCTTTTCGGTAAGGAATTTGATCTGCAAACAGATCATCAGCCAATCAAATGGTTGCAAGCAAAACATACTGGAAAAGACATTAACCCCCGCCTACAAAGGTGGTTAGTCCAATTAGGGGAATATGATATCAAAATCGAGTATATAAAAGGTAAAGAGAACAAAATCGCTGATTTTCTCAGTAGAATCAACTCAGAAACAAACGAAATTAATTCACTTGAAACCAACGAAGAAGAAAATACAACAAACAGAGAAGTGCTTAGCACTAGACGTTTGAACAATAGCTCAGGAAGCCAAGGCTATGCCGATAACTTGAGCATTATCCCACAGGGATCTGAAGATCCCCAAACTATTCACTCTCAAGGAGAAGAGCTTAATCACCATATACCACTGCTTGATACAGTCGTCAATAGGTTTAAATTACAAATTATTTTTGTGGAAAGAAAAGAGAAAGAATACGAGCAAATATTTAAAAATAGAAGGATATATGTAGATAATAACGATTTAGAAGAAGAAAGAGATATTTTTAGAAGGTACATAGATAAAGGAAAGATAGGCATATACTCTCAACAAAACGATCACGAATACAATAAATTACAGAAAAGGTTAATTGATTTATACCCAAACAGAAATATAGTAAAATTTGTTAAATGTAGCCATTTTGCGAGGGATATAATAGACGAAGAAGAATTGAAAAAACAAATTGCCGTTTACCATAAGAAAGAATCTGGACATTGCGGAATAGTCGCAACTTACGAAGGAATCAAAACGAAACTATATAACCCTAAATTGAAAATCATAATATACGAACTTTTGAATAATTGCGATATTTGTACAGGGGCTAAATACGATAGGAAACCAATAAAGAAAAAATTCGAGATTACCGAAACCCCAAAAACCATTAATGAAATAGTGCATATCGACGTCTACACAAACAGTAAGCATAATTTTATTAATGTAATTGATAAATTCTCAAAGCATGCAGTGAGTCTACATTTGGAGGATAGAACTCACATTACAATTTTAGAAAAGATAAGACAAATAATATCAATTAGAGGAAAAATGAAAAAATTAATATTTGATAACGAATTTGGATCAAAATATATTAAGGAATTTTGCGAAAGGGAAAATATTGCGTATCACACAACCAAACCAAATAATCATACTGGCAACGCCGACGTCGAAAGACTCAATGGTACTATAATGGAAAAAATAAGGGCATTAAATTTAGAGGAAAAACTACCAATCAGGGAACAAATACTTAAAGCGATAGAACTCTATAATAAATCCTACCATTCCGTAAGCAAAACTACACCTCTTTCAGTTCAGAATAGAGAAGTAGATTTTAACGTTATATATGAAAGATTGTTAAAAACAAAAGAGAAAATTATAAGTAAAAGAAATGTAGCTAGGGAAAATTACCAAGAGCAGAGAGATACGGGATTTATAAAGAACTATATGTCACTTAGGCATAAGGAACAGCCCAAGTTCAGAAGATATAATTTAAGAAATGTCCATGAAAGCAATATAAAGAGACCGTTTAAATTTTCAGGTCAGACCGGCGATAGTGGCGACACTACTCCTATGGATATTACTGATAACCAGACCAGCAATATCCCTGCAGGCAATGCCAATTGAAAGAATAGAGACCGATTTAGGTTATACAGAAATAAAAGTAAGTATCGTGGAAATAGCGGATCAATTTGAAATCATCCTGCACAGAATTTACCCACATGAAATTTTAAACTTAGTTAACAAATTAGAGTCAACCTTAGCCCTATTAGATTTACATGATCATAAGGATTTAATAAGCAATTAAATAAGGAGAATCAAAAGTGGAATTAAAACACTTATCCCATATAGAAGTAAGAGAGGGCTCATAAATATAGGAGGTAAGGTACTTAAATGGTTATTCGGCACCATGGATGATGAAGATCAATTGGCTATTGAAAATCATCTCACCGTTGTAGATCAAAATAACCATAACCTAATTCAGAATTCTAACCAACAAGTTAAGATTAACAATAATTTTAATAATACCTTTTTGCAAATTGAAAATATTATTAATGCAGACAGAATAAAAATTCTAGATAAATTAGACTACTTAAATCGTACAGAAATGAAAATCTTATCCGAAAATGCTTTCCTTGAACAAATGTTTAAATTGGATTATATAGGAAGACAAGTCGAACATATTCAGAATAATATAGCCTCAGCCAGATTAGGACTCTTACAACCAAATATTTTAACCGATGAAGAGA
The DNA here is from genome assembly GCA_949987705.1 of Thereva unica. Classification (NCBI taxonomy): domain Eukaryota; kingdom Metazoa; phylum Arthropoda; class Insecta; order Diptera; family Therevidae; genus Thereva; species Thereva unica. The sequence continues at coordinate 153,637,341 of OX465281.1, read as the reverse complement.
TAAATACGTATAATATCGATTTCAATAAGCTTTCCAATATTCGATTAGCCGTCGCAAAACACTTAGATGAATCCATAGTTTTTGCAATAAAAATTCCCATTCATAGCATAATGGTTAGCAAAAATTTACTCCTACCAATTGTAAATTCGCAAAATTTACAAATAAATTCAGAAATCGAATATATAATTAGACATAATAATAAAGTCCAGTCGTCTGTGATCTCTAGAAGTGAACAGTGATAGTTGAGTTGATAGTCAAGCATTGATAACGGTATCCAAACCAGTTTGTTCGGTTCTTTTTATTGACTGTGCATCAGTGATTCACTCGTTGAATATTTTTCCTTTTTTTTCAATTTCTTTTCCTTTAGTGGCTAAGGATAAGTAACTCCTTAAATTTATTTATACTTAATTCTTATTTTTCTGTTCTTTTTAATTACTTTATTATAAATAAGCTCATTGCTCATATCTTGGGCATAAGCTCCAGCATGGGCCCGGACCCTGGTGGGTCGAATCGCTTCAGTTCTTTGGCTGACTCGCATCAGTCGATTCCAAGGAAAAAACGGCCAAAACACGATATTGCTAGCTTTTCTCCAGCACCCGCCTTTTTTGACTTTCCATCTTTACCTTCTCAACAACTTTCAAATCCTTCTAAATTTATTACTATTCAGTCATGCAAACCCAATAAGACCCTTCGTGATGAAAACGCATTTCTGCTGAAACTGGCTGTTGACGGTATCAGCAAGCAATACTCGAAGTTTTCTTGGCTACATGACGGTTCCCTCCTGCTACTTTGCGATAACCAGCAGATAGCTGAAAAATTTATCGCAACAAAAGTTTTACCTGGTCCTATACCGGTGATTATAAATTTTCATGAGAAATTAAACCAGACCAGAGGCACCATTTACTGCCGCTCCATAGCTCACCTTTCTCCCAAGGAAATAATTGACGGACTTGTAAAATATAACGTCACAGATGTGAGGATTCACACCAGGAAAGATGGGGAAAAAGATATTCCTTCCGGACTCATTTTCCTTACGTTTAATCGCTTTACACTTCCCGAAAAAATTGAAATTGGGTTTGAATTGGTGAAAGTGCGTGAATTTTACCCGAATCCCATGCGTTGTCGCAAGTGTCAAAGAATTGGCCACACTTCTGCTCGCTGCACTGGAAATGAATTGTGCCCCACATGTGGCTACCCTCCGCATCAGAGCGATTGCTCCAGAGTTTTCTGCATCAACTGTGACTTGTACTCACACACATCTGCCGCAAATGACTGCCCAAAATATACTGAAACCAAAGAGGTGCTTAAAATTCAAACCAAGTACAAGTGTTGAAGGTACGAAGCTAGAAAGCACTACTTCGAACATCTAAAACTCACATCTACGGATCCCAACATATCGTATTCATCTGCTGCTTCAAGTGCTACTCTTTTAGCACCTACGGTATCCAATCCAAAATCATCCCCCACCCCTCTAACTTCTGCTTCTAATTCCGTTTCACATGAAATGCCTCAAACCTCAGCAACACCTACCTCATCCTTCCTAAACGCAGCTCAATCTTCTGACTCAAATCCTAAAAACTCATCTACTACAATTGTACCTACTAACAACTTACCCCTTTCCTTCAACAACTGCTCTCACTCACCTACTACTCTCAAGATTCAAACGAATTGCAATCTTACTCCTACCACTTTTTCTAAATTTACTAAACCCGCTCTGCCCAATACAGCACCTAAAGAAGATGCAGATTTACAAAGAATGGAAGCTGTCTCCTCTCCTTCGGAATCCGATTGCGCTACCTCTTCCGCAACTTCAATAGCCAAATCACACAAGAAGAAGAAACAACAAATAAAGCGCAAAATTAACCCCAAAGCCTCAATAAAAAACCTACTTGAAATTATTAACTAAATATCCTCATCCTTCATTTCAGCTTTTCTCGTTCCCTGCTGTAAATTTTACTGTTTTTTCTTTACTTAATACTTTTCATACCCATGTTTTCGATAAAAAATCTTATATACCTGCAATGGAATATTCGCGGCTTTTATAATAACCTCCCCTATCTGCAGAATTTATTACATCTTTACAAACCGCATATAGTCCTGTTGCAAGAAACTAAGCTGATGGTGGGCGAAGGACCGTCTAACGTTGGCCAGTACATTTGCTACCACTACAATAAGAGTTACCCAAACAGAAAAAGTGGTGTTTCCATACTGGTTCGTAAATCCGTATCCCACATTCACTTACCTCTACGTACAGACCTTGTGGCGAACTCTGTTCTTATTCACTCTTGTCCCCCTACAGCCTTTGCCAATGTATACTTAGAAATTGGTCAAACTGTCGTTCTTCCTGACCTCCAAGATCTTTACGATCAACTACCAAACACGTTTATTATTGGTGGTGACTTCAATGCCCACAGCTCCTGCTGGGGCTGCCCTTCCACTGACGCTAGAGGTAGAATGATAGAAGAGCTGATATCTAATAATCAGCCCATTGTCCTCCTAAACAATGGCGCTTGCACTCATCTATCCACCCACAACACTCTAACATCTATAGACCTTACTTTTAGCTCCTCCAACATATTTCCCTTTCTTAGCTGTGTAACTGTCGGGGGTTCTAGTGAGCTTACGCTCGAAGCAAAGCTGGATGGAACACGTTTTCTTAAAACAATTACAAAAAATAAAGAAAGGTGACGGGGTCATTAGTGACCAAAAGAGTGGCCGGACGAAGTCCTGAGAAGAGATATCGCCAAGAGTTGATTTGCCTCCACTACACCTGGTTGGGCACGACTAGCGATGCTCTGGCTAGCTCGCCGGATGGGGGGGGGTTTGGCGTGTAGGGAGCCATAAAAAAAAGGTGACAGTTTAAAACCAAACTAAATTTCGTGCCGCTGAGAACCATACAATAAAAATCATGATAGGGCGATAGGGGAAACCGTCCGGGGCCATCGAGAGCGCAAAAGGGGATTCTGGGTCGCAGTCACGCGGTCGGACGAGATCGGGGTAGAATGCTGAAAAAGAATCTAACTATTACTGGTACTTACATTGTCTTGGGATAAGGTGCACAACCTCCCCACAGGTCCCATGTTCCGGTCCTCCCACGCCAACCTACATGGTACAATTGGGATCGACAGAAGAAAAAAAATTGTTAGACAAGTGGTCCAAAGAGAAACATTGCGTGACTCCCTTAATGGGGCAAAGGACTACTCCACCGATATTATTACTTACCGCCGATATTATTACTTATCGAAAAAAAAATAATGGTGGATATATATATTCAAAGAAGAAAGCAAGAATCCCTTTTTGTTTCAAATTCAACACCAGTTAAAAGTATTATTTATTCCAATAACTAAATATATACAAAAAAAAAATGTTCATCTCATTTTCGGAATGAGTGACGAAACAAAATGAAAATGTAACATAATATTTACTAGCTTTTTTTTTAATATTATAATTTTTCTTTTCTCTTTATCTGGTTTTTTTTTTTCTTTTTGTTTTTCAGTGATCGATCACTTTATACCTGAAGGGGAATCAACACTCGGAATGATTCGTTTCTCATAGTTTTATTTCTTCGTAATTTATGTTAAAAAAAATGTAACATTAAGGGAAATGGATCCATACCCAACAAAATTTTTACTGAAAATTTTTGTATCACTTCTTGTGCTTAATTTTAAATAAAGATAAAACAAATATATCCATTCACAAATGATGTTTTTATAATCAATAAAAAGTTATGAATTGATATTAAGAAGAATGAACAAAATATATGTGCACGTGTACACTTTTGTTTCATATATGTTTATGAACAAGTAAAAAAAATCACAAGGAAAAAGCATGCGTAAGCATACCTCGGCCCATACACTTTCTTCCTCTTCAAATACTTATCGAACTTAAATATATTTACTACAACTAAGAAGCTTTGTTCCTTGTTTATTTCTAGTATCTTATTTCTATATCTACATATACTTAAGTAAAGCTTAGGACTTATTTAGTTTATTAGTTTATCATCAAGAGTGTCCTTTTTTTTTGTTTTGTGTTGGAACAGATTTCCTTTCTTAGTTTTCTTCAAGAGTAAGAATAAAATTACTTGGATTACCTTTTTTTTTCTTCTATCTTTCCTCCATTTTGTTTCGTTTCTTTTATTAAGATGTTACTTCAATTTTTACTACCGCTTTGCTTTGGTAATTCTGTTGGCCGATGAGTTAGTTGATCGAACAAGTGAATTAGGGCTCTGTTCCTCCTGAATATATACACCACTTTTGCCGAGACATGAAAAAAAGATTTCCAATGCAATGGGGATGTGTTGCCTTATTTTCTCAACAAATAATAAAAAAAATTCGCCAATATTTCTTTACACTACATTATAGGTTACTGAACTTGGGTTTATTTGCATTAAGGAAGGTGCCAAGTTAATACTTTCACTGTCTCTTCACGAATTTCGTCAGACACAAAACAAGAACTTTTCAGGCGAGAAATAACACCTTATTTCTGTTCCTATTTCTGGTAATTTAATTTTTCCTCACTTAACTTTCAGTATATACAAAAAGAACCGTTCCGTCCAGAACTTACACGGCTATATACGGTCGCACAACCATTTTGAAAGCGTTATTGGCATAAAAGTTTTTCCAAAAACGGAACACCAAATAAAAAAACTGACTTCTTCTTTTTTTTTCTTTTGTTCTTTGGGCTCCGACCTTTTTAGGACTCCTGCTTACTTTCGTGTCCGTCGATCGACTGACTCAAGCAACGCTTCTTGTCCAAAACTTTGGTTATCCCCCCCCCGACCGCAGTGTCGCACACCAAGAAAAGGTCACGGCTTCCTTTTCGTGATTTTCTCGAACTTCGCCTTTTTATGGGCAATGCGTTGGCGCGAGCATAGAAGGATTGCAGAATAATTTGTGTGGGATGGAAGAGGTGGATAATAGTCTCATCCCGTTTCCCTATCCTACACATACCAAATAAACTGAGTGACGCGCGGTTTTTTTTCTGGAAATTGCCTGGTGTCGTGCTCCCATTGGTCAAGGGACATGACGCCGTTCGAGGCGTCCATGGGGAAAGGTGTTGCGTGGGCAATAAAACAGTGGATAAGAATTATTTAGAGAAGAGGCCAATAAGGGGAAATAGATGAGATTACAGGGTGTAAATGAGGGATTCTTTAAAGTTCGTTGGGGGTCATGTCCATTGCCTAGCAATGGTAAATTGCGGCAATTAATAACGAATTTTTCTGAGCGGCTTCTGGGACAGGGCTTATTACTTTAGTGTAGAGGGGGGGTGTGGTGAACGAAAATTTGATCCCTCGGCATGCCGACCGTTACAACGCGGATACTCTAGAACGACCGAAGAGAGTGGAGAGAGGAGCCGAAAGACGGAGGCTGAGGTCCTAATGGATATTTTCTAATAGAAATAACTGAAGCAGGAAGGAAAGTCAGTCCGCTGAGCTTCGCCTAATGGTACGGAGAGGTAGGTACATTAAGACTACAGAGGGGAAAAGAGTAAGGGCGCCCTGATAAGCTCGTGTGGCTCGACCCATGATCCTGAGATAAAGAGTCTCGCTCTACCGACTGAGCTAGCCGGGCTGTATAGGGATAGTACTAATGCCAGAAAAGAGAGCGATACCTACACGAGTATGTGCGGTGGTAAAAAGATTGGTGTAAGAGAGTGAGATTGAAAGAGTGATCTAGTCGCACCGTGCGGTGAGGTTTGGAGTGTGGGTCTCAGAGGACCAAAAGAGAAAAAAAAGGAAAGCAACGCTCCCGATTATCAGTTTGTGGAAAACACCAACGTCTTTTTGTATCAATTTTAATAAAAACATTTTGAAGTAAAGCAAAAACGTTTCCAATGACTGCTAACCGATTGTGCTTGTGATAGGAGGGCAAACAATGATTTCATGCCATAAGTGTCATATTTTCCTTTTTGGGGAGAGTCGAAATGCAGTGTCCAATCCATAAGAATATCCATTCCTAATGGGTTTTGGCATGTGTTGTAACTGCAACGCGTCCAAAACTGACCTGGAAGAAGTTGAAAGGGATTTTGACACAGCAAAATGTTGAACAATATCATACTAAAAGAATAAGAGAAAATATTAAGGTTTCGTTTTTGTGAGAGGTGTTATAGTTAAATTTCCCTAGATTTATGCTTCATACAACATATAAACATTTTGGAGCCGGAGGGATATTAAAAGATATGAGAAACTTGTTTCAGTTTTCGTGTGAACTTATCAATTAATAAAAAGCGTTGTAGGTAAAGAGATATAACCCCATGTAAGAGTTTGATGAAGGAAAGTTGTCACGCCTTGTCGCGACGGTTTCTTGGACTTTGCTCGTGAAGAGCCTAGTGAGTGTTATGTGAGGATCGTCTGATCGAAGAACCCCGTAAGGGAGAGGAAAATTGTGTTGTGGCAGTATGTTTGGTCTGGCTAAAAACATGACGTACTTTAGAATGAAGAAGGTAAGTGACGAACAAAATTCACAATATGTGGAGATGGAGATGGGTAACCAAGAGACAAAAGTGGAAGATGGGTAGCATCAAGGTGTTGAAAAAATAAAAAAATTTAGCTTCAGGCTAAAACATTTTTTTTTTGTATATGGTCTAAAATAGGTTTAAACGATGGATTAACGGTTTTAATTAAGGACGCAATGAACTTGCGAAATAAACGTAAGATATAAATGGTCCGCCCCAGGGAAGAGAAGTTTTCGTAATACGGTAAAAATAGAAGTTATGAAAGATAGCCTCTGTTAGATTTTTGTAGCCGGTCTGCCGCTCCACTGCGGGTCAGCAACACTGCCAAGACCAGGCAGGTGAGACGACAGAAGGACTACAGCTAAACGGGATCTGATGGAACTTAAGGGACAAACACAAACGCCACCAGGCAACCAACGATCTGGCCAAGTGAACATTAGCCACTTGCAACCAGACCCCACCGAAACACACTACACTTGACCTTGTCACCAAGCCTGTCGCAAGGTCAGGCGATATCACGCCTGCAACCCAGACGAGAGCAGACTTAATGACAAGGCGTCCACCAGACCATACTAAAAATGGAAAAAAAACAAAGAGGAGGTTCCATGGTCAGGACTAACTCGCGCAGTGCCAGGCGTTAGGCCTGTTAGCCAGACAGCGAGCCAGCCTGACGGGAACAAATCAAAATCCGAGGCTGCTGCTAATAAAATGACTAATGATTGAAACGTCAAAAAACCGATATAGAAAATGAAGAACCGATACAGAAAGTAGTTAAGGGCTAAGGTACTGCAGCAGGCACCTTCGCCTGCGGAGATCTTCTCTGACCCAGGGATTAGAAGGGAAACTGAGGGGACCGTGCCTCAGGGAACTGGTCTGGCAGCTCCAAATCAAATACAGACTGAAACCTTGGCCCCAGACAACCAAGGAAAAACAAAGAGGTGTGCCACCGCGGGGAGAAACTAAGCGGCTTAATGGCACCCTATCAGTTGACCGGTGAAGCCGGCGTGATGCCTTATTAGGGCGACACGGGATAGTGTCTTTGTTTGATGGGGACTGAATCTCCAACATCAATTATATGTTCCTCCAAATGGGTTTTCCCCAAACCCAAGACATCAAAAGAGGGAAAGGTTGCCTTGACTCGCTCTAACTGAGGTAGTTGAACATTAGACAAATCTTGAGTCATGGACAATACGGCCGGAGCGTTCAGCTCGCCAACTATCTGGGGAAGGATGCCGAATAACTTCCAAAAGTCGTACCCCAAATACAGCTTCTGACTTAAACTGGGTACAGCGAATATTGTCATCAAATGAGTTCGTCCTGCGAAGGAAACGGGAGCTTTGATATACCCTAAAACTCGCTGGGGTGTACCATCGGCAGTTTGTAAAGACGTATTTAAGGAATGTAGTTTACATTCAGGATGGTCTTCTAGAAATGACTCGACACCCCTTCCCAGGCAGGTTATGGAGGCGCCGCTGTCTAGTAACCCAGTCATGGCTACGTCGCCGAGGGTTATGCTCGCGAAAGGTCTTTCATCTAAATGGTCATTGAAGATGGCAGAAACAGCCGAACGTGAAAGCCGACGTTTCTCATTGGCTATTTGCCGAATATTCGGGACTCTAAGGGAAGACACCTGGTGGGGATTCGAGAAGATTCGCTTGCGGACCAGCTGATAGTTGTTCCATCTGGCAATGAAGGAAGTTCTGGATTCCTCTGAAGGAAATTCAGGGGGATCGTCACAACTGGGATGAAAGTTTGACTCGACTAATATCGAGAACGACTCATCTGGGTGAGGATTACCGGCTGATTTATTTACTGTGGGGGTGGCTGAGGTGCCTGCGGTGGACGCGGGTTCCCACGCTGCCTCGCGCCCATTTGTCGGTTTCCCTGGCAATGACACTTGGGTGACACTACCCCAGGATTTCCGCACCTATAGCAAAAGACGTTCCGAGTTTCAGAGGGACAGTCGTAGAACGGGTGGCCTGGCTGCAGGCAATTCCAACACTTAAGTTGTCGACGAGTGAGGTCGAAGTTGGGACTTTGGAGAGCTTCGATCTCGTGGAAGTATGGATCTAATGGCTCGGAAGCGGACTCTACCGCGAAATCAGTCTCGAGCTCGTGGACTCTTAGATTCGTCCTACGTTCCATTTTTTTATTTAAATGCCAGCGTTCGACTTTAAGGCATTGCTCTCTTAATTCCTTTATGGTTCTGAATTGCCGTCCTACCAATGAACTGCCCGTAGCATAATTTAGGTTTTCGACCAAGATACCCGTCAGCTGAGATTCCGAAATTGGATTCTCCATTTTGTTGTGCAAGGCAATCATCTTGTCTAAGTACTCATCGAAGGAGTCTTGAAGTTGCTTTAACTCGACCATAGATTTAATGGTGTACAGATCCGAGTCATGGGACTTGAAATGGGCTTGGAAGTTCCTGCGAAAAGCGGACCATTCGGGATTTGGAAATTCCCGACGAAATTGGTTCCAGTACCAGGTAGCTGCCCGATCCTTGAGTAAGGATGATACGTTGGCACAAAGCTCTTGATCAGATACGGATGCATCTTTAGCCTTGCTTTCCAGTCTGAACATGAATTGTTCAGCTGTAAGTCCACTAGATTGACCTGAGAACGTGATGTTCCAAGATAACACAACAGAAGGGTGGCGTGTAGCCTGCTGAGACTTAGACGGTCTAGCAATAAAACGTAGGTCTGGAGTTTTAAATTGACTATATGCCGGATTTGGCTCAGCGGTGGAGCTGGCTGGATCTGTTTTTAATGGAACGGGCGCAGGTGCCACATCAGTATTGGGAGGCAGTGCTGCCAGTTGAGCTTGTAGCTTAGCTATCGTTATTTCAATTTGCTGACGTACTGTGGCTTGTCTATCTGATTCTAAGTGACTTTCACTGAAGCCGGGAAAGGATGGACTAGCTTCGCCCCCGGGGGCTTCAGACACATCTGGCTGTTCGGAATCCGACATAACGATGGTTGTCAACAAGGGATAACCGAATACTAGTAGACGAAAGAAGTTTCACGTAGGAGACGTGCCCCCTTATTTATAAACTATACCGTATATATAATATTAACGCAAGAGATACAAATACGCTTTGATAAATTGCGCTTAAAATTACGCGAAAATAAAAAAAATCTTAGATAAACTCGGGACGTGGAAAATATTAAAGATAATTATTAATTAAACTCAGAAAACGACTACTTGCAACTACGCGAGATAATAAAAGATCGTAAACAAACTCCGGACGTGAAAGACATTAAGGTAACTATTTAATTGAATTCAAATTGTACTCTCCTAATGCGAGACTTAACAATCGTATACATAAACAAAAACGTAAATAATTATTATTAACGCGATAAATTAATTAATTAGATGGGACCTGAGCATGGTTCCCAGAGGAGAGGATGCACCCCCAATAATACCTTAGTACTTCCCAGAATATGAATTGGCCGAAGAGAGTGGCAACCCATCTGCCTCGGTCAGCTCTACATTTCAGGATTCATCCCCGCCGCAACAGACCGCATGACTACGACGCAGAGAAGAGAATTTGAAGAGAGAAAGAAGCTTCCATTGGTGAAACTTATCCTTGGTTGTCAGCCACGACGGATCAGTAACGACGACGACACGACTGAAATTCCGGAAGGCTGATCAAGCAGAGGATACATACGGGACCGCGTTAGCAGAGGGACCACTGGCTTACCGCGCTGGCAGGCAATTAGCCTGTTACCAGGATCATCGTAAGGCAGTGATCTATCCACCAACCCGGCCAAACTAAATAGGGAAAAGGTCAAAACTGAGCGGTTTTGCTTCATCCATGGAAGAGACAACCAGATGTTGATCCCCGCGCAAGCCACGTGAACATAAGCCACATGAAGCCAGACAGCAGAAGGACCACAGTGATTGACTCACTAGAGTTGTCGCACTAGCAAGCGAAGGCGCTTGGTACTAGGACCAGACAAACTCACATGAAAGAGCAAGGTAAATAAAGTGGAAGCTACCGCCTAAAAGAAAAGTTGTTGAACCATAAACGTTCAGTGAAATTGAGAAAAGAATTATATGCCGTTAAGGCTAACATAAAAAGACATAAACCGGAAGGGAGATGGTACCGCGGCGGGTACCAACACCCATATCCATATGACCGGAGGGACTTGGACAGAGAGTGGAGATAAATAATGAAGGAAGTCCATTACCGGTCTCTCTCGATGGCCGATGCCACAAAAACGACTACCTATCGGTCTTACATTGGAGAATAGTGAATAAGAAAAGCATAACTCGGAGGGAGAAACCTTCCAAAAAGGAAAAAGAAAAGCAAAGTTACCGATAAAAAGTTAAAGTCACCAAGTGACGAACAGACAACCGAGTTAAGAACATAGACTAGAAGGAACTAGCCTACGTTGGGCGCCATTTTGTAACTGTCGGGGGTTCTAGTGAGCTTACGCTCGAAGCAAAGCTGGATGGAACACGTTTTCTTAAAACAATTACAAAAAATAAAGAAAGGTGACGGGGTCATTAGTGACCAAAAGAGTGGCCGGACGAAGTCCTGAGAAGAGATATCGCCAAGAGTTGATTTGCCTCCACTACACCTGGTTGGGCACGACTAGCGATGCTCTGGCTAGCTCGCCGGATGGGGGGGGGTTTGGCGTGTAGGGAGCCATAAAAAAAAGGTGACAGTTTAAAACCAAACTAAATTTCGTGCCGCTGAGAACCATACAATAAAAATCATGATAGGGCGATAGGGGAAACCGTCCGGGGCCATCGAGAGCGCAAAAGGGGATTCTGGGTCGCAGTCACGCGGTCGGACGAGATCGGGGTAGAATGCTGAAAAAGAATCTAACTATTACTGGTACTTACATTGTCTTGGGATAAGGTGCACAACCTCCCCACAGGTCCCATGTTCCGGTCCTCCCACGCCAACCTACATGGTACAATTGGGATCGACAGAAGAAAAAAAATTGTTAGACAAGTGGTCCAAAGAGAAACGTGACCATTGCGTGACTCCCTTAATGGGGCAAAGGACTACTCCACCGATATTATTACTTACCGCCGATATTATTACTTATCGAAAAAAAAATAATGGTGGATATATATATTCAAAGAAGAAAGCAAGAATCCCTTTTTGTTTCAAATTCAACACCAGTTAAAAGTATTATTTATTCCAATAACTAAATATATACAAAAAAAAAAATGTTCATCTCATTTTCGGAATGAGTGACGAAACAAAATGAAAAGGTAACATAATATTTACTAGCTTTTTTTTTAATATTATAATTTTTCTTTTCTCTTTATCTGGTTTTTTTTTCTTTTTGTTTTTCAGTGATCGATCACTTTATACCTGAAGGGGAATCAACACTCGGAATGATTCGTTTCTCATAGTTTTATTTCTTCGTAATTTATGTTAAAAAAAAATGTAACATTAAGGGAAATGGATCCATACCCAACAAAATTTTTACTGAAAATTTTTGTATCACTTCTTGTGCTTAATTTTAAATAAAGATAAAACAAATATATCCATTCACAAATGATGTTTTTATAATCAATAAAAAGTTATGAATTGATATTAAGAAGAATGAACAAAATATATGTGCACGTGTACACTTTTGTTTCATATATGTTTATGAACAAGTAAAAAAAATCACAAGGAAAAAGCATGCGTAAGCATACCTCGGCCCATACACTTTCTTCCTCTTCAAATACTTATCGAACTTAAATATATTTACTACAACTAAGAAGCTTTGTTCCTTGTTTATTTCTAGTATCTTATTTCTATATCTACATATACTTAAGTAAAGCTTAGGACTTATTTAGTTTATTAGTTTATCATCAAGAGTGTCCTTTTTTTTTGTTTTGTGTTGGAACAGATTTCCTTTCTTAGTTTTCTTCAAGAGTAAGAATAAAATTACTTGGATTACCTTTTTTTTTCTTCTATCTTTCCTCCATTTTGTTTCGTTTCTTTTATTAAGATGTTACTTCAATTTTTACTACCGCTTTGCTTTGGTAATTCTGTTGGCCGATGAGTTAGTTGATCGAACAAGTGAATTAGGGCTCTGTTCCTCCTGAATATATACACCACTTTTGCCGAGACATGAAAAAAAGATTTCCAATGCAATGGGGATGTGTTGCCTTATTTTCTCAACAAATAATAAAAAAAATTCGCCAATATTTCTTTACACTACATTATAGGTTACTGAACTTGGGTTTATTTGCATTAAGGAAGGTGCCAAGTTAATACGTTCACTGTCTCTTCACGAATTTCGTCAGACACAAAACAAGAACTTTTCAGGCGAGAAATAACACCTTATTTCTGTTCCTATTTCTGGTAATTTAATTTTTCCTCACTTAACTTTCAGTATATACAAAAAGAACCGTTCCGTCCAGAACTTACACGGCTATATACGGTCGCACAACCATTTTGAAAGCGTTATTGGCATAAAAGTTTTTCCAAAAACGGAACACCAAATAAAAAAACTGACTTCTTCTTTTTTTTTCTTTTGTTTTTTGGGCTCCGACCTTTTTAGGACTCCTGCTTACTTTCGTGTCCGTCGATCGACTGACTCAAGCAACGCTTCTTGTCCAAAACTTTGGTTATCCCCCCCCCGACCGCAGTGTCGCACACCAAGAAAAGGTCACGGCTTCCTTTTCGTGATTTTCTCGAACTTCGCCTTTTTATGGGCAATGCGTTGGCGCGAGCATAGAAGGATTGCAGAATAATTTGTGTGGGATGGAAGAGGTGGATAATAGTCTCATCCCGTTTCCCTATCCTACACATACCAAATAAACTGAGTGACGCGCGGTTTTTTTTCTGGAAATTGCCTGGTGTCGTGCTCCCATTGGTCAAGGGACATGACGCCGTTCGAGGCGTCCATGGGGAAAGGTGTTGCGTGGGCAATAAAACAGTGGATAAGAATTATTTAGAGAAGAGGCCAATAAGGGGAAATAGATGAGATTACAGGGTGTAAATGAGGGATTCTTTAAAGTTCGTTGGGGGTCATGTCCATTGCCTAGCAATGGTAAATTGCGGCAATTAATAACGAATTTTTCTGAGCGGCTTCTGGGACAGGGCTTATTACTTTAGTGTAGAGGGGGGGTGTGGTGAACGAAAATTTGATCCCTCGGCATGCCGACCGTTACAGCTGGACAACTCACGACAGCCTTGAGGGCAGTGACCACTTCCCTGTCATTTTACGTTCGAACATTACTCTCGCCGATACAAAACACGTTGCCTATTTTCTATTAAAAAAAGCTAAATGGGATCTTTTCTCGACAAAAGTTGCTGACCTATCGTCAGCCTGTCCTATCTCGAAAAATGTTGAACAGGAAGCGGCTAAGCTCAGAAAAATTCTCCGTGGCGCGGCGTCCACCTCCATCCCTACTAGCCATCCCAAATCCGTATCCCAACCCAACTGGATGACACGCGAAATTCTTTCTCTGATAAGGACTAAAAACAGTTCCTGGCAGCTCTGCCGTCGTCATCCTTCCCAGTCTAATTTCCTGAGGTTCCGTCTGGACTCAGCTATTCTAAAACGAACCATCAAAAAAGCTAAAAGGGACTCATGGTATTCTTTTGTGAATTCCATAGATGTCCGCACTAATCTTAAGGAAGCTTGGGCAAAGGTACGTGCAGTTACGGTTGGTGCATCCAGCAGGCTCATATCCAACATTCAGTCAGGTGGTGTAAATCTTACCAGTTCCCCTGAAATTGCCGAAGAGTTTGGCACCGTTTGGTCGAGCTACTCAGCAGACAACAACTTCACCACTAAACATAGGCAATGTAAAGAAAATATAGCCTCCGATATGCAGCGTTATCCTGGTGATGCAGCCGTTACACTTAGCCATCCTATTACCTTAAGTGAATTTAAAAATGCTTTAAATTCCTTTAAGGGTTCAACCCCAGGGCTCGATAAGATCTCCTATGAACTAATCAGGAAAACTCCTAATTCATTCCAAATTCGCCTTCTTAACTTATACAGTGCGGAGCATAACTATAAACGCAGTACGAAAATTTTGTTTTTGCTAATTATTTTGTCAAATTTTACTAGTTTCTTTATTGATTTTGAAAGAATAAAGATAAAAAACACTACGCAAAAAAAAATACCAAGGATAGGTCAATAAAAGTAAGATAATTTGGAATTTACTGATTTTTCAGCGGAGCATGACTATAAACGCATGCAAATAATTTAAAAAAATTTCATACAAAACACAATAATATGTTATTTCAGTAATGTGTGAGGCCACCTTTATTACTTATGACTTCAAAAAGTCTATTTGGCATACTTCTTATTAAATTTATTATTGTTGTAGTGTCAATATTGGACCATGCTTCAATGATGGCCAATTTAAGCTCACCAACAGTGTTATACTGTTTATTTTCTTTATAAATATGCCTTGCTAGGAGTCCCCAAATGTTTTCAATGGGATTAAGGTCTGGGGAGCAAGCAGGCCATTCCAAGATTTGAACGCTATTGTCCATAAACCACGATTTGGTGGCACGGCTCACATGGATTGTGGCGTTGTCCTGTTGGAAAGTCCAGTAATTTCTGTGTTTGCGCTGCATAAATGGCAATAAATTCATCCGAAGAACATCAATGTACTCGGAAGAATTCATCCTAGTGCTGGGAAAAGCCAGTTCCAGCATTCCATCAGCACAGAATGCTCCCCAGACCATAACGCTACCTCCACCGAAATTTCGTTTCGAAAAAAACTTGGGATCCTTCCGCAAATCACGCCAATACTCGTTGAATCCGTCGGGTCCATCCAAATTAAATTTTTTCTCATCAGAAAAAATTGCCTTCAGCAGAAAAGTTTAAAAAATTGATCGAAAATAAACGTTGATCATTTTACCTTTGAAAAATCGGTTTGCATATTTGCTCGCGCGAATTGCAGCCTTGCTGACTTATGACGCGGTAAAAGTCGCGGTGCCGATTTCAGCTTCTGGCGGACAATAACGTTGGAACTCCTTAAAACTCTATGGATTGTCCATTTGGACACGTTCAGCCCACAATCCTTTGCAATTTCGGCTGCTGTCTTCATACTGTTGCTTGCATGTTTAATAATGGACCGCCTATTTCTGCCCGATAACTTGCTTTTCGGACCTCCGGTTCGGGTTTTCCCGTAATTTGCAGGATCCTGCAGCACGTTCCGAATAGCAGCATCAGATCGGCCAAGTTTTTTAGCAAATGCACGCTTGCTCAAGCCGGCTTCAAAAAATGCAAGCACTTTACCTACTTCCACATTGGTGAGAGCTGTTCCACGTGGCATTTTAAAAATTGTGTAACAGTAATTTAAAAGCGAAACTTAAAAGCCAAGAGCACTATTAATTTTATTATTTGGAACACTTCTTGGTTGTGATCAACAGCCAATAACGCAAAATACTAACTACGTTTATAGTCATGCTCCGCCGAAATATCAGCAAATTCCAACTAACGGTAATTTTATTCACCATTTCTTGGTAATTTTTTTGTGTAGGGTTTTTTCTCTATATTCTTTCAAAATCAATAAAGAAAATAGCAGAATTTGAAAAAATAATTTGAAAAATCAAGATTTTCTAACTGCGTTTATAGTCATGCTCCGCACTGTACAACTGTATCCTTCTACAAAATTCCTTCCCCCGTGCCTGGAAACATGCGCTCCTCATTCCCATCCCCAAAGAAGCTTCTACTTCTCTGTGCATCAGTGACTTTCGCCCTATATCCCTGATCTCGTGCCTATCAAAAATATTGGAAAAAATTCTTTCAAATAGAATAAACGCTACCCTCTCTACTTCCTTTTCTAAGTCCCAACATGCTTATATTCCTCAGAGAGGCACTCACACTCTCCTTCACCTTCTAGATTCTGACGTCTGCGATAGTCTTGCTCGACGACAACACACCTCGATCTTTTCGCTAGATCTGACGAAAGCTTACGACAGATTAAGTGCTCCTTTCCTCGCCAACCAACTTGCAAAATTACGAGTTGATAAGAGTTTCACACTCCTCATCCTCAACTTCCTCAGCCACAGGACCATTCAAGCACGTGTCAATGGCTTCCTTTCGCCCATTATGCCGCTTCAGAACGGAACTCCACAAGGTTCTCCGCTTTCATGTGCCCTTTTCAACTTATACACCATTTCCCTTTGCTCCAGCTTAAGCAAAATTAATAATATCAGTTCTTACATTTATGCTGACAACCTTCTGATATTCAGCTCGGGTAGACCTACTTCTGTTTCAAAAAAACTAACCGTAGCACTCAAAACATCGCTAGCATGGGCCTCATCTGCCGAAGCAATTTTCTCTCAGGACAAAGCAGAGTAGAAAACGGAACTGCATCGTACCCTCCATCTCTGTCAAAGATTATTTCGTTACACCCCTTAACCAATTGAGCATTTTAGGTCTCCTTTTCACGAAAAACCGTAGGTGGAACCTACATATCAAGACAGTGGTCAACAAAATGGCAAAAATTAACAATCTGGTGAAATGTCTTGCTTCCCGCAAAAACGGACTGTCAATTGACCCTCTCTTGCACATCTGTAAATCTCTTATCCTCGGCACTGCTGGTTACTGTCTTTCAATATACGGTAATTCTCCAGCTACCGTTCTCCACCCTCTTCAAACCGCCATCAACAATGTCCTTTGATCTGCCACTGGTGCCCTTCGTTCCACCCCAATCGACTCCTTATTGGTAGAAACAGGCTTCACACATATACCTGCGAGAGTCCGAAGGACCCAAATTGAACTTCTCTCTCAACACATCATAAGCCCTTCTGCACCTCTATATTCCCGGCTCCGCAACTATATCAATTCCAATTCCAAAAGTTTTTCTGCCCTCCGACATTGCACTTTGCTTTTAGCTGAACTTAACATACCTATACCCGAATACACGCCTTCACCTAAGCATAATCTGGCTCCTTGGTACCCTCTATCACACCACTTTGTCATGGACGCCGAACCCCACAACAAGAAAGACACCCCCTCTACTTTTTACCGCCAACTCCACCAAGAAGTATTATCGCGATTCCCCGACCATACACCCCTATACACTGATGCCAGTAAATCCGACCAAAAGGTTGCCTTCGTGGTGGCAAAGGTAATAAATCAAGAGGTTTCCCTGCTACAATCAGGCCTCCTGGCCCAACACACCTCCGCTTAGGTTGCAGGAATTTTTGCCATCTTCCAAGCAGTCAAAATTCTACAGAACACCCCTTCCAACCACCTAATTTTCACTGATTCCTTATCCTCGGTACTGGCCATCAGAAATAGAAACAACAAATGCTATCTTCCGTCTATCATCCGTTGCCTCCTTTCGCAGAATAGTCACATAAAAATTTGCTGGATTCCAGGACATGTTGGTATAAAAGGAAATGAGGCTGCGGATAGCCTCGCCAAAAACGTCCCCCTCTCCGACAACAATTCAATCGTCATTCCTCCTTCAGAATCCAGCTTTCGCCTTTATGCATTTAACGTCCTTCACACGGAAGCACTCTCAAAATGGAACACTTCTTCGTCCTTTTTACGCTTCCATACGCCATTACCATCCCCGGCACAGTACAATCCAGATCTTCCTAGACATAAGGCGCGTATGCTCTGCAGATTTAGACTCGGTCACACCTTTTTCTCCCACGGACACCTTTTCACTAATTCCTCTCCCCGGACCTGCAACAATTGTCCTAATGGACCCCACCTCACAGTTAGACATGTTTTGACTGAATGCCTAGAAACTGCAAACCTCTTCGGTGAATTTCCTCCACTTTCCTCGTTACTAGACCCCGGTCAGAACCATAATAGTCCTTATGAAACGGGTGCGTTTTTATGAAACAAAATGCTCAATTAGTGAAAATTCGTAGCTGTCTGAAATGTTAAAATGTACTCACGGCAGTAATGTTTTTTTAAGTTCAGGTTGGTATGGGCGCCCCACGCTTTTCTTTAAGGAATGTGTGAGATTTTTTCCATTTTGATTTAAAAGTTTATATTGTTTAAAATCTTCTTATTTTTTACCTTTTAGTCGATTTTTTTAGTATTTATATTAATTTTGTGTTCACAACTGATCAATATATTAAGGTAAAGAAAAGAGTTTCTTAAAAAATTTTTTTTTTTTTTTATTTTTTACTTTTTAGTAACGAATAGCGTTAATTAATACATTACAATTTCCAAACTTTTAATTAGATTATCATGTTAAATAAAGAAACTTTTTTACATGTTTTGTATTTGTTTCTTTACAACAGTTCTCAAGTGCAGCCCAAAAATGCACAATTTGATGACCCCTCAAAAATCTAATAGCGCTCTACGTTTTTTTTTTTACATTTTGAAAGGTAGTGTGCTCGCGTATACTGGCTGGAGCAATAAAAACTAAAAACTGGAAACATATTTTTTTGCATGGTAGCTATGTTATGTCTTCCGCCATTTTTTAGTGAACGCCATATTTGATTTAAAACGATGTCATACAGTTTACTTTCTTACTCACTTTAATACACTTTCATTTGATATCCATACCGAGAGCGAAGTAAATAAAAGGGTAAACCGCCATTTTGTGTTGGCCGCCATTTTGAATTGAAATGACGGGACACAGACAACAGTATTCTAATTGTCACTCCCTTCCATTTGATACCCATGCCGAGCGCGTTGTAAAGAAAAATTGATCCTCTGTTTTGTGTTGGCCGCCACTTTTATGCCGCCATTTTTCTACCGCCATTTTGAATTTAGGATGACGCTAATTGTATTCAACTTGTTATAACCTTTCATTTGATACCCATATCGAACGAGTGGCTTGTAAAGAAAAATGTAATCCATCATATTTTTTTGGCCGCCATTTTTAATTTGGAACTATCATTTTCGTGTGTTTTCGTCGGAAATACACATGTCTGTTAATTTTTACCAATTTTTATTGAAGGGAAGTGAATTTTAAGACTCTACATTGAGTAGAACGAATAATTCCAAGCATTTTTTATTAAAAATCGTTTTTTGTTACTCAACAACAAAATCAACAACAAAAAATGTAACAAAATGTCATATTCGTGTATTGTCATCGGGAATATGTATGCCTGCAAAGTTTCATCCATTTGCATTGAGTAAAAGGCGGTTAAATTAACGTTACAAGATTTGATGCTCCGAAGTGAAAGTAAAGAAAAGAGTTTAAAAATAGTGGATTTTGTTTTAATTACATGTAAATAACCAAAAAAAACTTAAAAAAACATAATTATTTTGAAATTACAGACAGACACTCCAATTATATTTATATAGATTAATATTAATAACATTTATATGCTGTAAAAGAAAAAATAAAATAAATATTAACAATAGGATTCAGGAGAATCCTGAATTAAAGGAGGGAGGAGTTAGATATTCAGTAGATACTAACACTTACAAAGATAATTTTTGGCAAGAAATAGAAGATAAATATAACAAAAAATAAGAAATCATAATTCATTTTCCCACGACAAACTGTTGTCTAAAATACTTCTACGTCGGAGAATTTTGCCTCCTTCGCATTCTGAGTAAAACAGAAAAATCTCAAGTTGCATTAACTGAAACAAGTTGCATCTAAATTATTAAGTCGTGAGAAAATGAATTTGATAACATCAGCAAATTTCTGTTAGAACTTTAAGCAGGTAAGAAATTATAAAATGCTTTGTCAGTCAGTTAAAATATAAATTTTAATCCGTTCGGATGTTGTTCGGTTATAATAAACATTTTATTTTAAACTTTGAAAAGTTTTGTGTTTTTTTTTTTAACTTACATTTTCTGAACATTTAAGTTGCGTGATATTTTCTTAAAAAATAAAAAAAAAGTTAAATTAATACAAAAGGTGCGGTAAGCCGAATTTTTAACAATAATATATGTTTAAGTAAAATAATACACCTAATTCTGTTGTGCAAAGTGCATCACATTAGATTTGCTTCCAATCCAAAGAAAAATGTTTTGATTCGTTTTATATAGTGTTTACATGTGTGATGTGTTTTTTTTTTCAATTTGACATATTCGATTTATTGGCCTCGATTCCCAGATTCCCTCGGTGCGTGCGTTGCGGATTTGAGACTGCGATTCTCAAATCTGCAACCGCGAATCTCCCTTTACATTTTCCGCGCTTTAAAAGTGTGATCCGCAACAAATTTTCTGTGGATTTGAAACCACAAATGCGCCTAAGATAATCCGACATCGGGTATTTCATTAGCGTGTGAGTCTTCACTCCGAAATTTTGATTCAATTGAATCCGCGACTGCGGATTTGAGAATCGCAAAATGTCAAATCCGCACTCACTTCCGCGCCGTCGGATCTGGGAATCGAGGCCCTTATTTTGTTTTTCCATAATTTTTGAGTAATTGTTTTTGGGCAGAAAATAGAAGAAGAATACAATTGCCTCGATTCCCAGATCCGGCGGAACGGAAGTGAGTGCGGATTTGACATTTTGCGACTCCCAAATCCGCGGCTGCGGATTTGTTTAATCAAAAAATCTGGAGTGAAGACTCACGCGATTATGAAATTAGCGATGTCGGATTATCTTAAGCGCATCTGTCGTTCAAATCCGCAGAAAATTTGTTGCGGATCACACTTTTACAGCGCGGAAAACGTCAAAAAGAAATTTGCGGTTGCGGATTTGAGAATCGCAAAGCGTCAAATCCGCGCTCACTTCCGACCCACCGGATCTGGGAATCGAGGCAAATAAAATAGAATAGAATATCTCAATATAAGTAGCTATTAGCGGTGTTTTTTAGTGAGCTACATATATAGTTCTTTTATCGAGTTCATTAAAAAAAGTTAAAACGACAAGGAAAATTTTTTGGAGCGTCTACTTCGATACTTAAAAATTTCAAAATTAAATGTAAGTTAATACCCTCGACACACCAGCACTCTTAATCATGAATATGACGCCAGAATGACGAAGATTGCATTTTATTTCCATATCTTTTGTATGGGTCTACGTCATTTTGACGTCATAATCAAGATTAAGAGTGCTGGTGTGTCGAGGGTATAAAAGTGTCAGTTGACCTATGTTTCACGAAATCCCATGTAGAAAATAATAAATAATTTTCTAAAATATGAATTATTTGTTACAAATTTGCTCTCGACACTTCCCTGTTGTCTTTAACCGACTTCAAAAAAGAGGAGGTTACTCAATTCGAGGTGTAGGTATTTTGTAGTCCTGTTCACGCATAACTTTGTAATTCAATAACGTTTTTGTTTTTTTTTTTTTGTTCATTTGAAGGGGGAGTTTCCCACGGTGGTCCCGTTAAATTTTTTCGAAATTCTGATAACGGAGTTCGAAATTAGGCATAAAAAACTGTTAAAATTAGTTCAACCTAAACATTTCATAAGCACCGAGGGGGAGTACGTAGCGCGCTGGATCCTCGATCCAGCGGCGCGTAGTGTTGCAGATTCAAGCCCTGGTTGGCCGAGGCAGTTTGTTTTCTTTTTCTCTTTTTCTTCATTCTGAAATGATTTATTAACAAATTAGTCAACCACTGACAGTATCAGCCATGGCGAAGAGGGCTAGGGAGAAGTACCCTCGTCTAGGAGCTCTCTGGGGCTGCGAGTTCGATTCTTCGGCTCGCTGTGCTTTTTTTCGTCATAATAATTTTTTTTTAAATTTCCTTCGGGGATTTTGTTTCATATGAAACAAGTTTTTGACGTGAATACGTCTCTAAATTTGCTTCCAGAACAAAAACCGATTATAACGAAATTATGGCATATAGTTTAGATTTGCAGCTCAAAAACTATTCTTTATATTGAATAAAGAAATATACCATAGCGTAGGTGAAGAATCAAAGAATTTTATTTTTGAGGAGCGACAGAACAAAACATGATAATTCCATAATGTGCAATTTTCGCAAAAGCTCAAAAACCTGTAAATTCTTTGCCTTTGTAAAATTTAAAAAATTACGACTGCCAATAAATAACTAAGGGTAAAAACTAATATACATGTTTTTTTTTTATTTTATTTTTATTATTATGTAGTTATTTTTATGTAAAATATGGAAATATCATGTTCTAATCCGGTCTGATGAAAATATCATGTTTTGAAAAAATCAGGTTAGGCAAAAACATTTTATGTTCTTGAATTCTTTATTAAATAATTAAAGTAGGAAGTAATTTGTTAATTACATTGTAATAATTCATAATCAATCAAAAAAAAGTCATTGCACCTCACCAGGGGCTGTAATTACATCGATTTGTTGGTGCATCATAAAATGCACTAAAATGCACTAAAATTTACCTCACTTTAGCCTCCCACGGCCCCAAAACAAGCCGTAGGGGGCACTATGACCCCTTAAAATTTGCGTAATAATCCCTAATATTAGGAAAAAATACCAGAAAAACCCCCCCTTGCCTCTAAGGGACCAGGGAGCTCCCCAAAAGGCTAAAAACAAAAAAAAATATCATCAGGAATTTTATCATGTTTTGTTCCAATTTTGTTTATTGATTCTTTTAAACATGGAAATATCATGATCTGCATCAAACCTTCTATTTTAGAGGCTAATTA
Source organism: Thereva unica (assembly GCA_949987705.1). Classification (NCBI taxonomy): domain Eukaryota; kingdom Metazoa; phylum Arthropoda; class Insecta; order Diptera; family Therevidae; genus Thereva; species Thereva unica. Next base: position 153,614,439 of record OX465281.1, on the reverse strand, counting down.
CTACAGGAGTAAACATGACTTTAACCACACCGTTCTAAAGGATGATGTAATTCATGGTATTTTGTCCAATGTCACACGTAACTTTTTTTTTAATAAGTGGAATTATCATTTTTTGTTCCGTCGCTCCTCATTTGATCTCCCCAATATCAATGGGAATTAGGCTTATATATCATTGATTTGTATATGTGTGTACTGTAAACAAACGTTGAACTTTTGACCAACTTCCATATAACCGATCAACTGCAAATTTTACACATACTAATAGTTCGCATGACAATACAATCTGATCATTTTGTAAAAAAACCAAGATGGCGGTTCCAAGATGGTAGTCGAATTTTGCAATTGGGCTTCCCGACTCCCGAAATGGGTATCAAATGAAAGGGTGTGACAAGTAGAACACACTTTGCTATGTGACGTCATTCAAAACCCAAAATGACGGCCAACACAAAATGGCGGCTTACTTTTTCTTTAAAACGTCCTTGTTCTGGGTATCAAATGAAAGTGTATTACGAGTATAGTACAGTAAGTTATCGACTTCATAATAAATATTTCTTTTAATTTCCCCCGGAGAATTTATTTCATATTGTCTAGCCCCAAGGCGCCAAAAAAGAACCAAATAAAAAAATAAAAGGCTCACCAACAATTTGGTCGATATTTAATTATTATTTTTAGTCCTTAACTTAGGTACACATATACATTTATTTAAAATTTAGCCTGCAATATAGAAACCTAAAAAGATAAGAACTTAGTATATTTGAAGAAATTAAAAAACGATACATGATACTTACCTGTAAGTCAAATCTGAAATAAACAAATGAATTAAAATCAAGAATTCAATTAAATATAAGATGAAATATACTCAAAATGAATAATTTTGTACGTAAAACATAGAAAATAAATACATAAACAAGAAACATGAAGCTCACAAGAAAAAACAACAACCACAACACTACAAATGAAGTCAACAAAAAACAACATAAAATAACACGAATTGAACACAAGTAACATAATAAATTTGTTAAATAAGTGGAAAAGACCACTTTTCTCACCAAATAATTGATTTTTATTGAAGCCCCAGGTGAAAAAGGGGACTTCAAAAACACCCGCTGACAGGTGTAAGCACAAAAATAGAAATAGCGAAATTCACGCAAATTTCGCTACACCGACCACCAAAACAGCACAAAAAACATAAAACGTGAATAACTACATAAAAAACAAGGCACTATGAATACCTGATATCCCGAGAACAGGTAAAATTCGCGAAAAACACTGCGCGAACTCGCGAAACTTTACCGCGCGTAGCACTGTCAAAATTTCATCGACTCAAAACATATGATATATCGAATCGATGTAAAATTCGATGAGGAATTTAGTAGATAGTAATGCCCGAAAATAGAAATTAATTGTGGTAAAAACGATATTTATGAAAATATAATTTACCATAAGGATAATAAGAGGAAAAAGGATATAGGATACAGGATAAAAAAGGAAAGAGATAATAGTATGAATTTAAAAATTTATCCGTTGATAGTGCAGCAATTTAATTAAATGTCCCAAAGGGAAATTTTTAGTACAAAATAAAATATTGATAAAATATTAAAAGAAATGATAGAAAATAGTGAGAAATAATGAAAATTTAATGAATAAAATATTAGAAAAATATAGAAAGCCAAACAAGGCAATAACATGGAGTTATTAAGAAATTTACAAATAAAAAATAATTTCCCTAAAAATTTCCCAATTATCGCAAAGGACGAAAATGCAGTCTAAATAAGAAAAACCGTTGACTTCGGCCTATATAACCCCAAGCTCAGAAGCAATCAGTCTCTCTGTTCGTCAGAAAGTCTCAAGAGGTAAGCCGAGTAATACTATCCGGACATGGACATATGCCAAAACCTGGTAATTGGATAGATATATGCTTGGTGTTGGGTAATCAATTTAATACAAATTTGTTGCAAGTAATAAGTGCCAATATATGCCATATCCTGGTAATCGTTGACACTATATGCTTGCACCCTTTCAGGTATTCTACGAGGGACACATCACTTTATACTAAGTATAGTTGTGAAGATTATGTTTAACAAATATTAGCTGAGTGCGTGAAGTGTATAATAGTTTAAGATCATAACTAAATAAAAATCTGAATGTTAACTGCCACGTCAGTGTATTCATTTCAAAACATACCTACTCCTCATATTTTAGGTATTTGCATTAAACACATATTAAATAAGTCTTTTTTGTAAATTCGTCCGAAATATGCAAATACATTACTGCAAAAACTATTTAGTTACTGCTTCGATTTTTTCGATGGTGCGGCGGTGTGTTATATGTTGGTCCAGCTTGGTTCCAACAGGAGTTCATTAATTCACAAATTCAATTGTTGGTCCAGCTTGCTTTCAACAGGAGTTCATTAATTCACAAATTCTCGTAACAATGTAATTTTCTTTATTAACTCTCACTCACTCACTTTTAAACACGTTTCTATTATATATTTACTTTTGTTACTATTTTTATTATATTACAAATTTATGATACATTCAAGGATTTTTTTATAACGTTAAAATTAAGCAAATAATGATGTAATTTTTTCCTCCGTTTTTATTAATATTATTATATGTTTGTTTCGAACGTCAAAAGTTTTTTTAATTAATTTTTTCTTACTTAGCCTCGGTCGACTGCTGTTCAGAATTAGCAATTTAATTTCTGACTCAATAAAAAGGTGCCGGAAGGGTGTGATTCAATAAAAAGATAACTTTTTCCAATAACCAAATTACTATTTATTCGCAATTAATTATTAGATTTTCTTAAATATAAATTCAATAAAAATTCAACAAATTGCCAAAATATTTCAATTCAATCTTAAATTCGTTATTAATTCGTGATTTATTACTTGAAAATTCGTAAATTATTCTTTATTTGTTTGTAAATAAGAATTACCAAAATATTGCTTGCTCTGATAGCTTAATTGATAACGCCACCTATCTGTCAGATGACGATCGATGTTTCGCCTGATGTGTTCTGCAATTAGAACAGCCAGGAATAACCTTTGTGGTGCTGCACTCCGGTCTCGTTCTTGGAAATCGCTTGGAATTTGCTTGCTGTTTGCTGCTTGCTGCCTGGTTGCTGCTTGCTGCCCTGGTTGCTGCTTGCTGGACTGCTTTGCCTTGTTTCTTCGCAAATTCGTCCCTCTGTGGTTGGTTAGAGTAACTGCTGAAATCAATTCTGGTGATTAAGTTACTGCTGTATTAAAGACTTCAAAACTGTCTTTAATTCGGGCTTTACAGGGAAAAGACCTCAATTCTGTCTTTTCCGAATGCTAAGTTCGATACTTAGGCTTTGAAATTGCTTTATTGCTACAACCTCAATACAGATTTTATCTTCTAGTTCAAGACTCTAGAAAGATTAAAAGCAATCTGATTTAACGCCGGCTGTGCGTCGGTATTTATTTCTACTCGAACAATAGCTGCGGCTATCCTTTGGCAGGGGGCTTCGTTCTCGAAGTACATAATTTCGTGTTTATGTACTAGATCTGTGTGCGATGTCCGATCAGCTGTTCCCTTCTGACTTGTAGACGTCAAATGGGGCTTCTTGTACTTAGCAGTGGTGTTGTCGAGCCGGAACGCTCCGGAACGTCGTTCCGGTACTTCCTTTTTGGACCGGAACGCGTTCCGGAACTAAAGATGATTTCTGATAACGAGAATTGGCTGACGTATTGAAAAAAAAATTAAAAAGAATTGCTGATTTTTTTTTCTAATTTTTGACGAATTTTTATATGTAAGTATTATCATAGACAAATAAAAAGAAAGAATGTTCCATTTCAAACAAGACCTGTGCTGTGTAAATTGTGTTTAACCCTTAGCTGGCCCACCTCGTTTTTGTAACATAGCTGGCCTATGGGGTGTCCACGCACCCCACGGAAAAAAACTATTTCCACGGAAAACATGCAATATTGACCGTTTAAAAAAATCAGTGGAGTTCTTTGACAACCCTTTTTAATGTTCCAATAGTTGAGAGACTTTTTTCTTACTACGACAGAAAAAAAATTAAGGTGCGATAAAACATGAAAAATCGACATTTTGCTTCAAAAAATCAAAACTCCTATGTTTTTTGAATGTATGGACACCCGCAACGGCGTAAAAGCTCTGTACATAACACCATCTAACACAAGTGAAACTTACAACCTTCAAGACACACTATATGGTCCCACAAATATTGTTATTAGACTGATATCATGGAAAAAGGGTTTCTTTTAGGCCTGGGGTGTCCCTGCACCCCCAGGTCCAGCTAAAAGTTAAAATAATAAAAGATTCAATACACAGTATAATGTACATCATATGGCTAACGATAGTCAGCGTTGCCAGGTTCTGTTTAAAAAAATTAAAAAATATATAGCAACGACCGATTATCCTTTCAGCCCAGTAATCCCAAGATATATCGGCAAGGTTGATATCGCTCATACAACATCGCTGAAGTTAAAGGAAAGTGCCTTTCAGTCTTTTAGTCCCAGGTTAACGCCTCAACGATGATTGAATCACGTAACATGGAACAAAACATGGATTTTCTGGAAAGTTTTTTTAATAATATATACTCTAGAAAACAAAAATCAAGCAGCTGTTTTCTTATTCAAATAGATTCCCGCCAACAATTTTATCCCCTTAATAAAATTTTCCTAGAAAAAAATATAAACATTCTTATATATGTACGTATGCCGATATTTCATAAATAAGAAAACCTGTAAAAAAAGCGCAAACGCAAACAACTCGACCATTCTCCCATGCTCCCATCCATCCCTAACATTTTTCTTTTCATTTAGTTTTACTCTCTCCAAATATGAAACTTACTCAAGTCTCTTGACAGTGCCACCGAAAATAATGATGTAGCGGGGGCAGATTTCGTTTGGAGGAAGCTTAAATGGAGGAAATAGGAAAGCTCTTTCATCAGGAAAGTGCACACTTTTCTTATATGAAATGGAATAAAAACCGGAACGAACCGGCTTGTTTTTCCGAACCGTGAACCGGAGTCCGGAACGTTTTTTTTTCTGTATTGATAGATGAAATTCCCATCTTTGTAGTTTTTACATTTCCCACCCTTAGTGTAAGAATTTGAGTATGTATGTGAGTAAATTTGAGACATGAGACCGCACAGAGCGGCCGCCTACCCAGGATCGGCCCTGTCTATATAATTATATATACGCGTTCCGGTAAAAAAAAAATTAACACAACACCACTGGTACTTAGTAAGTATTTCATTCTAATTTTTTAGTTTATTTACTAATTTTAGTTTATATTTTCAGGTTTTAGTGGGGGAATAGATGAGGAGGAGCCCGCGATTCGTGTATTGGGGTTGACAGGTGAGTATTTTTTGTGGAACCTGTTTGCAATTTTTAGTAATCTTTTTTTGTTTACAGAATGTCGATTTGCCGACGGCATTTTGGTATCTTTCTTGAATGGATTTTCTGGTGGGTTTTTTCATCAACTTGGACTTGGATTTTTCATTCTCGTTGGTTTGAAAGAAGGTAAGAATTTATATATATTTAACCTTTATATTTAATTAATTCCTTTTTACTTGCAGGTACCAATTTCTTGTTGTTTTTTGTTGTGTAGTGACGTCCTTTTACGTGTGTGTTTTTGTAATTTTATGGTAATAAATAGTTAAAGGAAAAACAATATTCATTTGTGTTTTTACTTGTTTTTTCCCTTATTATTTTATTTCGTTTTCAGGGTTTTTTGCAGGTTTTTGATTTTTTAAAAATAAAATGAAGAAAATAGTGAATTTTGTGGTTTTTTTAACGTGACAACGTCTAATAAAAGGGTTAGCCGGGATGCCCAAGCGACAAAGTGTCGCATAACCGTGTGAGTGGGCGTGGCTTACGCTGCATTTGTAGTAGTGGCAATGAGTGCCGCTTATCTATATTGTGTTTATATCCCAGCGGGAAAACTAGCAAGTGGTTACCCTGGTAACCCACGAATTCTTCAATGATTTGTGTAAGCGCCTACCTGGTAATCGAAAAATTCTACTGGAAATTTAGGAAAATGGAGGTCTTTACGTTGTAATTAATAGGTAAGCGACTAGGTAATGCCTTGAGAAATACTTTCGTTGGAAATGTGATGTGCTTTTGTCATTCTTTGTCTTTGGCTTGTCAAAGCCTCTCTTCTTGAGTTTATTCCGTCCTCATCAATTTTATAAGATTAATTTATACCACTAACAATGAGCAACAAAATCAAAAAGATGTCTTGTTAGAAAAATCCATACCAAATGTAGCAAAAATGGAATGGTACTTTCGGAAAGCATTGTTTTTATTGCTAAAAAGGGTACCCAGTAATTTATTCTGCATGCCTTACATGGTAATCTGTGTATTCACCTAATACATTTCGCCTCTGAAATAAGTCCTCGTCTGTAATGCCTACTGTAAGTACTTACCGCTCTAGGGCATCCCTATGTAAAAGTAACCTATGATTTCATCACAAAGGTAATGTGTCCATCTCATTACCACCTCGCTTACCTACCCATTACATTTCCCGCTGGGATATTACTGTCATTGTTACATTTGAGAACGAATAAAAAAATAAAAATACTGCAAAATTATATGTATATTGTGTTTATTATATATTGCATGTAATGAATAACAGATAACGAGCAACATGGTAGTTGTCACGTAATAATCGCCACAGCGCCAAGCGCCGTGGCCCGGGGCACCGTTTTTTAATATTCCCTTTCGGTTTTTAGTTTTCTTTTCAGGAGTTTGTTGTAGCTATTTTTTTGGCTTTTTCAGGTGCGATTTTATTTCAGTGTCGCCGGAACATTCTCCCCGCCTTGAAGCGTTAAGCTTCAAAGAAAAGTGTTTCGACGAAGCTCATTAAGACAGTTTTGTTTTCCGGCGGACATGCCTTTGTGGTATTTTTTCTTTAGGATTTGTTGCTGGTTGGCTAAAACACTGCATACATTGATGATTATGCCGTCTTACTGCGTTTCGTGCGTTCAGTATCCAATACCTTTGTCTTAGCGTGTGTAACATTAGCTGCGTACCCCCGTGTAATGTCGTGCGATGTATATTGTCGATGATGAGCTTGGATAGGGGGCTAGTTTCTGGCAAGATAATGAGATGGCTCTCGGAGAATGTTGTATTGGCATTCTGAATGCGCCCGCCTACTCTCAAAATACCTCCCTGATCGAGGAACGGGGTCAATCTGATGAGCCTACTTTTGCTGGATATTGGGAGTTTGGATTGGATCGCCCGTCTCTCCTCTTCAAATTCCTGGGGCGGTAGCATGTAAGTCGTTTCAATCGACTTCTCCATACAAAAATCTTGAATTTTTGTATGGAGAAGTCGATTGAAACGACTTACGTGCTGCTACCCCTGGTTTTGGACATTTTTTATCCAGCACTTTAGGGCTGCTTGTATTTCTTCTGACTTAAGGTAGCTAGTTTGGGTATGGCAAGACCTTGATTTTGACGTCTTTAGCCATCGTCGACAGTATGCCGTGTCACGTAGTAATTTCGTCAATGAAGAATATCTATTGATCAGGTCGTTATTCGAGGAATCCACTTCGACATGCATATTGGTGATGGCTTTTCGTAATCCCATCGTGGTGTCTTGGATTTCCTTCCTTTTGGGTCAATGCTCCTTTGTCTGTTGGAGCCAGTGAGGGCCTGTCCATCATAACTTATGTGGTTTCAATTCACTCGGTGATAGTCCTCTTGTGGCGCAGTCGGCAGGGTTGTCTTCTGTTCTAACATGACTCCAGCTACTTTGGTCTAGCAGCTGATGTATTTGTGAGACCCTGTTCGCCACAAATGTTTCCCATGATGATGGGTGTTTTCTCAACCATGCGAGTACAATTGCAGAATCAGTCCAAGCATGTGTAGCACAAGAGGACTATCACCGAGTGAATTGAAACCACATAAGTTATGGTGGACAGGCCCTCACTGACTCCAACAGACAAAGGAGCATTGACCCAAAAGGAAGGAAATCCAAGACACCACGATGGGATTACGAAAAGCCATCACCAATATGCATGTCGAAGTGGATTCCTCGAATAACGACCTGATCAATAGATATTCTTCATTGACGAAATTACTACGTGACACGGCATACTGTCGACGATGGCTAAAGACGTCAAAATCAAGGTCCTGCCATACCCAAACTAGCTACCTTAAGTCAGAAGAAATACAAGCAGCCCTAAAGTGCTGGATAAAAAATGTCCAAAACCAGGGGTAGCAGCACGTAAGTCGTTTCAATCGACTTCTCCATACAAAAATTCAAGATTTTTGTATGGAGAAGTCGATTGAAACGACTTACATGCTACCGCCCCAGGAATTTGAAGAGGAGAGACGGGCGATCCAATCCAAACTCCCAATATCCAGCAAAAGTAGGCTCATCAGATTGACCCCGTTCCTCGATCAGGGAGGTATTTTGAGAGTAGGCGGGCGCATTCAGAATGCCAATACAACATTCTCCGAGAGCCATCTCATTATCTTGCCAGAAACTAGCCCCCTATCCAAGCTCATCATCGACAATATACATCGCACGACATTACACGGGGGTACGCAGCTAATGTTACACACGCTAAGACAAAGGTATTGGCCCAGCGGGAAAACTAGCGAGGGGTTACCCTGGTAACCCACGAATTCTTCAATGATTTGTGTAAGCGCCTACCTGGTAATCGAAAAATTCTACTGGAAATTTAGGAAAATGGAGGTCTTTACGTTGTAATGAGTAGGTAAGCGACTAGGTAATGCCTTGTGAAATACTTTCGTTGGAAATGTGATGTGCTTTTGTTATTTGTCTTTGGCTTGTCGAAGTCTCTCTTCTTGAGTTTATTCCGTCCTCATCAATTTTATAAGATTAATTTATACCACTAACAATGAGCAACAAAATCAAAAAGATGTCTTGTTAGAAAAATCCTTACCAAATGTAGCAAAAATGGAATGGTACTTTCGGAAAGCATTGTTTTTATTTCTAAAAAGGGTAGCCAGTAATTTATTCTGCATGCCTTACATTGTAATCTATGTATTCACCTAATACATTTCGCCTCTGAAATAAGTCCTCGTCTGTAATGCCTACTGTAAGTGCTTACCGCCCTAGGACATCCCTATGTAAAAGTAACCAATGATTTCATCACAAAGGTAATGGGTCCATCTCATTACCACCTCGCTTACCTACCCATTACATTTCCCGCTGGGGGATACTGAACGCACGAAACGCAGTAAGACGGCATAATCATCAATGTATGCAGTGTTTTAGCCAACCAGCAACAAATCCTAAAGAAAAAATACCACAAAGGCATGTCCGCCGGAAAACAAAACTGTCTTAATGAGCTTCGTCGAAACACTTTTCTTTGAAGCTTAACGCTTCAAGGCGGGGAGAATGTTCCGGCGACACTGAAATAAAATCGCACCTGAAAAAGCCAAAAAAATAGCTACAACAAACTCCTGAAAAGAAAACTAAAAACCGAAAGGGAATATTAAAAAACGGTGCCCCGGGCCACGGCGCTTGGCGCTGTGGCGATTATTACGTGACAACTACCATGTTGCTCGTTATCTGTTATTCATTACATGCAATATATAATAAACACAATATACATATAATTTTGCAGTATTTTTATTTTTTTATTCGTTCTCAAATGTAACAATGACAGTAATATCCCAGCGGGAAATGTAATGGGTAGGTAAGCGAGGTGGTAATGAGATGGACACATTACCTTTGTGATGAAATCATAGGTTACTTTTACATAGGGATGCCCTAGAGCGGTAAGTACTTACAGTAGGCATTACAGACGAGGACTTATTTCAGAGGCGAAATGTATTAGGTGAATACACAGATTACCATGTAAGGCATGCAGAATAAATTACTGGGTACCCTTTTTAGCAATAAAAACAATGCTTTCCGAAAGTACCATTCCATTTTTGCTACATTTGGTATGGATTTTTCTAACAAGACATCTTTTTGATTTTGTTGCTCATTGTTAGTGGTATAAATTAATCTTATAAAATTGATGAGGACGGAATAAACTCAAGAAGAGAGGCTTTGACAAGCCAAAGACAAAGAATGACAAAAGCACATCACATTTCCAACGAAAGTATTTCTCAAGGCATTACCTAGTCGCTTACCTATTAATTACAACGTAAAGACCTCCATTTTCCTAAATTTCCAGTAGAATTTTTCGATTACCAGGTAGGCGCTTACACAAATCATTGAAGAATTCGTGGGTTACCAGGGTAACCACTTGCTAGTTTTCCCGCTGGGATATAAACACAATATAGATAAGCGGCACTCATTGCCACTACTACAAATGCAGCGTAAGCCACGCCCACTCACACGGTTATGCGACACTTTGTCGCTGGGCATCCCGGCTAACCCTTTTATTAGACGTTGTCACGTTAAAAAAACCACAAAATTCACTATTTTCTTCATTTTATTTTTAAAAAATCAAAAACCTGCAAAAAACCCTGAAAACGAAATAAAATAATAAGGGAAAAAACAAGTAAAAACACAAATGAATATTGTTTTTCCTTTAACTATTTATTACCATAAAATTACAAAAACACACACGTAAAAGGACGTCACTACACAACAAAAAACAACAAGAAATTGGTACCTGCAAGTAAAAAGGAATTAATTAAATATAAAGGTTAAATATATATAAATTCTTACCTTTTTTCAAACCAACGAGAATGAAAAATCCAAGTCCAAGTTGATGAAAAAACCCACCAGAAAATCCATTCAAGAAAGATACCAAAATGCCGTCGGCAAATCGACATTCTGTAAACAAAAAAAGATTACTAAAAATTGCAAACAGGTTCCACAAAAAATACTCACCTGTCAACCCCAATACACGAATCGCGGGCTCCTCCTCATCTATTCCCCCACTAAAACCTGAAAATATAAACTAAAATTAGTAAATAAACTAAAAAATTAGAATGAAATACTTACTAAGTAAAGTACAAGAAGCCCCATTTGACGTCTACAAGTCAGAAGGGAACAGCTGATCGGACATCGCACACAGATCTAGTACATAAACACGAAATTATGTACTTCGAGAACGAAGCCCCCTGCCAAAGGATAGCCGCAGCTATTGTTCGAGTAGAAATAAATACCGACGCACAGACGGCGTTAAATCAGATTGCTTTTAATCTTTCTAGAGTCTTGAACTAGAAGATAAAATCTGTATTGAGGTTGTAGCAATAAAGCAATTTCAAAGCCTAAGTATCGAACTTAGCATTCGGAAAAGACAAAATTGAGGTCTTTTCCCTGTAAAGCCCGAATTAAAGACAGTTTTGAAGTCTTTAATACAGCAGTAACTTAATCACCAAAATTGATTTCAGCAGTTACTCTAACCAACCACAGAGGGACGAATTTGCGAAGAAACAAGGCAAAGCAGTCCAGCAAGCAGCAACCAGGGCAGCAAGCAGCAACCAGGCAGCAAGCAGCAAACAGCAAGCAAATTCCAAGCGATTTCCAAGAACGAGACCGGAGTGCAGCACCACAAAGGTTATTCCTGGCTGTTCTAATTGCAGAACACATCAGGCGAAACATCGATCGTCATCTGACAGATAGGTGGCGTTATCAATTAAGCTATCAGAGCAAGCAATATTTTGGTAATTCTTATTTACAAACAAATAAAGAATAATTTACGAATTTTCAAGTAATAAATCACGAATTAATAACGAATTTAAGATTGAATTGAAATATTTTGGCAATTTGTTGAATTTTTATTGAATTTATATTTAAGAAAATCTAATAATTAATTGCGAATAAATAGTAATTTGGTTATTGGAAAAAGTTATCTTTTTATTGAATCACACCCTTCCGGCACCTTTTTATTGAGTCAGAAATTAAATTGCTAATTCTGAACAGCAGTCGACCAAGGCTAAGTAAGAAAAAATTAATTAAAAAAACTTTTGACGTTCGAAACAAACATATAATAATATTAATAAAAACGGAGGAAAAAATTACATCATTATTTGCTTAATTTTAACGTTATAAAAAAATCCTTGAATGTATCATAAATTTGTAATATAATAAAAATAGTAACAAAAGTAAATATATAATAGAAACGTGTTTAAAAGTGTACATTATTAAAAATAAAGAAAATTACATTGTTACGAGAATTTGTGAATTAATGAACTCCTGTTGAAAGCAAGCTGGACCAACAATTGAATTTGTGAATTAATGAACTCCTGTTGGAACCAAGCTGGACCAACATATAACACAACGCCGCACCATCGAAAAAAATCGAAGCAGTAACTAAATAGTTTTTGCAGTAATGTATTTGCATATTTCGGACGAATTTACAAAAAAGACTTATTTAATATGTGTTTAATGCAAATACCTAAAATATGAGGAGTAGGTATGTTTTGAAATGAATACACTGACGTGGCAGTTAACATTCAGATTTTTATTTAGTTATGATCTTAAACTATTATACACTTCACGCACTCAGCTAATATTTGTTAAACATAATCTTCACAACTATACTTAGTATAAAGTGATGTGTCCCTCGTAGAATACCTGAAAGGGTGCAAGCATATAGTGTCAACGGTTACCAGGATATGGCATATATTGGCACTTATTACTTGCAACAAATTTGTATTAAATTGATTACCCAACACCAAGCATATATCTATCCAATTACCAGGTTTTGGCATATGTCCATGTCCGGATAGTATTACTCGGCTTACCTCTTGAGACTTTCTGACGAACAGAGAGACTGATTGCTTCTGAGCTCGGGTTTATATAGGCCGAAGTCAACGGTTTTTCTTATTTAGACTGCATTTTCGTCCTTTGCGATAATTGGGAAATTTTTAGGGAAATTATTTTTTATTTGTAAATTCCTTAATAACTCCATGTTATTGCCTTGTTTGGCTTTCTATATTTTTCTAATATTTTATTCATTAAATTTTCATTATTTCTCACTATTTTCTATCATTTCTTTTAATATTTTATCAATATTTTATTTTATACTAAAAATTTCCCTTTGGGACATTTAATTAAATTGCTGCACTATCAACGGATAAATTTTTAAATTCATACTATTATCTCTTTCCTTTTTTATCCTGTATCCTATATCCTTTTTCCTCTTATTATCCTTATGGTAAATTATATTTTCATAAATATCGTTTTTACCACAATTAATTTCTATTTTCGGGCATTACTATCTACTAAATTCCTCATCGAATTTTACATCGATTCGATATATCATATGTTTTGAGTCGATGAAATTTTGACAGTGCTACGCGCGGTAAAGTTTCGCGAGTTCGCGCAGTGTTTTTCGCGAATTTTACCTGTTCTCGGGATATCAGATATTCATAGTGCCTTGTTTTTTATGTAGTTATTAACGTTTTATGTTTTTTGTGCTGTTTTGGTGGTCGGTGTAGCGAAATTTGCGTGAATTTCGCTATTTCTATTTTTGTGCTTACACCTGTCAGCGGGTGTTTTTGAAGTCCCCTTTTTCACCTGGGGCTTCAATAAAAATCAATTATTTGGTGAGAAAAGTGGTCTTTTCCACTTATTTAACAAATTTATTATGTTACTTGTGTTCAATTCGTGTTATTTTATGTTGTTTTTTGTTGACTTCATTTGTAGTGTTGTGGTTGTTGTTTTTTCTTGTGAGCTTCATGTTTCTTGTTTATGTATTTATTTTCTATGTTTTACGTACAAAATTATTCATTTTGAGTATATTTCATCTTATATTTAATTGAATTCTTGATTTTAATTCATTTGTTTATTTCAGATTTGACTTACAGGTAAGTATCATGTATCGTTTTTTAATTTCTTCAAATATACTAAGTTCTTATCTTTTTAGGTTTCTTTATTGCAGGCTAAATTTTAAATAAATGTATATGTGTACCTAAGTTAAGGACTAAAAATATTAATTAAATATCGACCAAATTGTTGGTGAGTCTTTTATTTTTTTTTATTTGGTTCTTTTTTGGCGCCTTGGGGCTAGACAATATGAAATAAATTCTCCGGGGGAAATTAAAAGAAATATTTATTATGAAGTCGATAACTTACTGTACTATACTCGTAATACACTTTCATTTGATACCCAGAACAAGGACGTTTTAAAGAAAAGGTAAGCCGCCATTTTGTGTTGGCCGTCATTTTGGGTTTTGAATGACGTCTGTTCCGGCGACACTAAAATAAAATCGCACCTGAAAAAAAGCCAAAACAAACTCCTGAAAGAAAAACTAAAAAACCAAAAAGGATAAATAAATAAAAACACAAAATTGCACAATATCTTTGAATTTTATTGAAAATAAACAAACAAAACTACATCAATACACAAAATCACGAAAACAAAACACACACGGAAGAAGACGTCACTACACAACAAAAAACAACAAAAAATTCGTACCTGCAAGTAAAAAAGAATTAATTATATATAAATGTGAAATATATGCAGGTTCTTACCTTTTTCCAAACAAACGAGGATGAAAAATCAACTCCAAGGCGATGAAAAAACCCACCAGAAAATCCCTTCAGAAAACACGCCAAAAGCCGTCGGCAAATCACAGTCTGTAAACAAAAATGTATTAATTAAAAATCCAAAACAAGTCCCACAAAAGTACTCACCTGACAACCCCAATAGATAGTCGCGGGCTCCACCTCCTCGTCCATCCCCACTAGAAACCTAAAAATATTAACTAAAATTAGTAAATAAACTAAAATTGGAAGAAAATACTTACCAAAACAAACAACTCCATTTGACGTCTACGAGTGAAACAAGAACAGCTGATCGGACATCGCACACAGATCTAGTACATAAACACGAAATTATGTACTTCGAGAACGAAGCCCCCTACTACAGAATAGCCTCAACCATTATTCAAGGAGAAATAAATACCGACGCACAGACGGCGTTAAATCAGATTGCTTTTAATCTTTCTAGAGTCTTGAACTAGAAGATAAAATCTGTATTGAGGTTTTAGCAATAAAGCAATTTCAAAGCCTAAGTATCGAACTTAGCATTCTGGAAAGACAGAATTGAGGTCTTTTCCCAGTAAAGCCCGAATTAAAGACAGTTTTGAAGTCTTTAATACAGCAGTAACTTAATCACCAAAATTGATTTCAGCAGTTACTCTAACCAACCACAGAGGGACGAATTTGCGAAGAAACAAGGCAAAGCAGTCCAGCAAGCCACAACCAGGGCAGCAAGCAGCAACCAGGCAGCAAACAGCAAGCAAATCCCAAGCGATTCCCAAGAAACGAAACCAGAGTGCAGCAACACAAAGGTTATTCCTGACTGTTCTAATTGCAGAACACATCAGTCGAAACATCAATCATCACGCTGACAGATAGGTGGCGTTGATCATTTAAGTTACCAGAGCAAGCAATATTTTAGTAATTTTTATTTACAAAACAAATACGAAATTTCAAGTAATAAATAACAAATTAAAGATTGAATTGAATTATTTTGGCAATTTGTTGAATTTTTATTGAATTTATATTTGAGAAAATCTAAGAATTAATTGTGAATAAATAGTAATTTTGATTAGTGGAAAAGGTTATCTTTTTATTGAATCACACCCTTCCGGCACCTTTTTATTGAGTCAGAAATTAAATTGCTAATTCTGAACATTGGTCCTTCGAGCCGGATAGTGATTCAATAAGATAACTCAAGCCGCACTACAAGTATGGATGCATTAATAATTCAACAGAGCGAAGTACGAGAGAGACTCGAAAGGTCTTTTAGAAACTATCTCAAGGATGGCCCATCTAGGAAGACAGCGCAGTATTTTCAAAAAAGG
Organism: Thereva unica; assembly: GCA_949987705.1. Taxonomy (NCBI): domain Eukaryota; kingdom Metazoa; phylum Arthropoda; class Insecta; order Diptera; family Therevidae; genus Thereva; species Thereva unica. Next base: position 153,598,689 of record OX465281.1, on the reverse strand, counting down.
CTCAAGATGCTCGACGATTACTGGACGGAATTCAAGAACAATCATCGACAGATTACATCAATCAAAACGAAGAAGGACGAGAAAGAGCAGCTATACTTCAAAGAGGATTGGTATGCCGACACAGAAAACGCCTACGTCGAGATGTACTGCAAAATCGATGAAGACTATCACAAAACGCTGTCAGTCACAGAACCAGTCGCACGAGCGGAGCAGTCATCAGCCGATTTAAACAGCAGCTGCACGTCGCAACACAACAACAATGTGAAACTACCAAGGATCTCGATACCCACATTTGCAGGGGATTACGAGTCATGGCCATCATTCCTAGATTTATTTTCCAGCCTTGTGCATAACAAAATATCGTTAACAGCAGCACAAAAACTCCAATATCTAAAGGCTCATCTTTCTGGAGAAGCTGCACGACTACTCAGCAACACGCTCATTAGTGACGCCAATTATGAACCAGCATGGCAACTTCTCGTCGATAACTACGACAACAAGAGAGCATTGTTGAAAACCCAGCTCGACATTCTGCTCAACCAACCAAAACTAACCCGAGAAACAGCTCAAGGCATCAAGGAGCTAAAAACGAGGACACATGAATGCCTCACTGCCATTGAGAATCTGGAGGTCTCAACAAAAAATTGGGATCCCATTCTCATCCACTTGCTGGTCCAAAAACTACCAAGCGAAACTCACGAACATTGGGAACAGTCGCAGAGCACCAAATCAAGGCAATCGATTCCAACATGGGTGGAACTACGCGAATTCTTGGAAACCAGGTTCAGAACCTTGGAAGCTGTCAGCAAACCAACAATCCACAAGAATGAACCTCACGAAAGCAAGTCCAGAGAGCACCCAAGAAGAAGAAGAAGCCAAGCCTTCCACGTCGCAAATCAAAGCGTATGCATCCTGTGCAAAGGCGCACATGCCATAGGGAAATGCCCCAAATATGTGCAGTTCAGCATTGATGAGAGGTATAAAACAGTCAAATCAAAGGATCTATGCATCAATTGCCTGAGAGCAGGCCATCGCTCATCACAGTGTCCCAGTAAAGGTAGATGTTTCCAATGCGGAAAGACTCACCATACAACCTTACACAGAATCCAGTCAGCGAGTCAAACCAACAGCAGCGTGTCACCGCCCTCAAGTTCAAACGATGAATTACCATCCAACCAAACACAAACATACTTCGCTCAGGCAGCACCCTACGACTGCCGACAAGTACTATTTGCCACAGCCCTGGTCACCGTAGTATCTCCAATTGGACGAGAGCAGGTATGCAGAGCACTCATTGATCCCGGATCTCAATCCTCATTCGTACGTGAGGCAGTGGTTCAAAGTCTACAACTCAAAAAGGAGCCAATACAAACAGCATTAAGCGTAATCGGTAACATGCCAGCCGGGAAAATCACAAAATGGGCTTCGCTGCAACTAAAGACAAGAAACCAACAGGCGAAGAACATCCAGGTCCAGGCAATGGTAATTAACAAAATAACTAATCCATTACCAAATAGTGAATGTTCTAGCAAGGATTGAGCGCACTTAGAGGGTCTCGAATTAGCGGATCCAACGTTCCACAAGCCGGGTCACATCGACATCCTTTTGGGAGCAGATGTATTACCCATGATCATCTTGGCCGGCCTAAGGAAAGGCAACGAGGAAGCCCCAGTGGGACAAAACACGGTGTTTGGGTGGATCATCTCTGGGAAGACGACTCCAGCTGCACGAGCAAGTGCACATGTGAAAACATTCTTCACCTAACGACGAGCTAAAGAGATTCTGGGAACTAGAAGAACTTCCATCAAGATCCAAATGGACAACCGAAGAAACCCGTTGCGAAAACCACTTCAAACACAACGTCACTAGATGCAGCAACGGACGTTACCAGGTACGGCTTCCATTTGTAGCTGATAAAATACAACTTGGCGCATCAAGACACATCGCCATTCGAACATTGATGCAAATGGAGAAACGATTCCAACAAGATCCCGATTTGAAAGCGGACTACGTCAAATGCATACAAGAATATTTGACGTTAGGTCACATGGTGCCTGCCACCACCCCCGAATCAGCACTTCAAAACCAACTGCCTAACGGCACGACAACATATCGATGTTGTTACCTGCCTCACCATGCTGTCATCAAACCGAGTAGCACGACCACCAAACTGAGAGTAGTTTTCGACGCATCCCGTCCGACTGCCAACGGAAACTCACTCAATAGCGTATTATTGAATGGTCCAGTGATACAAGACTCTTTGATGTCCACACTCATGCGATGGAGAAAATACCGCATTGCTTACATGGCCGATATAGAAAAGATGTATCGCCAAATACGAGTTCATCCAGACGATGCCGATTATCAACGAATTGTTTGGAGGGAATCACCAGATCAGCCTATACGAGACTACACACTCTTAACCGTGACGTTCGGAACAAAGAGCGCTCCTTTCCTTGCCATCCGAACCATGCACCAATTGGCGAAAGATGAAGCAGAATCATTCCAAATCGGCTCTAACGCCGTACTCAACGATTTTTACGTTGACGATTTGATGACTGGCGCAGATAATATAGAAGAAGCAAGACAAAAACAAAGGCAACTAATTCAGCTTCTCCGAGCTGGAGGGCTAGAGCTCCGAAAATGGGCCGCGAATCACAACACCATCTTGGAAGAAGTTCCGGCAACCGATCGAGAGGTCTCATTTCCACTCGCAGTGAATGCAGAAGAAGTGAAAGCTCTTGGCTTATTATGGAATCCTGCCAGCGATACCCTGTCGTACAAGGTCAGCATGGAGTCAGCACCAGAAATATATACAAAACGGAAAATATTGTCCGAGATTGCGAAGCTGTTCGACCCCATCGGCTGGCTTACACCAGTAGCTATTAACGCCAAAATTTTAATACAAAGTCTTTGGCTAACAAAGCTCGACTGGGATGAAACAGTCCCGATCAACATCGATCAACAATGGCGAAAGTTCCGAGCAGACCTCCAAGTCATCCAAACTATTCAAATCCCGCGGTGGATTGAAGCTCACAACACAACCCAGAACGTCGAAATCCATGGATTTTGCGACGCATCCATCAAAGCATATGCAGCATACATCCGTATACATCCGGACAAAGGACGAAGACGGCAACTACCATTGTCACTTAATCGCTGCCAAAAGCAAAGTGGCACCCATCAAGACCATCTCACTGCCAAAGCTAGAGTTATGCGGAGCACACTTGTTGGCCAAATTGCTGGCGCAAGTAAAGGACGACATGAAGTTCGAGCAGGTAACTACACATGCTTGGACTGATTCTACAATTGTCATCGCATGGCTAAGAAAACACCCATCATCATGGGAAACATTTGTGGCGAACAGAGTCTCACAAATACATCAACTGCTAGACCAAAGCAGCTGGAATCACATCAGAACAGAGGACAACCCTGCCGACTGCGCCACAAGAGGACTATCGCCGAGTGAATTAAAACTCCATAAGTTATGGTGGACAGGTCCGCATTGGCTCCAACAGACAAAGGAGCATTGGCCCAAAAGGAAGGAAATCCAAGATACCACGGTGGGAGTACGAAAAACCACCACCAATCTGCATATCGAAGTAGATCCCTCCAATCACGATCTGATCAACAAATATTCGTCATTAACGAAACTGCTAAGAGTCACAGCATATTGTCGACGGTGGTTAAAAGCATCAAAATCATCATCCAGCCTTCCTCAGCCTAGCTACCTAACTTCAAGAGAAATCCAAGCAGCCCTACAGTGCTGGATAAAAAACGTCCAATCAAAGGAGTTTGAAGAAGAAATACGAGCAATACAGTCAAAACAACCAGTGTCCAGCAAAAGTAAACTCATAAGATTGACACCGTTCCTCGATCAAGAAGGTATTTTAAGAATAGGAGGGCGCATCCAGAATGCCGATACAACATTCTCCGAAAGCCATCCCATCATCTTGCCAGAGAAGAGCCCATTAGCTAAACTCATCATCGACGATATCCATCGCACGACATTACACGGAGGCACACAGCTAATGTTACATATGCTAAGGCAGAAGTATTGGATTTTGAACGCACGAAACGCAGTAACACGTCATAATCAAAATTGTATGCAGTATTATAGTCAACCAGCAACGATTCCTAAAGAGAAAATGGCACAAGGGCGTTTCCGCCGGAAAACAAAAACATCTTAATCGGCTTCCTCGAAACACTTCTTTGAAGCTTAACGCTTCAAGGCGGGGAGAATGTTCCGGCGACACTAAAATAAAATCGCACCTGAAAAAAAGCCAAAACAAACTCCTGAAAGAAAAACTAAAAAACCAAAAAGGATAAATAAATAAAAACACAAAATTGCACAATATCTTTGAATTTTATTGAAAATAAACAAACAAAACTACATCAATACACAAAATCACGAAAACAAAACACACACGGAAGAAGACGTCACTACACAACAAAAAACAACAAAAAATTCGTACCTGCAAGTAAAAAAGAATTAATTATATATAAATGTGAAATATATGCAGGTTCTTACCTTTTTCCAAACAAACGAGGATGAAAAATCAACTCCAAGGCGATGAAAAAACCCACCAGAAAATCCCTTCAGAAAACACGCCAAAAGCCGTCGGCAAATCACAGTCTGTAAACAAAAATGTATTAATTAAAAATCCAAAACAAGTCCCACAAAAGTACTCACCTGACAACCCCAATAGATAGTCGCGGGCTCCACCTCCTCGTCCATCCCCACTAGAAACCTAAAAATATTAACTAAAATTAGTAAATAAACTAAAACTGGAAGAAAATACTTACCAAAACAAACAACTCCATTTGACGTCTACGAGTGAAACAAGAACAGCTGATCGGACATCGCACACAGATCTAGTACATAAACACGAAATTATGTACTTCGAGAACGAAGCCCCCTACTACAGAATAGCCTCAACCATTATTCAAGGAGAAATAAATACCGACGCACAGACGGCGTTAAATCAGATTGCTTTTAATCTTTCTAGAGTCTTGAACTAGAAGATAAAATCTGTATTGAGGTTTTAGCAATAAAGCAATTTCAAAGCCTAAGTATCGAACTTAGCATTCTGGAAAGACAGAATTGAGGTCTTTTCCCAGTAAAGCCCGAATTAAAGACAGTTTTGAAGTCTTTAATACAGCAGTAACTTAATCACCAAAATTGATTTCAGCAGTTACTCTAACCAACCACAGAGGGACGAATTTGCGAAGAAACAAGGCAAAGCAGTCCAGCAAGCCACAACCGGGGCAGCAAGCAGCAACCAGGCAGCAAACAGCAAGCAAATCCCAAGCGATTCCCAAGAAACGAAACCACAGTGCAGCAACACAAAGGTTATTCCTGACTGTTCTAATTGCAGAACACATCAGTCGAAACATCAATCATCACGCTGACAGATAGGTGGCGTTGATCATTTAAGTTACCAGAGCAAGCAATATTTTGGTAATTTTTATTTACAAAACAAATACGAAATTTCAAGTAATAAATAACAAATTAAAGATTGAATTGAATTATTTTGGCAATTTGTTGAATTTTTATTGAATTTATATTTGAGAAAATCTAAGAATTAATTGTGAATAAATAGTAATTTTGATTAGTGGAAAAGGTTATCTTTTTATTGAATCACACCCTTCCGGCACCTTTTTATTGAGTCAGAAATTAAATTGCTAATTCGCCTTGGAGTTGATTTTTCATCCTCGTTTGTTTGGAAAAAGGTAAGAACCTGCATATATTTCACATTTATATATAATTAATTCTTTTTTACTTGCAGGTACGAATTTTTTGTTGTTTTTTGTTGTGTAGTGGCGTCTTCTTCCGTGTGTGTTTTGTTTTCGTGATTTTGTGTATTGATGTAGTTTTGTTTGTTTATTTTCAATAAAATTCAAAGATATTGTGCAATTTTGTGTTTTTATTTATTTATCCTTTTTGGTTTTTTAGTTTTTCTTTCAGGAGTTTGTTTTGGCTTTTTTTCAGGTGCGATTTTATTTTAGTGTTGCCGGAACATAGCGAAGTGTGTTCTACTTGTCACACCCTTTCATTTGATACCCATTTCGGGAGTCGGGAAGCCCAATTGCAAAATTCGACTACCATCTTGGAACCGCCATCTTGGTTTTTTTACAAAATGATCAGATTGTATTGTCATGCGAACTATTAGTATGTGTAAAATTTGCAGTTGATCGGTTATATGGAAGTTGGTCAAAAGTTCAACGTTTGTTTACAGTACACACATATACAAATCAATGATATATAAGCCTAATTCCCATTGATATTGGGGAGATCAAATAAGGAGCGACGGAACAAAAAATGATAATTCCACTTATTAAAAAAAAAGTTACGTGTGACATTGGACAAAATACCATGAATTACATCATCCTTTAGAACGGTGTGGTTAAAGTCATGTTTACTCCTGTAGTAATTAGCCTCTAAAATAGAAGGTTTGATGCAGATCATGATATTTCCATGTTTAAAAGAATCAATAAACAAAATTGGAACAAAACATGATAAAATTCCTGATGATATTTTTTTTTGTTTTTAGCCTTTTGGGGAGCTCCCTGGTCCCTTAGAGGCAAGGGGGGGTTTTCTGGTATTTTTTCCTAATATTAGGGATTATTACGCAAATTTTAAGGGGTCATAGTGCCCCCTACGGCTTGTTTTGGGGCCGTGGGAGGCTAAAGTGAGGTAAATTTTAGTGCATTTTAGTGCATTTTATGATGCACCAACAAATCGATGTAATTACAGCCCCTGGTGAGGTGCAATGACTTTTTTTTGATTGATTATGAATTATTACAATGTAATTAACAAATTACTTCCTACTTTAATTATTTAATAAAGAATTCAAGAACATAAAATGTTTTTGCCTAACCTGATTTTTTCAAAACATGATATTTTCATCAGACCGGATTAGAACATGATATTTCCATATTTTACATAAAAATAACTACATAATAATAAAAATAAAATAAAAAAAAAACATGTATATTAGTTTTTACCCTTAGTTATTTATTGGCAGTCGTAATTTTTTAAATTTTACAAAGGCAAAGAATTTACAGGTTTTTGAGCTTTTGCGAAAATTGCACATTATGGAATTATCATGTTTTGTTCTGTCGCTCCTCAAAAATAAAATTCTTTGATTCTTCACCTACGCTATGGTATATTTCTTTATTCAATATAAAGAATAGTTTTTGAGCTGCAAATCTAAACTATATGCCATAATTTCGTTATCATCGGTTTTTGTTCTGGAAGCAAATTTAGAGACGTATTCACGTCAGAAACTTGTTTCATATGAAACAAAATCCCCGAAGGAAATTTAAAAAAAAATTATTATGACGAAAAAAAGCACAGCGAGCCGAAGAATCGAACTCGCAGCCCCAGAGAGCTCCTAGACGAGGGTACTTCTCCCTAGCCCTCTTCGCCATGGCTGATACTGTCAGTGGTTGACTAATTTGTTAATAAATCATTTCAGAATGAAGAAAAAGAGAAAAAGAAAACAAACTGCCTCGGCCAACCAGGGCTTGAATCTGCAACACTACGCGCCGCTGGATCGAGGATCCAGCGCGCTACGTACTCCCCCTCGGTGCTTATGAAATGTTTAGGTTGAACTAATTTTAACAGTTTTTTATGCCTAATTTCGAACTCCGTTATCAGAATTTCGAAAAAATTCAACGGGACCACCGTGGGAAACTCCCCCTTCAAATGAACAAAAAAAAAAAAAAAAAAAAAAACGTTATTGAATTACAAAGTTATGCGTGAACAGGACTACAAAATACCTACACCTCGAATTGAGTAACCTCCTCTTTTTTGAAGTCGGTTAAAGACAACAGGGAAGTGTCGAGAGCAAATTTGTAACAAATAATTCATATTTTAGAAAATTATTTATTATTTTCTACATGGGATTTCGTGAAACATAGGTCAACTGACACTTTTATACCCTCGACACACCAGCACTCTTAATCTTGATTATGACGTCAAAATGACGTAGACCCATACAAAAGATATGGAAATAAAATGCAATCTTCGTCATTCTGGCGTCATATTCATGATTAAGAGTGCTGGTGTGTCGAGGGTATTAACTTACATTTAATTTTGAAATTTTTAAGTATCGAAGTAGACGCTCCAAAAAATTTTCCTTGTCGTTTTAACTTTTTTTAATGAACTCGATAAAAGAACTATATATGTAGCTCACTAAAAAACACCGCTAATAGCTACTTATATTGAGATATTCTATTCTATTTTATTTGCCTCGATTCCCAGATCCGGTGGGTCGGAAGTGAGCGCGGATTTGACGCTTTGCGATTCTCAAATCCGCAACCGCAAATTTCTTTTTGACGTTTTCCGCGCTGTAAAAGTGTGATCCGCAACAAATTTTCTGCGGATTTGAACGACAGATGCGCTTAAGATAATCCGACATCGCTAATTTCATAATCGCGTGAGTCTTCACTCCAGATTTTTTGATTAAACAAATCCGCAGCCGCGGATTTGGGAGTCGCAAAATGTCAAATCCGCACTCACTTCCGTTCCGCCGGATCTGGGAATCGAGGCAATTGTATTCTTCTCTATTTTCTGCCCAAAAACAATTACTCAAAAATTATGGAAAAACAAAATAAGGGCCTCGATTCCCAGATCCGACGGCGCGGAAGTGAGTGCGGATTTGACATTTTGCGATTCTCAAATCCGCAGTCGCGGATTCAATTGAATCAAAATTTCGGAGTGAAGACTCACACGCTAATGAAATACCCGATGTCGGATTATCTTAGGCGCATTTGTGGTTTCAAATCCACAGAAAATTTGTTGCGGATCACACTTTTAAAGCGCGGAAAATGTAAAGGGAGATTCGCGGTTGCAGATTTGAGAATCGCAGTCTCAAATCCGCAACGCACGCACCGAGGGAATCTGGGAATCGAGGCCAATAAATCGAATGTGTCAAATTGAAAAAAAAAAACACATCACACATGTAAACACTATATAAAACGAATCAAAACATTTTTCTTTGGATTGGAAGCAAATCTAATGTGATGCACTTTGCACAACAGAATTAGGTGTATTATTTTACTTAAACATATATTATTGTTAAAAATTCGGCTTACCGCACCTTTTGTATTAATTTAACTTTTTTTTTATTTTTTAAGAAAATATCACGCAACTTAAATGTTCAGAAAATGTAAGTTAAAAAAAACACGAAACTTTTCAAAGTTTAAAATAAAATGTTTATTATAACCGAACAACATCCGAACGGATTAAAATTTATATTTTAACTGACTGACAAAGCATTTTATAATTTCTTACCTGCTTAAAGTTCTAACAGAAATTTGCTGATGTTATCAAATTCATTTTCTCACGACTTAATAATTTAGATGCAACTTGTTTCAGTTAATGCAACTTGAGATTTTTCTGTTTTACTCAGAATGCGAAGGAGGCAAAATTCTCCGACGTAGAAGTATTTTAGACAACAGTTTATCGTGGGAAAATGAATTATGATTTCTTATTTTTTGTTATATTTATCTTCTATTTCTTGCCAAAAATTATCTTTGTAAGTGTTAGTATCTACAGAATATCTAACTCCTCCCTCCTTTAATTCAGGATTCTCCTGAATCCTATTGTTAATATTTATTTTATTTTTTCTTTTACAGCATATAAATGTTATTAATATTAATCTATATAAATATAATTGGAGTGTCTGTCTGTAATTTCAAAATAATTATGTTTTTTTAAGTTTTTTTTGGTTATTTACATGTAATTAAAACAAAATCCACTATTTTTAAACTCTTTTCTTTACTTTCACTTCGGAGCATCAAATCTTGTAACGTTAATTTAACCGCCTTTTACTCAATGCAAATGGATGAAACTTTGCAGGCATACATATTCCCGATGACAATACACGAATATGACATTTTGTTACATTTTTTGTTGTTGATTTTGTTGTTGAGTAACAAAAAACGATTTTTAATAAAAAATGCTTGGAATTATTCGTTCTACTCAATGTAGAGTCTTAAAATTCACTTCCCTTCAATAAAAATTGGTAAAAATTAACAGACATGTGTATTTCCGACGAAAACACACGAAAATGATAGTTCCAAATTAAAAATGGCGGCCAAAAAAATATGATGGATTACATTTTTCTTTACAAGCCACTCGTTCGATATGGGTATCAAATGAAAGGTTATAACAAGTTGAATACAATTAGCGTCATCCTAAATTCAAAATGGCGGTAGAAAAATGGCGGCATAAAAGTGGCGGCCAACACAAAACAGAGGATCAATTTTTCTTTACAACGCGCTCGGCATGGGTATCAAATGGAAGGGAGTGACAATTAGAATACTGTTGTCTGTGTCCCGTCATTTCAATTCAAAATGGCGGCCAACACAAAATGGCGGTTTACCCTTTTATTTACTTCGCTCTCGGTATGGATATCAAATGAAAGTGTATTAAAGTGAGTAAGAAAGTAAACTGTATGACATCGTTTTAAATCAAATATGGCGTTCACTAAAAAATGGCGGAAGACATAACATAGCTACCATGCAAAAAAATATGTTTCCAGTTTTTAGTTTTTATTGCTCCAGCCAGTATACGCGAGCACACTACCTTTCAAAATGTAAAAAAAAAACGTAGAGCGCTATTAGATTTTTGAGGGGTCATCAAATTGTGCATTTTTGGGCTGCACTTGAGAACTGTTGTAAAGAAACAAATACAAAACATGTAAAAAAGTTTCTTTATTTAACATGATAATCTAATTAAAAGTTTGGAAATTGTAATGTATTAATTAACGCTATTCGTTACTAAAAAGTAAAAAATAAAAAAAAGAAAAAAAAAATTTTTAAGAAACTCTTTTCTTTACCTTAATATATTGATCAGTTGTGAACACAAAATTAATATAAATACTAAAAAAATCGACTAAAAGGTAAAAAATAAGAAGATTTTAAACAATATAAACTTTTAAATCAAAATGGAAAAAATCTCACACATTCCTTAAAGAAAAGCGTGGGGCGCCCATACCAACCTGAACTTAAAAAAACATTACTGCCGTGAGTACATTTTAACATTTCAGACAGCTACGAATTTTCACTAATTGAGCATTTTGTTTCATAAAAACGCACCCCACGCTTTTCTTTAAGGAATGTGTGAGATTTTTTCCATTTTGATTTAAAAGTTTATATTGTTTAAAATCTTCTTATTTTTTACCTTTTAGTCGATTTTTTTAGTATTTATATTAATTTTGTGTTCACAACTGATCAATATATTAAGGTAAAGAAAAGAGTTTCTTAAAAATTTTTTTTTCTTTTTTTTTTAAAATTTTTGTCTGTCTGTATGTCTGTCTGTTTGGCCGCGGTAATCTCGGAAACGTCTGGGCCGATCGGGATGGGACTTTCACTGGAAGATTCAGTATTTTTGCGAGCATGTTTTAGGCTATTTATATACCCCGTATATTAGCTCTATCTGTATGTATGTATGGATGTATGTATGTAGACAAAACTTAAAACTTGATTTTGACCCACTTCCATATAACCGTTCAACTTCAAATTTTGCACATATATTTAGTTCGGGTGACAATGTAATCTGACCACTTTGTAAAAAAATCAAGATGGCGGTTCCAAGATGGCGGGTGAATTTCGCAATTGGGCTCGCCGACCCCCGACATGGGTATCAAATGAAAGGGGATAATAATTAGAGTACAATTACCTATTTTGTGTCATTCTAAATTCAAAATGGCGGCCAATACAAAATGGCGGACTACTTTTTTCTTACAACCCACTCGATATGGGTGTCAAATGAGACGCTAGAGAAAAGTTCCGGTGTTAATGAAATAAAATTATAGGTAAAAAGTCCCCCGATTAGACCGAAAACTTGAATCCATTGTCGAAAGAAATCGAGTGAAGACTTTTTTGAACATTTAAATTCTAGGACTAAAAGAGCTCTAATTAAATATTTAGGTTCGCCAAAATTACGTAAGTACTATATGAAGGCTTTTTCTTTTTGGTAAAATTTTCGTAGTTAGGGTTGCCTAAAATACGATATGTACTTAGGCCCCAATGGATAGCTCTTTGAGGTTTACAATTGGAATTAAATTATGAGATGCAACCTGACTACATACTACAGTGAACCGACTAAAAATTAAATCTCTGTGCTATTGGTAAATCAACCATGTAATAACCGGGTCATAATATCTACATATTAAAAAGGATAACAGATTGCAATGAATCACAGAGACTCACATATTACACTGTTATAACTATACACTGTAATATCCCTTAATATTTATTTATTGGCAAAGAGGGTATAATTTTACAGCCTACGCGAATGAAATGCTGTCACTACGAGATATTTTCTTTCAATTGGTGGAAAGGGATCTAAGGATCATTATGTAAACAGAAAATATATGGAGCACTAATACAAAGTTGACGCATCATCAACAGTGTCAATACTGCTGAATTTTTAAGGGCCAACAGGAGGCACTGGTATGACGTTCTTACGTGCAAATAAAAGGGTTATCCCATCATGGTAATTAACAGAGTTTGCGGCATCTTTACTCATATAAGCAAAAACAGCTCATTATATGTTTATGATAATGATCGGAGAAGATCATATGGAAAATTCTGCATGGAACAAATCTAAAAACCGCCACAAAGCTATAGTTTTGCAAGACTGCATGATGGTTGTCTGGGAATGGGACGATGCACCTTGATAAATATAGTGTCTATTGAAGCAATGTAAGATTTAAGATTGAACAATGTAAGATTTAAGAAGAAAATACCAATTATTTTGGTGAGAAGCTGTTTTATTGGCATATATTTCGGACAAAGCTTGCCAGTTGTTCCAACATATACGCGGGCCGATGAAAGTAATGCAAGTCTAAAATGATCACTCATTTAGGGACAGATTGAAAAATTTCATTTAAAATAAAATATAAGATAGCAATCGGAGAACTCAGAACTCAGAAGCAGCAGTGGTCCTTTTTCAGAATCAAGTTAGTATTGTCGCTTTATAATGTTGCCAATGTTCGCCTCCCACGGAAATTTATTCGGGGCATAGAATAGAATTATGAATTTTTGAGCTGCAGAATAGGCACCAATTTTGAAAAATTGATGATCTTTTTTAAAACTTTTTTTGGAAAACAAATGTTGAGGCCGCCATAGGGAAAGTCTTGAATAGGGTGCCAATTACATGGGAACGTAAAAATCCAGGCGCACGAGAGGAATTCTGAATATGGCTAGGTGTCTGTACTGTCACGTAGTATACAATTTTTCCTATAAATGGTGCTCAAACTCAAATTTAAAAAAAATTGTGGGTAACACATCATTTATTGGTAACTAAATTATTTTATGTACTCAAAATCATGTTTTGCAAATTTGTGCTTTGTTTCATCCCGGACTATGCACCCCAATTTTTATGTATTAAAAGGCGTTGCAAGGCACGCGGGTTTCTGCTAGTATAATTATAATCATGGTAGAACACTTTAAGCTGCAGTTTTATAATATTTTAATTCTTTTATTTCTTCAATATTATTTTCTTTATTAAGTACCTACAAATTTATCAAAGGTTAATTTTGCATTGCCAAAGGTAATATTTTCATTTTTTGGGATAACAAATTTTTCGGTAAAGATTCTTACTTTGTTACTGAAGTCTCTATTATTTATTCTGATCGTACAATTATTGAAATTTATGAAATAGTTTCCTTTTAGTGTGAAAACCCTTTCATCACAGGTACTTTTTAACTTCCCTGATTTAATATTATTAACAATTATAATGTTTTCGTCAATTAGTGAAATTTCTTCCTCTACTTGTTTTATGAATTGACATTTTCCGAGAATAACACAATTCTTGCTTTTACTCAATTCTTTAAGAGACTTGCCTTCGGAATATGTAAGGATTTTATTATTATTATTATTACAAGAGGCAGGAAGGCCTGAAGGCACAACCGACCAAGTTAAGCGCACACGGACTATAGATCCAAAAGGCGCTGAGGCGTGAGGTTACTTAAATTGAGTCAGTGATATCTAGAGATTTGAGAAGTCTAAAAAAAGGACTATTATGGTTCTGACCGGGGTCTAGTAACGAGGAAAGTGGAGGAAATTCACCGAAGAGGTTTGCAGTTTCTAGGCATTCAGTCAAAACATGTCTAACTGTGAGGTGGGGTCCATTAGGACAATTGTTGCAGGTCCGGGGAGAGGAATTAGTGAAAAGGTGTCCGTGGGAGAAAAAGGTGTGACCGAGTCTAAATCTGCAGGGCATACTCGCCTTATGTCTAGGAAGATCTGGATTGTATTGGGCCGGGGATGGTAATGGCGTATGGAAGCGTAAAAAGGACGAAGAAGTGTTCCATTTTGAGAGTGCTTCCGTGTGAAGGACGTTAAATGCATAAAGGCGAAAGCTGGATTCTGAAGGAGGAATGACGATTGAATTGTTGTCGGAGAGGGGGACGTTTTTGGCGAGGCTATCCGCAGCCTCATTTCCTTTTATACCAACATGTCCTGGAATCCAGCAAATTTTTATGTGACTATTCTGCGAAAGGAGGCAACGGATGATAGACGGAAGATAGCATTTGTTGTTTCTATTTCTGATGGCCAGTACCGAGGATAAGGAATCAGTGAAAATTAGGTGGTTGGAAGGGGTGTTCGGTAGAATTTTGACTGCTTGGAAGATGGCAAAAATTTCTGCAACCTAAGCGGAGGTGTGTTGGGCCAGGAGGCCTGATTGTAGCAGGGAAACCTCTTGATTTATTACCTTTGCCACCACGAAGGCAACCTTTTGGTCGGATTTACTGGCATCAGTGTATAGGGGTGTATGGTCGGGGAATCGCGATAATACTTCTTGGTGGAGTTGGCGGTAAAAAGTAGAGGGGGTGTCTTTCTTGTTGTGGGGTTCGGCGTCCATGACAAAGTGGTGTGATAGAGGGTACCAAGGAGCCAGATTATGCTTAGGTGAAGGCGTGTATTCGGGTATAGGTATGTTAAGTTCAGCTAAAACTTTTGGAATTGGAATTGATAAAGTTGCGGAGCCGGGAATATAGAGGTGCAGAAGGGCTTATGATGTGTTGAGAGAGAAGTTCAATTTGGGTCCTTCGGACTCTCGCAGGTATATGTGTGAAGCCTGTTTCTACCAATAAGGAGTCGATTGGGGTGGAACGAAGGGCACCAGTGGCAGATCAAAGGACATTGTTGATGGCGGTTTGAAGAGGGTGGAGAACGGTAGCTGGAGAATTACCGTATATTGAAAGACAGTAACCAGCAGTGCCGAGGATAAGAGATTTACAGATGTGCAAGAGAGGGTCAATTGACAGTCCGTTTTTGCGGGAAGCAAGACATTTCACCAGATTGTTAATTTTTGCCATTTTGTTGACCACTGTCTTGATATGTAGGTTCCACCTACGGTTTTTCGTGAAAAGGAGACCTAAAATGCTCAATTGGTTAAGGGGTGTAACGAAATAATCTCTGACAGAGATGGAGGGTACGATGCAGTTCCGTTTTCTACAGATGTGAAGAAGCTCTGCTTTGTCCTGAGAGAAAATTGCTTCGGCAGATGAGGCCCATGCTAGCGATGTTTTGAGTGCTACGGTTAGTTTTTTTGAAACAGAAGTAGGTCTACCCGAGCTGAATATCAGAAGGTTGTCAGCATAAATGTAAGAACTGATATTATTAATTTTGCTTAAGCTGGAGCAAAGGGAAATGGTGTATAAGTTGAAAAGGGCACATGAAAGCGGAGAACCTTGTGGAGTTCCGTTCTGAAGCGGCATAATGGGCGAAAGGAAGCCATTGACACGTGCTTGAATGGTCCTGTGGCTGAGGAAGTTGAGGATGAGGAGTGTGAAACTCTTATCAACTCGTAATTTTGCAAGTTGGTTGGCGAGGAAAGGAGCACTTAATCTGTCGTAAGCTTTCGTCAGATCTAGCGAAAAGATCGAGGTGTGTTGTCGTCGAGCAAGACTATCGCAGACGTCAGAATCTAGAAGGTGAAGGAGAGTGTGAGTGCCTCTCTGAGGAATATAAGCATGTTGGGACTTAGAAAAGGAAGTAGAGAGGGTAGCGTTTATTCTATTTGAAAGAATTTTTTCCAATATTTTTGATAGGCACGAGATCAGGGATATAGGGCGAAAGTCACTGATGCACAGAGAAGTAGAAGCTTCTTTGGGGATGGGAATGAGGAGCGCATGTTTCCAGGCACGGGGGAAGGAATTTTGTAGAAGGATACAGTTGTATAAGTTAAGAAGGCGAATTTGGAATGAATTAGGAGTTTTCCTGATTAGTTCATAGGAGATCTTATCGAGCCCTGGGGTTGAACCCTTAAAGGAATTTAAAGCATTTTTAAATTCACTTAAGGTAATAGGATGGCTAAGTGTAACGGCTGCATCACCAGGATAACGCTGCATATCGGAGGCTATATTTTCTTTACATTGCCTATGTTTAGTGGTGAAGTTGTTGTCTGCTGAGTAGCTCGACCAAACGGTGCCAAACTCTTCGGCAATTTCAGGGGAACTGGTAAGATTTACACCACCTGACTGAATGTTGGATATGAGCCTGCTGGATGCACCAACCGTAACTGCACGTACCTTTGCCCAAGCTTCCTTAAGATTAGTGCGGACATCTATGGAATTCACAAAAGAATACCATGAGTCCCTTTTAGCTTTTTTGATGGTTCGTTTTAGAATAGCTGAGTCCAGACGGAACCTCAGGAAATTAGACTGGGAAGGATGACGACGGCAGAGCTGCCAGGAACTGTTTTTAGTCCTTATCAGAGAAAGAATTTCGCGTGTCATCCAGTTGGGTTGGGATACGGATTTGGGATGGCTAGTAGGGATGGAGGTGGACGCCGCGCCACGGAGAATTTTTCTGAGCTTAGCCGCTTCCTGTTCAACATTTTTCGAGATAGGACAGGCTGACGATAGGTCAGCAACTTTTGTCGAGAAAAGATCCCATTTAGCTTTTTTTAATAGAAAATAGGCAACGTGTTTTGTATCGGCGAGAGTAATGTTCGAACGTAAAATGACAGGGAAGTGGTCACTGCCCTCAAGGCTGTCGTGAGTTGTCCAGCTAAGAAAGGGAAATATGTTGGAGGAGCTAAAAGTAAGGTCTATAGATGTTAGAGTGTTGTGGGTGGATAGATGAGTGCAAGCGCCATTGTTTAGGAGGACAATGGGCTGATTATTAGATATCAGCTCTTCTATCATTCTACCTCTAGCGTCAGTGGAAGGGCAGCCCCAGCAGGAGCTGTGGGCATTGAAGTCACCACCAATAATAAACGTGTTTGGTAGTTGATCGTAAAGATCTTGGAGGTCAGGAAGAACGACAGTTTGACCAATTTCTAAGTATACATTGGCAAAGGCTGTAGGGGGACAAGAGTGAATAAGAACAGAGTTCGCCACAAGGTCTGTACGTAGAGGTAAGTGAATGTGGGATACGGATTTACGAACCAGTATGGAAACACCACTTTTTCTGTTTGGGTAACTCTTATTGTAGT
Source organism: Thereva unica (assembly GCA_949987705.1). Classification (NCBI taxonomy): domain Eukaryota; kingdom Metazoa; phylum Arthropoda; class Insecta; order Diptera; family Therevidae; genus Thereva; species Thereva unica. The sequence goes on along the minus strand of OX465281.1, from coordinate 153,581,225 downwards.
GGTAGCAAATGTACTGGCCAACGTTAGACGGTCCTTCGCCCACCATCAGCTTAGTTTCTTGCAACAGGACTATATGCGGTTTGTAAAGATGTAATAAATTCTGCAGATAGGGGAGGTTATTATAAAAGCCGCGAATATTCCATTGCAGGTATATAAGATTTTTTATCGAAAACATGGGTATGAAAAGTATTAAGTAAAGAAAAAACAGTAAAATTTACAGCAGGGAACGAGAAAAGCTGAAATGAAGGATGAGGATATTTAGTTAATAATTTCAAGTAGGTTTTTTATTGAGGCTTTGGGGTTAATTTTGCGCTTTATTTGTTGTTTCTTCTTCTTGTGTGATTTGGCTATTGAAGTTGCGGAAGAGGTAGCGCAATCGGATTCCGAAGGAGAGGAGACAGCTTCCATTCTTTGTAAATCTGCATCTTCTTTAGGTGCTGTATTGGGCAGAGCGGGTTTAGTAAATTTAGAAAAAGTGGTAGGAGTAAGATTGCAATTCGTTTGAGTCTTGAGAGTAGTAGGTGAGTGAGAGCAGTTGTTGAAGGAAAGGGGTAAGTTGTTAGTAGGTACAATTGTAGTAGATGAGTTTTTAGGATTTGAGTCAGAAGATTGAGCTGCGTTTAGGAAGGATGAGGTAGGTGTTGCTGAGGTTTGAGGCATTTCATGTGAAACGGAATTAGAAGCAGAAGTTAGAGGGGTGGGGGATGATTTTGGATTGGATACCGTAGGTGCTAAAAGAGTAGCACTTGAAGCAGCAGATGAATACGATATGTTGGGATCCGTAGATGTGAGTTTTAGATGTTCGAGTAGTGCTTTCTAGCTTCGTACCTGGAACACTTGTACTTGGTTTGAATTTTAAGCACCTCTTTGGTTTCAGTATATTTTGGGCAGTCATTTGCGGCAGATGTGTGTGAGTACAAGTCACAGTTGATGCAGAAAACTCTGGAGCAATCGCTCTGATGCGGAGGGTAGCCACATGTGGGGCACAATTCATTTCCAGTGCAGCGAGCAGAAGTGTGGCCAATTCTTTGACACTTGCGACAACGCATGGGATTCGGGTAAAATTCACGCACTTTCACCAATTCAAACCCAATTTCAATTTTTTCGGGAAGTGTAAAGCGATTAAACGTAAGGAAAATGAGTCCGGAAGGAATATCTTTTTCCCCATCTTTCCTGGTGTGAATCCTCACATCTGTGACGTTATATTTTACAAGTCCGTCAATTATTTCCTTGGGAGAAAGGTGAGCTATGGAGCGGCAGTAAATGGTGCCTCTGGTCTGGTTTAATTTCTCATGAAAATTTATAATCACCGGTATAGGACCAGGTAAAACTTTTGTTGCGATAAATTTTTCAGCTATCTGCTGGTTATCGCAAAGTAGCAGGAGGGAACCGTCATGTAGCCAAGAAAACTTCGAGTATTGCTTGCTGATACCGTCAACAGCCAGTTTCAGCAGAAATGCGTTTTCATCACGAAGGGTCTTATTGGGTTTGCATGACTGAATAGTAATAAATTTAGAAGGATTTGAAAGTTGTTGAGAAGGTAAAGATGGAAAGTCAAAAAAGGCGGGTTCTGGAGAAAAGCTAGCAATATCGTGTTTTGGCCGTTTTTTCCTTGGAATCGACTGATGCGAGTCAGCCAAAGAACTGAAGCGATTCGACCCACCAGGGTCCGGGCCCATGCTGGAGCTTATGCCCAAGATATGAGCAATGAGCTTATTTATAATAAAGTAATTAAAAAGAACAGAAAAATAAGAATTAAGTATAAATAAATTTAAGGAGTTACTTATCCTTAGCCACTAAAGGAAACGAAATTGAAAAAAAAAGGAAAAATATTCAACGAGTGAATCACTGATGCACAGTCAATAAAAAGAACCGAACAAACTGGTTTGGATACCGTTATCAATGCTTGACTATCAACTCAACTATCACTGTTCACTTCTAGAGATCACAGACGACTGGACTTTATTATTATGTCTAATTATATATTCGATTTCTGAATTTATTTGTAAATTTTGCGAATTTACAATTGGTAGGAGTAAATTTTTGCTAACCATTATGCTATGAATGGGAATTTTTATTGCAAAAACTATGGATTCATCTAAGTGTTTTGCGACGGCTAATCGAATATTGGAAAGCTTATTGAAATCGATATTATACGTATTTATCTCTTCATCGGTTAAAATATTTGGTTGTAAGAGTCCTAATCTGGCTGAGGCTATATTATTCTGAATATGTTCGACTTGTCTTCCTATATAATCCAATTTAAACATTTGTTCAAGGAAAGCATTTTCGGATAAGATTTTCATTTCTGTACGATTTAAGTAGTCTAATTTATCTAGAATTTTTATTCTGTCTGCATTAATAATATTTTCAATTTGCAAAAAGGTATTATTAAAATTATTGTTAATCTTAACTTGTTGGTTAGAATTCTGAATTAGGTTATGGTTATTTTGATCTACAACGGTGAGATGATTTTCAATAGCCAATTGATCTTCATCATCCATGGTGCCGAATAACCATTTAAGTACCTTACCTCCTATATTTATGAGCCCTCTCTTACTTCTATATGGGATAAGTGTTTTAATTCCACTTTTGATTCTCCTTATTTAATTGCTTATTAAATCCTTATGATCATGTAAATCTAATAGGGCTAAGGTTGACTCTAATTTGTTAACTAAGTTTAAAATTTCATGTGGGTAAATTCTGTGCAGGATGATTTCAAATTGATCCGCTATTTCCACGATACTTACTTTTATTTCTGTATAACCTAAATCGGTCTCTATTCTTTCAATTGGCATTGCCTGCAGGGATATTGCTGGTCTGGTTATCAGTAATATCCATAGGAGTAGTGTCGCCACTATCGCCGGTCTGACCTGAAAATTTAAACGGTCTCTTTATATTGCTTTCATGGACATTTCTTAAATTATATCTTCTGAACTTGGGCTGTTCCTTATGCCTAAGTGACATATAGTTCTTTATAAATCCCGTATCTCTCTGCTCTTGGTAATTTTCCCTAGCTACATTTCTTTTACTTATAATTTTCTCTTTTGTTTTTAACAATCTTTCATATATAACGTTAAAATCTACTTCTCTATTCTGAACTGAAAGAGGTGTAGTTTTGCTTACGGAATGGTAGGATTTATTATAGAGTTCTATCGCTTTAAGTATTTGTTCCCTGATTGGTAGTTTTTCCTCTAAATTTAATGCCCTTATTTTTTCCATTATAGTACCATTGAGTCTTTCGACGTCGGCGTTGCCAGTATGATTATTTGGTTTGGTTGTGTGATACGCAATATTTTCCCTTTCGCAAAATTCCTTAATATATTTTGATCCAAATTCGTTATCAAATATTAATTTTTTCATTTTTCCTCTAATTGATATTATTTGTCTTATCTTTTCTAAAATTGTAATGTGAGTTCTATCCTCCAAATGTAGACTCACTGCATGCTTTGAGAATTTATCAATTACATTAATAAAATTATGCTTACTGTTTGTGTAGACGTCGATATGCACTATTTCATTAATGGTTTTTGGGGTTTCGGTAATCTCGAATTTTTTCTTTATTGGTTTCCTATCGTATTTAGCCCCTGTACAAATATCGCAATTATTCAAAAGTTCGTATATTATGATTTTCAATTTAGGGTTATATAGTTTCGTTTTGATTCCTTCGTAAGTTGCGACTATTCCGCAATGTCCAGATTCTTTCTTATGGTAAACGGCAATTTGTTTTTTCAATTCTTCTTCGTCTATTATATCCCTCGCAAAATGGCTACATTTAACAAATTTTACTATATTTCTGTTTGGGTATAAATCAATTAACCTTTTCTGTAATTTATTGTATTCGTGATCGTTTTGTTGAGAGTATATGCCTATCTTTCCTTTATCTATGTACCTTCTAAAAATATCTCTTTCTTCTTCTAAATCGTTATTATCTACATATATCCTTCTATTTTTAAATATTTGCTCGTATTCTTTCTCTTTTCTTTCCACAAAAATAATTTGTAATTTAAACCTATTGACGACTGTATCAAGCAGTGGTATATGGTGATTAAGCTCTTCTCCTTGAGAGTGAATAGTTTGGGGATCTTCAGATCCCTGTGGGATAATGCTCAAGTTATCGGCATAGCCTTGGCTTCCTGAGCTATTGTTCAAACGTCTAGTGCTAAGCACTTCTCTGTTTGTTGTATTTTCTTCTTCGTTGGTTTCAAGTGAATTAATTTCGTTTGTTTCTGAGTTGATTCTACTGAGAAAATCAGCGATTTTGTTCTCTTTACCTTTTATATACTCGATTTTGATATCATATTCCCCTAATTGGACTAACCACCTTTGTAGGCGGGGGTTAATGTCTTTTCCAGTATGTTTTGCTTGCAACCATTTGATTGGCTGATGATCTGTTTGCAGATCAAATTCCTTACCGAAAAGGTAGGGACGGAAATACTTGCAACCCCAAACTACTGCCAATAATTCTTTTTCAATCGTGGAGTAGTTTTTTTCGTGGTCATTAAGGGTCCTGGACGCAAAGCAGATGGGGTGGCCTTCTTGTGTAAGAACGGCTCCAACTGCTAAATTGCTAGCATCTGTTATAAGCTTAAACCTTTTATTAAAATCTGGATATCTTAATATAGGATAGCTTGTTATTAGTTCTTTGAGTTTTTCAAAGGCATCGATGTAACTTGGGTCGTTCAAATTTATTTTACTGTCCTTCTTCAAATATTTGACCATTGGAGTCGCAATTTTTGCGTAGTCTTTAACAAATTTTCTATAGAACCCTGTAAGTCCTAGAAACGATTTTATTTGTTTCTGAGTACTTGGAAGTTTTAAATTTTGAATGGCTTCTAATTTTTTTGGGTTGGGTTTAATTCCATTTGTCGTTAAAATATGGCCTAAAAATTCAGTTTCCTTATTGAGGAAATTGCATTTGTCGACTTGGATCTTCAGATCAGCGAGTCTTAAACAATTGAAGATTTTCTTCAGGTTTAACAAATGTTCCTGCAAGGAGGTACTAAAGACGAGGATATCGTCCATATATACTAGACATATTTTGTTTATATGTTCCCGTAATACTGCATTCATCAACCTTTGAAAGGTTGACGGGGCGTTTTTCAGCCCAAACGGCATTCTTAGTGTTAAGTCGTAATAGCCTAAAAATAAATAATTGATATCGTAAAACAACCTTTGATCAATATACTTACCATGAACAATCTTGAGGAGACCAAGTTTTATACTCCACCGACGTCTTGCAGCATCATATTCCTGTAAACAAACAAATTTATCACCAAGAAAACATTCTATATAAAAAATCTACTAACCTGACAACTCTACAGGCAATACAACCTCCATTTCAGCATATTTGGCTCCACATCCACCAAAACATAAAACAAAATAAAAAAAAGAAAAAACAATTTTTAAGAAACTCTTTTCTTTACCTTAATATATTGATCAGTTGTGAACACAAAATTAATATAAATACTAAAAAAATCGACTAAAAGGTAAAAAATAAGAAGATTTTAAACAATATAAACTTTTAAATCAAAATGGAAAAAATCTCACACATTCCTTAAAGAAAAGCGTGGGGTGCGTTTTTATGAAACAAAATGCTCAATTAGTGAAAATTCGTAGCTGTCTGAAATGTTAAAATGTACTCACGGCAGTAATGTTTTTTTAAGTTCAGGTTGGTATGGGCGCCCCACGCTTTTCTTTAAGGAATGTGTGAGATTTTTTCCATTTTGATTTAAAAGTTTATATTGTTTAAAATCTTCTTATTTTTTACCTTTTAGTCGATTTTTTTAGTATTTATATTAATTTTGTGTTCACAACTGATCAATATATTAAGGTAAAGAAAAGAGTTTCTTAAAATTTTTTTTTCTTTTTTTTATTTTTTACTTTTTAGTAACGAATAGCGTTAATTAATACATTACAATTTCCAAACTTTTAATTAGATTATCATGTTAAATAAAGAAACTTTTTTACATGTTTTGTATTTGTTTCTTTACAACAGTTCTCAAGTGCAGCCCAAAAATGCACAATTTGATGACCCCTCAAAAATCTAATAGCGCTCTACGTTTTTTTTTACATTTTGAAAGGTAGTGTGCTCGCGTATACTGGCTGGAGCAATAAAAACTAAAAACTGGAAACATATTTTTTTGCATGGTAGCTATGTTATGTCTTCCGCCATTTTTTAGTGAACGCCATATTTGATTTAAAACGATGTCATACAGTTTACTTTCTTACTCACTTTAATACACTTTCATTTGATATCCATACCGAGAGCGAAGTAAATAAAAGGGTAAACCGCCATTTTGTGTTGGCCGCCATTTTGAATTGAAATGACGGGACACAGACAACAGTATTCTAATTGTCACTCCCTTCCATTTGATACCCATGCCGAGCGCGTTGTAAAGAAAAATTGATCCTCTGTTTTGTGTTGGCCGCCACTTTTATGCCGCCATTTTGAATTTAGGATGACGCTAATTGTATTCAACTTGTTATAACCTTTCATTTGATACCCATATCGAACGAGTGGCTTGTAAAGAAAAATGTAATCCATCATATTTTTTTGGCCGCCATTTTTAATTTGGAACTATCATTTTCGTGTGTTTTCGTCGGAAATACACATGTCTGTTAATTTTTACCAATTTTTATTGAAGGGAAGTGAATTTTAAGACTCTACATTGAGTAGAACGAATAATTCCAAGCATTTTTTATTAAAAATCGTTTTTTGTTACTCAACAACAAAATCAACAACAAAAAATGTAACAAAATGTCATATTCGTGTATTGTCATCGGGAATATGTATGCCTGCAAAGTTTCATCCATTTGCATTGAGTAAAAGGCGGTTAAATTAACGTTACAAGATTTGATGCTCCGAAGTGAAAGTAAAGAAAAGAGTTTAAAAAAAAAGAGAGAGAAGTAAAATTATAAATATTAAAATAATTAATCAAATAAGACAAACTCACCTATTCGCATCCATATTAGCCAAATGTCACAACAAAACACATAAATCAGCTGTTATGTAAAACTTATATACATAACAAGAAGGGACACATACACAATAATTGAAGCAAATTCCAATTCCATAACCTTCTATAATAAAAGCCATGTAATCTCTTGTGTATGTGTTAAGCTATGGTCCGGCGTAAACGTCAAAGTGGCGGAAAAATTTGCTTATAGAGGCGGGAATTATTTCGGCGGATTAATAATTCCAGAAAAAGCATTAAAAAAAGTGGTGTATTATAGTGAAGTGTATGTAGAAAAAGTTTAAGTGTTTTTTATATTTTATTATAAAGATTTTATTATTTTATTTTTAAGAGAAGTGTAAAATTATTTTTTAGGTTATGTTCGCCTGATCGCACCCGACCCCGATGTTTTTAATAATATAGTATATATTTAATAATATATTTGTGTTTTGTGAGTAATAAGTTATTATAAAATAAAAATAAATTAATTTTAGTGTGTTTTAGAAGATTCATTTCGTCGGATATTCGATAAGACAGAGGTGAATTCAGAGCTACATATTGGAGGATACTCAGCTCCATTAAGATAAGTAGTAGTTTTGTAGTTTTGAAGTATATTTTTTGCATGATTGCTTTTGGAAAATAAAGAAGTCGCTAGTTTTTAATTTAATTAGAATATTTAGAAGTTTGCTTTTATAAAACAAAAACGAAATTTTTAAGAAAAACATATAATGCCTCGTCGTTGCAGTGTTCCTGGTTGCACTTCGAATTACGATAGCGCGTTAAAAAAGGGTTCACTCGTTTCGACTTTCAGCTTTCCAAAAGATGAAAATCTAAAAAATCTATGGACAAAGGCAATCCATAGAAAGGATTGGGCACCATCGCGGCATTCAGTGGTATGTGAATTACACTTTCGTCCAAATGATTTGATACATTGGGATAGTATCAAACGAATAAATAAAACTGCCATCCCTTCAATTTTCCCAAACCAACCAGCATACCACACTGTGCCTGAACCTATTATAAGAGGAGATCCTTCTTTACGAAGAGAACGACTCATTAACCGATATGAAGATATGGCTAATAAAGTTTTAATAGCAGATGCCATAGAATCCTTTGAAAATTTTAAAACTAACTTCTCTCAGGAACTAAATTTAGATAAATGGCGCGTTTTTCAAGCCGACACTCAAATAACTTTCTTTTTATTAGAATCTCATCCGGAATCGGGTTGTCGGTTTTCTGTTCAAATCGTTGTAAATCAAAACTTAATAGTTAAAATATTTGTTGAAAGTTTAGAGATTCCCGCGAAAGACTTAACATGGATTTTACCGGAAAATTCAAAACTTTGTCTTTGGTCGCAAATTGTTAACTTATTATCGCGTTATGCTAATATCGAAAATAATAGCTTTGTTCCTGATCGGAAATATTATCTTCATAAAGCTTCTCAGTTTTTAAAGAAAGCGAACGAATGTGACGATGATTTCGAAAATGAATCCAAAATCGATATTCTATGCAATCAGGTTGACCTTCTGCTTTCAAAAAAGCCCAGATATACCCCATCTTCCATAATAATGGCTTTCGTAATATACAGCCAATCTGCCGCGACCTATGAACTTTTGCGAAAATTTTTGCTCCTCCCTTGTAAAAGATATTTACAATTCTTGTCATCGAAAATGCACCTGTCCTCAAATTTCAAAAATCCTAGCAACGACGAGCGCTACTTTAATCACATTCGCGAAAATTTAAACGATAGAGAAAAGTACGTCGCACTTTTATTAGATGAAGTTTATTTGGGAAAACGTGGTATTGAATATAAATCTAATAACTTAGTAGGCATGGCGCAAAATAACCCTACTGAAGCAGCTAAGACCGTACTGGCTTTTATGATTAAATCGCTATTCGGTTCTTTTAAAGAAATCATTCGCCTTGTCCCAGTCGTCGGCTTAACCGGGGATGAGGCGCATTCATTAACTACCGACATTATACGATTTGTGCAGCAATTAGGTTTTCGCGTTTTAGTTGTAATTACGGATAATAATCGTATTAATCAAGCGATGTTTAAAAAACTTCGTGAAGATCGTGTAAATTATTTTCCGAACCCGAATTTCTCCGGAGAAAATATATACTTGCAGTATGATACTGTCCACATATTTAAAAACGTGCGCAACAATTGGATTAATTTAAAAAATCGTGGCAGGAATTTCCATTATCCTGACTTTAATACGGGTGAAGTTAAAAGTGCGTCTTTTGACCACATCGAACAATTATACAATGAAGAATCGGGACTATTTGTTAAGCAAGCCTGTAAATTAAATTTTAAAACAATTTATCCGAACAATTTAGAACGGCAAAATGTTCAACTTGTCGAAAATACTTTTCACCGTACCACTATTGCCGCGTTAAAATCCAAAGTAAATATGCTTCAAACCGCGGAATTTTGTGATATCATTAGAAATTGGTGGGATACAGTAAACGTTAAAAGTCTTACTCTCGGGACTACCAAACGAAATGAATGGTCGAAACCATTCTATAATCTTTCAGATTACAGGCTTGCATTTCTCACTGAATTCTTATCCTGGATTGAAGTCTGGAGATGCTCGGCAGAAAACGGTAACAACGGAATTTTAAGTAGGGACACATTCGACGCCGTTGCTGTCACTACCAAAACTTTAATACACTTAATAAAATATTCTCTCACGGATTTAAATATCAAATATATTTTACCGGGTAAATTTCAAACGGATGATTTAGAACGCCGGTTTGGTTTGTATCGTTCATTATCGGGCTGCTCATATAGAGTTTCGTACGCAGAAATTTTAGAATCTGAAAAGAAGATTCGCGTTCATAATGTTTTTGTCCATAATAAAAAAAATTTTACAAAATTATCTCAAAATACGGGTGAAAATTCGTTAGAAGAACCGGTCGATATTTCCATTTTCGATTCGGTGTTAAATTCAGATTACTTGCAAGAAGCAAGAATTGACGAATCTTCCAATCTATATGTAGCAGGTTATGCATGTAATGCTATCGGAAAGCGGTTATCGTGTGTTACTTGCAAAAATTTAATAGTAATGGAGAAAGGAGCGGTTTCCAAAGATGAGTATTTCAACTCATTGCAACGTGGAGGCCTATCAATTCCTACTCCACAAGTTAAGTATTTATTATGCCATATGAGCAGTATTCTCCAGCATATTCTTAAGGAAGAGAATTTAAAACGGGCTTTTTATGAGGCAACTAATCATAAAAGTATATTATGTTGTCTCACGCTTCAAAGTGTCTCCGAAGAGAATTTCGACATAGATTTGAATTTTGAATGCCAGTGCGGTGTAAATTCCATAGATTTATTTCTTAAGATTTGCTTATGTCTAGCAAATATTTTGCTAAATAATTTAACTAAAAATTTGCGTGATGCGGATGAAGATGCGGAAAAAGAAAATCGCAAACTTCTAAATTTTCTATGATACGGTTCAAGGCTGTGAAAGTCGTTTTGTTTAATTTTTGTTGTTTATTTGTTTTTAAATATATATTTATTTTTTTATATATTTATTTTTTATATTTTTATGTTTTATGTGTTGTATTATATTAATAATTATACAATACAAGGCTGTGAAAGTCGTTTTGTTTAATTTTTGTTGTTTATTTGTTTTTAAATATATATTTATTTTTTTATATATTTATTTTTTATTAGTGATGAAACGATTATCACTTAGCGATTACGATAACGATTACGATTATCAGCCACAATAATCGACGATTACGATTACGATTACGATTATTGCAACATTTTGTATATTTTAAATAAAACATATTTCAAAGTTAAGGAAATATGTTACAATATTACAAAATTTAGTAGGTATTCACAATTTAAATATTGCAAACACAACACTTCAATCAAGCCGGCAATCGAAAGCAACCTCTTAGATGCGACACTGGAAGGCTTTAAACACAAATATTTTTGCGATTTTTCAAAGACAGGCGTGGTAGCACCTAAATTGCTTCAATCGACCTCTTCATACAAAAATTCAAGTTTTACAAATATTTTTGCATGAGGAGGTCGTTTGAAACAACTTACGTGCTACCACCCCTGGGTATTGCGTCCCTATTTCCCAAAACTGAAAAATGTCGGCATCTTGCAGTATGTTGGATGATTTGATACACGAGTCTACTTCTTCTGTGGCTGGATTACCTACATATAAAAAGCATAAATAGTCGCGTTGTTTCTGAAATTTAAAAAAAAGAGGCTCATTCATTTCTGTGTCATCAACTATATCCTTGCAGATACCCCAGATACTGTTTTACTGATGGAGAGCTGAGCAACAGAAGCTTCACTGTTTAAATTTGCCAGTACTAATGTGCTCTGAGCAGAAAATGTAGAAAACCAACCAAACTTGTTTGCCAACTATGCGAACGGGACTGGGAGCTCCCTAAGCTGTCGAAGGAGAGTTCCTAATGCGTTCGGATACATCATGTAAAGGTGTAATCTATAAGACGCATTTATAAAGGCTGTTAACGAGAATTTAAACAAAATTTATTTCAAAATACTTTTCATAGATAATCGACAAATAATCGCAATGATAATCGACGATTACGATTAATCGTTAAATACTGATAATCGTCGATTACGATTAATCGTAATCGAAATCGTTTCATCACTATTTTTTATATTTTTATGTTTTATGCGTTGTATTATATTAATAATTATACAATACAAGGCTGTGAAAGTCATTTTGTTTAATTTTTGTTCTTTTTTAGATTATTTTACATCTTTATTTATTTTCATATATATTTCTTTTTTTATATATTTATTTTCTCGGTTTTTTTATATTTTATATATTTGCTTTCATATTTTTATGTTTTATATGTTGTATTATATTAATATATTGAAATGTATCATATTAATATATTGAATTTTCTCATTTTAGATTAAGTGATTGAAGAGCCATAGGAGTTATAGCTGTTGAAGATGAAGCGATTCCGTTATTTTTTTTTATTTCTTATTATTTATTTATTTTTGTAATAAATATTTATTTATTTATTTTTATATTATTTATTTATATCAATTATTTATTTGAATTTTAATAATTTATTTCAATTATATTTCTTTATTTGAGTTTTATATATTTATCTGAATTATAGTTATTTATTTTTATTATATTTCTTTATTTTAATTATATTTACTTACTAGATTTCGTTTTAATTTAAATTCAATAAAAGTTTTATTTAAATTTTTGATTTTTTTAATTATACTATTTTCAATGTAATTAATAAATTTCTTATAAATTAAATAACGGTATAATTATTTAAAATAAAAGAATTTCAACATAAAACTAAAATTTCTATTCGTGCTCGCATTTATCGAAGTTATGAATTAAGATCACTTTGGGCACGTGGGTGTAATGTAGGCGATTTTATAGTTTGGCGTAAGACATCGATTGATAATAACGTGGGTCTTCTTTTGCTTAATCTTATTCATGTCTGGCAAAGCGAACGTGGAGGAATTTTTCACTGTCCAACGCAATTTTCCATTTGTAAGAAGTTATACTATAATGCAAAGACTTCGACGACAAAGATTGAATTTTAGAATGGCTTAGGACAATGCTTCAGACAGGAAAAGTAGCTAAAATAGTTGACGGAATTGTGAAACGCAGCATGACTATTGTGGTTCTGAAGCTGTGGATAGCATTTGCTATTATGACTGAAAGAAAAATATTGTTAGTAACCGATATAGGACAACTGAGAGTCGAAGAAGGTAAATACCCAATAATTAGTAAAACAAGAAACAGTCATATGTTTTTCAATTCTCAAAGGGCTCAAGGGTCTTCGTACAAAAATTCCTGCACATACATGGAGGTTACCTTATTTTGAATACCTGTCTGGTGGAGGTAGTTTTGCATATGTTCGAATCTAATATAGGTTTTAGTATAGCGGGCATTGGTACTAATGACTTGAACCTTAGGCTTAATTCGTTGTTGCTGAAGCGAGAAGTATATGAAAATTTGGAAACTACTATAAGAACATATAAAAAATTCGATTAAATTAAGCAAATCATATAAAAAAATATGTTAAGTAAAAAAATGTATAGTTTATTCTTTAGATAGCACAGACACGAATATAGTCAACAGCAAGCCCAGCATCACAATCCTCACTACCCAAGTTCCATGTAGGAAGCTAATTATGCCGATCACTCCAGAAATCCGTCATAGGTGCATCAGCAAAATTTTTCCATGGCTTTGGTCTAGCGTAGTCTGCATCATCGGGGAAAAATAATAAACTTCCAACAGCAACATTCATAATAATGTAAAACTAGAAAATGTAATTTCGTTTTTTAGTAACACAAATATATTCTACTACTTTTCATTACCTCTTGATCAAAGGGGGCCATAGGCCCACTAGATATCCATGGATTGGGTACTGTATTAGGAAAGTTACCTTTTCCCAAAAGCCTTTATCAGCATATACTGTAGCTACTTTCCGTCCATCTATCTGAAATTTAATGTATTCTGGCGTCCATTCCATTTCATAAAGACTGAATTTTGTATTAAATTCCTCCCCAGGCTTAGAGTTGGTTACATAGTGGGTTGCAGTCCAAGCAGTTTGATCTACGTTGGGTCCAACAAGTAGTGTGTGCGCAACTTGTTCATTTCCTACATGTTGTTGTTTATTTCTTAGTTAATCGCTTTGGCTTGTTTTGCGGCGAGTGAGAAATATGAGTAGGAGTCCTCTTGAATAAATACAAAAAATATTATCTGATTAAATATGAAATAAACTAAGTTTACTTACTTTTGAAACAATAACAATTTCATTTTTCGGGTCGCATCTCTTAAAATCTTCCTTAAGACATTGTATCTGGGGAGGAAATTATGAAATCACAACTAGGCGAACATAGCAATGCTTCGGCTTTCTTCTGAAATATAATTGAGTTCTGGCACATTCCGATCAAACATTTCTAATATAGCCCGGTAAATTGCAAGCCATTGGTCAAATACTGCTTTTAATTGCATTTTAGGATCACCTTGCATTAATTTAACACCTAACGTCACCGCTAATTAAGAAAAAATACTCCGCACTCAAGCGTTTACTATTTTAGTTAGTTTTACCGATAACAAAATTTTTGTAATTCTCTAATCTGACAGCATGTCGGCGGGAATAAAAATTTGTTAAAATTGTAAAGTGTAAGCATTAAAGATTCATTAAAGTGCATAAAATCAAGCGTGGATTACAAGTGATGAGTGCCTTAGTGTTCTAACTTAAAAAATTTAAAAACAGTGAATGATCATGTGCATTTTAAAGGTGTTAATTAATAAGGTGACCATTTTTGTTTACATTTTTGTTTTCATTCGCGGTGGTTTTTCCGAGTTAATTTAAAGAAAAATGTTGAATTTATGTGACAATGAAATTAAAAGTGAATTTAGTGGTTAAAAATTATTAAAAACATAAGTGGAAATACCACCACATAATATGAATACAATAACTTTTGCACTTTTTCTTACACATTTTTCAGCACTTATATTTTTAAAAATTATTCTATGATAACCTTTAACCACTTTAAATTCACTTTTAATTTCATTGTCAAATAAATTCAACATTTTTCTCTAAATGAACTCGGGAAAACCACCGCGAATGAAAACAAAAATGTAAACAAAAATGGTCACCATTTTTCTCTAAATTAATTCGAAAGACCTACCGCGAATGAAAATAAAAATGGTCACCTTATCAATTAACACCTTTAAAATCCACATAATCTCTTTTTTTATTTATTCACTCAGACTAAACACCACCACGCTCGATTTTATGCATTTTAACGTATATTTAATAGTTATAATTTACAATTTTAACATACTTTTATTCCCGCTGACATGTTGGGTTGAAAATAATTTTGACGTTTAAGAGAGCCGGACCATGGCTTAATACATACACACGCGGTTCCAAGTATGTTCATGGCTTTTATTATAGAAGGTTATGCCAATTCCAATGGCCCCCCCACATTGCCTTCCAAAAAATTGCCATTGTCAGGAACGAAATATATAGCGCAGCCAGTCGATCGAAAATTTCAGATCACAATTGATCTTCGTTGCGTTTCGAGCTCGAAGAAATTCTAATAAACAAGTGATCTCAACCCAAGGTACATGGAACATGTCGAGTTCATGTAATCTCAAATAATAATTTACATCTAACGGATCGAGTTGGTGTAAATTAATCGAAATCCAACTTGGTTTACATGGAACGAGTCGAGTTCATGTAAATTATCCCAAATCCTAAATACCTGTAAACTCCCAAGTGTACATTTTACGTGACGAGTTAATGTACATTCCTAGTTTTCAAATCATAGTAATCTGAAATATCAAGTAGCGTTTAAATTAAAAGAATATTTCTAAATAACATTGAATTTCAGCCCTCCCAATATTGGCGTACTTAGAGGCAGCATCTAGTACGAGTAGCTAAACGAACCTACAATAGCAGCTCCAGCAGTATCCAGTCTCAGATTCAGCAACGGCAATATTGCTGGAAATCAAGAATAACCAAGTCAAGCATAACAAAGCAATTTAATCAAGAGTGATTATTAATATTAATTTTAAGTGTAGTAACGAATTGATTTAATTAAGTGAAATATAAATAAACTTGAATTATTACTTTATCTGAACTAAACCTGATAAATGTTTTATTAAATAGCTTGAAGTTAGTATCCAGTGAATGTTAAATATATTGAACTTAGAATTGTGAAGAATTAATTTAAATTGAATTTATAAATTGTGAAAATTGAGAATTGTAAATAAAGCTCGAATAGTTAAACTTGGTTTATTTCTAAGTTGCCCTGCAGTCCATTGAGTTTTAGGCATTCTAAGCCCTAACACTTAGATACTCATAATGCCCGAAAGGCGTTGAGAATGCAGTTTTTCTGCTGTCAGATTTATTCATTAGAATCTGGTGAAAACCCTTCGCCAGATCCAAAGTTGAAAAATACTGTGCCGATCCTAATTTATTTAATAAATTTTCAATATTTGGGATAGGGAATTTGTCATCGACGGTAACTTCGTTTAATTTTCTATAGTCGATGACAATTCGCCACTTCTTTTGGCCAGAATTGTCTGCCTTTTTTGGGACTATCCAAAGTGGGCTATTGTAAGGTGAATTACTTTCCGTTATAATGCCCTGTTCAAGCATTTCTTTTATTTGTCGTTCTATTTCCTTTTCATGCACTTGGGGATATCGATATACTTTGGAATAAATAGGATTATCTGTAATAGTCCTAATTTCGTGTTTAATTTCGTGTGTCGATGAAAGCACATCGCCCTCTTTGAAGAATAAGTCTTCGTTACTCTTAAGTAACCCAATTAGTTTATCTTTTTCTTCCATATTTAAATGGTCAAGTTGTATTTTTTCTAAGAGTTTTCCTGTATATCCTTCTAACGAGTATATTTCATTAATATTGAAAGGGTAGTAATTTCCCACGAACGGAATTTTATCATTATTTATTTCTACACATTTGGAATCTAAATCTATCTTTGCTTTAAATGGCACTAAGAAATTTTGCCCCATTATTGCATCGTAATTCCTACTTTTAAGCTCATGTACTTTCCACGTTATAGTTCCGGAGAATTTAAATTCTTTCGGCATTGGAGTAACGATCTTACTATAAAATGCATTTGGTCCATTAATACTAATATAATAAATTGGTTCTTTTAATTTTTCCTCAAAAACCCCATCTAATACGTTCGGTTTTATAACACTGGTTACTGAACCACTGTCTAGAAGACATCTAATTTTATTCTTTCCTAAAGTAATAGATATTATAGATATTAAAGGGATGCTTGGTTCCGAGGCTCGTTGTGAAAATTTACATCTTGGTCTTGACCTAGATGACAAACCTCCATTGGCTCATAACTCGGATTATT